>OX422199.1:3644401-4916901 GCA_949130485.1 Agelas oroides
CCAGACGAAGATACCAGGTAGACGGCTAGAATGTTTCATACGCTTGGTGTGGCGCTGTCTACTGTATGCTTGTCCTGTCTTGGTGGCTGGTACAGGACGTGAGATGAGCTCTCCGTACATCCGGCGTCCACGTCCGTATTGTGCATCAATTACTTCTGGTTCCATTCCGTTCTGTTCCGGGTTTTATACCTTCCCCTCTAGAGAGCACCAACCATGGAATTGATTAATAACACCTTTGTGGTCACCCCCACTTCACCTCCAACACATGTTCACTAAGAAATATTGCCTGAGGAAGGTCTGTTGTCTTGAAGGGTGAGAAGTGAGTGGCGCAAACATTAAATTCCTTGGTTAGGGTGAACAGGTACAAAGAGACTGTGGGGGGAGGGGCCTGGGAAGGCAATATTCAGGAGATATTGGCAGCAGTGACAGTGGCAGTTGTTGCAACTCACCTAAACAGGATGAAAGATCCTCCACCCAGGAAAAGTCCAGCAAGCTGTGTGTACTTTAACCCCAGCTGGGGAAGCTATAGGGACAAACACAGGGACGAGAGGTGGAAATAAATATTATATCAGCTCATGAAGACACTTCTCCAACAAAGCTACCAGTGAGAGAAGACACACTATCTCACCCTATGCACAATCCGGGTGGTCCGAGTATTATGCATATGTTACCCTAACATTACATTCAGGTCTAAATAACTGTAAAGGGAGGGACACACCCATTCTTGCACATGCTCAACAAACAGAGCATGCCATGTGCATCATTTTGGTGTGTCTTTGACACACAAGGTAGAGCCCCTTTCAGCACCCACAAGTCTTGCTGTGTGTGTTGTTAACCCTCGGCGCGCATGCGCAGCGAGGGTTACAGTACTTCGTTTGTCTGTCTGTCTGTCTGTTACAACTAGCTTGGCTCACCTGGCGGCTAAATCTCTGAAGTTTGGACACAGATAGGCTTCAAACCGAACGAGGATGCGTTTAAATTGAGACGATTTCACCAAGAACGTTTCGTTCACGAGTTATGCTGCGATTCGTTTGCAACGGCGAGCGCTAGTCGGCCATATTCTAGTCTGAGAACGAGTTCACGCGCCCTGGCCCGGGATCCCGGGAGTACAGCGCAGCGCCGCAGTACTCCCGGGATCCCAGACTAGAGGGTTAAGCACTTCAGTGCTCTTCATTATTTGTATAACTGACTCAGTTGGCCAGAGCTAACGTGAACAACAAATGAAAACCATTTCACTCGCCTCACAGTGAAACACCACGCAGAGCATGACTGGTTTTAAAATGGAGTCTTGGGTCTCTGTTCAGCAACTGCTGTAACAGTACACTTCACATGCTCACCAAATAGGGGGTACTCTTTCCAATGTTTACACACTTATCCAAGAAGAACACCCACTGTTTGTTCAGTAGCAAGCTCTCACTCAAGCTCACTTGAAGAACAGGCCGCCCATGTTTGTTTATGTAGTTACACACACTTCAGAACTTTGCAGTGAATACGAAACCACCCTCTGCACTTCACAAGAGTGCATAATGACGTCATTTTTTATTGCAGAGGGAGGAGGAAGAGCGTGTAACTTCCTATTCTGGCCATGGTGAAAGCAGAATCTTTTGAGTGTACTATATACAGCACATCCGGTCGAGTTGTAGTGTGCGGGTGAAGTGTGAGTAAAAAGGTAGCTGCAAAGCAATCGAGTTAGAGGTTTATTGGTTGGATAAGGACCGCGCGTTACCCAAGGAGAAGCTCAAGAGTTTGGCTGAAAGGCTACGCGGCCCTCTTCGACTGTCAGGCGTGGATAGCACTGTAACACAAAGTTCCTTGCGTCAGGAAGGGCCGACAACCGTTCCTGTGTAGCTAGAACTTGCCAGGTAAGCTTGGAGCGTTCACATCTTGTTGACTACGAGGGTAACACTGCATTGTGAGGTCGTAGATCGTGGAACTGCAAACTTGTGCGAAGGTTCTATTTTTAGTACATGCGGGAGATTCTGCCTGTTTGAATTTTTGGCAGTTATATGCTCTTCCTCCTCCCTCCACAAAAAAAAAATGACGCCATTATGCGCTCTTGACTTCACTAGACAATGGTGACCTAACTGGAGGACTTGATGACATGCAGTTCCTGTGGTACCATGCCACTAAACAAATGCTTAGTAGAGTCCAGGCAAGCACACATCAACCACAAAGAGAGAGGGCATGTAACACTACAAACAAACCCCAAATCATTTCTATTTATAGTAACTCCAGATTTAAAGCTTCCTGGTGGATGCTAGCGTACTGTAAATTGGTTGATTTCTTGTCTCAATTCAATACTACACTTAATACTGCTTGGCCCAAAAACTCAGATGAACTCTGTCATTAAGTGGAGGCAGTTGAGAGCAAAGCCTACGGAAAGTACTTAGCTGTGAGCAATGCTCACAACACATCGGACAGCCAGGCGATTAGTACTGCCAATCATTATACTTGGATAGTTTGCTATACTCTCCCATGCCATCACACTCCCTCACCAGGCATCTACACGTAGCTATCCAGTAGCCACACTTGGGTTATCTCACTATTCAATAAGCCTTTGCTGTATATACTCTCAAGTAGCAAATCAGATAACCCTAATCAACATGAAACCACATCCTGGGGAGTATTACCCTAGTAGTCACTTTGTGGTGCAACTGTTAGTGTAGGTCAAGAGCCCTTGATACTAGTATGGGTGTACCACAGTTTTCAAACTGCAACAGACTTGCAAGAGAGTCTGAGTGGAAGAGTCATAAAAGTGCTCACGTGAACATGTCATATCATATATACATTTGTATATCTTATGTAAATTGGCTGTTTCCATGGCAATTTATGTTCTAATTGTGGCAGTCTCAGGTAGAAATCAAACATTATTCCATTTCGTATTTCGATCGTGTTGGAAGTGTTGTAATGCAGAACTTTCGTTGAGTGAGGACCTCATACGCGCTGCGTAGATGTGTCAGGTATTCGTGCATCTACGCAGCACATGTGAACCCCACACTCAATAAAAGGTCCGCACTACAATGCTTCGAATGCAGTAACAAAATCGATATATGCAACAGAATAATGTTCAATTTCTACCCGGGACTGCCACAATTAGAAAGTATAGCCTTGTTTCCAGGCTCGTAGAGAGAAAATAAAGGCCTGTTTTACCCACCACCTACAAGCCAGGGTAAGAAACTAACTAGAACAGTTCTCAGACGAGGTGCTTATGGGACACAGAATGAATTATCCTGCTCAAAGACTCTGTGATTTCATAATTACTTTTGTGACACCAGAATGACAAACACTGCAGATGCATACTCATTGTTTCCCAGGCTAACCATGAGCTATAATATACACTACTAATGGTGGATTAAACTTCTTCATCATACATCTAACTCAAGCAAATGTATAGAAGTCAATGAGGAGGGCCTTGCAACTGCATGCAGTTTATAAAAAGCCTTATTTTTTTACTACAAGTCTATCAGTACTGCAAGTCACTGAAAACCCATATCAATACTACTAGTGAGATGATTTATCATCAAGGGGCGAGCATGAGCAAGCAGCAAACTCCAGATTTACTACTTTGTCACAGCACACAGCTGGATTTGTCACTGTCGACTGTTTAAGCCAAATTTAATAATGCATGAGTAGCTAAGTCCTCACCAGAGATAAAGATAAATATCACATATGCCAACCATTTCTCCAGCCAGGGCAGCTAACGTGGCTACACATGCATGGACTAAACTTTACACCGAAATCATGAGCTAAATTTCTGGCATTTATGAGTGCCGTTTTAATATCACCGGCATGGCCCACAACCTGAAGCAACCCAGTCAACCACCATCCATATTAAATTTGTACCGCCTGTGAGCGGCCTGCCGTCGTCGGTAGAAGCACAAACCAGTGCCACGCATGCTTCAACTTCAGTCGTCTTCGCTCCGGGTCCCCGACGCTGCACTCTGACAGTAGCCCTCCACTGGCCTTCACATGCTTCACGATATATCGACCTTCATGAAATATTTGAATGCGCTCATCTAAAATTTACGGTAAGTGGTCGGTCCAAGCAAGCAAGCAAGCAAGCAAGCATAGATACACACACGCGTGCACAATGCAGTCACGCTAATGTGGGGCTCGCTCAGGCTCGCCCCAACACAGTACTACAAGTCACGCAAAAATCCCCTATCAGATACTCCAAGTCATGGGCACTGTGTCTGAACAGGCAATGAAATCGAAGGTTTGTATGATAAAATCATTATCACCATAGTTCCAAGCTATACCAAAACAAAAAATATCACTTGTTTGTTGCTGTTGGCATTGTTACTCTTTCTGTGCACTCGTAACAATACAGACGGCAACAAACTCGTGATATTTTCCAGTATAGCTTTATACTATGGCGATACTTATAAGAAAATTCCACTCTCATGTAGTATAAATGATGCTAGAAGTTTTCAAAACCTTTCATTGTATCGAATATTATCTCACATCAAAATATTAGGCTAGTTATGTTTTTATAGGAGACGGTTTTGCTACACAATAGTAAGTCAAAACCAGTGAATTAAACCTGAGCTCATAACAGTCTGGCTTTGGTGACCCACAACTAACCCCAGTGGTCATGTTACTATACATGGCTCGCAGTCAACATCAAAGTGACTGGGTTACCACAATGATGCTGAATCAATTTCAATATAGTTGTTGGACATGCACATAACCATTAGTGTAATAGTATCCTCAACCTGTATGCGAGGTTGGTGTACTCTCACAGATGTAACAGAATTTCATGCATTCATGTGTACACATATATAGGAACAAAGCAGTAAGTACATAACTACAAACTCACAAAGAATCCGAATATCGGGGACAGCACAACAGTACAGAGAGGAGCCATGCCAATAACAAAGCCAACAATAGAGGAAGAAATCTTGTGCTTCAGAGCCTGCAGGAGAGCAAGGACAGGTACCACAGTCATCACCCGATGCTGGATGAAACTCCATTAACAAGCAAAGGAGATAACATGATGCAAAAGGGAGTAGGGTAGCATTGAGGTCTACTTTCTGTCAGATTATCCAGTGCTCACGCTAAATGTTGAACTTTTTACATATTGAATGAAGAACAGTGCATAATTGATCGCACATGGAACATCATTGACAACATTTCGTCAGTTGTCAGACTGTACTCTGAACCCTGCAGATTAGTCATAGGCCAGCCAACCGGGTTAACAGACTATCTACAACTGTACATGTTGCAAGCTCCATTAGAAGTCCACCTCAATAGCCTTGACCAGTGTTGACACTTATTTGTAGGGTAACATGTATTCCACAAAACACAGGCCATTCAGCTTGGTGCCCTAAGAACAGGTTAGCAGGACCTGAGGGGACTGACAGTACTGTCTCGAGTTCTAAAACCTGTCTGCCACCTACATGTAGCACTTTAACAGCTTCAGGTATAGAAGAGCAGTTGGGCACCTTTCCAGGTCAGCAAGAGCTATTCGGCACCAGTTTGTTTTAGAAACTCGGCTGCTAAGATGAACAGACAGACATCTCAGCACCACTATCTCCTGGCTGGCATGCTCAATGGTCTTCAGTGCATTCTAGAACTAGGCGTAATAAATTCAACTCATTGCACCAGACTGTTTCTCTCTGTACAACATAATTGTGGATGGGGACGTAAATGACCTACAACACATGATATGATCACCACAGACAGTAGCTAGATGAGGCAGACATAACCATATTTGTGAGCAGTAATCGTGAATAGTACCTACAAGAAGTGCTCTATGGACAAAGTTAGCCTCACTCCCAGGCCCCACCCAGCTTTCTGTTGCTTGCAGTACGGAAGAGCGGGAGAGAGGATAACCTCTTTTCTTTCATTCAGACGTGAGGAGAGCTGGGAATAATGCTAGGAAAAAGTGATGATGGGTACGGTTTTCAACAATGCTGAATCCGGCTAGTAAAAAAGCCCCCATGATTCACCTCACCTATTTAAACTAGTAATTTGTCAGTTCAACATTAGGTGAGTTATGAAGAGTAATTTTGACTTGTCAAAATACCCATGCACCCACAACAATTTTGTCCATGGAGCGCTTCCTGTAGCTCATATTCACAATTCTTGCCCTTGGAATGTCACTATCATGTGACAGTGTCCTGCCTGTTTGGACCAGAGGAGGTTGGACACATTTTCTGAGCTTACAACTATAATTGCACTCCTACCCCAACAGCATTGTATAATCTCTCTCGGGGGACTCTTTTTCGTGTGTGAGTGGTAGTTTGAAAGGAAGGAGTGCCTTGAAGATGCTTCAGGTTAAGCAGGTTTGTAGTTCAAGTGTCCGTAGTACCTTCTCCGTTATCCCATGCACTCCAGGCCTACGGCCTAAGTAACTCAGGAGTTGAACGGGGTTGACAGGATATTTGGAATCCACTCCACTAACATATTGAAAATACTCGTAAGCATTATGTAAAATTTAGAGAACGTTTAAGTATAGAAATCTCCCGTATAAATTCACTTACTTACAAATTCACTCACACAAACTAGAATCAGTGGCTTGGGAACAAGACAAGGTATGCCACATGACTGTGTCCAACCTCCTCTGCCTCTGGACATGCAGTGGCATAGCTACATTCTGGAGCATGGAAGCATGTCCCATGGCATGAAATTAGCGAAGCCCTACATGCCTCTAAGAATAATGAAATGCACAAAATTGAGCAGTGTCTATCTGTATCTACAGGATAGTGTAATGCAGCCCAGACAGGACACGACCAAAGCTCTCTCACCCTTACTCTTCTGCCACTGTGGTTGTTCACATCACATAGCACACATACTACGTAAAGTGTTTCATATGTTTGATTCAAAACAGATGAAAGCTAGCTACGCGGGTACGCACTTACCTTAAAATTCTACCACACCCCCAACTAGACGTATCTACTCTCTTCACAGAAGCTCTCACAGACTCAGCACGCCCATGTTATGCTGAAGCATCTTATGTACTCTGGCGACTATGGGGTAGTATGAATTTTAGTTTGGCAAGTCCAGTCAAGCAATTGTAGACAAGGCTACCAAATTATCAGAAGATGCTGATCGGCCTCGAATTTGACCAGCTAACTTAGATGATGTGTAAAGGAACTAACTATAAAAGAACTGACCACAATGGGGTAAAAAGGGAGGATCACTGAGACTGCAGCATTGATGATCGCGAACCCCAGCAGAACTATCACGGTGATGAAGATACCCTTGAAGCGTTCCAACTTCGTCTTGTGTTGGGCTTGGTCTCCATGTTCCTTACTGCTGCTGTCCTCTTGCGGCTTTTCCGGCAGACTTCCAGGATCAGATTCAGTCTCCTGTTCTCCTGCTGCATGGTTCACCAAAGGCTGTAGCGGGAGCTTCTCCGTCGACATACTAGACGTTGGAGGTAGGATGTAACTTGCCAACCGCGACACGAGTTAGGTACGCGGAAGCCAATACTCAATCGATAGTGGGCGGGGCTAATGCTGGCTTAGGTATGCGTCTTACAGTGTACAGACTTACTGTTAAGGTGATTCTCCATGTCCGTTCCTGAAATTACATCATGTTTACATCCATAAATATCATCCAGTTCAAGTACTTTGTACGAGTCTAAGGTGGTCCCTGCTGGTCTCTGTTGGTCTGTACTGGTCTCTACTGGCCTCTCTCGGTCTCCACTGGTCTCTGCTGGTCAAGCTCCACCACAGTTCCCTGTGTAGTGCTATGGTTCGATCAGGTTCAGAAGAGTTGAACCACCCCAAACTCATGAAATTGTGCTATGATCCTGGTCTCCACTGGTCTCTACTAGTCTCCACTGGTCTGCACTGGTCTCTGCTGGTCTCCACTGGTCTCTACTAGTCTCCTGTGGTCTCCGCTGGTCTCTACTGATCTCCAGTGGTCTCCACTGGCCTCTACTAGTCTCCTGTGGTCTCCACTGGTCTCTACTAGTCTCCACTGGTCTCTGCTGGTCTTTGTTGGTCTCTACTGGTCTCTGCTGGTCTCTGCTGGTCTCTGCTGGTCTTTGTTGGTCTCCACTGGTCTCTACTGGTCTCCAGTTGTCTCCAGTGGTATCTACTAGTCTCCACTGGCCTCTGCTGGTCTCCGCTGGTCTCTGCTGGTCTCCACTGGTCTCCACTGGTCTCCACTGGTCTCCAGTGGTCTCTGCTGGTCTCTGTTGGTCTCCAGTGGTCTCTGCTGGTCTCTGCTGGTCTCTGCTGGTCTCTACTGGTCTCTGCCGGTCTCCAGTGGTCTCCTGAGACCAGTGGACACCAGCAGAGACCACAGGAGACCAAAGACCAGCAGAGACCAGTGGAGACCACAGGAGACCAAAGACCAGCAGAGACCAGTGGAGACCACTGCTGGTCACTGCTGGCCTCTACTAGTCTCTGCTGGTCTCTCTGCTGGCCTCTACTAGTCTCCAGTGGTCTCTGCTGGTCTCTGCTGGTCTCCACTGGTCTCCAGTGGTCTCTGCTGGTCTCTGCATGCTGGTCTCTGCTGGTCTGCTGGTCTCTACTAGTCTCCTGTGGTCTCTACTAGTCTCCTGTGGTCTCTACTAGTCTCCTGTGGTCTCTACCAGTCTCCTGTGGTCTCTACTAGTCTCCTGTGGTCTCTACTAGTCTCCTGTGCTCTCTACTAGTCTCCTGTGCTCTCTACTAGTCTCCTGTGCTCTCTACTTGTCTCCTGTGCTCTCTACTAGTCTACTGTGGTCTCCACTAGTCTCCTGTGGTCTCCACTAGTCTACTGTGGTCTCTACTAGACTAAGTCTCCTGTGGTCTCTACTTGTCTACTGTGGTCTCTACTAGTCTCCTGTGGTCTCTACTAGTCTCCTGTGGTCTCTACTAGTCTCCTGTGGTCTCTACTAGTCTCCTGTGGTCTCTACTTGTCTACTGTGGTCTCCACTAGTCTACTGTGGTCTCTACTAGTCTCCTGTGGTCTCCACTAGTCTCCTGTGGTCTCCACTAGTCTCCTGTGGTCTCTACTTGTCTAGTGTGGTCTCCACTAGTCTCCTGTGGTCTCCACTAGTCTCCTGTGGTCTCTACTTGTCTACTGTGGTCTCCACTAGTCTACTGTGGTCTCTACTAGTCTCCTGTGGTCTCCACTAGTCTCCTGTGGTCTCTACTAGTCTCCTGTGGTTTCCACTAGTCTACTGTGGTCTCCACTAGTCTCCTGTGGTCTCCACTAGTCTACTGTGGTCTCTACTAGACTAAGTCTCCTGTGGTCTCTACTAGTCTCCTGTGGTCTCCACTAGTCTCCTGTGGTCTCTACTTGTCTACTGTGGTCTCCACTAGTCTACTGTGGTCTCTACTAGTCTACTGTGGTCTCCACTAGTCTACTGTGGTCTCTACTAGTCTCCTGTGGTCTCCACTAGTCTCCTGTGGTCTCTACTAGTCTCCTGTGGTCTCCACTAGTCTCCTGTGGTCTCTACCTGTCTACTGTGGTCTCCACTAGTCTACTGTGGTCTCTACTAGTCTCCTGTGGTCTCCACTAGTCTCCTGTGGTCTCTACTAGTCTCCTGTGGTCTCCACTAGTCTACTGTGGTCTCCACTAGTCTCCTGTGGTCTCCACTAGTCTACTGTGGTCTCTACTAGACTAAGTCTCCTGTGGTCTCTACTAGTCTCCTGTGGTCTCCACTAGTCTCCTGTGGTCTCTACTTGTCTACTGTGGTCTCCACTAGTCTACTGTGGTCTCTACTAGTCTACTGTGGTCTCCACTAGTCTACTGTGGTCTCTACTAGTCTCCTGTGGTCTCCACTAGTCTCCTGTGGTCTCTACTAGTCTCCTGTGGTCTCCACTAGTCTCCTGTGGTCTCTACTTGTCTACTGTGGTCTCCACTAGTCTACTGTGGTCTCTACTAGTCTCCTGTGGTCTCCACTAGTCTCCTGTGGTCTCTACTAGTCTCCTGTGGTCTCCACTAGTCTCCTGTGGTCTCTACTAGTCTCCTGTGGTTTCCACTAGTCTACTGTGGTCTCCACTAGTCTCCTGTGGTCTCCACTAGTCTACTGTGGTCTCTACTAGACTAAGTCTCCTGTGGTCTCTACTAGTCTCCTGTGGTCTCTACTAGCCTCCTGTGGTCTCTATACATGGAGCTCTTAAGATTTGTAATGGATGGAAGTAATGATGTGATTGCAAAAGGAGTGCAGTCACATCATCAGAGGTTACACGTGGGCCCTCCAGCTCAACCAGTGATGACCTTGGAAACAGACACAATCCGGGAGGGGATGGGGTGCAGAGTACCAAAACAGCAGTGACACCACAGACTAGTAGAGATAAAAATTTTATACAATTTTGTAGGATACCATAGCAATTCAGTAAGGAACTTCTATGTTTGTTTGCAAAGGTGAGGAATTAATTTTATTTTTGTTTGCAATCATTACTGTGCACAATGAGGAATATTCTGACCTAGAAATGGTTTGCACATAAACCTGATCACTGTTGGGTTGATATACTATTACATGCTCTGGCACTAGCTCAGACTATAGTCTACATGTTACATACATTTGCGCCCATCCAAGAATCATTGGAGGAGATGCAGTTGGGACTTGGCCTGGTCCTTTCAGTCACCCCTACCATAATACAGTCAGGAAAGTTGAGGAAACTCATCAATGCTTCTTCAAGTGACTGAACTCAAATCAATCACAAAGTGCTCAAGAAGTAGGGAAGATCCATATATCACACTCGTACATGGACATGCACAGAATGTAGTGTAAACATGATCACTGATGATGTGAATTGTGTGAGTGTATCCATGGTTACAGTTCATGTAGTGTGAGGACTATTTCCTCTGATGAGATTTGCCCTTGAAACGAATGTTTCCCCCGCCCTGTCCACTGGGTTGTTGTGGCTCTGGGACTGCAGGGAGAAGAGAAGGAGAGATGGGAACATCACTCAGTTGGAAGATTCCTCAGTAGACCAACTTGGTAGACAGTTCATTTATAGGTATGACATTCAGAGTAGACAAAATTTCCTGTGCACTAGCAACCCAAACAAAAATGGTCTGTTGCTCAAGCTCACCTCTCTGTCATCAAATAATCTTTCGAACTGGTCCCCTTGGAACTGAGGAACTAGAAGCTGTGTGTGTGTGTGTGTACCAGATTTGACCTTTGACCTTGAGATGAGGAGTTAAGCTTCAGTGGTGATTTTATGTTGAGCTACAGATTATACTGCACTGCTTACAAGATGGTTGATCGCAGACAATTGGTTGTGTCTTTCTCTTCACAGGCTGAGTAGCTAGTTGTGGAGAGGGGTGAAGGGGGAAGGAGAGAGAGGAGGAATGAGTGGGACTGAAGTGGTATATACGGTAGAGACCCCTCCAACTAGCTCTATTATATCACATTTCTCTCTCTAACCTCCTTCCTCCTTTGTCTGTAAAGTGCTTGCTGAAGTGGAGGGCTGGTCAGTGGGGGACAGCCGTCTCTGGGGCAGACAGCCACCTCTGTCGCTACTGGAGAAGAGGAGGAAGGAGAATTGGGAGAAGGGACTGCCCTCTTCCTCCTCCTCCAACTCCCCCTCCTCAAGACCTGGGAAACAGTGACATCACAATGATGTCATCAGACCTCTCAAGGTCATCCAACTTCACTTGAGTAAGACTTTCTCTCATAATGCGTGAGATTTCCCCAAATGACTGCGACTCTGTCAAAAATCCACTCTGAGACATGTCATCATAGTACAAGGGACTACATTTGTAAAACTTGCACGTTTATAGCATAATTCATAACCTTGGACTGGGAATGGAACTACTTGGGGCATGTCTTCCACTACTGGACTGGAAACGAGGCTAGCAGAATGGGGTGTGGCTACTGGTGAGCGAGTTACTAAGTAAAAGCTGCTGGCTGAGATTCCAGTCTAATATTGAACATTTGCTTGTTAATGAGTGTGAACAAAAGAGGACATGTAATGTCACAAATGTGACAATCAACATGCAATGCAGCTTTATAATTAGGCCTCAGTTTTCCTAGTGAAAGTGTCCGGACCCTATTTTTTGATGAGCCCACAAGGTGTGTGAAACATTTGGTCTAGAGATGAGACTAACCTAGCCTCGTTCCCAGGCCTCCCCCGTTTTTACCTTCCGTTTGCGTTCACAACAATACATGGGAGCGGAAGACTGGCGTAAAAAGGGGAAGGCCTGGGAGTATTCATCACGTGAGTGGACGCAAGGTGGACATTGGAGGGGAGGGGCCGATATTCAAATATGTATGTGCTAAACTTGAAAGCGAGTTTCATACCGGTCAAGACAAGTATTTTCGATCACGCTAACGTCTGGAGTCCAAACTGCAATAGAGCACTTGAATGGTTGACCCAGTGTTGTTTTGGCAGTTGGGTCCCTCCCCCCCCCTACGTCCACCTCGCGTCCACCTGACATCATTCACGTGACGAATGCTCCCAGGCCTTCCCCGTTCTTCGCCAGCCATGTATTATTGTGAACGCAAACAGGGAATGAGGCTAAGACTAACCTGTGGTGTCCTCAGCTTCATCCCCTGAGGAGCTGCTACTACTGGTTGCCTGGGCAACAATCTCTTCAATGACATTGTCCATGATGTCACCATCTTTCAGGACCAACTGGGGGCCACCCTGAGGGTCATGTGTGGTAATTTAAAGGTACATCAAACTTCACCACAGCTAGCTAACAAGCAGAAATGATGACTTGGCATGCTAACCTCCTGATCTCTGCACAGTTTCTATGAGGGAGCTCTCAGCCAGCTGGTCCTGGGATGTCCCTTGTGGGATCCTCTGGACGTCAAGTCACCCCAGCTTGCAAGGATGTCCCAGAACCATCCTGGGATGTCTGATATCTAGGATTGTCCAAAGATGTCCTGGACACTTGTAGGCAACACTGGACATGACTGTCAATCTGGGCTCATTATTATGACAGATCTGTTTGCAAGCTTTCATTGTCCAACTTTGGGATACGGTGTTTTGTGCACGACTACTTCCCTGATGCAGGACTGTGCTATTGAGGGTTTGGGCACTTCCTGAGAGAGTGGTTGTCTCTCCGGCAAGTGTACCTAGCTGCATGTTGGAGAACCATGGACAACCGGATCCAAACTCTCCTGTGAGTCATGTGACCATCACATGCCACATGTCTTATGCTATACAATGTGTTTGACTTAAAGAGGGTTATGTATGTAATGTAGGCTAGGGAATGTGAGAGCCTGAGGACGTACTGTTAGATAAGCCACCATTTTATTCCCTTGAAGGTTTTTGCTTGTTCGTATCTTGTCCTCCAGTACTCCTGTGGAGGCCAGACCGTTTGCTGTGTGAGGCCGAACAGCAAGAGCGCGTGCAGGCATGGTGAGCGTGCAGGCCCACGCATCAGGGATGAATATTGGTGTGACTTGGTGTCCGGAGGATCCCACAAGGGACATCCCAGGACAGTCCTGGGACACCTCTGAAGATTGGTGTGACTTGGTGTCCGGAGGATCCCACAAGGGACATCCCAGGACTGTCCTGGGACACCTCTGAAGATTGGTGTGACTTGGTGTCCGGAGGATCCCACAAGGGACATCCCAGGACAGTCCTGGGACACCTCTTAAAATTGGTGTCTGAAGGATCCCACAAGGGGCATCCCAGGACTGTCCTGGGACACCTCTGAAGATTGGTGTGACTTGGTGTCCGGAGGATCCCACAAGGGACATCCCAGGACAGTCCTGGGACACCTCTTAAGATTGGTGTGACTTGGTGTCTGACGGATCCTACAAGGGACATCCCAGGACTGTCCTGGGACACCTCTTAAGATTGGTGTGACTTGGTGTCTGACGGATCCTACAAGGGACATCCCAGGACTGTCCTGGGACACCTCTGAAGATTGGTGTGACTTGGTGTCCAGAGGATCCCA
The DNA here is from genome assembly GCA_949130485.1 of Agelas oroides. Lineage (NCBI taxonomy): Eukaryota > Metazoa > Porifera > Demospongiae > Agelasida > Agelasidae > Agelas > Agelas oroides. The sequence continues at coordinate 3,658,208 of OX422199.1, forward strand.
CAAGGGACATCCCAGGACTGTCCTGGGACACCTCTGAAGATTGGTGTGACTTCATGTTGGAGGATCCCACAAGGGACATCCCAGGGCAGTTCTGGGACATCCCTGCAAGATGAAGCAACTTTAAATGACTAAGAATTCTAATGTAACCATTATCTAAGTGTAAATTAAGTGATGTAAGATGTATTATGAAGCACATGTATGTCATAGCAGCTGTGTGATAGTGCTAGCTAGTAAGATTTCAGAAAACTTTACTGACAAGCTTTCTGTTGTGAGAAGATTAATTTGGCATATACAGTACTTCCTCAAGATACTCCTCAGTTTTGGGAAATTGTGAGTTCCTTTGCCAGTAGCTCTGAGGGTGGGAAGTAGTAGTACAACTACTACTACTAGGCTGACACCTCAGGGAGCAAAGACCTTTATTGAAAACCTTCAATATCTGGAACCTGACACACTTAAAAGTGATCAAGACCTGATAAGAGAATTGCAGGCTTGTGTAGGGCACAAAGGAATAGCTTTAGGCATAGTTCTTGTGTCTCCTAAGGAGAAATGTAGGTTGTGTGGCTCGGCACTGTTAGTGAAAGCTGATCGTCCAAGTGTTTACAGTGACTCATATCAGGCGTGCAGCAGCAGGGTCTTGTAGCTCCCCGATGGTGCAAAAATCTTGCCGAAAGATGCTTCAGAGGAGGCACAGGAAACGACGTCCGAAAATACTCGTAGCCGATTATTGAACGTTACGGACTGTAAAATCGCTTCTAGCGCAAGCCGGAATTGACGCTCGAGCTCCATTTTTCAGTTACCAGGTTCAGTGGACCCAGCCTTCGTTTCCGTGGTATAACCGATTATCTGCGTGGCGTATTTCTCCGTGTACGAGTGTCCGATTATTGGTGCACGGTGTCCGAGTACCGATCGCTTACTCTACGATCGAAGCGTTCGTAAACAACGGCTTCCCTACACGAAGCGGTAAGAGTCTAAAGCTTGAAACGTTGGATGTCGATAGTAGACTGACTGGTCTAAAAAACCGCTGGCAAGGTAGGCGCATCATACAGCTTCTCGTTTGTTGGCCGCAGAAACGTACCGGAAGACGAGATACCGTTAATTGAACATTGGAATGCGCCTTCGTTTTGACTTCCTGTTTTTTTCAATAATCCCCGTATACTTATCACTGGCGGAACGACTGAGATAAAACAGGACAAGGGCAATGGGATCTGTCCTGCAGTCCTCAGAGCTCACTCAGATTACGTAATCATGTCAAGGATACTTTATTACGTAATTTCGAAGAAGGGGCTTCCCCTCCACTTTCTGACGTCTTATCCGGCCGTTGCCGGCGTTGGTTCCACCTTCGAGAGCACAGTCGTTCCGCAACCCATACGCTCACGTGATTTTTATTTTTTTGCATACGTCATTTTCAAGGCTCAAGAGTAGGAAAATGGTCGTTGGTGGTGGAAGTGGCGTTTCGTGTTTGTGTCGTAAGCTGCTTGCAAAGGCAGTCTATTGCTGTTGTACACAAGTCAAGGGAACGTATGCGTACAAATATTCGTTACTATTGTTGGTTGTCTACGTAGCGTTCGAACGGCAGAGGGGCAGGTTTGATGTATACGTTCACGCAGGTAATCAACGACCTGTACACTATCGAGCAACTCATCACGAAGAAAGCCATGCACACCTCTGGACTCCAGCATGCTTTAGGTAAGTTGTTGATAGACTAATATATGCAATATCATGTAAAATGGATTGTCCGAAAATAAAATGTCACGCATGAAAGTTACGTATAGTGAACAATTGCACAACCTCAACTGGGATAACTCACATTATCAATCATCTGTCATTGCTTCCTCGCTGTCACGGTCACTGTAATTGCCTTCACTATCACTCAGGTAGCTCTCACTGTCACTATCTAGTTGAAAGGTACTGTCAATATGCTGACTCAGTCTGTCACTAGCCTCAATTCCAAAGACGAAGTCAACAATGTCGTCAACATCACCAACAAGGAAGTTGGTATGTTCTTCCTCAATGGCAATCTCATGGAGTTCATCGCTGCTGGAGTCAATATGAGAGCAGCAGTTGGTACACTCACAACCCGCTGAGCACTTCTTTCCTTTCTTTTTACAGCTGCAACGGTTTGTTGTGCAACCTGTGGCACACTTGCATCCCTTGGTGAGGACATCTACTCGCTCTTTGATGGCCTTGATGTTGGCTTCAGTGTCCCACTCCACTGTAAGTGTTCCATCATTCATGCACCAACCATATGATGTCATTGGTAGAAGGAGCATTTCATTTTGATCAGCCTGACTCCACATGTGTAAAATCCAACAAGATCGTTTCCAGTGTAGCATCAGTGCGTCATCAGATGCAATCATTTCATTCTCAAACTTAGTTCTGTACCATATAGTTTGTCGGATGCTGTACAGCCACTTAGAATGCTGCTCTTCCACTGTAAGGCCCTGGTTTCCAAAATGTGAGAAATGTGTAACTGGAGATTGAGTGTCAAATCCAGATGAGTGTTTTTTGAAATACACTGTGCCAATAAGGCGAAGAAACGCCAAGTAACCAAGCTTGTAGTTGTTGCTCTCTAACCCGACATCATAGAGTGTACCAGGAGTTGATGGGTCATTTCCAGCAGTAATAAAGGATGTGTACTGATAAAAGTACCTTAAGAATGTAGCTTTTCCAATTTGACTAAAAAAGGATATGTAATCACACCCCGTAACTACATAGATGGTCTGCATAACTTTAGCTAACACACTGGGATTCACATGTGCTAGGTCAGGGTCATTTTGAAGTGCTGAAATTAAGTTAGACAAGTTGAGTAATCTCAGTTCTCGAGCGCTGTAGGTGCTTACTTGTACAATCACATCCTTCTCCTTGATACACTGAAGTGGCAGACCAACATTGTAAACATCTGTATCTGGGGACAAAATCAGTACATTGTTGTACTGGGTGTTTCTAACATGTAGCCACAGTCGAGTGTCCGTTTCTTCCGCACTGCAGGTGAATGTAGGGTCTGGCTGGGGACTACTTTGCCCTTGTACGAACCAAGCTGTGTCGGTGATCTCACCTTCAAATGTGCCTGCTACATACAGAGTCTGATTCGTACAGAGGTATGTGGCCGCATTGTGAAGGAAAAAGTTCCCAATAAATTGTACAAGCTTCCTCTTACAGCTTCGGCAATTGATAAAATTTTCTCTCCATTTCTTGTGTGGTATCATGGTTTGACTTGTAATGTCATCACATCTGTGATCTGCTAATACTTTGGCAGTTGCATCTCGTCGTTTCTGCTCAAAATATTTTGGTGTGTTCTGTAGCCGTCCAGGATTATCAAAAATCACGTGGACCTCTTTGCTGCCTTTGCTAAACTGAGAAACAACAAACCTCCTGAGAAGAAATCTGGCATAGTCAGTCATGGTGCTATGACTACGTAGAGGGGATGAGTTTATGAGAAACATACCTTCCACAATAGAACATTCAGGCTTCCAACCAGCAGGTAAATATGGTGTAATCACTGGGGGAGATGAGTTTTTGTATCTGCCTTCTAAAGACCGAGTGAAGTAGCTCTTTTGCCCCTTTAAGGGGTTGCCATCGCTGTCACAAATTGATAGTGGATGTACCAAAAGTTGTTCTCCCATCCTGTCTATTGGCTTGCCTGTCTTTTGAGAAAACTGTATTTTCTTTTTCATGGCTGAGAGGACTAGCTGTCGGTCCCTTTCTAGTTGATGCACTCTCTTTCTGTTCACTTGCTTGGTAGAAAATGTTTGCAATGAACGCTTCCTATTAGGAGTCTTCACACTGGGATTTTTGAGGATGAAATAAGATATCCTTAGTAAATACTCCTGTTGTCCTATTCTTCTGAAATTAAGGAGGTCGTGATGCTTTTGATCATGTGCTCTTTGATTAGTAAAGGGATTAAACAATCCTCGTTGTTGTTCACTAGTCTCAAATAGAGAACTTGCTGTTATTGCACGCAACTGAGCATTCACATTGCGTTTTGACTTCTTGTCACAATCCTTTGACGAAAACACTGACTGGGGTTCATTTGATTTTTTTTTTGTTTCTGGAAACACCTGCTGTTTGACTTGTTGAAGAGCTTTTGTCCGATAGGTGAGGTATGATGCTATCCTGTTTATGTAGTCTGGAGATGGTTTAGTGATAGACATTTTACATTGCTTGTTTATAAGCATTTCATGAGCCTCGTCTACGCCCACAGAATGCCATGATCTGCCAGTGATGTTGACAACAAATGCTCCTTGTTCAAACATGAGTAGGACTGATCGAGGCAAGCTTAGTAAATCAGAAAGATGGTTGGAAATGAGTTTTTGGTAGGTGGGGTGATCGAATGCAGTGAAGACTGCAGCCGTACTTTTAACACTGCTCATCCTCAGATGCCAATCCCCACTGCGGATAGCAAAAAATAGACTGACATAAGCCATGGCATCCACAAACACATATTGTATCCAGAATCTCCATGTTTCATCCCTGCAAGCCATAGTCTGAATGAACTCCTTGAATTGTTGGTAGAAAGGTGATATGCTGGAAGTGATGTCCGCCACTTTGGCATTGAATCTTTTCCTAAATTCGTCTGGTGTTCTCTTGTTGACTTCATTAAGAGCCTTTATGGCCTGTTCGAGAAGATTTTTGGGTGAAACGGTTGATTCCGTTTTTGATTGGTCCTTTAATGAAATGTTGATAAAAGTAGACAACATGGCTATGTACATGGCTTCCCAAGATTCCAAAATGAAGAAGTGGGTTCTCTTGAACTGTGTACAATTACGTATTGCTACCACAGGATACCCACTTGCTTCTGCTAGGGACTTCAGTCCAGCATCAAAGTAGGGTTTCATAAGGGCTGATTGGTAATTCATTAGTAAGTGCCAGTCGCCTGGGAATGGAATTAGCCACTGTAATTCATCCCCATACTCAAATTTCAATGATTGAAGAAGTTCATAAATTTTAGCATCCCCCTCAACCACTAGGTGCTGACGACCTTGCCTGCTAATGAACTGCTGATGAAGGTTCTGGAGCATTGACATCAATGTGTCCTTGCTATCTGACTTGGCATCCATGACGTCAAGGTAGAGTACATTGGACTTCTCTGTGTGGTTTGCTCTGGCAAGAGAAAGATAATCTTGGATGTTGATAAATGTCTCCTGAGGGTTCGTACTTCCAATGGCAACTTTTTGTAACATGTATGCATGAATTTGTTCCTGTAATTCATTCAGTGCTGTTGTTTCCTTTTCATTTGGCAGGAAATCTGAAAGAGTTTTATCTGCTGGTATCTCTTCACTGCAGGTGTTAATGAAGTGGTAGTTCGATACCGACAGGGGTTCAGCAAGTGGAGTATGTGTTGATAGTTCTGTTCCTGTGCGAGGTGGGGGTCTTTTTCGCTGTTTACGAGCTGGTGACTGTGTGAGCTTCTGTGGCGAAGGAAATGGTGAGCATCTTTCTGTTCTTTTTCGGTTGAGAGTACACCGAAGTGTGATCTCAGCATTTCCTTGTGCAGAACTTTGGTAATTGTAGGTTGTGCTGCTGTCTGTGTTCAAAGCAGGTGTACTTTCACCTACTGTTCTTGTACATGTAGCAAGATGTGATGGCTCCTTATGATAGCAGCTAATCAACTCTGTTAAGTGACTGGTGTTGGTTAAAGGGTGTGCTTGGGAGAGGCATTTGTCAGTGACTGTGTCAACACTCATGCTTGGGTGTGGCATGCTATTGGGTACTGACAGGGAGGGCTGGTGTGAGTCCGTTTCCCTACACTGGTAGGAAATGTGTGACTCAATTTGATCCATGGAAGTTGCTTCCGACTGGATTGAGAGTGATGGTAGTGGTTGTACCGCTTGTATAGATGTCCCATGCCAGCCACTGTTCTGGCTACCTTTATACACTCTTGCATAAGAGTGCAGAAAGTCAATGTTATCTGTAGACACGATTGTGAAACCATCCTGGTTAAGGCACTGGTCCATCCTGGTTTGTGGGTTGCTAGTTTTATTTAAGATGTAGCGAGAAAGTGTATCTGCTGATGAGCAAACTCCCAATTGATTTAGAATCTTTATTAATGTGGCTGATCCTCCTTGACCTTCTATGACATCTGTAACTAGCATATGCAGTGGAATTGTATAGTCATCATTAATACAAAACAAGAGTGCACAGAGAAGGTTAAAGCGTCGGATTTTTTTGGTGTGGTAGGCTCGTGATGATGGGTTGGTAACTTTAGATATGCCTCTTCTTTCTGATGTTGACCTAGACAGTAGACAAATTGCCTCCCATAGTTTGGGATCAGTACCTTCAATTTCCTTGTCAATGTCCAGATCCACAAACTCAAAATTTTGTTTGTTATGCTTTGACAGATAAGATGTAATGTGCGAACATGCACGGGTGTTCAGATCATCAAGCACATTCAAGTATTGTTGTGGATCATCTGATTTTGAAGTGTCTGTTTCACTACTGCATTCCTTGGTAATGTTTTTGCTCCGTAATCTCCACAATGCTTGAGCAAGGGCTGGTCTAAGGTCTGCATTGGGTCTGTATATGAGGGTGCCATGCTTTCTCGTCTTACAGCTATATGCTATGTGGTGCTGTAAATTAGCTTTGAGGTTGCTTAAAATGTTTGCTGATGTAACAAGCTTTGATGTATCGATCTCTTCACGTAGGTGAGGTGACAGTTCACTTGCATACAAATTAAACAAATTGTGAACATCAGGAAGCAACATCACATTCCCGTTAAGAAGGTCCCTGCCAACAGCAACGACCACTCTTGTCATTGCGGCATTAATCAATTCATCAGTGGATTTGATGTTGGTAGGTATTTGCTTGGATAATGTAGCAATAAGCTGCAAAAGATCCTTATCTGTGCTGGAGTCATTTCTTTGTTGAAGAATAACTAAGTGAGATCGGTAACAAACATAGCACACTTTATCACTCTCTTTAATGCTACCCTCATACCCTGTGTTTTCCTTTAGATAATGCTCAATAAGAGCTGGTCGAGGGCATGGCTTGGGATTAGAATCCCGTCTCAGTGATGTCCCACATGTCACACATTGCTCTTGTCTTGGTTGCATTAGACTGTATACTAAGTGGTAGTGATGCTTGCATAATGGTACTGGCACTGGTATGATTGAGGAATTGAACTTAAGTCCACCAGAATCAAATATTTGCCTTACCTCATCACTTGTTGTTTTGTGCAGTGATGCAAACACGTTCTTGGAACACTCTTGCACACAACATTCTCTTCCAGGACATAACTTTGTCCACCTAGGAACGTGGCTGCTGTTTGCAAGAACTCGTGTGATGTCCTTTCTGCAAGCTGGACAAACTAGGCCACCCTTAGGCACATTTAGTTTGGCAATGTACCTCTGTGCATCTACATTTTTCCACTGTGATGGACTAGTTAGATTTTGTCTGTTTCCATTACAAAGACAGCAGGATACCTGCTTGTCTGCCTGAGTTTCTGCTCCAAATGAAAGACGTCGTCTGCTGCTGCTCTGGATCTGTTCGCTGGATGTCATCTTTTTCTTTTCTGCCATAAATTGTGAATATGTGCTATGATTACATTTCAACTGTGTTTATTGAGTTTGTTATCTTACCTATAGCTCTCTACAATAGCTGTTACTGCTGCAGCTGCGCTGTGGGGGATCTGCACGTGGTGGTTAATTATCATCATTCGTGTGGTAATTTTGTAGCCTCATAACTGTGGAATGGAACGGGCACACAACTCCAAATTTTTTGTCGAGGCAGGCTTATGACGCATCTTTTGCGGTGCAAAGTAATAAATTGGTACGCTTGTCCGAAAATTTTTTGTCACAGCAAACGCTGATGCGGTTCGTTTTGGACGTCGTGTACGATTTGTACCCTGGAGTACCGTACGAACAGATTTAGCAAATACGACGCGGTAGGTATAAAAAGTGATCATAGTAGATACTGCATATTGAGTTTGGAATAAATATCACCAACACAACTCGTCATATAGACTGCTAAACAAAACGCTTCATATTGCGGTTAACGAAACGCTAACAGGAAGCGTAACTTCCGCTCAAAATAAAATCCTACGTATATGTATGGACTTCCGGTCAGGCTGCGGAACGACTGAGCAATCAACTGATTGGACGAATCCAGTCGAAAAAGGACTCATCTCTCGGATGCAGTTAGTTGTGTAGACAACCCCAGGTACATAGCTACACTCATGTACACAATTTGCTTGGTAGTTTAGTTCAAGAGGCGGAGTGCACTAGAAGAGTCTGGGAACAAATCTATTCTTGATACATGTGGATCAGTGTGTATTTCCATGACTTCATGTGAAGCCATCATCATCAACAGTTCTAGTGCTGCGTCCATGTACATGTTCCACTATAAATGTCACATGGTTTACCCGAGGGGTCCACAGCAGGACACAATTGTGGGTGGTATACAAGATTTCAGGCTAGTATATGGCAAGAGCGCAAAAGAACAGGTGGAATAAGAGCATGTAATAATACTGTAATTCCATAAAATTTTAAACTGGACATAATGGAATTTACTGCCAGTACTAAAGGTAGTAACTCGTACTGCACATGCTGCCATTGTTGCTAAGCATGTGACCGGGTGTTCTATTTTTAGTATGGTTCAATAATTTAGATTGGACTATGGGCTTCTATTGGAGTTACCCGCTCTTACTCAAGCCACCCGTTCTTATGCGCTCTTGTACACGGACATTGCTAGATTCAGATTTTGGAGAGTTGCTGGTTGTGACCCCTTGGGTTTACCCCCCCCCACACACACACACACCCTTAATATCACACTGATGTTATTCACAACAAAATAGTTGGCCCCCCCTCAAAGCCTTCATGAGTGACTTCTTCATATATCATTACAGAGAAACACCACACACACAGACAGCTCTCAGCTTGACTTTGGAGCTCCCTGATTCTGCAACGGGAAGTGAGGACTGCCAGCCTCTCCCGCCTTATTCTTAACTCAACCATGTCTACTGGTGGTGGAGAAAACTTTAATACTGCCTACGAGACATTTCGTAAGCACTCTGCAGATCTGCTCACAGCTATACAGGACCCCGAGATCCTGGCGTGGGAGCTGTATGCACAAAACATCATCCCTCCAGCAGTACGCGATGCTGCTGCTTACATGATGCACGAGAGGGGTGCAAGGACCTCGAACCTGCTGGCAGCTGTGGAGTCACGGATTAAAGTGGACCCGGGAATGTTCGATGTGTTTCTGTCCGTGCTCACCAAGCGACCCTCAATGAGTGACCTCTGTGGGAGAATGAAGGATTCATATGGTAAGTCCAACAGTGGGCGGTGAGCTAGTTTGGACAGTGTAGGAATCGTGAAAATCGTGTTGTAAGTTAACTAGTAAATCACACATGGCTGCCTTGGAACTATGCCTTGGAACTATGTAGCTCCTTTTCACTTGTATATACCACAAGTTGGGAGGAGCTTGTGCCATTTCATTATTGGTGCCCCTAATGAAACAGTATAACCTCTCCCCCACTTGTGGTGGAAGGTTGTCAATGGTCCATGAATACAGATGTGGTCTTGTCCCCACAACGAGTAGTCACTTACATCTCACCTGTAGTGCACTTGTGACTGGGATCAAGAATCTTGACCAGCAAAAATCAGCCCTGATCACTTGGTTGTTCTCTTCCAAAGCTCTTGATCACTTGATTTGCAGTGGCTCAAAGGACAATGTTAGCTATATCTCGTTAGCCAGTTGATCTCTGATCATTCAGAGTTCATCCATTGATAAGTACATTGATTGCTTGATTCCATTTTAATCCCGGTTGCAATCAATTCTACAGTTAGCCTGGTTCCTGGCACTGAGGAACCAGGCTATTCTACCATCTGCTACTATCCCTTGTCTCAGGCAAAAGCTGAACGAGGACCTGAGAACACTTGTATTTAGGGGTCATTAGTAACCTTGGACTACAAGTTGGGAGTGTTATGCTGTTTCAGTATTGGCAGACAGACCCCCCTAGCTCCTGTGTGCTTACACATACACCATCATTTGTACATGCCCCCTAGCGTTGTACCCAGGCTCTTTCTCCTGTATGGAAAGGGAAAATGAGTACAGATACCCTCCTTCTCTCCTGCCAACCTGAAGTGTATTCTGCCAACCTGAAGTGTATTCTGCCAACTCTGAAGTAGAAGAGCAGTTATGTACAGCAGTGTTGTTTCAGTTAACTAAAGCTAAGAATTTTAGTAACGCACATTTCATTTTTCGTAATTAAAACTAAAACTAAAATGATATAATCGAAATCACCCAAAACGGTAGTTAACTAAACTAAGTAGATTTAGTAATTAAAACTAAAACTACCGTATATAACCGGAAAATTTGACGGGGAATTAAATTTGGTGGTTTGGCGGTCTGGGTTGAAACCGCCAAATTAAAATCCGCCAATATTATTTTCGCCCGCAACGTGTAATGATGTAATGCATGCAGTAGTGCTTTTAGCTCCACCCGGTGCCCCTCTACGCGAGCTGTACATATAGCTAACTCGGCGCTAGCACGCTGCCAGTTATAAATCTCCAAACTCACGGCTTAGTTTAAGTACCTCAAGTGAGAGGACGGCAACGCTCCCTGATAAACACGCGCGTGCAAAGTTTATGATGATGTAATACGTTGCAAGGCGCCACCAACAAATTTAAATTCCGCCAATACTTTTTACGCTCGCTTTGGAACCAAACTGCCAAATTTAAAGACCACCAATATTTCCGGCTATGTGGTATACTAACAATTTGAATCTGCAGCCTGATTAAACTAAAACTAAACTACTAGTCCAAACATTAAAATAAAACAACAGTTTATGTACAGCATCCCTTTCATAAAAGTTAACCTACAAAGTGTGTACAATCAATAGTAACTGAAGTGGCAATCAACTGCTGCAGTACTCACATATATGTTCTCATCTGTTACCTCCTCAGCAACCACACAGACAAGGCTAGATCCCCTTGCATCCAGTGGGAGCAGCTCTGTGGGGAGCTCTGAAAGACAACGAGGAAGGGGGAGGGGGAGGGGCAAGAGGATCAGCACACCAAGAAAGGGAAGAGCAATCAAACCAGGTATCAGGTCTAAAAGTATATTTAAACAAATTGGTTGTTTTGACCACTGTGTGCATGGTTGCCATGGTTACAACAAGTTGAAGAGACAGCGGTTACTATCTTGTAGAGACGAACTGCATTGAGAGGCAGCTGCATGATCCTGGTTAGTAACCACTGAACATCTGTGGGGCAGTCACCTGCCTGTACCAAGAGTCCCATCTTATTTCTGTAGTGACTCCCTCACTGACATTCTGAGGATTGTCAATTTTTCAGAAGTAACTACCCCTTGTCTCAGACAAAAGCTCAATGTCCAACACTTACGGTCAAGTACAAACACCCTCTACCAGTCTCATTCCAGACTGGTCTCATTCCAGACTGGTCTGATTCCAGACTGGTCTCATTCCAGACTGGTCTGATTCCAGACTAGTCTCAGTACCAGACTGGTCTGATTCCAGACTGGTCTCATTCCAGACTAGTCTTAGTACCAGACTGGTCTCATTCCAGACTAGTCTCAGTACCAGACTCTTACTCTTGCACATGAAGGAGGAGGAGGAGGGGTTAGGTCTACTAGTTTCAAACTCAGAGAACTGTGAAGGAACCAGTTAGCATGGTCCTTGCCTGGTGTCAGAATGTAAGAAGTCCCTCCACATAGAATGTCCCCTTGGAGATATTACACGAGCATAAAGTGTTCCCCAATCTACTCTACTCCCTGAGTGTAGGATGTCCTCCTGTACCCCTGGACAATCTACTCTGCTGTTAGTTGTTCTCCCTTAGTGTAGAATGTCCCCCCTAGCACAAGTATCAGGTCTGATTCATAGAAGTAAGTCAACATTTTGTTCACTATCAGTAGAAAGATGGTATCTTTGACTCCTCATGCATGTAACCATCAATGCATGATGCATCGTACACATTATGTTACAAGGAAACATTTGTTGTACCTGCAGGTAGTAAACTGACATCTAAACAGCTACAGCCATGTCCCCAACACCCACCACACTCACCTGGGCCATCATCTCCCCCACCAGCTAAACAACGTAGAACAGGCACACTGAAAACCCAGGAACACATCATGCAAACATGTGACTTCCAACACAATCACCAAACACCAGGTATGGAAACCTCAGCAGTTGATAACTATGCCTCCTACCTCAAGTCTGTCTACACACGAGAGAAACTACAAGTTTATGACAAATGGCCACAAGTGAAATCGAAGAAATACATCAACCTTGCCCTCATTCAAAAGGATGACATCACAAAACCAGAGGCAGATCAGTTTACGAGAGCCACAATCCATGGGAACATTGATGATATCAAAAAGTCAAAGCGAGCCACAGACATTGGCCAAATTGCCCAGTTGCCAGATGGGTCACAACCAAAGTGCATCCTTGTGGAGGGTGCACCAGGCATAGGAAAGTCTACCTTTGCCTGGAAACTGTGTCGCAAGTGGGGGAAGGGAAAGTTGCTCCAGCAGTACCAGCTGGTTGTCCTCTTGAGGCTTCGAGACAAGAGTGTGCAAACTGCGAAGAACATCTCTGACCTTTACCAATACCGTGACCCCCAGATCCAGCAAGCAGCAGTTGCAGAGATCGAAGAAACCTGGGGCAAAGGAGTGTTCCTTCTGTTTGAGGGATATGATGAGCTCCCAGAGAAATTACGCACTGAGAGTTCTGTTTTCCTAGATGTCATCACAGGGAGGGAGCTACCAGAGGCCACAGTCCTCATCACCAGCCGCCCCTGGGCAAGTGAATTTCTCCACAGGGAATGTAAGAGACACATATCCCAACATATTGAGATCCTGGGATTCACCAAAGCTAACATTCAGTCCTATTTAGCGAGCACTATACCTGATGACCCCTCACTGCTGGCTGACTTGAAGAAGTACATCTCGTGCTATCCCCACATTCATAGCATGATGTATATCCCTCTTAATTCTGTTATTGTGGTTGAAGTCTACCGAAACAGCAGGAAAGATGATACCCTAGTCCCCAAGACCATGACAGAGCTGTATTCCTCCCTATTTCGCAGTCTGCTCCTGCGTCACCTGTTAGACCACCCAGTGCATGGCAAGAAGAGGAGGTGGAGGGTACGTAGTTTCAGTGACCTGCCTCAAGATGTCTACCAACAGCTGTGTGAACTGGGCAGGATAGCATACAAAGGAATCCTTCATGGACAGCAGGTGATTTTCTCTGATCTCCCAGAGGACTTTGAAACCCTGGGCCTGATGCAATGTGCCCCAGAACTATATGCTGATGAAGGGGCTGCAGTTTCCTACAACTTCCTGCACTTGACTGTACAAGAGTTTCTGGCTGCGTTTCACCTCTCACAGCAGCCAGTGAAGAAACAGATTGAGCATTTTATAGAATACAAGGAAATCAAACACCTGTGTCTACCACCTCCACCATCTCAAACGTTTCGTGGCAAACAACAACGACACCACTTCCACATGGTGCTGCGGTTTCTATGTGGAGTAAGGAAGTTCAGTGCATATCCGAGTGATGTCCTGGATACATTGTGTGTAGATGATGACTCAGCTATTGTCATACGTAAGGTCACCTTTGATACTCTGCACTGGTTGTTTGAAGCAAAGGACAATGATGTCATTAGTAATGCTCTAGGGTCATCTAACATTCAGTTCCATCGTGCTGTGTTTAGGACAGTGAATCCTTTTGATTGTTTTGTGTTGGGCTACTGTGTGTCTCACAGCAACTGTACCTGGAAGATTGTCCTGTACAACATTGGAGATGAGGGATTGGAGATGTTAGTGCGAGGTGCAATGGAAGAAGAAACCCACTGCACAGGAGGGATCTCTGAGATAAACTTGAGCAGGAATGACATCACATCTGAAGGAATGAAACATCTGTTGAAGATTCCCAATTACAAATTAATTGCAAACACTCGATCTATACAACGGTAAGTTAGACTCAGAATCCTGTGCAACCCTTGCCCATCTCAGCCCACATTTACCTCATCTGAAGATACTCGATTTGTCCCACAATCCCAACATTGGTCAGGGAGGGACTGTCCCACTGGTGACATCACTGACAGCTCATAACTCACTCGAAGATATGGTGTTGAAAGAAACTGGAATTGGTCCAGAGGATTGCCAAGCTCTAAGTAAACTGCTGTCATCATCCACTAGTCTCAAGTATCTTAGCATTGGTGGTAATGACCTTCCTCCAGAAGCTGTTGAACTGATCGTCAGTGGACTCTATCACAACATCATACTCAAGAGGCTGGATATGGGGGGCTCATTGTTCACAAACATTCGTAAGAGTCCTGGTAGGAGGAGTGGCTCATACTTTTCTTTCCAGAACACTGTCTCACTGGCTTCAGTGCTGAGGACAAATCACACCCTTGTTTACATCAACCTATCCCAATGCGACATTGACCCAGATGGAGCATGTCAGTTAGTGAGTGCTCTGTGCACAAATGATACACTGCAGAAGTTGTACCTGGAGCGTAACCCAATTGGAGTCAAAGGAGCTATTGCATTTGCTGAAATGCTGCCCAAGAACAAGTCATTGAGAGTATTGAACTTAAGTGATGATTCCATAGGCGAGGAGGGCACCCAGAAACTGATTGACTCTCTCACACATAACACAGCAGTGAAAGAACTGTACCTCCCTAAGAAGTACAAGTCACCCATTGCCAGTAGTGGGGTGGACCGCAGAGTGCATGGGGTTATACAACTGCCGCAAGTAGTCAATTACTGCTAGTGGTAGACAGCATTCAACTGAGTGACATTCCAGTTACTCATTAGGTGTGTATTTTCAGCAGACGAACTGGGAGTGGTTAATAAACTACCAGGTGACCCATGCAGGATTTGCACTATCTGGAATTCCAAGTAAGAACCCTGCATAGGTCACCTGCATCTCAGCATTATGCACCGTAAATTCAATTTACTTCCAAATGATGCTTATAATGCAAATGCAATACCTGATACCAAATTAACACCCTGTTTACATGTAGCCTTGTTCCCAGGCTTCCCCCAATTTTTTGTTCTTTGGTTCGCATTCAGTATAAAACACAGAAACTCTTCTGCTTTTGTGTATTATACTGAACACAAACTGAAGAACCAAAATGGGGGAAGCCTGGGAACGAGGCTATAATGTTTACATAATTTTACACACTGCTATGAATGTGGGAATCCATACAGGTCAGTAATTGCTGTGGTATTGGTATGTGTGTTATGAATATTGTTAAGGTTGAACACACTAACTTATTTTCCACAAGCTAGTTGTGATGATACTTCAAATTTCAGGGGTCCAATATAATTATTTTAACTGTATCCATGGCCATGAAAATCCAAGTACTACTTAGGGGCTTCTTCAAAGACAGTTCCAGAGATTTACTGTAGAGGACCGGCACAAAATTTTCATTGCTGTTCATAGCAACATTCCACTTGTGTATTATGAACACATGTCTACGTTTCCTTGGGACTCCTCATAAACATTAATTCTGTGAGGATAGGAAGTGATCCAAATGTGATAGGCTTTGGTCCTGCTCTGGCAATTCTATTTTAGTATAGGGTTAAAGGTTGTAGATTTAGCATCAGACTGAACTTGAACCCTCTGGCAGAT
This sequence comes from Agelas oroides, assembly GCA_949130485.1. Taxonomy (NCBI): domain Eukaryota; kingdom Metazoa; phylum Porifera; class Demospongiae; order Agelasida; family Agelasidae; genus Agelas; species Agelas oroides. The sequence continues at coordinate 3,673,806 of OX422199.1, forward strand.
GTGGAGAAACAAATGATTGCAGTTCTGTAAGCATGGAACATGACTAAACATACACTTCTGGGTTACAAATTATTACATTCCTTCGTGGCACGGGAAGCTGGCCAGAGTCAGACGTATTTTAATGTAATAATTGCTGCCGGTCACGCGCATGGTATGCAAATTATCCAGCTATGTGTTACTGTTTTGTGAAGCTTGTGCCCACACTGGCAAACTGTCGCGACAGAGAGCTCATTCAGAACAGTCCCGCTAGCACACGTTGAAAAAAGAGTCGTCTCGAGAGTGGACGCGGTCTGTAATTTCACCTACTGGAAGAGCGGCCACAGACAAGGCTTCCGGCGGCTTGAAATTCAAGAGCAAGTCGTCCTGAGGCTGTTCTTGCACTCTCGAGGTCCCTGTCATGCGCCTATGGAGTATATTACAGGCCCGTAGGAAGCAAATTTGAAATGGTCCGGCCATAATACGGCGCGAAGCGCGCGCATAATACACACGCCCCCGCCCCCAGTTCACCCTACCAGCAAATTACTATGCTCTCAAATTACTTTTTACACCGTTTTGAAGCTGCTGTCGCTGAACCCTAAACGATTTAGTTGCAGCAGTTAACACTTGTGAACGAGGTATTACTGTCTGCGAACTTTCTTGTCTTCGTCGCCGTAACGGTGTTACGATCGCTCGAAAATTTTATCACGGCGCTAATCAGTGGAATCGCCAGCATACGTATTTCCGCGATTTCATCTGCAGATGACGTAATTTAAAATCGGGTAGCGGAAGTAGTGTGAACATGGCGACACGGAGAACTTCAACCAGTTCTTTGGACCACTGAAGCAGGGTTATATGTAAAAGGTAAGCTTTTGTCGTGTTGTGCATGGATGTAATAAAGTGATGCTAGGCAGTATGGAGCTTCGCAAAGCACCGTTTGGGTCATAAAGGCGGTGTTTGTTGTCATGGCCTATTTTGCTGGGGTTTGTGTTCGATGTACTTTGAGTTGCCCTGGGCTGTGTAAGCGTGGGACACGGTAACTCTTCCCATTGTCATATAGACCAATGAGTGTAAAAGCCGTGTACCAAGTTTTACCGTGATAGCTATGGGTTACAGCAAATGGCACCAAGATTTATACAAGTTGGTTGATGTGATTAATTACCGCAAGTGGAGATACATTGACACAAACTGCCCCATACCTTGCTGTGATGAACAGCACTGCTGTTAGAAGAGCAGATGAGAATATCTAGATGTGAATTAGCATACTAGCTTACTGTAGGTAGCTATCTAGTTGATAGGCTACTATAAAATGTAAAGAAAAGTTGTGTCGTCATCTGCATCACTCACCCTTCTCAAAAACAAAATGTGTGATCCGGTTCTTTAACTTTTCAGCATTACTGTCTTCAACTAGTATACTGATCTGACTGATACTCATTAAAACATACTCTTGATGGGGTTTGAGGAGCCTGGCAATAGGATGCAAAATATACTTGCCTACATTTCTTGTCATTTGCTTTACACTCAGTGGGCATGCATATACACTTGGTGTTTACAACAAGGTTTGACATGCTTTCTGTTTTCATTGTTACAGGGTGCATGGAAGGTCTTGACATTGAGTGCTTTGCACAGTCTACGAGCGCTGCAAGGGCTTTGACGATGCTTCTGGACTAGCAATGTGATGGAAACCTATTTTACCAATGAACAGATTTGTAACTAGCACCTGCAACCCAGTTTAAATTGGTCTTCTTTGTGTGCTGTACTTTGCACTTAGAAGTAGCTTCATGGAAATATACTTCAAGCACATTATATGCGACAGGTCACATAACCGGATATGTTTATTTCATAGCTTCATACCAGTTGTCTGAAAATACTGAAATCGTCTATTTTCTATGTTGGGACACAGAAAATGCAGCTCCACTCTGCAAGAGAAGGTCTTAATCTACTACCAGATATTGTCAAATACCACCTGGAGGCTGGTTACAGCAAATGGCACCAAAAAAAAAGCTCTAATCCATCGTGACAGATTTTAGGCATTCATAAATCAACTTTGCATTGACCGTTTTACACCAGACTTTTTGCGTGAAGAAAGCGATGCTACCAGTGGTTGTGAATGTACGTCTATCCGCGCGTGGCTGTTATGCTTACTTCGCTACTGTGCCAAACTCTGAGCGCATCACCCATCGGTGAAAAATCTTTGCTCCGCAAATTTCCGTAAACGTCCGCAACACGTATATGCATCCGTTGCAAAAGAATTTATACGTGCCCTTACGGACTTCCGGTACGCTGGCGATTCCGCTGTAATATTTTATCGCCAACGCCTGGCGAAACTTATACGGCATTTCTGCGCGGGTGGGTTGGCCGAACGTTGGTCCGGCGGCCGCCGGACCTGCCGGACCTGCTCCTACGGCCCTGTAATAATTAAAAGCCCAAAGCAAAGTCAGTATTGTAGAATGCCGTCCTAAGCGAGTAGTATACGGGTTGGCATGTAGGAAGTCATGTGGTTAATTTAGAACGGACCAATCAGATTTGCACATGCACAGGAAGCTGGCCAGAGTGTCCAGACGTATTTTTCTCTCCCTCTCGCTCCTCCCACCGGAAATAAGAAAAATACGGCTGGCTCGCGAGACTATGTACGTCCTGCAGTAGTCTCGTCCCCAGACACCAAATTTTTCGCGCGCGCCCTGCGGCCTTGTCGAAAAATAGGGTCTGGACACGTTCACTGGTAAAACTGGGGCGTAATCATACGGGCGTATTGGCATGTTGTCGCACCAATCAGATTGTTCAGGTAAAGTAAATTGCGTTATGCGTCATCACAAATAGCCAGCTTGCAAATTTTTTGGCGCCAAAGCAAACGCTGCCGGTAGCTGATAATGTAATTAACACCTACAATTACCCAATTTACTGACCGCCGTAAGTAAACTTGCCCCAGTTTTCGTAGTGAAAGTGTCCAGACCCTATTTTTCGACGAGTCCGCAGGGCGCGCGCGAAGAATTAGGTCTGGGGACGAGACTACAGTCGTTAGGCCAGCGGTCCATTTCATTCAGATACAGGAAGTGCACGTAGAGCTACATTCCAGTGTGTAATTAACGCAATGAATACTTCCTGACTTTTCTACAAGCTAGCTCCAGCCAGCAATGGCAGAAACGAACCGGACTTGCGCCAGTTTGCGTAGAGGTACCTTTCTGCTGTTCATAAATGTACTTTGTATCCCGGTTTGAGAATGCCTTCCAGCGTTGCGACCGTTTTTCGCGACCTCGTCGCGGGGCGAGACTCGTGATATGCTACCGCATATTTTAGTACATTTTTTTTTGACTAGCCGAACCCTGGCGATATATATATGTACGGATAGCCCATGGATAGCTCTACAAAATATGTAAAAATCAAAAAAATTCTGCTCGGGCAGTTAGCAGTTACGCGGGCTCAAAGTTGGGCTGAAATATTATGCTGCGGTTTGCATGTTTACTGGTGCGTTCTAACTGGGAATGCTGTACAGAGAGATGCACTGGCCACTGTGCAGGGTGAATTGAAAGGTAAAGTGATTTGAGTACCAAAAGTAAAGTAACTGACTTGGCTTGTATGCATTCAGGGTCCCCAAGTTGGAAGACAAGCTATGTGATAGCTGATAGCTATAGTATAGCACAGCTAGCACCTGTTAACACACGTGCTGGGTGGGATGATCAATCAGTCAGTAGTAGCAACCTTATTTTGTATCTGCTGTGCCATAAGAAATGGTACTGCAGATCCTGGGCTGGAGCACACGGAGCCATCGCTACTTGCCAGCCCTACACAACCCCCACCCCCCTTTCTAAGGCAAGTTTGGGAAATAGCAATTTTTGTGTTACAGTCTAACCCCGTAGGCAGCAGGGCAGTATTAGAGTGAGCTCAAAACAGTTACGCAGAGTGCATTATACTGCATAATCCAGGTTGCCTATTGCAGGTGTGCGCTACAAGCATGCTGAAGACTTGAGGGCCAGCGTTCGTATTGGACTGGCCCTCCTTTGTGTACAAGTAACGTTAAAGGCACAGTGTGACTTGCTACATGAGAGTGGGCACTGCTACTGACATTGGAGAAATTCTTTTAAAGTTCCCTCTGGGCACACCATCCAAAGATATACATGTCATCTGAAAGCTCTTCGCTACTCATACAAGCCCTCAGTGATGATGTGCCGCACTAAATATGCAGTGGTGCTCTCCAACTTCATTGGCTCTTCAGCTGCTGGCCCAGGGACATTCTAGGATTTAACTTTTTGGCTCCCCCACCTGATAATGCTAAGGCACTAACACAAGTCATTGTCGTCACTATCATTGACAACAAGCCGTTAACAACAGTATGTTAGCATGCATATGCTAAACGGTATTTATACCAGCCCTAATCCAACCCTAACCCCACCCTAACCATATAAATTACTGTATAGCATATGGATGCCAACATACTGTCGTTAATGGAAATCCATTGACACCCTCCATGTCATCTTCCTCTCTATCACTGTTGTCCTCCTCTTGCTCTTCTATATACTGGGATCTGCACTGAGTACCATTTCTTATGGCACAGCAGATGCTAAGGTTGCTACCACTGATTGTTTATCCCACCCAGCATGTGTGAAACATTAATAGGTGCTAGCTGAGATTAACTATCAGCTGCTTAGCCTCATGTTGGAATAGAGTTTAGATGTTTTTTGAGGCGAACTGGGTGTGTGACTGAGGCATTTCAGTACCACATATAGAGGATTGTGGGGGCTGGTGGTTGTCTGTTTGTCGTAGCTCAGTCGCAGAGCACTGGCTGCACAAGCCAGGTGTCCTGGGTTTGATTCCCGGTGACTGCTGGCCTTTTCACTTTCCTCCACATTTCGCCTCAAAAACATCAAACTTATGTAAACTGCAGCATAATATTTCAGCCCAACTTTGAGCCCGCGTAACTGCTAACTGCCCGAGCGGAAGTTTTTGATTTTTACATATTTTGTAGAGCTATCCATGGGCTATCCGTACATATATATATCACCAGGGTTCGGGTAGTCAAAAAAAAATGTACTAAAATACGCGGCAACATATCACGAGTCTCGCCCCGCGACGAGGTCGCGAAAAACGGTTGCAACGCTGGAAGGCATTATCAAACCGGGATACAAAGTACATTTATGAACAGCAGAGAGGTGCATCTACGCAAACTGGCACAAGTCCGGTTCGTTTCTGCCATTGCTGGCTGGAGCTAGCTTGTAGAAAAGTCAGGAAGTATTCATTGCGTTAATTACATACTGGAATGTAGCTCTACGTGCACTTCCTGTATCTGAATAATTTCTATTGTTCTTGGACCGCTGGCCTAACGACTGCTAGTCCTGCAGTGGTCCTGAGAGGTTCACGTGATCAATGATACTTTATTACGTAATTTCGAAGAAGGGGCTTCCCCAAGACCCTCCCCCACTTTCTGATTTCAACTGAATCCAGTCGTAGAATGACTCATCTCTCGGATGCAGTTAGTTTTGTAGACAACCCCAGGTACATAGCTACACTCATGTACACAATTTGCTTGGTAGTTTAGTTCAACAGCTGGTTCAAGAGGCGGAGTGCACTAGAAGGGTCTGGGAATGAAACTATTTGCTTGATGCATATGGAACATTGTGTATTGTTCCATGACTTCATGTGTAACCATCATCATCAACAGTTCTAGTGTTGTTTGCATGTTCCGCTATCAACGTCACATGGTTTACCCGAGGGGTCCACAACAGGACACAATTGTGGGTGGTTTGTGAGATTTCAGGCTAGTTGTGACCCCTTTGGTTTACTTCCCCCACCCCTCCATCTCCAACAACCTTCCCATCCTTATTGTCACAGTGAAAATATTATTTGGAATGCCCCCATATAGCCTTCATGAGTGACTTATTCTTATATCATTATAGAGAAACACCCAGACAACTCTCAGCTTGACTTTGGAGCTCACTGATTCTGTAACGGGAAGTTGGGACTGCCGGCCCCTCCCGCCTAATTCTCAACTCAACCATGGCTACTGGTGGTGGAGAAAACTTCAGTCCTGCCTACGAGACGTTTCGTAAACACTCTGCAGATCTGCTTATGGTCATACAGGACCCAGAGGTCCTGGCGTGGGAACTGTATTCAAAAGACATCATCACTGTAGACGAACGCGAAGCCGCCTGTTACCACATGCACAGTAGAGGCATGAGGACCTCCAGTCTACTGTCAGCTGTGGAGTCAAGGATTGCGGTGAACCCAAGAGCATTTGATGTGTTTCTTTCTATGCTTGCCAAGCGACCCTCGATGAATGACCTCTGCGGGAGAATGAAGGATATGTACAGTAAGTCAGTGGGACAAGCTGGTTTGGATGGGAGTGGGAATCTTAATATTGTATTCTAAGTTAAACTTGTATATATATAAACCACACATATATAATTGCACCGCTCCATCAGTACTGCTTACTAATAATGAAATGGCATAACCTCCTCCCCACTTGTGGTACAAGGTTCCTATTTAGTCGCAGAATGTCTCACAGGAAGTGAGTTGTATATTGAGGGCATGGCATGCTTGCATGCACAGTTTTTCCAAGTTGCCGAATACTTGGCCATCGACTGTCTCTGTTGAGTTTCATTTGGTAATAAAGAGGTAGCTGCATGATCCTGGTTAGTAACCACTGAGCATTTGTGGGGGAGTCACCTGCTTGTATCAAGAGTACCATCTAATTACAGTGACTCCCTCACTGATGTTTTGAGGATTGCCTGTTGCTCTTGGAGTACTTCCTCTGAAGTTGCTTATACAATTAGTTACCAGTAATCACTCTGTGTTTATCAATGCATGTGGGAAACTCTGGAAGCCGATAAGGAGGGGAGAGGGGCAAGATGGTCAGTACATCAAAAAAGGGAAGAGCTGTCAAACCAGGTCCCAAGTCAGATGGTATAATAATTGATTCATTGAGTTGGTTGTTATAACCACAGTGGTTACCAACAAGTTGAAGAAAGCGGTTATGAGAGGTTGATCTCGAACTGCATAGAGAGGTGACTATATAATTAGGTTTGTAACGACTGAACATTTCTGAGGAAGTCACCTGCCCATATCAACAGCATACAAATGTCTTTTTCCTTACTGATATTCTGAAGTGGTTCTGCATGATGCTACTTTCTCTGAGATTACTTATGTGCCAGTAGTCACTAGTAGTGCATACAAGCCTTGTTCTCAGGCCTTCCTTGGTACTCAGATGCTCATATACTGCAATGGTGGCGGAAGACATTTGAGTTTGGGGGGGCGAATGATTGTTGTGCATGCGTAAGCACGCATATGCTAGGGGGGTCTGGGGGTATGCTCCCCCAGGAAAATTTTGCAAATTAGATGCTCTGAGATTGCTTCTGAGGCCACTTTTGGCCCAAAGCGGCACTACAGTTATCTGTACGTCTTCGCATGTATGACTCTAATTTGTATAGACGTCCACATGCCATGCAGTGGCCGTTGCTGAATAGTCCAAACTTCTGAGTTTCCAGTGCTGAGTACTATATAGGCCTACTGAGCTTGGGGCGGGGCCATAACGTAGCGAGATTCGACACTCGTGCGCCGGGATCTCTGCGACGTGCTGCGAGACTCGAGACTAGTTGGCCTAGATAGCGTAACCCTGGACAATGGTTACGCTATCTAGCTGCAGTGGTGTCAATTTGTGTGTGAGTATACGGTATCTAATAAAGGGGGCTTGCCGTGTCACTGTCATGACTGTGGGCGATTGTGGGGGCTATGCCCCCACGCCTTACATTTTGTGGGGGCAACTGTGGTTCCGCCGCCTATGTACTGACTCACAGAGCTAGGAAGAAAAGTTAGCATAGTTCCAGACTAGTGTGAGGGTTCCTCCATATAGAATGTCTCCACTGGAGGTTATGAAGTGTCCCCCGAAATCTACTCTACTATTAGCTGCATGGTCTCCTGAAGAAGACTCATCCCGAAGTCGAAATATTGAGATTAAGTTTATTTAAGCCATCGGCTGTCTACTGTTAAAGTGTCTACCGCGAACGCAGACCGCCCGCAGCAACGATGGACACGCCAGCTACTTCGCGGAAGCGCCCTGCTTCCTCGCCCCTAATGCTGAAGCTCGCCAGCCTCCCGCTAGCGTCGGTAGCATCTCTCCGCCTCGCGTTCTACGCTTGCCCCCCCCCCCCCCCCCCTCCCCCAAAAGGTCCAATTTTTAAAACAAGTCACACTTTGAAACATATGGTCACTACTGAGAAAGATGTTGTCTTTTGACTCCTTGTCAATGTATTTTCAGTGGGGAACCGTTTACACATAATATCCTGAGGAAGGAGGATCCTAAATAGCTGCTATATTGCATATCTGTTGTACCTTCAGGTGGTATACTGACATCTGAACAGCCACAACACCAGCCATCATCTGTTCCTCCTATCACAGATGCACCTCTCAACACCTCTGTGAGTGCCAGCTCCTGTCTACCTCCCCCACCAGCTAAACGACCTAGAACAGACATTTTGCAATCCCAGCACCTCTTGGAACACACCATACAACCGTTTCCCTTCCCAAACATTCACCAAATACCAGAAATACCTAGAAAAGACAAATTGCATTCCATGGAAGAAACTGTGCACATACTTCCAACAAGATACCACATTATACACTGTTATAGTACCACTCCTTACAACTCAAGTGGGCAAACCTCTGCAGTCAATACCTATGCCTCCTACCTCAAGTCTGTCTACACACAAGAGAAACTACCAATTTATGATAAATGGCCGCAAGTGAAATCCAAAAAGTACATCGACCTTGCCCTCATTGAAAAGGAGGACATCACAAAACCAGAGGCAGAACAGTTTACAAGATCCACAATCCATGGGAACCTTGATGACATCAAGATGTCAAAACGAGCCATGGACATTGGCGAAATTGCCCAGCTGCCAGATGGGTCACAACCAAAGTGCATTCTTGTGGAGGGGGCACCAGGCGTGGGAAAGTCCACCTTTGCCTGGAAATTGTGCCGCAAGTGGGGGAAGGGAAAGTTGCTCCAGCAGTACAAGCTGGTTGTCCTCCTGAAGCTCCGAGACAAGAGTGTGCGAGCTGCAAAGAACATCTCCAACCTCTTCCAATATCGTGACCACCAGATCCAGCAAGCAGCAGTTGCAGAGATCGAAGAAACCTGGGGCAAGGGAGTGCTCCTTCTGTTTGAGGGATATGATGAGCTTCCAGAGAAATTACGCACTGAGAGTTCTGTTTTCCTGGATGTCATCATAGGGAGGGAGCTACCAGAGGCCACAGTCCTCATCACCAGCCGCCCCTGGGCAAGCGAGTTCCTCCACAGGGATTATAAAGGACGCATATCTCAGCATATCGAGATCCTGGGATTTACCAAACACAACATTCAGGCCTATTTAGAGATCACCATACGTGATGACCCTGCACTGCTGGTTGGCTTGAAGAAGTACATCTCATGTTACCCCCACATCAATAGTTTAATGTACATTCCTCTCAATTCTGCCATTGTGGTTGAAGTCTACCGAAACAGCAGGAAAGACGAGACCTTAGTCCCTAAGACCATGACAGAACTGTATTCCTCCCTAGTTCGCAGTCTGCTCCTGCGCCACCTGTTAGACCACCCAGTGCATGGCAAGAAGAGGAATTGGAGAGTGCGTAGTTTCAGTGACTTGCCCCAAGATGTCTACCAACAGCTGTGTGAACTGGGCAGAATAGCATACGAAGGAATCCTCCATGATCAGCAGGTGATTTTCTCTGATCTCCCAGAGGACTTTGAAACCCTGGGTCTGATGCAGCGTGTCCAAGAGCTGTATGTAGATGAAGGGGCTGCAGTTTCTTACAACTTCCTGCACTTGACTGTGCAAGAGTATCTGGCTGCATTTCACCTCTCAGAGCAGCCAGTGGAAAAACAGATTGAACACTTAAAGGAATACCAGAAAACCAAGTCTCTTAATAACTCAGCTATTGTTGAAATTAAGGCTATTTTTAGTAATGAGTTTGATGTTGAATATGGTAGCAACTTAAATGGTGAATCTGATGTTGAATCTAGTAGCAGCTTGAATGGTGAATCTGATGTTGAATATGGTAGCAACTTAAATGGTGAATCTGATGTTGAATCTGGTAGTGAGGATAATGTTATTCAATCAGGTAGCAACTCTAATGGTGAATTTGATGTTGAATCGGTTAGTAAGGGTAGCAATGAATCTGATCTTGAACCTAATGATAAATTTGATCTTGAACCTGATGTGGGTGAGATGGATCACATGTACTATCGCAAACAGCATCACTTCCACATGGTGCTGAAGTTTTTATGTGGTGTAAGGAAGTTCAGTGGATATCCCAGTGAGGAGCTGAACACATTGTGCATAGAGAAGTCTGGTGATGACCCAACTAACATATTTAACGTCACCTTCAATACCCTGCACTGGTTGTTTGAAGCGCAGGACAATGATGTCATTGCTAAATTGCTAGGGTCATCTGAAATTCAGCTCCATAGACAATATAGTGAAGGGACTCCTTTTGACTGTTTTGTGTTGGGCTACTGTGTATCTCACAGCAACTGTACCTGGAGAATTGACCTTACTCTCCACTTCATTAGAGATGAAGGAATAAAAATGTTAGTACGAGGTGCATTGGAGGAAGAAACCCACTGCACAGGAGGGATCTCTCAGATAAATTTGAGAACGCTCATTCTATGTTACAATAAGTTAGACTCAAAATCCTCAGCAGCCCTTGCTCATCTCATCCCACACGTGCCTCATCTGAAGAAACTTGATTTGTCCCACAATTCAAACATTGGCTGGGGAGGGGCTGTCCCACTAATTACATCACTGACAGCTCATAACTCACTTGAGGAGCTGGTGTTGTTGTACACTGGAATTGGTGTGGAGGACTGCCAAGCTTTGAGTGAACTGCTGTCATCATCCACAAGTCTCAAGGAACTTGAAATCAGTTGTAATGCCCTCCCTCCAGAAGCTGTTGAACTGATCATCAGTGGACTCCAACACAACACTACACTCGAGAAGTTGGACATGACTGAGTCACACTTTTCTCTCCAGAACACTATCTCACTGGCTTCAGTCTTGAGAACAAATCACACCCTTGTTGACCTGGACCTAACACAATGCAACATTGACTCAGATGGAGCATGTCAGTTGGCAAGTGCTCTGTGCATAAATGATACACTGCAGGTATTAATGCTGTGGGACAACCCAACTGGAGTCAAAGGAGCTACCGCATTTGCTGAAATGCTGCTCAAGAACAAGTCACTGAAAGATCTGAACTTACAAGATGATTCCATAGGTGAGGAGGGCACTCAGAAACTGATTGACTCTCTCACACACAATACAACAGTGGAAAAACTGTGTCTTCCTAAGAAGTACAAATTATCCATTGCCAGTAGTGGAGTAGACTGCGGTAGAGTGAAATTCAGTAATTGATTGGCAATCCTGTTTAATATTGAAATTTCCATTCACTGATTAGATTTCAATTTATGACATCAGAAAATAATGCTGTATATAGACTTACAAGTAGATTAATATTTAGCTGTGTGTAAGACTAACTACTGTGTTATGTATGTTCACAGTGGCTACTTACTGTACTTCCATGTTTAATGTGATATTGTTATTGTCGGCTGATGTAATGGGTTTCAAAAAATTGTAACCCATGGGATTGGAAATAGCTACCACAGTGATTATATAGTCAAGTAATTATTGGTGATGTGCAGGATTATGTGTTGGGAATAATACATGTATGTACATCAAGATAGGTCTAGGGGATCTATACTGGATCATTGGGTGCCAGATAACATGTCCTTGGGCACACACGTAGATCACATGCATTCAGCCTCCTCCTCTTCCTTGATCCTCCTCACTCCAGCCAATGTTTCACATAAAGAAGCTATATTTCAGGAGCTTTGGTCTGCTTCCCAGAATCATCAGAGGGAGGTGGTGGGACTGGGTTCTGAAAAGCTGGGTGTGTGAGAACCTGGGTACAAGACTTGGGTGGTCCACCTGCAGGGGTGGACGTGGCATATGTTGCCATAGCAACCAGCTGACCACTGAAGGGGGAGATGTAGAGTTGAGTATACAAGTACTCAAGAATGACATTGGAGACTTTCCTTTTATGGTATTAATTATATGTGAAGTACATGAACGCATATAAGAAAGAAGTTCCTTGATAAAAGAGAATTTGAGGCGAAAATAGAGGAAAATGAAAAGGCCGGCAATCTTCGGGAATCAAACTTAGGACACCTGGCTTGTGCAGCCAGTGTTCTGCCACTGAGCTATGACAACCAGACAAACCACCAGCTAGCCCGCATACCTTTGTACTTTCCTCTATTTTCGCCTGAAACATCAAAATTCCCTTTATTCCAAATTCTTAAATCATACTTGATGAGTTCACATGGTGAGAGCACTGGCAGCTCAAGCCAGGGTCCCTGGGTTTGATTCCAGCAACTGACAACTTTTCACTGTCTTCTATTGTGCTTCAGATCATTGAATGATGTGTTTAGCTCATGTTAAGTTTCAACCCAGGGACAAAATACGACTTGCAAGAAGTAGGATAGATCCATATATCACACACAAGCATGTACATGCACAGAATGTAGTGTAAACATGATCACTGATGATGTGAATTGTGTGAGTGTATCCATGGTTACAGTTCATGTAGTGTGATGTCTATTTCCTCTGATGAGATTTGCCCTTGAAACGAATCTTTCTCCTGCCCTGTCCACTGGGTTGTCGTAGCTCTGGGGCTGCAGGGAAAAGAGAAGGAGAGATGGGAACATCACTCAGTTGGAAGATTCCTCAGTAGACCAACTTGGTAGACAGTTCATTTATAGGTATGACATGCATATTCAGAGTTGACAAAATTTCCTGTGCAGTGGCAACCCAAACAGAAAAGGTTTGTTGCTCAAGCTCACCTCTCTGTCGTCGAATAATCTTTCGAACTGGTCCCCTTGGAACTGAGGAACTAGAAGCTGTGTGTGTGATGTGCATGGATGGGATGTGTGTGTGTGTGTGTGTGTGTGTGTGTACGAGATTTGACCTATGACCTTGAGATGAGATGAGTTTCAGTCGTTGCAATTTTATGTTGAGCTACATAATTATACTGCACTGGTTCATCCCAGACAATTGGTTGTGTCTTTCTCTTCACAGGCTGAGTAGCTAGTGGGAGAAAGGGATGAAGGGGGAAGGAGAGAGAGGAGGAGTGAGTGGGACTAAAGTGGTATACGGTATAGACCCCTCCCACAAGTTCTATTACACCACATTTCTCTCTCTCACCTCCTTCCTCCTTTGTCTGTGAAGTACTTGCTGAGGTGGAGGTCTGGTCAGTAGAGGCAGTCGCTTCTCCCAATTCGTCCTCCTCTTCTCCAGCAGTGACAGAGGTGGCTGTCTGCTCCAGAGACGGTTGTCTCTCTTCCTCCTCCTCCAACTTCCCCTCCTTAAGACCTGGGAACAGTGACATCACAATGATGTCATCAGACCTCTCAAGGTCAGCAACTTCAGACTTTATCTCATAATGCATATGATTTGCCCCAAATGACTGCGACTGTCAAAAACCATACCCTATTCTGCTAGCCTCGTTCCCAGTCCAATAATGGAAGACACACCCCAAGTAGTCTCATTCCCAGTCCAAGTTATGAATTATGCTATAAACATGCAAAGAAGCAAGTTTTACAAATGTAGACCCTTGTACTTTGACAATGACAAGTCTCAGAGTAGGAAAGGGGTCTGGTTACAATACGACATCCCACTCAACCCAGTGACGTAGCCGTCTGGCATGTGAAATGACCAATCACAGCACAGTTAGAGTAATAATTACTCGAAACTCAACGTGTCAGAAATAGTGCGGGTTTATAAATGACAATGGCGCTTCAACTGAAGTAGAAATAGTTCTTTGCTTGGATGACAGTGGCAGAGATATTCCGCACAGTGTACAAAAAGGCGTGCTATCTTCCATGGTACAACCATTTCTCACTCTTCGCACTATGCAATTTTCCCACACGCTCGCTTACAATTTATGACTATGGCATTTGGTTACGCCCCTCAAGGGTCGAGCGGGATGTCGTATTGTAACCGGACCCCTTTTCCTGCTCGTGAGGGGTGGGGTCTGGGCACGAGACTACTTCTCCAGCAGCGACAGAGATGGCTGTCCCTCTTCATCCTCCACCAACTCCCCCCCACCCCCCCCCCCCAATTTGAGAGGTCTGATGACATCACAATGATGTCATCAGACCTCTCAAAGTCAGCAACTTCACTTGAGTGAGACTTTATCTCATAATGTGTGAGATTTGCCCCAAATGACTGAGACTCTGTTAAAAACCCACTCTGAGACACGTCATTGTCAAAGTACAAGGAACTACACTTGTAAAACGTGCTTCTTTGCATGTTTATAGCATAATTCATACCCTCGGACTGGGAATGAGTCTATTTAGGACATGTCTTCCATTACTGAACTGGGAATGAGGCTAGCAGAATGGGGTGTGGCTACTGGTGAGTGAGTTACTAAGTACAAGCAGCTGGCTGAGATTGGCACAGTCTAACATTGCAATGCGTGAGATTTGCTTGTCAATTGGTGAACAAGAGAGGACATGTAAATGTGTGTTTCATGCACAATGCACAAGACTTGAGAGGTCTGTGTCGTACAACAGTACACAAATCTGACAATCAACATGCAATACAGTAAATGTGTGTGTCTCACGCACAATGCATGAGATTTGTGAGGTCTGTGTCTTACAACAGACAGTACACAAATGCGGCAATCAACATGCAATACAGTAAATGTGTGTCTCACGCACAATGCATGAGATTTGTGAGGTCTGTGTCTTACAACAGTACACAAATCTGACAATCTACATGCAATACAGCTTTATAATTAGGCCTCAGTTTTCCTAGTGAAAGTGTCCAGACCCTATTTTCCAATGAGCCCACAAGGTGTGAAACATTTGGTCTAGAGATGAGACTAACCTGTGGTGTCCTGAGCTTCATCCTCTGAGGAGCTGTTACTACTGGTTGCCTTGGCAACAATGTCTTCAATGACATCATCCATGATGTCACCATCTTTCAGGACCAACTGGGAGCCACCCTGGGGTTCATGTACATGACAAACAACACTGATTGTCTGCGGGTCATGTGAGCTGTCATGTGACTCTCCAGCTTGTGGAGGTACAGGAGGAAGAACAGCTGCTGGACTTAAATCAACATGAGTTTCACCTAACGACTGGATATGAGCTGTGTGTGTGTGTGTGTGTGTGTGTGTGTATGTGTGTGTGTGTATGTGTGTGTGTGCATGTTCCCACTTCAACCAAGCGTAGGCTCTCACATATCAATATCATTAGCCTATAGTTTGGGTAATTAGGAGGTCTTGGCTCTCACACCCCAGCTTTCATCACTTGCAGTACTAACATGAGGGAAGGCCTGGAAAAACTCATCACCTGCAATGATGTACAGGTGGATGTCTGAAAGTCATCTTAAGACCAGTAGTGGAATGTCAAACCACCATCACCATCTACATTACTCTTGTAACAAAGATTCGGAAAGTGTTTGAGAAGCGGTCAGAACTTAGCAGAGGTAGGAACTGAGCTACAATGATGAATTCAAAAACTTATTATGCATTACGTACTCCACGTGATAATTTCATTCCTACCATACAAAACCATAGAAAATATAAGGTTATATTATCTATGACAAAACGAAATATTACCTTGCTACAAGACTAGGGAATAGTATGATTGTACGGCGAGGTTATTCCGTGAGGTGTTGAGCATGCAATTAGCTTAAACTTCAGATTACAACACTCACTCATATCTCCTCCTCCCTGCAGCTCTGTACAAGTAAGGAACACCGAGAACTGCTAGAAGAAGTTCAATGCACTACCACACAATTTGGCACACATGGAGAATTCAAAACAGAGTGGGTACGTACACTTGCTGTACTGCTCTTCAGATGGAAGGATCATACGTCTGCAAGATTGGTCAACGTCCTCTGCACGGGGGAGGATTGGTGCAGGACTTGATGTGGTATGTTGGGGCATCTCTAACATCCTGCTGGCCTCCCTTGATGCTCGTGACAGCTTCCCCTTTTCATCTTGCAGCTCCTGTTTGTCCCTCCTAGCTCCCTCTTCACCTCTTAATGTGTCCACCTCCTGGTTCAGTTTGAGGTGAGACTGGTCCATCAGTCAAAGCTCATTGCACACAGAGCATGCACTCCAGAGCTGGCTTGTGATGCGATGGGTCCGCCACGGTGCGCCTCGGCGTACGAGATTTCGAAATCCACTGGATTTCACGTGGATTTCGGATTTCAGAATGGATTTCTGGATTTCTAAGTGGATTTCTGGATTTCAAAGTGGATTTCTGGATTTCAAGCGGATTTCAGGATTTCAAAGTGGATTTCTGGAGATACAGCTAAAATGTACTCATGAACAATCATGAACCACATTCCTCTTAGCCTATAGAGCGGCTGCATGTGACGTCACAGGGGGTGTGGCTTCCCTTAATTTTGACGCTACAGAGCTGCAAATTTGTAAAGGTAATCTTGGAAGCCCAAGTAACCCAAATCTGCAGTATGGACATTTTGAGACTTACCATTGATTTTATAAAAATGTCCAAAGTTCGGTCCTTATGTATGGAGTTCTATGGCGCATGGCAACTTCTTGCCATGCGCCATAGAACTCCATACATAAGAACCAAACTTTGGACATTTTTATAAAATCAACCATAAGGTCCAAGACTTTTATCTTTCAGATTTGGGTAATTTAGGCTACTAAAATTGACATAAAAAATTGGCATCCCCATAGCAACAGGAATAATTTTAGGCCACACCCCTTGCAGCCACTCTATATGCTAACAGTACAGTAATCTGGTCAGGTGGGATCAGAAGTAAGGGAGAGCTTGTGTTGAAGACTGGGTCACAAAACTGTCCACAGTCGCAGGATACTAGAGGTTAAATAGTTCCCTAAAGTGATGGTTGTAGACAAAGGCGTGGAAGGGTTGGGTGATCATGATTGGAGCCTAGGACTTGATATGGTCTGTGTGCTGGGACATCTCCTGTTGGCCTCCCTCGATAATCGAGACCTTGTAGCGTCCTTGCCCTTCCGAGCTCCTCTTCATCTGAGGGTCCATAGCTTCTGCAATTTATTCCACCATAGATATTAAATGGCACACAGAGGCAGTGCACGCACACTACCTCTGCACTGGGATTCACTTTGTTCACCGACTCTGACAGAAGGCACATGATTACCACGTGACAGAATATGCTGATGCGCGCGCATTCGCTCGTCGAACCGAACTTATGCTGGCACGGGCAGTGTACAGGCTACGCAGGCCCGTAGGAAGCAATATTTAGTTGGTCAGGCGATAAACTGTTGCCACTAGGGGGGTCTGGGGGCATGCTCCCCCAGGAAAATTTTTGATTTCAGACATTCTAAGATCGCTTCTGGTGCAATGTTGGGGAGAAAGAGCAAGAGTTGCCTAACCTGGTGCCAAACATAGAAATGTGCTCGAAGCCTTAACATTTGCGCATTCAGTGACTCCACTTCACAAGAACTTTTTCTCAGCCTCACAGCGCATACAAAGGTAGCAGAATGCAGCGTCGGTTTTGACATCATAGCGGAGCCAGCTGAAAGTGTCACACCATTCAGCCCAGAAACTCCTCTCCTCGCCGTTTGTACCAAACTGTCGCTTTGGAAAGTTGAAACGCTTTAGAACTGCGACTCGGCCATGTTGCGCGCGCATATGGACGTCGCAGCTGTTACACGTGGAGTTGTAAACATGTGGGTGTGGCTGAAGTCATTGCAGCTGTGCTGCAACGCTTCAGCCACACCCACGTTTTGTGTTACACAGAGCGCTGAGATTGGTCCGGCGGCCGCCGGACCTGCTCCTACGGCCCCGTACTAGTACGCATGCCAATATGTAGGGTTTAGCTTTGCAGAATGAAGTCTTCATGCAAATGGAAATCACAGCCAATGTAGAAGAAAAGTACTGAACTCTCTGATAAAGTAAAATATACACAAGATTCACTTAAATGAAATCATGCAAAAGTTTATTATCTAGCTGAAGATGAGAACAGTGACACAAGCAAAGTGCTACTGTGCAAATTTGGTAGAGATCTGTGACAGTCTCGGAAACTTGGATCTTTGTGTTTTGCATCTAAAGAGAATAGTATAAACATCACATTAATGGATTAGTGAGAATGAAATTCCTAGCATTCAGCAATGACATAATACGCACTGCCACACTGGCCCATGGTGATCATGTGGCATTGACAATGTGCTGTACGATATTCCAAGAGCAACAACCATGAATACAAGCTACAACTATAGTGCTCTATGGACGAAGTCAATGTGGGCACATGGAATTTTGCAACAAAACTGAAGCCGCCTGGCTAGACAAAATTGCTTCTCATGAACAACCGACCATTAAACTAGCAATGTGGTACAGGTCTAGCCTGTCAGATGGCTTCAGCACAGTTGAAAACTGAATGCACTCATCATGACTTCATTGCCCTTGAAATGTCGTCACAGCACATTAATTGCCACTATATATGATGTGACGTCATGTCTCCCTCCTGTTCACAGATAAGGGTCTGGTGACTTGATGAGCTTTCGTGTGTTGAGTGCGGCCAATCAGACAGATGGCTTTAAGTCACTCAGCTACTTAATTTTGTTGTGTACCAGTCTCGTGCCCAAACCCAACCAACAGAGAAAGGGTCTTGTGACAAAAGCCAGAATCCTTGTGCTGAAGCTCTATAGTTTTTAGATGAAGGATAAATAAATGCTTTGCGTTGAAGAATCGCAAGTTTTTAGCAGCATAATTGAAGTACTTTTACTTGCTCCTGCATTATATTTAGTCTCACAAGCCAGACCCACTTCTGCAAAAAGGGAAGGGTCTGGTGAAATGTGTATACAAGCTGTGTCCCGCTGCACTGCACAGTGCGGTACAATCACATTGCAGTATTTTGTCACATGATGCATTACATGACTGTTTGAGTAGCAATAACAGTCTTGAAAATGGTGAAAGAGAGCTAGGGCATCTTTTCCACTACTACAGGAACTGTAAAAACACTTCGACTATACTTCTCAGGGAGCATGCTGACTCTGCAACTGGTAAATTCAAGAGTGCATTATTTGATATCTGGTTACATCATCCAGCTAATTGCATTCCAGTGGGACATGGCTTGTATACACAGTTCACCAGACCCTTCCCTTCTTTTGCGGAAGTAGGTCGGGCCTGCGAGACTACATTATATTACTGATTAAAAATCTGGAGTAAGCCCAATTAGGTATTTGGCTTGTGTCAGCAGACACTTTTTGGTGAAAGGGTGGGTTTAACTAAAGAGTGAGCAGGTACCAATTTTAAACTTGGAGTTCTCTTTCAAAAGCTAGCTATCAGCTTTTCCTCTGAATGCATTCCACAAACACACAAACCCTCTGAGAAGCCACCTGACCCTTCCCTGTGCATGACACTGAATGCAATCTGTGCTGTGGTTGGTTTGGTCTGGCTTACGTGATCATCAGCCAAGGCATAAAGATAATGACACCCACCATGGAGTTATTCCAGCTCCTTGGGGAGAAAATGGCAATCCCAACAAACTCTGCATTGTTGATAAACAATTTGGTGGCTTCCATGTAGCTTCTTCTGATCTAAACTAAGGCAATACTTCGTTTGAACATCATCCCAAACAGCGATAAATGGTAAAATCGCTTCAATTCTGCTGATCCGTTGTCATCAAAGTTTGCAAGGCCAAGATGCTTGAGCACTTCAAGCTGGGGTGTCATCAAGAGTATGTAGCCTGCCAGTGGTACACATGTAACTTATATAAGGCCACTCCAAGTTGTAGTCCGGTTTCTGGTCCTCCGCCCACATCAGATTTCGGATTTTTCTAATTTTGGCCATTATTGGTAGTGCGCATGCGCAGAAGAGTAAACTAAGTGTGCACAGACCACGTCGTGCCTTTGAAACTGTTACAAGTGAGTTGTATCTAGTCCCTCAAGCGATTGTGAAACTTTCATTTGTCATAATTTTTGGGCTCTTTCAGTCTCGGTCAAAGTTCTGTTGTAGCGATCTCGGGGTGAAAATCAAAATTCGTTTATCACAACAACAACCTTTATTTTCGAAAAGAGCATAAAATGGCGATTCCAACGGTACCCATATCAATGAGATTGGGTGAATACAGCAAGCGGTACGGTCTTCGAAATGTAACCGGTTTGCCAAATTTTTTCTACGTCATTTTAGCGCAATATTCCGGTCACTACCTTTCTGGAAGCCGCTGCAGCCCGATCAGAACGAAACTCGCTGTGAAGGATAGTCTGTACCTATTCAGTCCAATGAAGGTTGTGGCTTTTAGATATCTAGTATAATCCTTGCACTAGGCTTGATAAATGCTTAAAAAACGGCATTTTGTGGCCATAAATAGTTGCATTTCTGGGGAAGTTGGAGCAAGAATACTTCAACAATTTGCAGAAAAGTAGCGAGATGTGACAAAAAATTGTGTGTAGTTTCGATCGAGGCAGATATTTTTAACAAAGCTGTGCAAGGAAATATAATATACCCAAGCCTCTAAAGAACCTCTATATCAAATTTGATGTGAATACATTAAGACATTGTGGAGAAATGGCCTGTGTAGAAGAATATTTACATACTTTTAGAAACTCTGACATCACTATCTGTTGTACGCGCGAGTCTACGGAAGGAGAGCTGAACGCACGGCCCTGAACGCGTACATGTGCCTACAACCTGAATTCTTGTGGTAATGTCACTAAGTGCTATAATGACATTAATGAAGTAACCCGCCCGCCCGCCTCTTGACTGGGGAATCACCCTGACCAGAAACCGGACTACAACCTGGAGTGGCCTAAATCATTGTACATACATGTGTGCCACTGGCAGGCACAGATCCCATATTTATACCTCAACGTATCAGACTATCACTTTGCAGGGGCATTTTAGACTAGCTTTACATAAAGTTCGCCCTCACCTCGCTTTTCTGTGTTTCGGACACGCCAACTTTCCTCTTACGTACCTCGATCGAGTAATGCATTACGTAATCACAGCGCACGTGCCTGACCTCAGAATCGGTGAATCTCCCGGGTCACTCGAAAAGTAGGAACGGGGAAATGAGAAATGGGAAATGAGGAAATGGGGAAATGGGAAGAAAGGTACATTGCATTGCACTCAGCAAACTGCTGACATTTTGCTTCTGCAGTCATCAAATGTGATGAGAAAGTCAATGTCCATGCATGCACTCAGAGATATCATCTTTGCCTGACAGTAATAGGACCAAAGGGGTATGCAATGGCAGCTAATTCTTCACTTTTGGCAGCTTGTTAGCCATTTCTTGAAGTTCGTTGAATCTGTGAACTGTCCATACTCTGTTTGAACTTTATACAACATTTTGAAGCTTCTTCATGCAGTTGCTTGCGTTATTATGGATATACACTACAGACGGTTACACGAAGAATAACTCCACATACAGCACTATCATTAGCATGACTATTCAAACTTAATGCTAAATAGAAGTTCACAAAATGCCTCTTTGCAGTCATTCTTCAGTGGATACTCACACCAGCTCTGTAGAGAATATAATTACTGTGTGTGAATTATAGTTTGCATGCACTGAGTGGAGGAGGGAATGTACAACAGCTTTATACCTGAGTGAGACAATTCTATTTACTGTCATAGATATAAGCACACACTCCAGTTCTATTGTCATGCTACTGTTAGTGCTGATTTATTCTTCCTGCTTTTCTCTCTAGAAGCACTCTATAGGCCTACCTTCTCTAGCTAATCACGACTTTAGCTGCTTTGCACAACATGTACACTCCACTATCTTTACAAAACTTACGCGTTGCCGTTCCATTTCCCCATTTCCTCGTTTCCCATTTCTCATTTCCCATTTCCCGTTCCTCCTTTTAGAGAGACCCGAATCCCCCTAGGCCCTCTGCACTAGTCTCGTGCCCAGACCCCGCCCTCGCGGGTGGGATCTGGGCACGAGACTACCTCTGCACCACTAGGAATTCGCTTTTTTCACAGCCGTTCATGTTTCATTACGTCATCATTACGCCCTCTGTTGAATATTCATAAGTAATTCCCTCTGGCACTACCTCGGCCGGCTTATTAGCATGTGACCAATGACGTAATCATAAAGAAGGGACTTCCCCGAGATCCTCCCACTTTCGATTTCTGATCTGAACGCGCCCGAACAAACACTGCTTGAGAGTGGTTCACTGCGAGTCGCCCGACACAGAAGCTAGCTGTGTTGATTTCAACATGGCTGGTGTCACATTTGAGGAGCTGATTGCTTATGTTCGCATTTCAGCTGACGAACTGAACGAGCCATGTTCTGATGAGCACATTACCAGTATATCACTCTTCCTTGCTAACTGGCAGACAGTTGCACCCCTCCTGGGACTCACTGAAACAGATGAAGAGGACATAGAAGAAGAGGGAAAGAAGACACAGGACAAGAGATATAAAACCCTTCGGAGATGGAAGAACAAGAATTTGTTCAAAGCAACATATCGAGTTCTAGTTGATGTTTTCTTGCAGCTTGGTAGAGCTGACCTTGCAGAGAAGGTGTGCACACTTGTGGTAGATGAAGGTATGTACAAAATTAGTATGGCCTTTTATTATTTATATTTTTCCTAAGGATCATACGCCCACTCATGTACATTCCAGCCACACAACTTTTGTATTCACGGTTAAATGCATATGTCATTGCTTAAAATACACACCTGATTAACACTCTGCTGTCTTCTCCTCTATTTCTTCTTCAGCAAGCACATCACCCAGGGAAGACCCCCCTTATGTCTAAGAGCAGCTCCATGGGAAGCTCTATGACATTAAGGGGGCTTCAATTTATATAGCAAAAGACATGGGATATGTCATGTGATAGTTACATGACATAAGGCCATACATTTTGCAGCGGAATCGCCAGCGTACCGGAAGTCCATATGGACACCTATAAATTCGTTTGCAACGGATGTATATACGTGTTGCGGACATTTACGGAGGTTTTCACCAATGGGTAATGCTCTCAGAATTTGGCACAGTAGCAAAGTAAGCATAACAGCTACGTGCGGATAGACATACATTCACAACCACTGGTAGCACCGCTTTGTTCACGCAAAAAGTCTGGTGTAAAACGGTCGATGCAAAGTTGATTTACAGATGCCTAGAATCTGTCATGCAGGATTGAAGCTGTTTTTTGGTGCCATTTGCTGTAACCAGCATCCAGGTGGTATTTGAAGATATCTGGTAGTAGATTTGGACCTTCTCTTGTTCTGTGTTCCAACATGGCAAATAGATGATTTCAGTACAATTGGTATGAAGCTATGAAATAAACAGATCTGGTGACATGACCTGTAGCATACACAATGTGCTTGAAGTATATTTCTATGAAGCTGTTTCTAAGTGTGAAGTACAGCACAAGTACAAAGAAGACCAATAATTATTTAAACTGGGTTGCAGGTGCTAGTTACAAAATTTGTTCATTGGTAAAATAGATTTCCATCAGATTGCTAGTCCAGAAGCATTGTCAAAGCCCTTGCAGCGCTCGTAGATTGTGCAAAGCACCCAATATCAAGCTCTTCCACCCTGTAACAATGAAAGCAGAAAGCATGTCAAACCTTGTTGTAAACTCCAAGTGTATATATGCATGCCAAGTGTAAAGAAATCTAGGCAAGTATATTTTGCATCCAATTGCCAGGCTCAAGAGAAATAAATGATGAGTACCAGTCAGACCAGTACACTAGTTGAAGACAGTAATGCTGAAAAGGATAAAATAAAGGAGGTTGAAGAACTGGATCACAAATTTTATTTTTGAGAAAGAGTGATGCAGATGACACAACACAACTTTTCTTTACATTTAATAGTAGCCTATCAACCATATAGCTGCCTACAGTAAGCGAATATACTAATTCAAATCTAGATCTTCTCATCTGCACTTCTAACAGCGGTGCTGTTCATCACAGCAAGGTATGGGACACTTTGTGTCAATGTACCTCCACTTGTGGTAATTAATCACATCAACCAACTTGTATAAATCTTGGTGCCATTTGCTGTAACCCATAGCTATCACGGTAAAACTCTGTACACGGCTTTTACACTCATTGCTCTATATGGCAATGGGCAGAGTTACTGTGTTCCGCACTTACACAGCCCAGGGCAACTCAAAATACATCGAACACAAACTCCAGCACCATGGGCAATGACAACAAACACCGCCTTGATCACCCAAACTGTGCTTTGCGAAGCTCCATAGGTATCTTCCCACTTCGTCAATTCCCACTTTGTCAATTCCCACTTCGTCAATTCCCATTTGGTCAACTTCCCACTTCGTCAATTCCCATTTGGTCAATTCCCATTTGGTCAATGTTGACAAAGTGGGAATTGACAAAGTGGGAATTGACGAAGTGGGAAGTTGACAAAGTGGGAATTGATAAAATATATAAAATGATGCTGTCTATATGAACTAGATGTTGGGATGTGGTTGACTGTGTGACAGATGTGCTGACCATTATACACAGCATGCACCGTGAAGAGCTGATAGAACAACTGGCCTTGAAAGTTCTATCTATGTAGATGGTTTCAGCTTCGCAGAATTTGAACTTCTCTAATTGCCAACTGTTGCAAAGGGAACAAGGCGGTTTTGATCATTTTGCCCAGTGTCCACTAGAAGGAAGTCCTCCTAAGGGGCTGTTCGAGTCCACTCTCCCCTGAACTCAATCTCTTCTCGTATTTGAGGCAATGTTGGAAACCTCTGAAGCCTGCTGCGATAGAGCGATGACTTAAGGTTTTGGAATGAAGACAAATTGACAGCTGTTTCATCACGCCCAGGGCCACCATACAGTTTGGTCATCTCCTGACAGTAGATTTGACTGATGCGCTAAAAAATTCACTGATCTATAACGGTAGTTAAAAGTATATAAATTGGTAAATCTTCCCACTTCGTCAACTTCCCACTTCGTCAATTCCTACTTTGTCAATTCCCACTTTGTCAACATTGACCAAATGGGAATTGACAAAGTGGGAATTGACGAAGTGGGAAGTTGACCAAATGGGAATTGACGAAGTGGGAATTGACAAAGTGGGAATTGACGAAGTGGGAATAAACCGCTCCATACTGCCTATAGCATCACTTTACTACATCCATGCTCAGCAACTTGCAAGAACATGTGTAGCCTCTTCGTAAAATTGTATTATGCTTTAAAGTTTATTCAATTATGTTCGTATGCTCAAGGTTACTAATTATGCTCAAAATTATGCCAGAATAGTTCATCTGCAGATGACGTAATTTAAAATCGGGTAGCGGAAGTAGTGTGCTGCTTCAGTGGTCCAAAGAACTGGCTAAAGTTCTCTGTGTCGGCCATGTTCACACTACTTCCGCTACCCGAAGAGGCTACACATGTTCTTGCAAGTTGGTGACTAGACTATAACAAGAGTTCTAGATCACAAATACAGTGATCAACTGCTGGCATCAACATCCTTTGAGCAGTTTGTCACTTGGTCATGCAAACCACACCTTCTGCGAAAGGATCGCCTTTCCCAACGAGATTCAGTATTTTGCACAATTCTATTGTATATTGAAAAGGACCATTATTTTGTGAGCATAATTTCAAGCATAATTGGTACCTTTTAAATTTAGGAATCGCAGAATAGCATAATTAGACCAAAGGAGGTCCGACAAGGTTGACTTTTGCTAATTAAAACAAATGAAGTCATCACTAAATGTCAAGAGAGCTAGTCTGTGGAGATATGAAAATCAATTAGTGATGTCCTCAGCGATTTTAATTAGTAAAGTTCAACCATGTCCGACTGCCTCTGTAATCAGACAAAGATTGATGAATGTACATGTGCCTAGCTCTGGGAGTCGAGGGGAGGGGGAGGAGCAAGAAGCCTGGCACACCAACTGGAGCGACCAAACCAGGTCTCAAGTCTGAATGTACATGTGTGCTCCAATGACACTGGCTAACCCTTGCTAGCCTCTTTCCCAGACCAGGAAGAGTGTCAAGTGACATTCAGCCATGATTACTTTTAATTTTGTCGTGCATTAAAATTGGATAAAGAAAAAATTACACCCCAAGTGGAAAGAAAAAAATATATAGTAAGGAAGGAATGAAAAGCCACCAAAGTGCACATGCATGCACAATGTTTTAGTGTTTCTTACAGCCTGAGAGGACTTACTGAAGTTTGACACCACAGCTTGAAACAGGTATCATTGAAGTATGTACTGTGCAAGCGCTAAGGTCGAGAGCTAACCCATGGCGATTGCACGGAGTCATACATTTGCCATCAAGGAATAGGACCTATGGTGACACAGGATTTTACTCTGACCAAACTAGCCATCTTAACATGAAGGTACTTACATTTGCTAAAGATGAGAATATGCGATTTTTTTTAAACCCCTGCTAACCTGAGTTATGATCAAACATGTTGAGACTTCAGTGACCACACAAACTTCATCCTGACTCTGAAGCTTTGTATATAGGCTAAGGTGGGTATGTTGTTAACAAGCTAGATCTATATTTATATTAGCTACTACTTTCTGATAGCAGACTACCGATACAGCACAGCCAGAGCTACAAGTAACTTTGACACTTCAGTGAAATGCACACGTAGCTACTGGCTCGTAGCAGTGTGGCACATCCCGTGCGTTCACATTGCTTCTGAGAGGACTTACTGCTTCTTTGCTTTAAGACAAGGTAGTAGTACAAAAATTAATCATGTGCCAGAAGATTGTAAATGGTCAATCTTGTATCCCACCAAGTGCCTTTACTATTCACCCTTACCCATCACTACAGCATTCACACAGTATCGCCTTACTTTTACCGCAGACACATTCAGTTTCTCATAGATCTTCCTTTTGTGTATCCATTGTTTCTATGTGGAACTCCCTTGACATTGGTCGTCAAGGTATGGCCATTTCAAAATTGAGAGTCTTTGTTGTCAAGGAGCTGGCACAGTTCTGCAGAGCAACTGAACAGCCTGTACAGATACTTGCTTGGTGGGGATCCCAAACACATGCACAGTAGTCAAGATGCGGGAAAACCGTGAGCTTGTGTAGTCTCTCACGGGCAACCCTCGGGGCTTGATGAAAGTGTCGGTGGATGAGCCCAAGCTGCTTCTTTGCTTTAAGACAAGTGCTTTCAATATAGGATGACCAGGACAGGTTCTCTGTAATCACAGGACCATGTCATCAGCATAGAGAATAATTCTTGAGCCGCTACTTAAAACTACATCAAAGATGGAATTCATGAAAATGATGAAGAGGCCCGAGAAGAGACCCCTGAGGAACTCCTGATGTGACTTGGAGAGCTTCTGTCAACCATGATTTTCATGGTTTACAGAAGTTGCTGTACACACTCCTGAGAGTAGGTGATAGAAGAAAGTGAAGGAGCTGATAATGATGGGGTGGCTCACCAACATCACACGCAAGTAACAGCCACAGGACAAACCATCTGGGTATTCCACGACGGAACTTGGCCCAGGGAATTGAGAGTGCACGACCGTCTCCTGGTCAATTCCACCTGTGCGGCGGCGGTGCCGCTAAGCAGGAATTCAAAAAATTTTGGATTGTACAGACCTAGTAGCAGTGTCTTTGAAACTCACTTGTAGATCTTGAAACAGAGCTTGAGCGAATCAACACATACTTATCTTGCCCAGTAACTTGTACTCACACTCTATCACCACTGATAATATTGCAAACTTTCATACCTTAGCAACTGGTGTGTGCTCACACTAACCACAAGTACTAGGGTTTAATTACTCTGCTGCTACAAGATCTGTATCCAAGACGTTGTCCTCATGCATGCTCATGTAATAAAGTTTTTTCCATGTGAATTCAGGAATACAAAAGAATGGGAAACAGCTGCCATGTTGGTGTACAAGTAGATAATAGCTTCTATGGTGATCTTGGTGAATTGGGAAAAAGCTTATAATGCTTCTATTATGGACAAAACACCACTGCTGCATGAACACTCACCTGTGGAATATCAATTGATACCATGTATACTGTCATTGGTGTACTGTATAGATATCAATTGATACCACATATACTGTCATTGGTGTACTGTATAGATATCAATTGATACCACATATACTGTCATTGGTGTACTGTATAGATATCAATTGATACCACATATACTGTCATTGGTGTACTGTATAAATATCAATTGATACCACATATACTGTCATTGGTGTACTGTATAAATATCAATTGATACCACATGTATTGTAATTGATGACATTGTACTGTATAAACACTCACCTGTGGATTATCAATTGATACCACACCATTGGCATACTGTATACCAAGATGGCAACTCAAGATTAGTGTACAGAATTAAGATCATGTGATGAAAAAGTTCTGTAGCTGTGGCCTGCTCAAAATTAACCTGTTCTGTGAAACAAACCTGTTCTAAGCAACAAAGTAACTTCTGGCAGTCTTTGGTTTCTTTTTTGTACATGCAAAACCAGCAAGTGTCTAAATTTAAATTTGGCTTGTTTTCACACACCTTCCCCTTCTCCTCTTCCTCCCACTCCCTCCCCCTTCTCTCCTTCCTCCTCCCCCCTCCCCTCTCTTCTCCCTTCCTCCCTTCCCTCCTCTCCCCCTCCTACCTCCCCTCACTGGTTTGACACTACTAACTTGATTACATGAAACAGTGGGACCACACTACCATAGACCCTGAGTTTGGAACAAGATTGGTAGCACTTAATAAGTAGCTATTGCTTCTACCTTCAGGTACATCTGAGCAGCTACAGCCACGCCCACAACACCTATTGCACCAGCCTGGGCCATCATCTCCTAAACGGCCTAGAACAGACGCAACACCTGTGTTGCAGTATGCCTCCTACCTCAAGTCTGTTTACACATGCAAGAAAGCTCCAATTTATAGATGGCCACAAGTGAAATGCAAAAAATACATCAACCTTGCCCTCATTGAAAAGGAGGACATCACAAAACAAGAAGCCAATCACTTAACAAGAGCCGCAATCCATGGGAAAATTGATGGCATCATAAAAAAGTCAAAGCGAACCACAGACATTGGCCAAATTGCCAAGCTGCCAGATGGGTCACAACCAAAGTGCATCCTTGTTGAGGGGGCACCAGGTGTAGGAAAATCAACCTTTGCTTGGAAACTCTGCCGCAAGTGGGGGAAGGGAAAGTTGCTCCAGCAGTACCAGCTGGTTGTTCTCTTGAGACTTCGAGACAAGAGTGTGCGAGCTGCAACAAACATCTCTGACCTCTTCCGATACCATGACCACCAGATTCAGCAAGCAGCAGTTGAGGAGATCCAAAAAACAGGAGGCAAAGGGGTGTTTCTTCTATTTGAGGGATACGATGAGCTCCCAGAGGATATACGCACCAAGAATTCCATTTTTCTGGATGTCATCACTGGGGAGGAGCTACCAGAGGCCACACTCTTCATCACCAGCCGGCCCTGGGCAAGTGAGTTCCTCCACAGGGAGTATAAGGAAAACATATCCCAGCATATTGAAATCCTGGGATTCACCCAAGATAACATTCAGTCCTATTTAAAAAGCACCACAGCCAATGACCCCTCACTACTAGTGGGCTTGAAGAAGTATATCTCATGTTACCCCCACATCGGTAGTTTAATGTACATCCCTCTCAATTCTGCCATTGTGGTTGAAGTCTACCGAAACAGCAGGAAAGATGACACCCTAGTCCCCAAGACCATGACAGAGCTGTATTCTTCCCTAGTTCGTGATCTGCTCCTGCGCCACCTGTTAGACTACCCAGTGCATGGCAAGAATAGGGGGTGGAGGGTACGTAGTTTCAATGACCTGCCCCAAGATGTCTACCAACAGCTGTGTGAACTGGGTAGAATAGCATATGAAGGAATCCTTCATGATCGGCAGGTGATTTTTTCTGATCTCCCAGACGACTTTGAAACTCTTGGTCTGATGCAGTGTGCCCCAGAGCTGTATGTAGGTGAAGGGACTGCAGTTTCCTACAACTTCCTGCACTTGACTGTGCAAGAGTATTTGGCTGCATTTCATTTCTCACAGCAGCCAGTGGAGAAACAGATTGAACATTTTAAGGAATACATGAAAATCACCGGATCTTGGTCATCTCGGACATGTCAACCACCTCCATCGTCTCAGACACGTCAACCACGTCTACCATCTCAGATACTTCATGACAAACAACAACGATGGGACACTCACTTTCACATGGTGCTGCAGTTTCTGTGTGGATTAAGAAAGTTCAAAGGATATCCGAGTAAAGTGCTGAACACATTGTGTGCAAAGAGGTGTGTTGATGACTCAGCTAATGTAGTACATACAATTCCCTTTGATACACTGCACTGGTTGTTGGAAGCATGGGACAGTGATGTCATTGCTAATGTTTTAGGGCCATCTAATATTCAGATTCTCAGTAGGACAGTGACTCCTTTTGATTGCTTTGTGTTGGGCTACTGTGTGTCGCACAGCAACTGTAACTGGAAGATTAGCTGCAGCATTGATAATGAGGGGGTGGAAATGTTAGTACAAGGTGCAGTGGAGGAGGAAACCCACTGCACAGGAGGAATCTCTGAGATAAACTTCAGTTATACATCTGAGGGAGTGAAATGCCTTTTGCATTTACCAAAGCAATGGCTAAACAAATTGGAAAAAGTTGTGCTATGTAGTAATGAATTGGACTCAGAGTCCTGTGCAGCCCTTAGCCATCTCATCCCACATCTGTGTCATCTGAAGACACTCCATTTGTCTGACAACCCCAACATTGGCCAGGGAGGGAGTGTCTCACTGATTAAATCACTGATAGCTCGTAGCTCACTTGAGTTGCTGTGGTTAGAAGAGACTGGAATCTCTGTGGAGGACTGCCGAGCTCTGAGTGAACTGCTTTTATCATCCGTAAGTCTCAAAGTGCTTAACATTGGTAGTAATGCCCTCCTTCCAGAAGCTGTTGAACCAATCATTGGTGGACTCAATCACAACGCCACACTGGAATGGTTGAACATGAATCGCTCACACGTTTCTCTCCAGAACACCATCTCACTGGCTTCAGTGCTGAGAACAAACCACACCCTGGTTTACCTTGGTCTAGGACACTGCAACATTGACTCAGATGGAGCATGTCAGTTAGTGAGTGCTCTGTGCACAAATGATACACTGCAGAAGTTGTACCTGTGTGGCAACTCAATTGGTGTCAAAGGAGCTACTGCATTTGCTGAAATGCTGAGGACAAACCACACCCTTGTTCACCTCAACCTAAGACACTGCAACATTGATTCAGATGGAGCATGTCAGTTAGCCAGTGTTCTGTGCACAAATGATACACTGCAGGAGTTGAATTGGTCCTGCAACCCAATTGGAGTGGAAGGAGCAACTGCATTTGCTGAAATGCTGAGAACAAACCACACCCTTGTTACCCTCAACCTAGGACAATGCAACATTGACTCAGATGGAGCATGTCAGTTAGCAAGTGCTCTGTACACAAATGATACACTGCAGACGTTGTACCTGGGGTGCAACTCAATTGGAATCAAGGGAGCTACTGCATTTGCTGAAATGCTGCTCAAGAACAAGTCATTGAAAAAGTACTTGAACTTACATGACGATTCCATAGGTGAGGGGGGCACTCAGAAACTAATTGACTCTCTCACACACAATGCAACAGTGGAATTGTGTCTCCCTGTGAAGTACGAGTCATGCATTACCGGAAGTCGAGTAGACAGCAGAGTGAGATTCTACTAAGTATATTGTTGTAATACAGTGGTATTAGACCAAGTCATTCAGAAGTCAGAAGTTGATTGATATTCCAGTTACTCCTGTTTAATATTCATTGTATAGCAGAATCATGCTTTACGTATTGTGTTAAATTACTTGGTCTGTCTTGTAAGACTATAGTACATTCATGGTGCTGTCCTCTTTTTGTACTTCATTGTCAGCTAATGAAATCGTCATAAACAGTGGCCCATGATATAATAAAAAATGACATAATTGTCAGGTATATGTTGGGATACTGGGCATGCATGTAGGTGTCAGGGGATGTCTATAGGGAGTCTACTGGGTTGTGGTATATGTTAAGTGTATTTTCATACGTAGTCCTCAGCCACAATATACCTCATCACATCCACTCATGCAGCCCTCCTCCTCGCTTGTTCCTAACCATACATACCAATTATTGTTCATGACCATCTATTCAATGTTTCAGATTATGTAATAGTCTAAGATATTTTCACAAGCTATATTCCATGCAGGAGCTGTGGTCAGATTCCCAGAATCATCAAAGAGAGGTAGTGGAACTGGGTTCTGAAAAGCTGGGTATGTGAGAGCCTGGTTACAATGCTAGGGTGGTGAGCGGGTGCCACCTGTTCTGTTCTAGCTGAAGCACTCTAAGAACAAAAGAGCTACAGACATGACAAATATAATGACATCATTCAGCTGTTGAACTCTAGCTACTCAGCTGTAAAACTGATGTTGACAACTACCAACAGGTTCGGAATTCCTATTTTCAATCTACACAGCAGTCCTTTGTGCATCATCGACAGGACTAGCAAATGCTCTCAAATGTTCTCCACCATCTCCCTCACCATATCTTTGGGAGGCCATTGTAATGGCTCCACCCCCTGTCCTCTTTTGCATAGCTGTCATCCAGTTCCCAAAGCCATGTGTCAACAGGAATGGGAATAAGCTTGGACAGTATTCTTTGGAGTTAACCCTCACATGTACATGCATAGATTCCACTCACACCCTCACACCCATCACATGTGCCAATTAGCTGCCACTTGTCTGGCTCACACTTGAGTAGGTTAGGAAAATACTTTCTCATTCCCTCCACCAGGTCACAGTGTGTGTGTGTGTGTGTGTGTGTGTGTGTGTGTGTGTGTGTGTGTGTGTGTGTGTGTGTGTGTGTGTGTGTGTGTGTGTGTGTGTGTGTGTGTGTGTGTGTGATGGGGCCTGGGAACGAGGCTAGTTCTTCATATGCTAATGTGTGAGATCACATACAGTGTGTGTTGAAATGTATAGCAAGACTAGTAAAGGAAGCACATTTTTCAGCTGTTCAAGAGTTTTGTGAGTTTGGTACATAATAAGTCTGTGTACTGGTTCTTGAATTCGTACCATGGCTCTTCACTAGCCGTTTGAGTAGTTAGAATGCTGAACAGTGTGCCATCAGCTGACAACGATCCTCTGAAATCAGTTGAAAAGTTAGCTACTCGTCAGCAATAAAATGGGGGAGGTTAGTCATTGTTGCTGCACCTGATGGTGCACGAGTGGAGCTCAATAGTTTCCATCCTTCTCAGGTGAGCACTTCAATACTATAGGGAAGGAGGCAACTCAACTGGTTTGCAGTCAGTGCCTAAAATATGGGGGTATTACTGCCCAAAAAATTAAAGTGTGAAGTTGCTGGAATGAGATCTACAGAAGCAGTTGCTACTGGAGTGGTTGTGAGTGTTGCTATTCTGACCATACCAGTCACATTAGTGGTTGCTAGATGTAGTGCTTACTAAAAGGTGGAGAACATCATCCAACCTGGAAGATCAGAGTAGGAGGTAATGGCCGACTTGCATAATGACGTCACGTACGAGGGCTGGGGTAAAACTTCGACGGCGTGCCATAGAGAATGTATGGGGATTTTGTACCCCACCTGATAAACACCGTTAATACTTGTGATCAGTAGTAGCTGTTGCCGCTCATTTTGCATGCATTGACCACAGCAGAATGTTCTATCCTCTGAATAGTTCCTATGCGCTTCGGACGTTGCGCAACGTTTCGGCTAGCATGCAAAGCTACGCACGGCGCTCAAGAGTCCCAATTATAATCGCTACAACTGCCCTCACAGCTACCTCAAGTTAGAGTCAGCGTCAGGGATAACTTACTTCACTTGAATAGATCCTGTAGAAGGCGCAGAACCCGCTGCCCCGCCCACATACATGCACACCTCCATGATTTAGCCATGGTTCAGCCACATTGTGCCATGTCATATTTTGGAGATAGAATAAGACTAAAATGGTAGTACGTACAGAACAACAGTTTAACACTGATCAAGCAAGTTCAGTTGTGCTCCTTCTTGGACAGAAGCAGCTCTTTGAGGATTGTCTCTTGGGTCTGCACACTGCACAGTTCATGGTTGCCTTCGTCGGCATCTAAGGAGAGCATCAATTTATGGCCCTGTGAAAGTGTATGGAGGGGAAGAGGTAAAATGTGTAAATTGAACATCACTCATAGTGATGAATTTTACCCATGCATGCGTTCTTTTGCCCTGAACAACAACAACAACAACAGTCACTAACTACCAGAAAGACCTTGAGATCTCTTGACCCTTTTGCCTCCGTCACAAATTCATGTGAAAATCTCCCAGGCCTTCTCCGTGCTGTAAATGATCAAAACGTTGACTTTGAGAAGGTCTGGGAACAATGCTACATGTGATACCCTGCTGCAAACCTTCAGCTACACACAGTCTCAGTAGCCTCATTCCCATGCACGTCCCACCCAGCTTTCTGTCCCTTACCACCATACAGTAATGCGCCTATCAATGTTACGCCCCACTACCCCCTGTACGGGCTATAGTGGGGCAAGGTGGGGATTTGACTAATTTAAATATCAATTGCCCCAATATACGGGACATACCCTATAATCAAATCCCCTTGCAGAAGGTGGGGGATTACTGGGGATTTGACACACGCAGTGTAACTGTGCAGTATACGGAGACCATTGCCGTATTCAAGATGTCTTCAGAGGTAATCAAATGCCCGACTATAGGGGCAGCCTCCTTCAGTCAAAGCCCCTATATTGCCCGCTATCTGCCCGTACGGGGGGGGTAGTGGGGCATAATATTGATAAGCGCATAAGCAACAGAAAGCCAGGTGGGGGCCTGAGAAAGAGGCTACACAGTTTACTTTCTGGTTACTCTCTCCAAGAAAGAGTTACATACCCACATGAAGTACAAGAGTACCCAGCAGCTGCAACTAATTAAATCATACAGATTCAGCTGTAAATCTGGCTTATTCATGCCTTCGCACCCTCCCCATTGCACAAAACAGAAATATTGTACACAATATATACAAAAAGGTGGCTTACAAATAGTTTCAAGACAGAGGTCTTAGCCGTTTTCCAGAAATAGCATATTGGTAGACATCATCAGCTGAACCATCGGCGGCTTTCCAGTCAATTAACGCCGCGCACTGTACGCTATACGGCCATCGGACTCACTTATGAATACACCAACTCTTCGGGTAGCAAATATTAGCGCATGGAGACGATCGCTCTTTCAGCGAAGCAAACTGAAGGATCTTCTCAACACGCGTTTGGAATTCCCCATACATTCTCTATGGCCAGCTGCTGAAGTTTTACCCCAGCCCTCGTACGTGACGTCATTATGCAAGTCGGCCATTGAAGTGCTACGTGATTCAAACATACTCCTATCGACATTAGCTAGTCTCCCACAAATAGCAATGTTTTCCCAAATTGTCTGTCCCCAATTTTTTTCCCAGTGTGTGCATGGATAAAAAAATAACCTGAGACACAAGGCTGCTACCAGTATTACTAGACCTGAAGCCACTATAACAACACCACACTACTCATCAAGGAGACCCTCTACATTCACATTTCACATTACCAGCTGATTGATAGAGGCGAGTGTTTTCAGAATGATGGCAGCTGGTCCTGAATTGTGCTGCCGCGATGAGGAGCTCTCCCTCCTTAGCACCAACTGAGAGAATGCTTGAAATATTGATATTACAAGTGAACAATGTGCATGTATGTGGTTTATTTCTAACTTGTTTGAAGGTGACTGATTCTGTTCATGAATTCACACTAGGGTGGCTTCTTTGTTCATGTCTTGACAATGATATTTTTGGAATGAAGAGAAAAGCTTTGCAGAGGATCGGGATTACCAGATAAGGGAACACACCGAAGTAGAAGGCTGCTTGAGGAAGTGGGATATAGTTATTGAATGTAAGTGAAAATGGGAATCAGACACAGAGGCAAACAACTGTTGATAACCTGTAGAAACTGGATACAATGTACTCCACAATACCAAGACGACGATTGTAATTGATACAGGTATGAAACTCAATGCAGCCAAACCTTGATTAGACCAAATCGTCCCATGTAACTTTCTCAAATTTGATGAAGAGCAAAAAAATTTGAAAATTCTTAATAGCCTCATGAACAGTGTTGAGTAAATTAATTGAACACCTACTGCAGAAACCCAGATCTGTACTTGACACAGGGGTCCATAAAGTTCATCAAATAAAAATTCTGTTGTAGCCACAACCATTGCTGCCATGTACATCATACAGCAACCTGCAAGCATGAGAAGGCTCTGATAGCGACTGGTGGCTTTAATTGATGGCTTATTCCAGTAGTAGAGAAACAGTACCAGTAGTGAAGATAAGTAGATTTCCAGTGGTAATAAATACTGAAATAGGGAAACCCACGTGCAGTCGAATCACAAAGTCATCTCTTGGAATTCTCTCTGACGGCAAATAGACTGTTATGTTTCTAGTGGCTTGAGTGTAGTACCCAGCATACATCTCTTCTCCATCTCTTACACGAAAAATATCCACTTCAGTCACCACCTCCCTCTCTTCATTGAAAGCAATATCCCCCCGAGAGCCAGAAAAGTGTACATTTCTCAGATTCTTCTCAACTAACCTAGTTATATTTCTGCTATTAAGTCCAAGTCCTTCAAACACTGAATTGTTCAGTGCCAGTGCAAATGCCCAGATGGAATCGTGCAGTGAATTAGCATGTTGGTTCTCCTGTATGCCACTGGTGTGATTATGCATTTCCAGGAGATATTCACTGTATGTCTGTCCTGAAACCAAGATTGTATTAGGATCGGGTTGGACTCTGTACCACATCAAGAACACACCTTCAACTGCTGTTTGCATTGTGTCATTATCACATTTCTCTGTACTGAGTATCAGGTCCTCAATGCTAAGGTCATGAAACAGCCACACATAATCAGGCCAGCTATTGCCTTTCTGATACATTTCACACAGTAGTTCAAGTGCTTCACATGCTGTTACAGAGGCATATATTATTCTTGCTCTCTTTCGTATGAGATTGTGAACAGGAGAGGTAGGACAAGTGGGTGTGATATCTCCCAAAAACACAAACTCAAGCTCAGTTCTTTCATCAACTTTTGCCACAAAATTGTCTGCAGTTGCTGTGTGCTGGATCAAGGTGGCATCTCGAACCATGCTGATTCTCCTCCACTGGAAAGTGGCCATCAAGCTCAGAACAACATCGTTGTAGATGAAGATATCATTCGGTAGAGCCGTGGATACTCTTTCTCACTGGCAAATGTTGGGGAAATGGCACCTGCTGAAATCTGGAGGAGGTCTATTTCAGGTCTTCCTGCGAGTGGAGAGATGGCCTGGGTCACTGTGGAACACAACAACCCCACCACTCCCACTATGCTCAAATCTCCACCTGTCACATGTCTCACAAAGTTCACTGGTGCTTCTGTCACCAGGCTCTGGTTGCATGTCTCTGAATTTACTGGGATTAGCTCCAGTCTATAGCCTGGGAGGATGTCCTCTCTTCTGTTTATCTTGTCGACTGCCATTTCTGCTGCTGAAAGGATTTCCCAGTCTCCTCTGTGGTATGGGGGTAGACTGTTTTCTGCCAATGGTACCATGGCCAGCAGGCGGAGAGTTGGAAGTTGAGGTTGTGATTCATTCTCAGCATAAACTGGACAGCAAATAACAAACAGGATTAGAAGTTTCAATTTCAAGTTCCAACAAGTTTGCATATTTGGAGATGAACTGCTAATAATAAATGAAACACAGTGGCACTAAAACGGAGTTAGCTTGCATGAAGGAATGCTTTTATAACGTATTGTATATTGTGACCAGATTTCCTGGTACCAGCTATCAATGTCCCACTTCCGGGAACATCACAACTGAATATAGCTACCAGGTATTATGACAAACATTACTAACTAATGACATACATGCAAATGGTAGGTATCTTACCTAGGTACAACGCCATGAAATGCCAGCTACATCTCAATGTCAGGTACATTACTAGGTACATGCTGCAAAATGTAAACTTTAGGCATCTTAACTACCACGAAATGTCAGCTGCTGTCAATGAATGTGTCTGATATGTACCATACCTAGAAATGTCATATACACGAGCTATAACAGGTATACATGAAACTGTCAGGTATTGAAATGTCATATACATGACCTGCAACAGGTAGGGATGGAATAACACAGGAAGCGTAGTAGCCGTTTGACCTATACACATTACATGTAGCAAACATATTTAAAGGCCTCCCCAGAGCATATGTACATACTAGACTATGATCATACACACTCAGAATCTGATGGAAATTCTTCAAGCACTCCTAAAAACTGTAGTGCATACATCCTAGCCTATGAGTTTTCATCTTTATCTTGTTTATGTGTCGACCATGCAGGCTCACCTTCAATGGCTTCATAGACAGCTAGCCAGTACATCATTGTGCATGTCAGTCGTGACAAGTTTACGGCCAAGGCTCCACCAACTGGACACAGCATTTGTCCTGTATCTAACAGGAACTACCCCTCCCCTCTCCCCCCTCCTCCCAAAAATAGAAACTTGTACAGGCAAGACACTGCTGTAACTTAGCACTTTGTGGTGCTCAGCCAACATGCCTTAAGTATTTCTCCAGGGCCACAAGAAGCTACAGTTCACAATAGATTTTAGTTATCTTACCTACCACAAAATGTCGGCTACTGTCAATGAATGTGAGGTATGTACCAGACTTAGAAATGTCATATACATGACTTGTAGCAGGTATAGATGAAACTGTCAGGTATTGAATTGTCATACACATGATCTGTAGCAAGTATACATGAAGAGAGGGAGGTGGTGACTGAAGTGGATATTTTTCATGTAAGAAATGGAGAAGAGATGTATGCTGGGCACTACACTCAAGTCAATAGAAGAATAACAGTGCATTTGCCATCAGAGAGAATTCCAGGAGATGACTTTGTGATCCGACCGCACGTGGGTTTACCTATTTCAGTATTTATTATCATTGGACGTTCAGGTTGTGATCCATTCTCAGCATAAACTGGACAGCAAATAACAAACAAGATTAGAAGTTGCAATTTCAAGTTCCAACAAGTTTGCATATTTGGAGATGAACTGCTAATAATAAATGAAACGCAGTGAGTAAATTCACTAAAACTGAATTAGCTGGCATGAAGGAATGCTTTTATAATGTATACTGTCACCAGATTTCCTGGTGCCAGCTATATCAATGTTCCATTACAGAAACATTACAACCTGAATATACCACGTATTATGACAAACATTACTAAGTCCCTTAAGGTAGGAAAACCTTAAATTGCCAATTGGGCCAATTCTGATTCTGAATTATTAATGATTGGGTGACAATGCATGATGGTGCTATTAAAATTCATGGCTTGTTTACGTTTTCCCATGGCGGCAACCGGAATCAAAAGGGGGTGTGTCCCTTTGATGTTGCATGCAGTCCTTTGTAGATGTCTGGTGGCACTTTCATGTGGCTAGGTGGAACTTTGAAGAAATCCTCAAAAACACTAGAAAATTGCTCCTTGAATGTGATGGTTAGCTAATTATGTGTGTAAAGTGGGCTTGAGTGTTTGTGAGTGTGCTGGCAGGAATGTGTGTCCATACAAGGGACAATGACAGGGAGTAGGTTTTGTGGCCATAACTCCCTGGCCTGGAGGTGAGCGGGAAAATCATACCTAGTTTTGTAGTGAGCTTTCTGAAACCAGGCTCAGTTTTGGTTGCATGGTTTCTGTGGGGGGTGTCGATGAAAGCCACCACAGCCAAACTGCTGTTTTTGAGGTCAAATCACGGTGAGCTTTGCCCTTCTATAGACTGGAATTGAAGTGGTCCCAGGACAAATCCATACGTAAAATTTTCACTTGTTTTTGTGTTGATGTGATCGACAGGGGGTGGAGCCTTAGAGAGGGTGTATTTTAGCTGAGGGACTAAAAATTGAATTTTTTGGCATTATCAGGTAGAGAAAGCATTTTGGTGCAAACTTTTTGTGAATCTTGTGTACACTTTGACTTTACACATTCATCCATCCACATGACTCGGAAATTTGCTATTCAAGGTTTCCCTACCATAAATGCAAATTCGTTTCTGGTTAGCTACTGCCCACATCCAGTGGTTACGCTACGTCGCAATAATTTCCTTATTTGGAAGGTTTTAATTAACAGCGGCTTGGGAAAAGTACGAGCACGTGGCAGGAGCGCGATGGCAGCTGAAATCGAGTGTCGAGTTTGCGACCTTCTTAGGTGAATGTAGGGTGCTGTTGGCGGCCCTTTTTCGGATGGTCGATACTATTAGGTACCCTTTTCGTTATTTGCGGTGTTTATTTACCTAGATTTGCCACCATGCATGCTCTGTGACGGGATTTTCTGGGGCATGTTCCGATGCTGCAAAGTTTCTAAGGTAGGTGTCTGATTGTGCTGCACAAATCCAGATGCCTTTTGTGAGTAGAATAAAACTATGATAGAACGGTGCTACACTGTCTATATTTTGAGTACTTAGTTTTTCGTTTTTGTCTGCAACAGACTAAAGCGTTTTCTGGAGGTGTTTCAAGTGGTGTGCTCCATCTGGAATTATGCAACAGTTAAGAGGTGAGTAGTAAAATGCGTGGTTATAAAACGTGTGAAAATGCACTTTTTGCCTGCCCTGTGCATAAAAAGTTTTGAAGTTGACCAGAATTATGAAAAACATCTTGTAAATCCTCCTTATCAATGTCTTCTCCAAATACGTCTGCCTGTCATGTCGTGGATGGTCCGCCCTCAAAAGTGGTCCCCCAGACCGTCCATGGCAGAATAATTTGTCCGCCTGGACCAAGTATTGCAGCCATACCTAGTCCCCCCTTGCCATGGATGGTCCTACCCCTGGCATGGTGTTCAGCAAGCTTGTCGACGTTGGTAAGTTTACCAGGAAGGATGAAACTGTCCAATCAGCCTTAGGCTAGGTTTTCAAGGCGAGCTAAACTATGGCGCTTAGTGTATCTGTGTATATTCGAAGTTATGGCCTCGAAGCCCTTTAGCTACTCACCCAGTACCCCCCTGACAAGTAGTAGAGTCTGGAATATCTCTGGGAGGATGACAAAGTCACGTGTTGGGGAAGGCATGTTTTCAATGAGAAGAGGTATCCAGCTAGAGTAAGCCACCGGTGTTCGGACACCATCAATAATCGGATGCTCACCACAGGAAACAGGAGGTAGCAGTCCATCCCATTCAGGCACCGGAGGATACCACCACTCCACTGTAGTTTAGAACTGGAGTAGCAAGCAGAGCTGTACTTTAGTCTTGCAGCTACGTACCTGCAAAGTTCGTCGGCCGAATACAGCAAAATTCGGCCAAACTCCATCAATGCGCGGACATGCCACTGTAACTTTCCAACCGTACATGCTATTGCT
The DNA here is from genome assembly GCA_949130485.1 of Agelas oroides. Classification (NCBI taxonomy): domain Eukaryota; kingdom Metazoa; phylum Porifera; class Demospongiae; order Agelasida; family Agelasidae; genus Agelas; species Agelas oroides. The sequence goes on from OX422199.1 coordinate 3,715,151, forward strand.
ACGACCACGGAACAAAAAGCTGCGGATGGCCCAGACCCTCCTTAGTGTGCTCAGTGAATTTGAAGTTTATTGCTTATAAAACTTTTGCAATCTACATCAAAATGTTAAGTAATTTTGGCCCATCAATGATCGGACTATAAGAGGGAGGGGCTGCTGAGCTTCCCTGCCCATTGAAGTCACCGCACGGGGTCACGGTAGGTGCCCAGCTACAGTATTGTTCCCTTACTAAGCAATGATCTTCAGACACGTACTGATTATTAGTGACTAAGAGTACGTTTGCAATCCGTATGTGCTGCCGCACAGAGAACACATAACACAGAGAACACAGCAATGACTTCAGCTACAACTTATGCAGTTCCAGTCTATCTTCTTGAGTTCAGATGCAGATATGGCCCTAACTTCAGTACAGCTCTTATGAAACCATTTATGGCACTTGGTGCACATAACCATGAGGTTCCCATTGTCAGGTAACCGGCATACACAATAAATCCTTAAAGTCTGCTTATCCAAGATTTTCGTCGACCGTGCTTGCCTCTTTGACAGATCTAGTGGGAAAGGCCTGGGGTCCTTTTGCTCTAAGCAAGTGACCAGATGAGTTCACATGAGCTTCTGAATGAAGTGCAGTGAAGAAGGATCCACACCATCAAGGGCAGCTGTTATGTTGGCCAATGCAAACAATCCACAGTCACTACCACCTGACTGTAATTGCACGTTCAGCATTTTTATCTGGATACGGTCCTTTGGGCATTGCAGCAGATCTGATACAATCACCTTTAGCTGAGATGATGGTCCACAGTGCATGCTGTCCAGCCAGTGCACAACACCAACAGAACACCCAAGTGTTGATATTGCAACCCAGTGGTTGTTTCCACTGTTGAGAACTTGCACAACTTCATGCTTCCTCGAATCTCTCTTAAATTTTCGTTTAGACACAACTACTGTTGAATGTAGACCCCCAACACTAGGATATTTTTGTTGGAGTAGAAACTGCCAGGCACATATTATTCGATCATTTATCCCCTTCCCACTTTCAATGAGCCACTTGTCCTCCATCAACAAATCATTTCCACCAAGGCTGATCCATGTGCGTGCCTTTGGTGATTTTGGTGACTTGATCCTTGTGGTGTCGGCATTGATCGTGGTCAATAGCTTTGATGACATAGGAGATTGAAGTGAACATTGAAGTGAACAAGTGCGTGACGGATGGCATTCAGAAGTACACTGCCTATGTCGGCGTTTACACAGACAACTTCTTGCTGTAGTACATCCAGATGTGCAACTGCACGGGGTCATCTTCAAACCTGTCACAAGAGATAATCCTTTAATTAACCAGTATTGCATTCCAGCTTCTTTCACTTGTATTCTACCTCTGTTTCAATGTAGAGCAGGTACTGCATGCTTTTGCTATGTAAGGCTGTTCCTTGATCCCAATTAGCCTAATTTGTCACACATCACTTCACATAAGCAATTTGTCACTTAATGAGATACCTTTTTCATCAGCCAAGACAGGTCAGTATTCTTTGGCACCACATAGAAAAAAAAATCAGGGCAGAGTGTCATAACAGTGGGTGTTCAATGTAATTAGTGGTCCACTAGCTCTTATTATGTACTTTAACTGTCTTACTGCTAATTCAAGAGAACATCAACACTGACCACCTACACATCACTAATAAATTCCAACAGGCCAGTGAGAGCATCTGTTTAGCTAATAATATTGTAAGTACACTCAGATAATATAATAATGGGGTCCCGTGTGGACATGTACCCACTTTTGGCTCAACTGACTTTGCCATTACTGTAGTCTGTAGCACCTTGCATGCATGTAAATTTAACCGATTATACGCAATGGACACTTATAAGCCTCAATGCGTTAAAACACGAGCATGGTAGTCTGTGGTTTGGTTGGGGCCTCCCCTAGCAATTTGTGAGGTTTCGTGCAGAAGCCCTCAAGGGGCGGAGCGTAATAAGCGTGAGATGCCATGATGGTTGTCGATCAATTCAATCGTGAAGCAACTTATTAGCCACGTTTTCTTCTTAGCCTTAGTCTTATGAACAGAGACACAACACTAGCTACAGAGGCACAGTGGACTTCAGGCTTCATATGCAAGACAGTTCTGGGGCTGCGTCTCACTGTCAACAAGAAATGCCAAAGACGGTACACACAACAAGCAGCAGGTAGGCGCTCCGTGTAAACTGGTACCGTGTGCTTCACAAACACTTACCTAGGTGTTTCTCAATCCTCTTTTTCACTCTGTAGAGTTTCATTTCACTTCTCTGATGCATACATTTTTAGATACAAGCTTTTATAAAAGTTGACCTCACGTGACATTAAAAGCTTCTGCATTTGAGGTTAAATAAAGTTTGGTTAAGCCATGCCAATTGCACAAATCCATTCAAGAACCTAATAATCAAGATACTCAGACTACCATGTTCAAATAAAATCAGCAGGCCTGCATTGTGCAGTGACTTGACCATCACACTAGCTTTCTCATATTCAAACACTTTACATGGATTTACCTGATGCCTTGTCTTCTTCAAAGGTGACATGCCTCCTTTGGCTTCTGGTTTCCATGGCTCCTGGGGGTAATTTTCTTGCACTTGCAGTGGCAGTGCTCACCTTGACTTCTGTGGATTGAAGCATTGCTCTTAATATTATTTTTGTAATTACTAATGAACAGAACAGCTTCCATGTCAATAAATAGGGGAGTCATAAAATTACTTCCACCAAAGAGTTAATTAAACAGACATTAGAACTACTTCTTAGAACTGCTTATTAGAACTACTAGGGAATACATGTATTGCTGAAGGCAAGCTGAGCGAGTGCCATATATACGTATTTACATGCACATTTTGAGTACAGTAGTCAAGCAGAGGTTAACAGGTTGTGTAATGAATAGTAATCAAAAGCAGACCTCACCAGACTACACATGGAGCCATTTATAATGGAGCTAAGTCTTATGTAGACCAAGTTAGCTTACACCAAGCTCAAGCCAGGCTGCTCACCAACAACAAAGAGCGACATACCTTGGTGTAAGCTGCCTTATATACATAAAATTGCTCATGGCAGATGAACTAGGCGGCTCATAGACAACAAAGAGCAACAGTGTCAGCTGCGAGTAGCATCATGTAGGCAGAGTTACTTGAGGCAGCTTCTGCTGCCCTTTGTTGTATGTGAGCAGCCTAGCTTGTCAGTTACAAGTAGTATCATGTAGGCAGAGTTACTTGAGGCAGCTTCTGCTGCCCTTTGTTGTATGTGAGCAGCCTAGCTGGTCAGTTACAAGTAGTATTATGTAGGCAGAGTTACTTGAGGCAGCTTCTGCTGCCCTTTGTTGTATGTGAGCAGCCTATTGCGAGTAGTATCATGTAGGCAGAGGTTACTTGAGGCAGCTTCTGCTGCCCTTTGTTGTATGTGAGCAGCCTATTGCGAGTAGTATCATGTAGGCAGAGGTTACTTGAGGCAGCTTCTGCTGCCCTTTGTTGTATGTGAGCAGCCTAGCTGGTCACTTGTGAGTAGTCTCGCATAGCGAGACTATTTTTCAGACTTGAGTTGACTTCATATGAGGCAGTTTTGCCTTCGAAGCCACAGTTGACCAACATTCTGTATTGACAATTGGATCATGCGATATTCAATCTAGTGGCCTAACACTTAGGACGTGAAGCGCCAATATATTGGTGCATGGGCTGTACACACATGCAAAGTGTTAACCCAATACATATGAAATTTGTCCACTACAAATGCATGCATGTCTATACATACAAAGATTCTGAAATTTCTATAGACTGCACTTAGTGTGGGGCTAGCTCAGGCTTGCCTCAATGACATACAGACTACCCACTGTTAATGCTTTATCACCTTCCAAATTGATACGCTTCCTCTGGCTTCTGGTCTCCATGGCTCCCACAAGCAACTTTCTGGCACCAGTACCACCTTTTGGAACCTCCTTAGTGGTCATCTTCCCTCCTGTGGGAGCCAGTGTTGATCATTAATTAAAGTAGTTTCTGTGCAAAGTGTTAGCCACAGCCTAATTGTTTCCCTAGGCCTAGGGAAACAATTAGACAGCAACTTGCTTTTGACCAATTCCAAAACCAAAGCATGGGCCAAGACATCCAAGGCTAGAGTCAAACAGACAAGATGATTAATGCAAAATCAGCTGCTTCAGTCAGTGCTTTCCCAGCTCAAGTTTGCTAGCAACATTCAACTCTAAGTGCATTTGGCACCTCTAAGTAGGACAATTTTACATATGTTGTATAGTTGAAAGTTCTCTAATGTAAACATGCAAAAAAATTGGTATTTGAAAATAGATGAACGTATGACACAAGGTAGCTATGCTTCTACTATTTACTGGCTACACTAGCTCGCTATGTCACTCCTGTTCTAGCCAGTGGATTACTCAAAGGCTGTTTACTGGCTTCTTTTAGTCCAGCCACCATTAAGGTTGTTAGTTGATCACGACATATACTGTATAACAGGTTATTTCTGCGGTGAACTTATTAATGCGAATATTGCGAGTGCTTCATAAGGCGCAATGAAAACATTCAAAATCTACGATGGAAGAGCCACACCTACATAATTATGTATGTTACGCATGACCACACCCTCAAGTCCATGTGCAAAAACAGTGAATGCGAGAGAGATGTCTATTCAATCACACTTCAAGCCTAACTCTTCCCTTCCCACACTGAAGGAAACTGGAATTGGTGCTGTCCCTACAAAACATGCCAACAAAGCTGTGCAGTGTGTTCAATGAGCAAAGGAGCCACCAACCATCAAAGTGCCGAAAATATACTACCTTCAGTGATGAGCAGCGTGCCAAGGTGGGAAAGTATGCCGCCAAAAACGGTAACACTGCTGCTCTAAGAAAATTCAGTTCACTGATATTGATTGATCATCGTGGTCTATCACCTGTTACTCCTCTGCTGACTTTGTAATTTATCATTACTCTGTGACTGGGTCTTGTAGAAAGTAGCATTAATTTCTTTCTGCAAGATTTGCTCACAAAGAAAAATGCAATATTTTTCTGGACCGCAGAAATAACCAGTTATACAATACTCAAACAAACAACACTCCTTTGCTAGATGGCAAGGCACAATCATTCTGTCAGTTGTTGAAGGAGTAGTAGTCAGTACAAAGCCTCGTTCCCAGGCCCCACCCAGCTTTCCATCGCTTGCAGTACGGAAAAGCGGTAGAGGGCCTGGAATAATTTATCACGTGAGTGACATAGAGGGTAGAGAGAAGGTAGAGAGGACTTAATTGAGTGTAGGCGGATCGTCGATGTGCCTACGCACGTAGTTGCGTATCGATAATCGACAGTACACGTAGCCGTGTTTTAGTAGGAGCCCGTTCTGGCAGTTTTTTCAAACAACAAGCACGAGGGTTTACATAGGTTTACATGCTAGATAATGTACCACGGTGAGTGGACTATGGAATGTATTGCACAAGGGCCTGGTCGAGAGGCAAATACAGCACAAGGCCTCTCCAAGTGCTGTATTGCGCCCTGAGTGCAATAAATCTCACAGGTCGATTTGCAAATTCAAAATTTCAAATTTGTTCAGTATCATGTTGGCTAGCAGCTAGCTATGAATCATTGCAGATTGTGACAACGCTCTTTGTACTCCTAAGCCAACCAACTAAGGCCACGTAACGTTATTTTTTTGTTTCTGGTCCAACAAATCACTCAAAAATTTCCAGGCTTTTTTTTTGAAACTCAAGTGGAGGGTCTTAAATCTAGTTGTACGAGGACTGGGCACAATACCAGACACTTGTCCATCTCAACAGGCAATCAGTGTACATGTAGAAGCCTGGATGGTGAAGCCACTGAGTGCAGGTCATGTAAACACTGTGGTTGCATGCTGAATACTGATTACATAATAGGGTAACAGTCAGTGAAATTGACCTCCACACTGCCCAGAAACAGGAAATTAACTTTCTGTGGCCTAATGATGGACAACAATGAAATTTTGGCAGCTAGCCCTGTATGTCTTTGTGTATTTTGTGAGTTAGTCTGCATGTACATAGCTGTAATAATCCTGATGCACTTCAGGCACCACAACATCCGGCAGCAAAGGTTTGCATAAACATTGGTCCATAGGCTCTTCTGCAGTGTTCTTCATTTACAGCACGGAATGCACATACTGCAAGCGATGAATGCTGCGGAGGCTTGGCAACGAGGCTACGGGTGCATCCATTTTCTAGCACAATACAGCTTTCTCCACTACTGGGCTGGCCTCATTTAGCTAAAAATAAAGCACAGGTAAAGTAACGATGTGGGTTGTTTAGGCAGCCCATGGTAGTTAACGGGGAGGGCACTTGCATGGGGATAGTTGAACCATTCAAGCAACTTCTCCATGCAACCACCCACCCCCCTAGTTTTGGTGCTTGAGCTACAAGCGCCCATGGACGCTTGCTTGGGGCAATACGGTAAGGATATAACACTGAACATGCAATTGCACTTACGTGGTACACACTTGGGGGTAGAACATTTTGCAGCCCGTTTTTTCTGGTTTTCTTTCTTCTTTTGCTCCCTTATCTTCCATCTTTCTTCCTTTAATCGTGCTTCCTCATCCTTCTTCTTCTGTTTATCCTCAATGTTCTTAAGGTTTTCTGCACTGGTAAGTACACGGCAGCTTGTCTTTGGCATAAGGGAATTCAGAGAAGTTGGAGGAGAAGGACACCGCAGCATATGCTGGATAGTACTGTGTGGTCGAGCTAACACAGCAACAGTGGCTCTCTACTGACCTTTCTTGACGGGTGTATGTATGAACGAGTCTTGAAAAGAGGATGGACCATCTCCATTGGCTTCAAGATGTGGGTGGTACATTTTCATCCATAAGCGGTATCGCTTGTCACTCTCAGTGCTACAATCTTCCGTCTCCTTTTGGTAGCGGCTGTGAAAAGACTCCATTTCTTCCAAGGAAAATGATGGCATTAATGGCAGCTTTTGGTTTCGTTTTAGTGCAGGACTTAGTAAAGGAATGTATGCAAGGCCACTCTCCTCTTCCAACGAAGTGTCAACGATGCCTGTGGATGGTTTCACTTTGTTCCTATCAAGGGGGAAAATTCCGGTAGCCCTAAAGCCTGCAACAATATTAGGCATAGTCATGGATGCTTTCCATGCTTCAGCAAAGAACGCAGATAAAGTAAATCGAGTAACCACCTTTCCATGACTCTTCTGCAGAAAATCTTGGCAAATCTTTCTCCATTCCATTTTTAGCGGGCCAAATATTGAGCAATCCAAAGGTTGTGTGAGATGGGTAGTATTGGGTGGGAATGTGAATAAAATCACTTTTTCTTTGGCAGCCACACGAATTGCCTCAGGACAATAGTGAGAGCTGTGACCATCCATCAAGAGCAGTAGTGGTCTCACGGGAGGGGCATACCTCAAGAAATGACACTTTAGCCAGTTCTCAAACAACTCTTGGTTCATCCAGCCATTCTGTGTTAAGCCATAGAATGTCCCTGGTATTTCACCAATCGTCATGTCTGGGTGCAGTGTTTTTCTATCCCAAACTACCATGGGAGGAATGGCATACCCTGATGCACTGATGCAACCAACAACTGTAATCTGTGATTTGCTGCCAGAAGACACATAGGATGGATTCTTTACACCCTTCTTTGAAACAACTTTCAGTTTCTTTGGGTCTAGGGGCATCCCCGTTTCGTCAAGGTTGAATATTTGACACGGCTTGTCCAATAGTTCATTTTCAAGAAGCGTTTGTTCCAAAACATCAAAGTAGGTATCAATCTCTTCGGGAGTGGAACTTCTAACGCGAGCACTTGAGAGTGTTGCAGCAGTTCGGAGTGATACACTGGGGTGGCGCTGACAAAACCTCTCCCACCAACCATGTGAAACGACAGCATGAATTCTTTTGGACTCACAAAATTGTTGAACGATTGCCATCACTTCCATTCGGCTGCGGGGAAACCCTATCTTTCCACAGTTAATCAAGAAACCAACAAGATCTTCTTCTTCATCATCATTTAGGTACCTTGTCCTCCCGCTCTTTGCCCCAGGTAAAACCTTTCCACTTACTCTATCACCCAGAGTAGACTTGGGTACATCGTACTCTAATGCTGAGCGGCGAATGCTAAGTCCATCATTAACAACAGCACTATAGGCTTGAGACATCTGTTCTTTGCTCCACTCTTTATAGCTTGGAGGCCTAGAAGATACTACAGGAGATAACATTCTGGCTTGCCAATGAGGTCTACATGAGTAAACCCTCTCTGCATGTTCAGGAAACTGATGGTACATGGTGATCTAAAATGGTAGAAAAATAACCAATTTTCACACATTATTCCATTTCTCATTTAAATTAAACTTCTTACCAGAGTATTTAGCAGCAACCCTATAGCAAAGAGAGATGATTCAGCCACTGATGTCAAACACACCCAAAATCACCCTAAAAATGGATACAACACGAGAAGGAATCTGTGCTAAGGACATGAACAACACAGCTCTAGATTCTACAACATCACAAGAAGGCAAAGATACATCCGACACCAACCTTCCTTGCATGCATGCGCCTACCAAGGGCTCACGAGATGACAACGTGTGTGTGTGAGCCCCAAGGACCTCACATGGTCTTCGTAGCCCCTCCCTCTTTCAGTCCGATCATTGATGGGCCAAAAGTACTTAACATTTTGATGTAGATTGCAAAAGTTTTATAAGCAATAAACTTCAAATTCACTGAGCACACTAAGGAGGGTCTGGGCCATCCGCAGCTTTTTGTTCCGTGGTCGTAGCATGTACGGTTGGAAAGTTACAGTGGCATGTCCGCGCACTGATGGAGTTTGGCCGAATTTTGCTGTATTCGGCCGACGAACTTTGCAGGTACGTAGCTGCAAGACTAAAGTACAGCTCTGCTTGCTACTCCAGTTCTAAACTACAGTGGAGTGGTGGTATCCTCCGGTGCCTGAATGGGATGGACTGCTACCTCCTGTTTCCTGTGGTGAGCGTCCGATTATTGATGGTGTCCGAACACTGGTGGCTTACTGTAACTGCGTTAAGAACGACAAGCGCAGCATTCGATCGTGAAACTGTGTGGAATTTATTGATTTGTGAATTATTATCGTAGGCCCTCTGCAATGGTTCGGGACATGGAGACTTAAGTTTGGGCTACTTCAGTAAGCTCTCTCACTCCTCAAGTAGAGGTGGGGGTCAATTATGGAAAGGGGGGACTGTTTGTAGTGCCGTAGATGGTCCCAGGGGGGGACCATCTAAAGTGCCATGGATGGTCCAGGATAGACTTCTATGGATAGTCTGGGGAGGCTTTGGGACTTATAGTATGACATACCATTAACTGTCTTCATCATGGATGTATTACTTAGCGATTCCTCCTCACTTGTAGGTGTGCAATGAGCACCTGGTGTGATGTCTGTATCAGGGTAACAATCTCTGCAGGGATCGACATCTCTAGCGCTGTGTGGATTTTGACACAAACTGGGTTGGCATACACATCCTGGCCCACAAGGGCAGTGCTGTCTAACACATCCACACCGCTTTGAACAGTTTGTTTTCCATTTGCAGTGTAGAACTGTCCTCTTTCCCTTGCCTGATGCACATTGTGGTCAGACTCCCATACCACATTAATGGTGCCTCCAGTGTGCTTCTACCCATAGTGTTTGGTAGCCAGAGGCTCCATTGTGTTTTGTAATGCTTGCCACCTGGTGTTTGCTGTCCACACGGATCTTTTCCAGTGGTATTGGAGGGAATCTGTGGATGGTAATTCATCTCCCGTGTTTGTGTACAAGGCCAGATTGTTGGACAAATGGAGGCTGCTGGTGTGGGCTGAGCAAATGCTGATTTGTACTTCGGAAGTGAACACTCCTGATCAACTGTAGGAATGCTAGAAAACTGTGTTCTTCGTTGTGATGCATAATATCTGCAAGTGTTACACTGAATGTTGGTTTGCTGGGAGTCTGAACACAATCGGACATCTCTGACTGTAGCTTGTTCCCAGGTCTCCCCCGTTTTTACCATCCTTTTGAGTTCACGATAACAAGACGAGGAAGGCCTGGGAGTATTCATCACGTGAGTGGACATGAGGTGGACATAGAGGGGGAGGGGGCTAATATTTACATAGTAAACTTGAAAACGAGTTTCCTACCGGTCAAGACGAGTAGTTACGATCATGCTAAGGTCTGGAGTCTAAAATTGTGGTAGAGCACTCGAATGGATGATCCAATGTGTTGTTTTGGCAGTTGCCCACCTCCCCCACCCCCCCCCCCCCCCCCCCCTCGCGTCCAGCTTGCGTCCACCTGATGTCATTGACCTGATGAATGCTCCCAGGCCTTTCCCCGTTTTCGCTGGTCTTCCGCTCCCGTGTATTATGTAAACGCCCGGGAAAGAAGGTAAAAATGGGGGAGGCCTGGGAACGAGGCTATCTGACCCCCTATTAATTTGTGTATGTCATTTAATTACCTGGGTTTATGTAATTATTTTTTTTATACTTTATCATACTTAATTCATTTCATATCATGATTCAACTTCTAACATGCATGCAAACTTTGCACTATCAATCAAAAGGCTGCTGCAACGTTGGACCCCGCCAATTTCTCCAAATAATGCACGTTCTCTAGTGTCGCCTAGAAAACTTTGAAGTGGAGAGACAAAAATGAGTTGACATCACGACAACTACTAACATTGTACTTGCTAATTCTTGAGTTATAGCGTTGATGCATGCGGCATCTGGATTTGTGCAGCACATTCGTACACTAACCTCCACCTAGCAGTTGCAGATAGCTCGAGGGAAAAGCGCTTGTGTGGACAAACCAGGCACTCTAAAGGTAAATAAAATGTATACACCGGTTCTACTGTAGCCAATATAGCTAACCAAGTATGTCTAACTAGATACAAGTAGAGTCGAATAAGCGGTCCATAAAAACAACGCTCGGGGGCTTGCTGCTTATATTATCAATGCGACGGAACCGTTTCCGACTTGCATCCGGTTCAAATTAAAACACCGGAAGTTGGCTACGTAGCGTAACCACTGCATCAGTTCTTCAAGTTTGGACCAAAAATTTGGGGTGCATGTGTAATTTCCAAAGCAGTGAGCAACAGCTGGAAAAATGCAGAACAAGATAATGATAACTCCATACCCACATCAAAAGCAGCTGACAACAAACAATATAACCCATTACCTAGGCAACATATAAGAATGTAGCTCATATCTCTCTTCTACAGTGATGTTGCCTAGGAAACAGGTTATATAATAGTTAAATCCCTCCTTGGGGTGTGGTCTTGCATATTGGTGTCGGGCTATGCCTAACACCAATGTGTAAAACGACCACCCCCCAGGGAGGGATTTAACTATTACTTGGAGTGTCAGGGTGTGTCATGTAGTGCATTACTAAAGTGCATCATCAGCAGTGACTTGTTGTCACCTTAAAGGCCTCCTCATAATGTCATCACAAAACCTGAAACTCTGTGGTGTATGAAGTAACCAAATTAGAAGTAAAAACCACTCCAAACTGACTACATGAGAATGAAATGAACCCATCACAGTCCTTGAATTGCACAAGCACCCTTGTTACTGTGGCAACCACCACATTTCTTTATGTCGGAGGTCAGTAGTCTGGCTAAGTTAGTACACTTCAACTCTCTTTGCTGTACTAACTCATTGATTATTATTAGTAATGACAGACAAGAAAGGACAGTACAAGAACTTGAGAACCGTATTAAACACAAAAATATCCAAACAACATCCATTTCATTTGTGTTAGCTAGGTTCCAATGATTGAGCCTTTCACAAAATTCACCAGATACAGTGGATACCACCACACCTGTCACAACACTGTTAAAATAGAGGTGTGAAATTAACACCGGTAGTGTTAAAGTAAGCATATATCTGCAGTGCAAGTATCAACCCATGAGGTGTAGTATAACACTTGGTTGTTTAGTTCAGCACCAGCATGGCTTAGTGTAAACCACCATGGAGTAGGATTGACACCAATGTGAGGTTCACATGATACACGCAAGAAAGGGAGGTGTTATACCAACACCAGGAGTGCTATTTATGTAGTGCTAAAGTTAACCCAGTAGGTGCAGTGTAGCACTACATGTTTTACTTTAGCCCTAACATAGTTTAATTTAAAACTCTAGTGTAGAAACAGCACCAACAGTAGGGTTTATAAGGTTCATACTCTAGTGCACCTCAGACAAGAATTTCCTGAGTATTTTCTCATAAAACATACAGATAGCTACTTTATTACACACTTCCTCGGTTAAATTGCTACAATACATTGATGTTAACCACCTTGAAACAATTGTTGACATCGATTTGAAGGCGCTATATATCATGGACGTGCTAAAATTTGGAGTTAAACATATAGTGGTAAAACTCCAGACGCTTGCTGCGGTGGGAATCCGTGCAGAGATGCAGTTTCTAGCCTGCTGTGTCTCACTGGGTAAGTATTTCCGTGCTACGCATGCGCATACTGAACTTCGTACTTTGCACTTTGTACAATCGCGTGATTTTCGGCGCGCGGGCAGCGCAGCAGCTGCCGATTTCTCTTGTGTGCGATTTGAACCTTCTGTGGCCTTTCCCTGGTTTGTAACTTCTAACTTTTGTGATTCTAGCAACCTCCTACTGTTTTAAAGTACTAAGTAGTCGCTCTCGACGTTTAAAATATGTGCGCATCCCGCGCATGCGAGTCGGCGTATCACTGATCGTCGAATCGGTGACTGTCGCATCAAGGACAGCTGGAAGATGAATGCCATAGTCAGCACGCACTGGGTTGGACTTCGCTCCCCCAGATTCCAACAAGAGAACAGACAATTCTGTATTGTTGGAGTCCTTCTACCGCGAGAGACAGCAACAAGACAGTGGAATCAGCTATCATAGTGAGTTGCAAGCAATAAACTCTAGACTAGGAGATTGCCAGAGCATGCATGCAGTACACAACCTGTATAACTGTATCTATAGGCTTATTGTTTATACCAACATGCAGTTGATTTCACTGTACAGAATGCCATTATACATGTCTATATTTGTAGCTGCTCAAGAAGCTCAAAGCTGAGGATGTGCTATATAACAGGGAGTATCAACTGAGAGAAAATGAGGGGAAACGTTTGGAGTGGCAAAGCTGTGTGGACTAAGCCAATGACGACTTCTCTACTACAGGTGGCGGATAACATGGTAAGACAACATTCAACAGGAAGCCACATGCATGATTCAATTAAGATAAATTTTTCATGTCAAAATATTTTCATAGGCCATCATTTTTACACAAAAATTGTTAACGTCGAAATTTGTTTAGCAAGGCAAGGGTGGACTTGAGGGATTCAGCTGCTGATGAGCTACCACTGGCCAAAGACATAGCTGTATTTGTGCCTACCATTATGTACCTTGGCTACAATCACTTGTGAAGGCACATGAATAAAAAACGACTCCTTGCTTCGAAGGTGAAATTGTGAAACCAATGCACTGCATTGGAACTATAGCCTCAATCTGAGTCAGTTGATCTTACCCAAGACTTTTATGCCTAGCGCTCAAGTTCGTCGCTAGCAGTACTTACCCCACAGGCATGTCACTAGCTTGAGCTATATTTTCATGTAGCATTGTTTAATACTTAGCTATTGAAAATTTTTCGGCAGTTTAATTTTTGTTGCTGTCTAGGTCTACAAAATATGTTAACACCAAAATTTTTCCAATTTACAAGATATATAAACTGTCTCTAACAGCGTGTTGTGTCAATCTTCTCCATGTAGAGAATGAGAGTGCAGTAGCTCTGCTCCTGTTGTTGATGTGGTACAAAACTGGAGTCGGCTTCAGTTGTTGGAGGTGAGGTTTACATTTGAGTAAATGCCTCCTCCTCACTTTAGACTAAAATGTAGTACCGTTGTCTCGCGAAAAAGGGCCCATGGGCAGAGCACCTTACAAGTCTGCCAAAGAGGGGGGTGGGCGCTCTTTCGGGTGTTTCCGCATTTAACCACGAAAGAGCGCCCATGTCTCGTTTACAGTGACTCGATGCCCTCGAAGCAAATAATTGGACAAACAGTAACGTACAACGGAACCACCAGCGGCTTCGAAGTCGAGTCCTAATGGCACACAACACTCTGAACGGCACCACGTCACCATGAGCATGGTGTAGCTCGCAGTGCATACCGCATTAGCTACGTCCGTCTACGCAAAGATGCCTTGTAGCAACTTTGGTGAAATATTACACGAAGTTTCGTACCTCAGATACGCATACTGTGCTTCTCAAACTCCATGCGAAGCTCGCTCCAGGGTGGGCGCTCATTCGAGTAAACTTTGACGCTGTACAGGAAATTGGGCGAAAAGTAGGGGGTGGGTGCTCTTTCGTAAGTGGGCCCTTTTTCGCGAGACTACAGTATAGGAAAAGGGGAGACAGCATTTTGGCAAATGTATTGATTTACTTACTAGGCCCAGTGAAAACATGAGTGAATGGTCTGGTCAATTAAGGGAAATCCATGGGCATAGTTAGCAGTGATGCAGAGAAGGCAGTTGCGTTCTCACTTTTATTGTGAAATGACATGCATCCACTCGGTCCTTCATGGACCTGCATGTTTAAAAGACAAATACAAATACATGTAAATATTATAAATACATGCACTTACACTAGCTTGCTTGAAATACATAAAGGAAATCACTATGACTGCGTCTACACAATCTTTCTCTCGATGTAGGACGAGGATGATCCGGATTCTGCTCTCAGAGAAAGCAAGTCAAACTTTGAATTCCATAATGTTAAAGTGTGTTGTGTGCACGGACAAACTGAAGCTGCTTATTTTATCGCATGTTAGGTTATTGCATTTGTGCAACTTGTTTATGGACTGCTATTCATCCATTTTATTGTACTTGTTCGTTTTTGAAGTATACGTTCAACATGTGTTTGAACTTTGAACTTTGAATCCTCCAGTGCTAAATTTACCCAAAAACTGGTGTACCCCTACACAACTACGCCATTTAGAGGTGCCAATTGAGCACTCTGAGCTGGTGTCACCAATATTTGGCCTTTGAAGAACTCCACAATATGGTGCTATTCTAAATCCTCTGGTGCTAAACATGCCCAGGAAGCTGGTGTAGTTCTACACCACTCGAGTGTAGCATTAGCACCATTTTAGAGGTGCTATCAGAGCACCCAAAGGTAGAGTCACTGAGTGGACACTCAAGTAACACCTCTTTTAAGTGTTAATGTAACACCTCATTTTTAACAGTGAATGGATGCTATAGTATGTGATCAAAGCATTATGAGACATCACAGGCATTTTGTCAGACCAACCACAAATATTCACGATTCCTAATTGAAGAATAGTTTTCACAATCACTTGCTACCATATACGGCAGCAGTAGAATCTGTTGCATGTTTGTGGGGCATGTTAATAACCGCAGTTTGAATTACCTAGAAGTTCGGAGTGCAGGCAGAGCAACCTGTATCAAAGAACTCACATGAAGTCAGTTCCTGAGAAGTGAATCGAGTCTGGGATATTTCGTCTATCATACACAAAGAAGGTAGGGAGTTCAATACATTTAGGCCAAGTAAATTAGTTTTTTAGTTTGTCATACCCACTTTAACTGTCCATGCAGGCTTTTTGTAATGTCATTGATGGGCAGGGTTTTGGCAACGATTGATTGGCCAAAAAAAAAAAAAAAAAACACCTACACTACCTTGTTTGGCAAAATTTTTCCTGAAGATTATTACTAATTTTACAAATAAAATTAAAATGCTGACTACTGCTCTTAGTGTGGATAGTTAATAGGATGACAAACTTATAATTATGTTTGCTTGGCTTTATATGCATAGTCATAGTATGTATAAATTACTGCAGCTGTAACTTTCACCTGCAGGTCTTGAAGAACAATGGCTCAGCAGCCCCAGCCACAGTATGAGTTTCACTATCAGAGTTCAACTCCTCAAAACTGAGTCTCTTGGTATTGGGTCATATGGTGCCGTCTGCAAGGCCATGTGTGACGACTTGCCCTGTGCTGCTAAAATTCTCCACCCTGCTCTCTTTCAGTTCACTGCCCCTGGAACTACAAGCATTATGCGAAATTTTGAGCAAGAGTGTCATCTTTTGAGTGCCATAAAGCACCCACACATTGTCCAATACTTGGGCACATACTATGATCCTGAGTCGAGGCTGCCGGTGCTCCTAATGGAGTTAATGGATGAGAGTTTGACCCGATTCCTGGAAAGATCCCACAAAGCACTCCCCTACCACACTGAGGTGAATCTCTGCCATGACATAGCCCTGGCCCTCTCCTACCTCCACTCCAATGGTATCATCCACCGAGACCTATCAAGCAACAATGTGTCACTGATCGCAGGCAGTAGGGCCAAAGTGACTGATTTTGGTATGGTGAAGCTTTATGATGTGAACCGCAGCACAGCCCACCTCACCCCCCTCACTTTGTGCCCAGGTACAACTATGTACATGTCCCCAGAAGCACTCAAAGATCGACCAGTCTACACAGACAAACTAGACAGCTTCTCTCTCGGTGTTCTTAGTGTTCAGATCATGACCCGGCAGTTTCCCAACCCTGGGGACCGTGTGATCGAAGTTGAAGATTCACGATACCCAACAGGTATAATTGAAGTGCCTGTTCCCGAAATCGAGCGTCGGCAATCCCACATTGACCTGATTGACCCTGCCCACTCCCTGCTACCAATTGCTCTTTACTGTTTAAAGGACAGAGACAGAGAAAGGCCAACTTGTCATGAGCTTTGTGGTTGCATCTCCACACTGAAAGCATCACCCCAGTACACAGGAAGCGTGCAGCAATTTCAAGTGAATACCAAACCATTTACACAAATTGCCAACAGAGAAAGTCCAGAAAGAGAAATTCAACAATCACAGCAGATCCGAGACCTTCAACAACAGCTGCGCATTAAAGATGACCAGCTGCACACACTACGTGATCAGCTGCACACCAAAGATGACCAACTGCAAGAGAAGGAACAAGAAAATCAGCAACAGCAACAGCAGATTCTGGGACTACAGACTCTTCTCACTGCCAAAGATGAGCAACTAGCTGGTAAAGACCACCAGCTACAACAGAAAGAAGCTGTACATCAGCAAGAGATTCAGCAGCTCAGACAACAGCTACAATCTAGTGAGCAGGTGGCTGCAGAGTTCCAGCAAAACCTTCTGGAGAGAGAGAACATGATTCAAGATCTGCAGAGACAAATCCGAGAACTGCAACAGCAGTTGAGGCAGAGAGGAGGTCAGAGACGAGAGGAGGGGGAGGCTAGTAGTGCAGCAGCAAGTGGGTGTAGCATCACGCTGAGGTGGAGGGACGGTGGTAGGGCACCATGTGAGATGTACGGAGAAGTGTCTGCTGTTGATGGGAGTGTGGCATATTTCCTACCAGGAGGGTCCAAGAGTATATTTGCCTTTGCATTTGCTGCCAACAAATGGTCTGAACTTCCTGAGTGTCCAAACTCTTATGTCAGTCTGGTGATGGTCAACAGTCTCCTCACTGCCATTGGTGGGATGACATCAAACCATAAAGTCACTAACTCACTCCTCAGCCTCAATGATGATATGTGGACAAAACAGTTCGCTCCATGCCAACCAAGCACTGTTGGACTGCTGCAGTGTGCAGTGGCAGGTCTCTGGTTGTGACAGGAGGAGTGGGAGAAGGAGGCAAGGACCTGAGTACAGCTGAAGTGATGGACACAGAGACCCTACAGTGGTCCACAGCTAGCAGCCTCCCACACCCACTCTACCTAGCATCAGTAACACTCTGTGGAGACCAGGTTTACATGCTGGGAGGTTGTAATCAGAGTAGCAAAAAATCAAAGTCAGTGTTCACCTGCTCACTGGCTGCCCTCCTCCAGTCTTGCCAGCCACAGTCCCTGGTAGCACGACTAAAGACTTTGTCATTAGCTAGCAGACCTAAAGTGTGGCACCAGCTAGCTGATACTCCAGTTACCTTCTCCACATGCACCTCATCACATGGACGACTGCTTGCAGTGGGTGGGAAGGGTTTAGATGGTAAAGTAACAGCTGCCATTCACACATACAACACAACACCTAACTCCTGGGAGGTCATCAGTCACATGGCTACTCCTCGATGGTCATGTTTAGTCGCAGTTGTCTCTCATAATGAACTCATGGTAGTGGGTGGGTGGACACCTGACAAGACCAACTCTGTAGAAATTGCTAGCATCGTTTGATAAGGTGGTTTTACGTCTGAGACTATTACTGTAGAAATTGCTAGCATCGTTTGATAAGGCGGTTTTACGTCTGAGACTATATTACTGTAGAAATTGCTAGCATCGTTTGATAAGGCGGTTTTACGTCTGAGACTATTACTGTAGAAATTGCTTCATATAGTACACACACTATGCAAATTGAATGTATGACCACAGTTGGGTATTGTCATATTGATGCCACTTTCTGTTACATTTAGCATTTAGTATAACACATTATTTTATTGGGGTGAGCCTGAGCAAGCCCCACACGAGCGTGCTGAACAGTGAATTTTCGAAGAACGAAAGAATACGAAAAATGGCACTTTCGCTACAGCACACTTTTGCGTTTAGCTGTCTTCCGCGTAGCTTTTGGCCACTTATATGAGTCTTGCTGATCACAAAGGCACTCAAAGAGGAAGCCTGGGTGCTTAAAAAAGCTTTTAGCGTGTTTGTGGTGAAGTTATACGGCTTTTGCTTAAGTATTGCATATATTGCGCGCGTCGGCGCCATCCCTACATAGAGAGTCTACCGACTCTCTGATATACGTATATAGTGTGAGAGAGAAAGAAAATTCACTGTTCAGCACGCTCGTGTGGGGCTTGCTGAACAGTAATAGTCTCAGACGTAAAACCACCTTATAAAACGATGCAAGCAATTTCTACAGTAGCTAATAGTAAAACCACCTTATCAAACGATGCTAGCAATTTCTACAGAGTTGGTCTTGTCAGGTGTCCACCCACCCACTACCATGAGTTCATTATGAGAGACAACTGCGACTAAACATGACCATCGAGGAGTAGCCATGTGACTGATGACCTCCCAGGAGTTAGGTGTTGTGTTGTATGTGTGAATGGCAGCTGTTACTTTACCATCTAAATCCTTCCCACCCACTGCAAGCAGTCGTCCATGTAATGAGGTGCATGTGGAGAAGGTAACTGGAGTATCAGCTAGCTGGTGCCACACTTTAGGTCTGCTAGCTAATGACAAAGTCTTTAGTCATGCTACCAGGGACTGTGGCTGGCAAGACTGGAGGAGGGCAGCCAGTGAGCAGGTGAACACTGACTTTGATTTTTTGCTACTCTGATTACAACCTCCCAGCATGTAAACCTGCATGGTCTTCACAGAGTGTTACTGATGCTAAGTAGAGTGGATGTGGGAGGCTGCTAGCTGTGGACCACTGTAGTGTCTCTGTGTCCATCACTTCAGCTGTACTCAGGTCCTTACCTCCTTCTCCCACTCCTCCTGTCACAACCAGAGACCTGCCACTGCACACTACAGCAGTCCAACAGCGCTTGGTTGGCATGGGAGCGAACTGTTTTGTCCACATATCATCATTGAGGCTGAGGAGTGAGTTAGTGACTTTATAGTTTGATGTCATCCCACCAGTGGCAGTGAGGAGACTGTTGACCATCACCAGACTGACATAAGAGTTTGGACACTCAGGAAGTTCAGACCATTTGTTGGCAGCAAATGCAAAGGCAAATATACTCTTGGACCCTCCTGGTAGGAAATATGCCACACTCCCATCAACAGCAGACACTTCTCCGTACATCTCACATGGTGCCCTACCACCGTCCCTCCACCTCAGCGTGATGCTACACCCACTTGCTGCTGCACTACTAGCCTCCCCCTCCTCTCGTCTCTGACCTCCTCTCTGCCTCAACTGCTGTTGCAGTTCTCGGATTTGTCTCTGCAGATCTTGAATCATGTTCTCTCTCTCCAGAAGGTTTTGCTGGAACTCTGCAGCCACCTGCTCACTAGATTGTAGCTGTTGTCTGAGCTGCTGAATCTCTTGCTGATGTACAGCTTCTTTCTGTTGTAGCTGGTGGTCTTTACCAGCTAGTTGCTCATCTTTGGCAGTGAGAAGAGTCTGTAGTCCCAGAATCTGCTGTTGCTGCTGCTGATTTTCTTGTTCCTTCTCTTGCAGTTGGTCATCTTTGGTGTGCAGCTGATCACGTAGTGTGTGCAGCTGGTCATCTTTAATGCGCAGCTGTTGTTGAAGGTCTCGGATCTGCTGTGATTGTTGAATTTCTCTTTCTGGACTTTCTCTGTTGGCAATTTGTGTAAATGGTTTGGTATTCACTTGAAATTGCTGCACGCTTCCTGTGTACTGGGGTGATGCTTTCAGTGTGGAGATGCAACCACAAAGCTCATGACAAGTTGGCCTTTCTCTGTCTCTGTCCTTTAAACAGTAAAGAGCAATTGGTAGCAGGGAGTGGGCAGGGTCAATCAGGTCAATGTGGGATTGCCGACGCTCGATTTCGGGAACAGGCACTTCATTTATACCTGTTGGGTATCGTGAATCTTCAACTTCGATCACACGGTCCCCAGGGTTGGGAAACTGCCGGGTCATGATCTGAACACTAAGAACACCGAGAGAGAAGCTGTCTAGTTTGTCTGTGTAGACTGGTCGATCTTTGAGTGCTTCTGGGGACATGTACATAGTTGTACCTGGGCACAAAGTGAGGGGGGTGAGGTGGGCTGTGCTGCGGTTCACATCATAAAGCTTCACCATACCAAAATCAGTCACTTTGGCCCTACTGCCTGCGATCAGTAACACATTGTTGCTTGATAGGTCTCGGTGGATGATACCATTGGAGTGGAGGTAGGAGAGGGCCAGGGCTATGTCATGGCAGAGATTCACCTCAGTGTAGTAGCGGAGTGCTTTGTGCACTGTAAAAACATTTGGGTTACTTCAACCATATTTTGGTCATCTCAGTTGCATGCCTGTTGTGTAAGTGAAACATTAGCTATGAACTTCATCAAGGGATTCTTACAATTTGAATCAAAGTGTAGTTGAGAAGCTTCTCCCTTTTGTTAAATTAGGATCATCTTGCAGAAAGCCTATAAATCAGCATTTCTGGTAAGGTTTGGTGCTTCTTAGATCGTACACATCCGCCCCTGGAGGAGTTCCTTGGTTGCATGGTTATCCAGGAATGTAGCCAAATAGCTAGGCTTTCTGCAAGAAGATCCTAAGTTAACAAAAAGGAGAAGCGTCTCAACTACACTTAAGCTTTCAATCAAATTGGAAGCATCCCTTGAAGTTTGTAACATGTCACGTACACAACAGGCATGCAACTGAGATGACCATAATATGGTTGAAGTAACCCAAATGTTTTTACAGTGTGGGATCTTTCCAGGAATCGGGTCAAACTCTCATCCATTAACTCCATTAGGAGCACCGGTAGCCTCGACTCAGGATCATTGTATGTGCCTAAGTATTGGACAATGTGTGGGTGCTTTATGGCACTCAAAAGATGACACTCTTGCTCAAAATTTCGCATAATGCTTGTAGTTCCAGGGGCAGTGAACTGAAAGAGAGCAGGGTGGAGAATTTTAGCAGCACAGGGCAAGTCGTCACACATGGCCTTGCAGACGGCACCATATGACCCAATACCAAGAGACTCAGTTTTGAGGGGTTCAACTCTTCGATAGTGAAACTCATGCTGTGGCTGGGGCTGCTGAGCCATTGTTCTTCAAGACCTGCAGGTGAAAGTTACAGCTGCAGTAATTTATACATACTATGACTATGCATATAAATCCAAGCAAACATAATTATTAGTTTGTCATCCTGTTGACTATCCACACTAAGAGCAGTAGTCAGCATTTTAATTTTATTTGTCAAATTAGTAATAATCTTCAGGAAAAATTTTGCCAAACAAGGTAGTGTAGGTGGTTTTTTTTTTTTTTTTTGGCCAATCAATCGTTGCCAAAACCCTGCCCATCAATGACATTACAAAAAGCCTGCATGGACAGTTAAAGTAGGTATGACAAACTAAAAAACTAATTTACTTGGCCTAAATGTATTGAACTCCCTACCTTCTTTGTGTATGATAGACAAAATATCCCAGACTCGATTCACTTCTCAGGAACTGACTTCATGTGAGTTCTTTGATACAGGTTGCTCCGCTTGCACTCCGAACTTCTAGGTAATTCAAACTGCGGTTATTAACATGCCCCACAAACATGCAACAGATTCTACTGCTGCCGTATATGGTAGCAAGTGATTGTGAAAACTATTTTTCAATTAGGAATCGTGAATATTTGTGGTTGGTCTGACAAAATGCCTGTGATGTCTCATAATGCTTTGATCACATACTATAGCATCCATTGTGACAGGTGTGGTGGTATCCACTGTATCTGGTGAATTTTGTGAAAGGCTCAATCATTGGAACCTAGCTAACACAAATGAAATGGATGTTGTTTGGATATTTTTGTGTTTAATACGGTTCTCAAGTTCTTGTACTGTCCTTTCTTGTCTGTCATTACTAATAATAATCAATGAGTTAGTACAGCAAAGAGAGTTGAAGTGTACTAACTTAGCCAGACTACTGACCTCCGACATAAAGAAATGTGGTGGTTGCCACAGTAACAAGGGTGCTTGTGCAATTCAAGGACTGTGATGGGTTCATTTCATTCTCATGTAGTCAGTTTGGAGTGGTTTTTACTTCTAATTTGGTTACTTCATACACCACAGAGTTTCAGGTTTTGTGATGACATTATGAGGAGGCCTTTAAGGTGACAACAAGTCACTGCTGATGATGCACTTTAGTAATGCACTACATGACACACCCTGACACTCCAAGTAATAGTTAAATCCCTCCCTGGTGGGTGGTCGTTTTACACATTGGTGTTGGGCGTAGCCCGACACCAATATGCAAGACCACACCCCAAGGAGGGATTTAACTATTATATAACCTGTTACCTAGGCAACATCACTGTAGAAGAGAGATATGAGCTACATTCTTATATGTTGCCTAGGTAATGGTTTGTTGTCAGCTGCTTTTGATGTGGGTATGGAGTTATCATTATCTTGTTCTGCATTTTTCCAGCAGTTGCTCACTGCTTTGGAAATTACACACCCCAAATTTATGGTCCAAACTTGAAGAACTGATGTGGGCAGTAGCTAACCAGAAACGAATTTGCATTTATGGTAAGGAAACCTTGAATAGCAAATTTCTGAGTCATGTGGATGGATGAATGTGTAAAGTCAAAGTGTACACAAGATTCACAAAAAGTTTGCACCAAAATGCTTTCTCTACCTGATAATGCCAAAAAATTCAATTTTTAGTCCCTCAGCTAAAATACACCCTCTCTAAGGCTCCACCCCCTGTCGATCACATCAACACAAAAACAAGTGAAAATTCTACGTATGGATTTGTCCTGGGACCACTTCAATTCCAGTCTATAGAAGGGCAAAGCTCACATTTGACCGAGTTTGGCTGTGGTGGCTTTCATCGACACCCCCCAAGAAACCAACCAAAACTGAGCCTGGTTTCAGAAAGCTCACTACAAAACTAGGTATGATTTTCCCGCTCACCTCCAGGCCAGGGAGTTATGGCCACAAACCTACTCCCTGTCATTGTCCCTTGTATGGACACACATTCCTGCCAGCACACTCACAAACACTCAAGCCCACTTTACACACATAATTAGCTAACCATCACATTCAAGGAGCAATTTTCTAGTGTTTTTGAGGATTTCTTCAAAGTTCCACCTAGCCACATGAAAGTGCCACCAGACATCTACAAAGGACTGCATGCAACATCAAAGGGACACACCCCCTTTTGATTCCGGTTGCCGCCATGGGAAAACGTAAACAAGCCATGAATTTTAATAGCACCATCATGCATTGTCACCCAATCATTAATAATTCAGGATCAGAATTGGCCCAATTGGCAATTTAAGGTTTTCCTACCTTAACGGACTTAAATGACGTAGTAATGTTTGTCATAATACGTGGTATGTTCAGGTTGTAATGTTTCTGTAATGGAACATTGAATAGCTGGCACCAGGAAATCTGGTGACAGTATACATTATAAAAGCATTCCTTCATGCCAGCTAATTCAGTTTTAGTGAATTTACTCACTGCGTTTCATTTATTATTAGCAATTCATCTCCAAATATGCAAACTTGTTGGAACTTGAAATTGCAACTTCTAATCTTGTTTGTTATTTGCTGTCCAGTTTATGCTGAGAATGGATCACAACCTGAACGTCCAATGATAATAAATACTGAAATAGGTAAACCCACGTGTGGTCGAATCACAAAGTCATCTCCTGGAATTCTCTCTGATGGCAAATGCACTGTTATTCTTCTATTGACTTGAGTGTAGTGCCCAGCATACATCTCTTCTCCATTTCTTACATGAAAAATATCCACTTCAGTCACCACCTCCCTCTCTTCATGTATACTTGCTACAGATCATGTGTATGACAATTCAATACCTGACAGTTTCATCTATACCTGCTACAAGTCATGTATATGACATTTCTAAGTCTGGTACATACCTCACATTCATTGACAGTAGCCGACATTTTGTGGTAGGTAAGATAACTAAAATCTATTGTGAACTGTAGCTTCTTGTGGCCCTGGAGAAATACTTAAGGCATGTTGGCTGAGCACCACAAAGTGCTAAGTTACAGCAGTGTCTTGCCTGTACAAGTTTCTATTTTTGGGAGGAGGGGGGAGAGGGGAGGGGTGGTTCCTGTTAGATACAGGACAAATGCTGTGTCCAGTTGGTGGAGCCTTGGCCGTAAACTTGTCACGACTGACATGCACAATGATGTAATGGCTAGCTGTCTATGAAGCTGAGCCTGCATGGTCGACACATAAACAAGATAAAGATGAAAACACTGAGGGTAGGATGTATGCTTTACAGTAGTACAGGTTTTAGGAGTGATTGAAGAATTTTCATCAGTTTCAGAGTGTGCATGATCATATAGTCTAGTATGTAGCTACACATGCTCTGGAGAGGCCTTTAAATATGTTTGCTACATGCAATATGTATAGGTCAAAGAACTGCTACACTTCCTGTGTTATTCCAGCCTGTTGCAGGTCATGTATATGACATTTCAATACCTGACAGTTTCATGTATATACCTGTTGTAGCTCATGTATATGACATTTCAATACATGACAGTTTCATGTATACCTGTTGTAGCTCATGTATATGACATTTCTAGGTATGGTATGTGTGGGACATTCATTGACTGAGTAGCTGACATTTTGTGGTAGGTAAGATACCTAAAATATATTGTGGACTGTAGTTTACATTTTGCAGCATGTAACTAGTAAGGTACTTGACATTGAGATGTAGCTGGCATTTCTTGGTATTGTACCTGGGTAAGATACCTATCATTTCCTTGTATGTTAGGTATGTTCAGTTGTGATGTTCCCAGAAGTGGAACATTGATACAGCTGGTACCAGGAAATCTGCATGGTCACAATATACATTATAAAAGCATTCCTTCATGCAAGCTAACTCAGTTTTAGTGCCACTGCATTTCATTTATTAGTAGCAGTTTGTCTCCAAATATGCAAACTTGTTGGAACTTGAAATTGCAACTTCTACTCCTGTTTGTTATTTTCTATCC
This sequence comes from Agelas oroides, assembly GCA_949130485.1. Classification (NCBI taxonomy): domain Eukaryota; kingdom Metazoa; phylum Porifera; class Demospongiae; order Agelasida; family Agelasidae; genus Agelas; species Agelas oroides. The sequence continues at coordinate 3,740,687 of OX422199.1, forward strand.
AGTTTATGGTGAGAATGAATCACGACCTGAACTTCCAACTCTCAACCTGCTGGCCATGGTACCATTGGCAGAAAACAGGCTATTCCCATACCACAGAGGAGACTGGGAAATCCTTTCAGCAGCAGAAATGGCAGTGGACAAGATAAACAGAAGAGATGATATCCTCCCAGGCTATAGACTGGAGCTAATCCCAGCAAACACAGAGACATGCAACCACAGCCTGGTAACAGAAGCACCAGTGAACTTTGTGAGATATGTGACAGGTGGAGATTTGAGCATAGTGGGTTGTTGTGTTCCACAGTTACCCAGGCCATCTCTCCACTCGCAGGAAGACCTGAAATAGACCTCCTCCAGATTTCAGCAGGTGCCATTTCTCCAATATTTGCCAGTGAAAAAGAGTATCCACGACTCTACCGAATGATATCTTCATCAGCAATCTACAACGATGTTATTCTGAGCTTGATGGCCACTTTCCAGTGGAAGAGAATCAGCATGGTTCGAGATGCCACCTTGATCCAGCACACAACAACTGCAGACAATTTTGTGGCAAAACTTGGTGAGAGAACTGAGCTTGAGTTTGTGTTTTTGGGAGATATCACCCCCACTTGTCCTACCTCTCCTATTCACAACCTCATACGAAAGAGAGCAAGAATAGTATATGCCTCTGTAACAGCATGTGAAGCCCGTGAACTACTGTGTGAAATGTATCAGAAAGGCAATCGCTGGCCTGATTATGTGTGGCTGTTTCATGACCTTAGCATTGAGGACCTGATATTCAGTACAGCGAAATGTGATAAAGACACAATGCAAACAGCAGTTGAAGGTGTGTTCTTGATGCAGTACAGAGTCCAACCCAATTCTAATACAATCTACAATCTTGGTTTCAGGACAGACATACAGTGAATATCTCCTGGAAATGCATAATCATACCAGTGGCATACAGGAGAACCAACATGCTAATTCACTGCACGACTCTATCTGGGCATTTGCACTGGCACTGAACAATTCAGTGTCTGAAGGACTTGGACTTAAGAACAGCAATATGACTAGGTTAGTTGAGAAGAATCTGAGAAAAATACACTTTTCTGGCTCTCAGGGGGATATTGCTTTCAATGAAGAGACGGAGGTGGTGACTGAAGTGGATATTTTTCATGTAAGAGATAGAGAAGAGATCTATGCTAGGCACTACACTCAAGCCACTATAGAAACATAACAGTGCGTTTGCCATTAGAAAGAATTCCAGGAGATGACTTTGTGATTCGACTGCACTTGGCTTTCCCTATTTCAGTATTTTTTACCACTGCCATTCTACTTCTCTTCACTTTAGTTGTCCTGATACTCTTTATCTACTACTGGAATAAGCCATCAATTAAAGCCACCAGTCGCTATCAGAGCCTTCTCATGCTTGCAGGTTGCTGTATGATGTACATGGCAGCAATGGTTGCAGCAACAGCAGTAATATCAGTTTATTTGGACCCTTGTGTCGAGTAGAGATGTGGTTTAGTGCAATAGGAGTTCAACTAATTTACTCAACACTGTTCATGAGGCTATTAAGAATTTTTCTCTCTTCATCAAATTTGAGAAAGTTACATGGGAGGATTTGATCTGATGAAGGTTTGGCTGCATTGAGTTTCATACCTGTATCAGTTACAATCATCTTGCTAGTATTGTGGAGTGTAGTGTATCCACTTTCTACAGCTTATGTGATTCCCTCCTTTCAACAAAGAAGTGACACTACACATTTAGTACCAGTCTGTAATGGAAGCATTGCTGCCATTGTTTGGCTTGCAGTAATACATTATGGAGTGAATGGAATCACCATTGTAGCTGTAGCAATTCTTGCAACACTCACAATGAAGGTGGAAATGAACACCTTCAAGGACAGCAAGAAAGTGAACACTTTTGTGTTTGCAACAGTTATTTTCGTCTATGTATGGTCACCATACACATTTATATTCCATAGCTATATCTTAATTCCTCAAGTAGCTTTCTGCTTTGTTGCGTTCCCTTATTTGGTAATCCCATTCCTCTGCAAAGCTTTTCTTTTCATTCCAAAAATTTGGTTGTCAAGGCATGAATTACATATGAAGGAAGCCATTTAATTTTGTTTTGTTCATGAAGATCATCAGACACCTAGTCAGTTAGCATTGCATATATTGTCCCAGTAACACATGACTCTATTTACATGTACTTTCTTGGTCGGAAGGCTCACAACCAGAGTCTAACCATAAGCAGAAGCTTGTTGCAAAGCATGAAAAATCATACCTAGTAACACACATTAGTGGAATGGAAATATCTGTTATCATAAGCATAGGTATTTTTTCATTAGACATAATCATTTGTACTTCCATTTAGAATTATATCTCTACATACACTTTGTGGAATGTAATACAAAGTTACTTGTATTTGTAACAACACATGAATTATTTCTCCAAAAATTGTGAACTCTAAGTAGAAAAACAACATCAAACATGTATAATAACATTGTACTCAATAGCCGCTTTCCTCTCTCCTCCTCCCCCCAAGAAAGCTTCTTGTGGCCTTAACTGAGAAATACTTAAGGCGGCTGAGCACACAAAGGGTGGGTGGGTTCCTGTTAGATACAGGCCAAATGCTGCATCCATTGGCTGGAGCCTTCGGCGTAAACTTGTCACGACTGACATGCACAATGATGTAATGGCTAGCTGTCTATGAAGCCATTGAAGGTGAGCCTGCATTGTCGACACATAAACGAGAGCAACGATTAACATCATAGATAAAGATGAAAACTCATAGTCTATCAGCTAGGATATATACAGCACGTTCAGGAGTGCTTGAAGAATTCCATCAGTTTCTGAGTGTGCATGATCATAATCTAGTATGTGCACATGCTCTGGAGAGGCCTTTAAATATGTTTACTCCATGCAATGTGTATAGGTCAAAGGGCTGCTATGCTTCCTGTGTTATTCCAGCCATACCTGTTGCAGGTCATGTATATGACATTTCAGTACCTGACAGTTGCATGTATACCTGCAACAGCTCATGCATATGACATTTCAGTACCTGACAGTTTCATGTATACCTGCTACAGGTCATGTATATGACAATGCAATACCTGACAGTTTCATGTATGCCTGCTACAGATCATGTGTATGACATTTCAATACGTGGCAGTTTCATGTATACCTGCTACAGGTAATGTATATGACATTTCTAAGTCTGGTACATACCTCATATTCATTGACAGTAGCTGACATTTTGTGGTAGGTAAGACACCTAAAATTTATTGTGAACTGTATATAGCTAGCTTCTTGTGGCCCGGTTAACGGAGAAATACTTAAGGCATGTTGGCTGAGCACACAAAGTGCTAATTTGCAGCAGTGTCTTGCCAAACTGCTTTCTCTACCTGATAATGCCACTTTTTAGTCCCTCAGCTAAAATAAAAATTTGCACCCTCTCCAAGGCTCCACCCCCAGTCTGACCACATCATCAACACACACACAAAACAAGTAAAAACTTTACGTATGGATTTGTCCTGGGACCACTTCAATCCCAGTCTACAGGCCAAAACACACGTTTGACCTCAAAAACAGTAATTTTGGCTGTGCTGGCTTTCAAGAAAAATTTGACACACCTCCACTCAAACCAACCAAAACTGAGCCCAGTTACAGAAAGCCCAACTCACCCCCTACAAAACTATGTATGCTTTTTCCCGCTCACCTCCAGGCCAGGGAGTAATGTCCACAAACCTACTCCCTGTCATTGCCCCTAGAATGGAGCCAAGTTACACACATTCCCGCTAGCATAAAATCGGGCAGGGCCTACAAGCCCAAAAAGTCAGCTTTCTACAGTACCTTTGCCAGACAACTGTGTGATGATACCAGTCTTCCAGGATGGCTCTCTGCCTTTCCAGCACACTCACAAACATTCAAGCCCACTCAGGCAAGCTTTGCACACACAAATAGCCAACCATCACATTCAACGAGCTAGAAAATCTTTTTACTGTGTTTTTTTTTTGGTGTTGGAGGATTTCTTCAAAGTTCCGCCAAGCCACATGAAAGTGCCGCCAGACCACTTCAAAGGGCCGCAGGCCACATCAAAGGGACACGCCCCCCTTGTTGATTCCGGTTGCCGCCATGGGAAAGTGTAAACAAGCCAATGAATTTCAATCGCACCATTATGGTCACCCGGTGTCTCATTAATTATTCATGAGTGGAATCGGCGCGATTCGCAATTCAAGGTTGTCCTACCTTAAGGTGGTACTCCACCCTGGATTTTCAAGGTCGACAAACCTGGAATCCAAGCTGATAGCCTTCTTTTGTCTTCTTTAGCCAACAGTTAGTTCTGGGAGTCTTCAACTGTTCACTCTCCGTAAAATTGGGGAATTTCCCCTGTCCTGCTGGCATTGGCATCCAATAATCAGTTTATAATTAAGTTAGTTAACATGTGGCCTGGCGGAACCCCTCATGTGGTGGTCGGAACTTTGAAGATAAGCTTAGATAGACTCAAAAAAAAGGGAAAAAAAGAGGAGTTTGGTAGAGTGCTGTAGTTCACAAGCAGACATTACGCACTACTCACAGCTGTCAGTAGCTGTGAGTCAGTAGCTGTGAGTAGTGTGTAATGTCTGCTGGTGAATTGTGTCTAGAAGCAGCAGAAAGGCCACAGTGGCCAAGACTGTACTCATTGGGTAGGCCCAGGTCTTGCGATCGTATGCCTAGCCTAGTAGGTGATCGTGGCCCGGTGCTTCAAGTGCCGGGCTGGGCTTTAACTCAGATTTTCAAACACTATATTTCATGAGCTCTGATTTGATTCTGAGAACCATCAGAGGGAAGTGGTGGGACTGCGTACATGAGAGGCTGGGTACAAGACTAGGGAGGTGGAGCTGAATGATGGCCATTGTTTGTCATGAAAAACGATTGTAGATGCCCACTGCAGCAAAATATTTACACACTGATCTACACACACCAAGCAAATTATGATGTACCTATTTACCTGGGACTGTCTACATAACTAACTGGATCCGAGAGATGAATCTTTTTCAACTTGACTCCTAATGTCAGCATTTGACTTGACGTGGACAGTTTGGCATGCCAGGGTCTTGGGAAGTCCCCTCTTCAAATTGGCTTAATTTGTGATATGCATAAATTGTCAGCATGTCTGCAAGACATTGTCTGGCGAAGCCAGACTAACTTGTCATGCGTATCATGTGAGTGCTGAGCTGGGTGTGTTCCTTTAGAGCACACGAGTGAAAGCTACTGAGCTATATGGAACCTAAAGGAGCTGTGATTCCAAATCTGAGAGGTGCCTCAGATATATGATGATATTCGATTTCTATCCAGGACTGCCACATGTAGACGAAATGACACAAAATGATACATGACTGTGTAAACAGTTCGCAGATTTGTTGGATGCATGCTACAGGGCTAGCCTTGTACCCCAGCCGTGCGAGAAATAAAACTACCAGGGCCTGCTCACCCAAATTATAGGGTAGTTTCTGGAGCTTGCCCAAGTATTTGGACTTTTGTCACCATAGCCTTTTTTTTGCGTGACAAGGTGGGTCTATAGGCACAAGACTGTATATTTACTATACCTCATCTGCTGTATTACATCATTGTGATGTCATGGTTACCCTAGTCTTGAGTACATGAGGTGAATGAAGAGGGACAGCCATCTCTGGGACAGCCACCTCTGTCGCTGCTGGAGAAGAGGAGGAAGGAGAATTGGGAGAAGGGACTGCCCCCACTGACCAGCCCTCCACCTCAGCAAGTACTTCACAGACAAAGGAGGAAGGAGGTGGGAGAAATGTGGTGTAATAGAGGGGTCTATACAACTTCAATCCCACTCCTCCTTTCTCTCCTTCCCCCATTCACCCCTCTCTGCCACTAGCTACTCATGAAGCCTGTGAAGAGAATACCTCAACCAATTGTCTGAGATGAACTGTCTTGCAAGCAGTGCATAATACAGATAACATACATATACATCCCACACACACCACCCACACAGCTTCTAGTTCTTCAGTACTAATTTGAAAGATTATTCAAAGACAGAGAGGTGAGCTTGAGCAACAATCCTTCCAATTTTTCGTGGTTCACTAAGCCAACTGAGAATCTATCCTTGATGTTCTGTTCCCTTTTCTCTGCAGCCCCAGAGCCACAGCAACCCGGCAGACAAGGCAGGAGAAACATTCGTTTCAAGGGCAAATCTCATCAGAGCAAATACACCTCACACTACATGAACTGTAGAAACAATGAACACTCACACAATTCACATCATCAGTGACCATGTTTACATTCTGTGGATGCACAAGCATGTGTGTGATATATGGATCTTTCCTATGTCTTGATCACTCCACAATGATTTGACTTACAATTATGTCACTGGAAGACAAATAATCAGTTACCTAACTTTCTTGATAATGGTAGCTATTATGGTAGGGGTCATCCTACATGTGTGGGAATTGAATAGGAATCAACAATCCCATGTAATGTTTGTAGTTGTTATCGTCGGGATGGTGGTAGTGATGATTGTTGTCGTGATGGTGGTGGTGGTGGTAGTGGTGGATGATGTACAACTCTGCTGTTTACTCTACTACTGGCAATGGGTAACTTGTACTTCCGTGGGAGCCGCAGTATTTTCACTGTTGTGTTGTGTGTGAGAGAGTCGATCAGTTTCTGAGTGCCCTCCCGATTTATGGAATTATCATCTAAGCTCAGCACTTTCAATGACTTGTTTTTGAGCAGCATTTCAGCGAATGCAGTAGCCCCTTCAACCCCAATTGAGTTGTCCTCCAGGATTAATCTCTGCAGTGTACCATTTGTGCATAAAGCACTTGCTAACTGACATGCTCCATTTGCATCAAGATTGCATTTTCTTAGTTCAATATAAGCAAGGGTGTGGTTTGTGCCCAGCATTTCAGCAAATGCAGTAGCTCCTTTGACTCCAATTGGGTTGAGCCTCAAGTGCAACTTCTGCAGTGTATCATTTGTGCACAGAGCACTTGCTAACTGACATGCTCCATCTGTGTCGATGCTGCATCCACCCAGGTTGAGGTAAACAAGGGTGTGGTTTGTCTTCAGCACTGAAGTCAGTGAGATGGTGTTCTGGAGAGAAAAGTGTGAGTTGCTCATGTCCAACCATTTGAGAGTGGTGTTGTGATGGAGTCCATTGATGATCAGTTCAACAGCTTCTGGAGGGAGGTCATTCCAAGCGATACTGAGCTCCTTGAGACTTGTGGATGATGACAGCAGTTCACTCAGAGCTCGGCAATCCTCCACACCAATTCCAGTGCTGTTCACAACCAGCCATTCAAGTGAGTTATCAGCAGTTAATGATGTGATCAGTGGGACAGTCCCACCATGGCCAATGTTGCGATTGCCAGACAAATCAACTCTCTTCAGATGAGGTACGTGTGGGATGAGATGGGCGAGGACTGCACAGGATTCTGAGTCTAATTTATTGTGAGATAGCGCAAGTGTTTCCAATTTGTTCATCCATTTCTTTGGTAAATGCAAGAGATGTTTCAGTCCATCAGATGTGATATCATTATAACTCATGTTTATCTCAGAGATCCCTCCCATGCAGTGGGTTTCCTCCTCCATTGTACCTCGTACTAACAGGTCCACTCCCTCATTATTAATGTTGCAGCTAATCTTCCAGGTACAGTTGCTGTGAGACACACAGTAGCCCAACACAAAGCAGTCAAAAGGAGTCACTGTCCTACGTTCATTGGGGGGCTGAATGTTAGATGACCCTAGAACATTAGCAATGACATCACTGTCCCATGCTTCAAATAGCCAGTGCAGAGTATCAAAGGGAACCACATGTACTACATTAGTGGAGTCATCACCAAATGTTTTCACACAGAATGTGTTCAGCACTTCACTCGGATATCTGTCAAACTTTCTTAATCCACATAGAAACCGCAGCACCATTTGAAAGTGGGTGTCCCAATGTTGTTGTTTGTTATGAATTTGAGGTGGTGGAGGTGGTTTATGTGTCCGAGACAAGGGAGGTGGTGGAGGTGGTTGACGTGTCCGAGACGAGGGAGGTGGTGAAGGTGGTTGATGTGTCCGAGATGAGGGAGGTGGTGGAGGTGGTTTATGTGTCCGAGACGAGGGAGGTGGTGGAGGTGGTTGACGTGTCTGAGCTGACCAAGATCCAGTGACTTTCATGTATGTCTTAAAATGTTCAATCTGCCTCTCTGCTGGTAGCTGTGAGAGGTAAAATGCAGCCAGATACTCTTGCACAGTCAAGTGCAGGAAGTTGTAGGAAACTGTAGCCCCTTCATCTGCATACAGTTCTGGGGCACACTGCATCAGACCCAGGGTTTCAAAGTCCTCTGCGAGATCAGAGAAAATCACCTGCTGATCATGAAGGATTCCTTCGTATGCTATTCTGCCCAGTTCACACAGCTGTTGGTAGATATCTTGGGGCAGGTCACTGAAAGTACGCACCCTCCACTTCCTCTTCTTGCCATGCACTGGGTGGTCTAGCAGGTGGCGCAGGAGCAGACTGCGAAATAGGGAGGAATACAGCTCTGTCATGGTTTTGGGAACCAGGGTCTCGTCTTTCCTGCTATTTCGGTAGACTTCAACCACAATGGCAGAATTGAGGGGGATATACATCAAGCTATTGATGTGGGGGTAACATGAGATATACGTCTTCAAGTCAGCCAGCAGTGAGGGGTCATCAGGTATGGTGGTCTCTAAATAGGACTGAATGTTGTCTTTGGTGAATCCTAGGATCTCAATATGCTGGGATATGTGTCTCCTACAATTCCAGTGGAGGGATTCACTTGCCCAGGGGCGGCTAGTGACGAGGACTGTGGCCTCTGGTAACTCCCTCCCTGTGATAACATCCAGGAAAACCGAACTCTTAGTGCGTAATTCTTCTGGGAGCTCATCATATCCCTCAAACAGAAGGAACACCCCTTTCCCCCAGGTTTCTTCGATCTTCTTAACTGCTGCTTGTTGGATATGGTGATCACGGTATCGGAAGAGGTTGGAGATGTTCTTTGCAGCTTGCACACTTTTGTCTTGGAGCCTCAGGAGGACAACCAGCTGGTACTGCTGGAGCAACTTTCCCTTCCCCCACTTGCGGCACAGTTTCCAGGCAAAAGTTGACTTTCCCACCCCTGGTGCCCCCTCCACAAGGATGCACTTTGGCTGTGACCCATCTGGCAGCTGAGCAATCTGGCCAATGTCTGTGGCTCGCTTTGACTTCTTGATATCATCAATGTTCCCATGGATTGTGGATCTTGTAAACTGATCCACCTCTGGTTTTGTGATGTCCTTTTTTGTAATGAGGGCAAGGTTGATGTATTTCTTGGATTGCACTAGTGGCCATTTGTCATAAGTTGGTAGTCTCTCTCGTGTGTAAACAGAGTTGAGGTAGGAGGCATAGGTATCAACTGCAGAGAATTGCATATCTGGTGTTTGGTGATCATGTTGGAAGTCACATGTGTGTTCCTGGGGTTGTAAGATGTCTGTTCTAGGTCGTTCAGCTTGTGAGGGAAGTGCTGGCCCAGGCTGGTGCAATGAGCGTGGCTGTAGCTGCTCAGATGCACCTGAAAATACAAGCAATAGCTAATAATTAAGTGCTACCAATCTACTTCCAAATTCAGCGTCTATGTTAGTGTGGTCCCACTGTTTTGTGTAATTGGGAGGGGGGAGGGGGAAGGGGAGAAGGGGGGAGAGAAGTGGGTAGAGGGGGAGGAGGGGGGAGAGAAGGGGGGAGAGGGGGAGGAGGGGGGAGGGAAGGGGGAGAGGAGGGGGGAAGAGGGGGAGGGGGAGAGGAGAGGAGAAAGGGGAGGGGGAGAGGAGAGGAGAAAGGGGAGGGGGAGAGGAGAGGAGAAAGGGGAGGGGGAGAGGAGAGGAGAAAGGGGAGGGTGAGTGAAAACATGCTAAATTTATTATTAAGACACTTGCTAGATTCCTTTAGCTATACTGCCAAGAACTGCCAGAAATTACTTTGTTGCTTAGAACAGGTTTTTTCAATGAACAGGTTTTGTTTAGAGCTTTGCTATCAAGTGATTCTTGATTCAAAGTCTTGATACTAATCTTGAACTGTCATCTTGGTATACAGCATATACAGTATGTCAATGGCAATGTATGTTGTATCGATTGATACTCCACAGGTGTTTATACAGCTGTTGCTAAGGTATGGAAGTTTCCTATATATGGTCATCTCTGTTATCTGTGGTTACAGTGTGTGAGCGCAAGTTACTTGACAAGATATGTGTTGCCAATACTAAGCTAGCACAATCCTAAATTTTAGCAGGTTACACAATGTTGGTGAACACGGTTAGCCTTGTTCCCAGACCCCACTCAAGAAGAGAGGGTCTGGTGACATTCAGCTGATTCTTTGTGCTTCATTAAACTTCCTGGTTCACTGTATGCATGGTTGTGAGTTGATAACTAATTTATATTCTCAAAAAAGTGCTGTGTTATCATGCTGAAGTAGACCATGTCTTTTCGTGTTGAAACTAAAAATTGTGTTTTCTACAATGTGATTGGTAGTTGGAAATTCTTCGTTAAAAAAGAATCAACTCAATGAACCGGTTGAATGTCACTAGACACTCTCCTCATGGGCGGGGTCTGGGATAAAGGTTCGAGTTAGCGAAAGGTTAGCAAGTGTCATTGTAGCACCATGTACACTTAGACTCGAGACCCGGTTTGCTCCCTCCTGTTGGTGTGTTAGGAGTGTATACCGTATAGCGGGAAACTTTTGAGGGAGAAAACTTTTGCGAATTTCGAGGTTTTGTAGCTATTTGCGAAAGTTTTCTCCACGAAATTGGGGGGCGTGGCGTCTTTTGGCGGCGACACCAGTGAGCAATCTGCAAAAGTTTTCTCTGCGAAAATCTTATTATTTGCCCATTCGCGAAAGTTTTCTCCCTCGGAAGTTTCCCGCTATACGGTATTAGTGAGCAATCCAATCAAGTGCCTGGTACATGGCCAATCCTTTGTTCTTACGAGCCTTGTCTACACTGCCAATCTCAGCGTTAAAAAGTTTCTAGTAAGGTTACGATGAAGAAGCTGTGTGCGCGCTTATTTATAATTATATTCATGATGTGTACCCGCAAGTCCGGATACATTCCTACCGTTACTAACTTTGCGTCAATTTTAGCGAACTACTTCTATTTTCTGCAGAAGATAACAGCTCTACGGCCTTCCGTACTAAATTTTCGAGGTCGACTCGTCAAATTTTGACCAAAATTTCTGGACAAACCGTCCAAAAATGGCTTTGTCAGTTGTTGGTTTATGAAGAGTGCTACTCAAAATTTTATGTAGCGCCCACATTTCGAGCACTGCTTGAAAATTGCCATGGACTCGACGTAGATACTTGTGCTAGGAGACTAGTAACCGAAAACGGTGAGTTTGAATGCCGTCAGTAAGCAGATATTTGACGCAAAAGAGCTTATGTGAAGGCTTTGTTCTGGATGGTGTGGATTATAAGCTGCTAGAGCTGTTATGACCAAAAGAGCATTATGTATAGCCTGGTCTTTGGTATCTCCATAGGCTTTTGAAGCGCTAAAATACCTGCAAGCACTCTAGAGTTATAACTCTGACATTCAAGCGCATTTATTGAATTCTGAGATAAGACAGGTTGTTCATCGTAACCTTAAGTTCAACAGCATATGGTGTGGCTCCCTCAAATCCTTAACATGCAACTTTTGCATCCCCCTATGCTGACAATTTTTGGAAATGAAGCCCAGGTTATGCATTGGCTATTCAGTCTGTGCAAGAAGAAGGCTGTTTTGGGGGTGATATTATGCATTGCTGGAATGACGAGTATGATCTTTAGGAAAATTATAAATTACAGAAGGCTGTACTGATTTTGTACATACCTTCATTGATCAGAAGTCTGCACACCTTCTCTGCGAGGTCAGCTCTACTAAGCTTCAAGAAAACATCAACTAGAACTCTGTACGTTGCTTTGAACAAATTCTTGTTCTTCCATCTTCGAAGGGATTTATATCTCTTGTCCTGTGTCTTCTTTCCCTCTTCTTCTACATCCTCTTCATCTGTTTCAGTGAGTCCCAGGAGGGGTGCAACTGTCTGCCAGTTAGCGAGGAAGAGTGATATACTGGTAATGTGCTCATCAGAGCATGGCTTGTTCAGTTCATCAGCTGAAATGCGAACATAAGCAATCAGCTCCTCAAATGTGACACCAGCCATATTGAAATCAACACAGCTAGCTCTTGTGTCGGGCGACTCGCAGTGAACTCTCAAGCAGTGTTTGTTCGGGCGCGTTCAGGTCAGAGAGCTGAGAGTGGGGGACGGTCTAGGGGGAAGTCCCTCCAATGTAATTGCGTCGTTGGTCACATGCTAAGCGCTCTGTCAGTGTAGAATATTCGTCAGTGCACGTGTGGAATCAGAGGAGGTACGACAGCATCACGTGATACTAGAGTGGCCCTCCCCTTTCAAATACAATAGTAAAGTCGTCAATCTGTTTGAGCACTGTTAAAGCGGGCTATCGTTTTGAAATTTTGAGGAATGAAAGTGCATCGACCGACAAGTCAAGCGAACACCAAGGCCCCTGGTCGGCCCCTCACTTAGCTTGTGCTCTGCTCACTTTTGTATTCGAGTTTGAACTTTGCACTTCGAAAGCACTCCAGGGACCGGCACCTGTGCAGGCCACAAAGAAAAGTGGAAGTAAAATGCCTCTAAGACTACAGAGGTGCTCTGGTATCGGAGGTACGACATGGTGACGTCAACGCAGGGGTTAAATGCGTGTGGAATGTAATTACGCGCGGACAACTATAGCTTTTTGTAGTCTTAGAGGCATTTTACTTCCACTTTTCTTTGTGGCCTGCACAGGTGCCGGTCCCTGGAGTGCTTTCGAAGTGCAAAGTTCAAACTCGAATACAAAAGTAAGCAGAGCACAAGCTAAGTGAGGGGCCGACCAGGGGCCTTGGTGTTCGCTTGACTTGTCGGTCGATGCACTTTCATTCCTCAAAATTTCAAAACGATAGCCCGCTTTAACAGTGCTCAAACAGATTGACGACTTTACTATTGTATTTGAAAGGGGAGGGCCACTCTAGTATCACGTGATGCTGTCGTACCTCCTCTGATTCCACACGTGCACTGACGAATATTCTACACTGACAGAGCGCTTAGCATATGACCAACGACGCAATTACATTGGAGGGACTTCCCCCTAGACCGTCCCCCACTCTCAGCTCTCTGACCTGAACGCGCCCGAACAAACACTGCTTGAGAGTTCACTGCGAGTCGCCCGACACAAGAGCTAGCTGTGTTGATTTCAATATGGCTGGTGTCACATTTGAGGAGCTGATTGCTTATGTTCGCATTTCAGCTGATGAACTGAACAAGCCATGCTCTGATGAGCACATTACCAGTATATCACTCTTCCTCGCTAACTGGCAGACAGTTGCACCCCTCCTGGGACTCACTGAAACAGATGAAGAGGATGTAGAAGAAGAGGGAAAGAAGACACAGGACAAGAGATATAAATCCCTTCGAAGATGGAAGAACAAGAATTTGTTCAAAGCAACGTACAGAGTTCTAGTTGATGTTTTCTTGAAGCTTAGTAGAGCTGACCTCGCAGAGAAGGTGTGCAGACTTCTGATCAATGAAGGTATGTACAAAATCAGTACAGCCTTCTGTAATTTATAATTTTCCTAAAGATCATACTCGTCATTCCAGCAATGCATAATATCACCCCCAAAACAGCCTTCTTCTTGCACAGACTGAATAGCCAATGCATAACCTGGGCTTCATTTCCAAAAATTGTCAGCATAGGGGGATGCAAAAGTTGCATGTTAAGGATTTGAGGGAGCCACACCATATGCTGTTGAACTTAAGGTTACGATGAACAACCTGTCTTATCTCAGAATTCAATAAATGCGCTTGAATGTCAGAGTTATAACTCTAGAGTGCTTGCAGGTATTTTAGCGCTTCAAAAGCCTATGGAGATACCAAAGACCAGGCTATACATAATGCTCTTTTGGTCATAACAGCTCTAGCAGCTTATAATCCACACCATCCAGAACAAAGCCTTCACATAAGCTCTTTTGCGTCAAATATCTGCTTACTGACGGCATTCAAACTCACCGTTTTCGGTTACTAGTCTCCTAGCACAAGTATCTACGTCGAGTCCATGGCAATTTTCAAGCAGTGCTCGAAATGTGGGCGCTACATAAAATTTTGAGTAGCACTCTTCATAAACCAACAACTGACAAAGCCATTTTTGGACGGTTTGTCCAGAAATTTTGGTCAAAATTTGACGAGTCGACCTCGAAAATTTAGTACGGAAGGCCGTAGAGCTGTTATCTTCTGCAGAAAATAGAAGTAGTTCGCTAAAATTGACGCAAAGTTAGTAACGGTAGGAATGTATCCGGACTTGCGGGTACACATCATGAATATAATTATAAATAAGCGCGCACACAGCTTCTTCATCGTAACCTTACTAGAAACTTTTTAACGCTGAGATTGGCAGTGTAGACAAGGCTCGTAAGAACAAAGGATTGGCCATGTACCAGGCACTTGATTGGATTGCTCACTAATACCGTATAGCGGGAAACTTCCGGGGGAGAAAACTTTCGCGAATGGGCAAATAATAAGATTTTCGCAGAGAAAACTTTTGCAGATTGCTCACTGGTGTCGCCGCCAAAAGACGCCACGCCCCCCAATTTCGTGGAGAAAACTTTCGCAAATAGCTACAAAACCTCGAAATTCGCAAAAGTTTTCTCCCTCAAAAGTTTCCCGCTATACGGTATACACTCCTAACACACCAACAGGAGGGAGCAAACCGGGTCTCGAGTCTAAGTGTACATGGTGCTACAATGACACTTGCTAACCTTTCGCTAACTCGAACCTTTATCCCAGACCCCGCCCATGAGGAGAGTGTCTAGTGACATTCAACCGGTTCATTGAGTTGATTCTTTTTTAACGAAGAATTTCCAACTACCAATCACATTGTAGAAAACACAATTTTTAGTTTCAACACGAAAAGACATGGTCTACTTCAGCATGATAACACAGCACTTTTTTGAGAATATAAATTAGTTATCAACTCACAACCATGCATACAGTGAACCAGGAAGTTTAATGAAGCACAAAGAATCAGCTGAATGTCACCAGACCCTCTCTTCTTGAGTGGGGTCTGGGAACAAGGCTAACCGTGTTCACCAACATTGTGTAACCTGCTAAAATTTAGGATTGTGCTAGCTTAGTATTGGCAACACATATCTTGTCAAGTAACTTGCGCTCACACACTGTAACCACAGATAACAGAGATGACCATATATAGGAAACTTCCATACCTTAGCAACAGCTGTATAAACACCTGTGGAGTATCAATCGATACAACATACATTGCCATTGACATACTGTATATGCTGTATACCAAGATGACAGTTCAAGATTAGTATCAAGACTTTGAATCAAGAATCACTTGATAGCAAAGCTCTAAACAAAACCTGTTCATTGAAAAAACCTGTTCTAAGCAACAAAGTAATTTCTGGCAGTTCTTGGCAGTATAGCTAAAGGAATCTAGCAAGTGTCTTAATAATAAATTTAGCATGTTTTCACTCACCCTCCCCTTTCTCCTCTCCTCTCCCCCTCCCCTTTCTCCTCTCCTCTCCCCCTCCCCTTTCTCCTCTCCTCTCCCCCTCCCCCTCTTCCCCCCTCCTCTCCCCCTTCCCTCCCCCCTCCTCCCCCTCTCCCCCCTTCTCTCCCCCCTCCTCCCCCTCTACCCACTTCTCTCCCCCCTTCTCCCCTTCCCCCTCCCCCCTCCCAATTACACAAAACAGTGGGACCACACTAACATAGACGCTGAATTTGGAAGTAGATTGGTAGCACTTAATTATTAGCTATTGCTTGTATTTTCAGGTGCATCTGAGCAGCTACAGCCACGCTCATTGCACCAGCCTGGGCCAGCACTTCCCTCACAAGCTGAACGACCTAGAACAGACATCTTACAACCCCAGGAACACACATGTGACTTCCAACATGATCACCAAACACCAGATATGCAATTCTCTGCAGTTGATACCTATGCCTCCTACCTCAACTCTGTTTACACACGAGAGAGACTACCAACTTATGACAAATGGCCACTAGTGCAATCCAAGAAATACATCAACCTTGCCCTCATTACAAAAAAGGACATCACAAAACCAGAGGTGGATCAGTTTACAAGATCCACAATCCATGGGAACATTGATGATATCAAGAAGTCAAAGCGAGCCACAGACATTGGCCAGATTGCTCAGCTGCCAGATGGGTCACAGCCAAAGTGCATCCTTGTGGAGGGGGCACCAGGGGTGGGAAAGTCAACTTTTGCCTGGAAACTGTGCCGCAAGTGGGGGAAGGGAAAGTTGCTCCAGCAGTACCAGCTGGTTGTCCTCCTGAGGCTCCAAGACAAAAGTGTGCAAGCTGCAAAGAACATCTCCAACCTCTTCCGATACCGTGATCACCATATCCAACAAGCAGCAGTTAAGAAGATCGAAGAAACCTGGGGGAAAGGGGTGTTCCTTCTGTTTGAGGGATATGATGAGCTCCCAGAAGAATTACGCACTAAGAGTTCGGTTTTCCTGGATGTTATCACAGGGAGGGAGTTACCAGAGGCCACAGTCCTCGTCACTAGCCGCCCCTGGGCAAGTGAATCCCTCCACTGGAATTGTAGGAGACACATATCCCAGCATATTGAGATCCTAGGATTCACCAAAGACAACATTCAGTCCTATTTAGAGACCACCATACCTGATGACCCCTCACTGCTGGCTGACTTGAAGACGTATATCTCATGTTACCCCCACATCAATAGCTTGATGTATATCCCCCTCAATTCTGCCATTGTGGTTGAAGTCTACCGAAATAGCAGGAAAGACGAGACCCTGGTTCCCAAAACCATGACAGAGCTGTATTCCTCCCTATTTCGCAGTCTGCTCCTGCGCCACCTGCTAGACCACCCAGTGCATGGCAAGAAGAGGAAGTGGAGGGTGCGTACTTTCAGTGACCTGCCCCAAGATATCTACCAACAGCTGTGTGAACTGGGCAGAATAGCATACGAAGGAATCCTTCATGATCAGCAGGTGATTTTCTCTGATCTCGCAGAGGACTTTGAAACCCTGGGTCTGATGCAGTGTGCCCCAGAACTGTATGCAGATGAAGGGGCTACAGTTTCCTACAACTTCCTGCACTTGACTGTGCAAGAGTATCTGGCTGCATTTTACCTCTCACAGCTACCAGCAGAGAGGCAGATTGAACATTTTAAGACATACATGAAAGTCACTGGATCTTGGTCAGCTCAGACACGTCAACCACCTCCACCACCTCCCTCGTCTCGGACACATAAACCACCTCCACCACCTCCCTCATCTCGGACACATCAACCACCTTCACCACCTCCCTCGTCTCGGACACGTCAACCACCTCCACCACCCCCCTTGTCTCGGACACATAAACCACCTCCACCACCTCAAATTCATAACAAACAACAACATTGGGACACCCACTTTCAAATGGTGCTGCGGTTTCTATGTGGATTAAGAAAGTTTGACAGATATCCGAGTGAAGTGCTGAACACATTCTGTGTGAAAACATTTGGTGATGACTCCACTAATGTAGTACATGTGGTTCCCTTTGATACTCTGCACTGGCTATTTGAAGCATGGGACAGTGATGTCATTGCTAATGTTCTAGGGTCATCTAACATTCAGCCCCCCAATGAACGTAGGACAGTGACTCCTTTTGACTGCTTTGTGTTGGGCTACTGTGTGTCTCACAGCAACTGTACCTGGAAGATTAGCTGCAACATTAATAATGAGGGAGTGGACCTGTTAGTACGAGGTACAATGGAGGAGGAAACCCACTGCATGGGAGGGATCTCTGAGATAAACATGAGTTATAATGATATCACATCTGATGGACTGAAACATCTCTTGCATTTACCAAAGAAATGGATGAACAAATTGGAAACACTTGCGCTATCTCACAATAAATTAGACTCAGAATCCTGTGCAGTCCTCGCCCATCTCATCCCACACGTACCTCATCTGAAGAGAGTTGATTTGTCTGGCAATCGCAACATTGGCCATGGTGGGACTGTCCCACTGATCACATCATTAACTGCTGATAACTCACTTGAATGGCTGGTTGTGAACAGCACTGGAATTGGTGTGGAAGATTGCCGAGCTCTGAGTGAACTGCTGTCATCATCCACAAGTCTCAAGGAGCTCAGTATCGCTTGGAATGACCTCCCTCCAGAAGCTGTTGAACTGATCATCAATGGACTCCATCACAACACCACTCTCAAATGGTTGGACATGAGCAACTCACACTTTTCTCTCCAGAACACCATCTCACTGACTTCAGTGCTGAAGACAAACCACACCCTTGTTTACCTCAACCTGGGTGGATGCAGCATCGACACAGATGGAGCATGTCAGTTAGCAAGTGCTCTGTGCACAAATGATACACTGCAGAAGTTGCACTTGAGGCTCAACCCAATTGGAGTCAAAGGAGCTACTGCATTTGCTGAAATGCTGGGCACAAACCACACCCTTGCTTATATTGAACTAAGAAAATGCAATCTTGATGCAAATGGAGCATGTCAGTTAGCAAGTGCTTTATGCACAAATGGTACACTGCAGAGATTAATCCTGGAGGACAACTCAATTGGGGTTGAAGGGGCTACTGCATTCGCTGAAATGCTGCTCAAAAACAAGTCATTGAAAGTGCTGAGCTTAGATGATAATTCCATAAATCGGGAGGGCACTCAGAAACTGATCGACTCTCTCACACACAACACAACAGTGAAAATACTGCGGCTCCCACGGAAGTACAAGTTACCCATTGCCAGTAGTAGAGTAAACAGCAGAGTTGTACATCATCCACCACTACCACCACCACCACCATCACGACAACAATCATCACTACCACCATCCCGACGATAACAACTACAAACATTACATGGGATTGTTGATTCCTATTCAATTCCCACACATGTAGGATGACCCCTACCATAATAGCTACCATTATCAAGAAAGTTAGGTAACTGATTATTTGTCTTCCAGTGACATAATTGTAAGTCAAATCATTGTGGAGTGATCAAGACATAGGAAAGATCCATATATCACACACATGCTTGTGCATCCACAGAATGTAAACATGGTCACTGATGATGTGAATTGTGTGAGTGTTCATTGTTTCTACAGTTCATGTAGTGTGAGGTGTATTTGCTCTGATGAGATTTGCCCTTGAAACGAATGTTTCTCCTGCCTTGTCTGCCGGGTTGCTGTGGCTCTGGGGCTGCAGAGAAAAGGGAACAGAACATCAAGGATAGATTCTCAGTTGGCTTAGTGAACCACGAAAAATTGGAAGGATTGTTGCTCAAGCTCACCTCTCTGTCTTTGAATAATCTTTCAAATTAGTACTGAAGAACTAGAAGCTGTGTGGGTGGTGTGTGTGGGATGTATATGTATGTTATCTGTATTATGCACTGCTTGCAAGACAGTTCATCTCAGACAATTGGTTGAGGTATTCTCTTCACAGGCTTCATGAGTAGCTAGTGGCAGAGAGGGGTGAATGGGGGAAGGAGAGAAAGGAGGAGTGGGATTGAAGTTGTATAGACCCCTCTATTACACCACATTTCTCCCACCTCCTTCCTCCTTTGTCTGTGAAGTACTTGCTGAGGTGGAGGGCTGGTCAGTGGGGGCAGTCCCTTCTCCCAATTCTCCTTCCTCCTCTTCTCCAGCAGCGACAGAGGTGGCTGTCCCAGAGATGGCTGTCCCTCTTCATTCACCTCATGTACTCAAGACTAGGGTAACCATGACATCACAATGATGTAATACAGCAGATGAGGTATAGTAAATATACAGTCTTGTGCCTATAGACCCACCTTGTCACGCAAAAAAAAGGCTATGGTGACAAAAGTCCAAATACTTGGGCAAGCTCCAGAAACTACCCTATAATTTGGGTGAGCAGGCCCTGGTAGTTTTATTTCTCGCACGGCTGGGGTACAAGGCTAGCCCTGTAGCATGCATCCAACAAATCTGCGAACTGTTTACACAGTCATGTATCATTTTGTGTCATTTCGTCTACATGTGGCAGTCCTGGATAGAAATCGAATATCATCATATATCTGAGGCACCTCTCAGATTTGGAATCACAGCTCCTTTAGGTTCCATATAGCTCAGTAGCTTTCACTCGTGTGCTCTAAAGGAACACACCCAGCTCAGCACTCACATGATACGCATGACAAGTTAGTCTGGCTTCGCCAGACAATGTCTTGCAGACATGCTGACAATTTATGCATATCACAAATTAAGCCAATTTGAAGAGGGGACTTCCCAAGACCCTGGCATGCCAAACTGTCCACGTCAAGTCAAATGCTGACATTAGGAGTCAAGTTGAAAAAGATTCATCTCTCGGATCCAGTTAGTTATGTAGACAGCCCCAAGTAAATAGGTACATCATAATTTGCTTGGTGTGTGTAGATCAGTGTGTAAATATTTTGCTGCAGTGGGCATCTACAATCGTTTTTCAAAGTGACGTCATAATTTGTGACATTACGTTGAGACCCCCTTTCCCATAAGCTCATGCCTAACTGTTATTCAAATGGTTTTAATGTTGTTTACATATGCTTACTGAAGGGTCTGCAACAGGAAACTGTATTGTCAAGGGGTACGTAGTCACTTATACATCGCCCATTGAAATGTTTGCGACAAGGATCAAAATCAATATCGGGATCAAGGTGATCTCCTAACTGCAAAAATCAATGGATCAATGATACTAAGGAGATGTGGCTACCATTTGTCCTTTGAACCACTGTAAATCAAATGATCAAACACTTTAACAGGCGACATATAGCTATATGACTACTCATTGATTGTGGGTAGTGTACGAGATTTCAAGCTAGTATAGAGGGTATATGAGATTTCATGCTAGCATACAGACATTGCTAGGTTTACTATTTTTAGTAGGTTGAGCTGAGGGTGTACAAGATTTCATACTAGTTGCAGATCACTCGGGTTTATCCCCCCTATTCCCCTAAGCCCCTACTATCCCTTAAGGTGGCACACCCGTCACATGGCGGAGGTTAACGAAAACATAAACCTGGGTTACAGTCAGGACCAGGGTTACTCCTAGTTTCAGGGTTAGGGTTAGGGTTTGCTTTAGGGCAATCTTGCTTTGCCTAATTTTAAAAAGGGTTTTAGTAGCTCATTAATATATTCATGAACCCAAAATTGGACGGATCTTACATGCTCACTGTAGGTAGCGTCCTAACCACCAAACCAATCTATGTCAGCTTTTGTTCAGAGCTACTCTCAAAGTCAGGCTAGACTCATGTTTGTCACTACTCTTGGAATGGACAACTGGCTTTGACTGCACCAAAATGAATGCACATTTTAAAAAATTCCGGCACAGCTTGTCTACGGGAGGGGCTCATTCACGAGTGGAAGCAAGCATTACTAGCCCCACCTCTCCCCCTTATGTCGCTAAACAACTCACGGCTCTGTTCCACACACAACCACTCTTCAGCTTTCTTGTCTACTGCAGCGTAGTACCAACGGTATATTGCGCATTCTAGTTAAAGCCCAGCCCGGCACTTGAAGCACCGGGCCACGATCACCTACTAGGCTAGGCATACGATCGCAAGACCTGGGCCTACCCAATGAGTACAGTCTTGGCCACTGTGGCCTTTCTGCTGCTTCTAGACACAATTCACCAGCAGACATTACACACTACTCACAGCTACTGACTCAGCTACTGCGGACAGCTGTGAGTAGTGCATAATGTCTGCTTGTGAACTACAGCACTCTACCAAACTCCTCTTTTTTTTCCTTTTTTTTTGAGTCTATCTAAGCTTATCTTCAAAGTTCCGACCACCACATGAGGGGTTCCGCCAGGCCACATCTTAACTAACTTAATTATAAACTGATTATTGGATGCCAATGCCAGCAGGACAGGGGAAATTCCCCAATTTTACGGAGAGTGAACAGTTGAAGACTCCCAGAACTAACTGTTGGCTAAAGAAGACAAAAGAAGGCTACCAGCTTGGATTCCAGGTTTGTCGACCTTGAAAATCCAGGGTGGAGTACCACCTTAAGGTAGGACAACCTTGAATTGCGAATCGCGCCGATTCCACTCATGAATAATTAATGAGACACCGGGTGACCATAATGGTGCGATTGAAATTCATTGGCTTGTTTACACTTTCCCATGGCGGCAACCGGAATCAACAAGGGGGGCGTGTCCCTTTGATGTGGCCTGCGGCCCTTTGAAGTGGTCTGGCGGCACTTTCATGTGGCTTGGCGGAACTTTGAAGAAATCCTCCAACACCAAAAAAAAAACACAGTAAAAAGATTTTCTAGCTCGTTGAATGTGATGGTTGGCTATTTGTGTGTGCAAAGCTTGCCTGAGTGGGCTTGAATGTTTGTGAGTGTGCTGGAAAGGCAGAGAGCCATCCTGGAAGACTGGTATCATCACACAGTTGTCTGGCAAAGGTACTGTAGAAAGCTGACTTTTTGGGCTTGTAGGCCCTGCCCGATTTTATGCTAGCGGGAATGTGTGTAACTTGGCTCCATTCTAGGGGCAATGACAGGGAGTAGGTTTGTGGACATTACTCCCTGGCCTGGAGGTGAGCGGGAAAAAGCATACATAGTTTTGTAGGGGGTGAGTTGGGCTTTCTGTAACTGGGCTCAGTTTTGGTTGGTTTGAGTGGAGGTGTGTCAAATTTTTCTTGAAAGCCAGCACAGCCAAAATTACTGTTTTTGAGGTCAAACGTGTGTTTTGGCCTGTAGACTGGGATTGAAGTGGTCCCAGGACAAATCCATACGTAAAGTTTTTACTTGTTTTGTGTGTGTGTTGATGATGTGGTCAGACTGGGGGTGGAGCCTTGGAGAGGGTGCAAATTTTTATTTTAGCTGAGGGACTAAAAAGTGGCATTATCAGGTAGAGAAAGCAGTTTGGCAAGACACTGCTGCAAATTAGCACTTTGTGTGCTCAGCCAACATGCCTTAAGTATTTCTCCGTTAACCGGGCCACAAGAAGCTAGCTATATACAGTTCACAATAAATTTTAGGTGTCTTACCTACCACAAAATGTCAGCTACTGTCAATGAATATGAGGTATGTACCAGACTTAGAAATGTCATATACATTACCTGTAGCAGGTATACATGAAACTGCCACGTATTGAAATGTCATACACATGATCTGTAGCAGGCATACATGAAACTGTCAGGTATTGCATTGTCATATACATGACCTGTAGCAGGTATACATGAAACTGTCAGGTACTGAAATGTCATATGCATGAGCTGTTGCAGGTATACATGCAACTGTCAGGTACTGAAATGTCATATACATGACCTGCAACAGGTATGGCTGGAATAACACAGGAAGCATAGCAGCCCTTTGACCTATACACATTGCATGGAGTAAACATATTTAAAGGCCTCTCCAGAGCATGTGCACATACTAGATTATGATCATGCACACTCAGAAACTGATGGAATTCTTCAAGCACTCCTGAACGTGCTGTATATATCCTAGCTGATAGACTATGAGTTTTCATCTTTATCTATGATGTTAATCGTTGCTCTCGTTTATGTGTCGACAATGCAGGCTCACCTTCAATGGCTTCATAGACAGCTAGCCATTACATCATTGTGCATGTCAGTCGTGACAAGTTTACGCCGAAGGCTCCAGCCAATGGATGCAGCATTTGGCCTGTATCTAACAGGAACCCACCCACCCTTTGTGTGCTCAGCTGCCTTAAGTATTTCTCAGTTAAGGCCACAAGAAGCTTTCTTGGGGGGAGGAGGAGAGAGGAAAGCGGCTATTGAGTACAATGTTATTATACATGTTTGATGTTGTTTTTCTACTTAGAGTTCACAATTTTTGGAGAAATAATTCATGTGTTGTTACAAATACAAGTAACTTTGTATTACATTCCACAAAGTGTATGTAGAGATATAATTCTAAATGGAAGTACAAATGATTATGTCTAATGAAAAAATACCTATGCTTATGATAACAGATATTTCCATTCCACTAATGTGTGTTACTAGGTATGATTTTTCATGCTTTGCAACAAGCTTCTGCTTATGGTTAGACTCTGGTTGTGAGCCTTCCCACCAAGAAAGTACATGTAAATAAAGTCATGTGTTACTGGGACAATATATGCAATGCTAACTGACTAGGTGTCTGATGATGTGTGTCGAGTGGGGGAGCACCAACACCGCTGGCACATCAATGTTCAAAATTTCACACATACATAAAGCGTGAAGTTAAAACAAAGGGAGATGGGGATGGGGCATTTATGGCTCAAATGGATGGGGCGGTTAGTTACTGTTTTTGGGAGATATGCTCAAAAAAAATACTGGTCTTCAGGGGAGTACCCTTTCCGGTCCTCGCATGACCACGGGTTTCGGTCCCTTTGAACTCCCGACCCGTGGCCTACTACAGAAAGGGCGGGACCACTCCCCGCCTAAGGTTTGCTTTGAGGAGCCCAGCTTTTGGTTGGCACATAGTGCTATGGGCATTCACAGTGCTATAAATATTCAAATTACTAAACAAATTGGGGGTGGGGCTTAATGGTGGAGTTATCACATTAACTTATAATAACTAGGGGGATGGGCGAACGGTTAACGTACGGTACGGGATTCTGGCTAGCTATCGTGTCGTCTTGGTGGAACGTCTGGGAGGCTTGTTTTTCGCTGGTAGGCGCTCCTGTACCGAAGATAATTCGGGTCTGTACTGCGGCGACCATCTCACGGTGAGTATTATTAGTTGTTTGTGTGTGATACTCGGTCGACGGGCTTTAAATGGGAGCGTGCTTCTCTTAGTAACGGCGTACCTATCCTAGTAACGGCATTGTTATGCTAGTTATGGCGTGTGCTTTACTATAGTAACGGTACGCCTAGGGGTGTAGTCGGTTCCATAAGGCTGAGCTAGGGCTAGGGCTGGGTTGAGGCTGCTCTGTGTTATCTGCGAGGCTCACTCACAGCGTGAAGCTCAATCACATTAAATATTACGAGTGTGAGGCTCACTCACACTTGAGTTACTACTGTGAGGCTCACTCACAGTTTCGCTACGGGTGTGAAGCTCATTCACACTTGAGTTACTACTGTGAGGCTCACTCACAGTTACGCTACGGGTGTGAAGCTCATTCACACTTGAGTTACTACTGTGAAGCTCACTCACCGTTATGTTATGAGTGTGAAGCTCATTCACATTTTTAAATTATGAGTGTGAAGCTCATTCACACTTCAGTTACATGTACTACTGTGAGGCTCATTCACCGTTAAGAGTGTGAAGCTCATTCACACTTGAGTTACTACTGTTACTCTATGGGTGTGAAGCTCATTCGCATTTCAAATTACGAGTGTGAGTGTGTTAGGATAAGGGCTTTATACTTTATACACATGTATCTATGTGGAGATGGATACAGACGGGGTCTTTTTGACGACAGCTATCCTTCCTCTCCCAATTAAATACACTGTGGTAGCTAGGTGGAGATCCCCTGCGGATGGGGTTGCGGGCCTGGGTGGGTTGACTGTACAAGCACATTGCCTGAGCGGATACTCTCACTATCCACCACCTCAGCCTCCGGCTCAATTATCTCTTCACCAAGGGGGTATCCTATGGTTAACTTTGGAAAATGGGAATGGGGCTGGGGGTTGTAAAGATGTGTATTCGACTAAGCTGTGGAAGGCTTGCTTGTGACCTAGTTACAACAGTAAGCCCAGATACTAAAACCTCTCTGTGTGCATGCTGTAGGTTTCTCTACGGGCTGGGTCAGGCTGTGTTAGGATAAGGACTTTATACTTTATACACATGTATCTATGTGGAGATGGATAAAGACGGGGTCTTTTTGACTACAGCTGTCCTTCCTCTCGCAATTAAATACACTGTGGTAGCTAGGTGGAGATCCCCTGCGGACGGGGTTGCGGGCCTGGGTGGGTTGACTGTACAAGCACATTGCCTGAGCGGATACTCTCACTATCCACCACCTCAGCCTCCGGCTCAATTATCTCTTCACCAAGGGGGTATCCTATGGTTAACTTTGGAAATGGGAATGGGGCTGGGGCAAGGAATTATTATTGGAGAGATATTCCTTCATGCACAGTGAGAAGTCTAGCCTGGTGCCTACTGTTATGCTGTTTAGGTCTAAGGCATGCCTGAGGTATTATGGTTGTTAGAACACGTGCGTCTTCGGGTGGATCCATTGAAGGATGCTGTGGGTTCCCCATTTGGCAAGGCTGACAGACTTGATCTGTACCTGCATGTTCAGAAGTTGTGTGTCGAGTGGGGGAGCACCAACACCGCTGGCACATCGATGTTCAAAATTTCACACATACATAAAGCGTGAAGTTAAAACAAAGGGAGATGGGGATGGGGCATTCATGGCTTAGATGGATGGGGCATTTTATAGCTTAAATGGGTGGGGCATTTATGGCTTAAATGGGTGGGGCATTTAATGGGGTGGCATTTATGACTTAAATAGGTGGGGCATTTATGGCTCAAATGATTCATGTGTTGTTACAAATACAAGTAACTTTGTATTACATTCCACAAAGTGTATGTAGAGATATAATTCTAAATGGAAGTACAAATGATTGTGTCTAATGAAAAAATACCTATGCTTATGATAACAGATATTTCCATTCCACTAATGTGTGTTACTAGGTATGATTTTTCATGCTTTGCAACAAGCTTCTGCTTATGGTTAGACTCTGGTTGTGAGCCTTCCCACCAAGAAAGTACATGTAAATAGAGTCATGTGTTACTGGGACAATATATGCAATGCTAACTGACTAGGTGTCTGATGATCTTCATGAACAAAACAAAATTAAATGGCTTCCTTCATATGTAATTCATGCCTTGACAACCAAATTTTAGGAATGTAAAGAAAAGCTTTGCAGAAGAATGGAAATACCAAATAAGGGAACACAACAAAGCAGAAACCTACTTGAGGGATTAAGATATAGTTTTTGAATGTAAATGTGTATGGGAACCAGACACAGAGGCAAGCAACAGTTGAAAACACGAAAGTGTTCACTTTCTTGCTGTCTTTGAAGGTGTTCATTTCCACCTTCCTTGTGAGAGTTGCGAGAATTGCAATGGCTACAATGGTGATTCCATCACTCCATAATGTATTACTACAAGCCAAACAATGCTAGCAGTGCTTCCACTACAGACTGGTACTAAATATGTAGTGTCACTTCTTTGTTGAAAGGAGGGAATCACATAAGCTGTAGAAAGTGGATACACTGCACTCCACAATACTAGCAAGATGATTGTAACTGATACAGGTATGAAACTCAATGCAGCCAAACCTTGATCAGATCAAATCCTCCCATGTAACTTTCTCAAATTTGATGAAGAGAGAAAAATTCTTAATAGCCTCATGAACAGTGTTGAGTAAATTAGTTGAACTCCTATTGCACTAAACTAGCCTCGTTCCCAGGCCCGCACCCAGCTTCCTGTCGCTTGCAGTACGGTTAAGCGGGAGAGGGCCTGGTACATTTTCTCACGTGAGTGACGTCACGGACAGGGCAAATTATGCGAACGTGGGTGTCATGTAAACCACAAAAAACTTCGCTCGCACGCACGCACTGGAGCGCGACTATTCCGAGTCGAAAGATAGCAGCGCACGAAGGCGCTTTTATGTCGCTATTCACGAGACAGTCGGGAGGACAGAGATTGCAATTTAGTCGTGTTCGCCCACGTTCAATTAAAGTCTTTCTACCGCCTTTCTACCCTTGACGTCACTCACGTGAGAAAATGTACCAGGCCCTCTCCCGCTTAACCGTACTGCAAGCGACGGGAAGCTGGGCGTGGGCCTGGGAACGAGGCTAGCACTAAACCACATCTCTACTCGACACAAGGGTCCAAATAAACTGATATTACTGCTGTTGCTGCAACCATTGCTGCCATGTACATCATACAGCAACCTGCAAGCATGAGAAGGCTCTGATAGCGACTGGTGGCTTTAATTGATGGCTTATTCCAGTAGTAGATAAAGAGTATATCAGGACAACTAAAGTGAAGAGAAGTAGAATGGCAGTGATAAAAAATACTGAAATAGGGAAAGCCAAGTGCAGTCGAATCACAAAGTCATCTCCTGGAATTCTTTCTAATGGCAAACGCACTGTTATGTTTCTATAGTGGCTTGAGTGTAGTGCCTAGCATAGATCTCTTCTCTATCTCTTACATGAAAAATATCCACTTCAGTCACCACCTCCGTCTCTTCATTGAAAGCAATATCCCCCTGAGAGCCAGAAAAGTGTATTTTTCTCAGATTCTTCTCAACTAACCCAGTCATATTGCTGTTCTTAAGTCCAAGTCCTTCAGACACTGAATTGTTCAGTGCCAGTGCAAATGCCCAGATAGAGTCGTGCAGTGAATTAGCATGTTGGTTCTCCTGTATGCCACTGGTATGATTATGCATTTCCAGGAGATATTCACTGTATGTCTGTCCTGAAACCAAGATTGTAGATTGTATTAGAATTGGGTTGGACTCTGTACTGCATCAAGAACACACCTTCAACTGCTGTTTGCATTGTGTCTTTATCACATTTCTCTGTACTGAATATCAGGTCCTCAATGCTAAGGTCATGAAGCAGCCACACAAAATCAGGCCAGCGATGGCCTTTCTGATACGTTTCACACAGTAGTTCATTGGCTTCACATGCTGTTACAGAGGCGTATACTATTCTTGCTCTCTTTCGTATGAGGTTGTGAATAGGAGAGGTAGGACAAGTGGGGGTGATATCTCCCAAAAACACAAACTCAAGCTCAGTTCTCTCACCAAGTTTTGCCACAAAATTGTCTGCAGTTGTTGTGTGCTGGATCAAGGTGGCATCTCGAACCATGCTGATTCTCTTCCACTGGAAAGTGGCCATCAAGCTCAGAATAACATCGTTGTAGATTGCTGATGAAGATATCATTCGGTAGAGTCGTGGATACTCTTTTTCACTGGCAAATATTGGAGAAATGGCACCTGCTGAAATCTGGAGGAGGTCTATTTCAGGTCTTCCTGCGAGTGGAGAGATGGCCTGGGTAACTGTGGAACACAACAACCCACTATGCTCAAATCTCCACCTGTCACATATCTCACAAAGTTCACTGGTGCTTCTGTTACCAGGCTGTGGTTGCATGTCTCTGTGTTTGCTGGGATTAGCTCCAGTCTATAGCCTGGGAGGATATCATCTCTTCTGTTTATCTTGTCCACTGCCATTTCTGCTGCTGAAAGGATTTCCCAGTCTCCTCTGTGGTATGGGAATAGCCTGTTTTCTGCCAATGGTACCATGGCCAGCAGGTTGAGAGTTGGAAGTTCAGGTCGTGATTCATTCTCACCATAAACTGGATAGAAAATAACAAACAGGAGTAGAAGTTGCAATTTCAAGTTCCAACAAGTTTGCATATTTGGAGACAAACTGCTAATAATAAATGAAATGCAGTGGCACTAAAACTGAGTTAGCTTGCATGAAGGAATGCTTTTATAATGTATATTGTGACCATGCAGATTTCCTGGTACCAGCTGTATCAATGTTCCACTTCTGGGAACATCACAACTGAACATACCTAACATACAAGGAAATGATAGGTATCTTACCCAGGTACAATACCAAGAAATGCCAGCTACATCTCAATGTCAAGTACCTTACTAGTTACATGCTGCAAAATGTAAACTACAGTCCACAATATATTTTAGGTATCTTACCTACCACAAAATGTCAGCTACTCAGTCAATGAATGTCCCACACATACCATACCTAGAAATGTCATATACATGAGCTACAACAGGTATACATGAAACTGTCAAGGTATCGAAATGTCATATACATGAGCTATAACAGGTATACACGAAACTGTCATGTATTGAAATGTCATATACACGAGCTATAACAGGTATATACATGAAACTGTCAGGTATTGAAATGTTACATACATGACCTGCAACAGGCTGGAATAACACAGGAAGTGTAGCAGTTCTTTGACCTATACATATTGCATGTAGCAAACATATTTAAAGGCCTCTCCAGAGCATGTGTAGCTACATACTAGACTATATGATCATGCACACTCTGAAACTGATGAAAATTCTTCAAGCACTCCTAAAACCTGTACTACTGTAAAGCATACATCCTACCCTCAGTGTTTTCATCTTTATCTTGTTTATGTGTCGACCATGCAGGCTCAGCTTCATAGACAGCTAGCCATTACATCATTGTGCATGTCAGTCGTGACAAGTTTACGGCCAAGGCTCCACCAACTGGACACAGCATTTGTCCTGTATCTAACAGGAACCACCCCTCCCCTCTCCCCCCTCCTCCCAAAAATAGAAACTTGTACAGGCAAGACACTGCTGTAACTTAGCACTTTGTGGTGCTCAGCCAACATGCCTTAAGTATTTCTCCAGGGCCACAAGAAGCTACAGTTCACAATAAATTTTAGTTATCTTACCTACCACAAAATGTCGGCTACTGTCAATGAATGTGAGGTATGTACCAGACTTAGAAATGTCATATACATGACTTGTAGCAGGTATAGATGAAACTGTCAGGTATTGAATTGTCATACACATGATCTGTAGCAAGTATACATGAAGAGAGGGAGGTGGTGACTGAAGTGGATATTTTCATGTAAGAAATGGAGAAGAGATGTATGCTGGGCACTACACTCAAGTCAATAGAAGAATAACAGTGCATTTGCCATCAGAGAGAATTCCAGGAGATGACTTTGTGATTCGACCGCACGTGGGTTTACCTATTTCAGTATTTATTATCATTGGACGTTCAGGTTGTGATCCATTCTCAGCATAAACTGGACAGCAAATAACAAACAGGAGTAGAAGTTGCAATTTCAAGTTCCAACAAGTTTGCATATTTGGAGATGAACTGCTAATAATAAATGAAACGCAGTGAGTAAATTCACTAAAACTGAATTAGCTGGCATGAAGGAATGCTTTTATAATGTATACTGTCACCAGATTTCCTGGTGCCAGCTATATCAATGTTCCATTACAGAAACATTACAACCTGAACATACCACGTATTATGACAAACATTACTACGTCATTTAAGTCCCTTAAGGTAGGAAAACCTTAAATTGCCAATTGGGCCAATTCTGATCCTGAATTATTAATGATTGGGTGACAATGCATGATGGTGCTATTAAAATTCATGGCTTGTTTACGTTTTCCCATGGCGGCAACCGGAATCAAAAGGGGGTGTGTCCCTTTGATGTTGCATGCAGTCCTTTGTAGATGTCTGGTGGCACTTTCATGTGGCTAGGTGGAACTTTGAAGAAATCCTCAAAAACACTAGAAAATTGCTCCTAGAATGTGATGGTTAGCTAATTATGTGTGTAAAGTGGGCTTGAGTGTTTGTGAGTGTGCTGGCAGGAATGTGTGCCCATACAAGGGACAATGACAGGGAGTAGGTTTGTGGCCATAACTCCCTGGCCTGGAGGTGAGCGGGAAAATCATACCTAGTTTTGTAGTGAGCTTTCTGAAACCAGGCTCAGTTTTGGTTGGTTTCTGTGGGGGGTGTCGATGAAAGCCACCACAGCCAAACTCGGTCAAATGTGAGCTTTGCCCTTCTATAGACTGGAATTGAAGTGGTCCCAGGACAAATCCATACGTAGAATTTTCACTTGTTTTTGTGTTGATGTGATCGACAGGGGGTGGAGCCTTAGAGAGGGTGTATTTTAGCTGAGGGACTAAAAATTGAATTTTTTGGCATTATCAGGTAGAGAAAGCATTTTGGTGCAAACTTTTTGTGAATCTTGTGTACACTTTGACTTTACACATTCATCCATCCACATGACTCAGAAATTTGCTATTGAAGGTTTCCCTACCATAAATGCAAATTCGTTTCTGGTTAGCTACTGCCCACATCAGTTCTTCAAGTTTGGACCATAAATTTGGGGTGTGTAATTTCCAAAGCAGTGAGCAACTGCTGGAAAAATGCAGAACAAGATAATGATAACTCCATACCCACATCAAAAGCAGCTAACAACAAACCATTACCTAGGCAACATATAAGAATGTAGCTCATATCTCTCTTATACAGTGATGTTGCCTAGGTAACAGGTTATATAATAGTTAAATCCCTCCTTGGGGTGTGGTCTTGCATATTGGTGTCGGGCTAAGCCCAACACCAATGTGTAAAACAACCACCCCCCAGGGAGGGATTTAACTATTACTTGGAGTGTCCTTATTAACAGGGTGTGTCATGTAGTGCATTACTAAAGTGCATCATCAGCAGTGACTTGTTGTCACCTTAAAGGCCTCCTCATAATGTCATCACAAAACCTGAAACTCTGTGGTGTATGAAGTAACCTAATTAGAAGTAAAAACCACTCCAAATTGACTACATGAGAATGAAATGAACCCATCACAGTCCTTGAATTGCACAAGCACCCTTGTTACTGTGGCAACCACCACATTTCTTTATGTCGGAGGTCAGTAGTCTGGCTAAGTTAGTACACTTCAACTGTCTTTGCTGTACTAACTCATTGATTATTATTAGTAATGACAGACAAGAAAGGACAGTAATATCCAAACAACATCCATTTCATTTGTGTTAGCTAGGTTCCAATGATTGAGCCTTTCACAAAATTCACCAGATACAGTGGATACCACCACACCTGTCACAATGGATGCTTTAGTATGTGATCAAAGCATTATGAGACATCGGGCATGTTAATAACCGCAGTTTGAATCACCTAGAAGTTCGGAGTGCAGGCGGAGCAACCTGTATCAAAGAACTCACATGAAGTCAGTTCCTGAGAAGTGAATCGAGTCTGGGATATTTCGTCTATCATACACAAAGAAGGTAGGGAGTTCAATACATTTAGGCCAAGTAAATTAGTTTTTTAGTTTGTCATACCTACTTTAACTGTCCATGCAGGCTTTTGTAATGTCATTGATGGGCAGGGTTTTGGCAACGATTGATTGGCCAAAAAAAAAAAAAACCCACCTACACTACCTTGTTTGGCAAAATTTTTCCTGAAGATTATTACTAATTTGACAAATAAAATTAAAATGCCAACTACTGCTCTTAGTGTGGATAGTCAACAGGATGACAAACTAATAATTAAGTTTGCTTGGATTTATATGCATAGTCATAGTATGTATAAATTACTGCAGCTGTAACTTTCACCTGCAGGTCTTGAAGAACAATGGCTCAGCAGCCCCAGCCACAGCATGAGTTTTGCTATCGAAGAGTTGAACTCCTCAAAACTGAGTCTCTTGGTATTGGGTCATATGGTGCCGTCTGCAAGGCCATGTGTGACGACTTGCCCTGTGCTGCTAAAATTCTCCACCCTGCTCTCTTTCAGTTCACTGCCCCTGGAACTACAAGCATTATGCGAAATTTTGAGCAAGAGTGTCATCTTTTGAGTGCCATAAAGCACCCACACATTGTCCAATGCTTGGGCACATACTATGATCCTGAGTCGAGGATGCCGGTGCTCCTAATGGAGTTAATGGATGAGAGTTTGACCTGATTCCTGGAAAGATCCCACAAAGCACTCCCATACCACACTGAGCTGAATCTCTGCCATGACATAGCCCTGGCCCTCTCCTACCTCCACTCCAATGGTATCATCCACTGAGACCTATCAAGCAACAATGTGTTACTGATCGCAGGCAGTAGGGCCAAAGTGACTGATTTTGGTATGGTGAAGCTTTATGATGTGAACCGCAGCACAGCCCACCTCACCCCCCTTACTTTGTGCCCAGGTACAACTATGTACATGTCCCCAGAAGCACTGAAAGATCGACCAGTCTACACAGACAAACTAGACAGCTTCTCTCTCGGTGTTCTTAGTGTTCAGATCATGATCCGGCAGTTTCCCAACCCTGGGGACCGTGTGATCGAAGTTGAAGATTCACGATACCCAACAGGTATAATTGAAGTGCCTGTTCCCGAAATCGAGCGTCGGCAATCCCACATTGACCTGATTGACCCTGCCCACCCCCTGCTACCAATTGCTCTTTACTGTTTAAAGGACAGAGACAGAGAAAGGCCAACTTGTCGTGAGCTTTGTGGTTGCATCTCCACACTGAAAGCATCACCCCAGTACACAGACAGCGTGCAGGATTTTCAAGTGAATACCAAACCATTTACACAAATTGCCAACAGAGAAAGTCCAGAAAGAGAAATTCAACAATCACAGCAGATCCGAGACCTTCAACAACAGCTGCGCATTAAAGATGACCAGCTGCACACACTACGTGATCAGCTGCACACCAAAGATGACCAACTGCAAGAGAAGGAACAAGAAAATCAGCAACAGCAACAGCAGATTCTGGGACTACAGACTCTTCTCACTGCCAAAGATGAGCAACTAGCTGGTAAGGACCACCAGCTACAACAGAAAGAAGCAGTACATCAGCAAGAGATTCAGCAGCTCAGACAACAGCTACAATCCAGTGAGCAGGTGGCTGCAGAGTTTCAGCAAAACCTTCTGGAGAGAGAGAACATGATTCAAGATCTGCAGAGACAAATCCGAGAACTGCAACAACAGTTGAGGCAGAGAGGAGGTCAGAGACGAGAGGAGGTGGAGGCTAGTAGTGCAGCAGCAAGTGGGTGTAGCATCATGCTGAGGTGGAGGGATGGTGGTAGGGCACCATGTGAGATGTATGGAGAAGTGTCTGCTGTTGATGGGAGTGTGGCATATTTCCTACCAGGAGGGTCCAAGAGTATATTTGCCTTTGCATTTGCTGCCAACGAATGGTCTGAACTTCCTGAGTGTCCAAACTCTTATGTCAGTCTGGTGATGGTCAACAGTCTCCTCACTGCCATTGGTGGGATGACATCAAACCATAAAGTCACCAACTCACTCCTCAGCCTCAACGATGATATGTGGACAAAACAGTTCGCTCCCATGCCAACCAAGCGCTGTTGGACTGCTGCAGTGTGCAGTGGCAGGTCTCTGGTTGTGACAGGAGGAATGGAAGAAGGAGGCAAGGACCTGAGTACAGCTGAAGTGATGGACACAGAGACCCTACAGTGGTCCACAGCTAGCAGCCTCCCACACCCACTCTACTTAGCATCAGTAACACTCTGTGAAGACCAGGTTTACATGCTGGGAGGTTGTAATCAGAGTAGCAAAAAATGAAAGTCAGTGTTCACCTGCTCACTGGCTGCCCTCCTCCAGTCTTGCCAGCCACAGTCTCTGGTAGCACGACTAAAGACTTTGTCATTAGCTAGCAGACCTAAAGTGTGGCACCAGCTAGCTGATACTCCAGTTACCTTCTCCACATGCACCTCATTACATGGACGACTGCTTGCAGTGGGTGGGAAGGGTTTAGACGGTAAAGTAACAGCTACAGTTCACACATACAACACACCAACTAACTCCTGGGAGGTCATCAGCCATATGGCTACTCCTCGATGGTCATGTTTAGTCGCAGTTCTCTCTCATAATGAACTCATGGTAGTGGGTGGGTGGACACCTGACAAGACCGACTCTGTAGAAATTGCTAGCATCATTTGATAGGGTGGTTTTACGTCTGAGACAGAAATTGCTTGCATCATTTGATAAGGTGGTTTTACGTCTGAGACTATTACTGTAGAAATTGTTTGATATAGTACACACACTATGCAAATTGAATGTATGATCACAGTTGGGTATTGTCATATTGATGCCACTTTCTGTTACATTTAGCATTTAGTATATAACACATTATTTTATTGGGGTGAGCCTGAGCAAGCCCCACACGAGCGTGCTGAACAGTGAATTTTCTTTGTCTCTCACACTAAATACGTATATATGTATACATGGTAGACCCTATAATTTATGTATTTCGTATCTTTTTAGACTATAATTTAACACAGTAACATAAATTAATGAAGAGGAAGGTTATCTGTTACCAACTTGAACTTGGAAAACAACTTGCCGACATTTTGACTGAATGCTCCAGTTGTCATCAGGGTGGAAGTGAAGAAGTCTGAACAAACACTGCTAAAAAGTAACATGTTACTCTGCAAACTACTATTGACATCTTGACACAGACAGCATGAGTATAGTGTAAGAGAAGATGGCGATGAGGGATTCTTGGGAGGAATAGCTGGAGTATTAGCATCTACTTTACGAGGGCTGGACATTGTGCAGACAAACTTGGTTACTTACATAACACAGAAGGCATGCAGAAAGATTTCTTGGATTGTACAAGTCTTATGAGCACTGCATGTGTATGTGTGCCACATGCCCAAAAATTGCACATGACCTAACAACACTTCAATTTTTTATAAATTCTTCACAGTTGCATTCAGTTTAGAGTTGTTTGCTACTCATTGTGTACATGGATACTCTGAGTACAAGATAGGGAAGACAGGCTGCAGTGTAGAAGAGAATGGAGAGAGCTCAACGTGTGGCAGAGACAGTCGAGCAGAGGCAGGAAAGATTAAAGAAGCGCATGGAGAGAGATAGAGCTGGGCACTCCATCCATATATACTGTGTGCATTTGTGGACTGCCCTGTGTACACATACAAAATGTACATTCATGTTACGATGAGTTGAAATGTGAACATATATCGGCACGGGCTCTCCCTTCATCACACTTTATACCTCAACAATGTCCTAGTGCAGTACATACCAGGCTTGCCCCACTATGGAGCAATTACGCTTACCTTAAGTATTAATTTGCTCATTGTTAAGCTCCAATGGTCGAGCTCTTCAACATTCTAAATTAATAATTCTGAAGTAACCAGACAGACTAGATACCACAACCCCTGTCACAATATACCATAAAATCGAGATATTAAGCACAGGTGCCTTTTTTAGATATTAGCAGACCGACTGGGTGCTTTAGTCAGGGAACAGGAAATATTGATTGAGTCAAAGGTATCTTGTGTCATATGACCCACACCAACTACTACAATCTTCACAAAAAAAAACTATCGAAATCACCTGGTTTCACTGCTACCATATAAGGCAACAGTGGAATCTGCCACATGTTTTAGGGCTTATTGTTATAGGCAATTTGAAGTCAGGACTGCAGGAGCAACGTTATCAAAGAACTCAGTTGAAGTGAATCGAGTCTGAAATATTCAGTCATTCATACACAAAGAAGTTAGGGAGTTCAATACATTTAGGCCAAGTAAAATTAGTTGTTAGTCTCTCATCCCTGTTTGTACCTAGTTTAATTGTCCATGCAGGCTTTTCAGCAACGATTGATTGGCAAAAGGTTTCCTGAAAGTTATTATTAATTTAAAAATAAAATGAAAATCCCAACTACCTTCCCCAGTGTGGATAGTTAATAGGATGTGAAACTAGAGTTAAGTTTGCTTGGCTATACATGCATAACCAAAGCATGTATAAATTACTGCAGTTGTGACTTTCACTTGCAGATCTTGAAGACTGAATGGCTCAGCAGCCCTAGCCCCAGTATGAGTTTCACTATTAAAGAGTTGAACTCCTTAAAACTGAAGAGCTTGGTGTTGAATCATTTGGTGCTTTCTGCAAGACTATGTGTGGTGATTTGCCCTGTACTGCTAAAATTCTACACTGTACCCTCTTGAATTTACTGCCCCAGGAACTACAAGAGTTATGCGAAAGTTTGAGCAAGAGTGTTAACCTCTTGAGTGCCACAAAGCACCCATGCATTGTTCAGTACTTGGGCACATACCATGATCCTGAGTTGAGGCTGGCGGTGGTCCTAAAAGAGTTGATCAATGAGAGTTTGACCCGATTCTTGGAGTGATCCCACAAACCAATCCCCTACCACACTGAGGTG
Source organism: Agelas oroides (assembly GCA_949130485.1). NCBI lineage: Eukaryota > Metazoa > Porifera > Demospongiae > Agelasida > Agelasidae > Agelas > Agelas oroides. The sequence continues at coordinate 3,778,396 of OX422199.1, forward strand.
AATCTCTGCCATGACATAGCCCTGGCCTTATCCTACTTCCACTCCAATGGCATCATCCATTGTGATCTATCAAGCAACAATTGCAATGTGTTGCTGATTGCAGGCAGTAGGGCCAAAGTGACCGACTTTGGAATGGTGAAGCTTTATGATGTGAACTGCACCACTGCCCACCTCACCCCCCACTCTGCACCCAGGTCCAACTGTGTACATGTCCCCACAAGCACTGAGAGGTTGACCAGTCTATACTGACAAGCTGAACAGCTTCACTCTTGGTGTTCTTTGTGTTTAAATCATGATCCAGCAGTTTCTCTACCCTGTAGACTGTATGAAGTTGAAGATTCCCAATTTCCAACATGTGCAATTGAAGTGCCTGTTCCCGAAATTGAACGTCGTCGATCCCATTGCAACTGACGTCATACGGGCGTGCACGTGATACCATCCGCCATGTTGGTGTACCAAGTGTATTGCTGCGAAGTCGCCTGAAATGGTTAGTATGCTCTAGTTCGCTGCTCTAACCCTTCAAAACAAGCCCAGGGTATCATTTTTTTATCGTTTGCTAGTAGTTTATAAGTCACCAAGGAGGAAGGTCCAGAAAACTCAGCCAAAAGCGGCGAGATCTCTGCCTAACTCTGGTCTGAGTGATTCACAGACTTACGACCTCGGACCAGAAAAATATCCTGACACCTGCGGGTGCGTACTGCATATTGTGCCAGGTAAGTGTACTGTATGTGAGAATAAGGTATACCTTAGTTTAGTTAATAGTGTAACTACCATTACACACAGGTAGCTACACCAAGTCAACTGTTCAATGAGGAAAACTTTGACTGGGCTCATGGCCTAGCGACATGAATCTTGACCATGAAGATGCACCTCAAGTTTCACTGCCAACTGATTGTTATGATAGAGCTGTACAGAGTGGCGTAGAAGAACAGAGGCTGAAGAGATATGTAAGACCACGACAGCCGTGCTTGGTACACAAACAATACTTACAGTGAATGAGGTGGAGGAGACGGCTTGGAAAACTCATGCAAGTACGGTATACCAAAGAAAGGGAGGATTTACGGCAGAGATGTGCACAATTATAGAAGTAAGGTATTCGTTCTGTGTGCAGTTCAGATAGTAGCATAGGCATATAGTCTTGTGGCCAGGTTATTTTTCCTGTGTGCTGAAAATTAGTTTTGGAACGAGACTACCCTTGGGAGGCCTTGATCTATAGTGGTGCAGGCGTATAGACTTCTGAATATGGAGGCACATGCAATAACCAGTCACAGTGAGCAGCAAGAATTCTTCCATCCTTTCAGCATTTCCCGTGGGAACAAGGGGCTTTTCACTTGCATTTTTACTGCCTTTGATTTACATGCAATGTGTACATGCACAGTAGCTTCAAATGATCAATGATTAATAATTTCAAATGATGATTTGTTTTATTGACACGTTTTTCTTCACATCTAGAAGTTTTGAAAACTATCCAAGATTTTATAGCTGAGCATGCCATCCTTAGTGCACTAAGTACATGCAGACAGACGTAAGTTATAGCGGACCACAGCTTGGTAGCTACTGTCCTGCCACTCTTTGCTGTACAGTAGTTTGGCATGGATTATGCTAGTCTCGCACGCCAGACCCTTTCCGTCCCGCAGCGCCGATCGGTTTCAGTATGCGGTACTGAAAGCGATCGGTGCTGTCATAGATAATATAGGGTATAGTATCTATGGTGCTGTGGAACGGAAAGGGTCTGGCTTGCGAGACTAGGATTATGCACAGCCACTTATCAGTCTTAGCTTAGTCTGAATACCTTTGCTTGCACTCTGCATCTGCTATAGTGCTTGCATATCCATGGAGCGGTTTTTAGCCGTGCGAGCATATGAATAATTACTGACGCACGCACGTTGGTACACCAACATAGCGGATAGCAACGGTTGCTATCCGGAAGTGACGCAGTTGCAACGGGTCTATAAAATCTGACACATTATCGCTGTGCTCACATATTGTGGACATTGTGACTTGTGGTGTGTCCGACAGTACATACTCGATCAAAGTTGATTGATTGCTTGCTTGCTCGACCCAAACTTCCAATGAGAAAGGCTGAGTCATACGCGTGCTGTGTGGGTGAGTTTGCAGAGTAGCTATTTGTTAGTATAATTCCGAGCAAAGCGAGGGTATACTCGCGTTCAATTGAGATTTTTCGTCGTCGTCGTCTTCGTCAAACGGAAGTTGGCCTAAAAACTTTGATATCTCAAGAATGGTCTACGGCATCACTATCAGACTGGCAGGCATGAAAGCTCTGGTTGCTACTAAACAACAGTGCACAAACTGTGTCGGTAGCCCAAGGGAAACAGATGCAGCAGTGAGATATCCGTAAAACACGGATTTCTCCAGAACAGTAGACACACCTGCTATCAAACGTACTGGCACATGTGAGCAACGAACGGCAAACAAATAGCAAACGTACCGTAAGACAAACACGCTCTTTGTTCCTACCAACTCAAGCATACAGCAGAAGCCATTCTTACACTGTAAGTTCCCAGGATACATGGATTGGGAACGTAGAAAAGTATACTTGGTTTGGGAAATACGAGAGCAAACGTGGACGTTCGCGAAGCGAGTGCATTTGCACAATGTGTCCCCCTAGTATTATCATAACTGTGAATGCTTTTGTACAATGCCTGTATGGTGTCATATCAATCAATCAGTCAATTACTATACTTCAAGTAGCTTTTTCCCAGCATGCATCATAATGTTTGTATAACTAATTGGTTGTCAGACCATAGATAGTAGAGTGTCACTCTACTATCTATAGTCTGACAACATCAACAATAACATGATAAACAAAACATGATAAACTAAAAGCACTAGGCCTAGTCCAAACACACAAAAGTCGAGGACAACATCTAGAGAGCATGGCAAACACTTTCTAGGACACAAAACACCAGTCTCAGTCCAAAATCAGCCATAGCTACTCATCCATATGACATCAGAGATACTTGACAAAGTCCTCTGGTAGATCTGAATCCTCTTGACACCGTCGCCAATGTGCACTAAGGGGGCTACCCATCCCGCCATGACAGCTAATCAGGCCAAAGTGTGTCCAAGTGCCACGTGTACACACCTAGCAGCATCGAAGTGGTCCAGACCGTGAAGACACCATCACTGAGCTTCATCTTCTTGTATCCCCTCAGAAGTTTGAAACACACATAAACATACTAATTCATGAGTTGAGGTATTCAAAATACACCTTCAGAACAGACAGCAACTCAGGGTCACCATTTTGACATCATGCATGCAAAGAGGGTATATAAACTACCCCGTGCGCATGTGCGAAGGGGTTAAGCAGGCGGTTTTGTCCGTCAGTCAGTTTGTCCGTCCAGTAAAAAAAAAAAATAAATCAGCATATTTAGGGGACACTATTTTTTAAAAATTAACATCATTATGATGCTAAGAGGGGAGGGGGTTAGGGCCATGACGCTAATTTTAGCATGAACTTCGAACCATCCATTTTAATAGTATAGACTGTCCTACATGTATATCTGCCACTGTCTTCAAGTCCAGGTATGACTATCAGCTACTTTTGCCATAACGATGAGAGGGGAGGGGGGGGGGAGGGGCGAGGGGGTCCAAGACTTAACGTCATAATGATGCTAATGTTTTAAAATTAGTTTGGAAGTGTCCCCTTACTGCGTTAAGGTGGCGGGTAAATAATTTCACGATAAATTATCTGCCATATATAAAATGTCTCATCTTACTAGTTGTGCAATCATTTACAGCGAAACTTGATATTCAAGTACTGTATGGCAAGTACTTTTTTTTTTTTCTTTTTTTTTTTTTTTTATCGTAAAAAAAACTTTATTATATATATAAAACAAAATACCCAAAACTATTTGAAGGTACAGTGCATTAAAAAAGGGAGAAATAACGGGATGAAAATTTAACATGACAGAAAGTTCGTCTCCGCAGTTACCAGATCAACTGGTGAAACTGCTTTGGCAAATCGGCCAATCGAGGAGCGTGCACCACGAATGCATTGTATAGAGGATCGAAGCAGGCAAAAGGATAGGGTGCATCTCAGCCAGTTCATTGTGGTGCTGTAAGGCTGGTCCCATTGATCAGCAAGGAGAGAGGCGAGTCACTTATAGAAGGTGGTAGCTTCCTTACCGAGCCCACCACTGGCTGAGAAGACAAGAGGCGTAAAGGAGGCATGTTCAACGTCAAGGATTCTTTGCTCATATGCCCTCTTTTTCTCCTGTTCATGCTTCTTGAAACACTTCTCAATTGATGTGTTCCTGTTGGAGGGGGCATATGGGTTGAAAACTCTCACGTCAAGGAAGGATCGCTCATATCTGCCGCCCCAGAAGCCATTTACAGCAATATCAAGACGTGCACCCTCTGTAGTGTTTGTGGTATGTCTAGTCATCACTTCCGTTGTTATCGGTTGTAACGTCGGTTCAACACAGACATCATTACAAACTTCTGTCAGTAGAGATGCGGTCAGATCCCTGAGCTCATTATGCCGGATGGATGGGAAACCTCCCTTGGGGCAAGAAAGCACATGCTCAACACTGAAGCTGGCCCCACACGCACATGTTGTGGGGGTTCGAGAGGGAGCCCACCCATATCTCAGGGCAAGGGCATCGACAAAAGCACTCTTATGAAGGCAGAAGCCATGTTCCTTGATGGGGAGGGAGGTGAGCCAACTCGAGGAACCACGTTCACGGGCTAAATTCATTGCCCTCTGGAGAGTTGGGGTCAGGTTGTCTCTGAGGCTGTCGGCTTCCAATGTGACTTGCTGCCTCCTCTCCCGACGGATATCGGCCCTGGCGGACATCTGACTATCAAGGGCAGCAAAGGAATACACATGGTCCTGTGTGCGTAACAAATCCCTAAGCGGAGATGTAACTCTTAGGGAGGCTTCGAAATCCCGATCAGCATAAGCTGAAGGGAGGGTAATTCCCAATCCCCCAAGTCTAGCAGGAAGTGCAAACAGTCTCAAGTCAATGTCATTTGGGGGTGGACGGCCAGTCAAGTTGGGAATGAGGGTAGATCTCAAGATGGTATCAAGTGGTTGTAGAAGATGACCAATGCTGGGGGTGGTTCGAGTTACATAAGACCATTTGCTGGATAATCCATGGGTAAGGGCAGCAAAAGCGGAATGAGGCTGTGTACTGGAGATCTCTGATAGCACTCTGAGCTCTGTTGACCACTGCTGAACCTTCTGAGAGACAAATTGATTGACGTAAGCAGAGCAGCCAAGTGGAGCACCCAGATGAGGTCTTCCTTCAACAGTGATTTGCACACTTGTGTCAGCAAAAACTTCCTCTGCCTCCAATCTAAACTCCTCTTTGATAACAAGCCATGTCTTTGACCCATTTGCATAGTACCCATAGCTGGGCCCCAGACGAGAGATCTCATCCCACCAAGTCCGGAGATTGGCAATCTTCCCTGTTGCGGCAGCATCATCAGCGTACCAAGTCTGCTTCACGGTGGAGGTTAGCCTCTTGATCAGAGGCACTGTTGCTAGTGCATACATAGGCATGGCTAGGGGATCCCCTTGGGTAATACCCTCTTGAGAGAGGATGACATCCCCGTCAATGAAGAGGTCCGTTGGGGCCCTGTAACAGTTGATGAGCATGGTAGCAATTGAGGGGCAGAGCATCCTGATATTGTATAGGGCAGACATCCTGTTTAGGGAATTAAAAGCATTACTTGCATCTACAAGTAGGGCAGCCTCTGCACTCTCCTCCTGGAAACCCTCTCTCACGGAATGGACAGCCGCTTCACAGCCCGAAATCTGACCAGCGCAAAGCTGGAGGGAGCCAGCCGCATCCTGGATGTCTCCATGCACAACCACCAGGACAGATTTAGCGATGATGCGTCTAGCCATATCACCTATCCCAATAGGTCGGACTCCTGGACATTTGTTTAAGGCTATCAGCCTGCAAGCCAGGAGAGGGGAGACAGTTGAGGGATCGATATATGAAGAACAGAGGCGTTTGGCAACATCCGCAAGTGACTGACAGAGTGAGGCAGAAAATGACTTAAACGCAGTGCACAATCTGCGCCAGGCATAGGCATCCAAGCCAGAGGGCCCTGCGGCACCTTTACAATGTAGTGCAGTTGAGCGCACTAGGCGAGCGTCAATGCTGTCGAAGACAACAGGATGAATCTCCGGAGGCACCCCTGGCAGGATGGCATCTGTAGCTGCAGGTTGACCCGGTGGATGCTTACTCTGAAGAACTTCCCTCACGGAGGGCGAATTGGTATCACTGGGATTGGTGGGATTGTCAAGGCGAAGCACACCACCTTTGCCATTGTTGGCAAGCAGGTCTAAGGCAGCATGTGTCTTCCCTTTAAACATGAGGTTGGCAAATGATCGGGCAAGATGCTCATCATGTTGCATATTGAAGGACTTAGGAAGTCGTTGTTGAAGGGTCCTTCCTTCTTTGATGAGTGAAGCAAGATCACCAGCTCTCCAGGACTTGAGGCGTCTTTCCAAACATGCGATATGCTCCTTCACTCTAGATCTGCGGTGGGGTGACTGGAGAACCAGGATTGGAAGCACAGTAGCAGCCATCAGGGCAATCGACTTAAGAGCAGACCCAGAGGCAAAGGCATTGTAGAGCCTGCTAAGTTCAGCCACAAATGACTTGCCAACGTTTCCCAGGGGGACCTTGAATAAGTTCCTCTTCCAATGAACTACCTCCGCATAGGCTTCTTTCAAGGACTGGCAGAAACTGGCCGGGTCTAAATCACCCCAGCTGAAGGTGATGTCAGCAGCTGCATGGTAGGCTGGTATATCTGGCATGGAAGTAGAAGGCGAAGCAGCAACTGACGAAACACATGAGTTTTTTTCCAGAGATGGTGGGCATGAATTGGAAGCACCTGGCTGAACAATGAGTGTACCTGGTGCATTTGTCAAAGCACAGTTACTCACATCAGATATACTTGGAACAGAACACGTTGAGGGGAATGGAGAATTGGTGGCCAGTGCAGTCAAGTCAGTATCAGTGTGGCCACATTTTCGCGCGGTAACAGTTGGTGTTGGAGGTTGAGGAGGGACCGAAGCATTCAAGCAGGAGCCCCTCTTGCTTGGTAGACAGTTGATACATTTTCTTCCAGCCTTTACACAGGCACAACCTCTACACAAGCCAGTTCTATTGCATCTACAACACTGAACCATCTTCCGATAAAGTCAAGCGCGGCGTCACTCATTCCGTTATGATAATCCCAGTATGGCAAGTACTACTTGTGTAACAAATCTTTAGCCTCGTTCCCAGGCTCTCCCCGCTAAGGAGGGGGTTCGCCTGGTACATTTTATCACGTGCGTGACGTCAAGGGTAGACACGACTTAATTACGCGGGGGTGGACTAAGCTGGGCGCCCACGCACGTTCAAGCACAAGCGTTTTAAAGACTACTACAGTCTTCTTTTCAGGTAAGTATGGTTTTAGTGTGTTACCTTCGTCTTTGCAGTCAGCGATATATAGTTGTCCACGTAGAACTAGTCGATTTCTTGAGTCAGTGGCAACAACTCGAACAACAACGACGCTAGCTTACAACACACAACAAATCACGAAGTTTCTTGCCATTCAGCCCGTCAGGTACCGTGTCTGACACTCTGAGAATCTACTAAACCCGTCTACCTTGCGATTTACGGCTGCTTTAGGCAGCGGTTTTTGTGCCATCGTAGCTATGCGTGTACTTGCCTCGATCACGAGCTCCGAACGACGTGGTGGGATTTCGTGCGTGCCCACGCGCAATTAAGTCGTGTCTACCTCGTGTCTACCCTTGACGTCACGCACGTGATAAAATGTACCAGGCTCTCCCCCTCCTTAGCGGGGAGAGCCTGGGAACGAGGCTAACAAATCTTGATACCATGCTACAGAAAATAACGCGGAGAGCAGTGGTTGAGTTTTATAATTTTCAATCACATTTCATTCGCACGGTACGAGTGCCACATACTCCATTCTTGGCGAGGAGAAAGTTCAACAGTCGCTAGAGGGGGCTACGTAGAGTTTTGGTCATAAGCTGTAAAGCTTAACGGATGGCGAGTTGAAACTCTTATTGGAAAGTCACTTTTTGTGGCGTTTCGCGACTCTCCCCGGCGTTTGTTAGTCACGAATACTTTACGTTACCCCATCGACTAACCACTGGAGAAGCTGTTTACAGTAAAGAGAGTTGCTAAAGTCGTTTACCTGATTCACGAAGCGTCACGAAAAAAATGTATCCATGGCCTTCTTGGTGGGCGTGGCCATTGATGTACGGCGATCGACGACGTAGAAACTTCTCAGGCCTTCCTTCATGCTTTTGTCGCTTGTAGTACGGCTGTACGGCTACGTAGCTCTTCGATAAGCTACTGAAGCAGCTGCTACAGTGATTTGCTTCATTCAAGAAGTAAAAATAGCTGTACAATGGTGGGCGTAAACAGGAAACAATTATTGCGCTTGAGTGGATAGCTTACCCGCCACCTTAAACAATTGCTGCCAGTACGTGCAATGACATGACAATCTAAACAAAAGCACCTGATAGATACCAAAGCAGTTCACTCCACTTCCAGCTCTTTTCTTTTTAACATTGGTATTGTCCACCATTTTGATACGGTAAACCACTTGGATACGGTGGAGACCGGGCATATGCGGACCCCAAACACGTGTTCGCCAGCCTCCTCGTTCCCAGCAGATTGTGACAAGCTGAGCAGGGGCCTGGGAACGAGGCTACGCATTCACTTCATTTGACTAGCCTCATGGACAGTTGGGCACGACTATTATTACCCCTCGCGCGCATGCGCGAAGGGGTTAAGTTGTCCGTCTGTCAGTCTGTCTGTCAGTACAGTCTGTCTGTCTGTCCAGTGAAAAATTTTGAAATCTGAATATAGACAGGGTTAAATGATTTCTAAAACTGACAGTAGCATTGAATTTGTAAAAAAAAGTGACGTATGTGTACCACATAGGCAACAAAGTGGTTCTATCCTCCGCTTTTCCAGCTCTTTTCTATTTAACGTCGGAATAGTCTACCATTTTAATACGGTCAATACCTCGGATATGGTAGAGTCCGGGTAAACGCGGATCCGACACGTGTCTATCAATACCTCGGATACGGTGGAGTCCAGGCGTACGCAGACTCGACACGTGTCCAGTTAGGAAAGCGAAGCTGTTTACAGCAAGGCGATTTTCTAGAAGCATTTCTGAAGCGTTTATACCAGCAAAGTGATTTCCGAAAAGTGCTTATACCAGCATGGACCTTGTACCGTTCGCCGTCGCTTACTAACAGATAGGTTTGGCAACTTGGGCTGTCTTGATAACACCGTAAACGATAACAACTGAACAGACTGAACATGACACAGAGTACAAACAATTTTATACACAATAATCACGTGAGCTATATGAAGGCAGCAGTAGTACTCAATATGCAGCTAATACCACATCTCCCCCCTTAACTTGTATTGTCACTGTACCAAGCAGGGGGACGAATAGCGGTCCCAGTCTGCAAACGAGTCATAATCCTTTTAGGTTCAGCAGTGGAGGTGTCCTGGGATTGTTCTGTACAAGTGGGGTTGTCGGGAACAGGGTTGAGGTGGATTCGGTTCCTCTGTAGCACTCCTGCATCCGCCCTCACATTGTACGAGCGAGGCTGCTCAGACTGGGGTGAGATAACTGTTCCTTTGACAGGAGTAGCACCAGATGTAATCCACACTGTTTGACCATCAGGAATATCTGGTAGCTCTTTTACGCGGTGATGTCTGTCGAAATTCCTCTTCTGGGTCTCTTTAAACCTCTTGTCCATCTTCCGGAACTGAGTAAGGTATGACCATGTAGGCTTCAAATGTTGAGGTATCTGAGGGAGTCGAGTACGCAGTCGTCGCCCCATCAGCAATTCAGCGGGGCTCAGATTACACCAAGGTAGGGGTGTACTGCGGAAAGTGAGCAGGGCCAGACAAGGATCGTCAGACTGCTGAAGTAACTTCTTTACTGTTTTGACCATCCGCTCCACAAAGCCATTGCTCTGGGGGAATCTAGGACTGCTGGTCTGGTGTGTGAATCCATACTGCTTTGCGAAGTCGGCAAATTCTGCAGAGTCGTACTGAGGACCGTTGTCACTTCTGACTATCTCCGGGATTCCAAATCTTGCGAATTGTGTCTTGAGGGCGGATATCACTGCTGCGGAGCTGGTAGAGGTGAGCTTGGTTACCTCAGGGTACCGAGAGAAATAGTCTGCTGTAAGGAGGTAATGGTCATTCTTAACTTGGAACAGGTCACTGCCTATCATCTGCCAAGGGTAGTCCGGAAGTGGAGTGGGTATCAGCGGCTCCCTTCGAGGCTCTCTGTCTCTAGCACAAATCGGGCATCTCTGGACAAACTCCTCGACCTGTTTCGATATTCCACTCCACCATACCGACATCTTGGTTCTCATTCTGCACCGGACAATCCCTTGGTGTCCCTCGTGGACCTTCCGGAGTGTCTCCTTCTTGCGACAGACAGAGTCATCTGCTTGTGCCTTCCGATAGGCATCCAGTTGCTGTGTGGTAGCAGGTAGGGTGCTCACAACCGCCTCCACAAAGGATTCGGCTTCATCTAGGAGATCGTGGTCTTCTGTTGGTTGAGGTGCGCGTGACAAGGTGTCTGCAGTATACAGCAATTTGCCGGGCGTATGCATGATGGTATAGTTGAACCTGGCAAGCCTGAGACGAAACCTGAGAACACGCGGAGGTAGATCGTCTAGATGTTTAGTGCTCAATATGGGCACAAGAGGTTTATGATCAGTCTCGATCAGGAATGGTCTACCGAGGATGTAGTTGGCAAACTTGCTGCACGCCCATGTGACCGCCAGGGCCTCCTTCTCAATCTGTGCGTACCGTCTCTCCGTATCTGATAGTGAGCGGGATGCATAGATGACCGGTCTCCAAGCAGATTCCACTTCCTGGAGGAGTACTGCTCCGAGCCCATATGCCGAGGCGTCGGCTGAGATCTTCGTGGGAGCATTCGGGTTGTACAGTGCAAGGACTGTCGGTCTTGTCAGCTCTAGCTTCACTTGCTCAAATGACTCCTGCTGTGGTTGGCCCCAGCACCACGATCTCTTGGTGCTCATCAATTCTCTGAGTGGTTGGCTAAGAGTGGAGAGGTTAGGAGTGAACTTGCCCAGCTGATTCGCCATACCCATGAACCTCCGTAGTTGTGTGAGGTCTTTGGGAGCCTCCATTTTCTGTACTGCGGTGATTCTCTCTGGATCTGGGTGCACCCCGTTCTTGTCAATGACATGACCTAAGAAATGGATACTGGTTTGTGAGAATAGGCACTTATCTGCATTGAGTGTGACACCCGCTGTCTGGAGACGAGAGAGCGCTGCACGGAGACGAGTGTCGTGTTCCTCTGTAGTGCTGCCGTAGATGAGGACATCGTCAATGTGACAGAGAACACCGCCTAGCCCCGACAGAATCTGGGACATTCTGCGCTGGTATAGCTCAGGTGCACTGGATATGCCAAATGGGAGTTTCCGGAAGCAGTAGCGTCCATGTGGGGTGATGAAGGTTGTCAACGGCTGTGAGTCCTTTGCCAGAGGGATTTGCCAAAAGCCTGAGTTGGCATCGACCTTGGAGAAGACTGTGGCTCCAGCAAGTTGTGCAAGCGTGTCATCGACAGGAGGAATAGGGTAGGTCTCTCGGAGCACCCCCTCGTTCAGTGGCTTGAGATCCACGCAGATCCTCACACTACCGGACTTTTTTGGGACAACTACCATCCCGGCACACCATGGTGTTGGCTGGGTCACCTTAGTTATCACCCCAAGCCTCTCCATCCGGTCCAGCTCTTCCTTGACCTTGGACCGCAGCGGTATGGGGACGTTCCTGGGGGTAAAGAGAGCATAGGGACGCACACCCTCCCTCATCTTAATGCAATATTCCTCCCCGAGATTACCTAGCCCTTGGAACAGGGAGGGAAATTCCCGCTGGATGTGGTCTGTAGTGCAGTCCTTGGTAGTAGAGTTGATCCGGGAGAGAAGTTGTAGTGAGATGATGGCGGGTAATCCCAAGAGGTTGGTCTTGAGATCTGGGACAACAAAGATAGTCTGGGTTGTGGTCTTATCATCTTTGGTTAGAGTGGTCTCGAACTGTCCTGTCACTTTCAGGGGATGCTGCGATGGTCCAAGGAGAGTTTTAGAGGTTGGTTGCAACTGAATTCTAAGGAGTCGCTGGAATGTTTGCCTGTTGATAACAGTGACTTCTGCTCCGGTGTCCAGCTTGAAGTTGACCGTTTGTCCTTTCAGAAGCAAGTTTGTGGTCCAGGGTGTTTGCTGGGTGCCATCTGACTTGAGAGCTCCAAGGAAAATAGATTCATCGGCTGTGGTAGTCGTGGTCGCCACTGACTTAGACAAACAAACAGACAAAAAGTGACCTTTCCTGTTGCATTTAAAACAGGTTGCTCCTCTGGCTGGGCACCTGTCTGTGGGGGCATGGTCTTTCCCACATCGTTTGCATAGGCCTTGGTTTTGCGGTCTCTTTGTCCTGTATCTGGCTTCCTCCTTCTCATGAACTCTGGGCCCCAGCGGTTTCTGTGGCTTGCCGCCGCAACCTACATGATGGACGACAATGGGGTCCTCCTGGGTACCACGTTTCAGTTGTCTGTTCTGTTCGTGGACAGCCTCCTTTTGTCTCACAGCTCGCATGACCTTGTCCAAGCTCGTGTCTGGATCCAGCATCAGGGTCTCGGCAAGCTTGGTATCTCGGATGCCGACAATGATCCTATCACGGAGCAGCTCGTCTGCAAGAGCCCCGTCTCCGAAGTCGCATGTTTCCCGTAGGTGGAACAGCGCTGTTATGTACTGCTCGACTGATTCGTCATCCCTCTGGTTGCGGCGATTGAATTTCGCTCGTTCGAAGACGGTGTTCCGCCGCACTTGGAAGAATCCGTCAAACTTGTCGATGACCTTGTCATACTTCTTTCTGTCGGCCTCCTCTATTTTGGTGGTCGTCAGCACGTCTCCCGCCTCCTCTCCCATGCAGTACAGCAGAGTGCACACCTGGCGAGCTTCACCTTCCTCCGCCAATCCGGAGGCGACCCTGTACTGCTCAAACCTACGCTTCCAGCGAGTCCACTCGTCTGGCTGCTTGAAGTCGAACGGCTCTGGAGGTTGTAAGCGTATACCGGCCATCCCACCTCTGACACCATGTACCGTTCGCCGTCGCTTACTAACAGATAGGTTTGGCAACTTGGGCTGTCTTGATAATACCGTAAACGATAACAACTGAACAGACTGAACATGACACAGAGTACAAACAATTTTATACACAATAATCACGTGAGCTATATGAAGGCAGCAGTAGTACTCAATATGCAGCTAATACCACAGACCTCAGAAGAGACAGAAAGCGTTCCCTTAAATTTAGGGAAATGCTGGAAACTCAAGAATACGCACAAGCTCAGCTGAGGATGCAGAAGAGAGGAGACAAACAGAAGCCCAGTCAAAGAGAAGGTATATATTAAGATGTGTGTTATTAACGTAAGAAGTTTGATTAGTAGCATTTACATGACGTTATTGGTGACAATCTTCCTGTCCAAACCTTACAGGAAGATTCTGTCTGAGCCAACTGATGATGCAGAGGTGAGGAGAAAGAAAGATGCTTAGGCCCACGCAGCTAAGCAACAATCTGAGTCAACCCAGGAAGAAGAGGCAAGGAGAAAGAAAGATGCTGAGGCTCACCCGCAAGTGAATCACTTGTAGCTAGCAGCGATTGAAACTCAAACTTGACACACTGTACCCTTACTTATTGTGTACTTGCATCAATATCAACAAAATGATGATACAATGTGATTATTATGCGCTAATCGTTTACAGTAGGCCAACTGGCACGCGGGGTATGTGCTCTACAGAGCTCTAGTTTGACAGGTGAGTGAAATATATATCGCGTGTTATTAGTGTCAAAAATCCGAACGCTCCTACGCGGGCTTGATGAGGTTGGTCAGTTACTTCATGAGGTCAGTCATTTACTTTATGAGGTCGGTCAGTTACTCTATGAAGTTGGTCAGCGAATATTTGCTGACAGCTATCAGGGGGTGGTGTGGCAGGCTGGACACAAGGGTAGACATTCAGTTGGAAAGTAAAAAACTTTGATCTTCCATCCCTACAACCAGCTTTAATATATATATAGTGTAGATACCCACAAACATTTAATCTATGTAATATGCAATAGTTATGGGCATGCATGGGTAATAGTTCAGTTTGCTGACATTGAAATTGCGCGGGGTATGTCTTCTCTGAAGACCTCTAGTTAAGGTAAATGTTTAATCCTATGTAAATCAGTATGCTTACGATATTAAAAAGAACTTTAGTTATTCTACCACTTGATGGCTCAGCCCACACTTGTTCTTGCAACAGCACTGCTCATTAGCACCCTCTCCTAAAAATTTTAAATAGTACGCTTATGGTTAGCCTCATACCTAGGCTGGCAGTGGGCAGCCCACCAAAAGCCTGGGTACGAGGCTAGCTTCTGGTATAAACATGAACCCCTTCTTTTTTGCAGTCATGATGGATCAGTCCACCGCATTGAGTGTTCTTGCAACAGCACTGCTCATTAGTACCCTCTCCTACTGTTCTGCTGCAAATGTGTACTGTGTCACACCCACTGCCACCTCATGCTCATCCTGCCCTTGCAATTCAACCCACTGTACCACACTTTCTGAGTATGCACAAGAAACTGAACAGTATTTTACCTCAAACACCACTATGGTGTTTTTGCCAGGTGACCACTCTCTTGATGCAAATATCACAGTTGCCAATGTAACCAGGCTGGCTATGTGTGGAGAATCTTCCTCAGGCAATGGAGCAACAATTGTTTGCAGTGGGTCAGTTGGCTTCCTCTTCAAAAATATAGTGAAGTTCAAAATACACTCCTTATCTTTCACATCTTGCAGCAGGAGATATGTTTTTAATACATCTGCCATTTCTCTAGCTATTGCCCACTACGTCTTGGTTTTGCGCTCTGCACAAGACGCTGAACTAGTTAACTGTTCCTTCCATGACAACACTGGCACTGCAATTTCAGTGACTAGTACCAACATTACTCTGTCAGGAAATACTGAGTTCACACATAACAGAGCATGTGGTAACATTGTACTAGGAGGTGCCATCAGTGCTGTCAATAGCAACCTAACATTCACTGGGAACACAACCTTCCTTGATAACAGTGCAATATCTGGGCAATGCCCATTTGTATACAGTGGCAGTTTTGGAGTTGGTGGTGGTGCAATCTTCACAGTAAACAATACTGTACTAAGCTTCAGTGGAACCAGCAACTTTATTGGTAATTCAGCAGGTGATCGTAGAGCTGGTGCCATCTATGCATCATACAATTCTGTACTTAACCTCAGTGGAACCAGCAACTTCATCAACAACTCAGCTTACCTTGGTGGTGCAATCCATACAGGAATTAACAGTAAAATGACCTTCAATGGAACCATTTACTTCTCTAATAATGGGGCAAAAATAGACACACAAAATAAATATACTAACGGTGGAGGGGTATTTATGAGACTAGGATCCACTTTATCCATTTTACCCAACACCACTGTGTACTGGGAGAACAATCATGCAAGTTTAGGAGGAGCTATCTATGTTGAGAATACTAGCCCTTACAGTGTCTGTACATCAGCTACAGTTTTACTAAAAGAAGAATGCTTCTTTCAACTCCCTGGCCAGAATCTCTCCAATGGTATTGATGTCCAACTTGTTTTTAAGAACAACTCTGCTGATGCTGCAGGAAGTGTGTTATATGGTGGTGAAGTAGATAACTGCAAACTCACTCATGGCCTGGACTCATACAGCTCTGGTGAAGTGTTTGACATGATAATTCACAACAATGACACTGATTACAAAACAACGTCTACCATTTCTTCTGACCCATTTCAAGTATGTATATGTGAAAACAATCTTCCGAACTGCAATAAGTTTGACTATAACGTTCCACACACTGTGTATCCTGGTGAAACATTTCAAGTTTCTGTGGTTGCAGTTGGACAAAGATATGGAACAGTTCCTGGTACAGTGAGGAGTACAGTTAACAATATACAACACCCTAGCACAAATCTTCAAGGTTCTCAACTCCTCCAACAGGCATACAACACCTGCAACAAACTCAACTACACTATGTTTTCACTGTCTCCGAGTGTGAACATAGAGGTGTCTTCAGAAAATAGGCAATGTAATGATAAGTTACTAATTACAGTGAGTTTATATCAGACCTGCCCACCTGGATTTAACTTATCCAAGTCAGCAAGATCATGTGTCTGTCAGCCAAGACTTGCATCCTATATTGAAACATCTCAATGCGACTATACAACATGCACTCAATGCATTATAAGAAATGGAGTAGGACAAATAACACGTGATTCAACCAAAAAGATTTGGGTTGGATATGATAACCAATCTGATGGAGTAATTCTCCACTCACGCTGCCCCTTTGACTACTGTGTCTCTCAAACAGTGATGTTTCCTCTTAATGAGAGCGACATACAGTGTGCAAACAACAGGTCAGGCCTCTTGTGTGGAGCTTGCAAGGAAGGATACAGTTTAGTACTAGGCACATCTCGATGCAGGAAGTGTACCAACGATTACCATCTTGCATTGCTCATTCCTTTTGCAGTGATGGGAGTAGCACTGGTCTTCTTGCTCTTTGTCTGCAAACTGACAGTGGCAACAGGAATGCTCAGTGGCCTAGTATTCTACGCCAATATTGTTGGAGTCAATCGTACCATCTTCCTACCATTGGAGTCTACTAATGCTTTATCAGTATTCATTGCATGGCTAAACCTTGACTTTGGAATTGAGACATGTTTCTACAATGGAATGAATGCCTACAGCAAAACATGGCTGCAGTTTGTGTTCCCGGTATATATTTGGGTGCTAGTAGGACTCATGATTGTTGTTAGCCATTTCTCAAGAAGATTTGCAAATCTGCTTGGTAACAACCCAGTTTCTGTCTTGGCAACACTCATACTCCTCTCATATGCAAAGATCCTCCGCACATTGATTGCTGTATCTTATGTCACCCACCTTGAGTACCCAACATACAACAGAATGGTGTGGCTGTATGATGCAAACATTGACTATCTCAGTGGCAAACACATTGCACTCTTTGTAGTGGCAGCGCTTGTCTTCCTCTTCCTCTTTCTTCCTTACACTCTCTTGCTTTTTTTTGGTCAGTGGCTGCACGCCATATCACACCTGAGGCTCTTCTCATGGTTCAACAATACTAGACTGAAAGCTTTCATGGATGCATACCATGCTCCCTACAAAGCAAAACATCGCTACTGGCCTGGACTGCTGCTTGTGCTTCGCTTTGTTCTTCTTCTAGTGTTTGCTTTCAACACTCAGCAAGACCCCAGTGTTAACCTACTAGCAATTCTCGTAGAAGTTATAAATCTTTTCTTGTGGCTGTCAATCAATGGTGGGGTTTACACAAACAGGTATATAAATGTTCTGGAAGGTTCATTTGCTCTTAACCTGATCATCCTAACTGCTGTCACCTACTGTGTCAATATCCTTGTAGGAAGTCAGCATTATATTGTTCAGTACACCTGGACTGCTTCTGTCTCCATAGCATTTGCAACATTCATAGGTATCCTTGCTTTTCAGCTTGCAAATGTGACTGGCATCACTCAATGCCTTAAAAGGAAGTACACAACTTTGAAAGTAGCAATCAGAAATCAAGCAGAAGCTACACCAAAGTCTCTTACCAGCTCCCTGCCCGACCGATTGATAAACCCAGAGGAGTATGAGCTACCATTCCACACTCCACAAGGACACGCCAGTGCTGAGCCAGCAGGAGGGATTGATGGTGAAGCACAAGAACCTGTGTATGCTGCATGGGTCCACTAATAGTTGTGTGAATGGAACATTCAAACTTGTCATTAAAATTAATAGATTACTTAAAATGAATGCCATTTGTAGTATCATATTAGTGTGACTTTTAGCTGATATATTTACACTTGCTTGCATTTGCTGTGCCCTTTATGTTCCTTTGATCTCAAAGTACAATTTAGCACATACATGTCCGCGAGTGTGACACTGCAAGAACAAGGTGTTACTTTAGCAAAGCATTTGGTTACTACAGTTGGTGACTATTATCACTATGCAAATTTTATGAATGCAGTGCTGGAAAAGGATTCATGCAGTGGGATCTGATATACCTGAGTAAACTAGTCTAAAGTATGATAACTGCACATTTGCAAAATAATTGTCTGTTCAATTTTTGCATCCTTTTTGGCGATTCGTGTAAGTAAACCTAGTTCAGAAGAATGGATGTGCACATAATATGGGTGTTTCAGTATATTTGTTAGTGCCATGGTGCACCTAACCTGTGAACAAGTCTCATCAATAAGCTTTGAAAGTGTTGCTAGATACCAAAAACCTTTAACAGTGTCAGTATACCTCTGTTTACTCCAACCCTAATAAAGTTAAAGAAAACTGTTAACTGTTAGTAATGTCGTGTACAACCCTGAGGCCACCATAATATTACCTTGGGTGTGTGAACTCTCAGGACACTGGGTGGATCCTGGGGTAGACTTGTTCTGAGTTAAGTGATGATACACTGTAAATAGGAAACAACATGGAATGAGCAGCTAAGACGAATACAAATATCAAGATTACAAATTTACAAGATTTCATGACATACAGTTCCGATTGGATGGCAGTTTGCAAGTTACCAAGCAGCAGAGGAATCACCGACAGTACAAGCATGTGCTCAAGCCCTCAACGGAGCTGCCAGTATTGGCAACCGTTCTATTACTCTTCAGGTTTTGGCCAGCCCCAACACGGCTCATGGTAAGTATTTTATGAGCTTGAATTAACTATCTACATACTGGCAGCATGCACATTCAAAGGAACAACTGAATACTATCTGCACTTCTGTGCATCTGGTATCAATATCACAATCACACTCCTACTCAATGTGTTAACTGTGTACAGACATGCACCAGGTCTAAACAGCATACAAAATATATTCAACTCTGGATTGTATCTCTAACAGTATTAAGATCAAACTTCCAGGAGATGACTATGGTACTCCTAATCCAAGCACCTTTACATTCACTGCTGCTCAGACTACTCAGTGTACCAACATTCCAATTACCGATGACATGTTAATAGAAGGACCTGTTTATGAAACATTCAACATCACCCTCACTCACACCCTTCCTAATGACCCTGGGGTCCAGTTGGCACCCTCAACTGCCACTGTTTCCATTGACGATAATGATGGTAAGTAAGTTGCAGCAGGTGCACAAAACAAACAAGCATGATTTGTAAGTATTTGGTAACTTACAAGTTGAAGCCCAACTACCCATTCAGTCATGGCAACAATTTCAACTTGTTCAGTAGACATCATAATGTTTACCTGACAAAGTACGTCATTCAGTCTCAAGAATTGGGAAAAGCTATGCTACCTACTTATACTGTAAGCTCCAGAAATATGCCCCCCCCCCCCTTTTGCACACTACTTTGAAGCAAAATTGGGGAGGGGACATTTGTTCAAATATTCAATTCGTCCTGTGTATACATCCCTTCCCTCTGTTCCTCACAAGCTTTAATACACATGGGGTCGACAATCACGATGACTGCCATGGCTTGCCGGAAAAACAACAGCTTTGCTGAACATGTACTACTTGAGACACATGAAATTCAAGCCTGTGTAACCAGCAACAGTATATGTCAGAACCAACTATGAGTTCCTGTAGACTGCAGTACTTTGATTGTTACAGCAATCTTTTTGTGCC
Source organism: Agelas oroides (assembly GCA_949130485.1). Taxonomy (NCBI): domain Eukaryota; kingdom Metazoa; phylum Porifera; class Demospongiae; order Agelasida; family Agelasidae; genus Agelas; species Agelas oroides. Next base: position 3,798,145 of record OX422199.1, read on the forward strand.
TTCCCTAAAGGGCGTTTCTGGAAAGCCCTAGACTGGGCCCAGTGCTAGTTTTACAAGTTAATTTTAAAGTTGCTTAGTAAGTCAGGATTCTCAGGGAATGGAGGTGTTCCAAGCTTGTGGTGACTGGTGAGAGGCAAAAGTGGTATGTGCACTCACTCTGACTTGCCTTCACAGGTAGAGTTACATAGGCATTTGTGTGTTAGTGCACTTAGGGTAGACTTTGGGAGATAGTTTACTACCATTCATTCAGGCATGAAGGCAAAGATAGTTAGCCACATTTCAGGCCTTCAGAAACATTTATCATGTGAATTACATCAATGTCTACCCAGTTAAACTGAGACGGGGTGGGGCCCCCGACCGAAAGAATGGCATATGTTCTTCGCCCTGAACAACAAGTGGCAAGTTTTTCACTTTGTGGACATTTGAGACTCCTGGATTGACACTGCAAGATAAGGCCTCAATTAATCATGCATCATTTCAGTTGGTTTCCTCCTCCCCCTCTCTGTCTACCTAGGTAGACACCTCTGTCTACCTAGGTAGACATTGACATGATAAATGCTCCCAGGCCTTCCCCTCCCCATTTTTGTATACTGTAAGTGATCAATAACAGGACAGTGGAAAGGCCTAGGAACAAGGCTAAATGGTGGTGATTTTCAACTACTGCCATCCTCTTTGGTGTATAGTTTTGTATAGTCCAAGGAATTATTGGAAAATTTTTCTTCCTTGCCTGCAGCGATCCAGTTTAGTTTTGCACCAATCACAAGAACAACTGGGAATGAGGCTACACATTCTCAATCCATGCTGGACATAGTGGTGCCCATTGTGCTAAGCATCAGCCCTTCCACTGCAGTTCTGCCAGCTGATACTATTGTCATCATCTCAATACAGTCTGGTAGTGCTAAATGTATGTTTCACTTGCTACACCTACACGTATACATGTATATGCCTTATACCAGCCAAATATGTTGTTATCCTTCACTTACAGTGGGCCGAGACTTTACTCTGTCTAGGACTGAAGTGACCTTTGCCCTTGGCACCAATGATGGCAATGTCATATCTGTTCTGGATGATCCCCTTGTGGAGGGAACAGAGAGCTTCACTCTTACTGGAAGTGTAGCTCCACCTGCCTGGTCCAGTCATTGTTACCATCATTGATAATGATGGTAAGCATCTATGGGTTTGGTAAACTATTTCAAGCAGCCCATACTAAGCTTCACGAGACACAAATTACTTTATGCAAAAAGAGTGAGGTTCTCTGAGGGGATAGTTTATCTAAAGTGTAGCCACACTACAAGTTCTGGGTGGGTAACACAAAGATGGACCCTGAAAATTACAATCATTCATCGAACATCATCACATGGCAAAACTTGTATGATATACATAGTTATACTTCATCAAGTTGAATTGATTGTCAAGTATATACTAAGCCAAAGGCATCAAATTCAACGAGTAAATATCAGCCAAGTGTAAGCTCTATCTGGCTTGGAGTATCATTACAGGATTATGAATGGACCATGGGACGCCTAACACTGAACGTAACTGTGTAAATGTACACCCATTCTCTCTTTGTGTAGGCTGTCTTTCAGTGCTCAAACAGAGGGAAGCTAGGAGAGGGCTTATACACTATGTACACTCTGAGGGGGGTGTCTGTATTACAGAAATATATGTTGGTATCAACCCAGCCTTCCTTCATATGTAGAACTAGAACACAGTGCAATCAAACCAGGTAAGGGGTTTAAATATAACAAGGCAATGTAGAATGTATGCGATTCAAAAGTATAGTGGGTGTATATTGAAGGTCCAACCTTAACTCTTTGCACGCAAAGTGCAGATTTATATGCATACGTGATTAATTTAGCCTACGCGAAGTGCACATAAATCTGCACGGGATCTTTGGAAAAGCAGAACCGCGCAATAGTAAAGCCAAACAAGAAGTTAGGGTAAATCCCTGTCTATTGAGTAGTAATAAGTCTAGGCCACACCTTTCCACTTACGTTGATCTCATAAAAGGCAGGAAGGGGCGGTGCTAGTTCGCGAGTGATCGTGAATTTGATCAAGAGCTGCTAAACGCGAAGCTTTCTCTTCAACACGGGGAGCAAACGGCCTCCAGTTTTCACTCAAGGTTGGAGTACTACCTTTAGATAACTTGGAAATCGGCTGAATCTGTCAAGGCTGTAGGTAACAAGTGAGAAAATCGGCGCCGTTTCGAATCGCTGGTAAGCTACGATGTAAAGCCGCAGATAATGGCTTCAAACAAGTACAAATTGCTTACCTAGCAGTGATCAGCTATTTAGATAAACTAGTCCAGCCTAGTTACAAGCTGTCTATGCAAATCAGCCCACTGGCACTGCCCAGGGCTTGCTAGGCAACGCTTGCCACTTTGACCTCAGACTGATAACATTAATTTCCGCGTTAATAAACGGTGACGTGTAAATCATTTCCGCGTGCAAAGAGTTAAGCTCTAAATTTTATAATTTCTGCTCATTCTGCTGCTAGAAATTTGTCACATTCATGGATAGTACAAAGACTTAGTCAAATTTCCATAGCATAAGAACATGAACAGACATATAATAACTTCCCGATTTCAACATACAGTGTCCATGATGGTTAACCGAAGGTATGTAGTTTGTATGGTTATTCTACTAATATAAAAACATGATAATTACAGTCCTTCTTTTTTCTCCTTTTCAAAGAAATGAATTTCCCATTGAAGTTGGGAGAGTTGTGCACAATCCCAGTTGGCGAAGAGTGGTACAGCCTTGGTCAGGCACTGGGTATAATTAACCAAGAGCTTGAGAACATTCAGAAAACTGAAGCCAAATGCAAGGCACAAATGTCAGACTGTGGATACAGAACAACCCAATAGCATCATGGGAGAAACTTGCTACACTAACTGCACTGGACGAAATTAACACAGCAGAGCTGGCAAATGATATTTGGAGTCATCATTGTAATGACAAACAGTGTTTCCTCTGGCTATATATGAAAGTGTTCCAGCAAAGGGTTGAGCAGATCAACAAGGGAATATCAGCCGGACAAGCGAATACATTGATGCTATTGGACTTTAGTTACAAATAAGTATTAGTAATAGCAATACATGTACCTATATATGCTATTGATGAAACCCTTTAAAAATTAAAAACTTGACATTTTGTGAGTTGACATTATTGGGAAGTTGAAATTTTGAGAGTTGACATTCTGGTAGTTAACTTTCTGAGACTAACTCCACAAAGCTACCAACTGATATAAGATATTGGTCTTACAGGCTAGATGATGTGTAAAGGAACTTACCACAATGGGATAAAAGAGGAGGATCACTGAGACTGCAGCATTGATGACCACGAAACCCAACAGAACTATCACGGTGATGAAGATACCCTTGAAACACTTCAACTCCGTCTTCACTATATATGTAGCCTTGTAGGGCTTGGTCTCCAGGTTCTGCACATTGCAAAAATTCCAGCCAATCTACTAGTAATGACAGGTAGGCAATGTAGTCCACTCTGATTCTAAGATGAATGTATAGCTAACTTCAAGATTTGTAAAAGAGTCTAGTATTGTAACTTTGGTAATTTGTAAGTAGCAAATGGTTTTGTCTATTTGTATTGGTATGTAGGTAGGTAGGTAGGTACACTGCTGCTGTCCTCTTGCCGCTCTTAATTTCCCTGATTAGATTCGGTTTCCTCCTCCTGCATGTTTCACCAAAGGCTGTAGCAGGAGCTTCTCCGTCAACATGCTAGATTAGTATCACTGTTAGGTATACCCAGAAGCCAGGAGTGGGTGGGGCTAATCTGTCTCACAAGAATGGCCTAGTCTCATGTGGTGACACGAGACTAAGAGAATTGCCCCCCAAATTACATAGGTACAGGCCACTAGAAACTGCATGCAGATGGAACGGTTATGACTGCAGACACCTCAGTGGTTACTGCAGAGACCACTGGAGACTGGTGGTTACTGTATAGAGACCACTGGAGACAGGTGCATGGTTACTGCAGTGACCACTGGAGACTGGTGGTTACCACAGCAACCACAAGCAGAGACCATGGAAGCTACTGGAGACTATACAGTGACCAGTGGAAGCAGCAGAGACAGCAGAGACAGCAGAGATCTGTAGAGACTGGTGAAGATCCAGCGATCAGTAACCACTGGAGACTGCAGAGACCAGTGGAGACTGGTGGTTACTGCAGAGACCAGTGGAGACTGGTAAAGACTGCAGAGACCAATGGAGACGGGTGAAGACTGCAGAGACCAATGGAGACGGGTGAAGATTGCAGAGACCAGTGAAGACTGGTGAAGACTGCAGAGAGCAGGAAGACTGCAGAGACCAATGGAGACGGGTGAAGACTGCAGAGACCAATGGAGACTGGTGAAGATTGCAGAGACCAGTGAAGACTGGTGAAGACTGCAGAGACCAGTGGAGACTGGTGAAGACTGCAGAGACCAGTGGAGACTGGTGAAGACTGCAGAGACCAGTGAAGACTGGTGCAGACTGCAGAGAGCAGGAAGACTGCAGAGACCAATGGAGACTGGTGAAGATTGCAGAGACCAGTGAAGACTGGTGAAGACTGCAGAGACCAGTGGAGACTGGTGAAGACTGCAGAGACCAGTGAAGACTGGTGAAGACTGCAGAGAGCAGGAAGACTGCAGAGACCAATGGAGACTGGTGAAGATTGCAGAGACCAGTGAAGACTGGTGAAGACTGCAGAGACCAGTGAAGACTGGTGAAGACTGCAGAGACCAGTGAAGACTGGTGAAGACTGCAGAGACCAGTGGAGACTGGTGAAGACTGCAGAGACCAATGGAGACTGGTGAAGATTGCAGAGACCAGTGAAGACTGGTGAAGACAGCAGAGAGCAGGAAGACTGCAGAGACCAGTGGAGACTGGTGAAGATTGCAGAGACCAGTGAAGACTGGTGAAGACTGCAGAGAGCAGGAAGACTGCAGAGACCAGTGGAGACTGCAGGGACCAGTGAAGACTGGTGAAGATAAAGTTATACCATGACTGGTGGATGAATCACCACTGGACTCATGATGAGAATCACAGTGATCAGTGCCTAGTTTTGCTTGCTGGCTTCTAGCCCAGCTTTGTATGTAGTATAATTGCCTGTAACCACGTCACTATCTTTTTCCACATTCTTATAGTAAAGCAATGGAGGAGTTCTAATTATGATCCCTAAGATATAAGATTATTGCTATGAAGTGAGAGGGGAGAACAATACACATATTCACGATCAACAATACTAGCTAAGCATGCTACTATGAACCAGTTCCAAACAAAGAGATACTCTTTAACTGAGCACAAAGTCCACCGTAAGTCCCCTCCCTTGATCTTCTCCTCCATGCCCTGAGCATGTGCAGGGCCTGCTCTGCTGGAGTGCCCACCACCTCCTTCTTCATCTGTTCCACATCAGCACTGGGGAAGGAGAGCAGAGAAGCCAGTGATGGCCACCGGTCACCCACCACCACAGCAAACTCCCTCAGGAACTCATCATCAACAGCAATGGCAGTATTCTCAGGATCCAGCAGCTTCTCCTGGAGAGGCACACCTGCACACAAGACACAGATGCATACATCATGTGTCAGTTACATTGGGTATTTTCATGAAATGCACGGAAAATCGTGCTGTACTTTTTTGGTACCACAATGACCACAGTTAATATAATTCAGGTCATTATTGTCTGTTCCATTTTCTTGAAGTCAACATTTAAGTTATAATTATAGCCTCATATCTGGTGCCAATTACACATAATTATAGGGAAAGTTATGAATGCCCACATCAATGGAACAGCAAAGATGAGTAAAGCATGCACTTACCGTACTCCTTTGAGATGCTTTCTGCTGCAGTATTCAGGCCAGCTTCATGCAGAGCCTTCACTAGGGAGCACCAGGAGGGACAGAGCTGTGGGGCTGACATCCATCTCTGAACAACTCTCATCTTCCTCTCAGGAGTTGTGTGATAGTCTTTCTCAATCGTGTCCACCACACTGTTAGGCAGGCCAAGGTGTAGTCCCAGCATGTACCACTCTCCCACAACTGGCTCCAGAGCTTTTAGGACCTTGATCAGCTCCATGGGAAAGAGGAGGTCTGCAAGTGTAGATAGGGCATATTACATTCTTGGGACACACATACATTTTTAGGGAAGCCAACAAACACACCACACACACACACCAGGCCTGTAGCCAGGGTTTCCAGAAGGGGGATGTCCGAAGTGTATAAGATATGCATAAGCATGTAAACTAGGGGTAGTGGGCTCTGGGGGGGGGGGGGGGGGGGATGATCCCCCAGGAAACTTTTAGAAATCAATGCTCTGAGATTGCTTTTGAGGCCATTTTGGGACAGAAGCATAGCCCCAGTATAGCTATACGTAGCTCACAGAGTAATGTATCTATAATAATGTACGTTTCCATGTGTTTTCAGAAAGATTGTATGACTCTAGGCTGTTCAGTTTCCACTTCATTGTTGGTGGTGACTCAACAACTGGTGAACTCCTGAGCACCTGAAATATCGATTTATTTACACATGTATTTACATGCGTCCTTTCAACATAAAGCACTTCTGCACATGTTCCGCATGCATTCATCTGCTGGTCCTCTATGAACAAACGGAGTATATACATAGCTGCAACCAAATTTGCTTGGACAGTCAATGGAAGTGAGGCTAGTGGACTATTTACAAATGGTAGGGCTAGGCGGTGTATAAATCTTTTGGAGGCCAAAAGGGGGGTTTGAGCGACCCCCCTTGAACCCCCCTGCCTATGGGCCTGCTGCACACACACACATCCTAAGTGCATCATTTGTATAAAAGCCCTATTTCTTTACTCACTCCAGTATGTGCAGCACTTCATGTAGCTCAGTTTCCTGGGATCCAGAAGTCTCTTTCCACACACACTCACCACTCGATTTGCCCCTTCCACCAGCACCCTCTCTACCTCACACATGGCATACAGGTGCAGTTCAGTCACATCAGGAAGGGGAGACTGGTTCAGCTCGTCAGGATCAATCAGGAAGGTCTCAGATATGATGCTATGACAGAACTCAGTCTTGGCCTCCATCACCTTCTGCACCACAGCTGCAAACACACTAGCACACTCCACATCACAGTCCTCTTCACTTCGGGCCACCACCACCACTCCCCTGTGCACCTCCTTCTCCTTCACCACCTCCACCACACACTCCACACCTTCCTCCATCAACCAGTGGATACCACTCTTCCACATGTTGCACCGACGACTACACCTGTGAATGTTGGCAGCTATAGCTAATGAGGAGTCTGATGACTCTGAGTTGACTAAAGGTTGCTTACTAAGCTGTTCTTCAGGAAGGGAAGCCACAAATGGTCGAAGGGCAAAGCTGAAGGCAAGACGAAGAAGAAGAACATGAAGAAATCGTGGTGGGAAAAAATGAAATTCTCCAGTGCACTTGATGTACCAGCCCCTGCTACACATGTGCCGGCCTTGGGGAGTGGTCAATGTAATAACAGTTCTTGCATTTTGTAAGAGGGCTGGGAAGAACAAAAGTGGTTCACAGTCTGAAGCAGGTACAATAGAATGGCAGCTTCCTATTTCTATGTGCTTCAGTTCCTGGCAGTATTGCAGTTGTTTCAGGCACTCTTTGGTGATGTACTCTGGAAGGATCCTGGTGAGGGCAGACTCAGGAATGATGCCAAGAGTGGAAAGTGGGCTCCCTGCAAGAGACTGAGACACGAGACTTTCTTTTGCAAACAGGTTCTTGTGTACCTCCTCTGTGAGTGCTGAGACATTCAGAAGAAGCCAGTGGTTCCTGGGGTCTGAAGCACTTCCAATAACAATCAGTAGCCCAAGGTTATGTAGCTCCTTCAATACAGGAAGCAGTTGATGCATGCTACTAAGGTGATGCATATCAACCTCATGTACATGGTTCAAGACAATACTAATTTTACATGCAGTAACATTCCTGAAATCCCTTGCAAGGAGGCCCAAGAGAATGGTTGCCCCAAGAGAAAGATCATGTTTGGGTTTTTCAGCACAAGTATTTTTCAGCAGGTCTCGCAGGTTTGACATGCTCCTTGTAGTAGGTCTGCGGCAATCTAAGAATATACTAGGGTTCAGCTTCATGTAATGTGTTTTCTTGCAGAATTTACTTGCCATCATTTCAAGATGGTGCATCTTGTTTTTGGGATCCTGTCCAAGTGACTTAACAACATCAACATGGCTACCTATGACAACCACTTCAGACTGAACACTGCTACTTTTGCTGTGGAAAGAGATAAAGGAGAGCCAGTAACCTAGCTTCTGTGTCATCACCTCCATCTCGTCACTCAGGTCTACTACTATGAAGAAGAGGTTACAACCAGGAGACACCAAGTTCTCCAGCACTGCAGCATGAGAGGAGTAGTACTCAGGGTCCCCAGCAAAGTCATAAAACACCACCCTCCCATACTGACTGCTAGTGTAAACACTGGGGACAATGCCAGCAGTGTGAGGAGGAACATCTGCTTCTGATAGTCGAGCTGTTCTTGCAAAGATGGAATAGAAAAGACCTTCTCGTTTCAAAGCTTCTATAAGGGAACTCTTTCCTGCCCGGGGATACCCTACTACAAATATTCTTGTCAGTGTATGTTTGCCTGAGAACTTCCTCCTTGCCACAGATTGCAACTCTTCATATTCTGTTTGAATCCTGCTAGATTTTTCCCTTGTATATTTTATGAAAAGACTGGAGACTTCACTCCCTCTAGCAACATCAACTGATGACTCCCCAGCTTTGTTTCGAACAAAAAGTGGAGCGTTATATTCAAAGAGTAGCTTCTCAACAGCACTGGGTTGGGAGAACATAGAGGCAAGGTGCAAAGGTGTGTCTCCATCCTTATCTGTGGAGAGTAAAGAAAGACCAAACTCGGAAAGGAGAACCTCAATTAAAGATGAATGTCCTCTGTCACATGCATTGTGAAGGAGTGTTCTTTCCTCAAAGCCTCTCACTTGTGGGTTGTAGCCAAACTCAGTGATCAATGCATGCACAACATTTGTGTGGCCACAAAAGGCTGCTCTGTGTATAGGAGTATCATTCTGACTATTTGGGGAATTTACATCTGCATCAAACTCCAACAGTAGCATTCTTACAACACTGAGATGACCACCATCACAAGCATTGTGTAGTGGTGTCATATTCATGGAGCCCTTACAGTTTACTGGACAATTGTACTTAGTGATGAGCTCTCTTGCCACTTCTTTCTGACCAAAAGCTGCAGCAATGTGAAGTGGGGTATCACCAGTGTCACTAACAGCCATTGGATCACAGTCAAACTCTGACACAAGTTTTTTCACTAGTTCCAAGTGTCCTCCCTCACATGCCTGATGAAGGAGCGTTCTGCCTTCAAAGCCTCTCACTTGTGGGCTGCAGCAAAACTCTGTGATCAATGAGTACACAACATCTGAGTGTCCACCAAATGCTGCTGTATTTAGTGGGGTATTATTCTGTCTATTACGGGAACTTATATCTGCACCAAACTCTAACAGTAGCATTCTTACAACACTAAGATGGCCACCATCACAAGCATTGTGTAGTGGTGTCCTACTAAAGAAGTCTCTACAGTCTACTGGACACTTGTACCTAGCGACGAGTTCTCTTACTACCTCCTTCTGGCCAGCTAATGCAGCAATGTGAAGCGGGGTGTCACCTGTGTCACTAACAGCCATTGAATCACACCCAAACTCTGACACAAGTTTTTCTGCTAATTCCAAGTGTCCTCCATCACATGCGTCATGAAGGAGTGTTCTGCCTTCAAAACCTCTCACTTGTGAGCTGCAGCCAAACTCAGTGATCAGTGCACACACAACATCTGTGTGTCCACCAAAGGCAGCCCTGTGTAAAGGAGTGCTATTCTGACTATCTTGATAGTACACATCTGCACCAAACTCTAAAAGCATTCTTGCAACACTGAGATGGCCATTACCACAAGCCATGTGCAGTGGTGTCCAATTCCTGGAGCCCCTACAGTCTACTGGGCACTTGTACCTAGCAATGAGCTCTCTTGCTACCTCCTTCTCACCAACCAGTGCGGCAATGTGGAGGGGGGTGTCACCTGTGTCACTAACAGCCATTGGATCACACCCAAACTCTGACACAAGTTTTTCGATTAGTTCCAAATGTCCTCCCTCACATGCCTGATGAAGGAGTGTTCTGCCTTCAAAACCTCTCACTTGTGGGCTGCAGCCAAACTCAGTGATCAGTGCACACACAACATCTGTGTGTCCACATAAGGCAGCCCTGTTTAGTGGAGTATGATTGTTAGCATCCCGAGCGTTCACATCTGCTTCAAACTCACAGAGTAGTGTACTCACAATGTCAATGTGTCCCTCAAAACAAGCACAGTGTAAAGGAGTTCTTTGTTTTGAATTCACACAATTGACTTCATACTCATGAGAAGCTAGGAAGCCTCTCACTGTCCGCCGATGGCCACGAGAAGCAGCAATGTGAAGGGGGGTGTTACCACTGGTGTCAGCTGCCATTACCGGGTAAGAGCCAATGACTATGTCAGTATCAGTTGGACCTACAAGACATGAGGAAATATCAAGCTGTAACTTGAGTAGCTACACTAAATGTGCATGGTTCTTATACAGTCATGTATATATATATATATATATATATATATATATATAGCACAGTGCCAAGGATCTATATGGCAGTAAACAAACCTATAAATCTCTGGTCATCTGTGCTATAACTATTATATATCTGACTGGCTCCTTGTCATGTGCAAGCATTTACAGTAACTTGACTCGATAAGCTGTATATAAAAGCTGTAATACAGTAAGCAATGTAGTGTACTGTAAACTAAAATACATGAAGAGGGAAATGTTTGTGTGCAATATCTTATTACACTAAGGTTTCCATGCACTGCAGGATGAATATTCGTGTATTGCACGAGTGCAGGGATGTATTTCACAACTCTGAAGGATGAGTGAAATTCTCCCTGCATGAGTGTAGTATCCCATATTGCAGAGAACTAATGTAATAAGAGATTTATTCTGTACTTACTGTTAACACAAACATGCATTTCTAAATCATGGTCAAAATTGTCTTGCCAATAGATGATCAGTGTTTACAGTACACAATGTATAACAACTACACATGTAGAGTATATATTTACAGTGCACTATTTTAGCTCTACCTTTGCAATATGGAAGAATACTGCATGGTAGCTCTAGACTTAGTCTCGTTCCCAGACCTCATTTTTCGCGTGCGCCCGCCGGAAAAAAGGGTCTGGTGAACTGCCTATTCCGTTTTCGTTCAAGTGCACCGGAATGCTGGCGCATTGTTCTTTTCTAATTTAACACCTGACGTCATCGAAGATTGCATTCCACATTGCGTGCCAACGATCTACTAGCGAAATGGACATTGATCGGGCAACCCTAGCTGCCGTGAGTAGACTAGGCTATTGTATCTATCGAAAGGAGCACGATTAGGCTGTCTAGGAGTTTGCTGTTTACTAGAGCGCTTTTGAACTTACAATCCAGTTGACGTGATGTCACGGTAGTTTCAGAATATTGGAACCAAAACGGTATAGGCAGTTCACCAGACTACTTTCCCGCTTGGCGAAAAGTTGTCTGGGTACGAGACTAGCTCTAGACTATGCACACCTGGAGTATAAAATAAGGGATAATATTGCACAAATGCAGGGATGTGTTTTCTGAGTCTGGAGGGCAAGTGAAAATACTCCCTGCACAATGCATGTAATCAGCAAAATATATAGTACATAACCACTGTCTCTTTGGCTTGTCTGCAACCAGGGTAACCACTCTGTGGTTAAAACAACCAATTTGTTTTTGCAGTGTATACTGTGCAATATCGCATGAGTTGTGTTCAAATCATGTACTGTAAATACAGGCCATAAATGTGTAGTTGTTACACATACAGTCGAACCTCCCATAACGGACCCTCCGAGAAGCGGACAACCTCTCTACAGCGGACAAACGCTGTGTTACGGATTGAAATTACTATAGTACTAGTACATAAGTAACCTCCGAGAGGCGGACGCTTCTTGATTCCGGACAGCGGACAAGATTCGAACTCCCAACGTGACTTTTCAATACAAAGTTGCCTCTAAATAACGGACGCCCAGGAAACCACACCTATAAAATTGTAGCACACCCACACAGATATTGAGAATTTAACTAGCCTATAGTATCATTGTTACGTGTTTTTTTTTTTCAATCCCATCCAGAATTTTTCTCATCAAAATACCAATTGCAATTGTTTCTCAACAATTGCATGACAATATTTTGATTTGAAAAGTTCTGGTTGGAATTGAAGAAACCACATATAATCATAAAATAGAAATATCAAGTCATTACATTAGTTTCCATGCAACATGGGATATTGCATGGAAACTAATGTGGTAATTTGATATTAAGACAACTGCATGGAGAGGAAGCTTCCCAGACTATCTTACAACCAGCATCTTGCAGTTAGTAACCACTGAACATCTGTGGTTACTCATGCTTGTATGCAACAACATACATGATCTTGCAGATATAGTAACCACTGAACATCTGTGAAAGAGTCACCATGCAGCTTTTGTCAAAAGCATCATCAGTGACTCCCTCACAGATGTTCTGTGGTTTGTCAGTTGTAATGTATGATTTGGGCTCAGGTTGCTTATGCAATTAGCCTCACAGATGTTCTGTGGTTTGTCAGTTGTAATGTATGATTTGGGCTCAGGTTGCTTATGCAATTAGCCTCTAGTACCCAAATAAGCTTCTCATAACCACTGTCTCCTCAGCTTGACTGCAACCAGGGTAACCACTCTGCGGTTAAAACAACCAATATTTTTTTGCAGTGATATAGTTCCATGGAACATTAACATACATATATATAGACAGCTATATTCCCATGTAAACCCCTCAGGGAGGGAAATATCCCAGTTAAACCCCACCTGATGTATAGGTAAAGCTATAGGTGGGCACAAGTTTAAAACATACCCCAAGTGCTCAAAGAACATGGAAACAGTAGAGATTTAGTGCTGCCTTAGTGCTCCTGCACATTTGGGTGTTATTTATAAATATCAAACACAATCGAAGTAAGCTGAAGGATATGTGGGGAGGAAGGACGATTCTTGATGTATTAGTTACATTGTATAGTTATATATATAATTATATAGACTTGTCAAATGAAACGAAACTACAGTGTAAAATGTGGAATGGAACTGGTCTAATCACGGAACATGAAAGAACGGGGCTGCAACTGCATGCGCATGACAGGCGTGGGTTTTGGTAAAAAGTAGTATGAAGCACAGCACATGAAGCTAAGCAAGCTGGTGATGTTTCATGTATCTCTGTTACCTGGCAATATCTGATGTTCTTTACCTCCTGAAAAATCCTCCAGAAGATGGCATATCTTTTACCAGCAAAACAAATGCCAGAGAAATATAAGTACCTACAAAAATGACAACACTGAAAATGGTACAACAACAGCTAATGGTGTGGGGATGGCTTTGCTCATACTTGGACTAATACACTGCTGATAACCTGATACTTGTATGTATATGCTGAGTGGCATGTAGTTCAATCCGTGTACATTAATGAAGATTCTCTTGATGTTGAATACAGCATGTCCCCAAGCAACCAGAGCTGTTGTATAGTGTGTCAACCAACATGAATTGTCCAGTGGAAAATTGCTAAGTGATGCATGAGCACATTAATGCTGCTAACCAGCACCTCAAGATGCAGTATGCACAGCAGATTGGGCTCCAAGATCCTTTGGTAGTAGCTGTGGAGTTGGAGTGGATTCTACTGCTACCAACAACGGCAACAAGATAAGAAGCCACTAAGCAGAATTGCAGCAAATGACAGCCACCCAAAGTGTATTGCTTACGTAGGGCTCCCACATACGTAGTGCATGGGAGTAATATGATCGCATACAGAGTGTGTAAGAAACGGTACCATGCAAAATGTGCATGGGCAAGATACTGAAGAGTAGTGCCAGAACACAAAGACAAAGTGGCACTATTTCAACTGTCGAAGTTAACTAATGTACTGGCATTCTTTCTATAGACCAAATACACTTTACATGCTTGCACTCATTGTGATATTCAAAAACTTTTGCTTTCACACTCACATTGCAAAAACTACTTGGCTAAAATGATCATGAGTAAAGGTTACTGCAGTTCCAGGGTTCATTGAGCAGGTGATTAAACCAATCAATCACCCCCCTCACAATCCATAAAGCTTCAAAGAGCTAGCTTGTCTGCTAGCCAGTTCATATGCATCCAAATGATAATAGCCAGCAGATGGATGCATACGAAAGGTTGAACCACCCTGAAGTCATGTTACACTCCCCGACAGACCTGGTTCCCTGTGTCATAAAATAATTCGTTACTCACTAGAGTAACTCGAAATTAGCATTTCTATAGTTCAAGCATGAGATGAAGGAGCTTTTCTGGTGAGATGCGAGGAGTTTAGGTGGGAGAGGCAGGACTTGCTAGAGAAGATAAGGCAGATGGAAGGAACACAAGAGTGGATAGATGAGTATGGAAGGGTGGGGGATGAGGGAAAGATGGCACTGCTGTTGGGGAGGAGTGTAAAGAGTTTGGAGAGGGAAGTGGGAGATAGAGTGGATGAGTGTGTTATGGAGGAATTGAGGAAGTGGTGGCAGAGGAGGAAGGAACTGGTTTACGGTGGAAGTCCCCATGAACCTGGACCCCTATAACCCCCAAACTCGGCCCCCCTTAACCATCAATATAACCATGTCATGGTAGTCATAATTATTCAATTACCCAGTTTGTATCGAGTGCTGTATCTGTACTACATCTGTGCTGTACTAGTATAGCTACTACCATGCTCATGTACCTGTGATGGCCCAAACGGGCTCAACTATTCCAATTAAATCATAATGCAAGTGAACAGTTCAAGCAACTAGGCTATGGTGTTAACTTACGTCGCTCACACTCTTTTGCACTCGCTGTTGTTTATATCTTTGTATTAAGGTGGCGGGATAGTCCTGGTGGGCGTGGTGTTTACGGTATCTTAATTTATTGCTACGCGCGCCGTACGCACAGAACAGTATCCCGCGCCGCGCCACCTAGTGCTAGTCTCGTGCCCAGACCCACCAGCGAGGAGAGGGTCTGATGACATCCAGCTGATTCCTTGGGCTTCATTAAAAATTCATAGCTTACTGTATGCATAGTTGCGAACTGATAACTAATTTACGCGCCAAAAAAGTGCTGTGTCATCGTGTTGAAGTAGTCAAGAATTTCCGGTGTTGCAACCACAGATTGTGTTTTCTGCAACGTGATTGGCTGTTGGCAAATTGCCCGTCGAAAAGCAATCAACTTAATGAAGCCGAGGAATCGGCCGAAGGTCACCAGACCTCGTGTGAGGGCGGGGTCTGGGCACGAGACTACCTAGTGCAGGTGGCCGAGGCTGGTAAGCTAGCCACGCAAGCGCAATAATTGTTTCCGGTTTACGCCCACCATTGTACAGCTGGTTTTTCTTCTTGAATGAAGCAAATCACTGTAGCAGCTGCTTCAGTAGCTTATCGAAGAGCTACGTAGCCGTACAGCCGTACTACAAGCGACAAAAGCATGAAGGAAGGCCTGAGAAGTTTCTACGTCGTTGATCGCCGTACATCAATGGCCACGCCCACCAAGAAGACTTTAGCAACTCTCTTTACTATAAACAGCTTCTCCAGTGGTTAGTCGAGGGGGTAACGTTAAGTATTCGTGACTAACAAACGCCGGGGAGAGTTCGTACCGCGAAACGCCACAAAAAGTGACTTTCCAATAACAGTTTCAACTTGCCATCCGTTATTACAGCTTATGACCAAAACTCTACGTAGCCCCCTCTAGCGACTGTTGAACTTTCTCCAAGAATGGAGTATGTGGCACTCGTACCGTACGAATGAAACGTGATGAAAAATTATAAAACTCAACCACTGGCACTGCTCTCCGCGTTATTTTCTGTAGCATGGTATCAAGATTTGTTACACAGATAGTACTTGCCATACATGATACAGTACTTGAATATCACGTTTGGCTGTAAATGATTGCACAACTAGCTAGTAAGATGAGACATTTTATATATGGCAGATAATTTATTGTGAAATTATTTACCCGCCACCTTAAGTAACCTATCAGCACTGACACCAAAAAATATATATGACGTCCAAGTCGGTCACGTGCCCTATCATTTCATCAGCAATTTTATGGTATGACAATGGTGCTAGTTTCTGGTGATTTGTGCAAGGGTCGAAGGTTCCTCAAACTTGAAGTTGGTGGAGAGTGCAAGCGGATTCGCAGTGTAAATTTATTTGCAACGGAAGCGCTAAGTAACCGCTAAATGTGATCTATCTTATTATATATTCATACACCTATATTTTTTTCTCTGTAAGAACAGTGATAAAACTTTTTCAAGTTACAAGAAGAATGAACATCGTACTTTCAATTTACCAAGTTACAAGCAGTGATCTTACTGCAGCAGAGCTCCAGAGCCGCCAACACTAATGTATACTCGCGGTGGTGCCGTAAAACGAGTGAGGAAACTATTTTGTCATTGCCCGGTAAATTTGAAACTTTTTGAGCTATGAATAGACTCCTGGTCCTAGCTTAGCCAAAAAAATTTGAAGCTGTTCCCACGTATAGTTACCGAGATATGGACTCGCAGAAATCATGAATATTATTACGTAAAATTTATGAGGCGTACAGTAGCTCCCTAAGAAGCGCGCTTCGACAACTGCCAGAATACAGCTTTCTGTGCTTTTCAAGCCAGCAGGAGTGAGTGTAGCAAGTAAGTGTGGATTATGGGTGTTGTAGAAATGGTTTGATACAATATAAAAGAGTGCATAAACATGCCACCATCATGAATCATACTACAGAACCGAATACTACATGGACAAAAGATCAAGTAGTAGAAGAGAGCTGTCATTTTCAGGTAGTGGTTCTACCAGTATCTGCAGTCACAGTTATCTGTCACCACCAGCAGAATGGAAGAACGAGCATGCTCACACACATGCTGTCTTTAGGTGTTCCCTTGGCGTGTCTGGTATGTTGTCAGCGTAGGCATGATGTGACAAGGGCATTAGCCAACCCTAGTTATACACCTGGATGGAGAAAGAATACCAGCAAGGGTTCAACTAAGAGCAGCGATTGTTATGTAGTTAATTGCTAGCCTTGTTCCCAGGCTCTTCCCCACCTTTTCGGTATATACATATATTTCTATACGAATTCAAATATGAATTATAAAATTCAAGAGTGTGGATTCGATTCAGAGTGCAGGAGACAACTCGGCAGAGTACACCCACAGAGGTGAGGTACAGGCTAATGCAACAGTATTTTTAAATTCTAAATATATTGTGCGTCCGCGCCATCCCTACATAGAGAGTCTACCGACTCTCTGATACAGATCGAGTGTGACAAAGGTATGAAACTGACAACTGCTAGGCACGTAGCAGGTCAGATCAAGAACAAAGAACAGGCTGAGCCCTTGTCAACATGTCTAAAGAGGAATCATGGCACTTGAGGTACCAGAGAGCCTGGCTGCTACAATGCCATAGGCTTTACTGTTAGGTAGTGGAATCGTTGGTTACAGTAAGGGTCAATGTTGGGCAGGTAACACATTGTTTCTGATCTAGCTAATGCAGCCGTCTACTACGAGTTATAAATACTTGTGGAGGACAAGAACAACATGATAGCCTTTTGTCCAGACCATTCTCAATTCCCTTTCAGTGTGCTAAAATGGAGGGAGGAGGCCTGAGAGATCTCGTCACGTACGGTGACATTGGGTAGCATCAGCTAGACACATGGGGACGATGTCCCGCAAAAGATCTCAATCCCCTTTCTTGTATGCTGGTCAAAAAGGAGGAGGCCAGAGCATTCATACAGCATCAACAGGGTTTTGGTATACTGGACACAGAATTATTGTGGTCGGGCACTGCCCTGTGTGTCTACTTTCTGTCTACCAGACACTGCCTGACGTCACCATTCACAATGAGATCTCATAGGCCTTCCTTAAGGCTTGTAAGCCATCAAAAACTGGATGATGGATTGACCTGAGGACAAGGTTACTACATGGTTCTCAAGTTAATCACCAAGTACAGCTTGACAGTCGATAACGAGCTGACTGTTCTCTGGGAAATGCACATGCAAACAGAGGGTTCACTTACTGGACACAAGTGTGTTGCAGGTTGTACGACCAAAAGGAACACACAATGCTCTGTAGGACATACCAGCTGCTTGAACATTCCCACAACTGAAGGGAGAGAACATATAGACCTAGCTTGTAGGGGAAGTGGTAACAACAGACACTACATAACTAGATATAGACACAGATGAGCTTATAGACTAAGTCGTGGGAGCTGATGAGGACACTGCAATTGTGGAAGATGATGACAATGAACTTGGAAATGGCTTAGAGCCTAAATGAAGATATTTATTGTGATTACAAGAAACGTATCCATGCAGTAGTCCATTTATTGCAGTGAGGAAACCATTTTGCAACAATGCTATAAGTACCAATTTTGCTGTGGAGTATGCTTACAAGCTTACCAAACATATGCTCAAAAATCAGCTTGTTCTGACATTGCACCACAGAGTAACAGCTAGTTTTATAAATTTCACAACATGATTGCGTAATCACATCGGTAAGTTCAACTCACCCTTGCTTCAGCAAACGCGCCAGATTTCCTCTTTTGACCCCTTCCGTTCATGTAACAGGGAATCCATAGCTCGCAGAAACCGTTAACTGCCCGTTTTCTCCAACCACTATTTGCCTGTGATCCCGTTTGTATCTCTCACTCACATTCCCTCCGGTACTGCCATTTCGCCCAAAATATGACGTCACGCTACAAGTAAATTCACGTGACTTTTCCGTTGGCGGAACGACTTATAATCAGAGGAGGTAGTGCAGGTATACGGATTTTGTATACGTACGTTACGTCTTCCGGTGATATCCGTTATGATAATCGGAGTTATGCGGTTGTCGTACAATGAAAGAGCTGTGCCAGACGGCAGATTTCGGCACCATCTGTTCCAAGCTGTGTTCATGCGAACGACCTATCCTTCAAGATATGTGTATTTCAGGTGGTCAAGGGTCCACACAGCTGTCGAGACCGCTGTTACTGTTCCCGTCGGTATGTGAGAACGCTGTAAAAGCCAGGTCCAGCTTCAAGCCTCTGAAATTGGTGAGATTCAAGCGCCCATAGCGCATGAACGCAGGGTGCTATCAAGACCGGACTTGCACCAGATTAAAGATCTGTTTCCGTGCTTTCTGAAAATCCTCACATGATGGGGTGACATCCCCATTAGATTTGGAGCTATAAGCCCGTTGAGTTAACCATGTTTTTGTGGTTTTGGTGCGCATGGGTAACTTTGTCCAATCGTATCTCCTGAACCCTACCACCTATGGACATGAGACTTCAACCGTTGGATGCAGCAAAGATTGAAGTTTATAAGGGTATGTAAAAGTATTGTGACATCCCCATCAGGTATGGAGCTGTGAGCCCGTGAAATAAACCATTTTTCATGATTTTGATGCACACGGGTAAATTTGTGTGACTGTATCTTTTGAACCCTTCCCTCTACAGACAGGAAACTTGTACCATTGGATACAGCAAAGGTTGAGGTTTATAAAAACGTGTTCAAGCATAGTGACATCCCCATCACAATTGGAGCTGTGAGTCCTTGAAGTAAACCACGTTTCATGGTTCTGTACGCATTGGTAATTTTGTGTGACCATATCTCCTAAACCCTACAACTTAAAGACATGGAACTTGTACCGTAGGACACAGCAAGGATTGGCATTTATAAGGATGTGCTGAAGTATCGTGACATCCACATTAGATTTGGAACTGCGAGCCCATGTGTTGGTTTTGGTACGTACGCATTGGTAATTCTGTGTGACCATATCTCCCGAACCCTACAAACTGTGGACATGGAATTTGTATTGTTGGACACAGCAAGGACATGCAAAAAACTTAGCATGAACCCTAGGGAGGTGTACATTATGCCGGCATCATAATTAGTAGCCTTGAGCAAACGAGCATAATTCTTAAAACCTGGAGTATAATACGTAAAATTTAGAGCATAATAAGGCCACTCCAAATGAGACTATAGTTTCCCGTCCTGACTTCCGTGATTTTACATGCGGGCGGGCGGTCTATTACCATTAACCATTACTATGAATCTCATTATAAATTCGTCCGAAATAAAATCTAACTGCGTCAGAATGTCCGCATCCAGGAGCTGTCAAACGCATTCACACTATTAGCGTTCCACTGAATCGGGCAACGTTGGCGCAATGCCAGCTTTTACACGAGTCTACGTTTGCTACTGTGCTGCGTTACTAGTGCGCGCGTTATACGCGATACGTTGGATGACATTGAAGAACTACGTATTTCGGATATTTAGAATAATAATGGCCATAATGGTCAAATGGCGCGGTAGACTCCGGAGGGGGCGGGCGGAGGACGGGAAACTATTGTCTCATTTGGAGTGGCCTAAAGTGATTTTACGAAGAGGCTACACGTGCTCTTACAAAGTCATTAGTCACTAGTTGCTGACTTGACTACAACGAGAGTTCCACCTCAGCCAACGGCAAATCCAGTGATCAACAGCTTGCATCTATGTCCACTGAGTCTGAGTTTTGCAGGAGTTTGTCACTTAGTCACGCAAGCCACACCCTCTGCAAAAGGTGTGGCTTGCGTGACTATTTGTTACTGTCGCCAGCGAGATTCAGATGTCTGCATTTTGCACAATTCTATTGTATATTGAAGAAAGACCAATATTTCGTCAGATAATTTCAGCATAATCAGTACTCTTTTAGGCATAATAAGCTAGAAATTTAGGAATTGTGGAATAGCATAATTAGACAATTTTGAACATAGTGTACATGTTGCTTAATAAGCCCAAACAGTTAGGATTGTACTGAACATTTAAACTGAATTGCATTTTGTTTACTGGAACACTTTAAACGAGATAGATACATGCTCAAGGCTAGTGATACACTGACTTAGGCTGACCCATCTGTCACCTGACATACATTTACGTCAGCATACAAGCCTGTAATATATATCAAACATCACAGTACTTTAGCAAGAACATCAGTCTCTCATTGTGTATTACTACACTATTGAAATGCAATAGCTATCAATTTTGCTCCGACTGGAACTGAACAATGTTTGGTGATTATTATGCGTTCTTGGTTTCTACGATTGGACGCAGCAAGGACTAAGCACAATAAAGGAATTTAAGATGTTATGAGGCAAAAATAGAGGAAAGTGAAAGGGCCAGGAGTTGAACCGTCTGGCTGTCATGGCTCAGTGGCAGAGCACTGGCAGCCCAAGCCAGAGGTGTCCTGGTTTCGGCTAAATTCCTTTATTGTGCTTAGTCCTTGCTGCGTCCAATCATAGAAACCAAGAACGCATAATAAAATGCACTCTTGTAGAAACATATTAGCTTATTAGAGTGTTCCTGAAAACAAATGCAATTCAATGCATGGATGTTCAGAGGCATACTACAAATACAAATTGCTTGCTGTGTCCTACGGTACAAGTTCCATGTCCATAAGTAGTAGGGTTCAGGAGATATGGTCACACAAAATTACCAATGCGTACAGAACCATGAAACATGGTTTACTTCAAGGACTCACAGCTCCAATTGTGATGGGGATGTCACTATGCTTGAACACGTTTTTATAAACCTCAACCTTTGCTGTATCCAATGGTACAAGTTTCCTGTCTGTAGAGGGAAGGGTTCAAAAGATACAGTCACACAAATTTACCCGTGTGCATCAAAATCATGAAAAATGGTTTATTTCACGGGCTCACAGCTCCATACCTGATGGGGATGTCACAATACTTTTACATACCCTTATAAACTTCAATCTTTGCTGCATCCAACGGTTGAAGTCTCATGTCCATAGGTGGTAGGGTTCAGGATATACGATTGGACAAAGTTACCCATGCGCACCAAAACCACAAAAACATGGTTAACTCAACGGGCTTATAGCTCCAAATCTAATGGGGATGTCACCCCCATCATGTGAGGATTTTCAGAAAGCACAGAAACAGATCTTTAATCTGGTGCAAGTCCGGTCTTGATAGCACCCTGCGTTCATGCGCTATGGGCGCTTGAATCTCACCAATTTCAGAGGCTTGAAGCTGGACCTGGCTTTTACAGCGTTCTCACATACCGACGGGAACAGTAACAGCGGTCTCGACAGCTGTGTGGACCCTTGACCACCTGAAATACACATATCTTGAAGGATAGGTCGTTCGCATGAACACAGCTTGGAACAGATGGTGCCGAAATCTGCCGTCTGGCACAGCTCTTTCATTGTACGACAACCGCACAACTCCGATTATCATAACGCTGATCAGTGGGACCAGCCCTACAGCACCACAATGAACTGGCTGAGATGCACCCTATCCTTTTGCCTGCTTCGATCCTCTATACAATGCATTCGTGGTGCACGCTCCTCGATTGGCCGATTTGCCAAAGCAGTTTCACCAGTTGATCTGGTAACTGCGGAGACGAACTTTCTGTCATGTTAAATTTTCATCCCGTTATTTCTCCCTTTTTTATTGCACTGTACCTTCAAATAGTATTGGGTATTTTGTTTTATATATATAATAATATTTTCCACATTATCATAACGGATATCACCGGAAGACGTAACGTACGTATACAAAATCCGTATACCTGCACTACCTCCTCTGACTTATAATATTGAGGTGAGTATTGTAGCTGCGTAGATCTAGGGTAGCTATAGATGACACTAGCTATAGTAAATTTATTTCATGAAAGTAAGTTACCTTTTTAATATACAGAGTTGGTAAAACCAGTTCCCCACTGGCCAGTTCTGATGTCAAGTTTTATACACATGACCTAAAGTGGAGAGGAAGTTCATTTCTAACAGTAAGGGGGCAGTTTACAAACTATTTTTTCCCAAAAATAACATTCTGACGTTAAGAGTGCGGGAGGTGGACTCATAGTCTGGCGAAGCGTGTAAGGGTATGGTCTATATTGCAGCTCCAATCAAATCGCGGAACGCCACGGGAATGTATATAGAACATCTGGTCGATATGAATGGAAGCGCAAAGGCTGTATCTAGCAACTTTAGTCTACCATAGTTTGGAGGAAGAACAGCTCTTCCTGCAAGAGTGTGATGGCATCGCTGTTCTTTCCACAGGCTAAGGGATGTATCTCTGCCTGGCTTCCTTCCCCTTCCATTTGGTAAGCTCAGCCCTGGGAGTTCACTGCCTGTATTCAGTACACAGCCAAGATAACATTGTACTGCTTGTCAATCACGTTTCAGACGCAGGCAGAAAGAATGTACATCGATTCCTGTGTTATAATGACATTCATATCATGAATAAGCTTATAATAACCAGTTAATACACATTCCATGATGCACAGGTCAGGTATAGACATTAGACCAGATCTTTGTGCTGTGCGCTTGGGTCCGGCTTTGCCAGACTAGTAGGCTCATTAAAATAAGCCTGTTACATGTACGAAATGGAATATCCCATAGTAGCCTTAGTGCTATAGCTAGATGACCATCATCTGTTTCATACACTGGCCATAGCTACTATTCAAGGATGTTTTACTTCCAATTGTGCAGCTGCTATTTGAGGGCAGTGTCTGATCAGCATTTGATGGTAGGCATGACATTATGAGGATAGGGGAGGGGGATCACAAATTTATGTCACTGTTACATTATTTGGTTTGTATATAGATGCCACCTAAATATGTACACAGTGAGTCAATCCATGCATAGCTGGTATACTTTGCCTGACACTTGTAATGCTTTGTATCTTTCATTTCAGGACTTTGTGCAGCTGTGTTGGAGCTACAGAGGGATATCACTCACACTGGAGTACAAATGTGCTCAGCAGGCAGAATGTCCTTTTTGCTTGTGTAACCTATGTCAACTTCATTCACAAATTGTAATAATAAGATTATGCTCCTTGTCCTAAACTCAGTGTTTCTACGTTGATTGAGCCATGATAATACTTCTTAGTAATGGAGTTACAGGTTGTACAGGATAGGGTGGAAGAAAATTGCTGTGGGAGCTATTAGAACAGTGGCATAAGAAGCAGTTTGTGGGGAGATGGGCTGGAAAAAGAAGAGAGATGTGGACAGATTCTGGAAGTTTTGGTTAAGAGAGATTGGTGAAACCAGATAATGAAAGAGCCAGGTGTAGGTTGGAGGGAGGAATACGATATACTACTGAGAAAGGCTAAGAGTCAGGGTCGGCAGCACATGCAGCAGTTCAGAAAAGGAAGATAGGAACAAAAAGAACAAAACTGAGCAAACTGTCTAGACATGGAAAGTAGTTAAAGAACAGCAGGGGCCAGAGAGGTACATGGGCTCATGGGAAAGACATCTGGCCACGTTAGGTTGAGGTTCTGATTGAAGTCAGGTCCTGCAGGGTTGTTTGAAGATGAGATGTGGATTGGCAGAGGTGGACAGATGTGTGCTTTGTAGCTAGTGGAGGGCAATTTCACAAATTCTGCACCAGCCATTTCTTCAGTCAGTCATTAAAGTAACTTCGAAACCAGTCGCATTGCACAGACTGCACTGGGAACGAGAAAAGTAGCTCAATCGCGCGCGCGTTCAGATACACAATTATGCACTAGAGGTCAAAGTTTACTAATGGGTTTTATTCCTGTCTCTAGCCGCTAGTCACGCCGTTGCCTGGAAACGACTTTGTTAGCATGCCTCCCAAGCCCCAGGGCAAAGCTGGTCTACGTGGAGGGACGGGGAACAAGTCTGCAGTTACTGGCACTGGTACCAGTGGGAAACAGGTATAGCAGCGCTTAGTAGTGATTTCTATTGACATCGTCAAAACGTGCGCGAGTTTTTGGATTATAAACTGGTAGGGAGGCACACGCCTAACCCCACCCTCTTCTTGGAAACCAGTGATTGGTGAGTCACTGCTATCTTCCAAACAAAGTCAAATAATTGAACAGAAGATATGTCCTCCCACCCTTTCCAAACTAAGATCCCACTGTTCCAGCTCTTGTCTCTACACTTATTAACAGACAAACATGAACAATGCTCAATGAGATGGTTAGAAGAGCTGTTGTCCCTTCCACTCTACTGTCTAGATCTACTCTCAAGCCCAGCATGAATTCAACAGTGTAATCAGTGTAATGTAACAGCATCGTAGGAGTCAAAACATTTCACAACTTTTCATACTCAAAATGTGCTCAAGGGTCCATAGAGTTCTGGGGAGAACCAGTTTAGATATACGATAAAAGAAAATTCATCATGACAAAGCGAGGAATCACATTATCACCCTGCTATGTCCCAACAGCGTACTGCAGTAGGCCCATCTTCCCAGCCCCGAAGGACCACCCCAACTGCTGTAGCTGGCCCAGTTGGTAGGAAGGCTCCTAACACAGCTGCAAAGAAACCTGCAGCTGGAGGACCAGCAAAAGGAAGAGGAGCAGTTAACACCAAGGGTAAGGTCATTCTTCATTCCTTTCTGACTGCACTGATTAGAACTATGTTGACGAGCACAGCCTTACAATTTGCCCTCTGCTTCTCTCTTCTCTTTCTTCTCCTCTCTTCCTCCTATTTTCTCCCCCTTTTTTCTTTCATTTTTTCGGCTTTTTCTTCTCATGCCCTTTCTTCTTTCCCTTCCCCTTGTCCCCTTCCTCTATTCCCATTTATCTCCTCCTCATTCTCTCTTTTCCCTCTTCTTCCCTTCCCTCCTATATATTGTCTACCACCTAGGTGGAAAGGCTTCTGCTCCCTCCAAACCAGGAAGTGGCTCAGCAACTCCCAAAAAGCCAGCATGGACGAAAGAGGATGAAATGGCTCGTAAGATTCAGACACAGTTCAGGGGATACAGGTTAGCCAAATAGCTACAACTATTCCCTGGTCACTCTACTGCTTTACCAACAGTAATTTGATTGTTGACTTGCCATTTTTATGTCGCCTGCAAGCAAGCAAGCAAGTATTGTACATATGCCCCGCCTCTGTCTTCTGTACAGATGCCCCGCCTCTATTTTCTGTACAGATGCCGGAAGCTGCTACTGGAATTGAAGAGGAAGAAGGAAGAATATGACATACTCATGGACAAGCTGCAGAAAGATGTGAGAACGATACATGTACATTTCATTTGCTCAGCAGTAGGTTTGGATTTAGACCATGATTCTGAAAGCCAACAGTACAGATCATTGTAAAGCTTGGGGGAAAGGGCATCCTTGGCAACTGTCCTGCACAAGCCCTTTTGAACTTTGAACTCTCCATTGCTTTCTGCAGTGGTGATGAGCATTACTGCCAGCGATACAATGATTGAGGATGGTTGCCAAGCAACCCTTTTCCCCATGTATTTCTTGTATCCGCAGCTTATCTCAGCTGTCCCAAGAGACTTCGCCTTCTCGAGTTTTTGCAAGCCGTGCCCTGTAGCAACCTAAGCCATCACAAAGCTCAAGTCCCAGATGTAATTATGACATCCTTGGCACCATAGGCCCTGCATCATGTGACAAGCAATGCCACTCAGAACACCAGACCATC
Source organism: Agelas oroides (assembly GCA_949130485.1). Taxonomy (NCBI): domain Eukaryota; kingdom Metazoa; phylum Porifera; class Demospongiae; order Agelasida; family Agelasidae; genus Agelas; species Agelas oroides. The sequence goes on from OX422199.1 coordinate 3,824,638, forward strand.
TCTCACACATGTCGGTGGGTCTAGGCATCAGCTCTATGGAAGTAAGTAGGCTGTATTCCCAGTCAGCATTCCCGGTCTACAGCTTGTAGTTATACTCGTAGTGAATGGATGGGCATGGTTCCAGCTCAGCTGCACTTGGATGATCAGAATATGGGGACTGCTATCTTGAAAGTAACATGTCTTTGTGCAGCTCTCCTAGCCTCGTTCCCAGGCCCCGCCCAGCTTTCCGTTGCTTGCAGTACGGAAAAGCCATGGAGAGCCTGGTATCTTTTCTCACGTGAGCATGACGTAATCGGAAAATGGCCAAATTTTGCAGAACTAACAGGCTGCGTTTCGCGTATTTTAAACCGACTACACGCTCAACGCTTGGTGTGTAAGCCAGTCGCCTCCCGCTAGCTAGATATGTGTGGTAAGTTACCTGGTACCTTGGCTCTTTTCGCTGTTCTTGGCCCGGTGCGCCCACGCACAATTAAACCCTTTTTACCATCCTTTCTATCCTGACGTCACTCACATGCGAAAAGATACCAGGCCCTCTCCCGCTTTACCGTACTAATAAGTGACGGAAAGCTGGGCGGGGCCTGGGAACGAGGCTACAGCTCTCCTTCTCATTTTGAAAAATCATAAGTATGTATGAGTGATTGTAATTGTCACGTGTTGCATGACATTGCCTGACAAAAAAATCCTATCTCAGTTCAGTTCAGTTACAGTGGAATCATAGGTGATAAATGATTTAGACTCCCTGTAAGTGACCAATTGTATTTTATGTACATGTAGCTATAGTATAAGGTATAAATTTTTGAGGCACTATTAAAAGTTTATGTCAGGTCCTACAAACAATCATTTCAGAGTGGCCTAATGGATATTTTACATAGGCATAGGAAACGGGGGGGCAGGCCTATAATATATCTGTATTGCTACCTTTTCAATTTGCAGCACAGATTATGGCCATTGGTTGAGCAGTGGGATCGTTAAAATCTGCAATCGTTCGATGTACCTCAGTGTACCTGGAGTGTAGATTGAAAATTTGTAGCTGCCAGGTGATGCATGGCCTGGTTCTTGTCTAGCTTCCAATCTGCGATCACTATACTGAAAGAACTATTCTAGTGGCTGTTTTCACCCAAAAATGGCCTCGGAAGCAATCTCAGAGCATCTAATTCCAAAATTTTCATAGGGGGGTGTGCCCCCAGACCTCCCTAAGCTGCTAGGTGCTTATGCATACAACTCTTACTCAGTCCCCCCAATCTGAAGTGTCTAAACTTCTTACACCACTGTTTTATGCATGTATACCTCATGAAAGGTTCAAGCTTGAGATGGGGAGGTAGTTACATACGTACTCTTGGGTTCAATGTAAGCTCTATTCACTATGTGCACACACACACAGGCATATGTCCACCTAGCAAGACTGGAACGTCAAAGGGCAGAGCATGAACGAGAGCGGGAAGAGGCAACACGGAAGAGAAAAAGGGAGGAGATGAAGAGAATTAAGAGGATCCTGGAGGCTGCGTTTGATGGGGACACTCAGGAGATCAAGGCAGTTCTTAAGGAGGTAGGAGAGGAGGTGACTGCATCCAGTACAGCTGACATGTTGTATGTAGTTTTCTATACTTAATATGCGAAAGGAATTGCACAATGGAAATGCATGTAGAGTATCTTTTCGATTAACACTACCTTCATTCTCAAACACATTCAAGTGTTAGGAAAGAAAGAGCTTAATTTCAACAGTGTCTACATATATAGATGCTGTACAGCTACATCATGCTTCAGTTCCATACGCACTCCAGCAGTGTACAGAACTTAACATGATTTTACGTAGATGTTATGAGGTACAAAACTTGCAGTTATCGGGAATTAAAGCCAGGACACCCAGCTTGGACTGCCATGCAGTCCTCTGCCAGCAACTGGACAACCACCAGCCCTCACAATCCTGTCTGTTTACTGCTTACAGCATTTTGTGCATGTGTTCTTTGTCCTGAGCAAGTTGTGCATTTTTCACTCTTCAGGACTCCAGCCCTATAGAACAACCACTACATAAAAAGACCTCATAATCACTGTTGGCCCTTCTGTCTGCCTATGTTCATATTCCTTTCCGTTTGGTTTTTTTTTAGTGCGAGTGATCAAAACTGGATGATGTAAATGGCCTGGGAACAAGGCTAGGGGCTAAACTAACACACACCTCAAACCTCATACCTCAACCAAGATTTCTGTATACCCTACCCACCACCTGTGCACACTCACACACGCACACACACGTATGCACACACACACACACACACACACACACACACACACACACACACACACACACACACATACACACACACACACACACACACACACACACACACACACACACACACACACACACACACACACACACATGCACACACACACACACACAGGTGGCCACACTGTATGCTGATGGGGGTGATGTGGTGGTGCAGAGACACCAGTACAGACTGGTGGAGTGCACTGATCCAAACAGTAACACTCCCCTCTCTGAGGCAGGGGCTGGGGGAGACCAAGACACAATCAGGTGTGTGTCTGTTTGTGTGTCTGTTTGTGTGTCTGTGTGTGTGTGTGTGTGTGTGTGTGTGTGTCTATCTGTGTTTCTGTCTGTGTGTGTGTGTGTGTGCATGTGTGTGTGCGTGTGTGTGTTCATCTGTATGTGTGTGTGTGCGCATGTGTGTGTGTGTGTGCGGTGTGTGTGTGTTCATCTGACAGGGTGTACGTGTGTGTGTGTTCATCTGTGTACGTGTGTGTGTGTGTGTGTTCATCTGTGTACATGTGTGTTCATCTGTGTACGTGTGTGTGTGTTCATCTGTGTACGTGTGTGTGTGTTCGTCTGTGTCTGTATATTTGTATGCACATGTGCATGCGTGCATGTTAATTCAAACAACTCCTGCATCATCTGACTGAAAATGCTACTCACTGCTTCCAATTGGTTTTCAGTCAATGAAGTGTTGGCATGAGGTCTGCCACTGACACCTGAAGGTGCACCCAGAGGAGTGAGTGTTTGTGAGGACCTAGCTCTCAGGGTAGAGCTTGAGCTTGCACCGAGCTCCAACCCATCTGAAAACCAATGTCTTTGTACAATCTGATCACTGAGCTAGTGAGACTCTCCAGCTGGTCTGGACTTTACCTTTTAAACTCCGATATTTATTGTTTAATTAACCTACTACATGAATTCTATTAAGGAATTTGACTTATATGTACTAATATCGGTGTTAGGTTAGAAGCATCCAAGTAGATACAAGCATGCTGTCCAACATCTGTAGTGAAGTAATCCACACCTCAATGTCCACCTCACTCCCTGCCACCAGGCTGCTGCTGAGTCTAGGTGCTGATCCTAACTCAAGAGGCCAGTATGGGAGAACCCCACTCTACAGGGCAGCTTTTGCTGGACACTTGGACGCAGTCCAGGTAACCTAGCCCTGTTCCCATGCCTCCAGTTTTTATCACTTTCACTGTACAAGAATGAGAAGGCCTGGGATTGTTTACTATGTGAACTGTGACACAGATCATTATAAACCAGCCACATGCACATAGAAAACAAGTACCAACAGAGAGCTATGTCAAGTGTACACATACTCAAGCAAGAAGATTTAGTAATTTCGTTGCTGTTACTACGCTTAGTGGGAAAAGAAAGCACTTAGAGGTTGGTTGTTTCTTGCCAGAGCTGTGAGTATACCTCTGTATCTAGAGCCTATGACATTGTCACTGCAGATCACATGGTAACAAGCCCCTCCCTCCATTTTTGCATACCATATACAATCAAGAACTGGTAGACCTAGGAACAAGGATAGTATATAGCAGCTAGCTCTGCTTGTGCTGTTAGTTTTCGTAGTTCTTGGTGTTCAGTTCAGCTACAGGTAAAGCAGCATACATATGTATGCCTTATGTACATGCGTAGCGCTATTCCACATGTATTTTGATCCACCTACACAATATGCCAAAAAGGATTGTGAGGGCTGATGGAGTTATTCTGATTTCTACACTAGTAATTTGCAGTCTTAATTTGCTTAGTAACCGAGTTGCAAGGAGCCAAATGATACAACAGCCTGCTGGGTCCATTTGATCTACCAGTCGCAATATATCATTTTGACCAGCTGTTCAAACTGCAGTGACTGCCAGTTTTCCTTATACTTTTTTCCCCTATGCCCTAGAGTGTGTCAAACTAAGTACTGGTGCTACATGTAATCTTTGCTTGCTGTATGAGTTATCCACTCCCTGTAACTCCTCTTCACCAGGTCCTGCTGGAGTCTGGTGGTGACCCAAGAATACATGACAATGATGGTTCCGTCCCAGTACATGTAAGAAAACTGCCTGGCTTGTAGAATAAGAGTGATTATGTGCTTTGCAGACATGGAATTCTAGTACTCAATGGGAGCTGCATGTATGTACTATGTATACTGGACAAATACCGAACATTAATGGAGGCCAGCTTGAGCAAATGCATCACAAATTTAAGTCCACAGGTGATGCCACTACAAAAATAATAACAGTGGTGCAACTTGCAATGATTCTCAATCAACCAAATTAAGTGATAATATTGCACTGAGAATGACTGTGTGCCAAAACATAAGTATGTTCATGCATGGTTGCTCTAAACCTACAGCCAAAAATCTCATGGCCATGAGGCAAAAACAACTTCAATGAGTCTGTTCTGTTCTATGTACAGGTCAACTTAGACATACAAGTTATCTTCTTCTCAATTGTGCCTCTTTTGTTCAAGATGCTCTATCCTGCTTGAAGCTCTTTATGAGCTATCTTCACAGTAGCATCTCTGATTGTAACACATCCTCTCACTTGAAAGTTGCTGTGTGGTTGCTCCTCTGTCTATGTTTCTACCCGTTTCCATTGATACTCGCTCTTGTAACGTCTCTGAAACTCAAGTCTTCAGCAGCCCTCAGGATGATTGTTATGTCACAGATCATAGAATGTACATTCTAATGTCAGAAAAATGGTACATATTTACAGTAAAGACATTGAACAAATGTATGTCACAAACACTGCAAACGTCACTAAATTAACTGTGTGGGGGGGGGGGGGGGGGGGGGGCTCACTCTAACAAACAACAGTGTGCACAGATGCAAGCTATACTTACACATGTACAGCACAAATGCACACACACATGAAGAGGGAATAGAATGCATTTAGTTATACATGTACATAACTGTTGCCTGAAGGTGTGATCAAAACATTTGCAAAATAAATTATTTGTTGCCAACTACAATGAAAGTCTAAGACCTAAGCTTTCTTCTAATGTTGTACATGGTAACATGATGCTCAAGGAGTAGGCCACTGGTGGAGTTCTGAGTGCACATACTTGTGCATAGAAATAGGTTTGTAATAACTCAAAAAGACTGAAAAGGCAGGATCACCGTTTTGACTTGCTTTTGACTCGCTTGTGTAGGGGCTTGCTCAAGCTACAAGGAGGTACCATTAGCAAAGCAACTTACACCTTGTTTTCTCAGTGCCACTCACACATTCTCCCTTCAATACCCAGGTGGCTGCCAAACCAGAGGTGGAGGAAATGCTGAAGTCTTGGGAGATCTCAGAGACAGAGCGGCTGCTGGTGAGGCTGCAGGAGGTGAGGGAGAAGAGGCAGGCACAAGAGAACCAGCTCAGACAAACAGAGGAGGAAAAGTAAGCATTCATACACTGATTCATCACTTACGTATGCATGTTATGGAGTCTTGTCTCATGCTGAAACCCCTGTTTGCCTCCTAACTTGGTAGTCCTTTTGACACACACACTTGTGTACCTATCTTCATATATGACAACTGTTGGCCATGATGTTCAGAACTCTTGTTTAGAACTGTTGGAATATATAATATTATTTGATGGGTGAGAAGGCAATATGGCTGGATATTGCATGAGTGTGCGGCCGTATTTTCTTGAGCCGCAGACGAGTGAAAATACAGCACAAGAGTGCAATATCCAGCCATATTGCCTTCTCACACATCAAATAATAGATTTATTATATACTACTCTGATTTAGCAGTACCTAGCAGATAGACAGCTAGCTACTGCTACTATAACTTCTTTGAAACGTATCTGTGCAGCCAAATCCATCCTCATCTTTGAAAATGAAGTCAAATATATACATGTATGCTCGTACTTGAGCTTGTACTGTGTGGTTAGGCCTTGTGACTTACAATGTAGTCCCCGTGATGTAGAGATCTTCCACAAACTTCCAATATATCCGCTGACCACCCTTCTGTATATGGAAAATACATAACATTGTACTTTCATGCCTGGCATGTTAATGATAATTATATGCAAGTACCTGAAGAGTCCTCCTAGGATTTGCCAGGCAATTACACACAGTCTTGAGTAGGTGTGGAGGGTCAGAGAAAAAGAGTATCTCACGGTCAGGTGCAGATGGGTTTGCCATCTTGTGTTTGACTCCAGTGGCATCTGCAGCTACCAGCTGAATGAAGCGCCTGTTGGCTGAGTAGCCATCCAGTGTTGTGCCTACCACCCTAAAGCCACATCGTTCAATACAAAAGACAGCTTCAAAGAAGAGAGAAGCCAGCTGGTCACCACAAGTTGACTTGCAAGGAAAGGTGGCATATGGAAATTTGAGATTGATGAAGAGTCCCCTTACCATGAACACGAAGACAGAAGATGCCAAAGCTGGTGAAGCTGAAGAAGATCCCTGCTGAAACTGAATCAGATCCTTGTTGACATTGCCAAGGTTCACAAACCCCACCAGTTCACCACTTGTCTTGTCGTACACAAGATCTTCTTTGGTATGCATCTCGTCACCAAGGAGACAGACATGCTTCTGAAAATCTACCATAGTCAGCTCCTCCCAAACCTTTTTGCTATACGGCATTACAATTAATTTGCTGTCTATTTCTATGTACCTGTGCAATCATTGAATTTCCCATGCTGGAGATTACATAGATCAACGTACGCTTGCTCAGGGTTGCCGTTGCAGACCTGATAGCCTTGCAAAACATTCAGAATGGTAGTGAGCACAGCAACACTGCCCACATGCTTCTGGATGTTGAGCGCTTTGGGCATCTCTACTTCTCTATACCCAATGCAGTAAGTGTTCAGCTGAAATCATCAGCTACTCGGACTGTGATAACTGCAACTGGCTCCCGCCTATATACTTCCATGTGGCACACAATGAGTTCAGGAGTCACACTTGGTACATGTACCCATTCTGAGGAGAAGGCAAAGCCAAATGTCCGCACTCTCTGCATCAACGATCTGAGTGAGTCAACTGGTGCTTCTATCTACTGTGTCAGAGGAATCGAAACGATCAGTTGAGGTGGGTCCGGCTGTGGTTCTGGGACCTTTTGCAAGTAGGTACCACCTTAGCTTCTCTAGAGGAACTGACACTGTAAGTTTTGCTCAGGTAGTACCTCTTCTTGTGCTTCAGTCTGGATTTTCTCCCCATCTAGAGAAAGTGTGAAAAATAGTCATAAGTTTTCTTCTTGTAACTCACTTAGGATACTTAGCCTTTTGAAAACAATGTTTGATGGGCACACAGTAATCACTAAAGGACTGACTGTAGAGGAAAATTTTGCCTTCTGTTAACTTTTAAAGGTACAGAATGTACCCCATCTAAAATCAGCTGTTGCAACCTACTATGCCACAGAGTGATGACAGAACAACCTAGAGTCATAAAAAAAAACACCTAGGGGCATGGTACTGGCACTGTACAATGTCCTCCAAAAGTTTCTAACATACACCTCATACCACTGGGCAACTAGAGGTACAGAAAAGGTCTAGTATCAGTACAGCTAGCTCAATCAGCCATAAATATTGGATGATTCAACACCTGTGTCACCCAGTAACTGTAACTATTGGAACTTTACTACACTTAAAGAAGTTAACTGACCTTGTTGAGGGGCTTGAACTCTCTTCTCTTCTTCTCTCTGTCTTCTTCAACTGAAAAAGTCTCTCCAAAACTGTAGCAATAGCTGCACTTTACCAGTAGTTTGACACCCATTTGACACTTTTGAGGGCGCTAATTGCCTAACCTGGATGGTTATCCATAGGCATTACATAGAATAGCAAAATTACAAAGGTGTTGATTGGGTTTCCAATCCCTGTCACTCTACTATCTATGATTGTACACAGTGTGCGTGAACCGGTCAAGGTCCGTTTGCGGTGTGGTCAAGCGGTCAAGTAACAAAAACGATGGTCAAAATTTTTTGACCCCGGTCGCAGCTGTAACTACAGCGCCTATGGGAGTGACCACCCCTTGTATTAGTCATGTTGCTCACTATTGGCATGTATACTAGGTATGTAATATATATGTATATATATATATATATATATATATACATATATACAGAGATTTTGAGGCGATCCCACACACAGGCATTGTTCCATTTTAACCCATTTCCTACCAACTGAGTCTGCACTACATTTCTATGGCATTAACAGTCTCTAACTTACCTTCTTCCCCATTAAAGGTCACTTTTTGTGGCAAATTCTCTCTCTGCCGTTATCAAGTTTTGCATCTGTTTGCCGTGACATGGAGTGTCTGCTCGAGGGCAGACCCTTAACTATTGCAACATATGGGTGCACGTGATCTGTTTCCAATTCCAGTTACATAGTCTAGATGATTGTCATTCCCTGATATCTTATGCTACAGTTCAATTATCTACCTTTTATGAAGTACGGCTAGTTTTGTTTTCACCTTTCATTATTTTTCACCCTAGAATACAGGCAGAAATCAGAGAAGCTGAGAAAGAGAACGTAGCTAGACAGAAGCAGGTCAGTTATAAATCATTCAGAGACAGCGTGCATGTGATTGCTGTCAGTTACTCTACCTTCCTCCAACCTCACAGCTTTCCAAGGCATATGAGGAGCTGAATAAGAGGATACATGAGCATGACAAGTGTGTGGCACCTAAACCAGAGGTCACGTTACAGGTGAGCCAGATATGGATATGAATACTGTCTACCTACATGTATACCATTATTTGTGTTTAGTTGCATAGTACTGATCTCCATGCCCATGTCCTTCGAGAGCCTGGGCAAGTGTAGCAGCTGTCCCAGATTAAAGAATGAGTTTGCAACCTACAGCTTAAACTTCTGGCTTACACCCAAAGTGTGGCTGATGAATGATTTGATGATGAGACAAGTTTTCCTGCATGGGGGATGCATGTCCCACACCTCGCTAACTACTGCATCAGCTGGTGACACTCTGTTATCACCACTTCCAAATAGTTTGCACTTGCTACAGCCTTGAGAGTCAGCTAATCCTGACCGGTTGATCAAATTACATACTTCTCTCCATCTCTGATGCAGGCAATCCATGATGCTGAGGATGACCTGGAGAAGATCAAGCTCCTGGCAGAAGAAGCGAGGGAAAAGCTACAACAGGTGGGAATGCTGGAGCCCAGAAAATTACTCTGAGACAAAAAGTATTGAATACATGCTGAAGAGCAAACAAACAAGGAAAGAAGCCTTTACTCTTACTCAGTAATTACCATTTAATGCTCACAACATTTGTGATCAGCCATTCTTCCCCCTCCACCTTGTTTTTATGCTGTATCTACTCCTTTCCTAAAACAGTTTAGTTCATAAACTAGCACTTGGACTACTAAAGCACGACCTGTTGAGTTCAGTGCTGTGCAACAATTACCTTGCTTAGCACATCTCGTGATACTTTGCCCCTCAGGAGTGTTTTCTTCCAACTACCATGAGCTATGCTAACAGCTACAAACCAAGATTGTAAACAAATTGGAGTTAGTGTATGCTTTTGCAGTAAACATGTGCAGTATGTGTTTCAGCAAAAATTACCACTATAATTATGATGGCTTATGAATTTTCTACAGGTGAAACTCAAGCTGAGAATGAAACGCAAAGAATTCCAAGACTGTATGTTTCTCAGTTACAGTATGAGCATGTAGTGATTGTAGTCATACATTCCAACACAGATTAATATGCACAACTAATGCTCAGAACTAAGTATCTTCTTACATATGCACAGTGGTGGAGGATGAGGAGAAGGAGAGGGCAGATGTTGTTATTACAATCAGAGAGTTGGATGATGTTCTCATGAAAGATGTGGGGAACAAGATTGCAGCCAGCGGCAAGTAAGCACCTAAAAGAATGTTGATTGCATTATCGATCTAATAGTGATGACAAGGAATTGAACTAACATCATTTTGGGATATTTCATCTCCAGACCTGCTCACTGTTATATAGTTTTGGAGAAGCAATTGTTCCCAAATCTTTTCAACTTGCTAGCAAGTGCATGTGCTGCATTTCAAATGCTTCTGCTACATGTACGTATATGCATCTTAAAACCCCAGCCTAATACCAGCAAACAGTTCACACTAGTGAGGTGCTCACGAGTTTGAGTACAATCAACAGCTGCAATAACAGGAGATAATACACAGAAAGAAAAAAAGAAGCACAAAGCGTACTATGTGCAGAAGTTTCACATAAGTAGAGTGGATGATGTCTAGCCATGTGCGTTGGTCTGTTGGAATGGCACCTCGGCTTGAGCAGTAGTGGTGCATTCTTCTCAGAAAGGGTAAAGTTGAACAAGCCAACAGCAAGCCAAAAGCATAACTATAGATATTGTACCTGGAGAAGTGAAGCATAAATCATGGTTTGTTTACAGACCCTACCCATATGTATTTGCATGTATAATTCGGCGTCACTTTGAACATAGTTGCTAGTTTACAGACTATAACATGACATTAAAAATTGGGAGCTGTGAAATAAGAATAATGCAAAGGCAAGGTATTGTGCATAATGATAATCGTCGTCCCAGTCTTAGAAAATTTTCTTTGTGTGTACATTAGACCAAGACAACAACAGAGTTGGAATAGAGTCAGAGAACTACAACCTCTTCAGTAGCAGTGGAGTTACTGAGTTTCTTGTACACAGGTGGCCTCTGATAATTGACACTAGTAAGCAGTGTGCTGTGTTCCTGCGGTACCGTGATACCAACTACCTGGATGTGTGCAACCCTAAGCACATGGACCCCGAGACCATTCGGATGTCACTGCTTGGTGCTATCAGGTGAGGTACAAATGTGGTTGTTTAACCGCTACATAGGTCCCCATGGTGTAATGAGTCCCAACTTTGAATCATACAGTATCTTAATCAGGAAGTAATTATTGTGGGGTGTAGAAAAGCCTTGGTCTGCACAAGATTGTCTAATGGTACCAGTCCCTACGTCCATTGCTCAGCCCCAAATTACGCCAGCAGTCCCTGGGACTACGTCACTCTCTGTGTCAGAGTATCCTAGACTGCCAGTGCTACACCAGCAGTCCTATATGGGACTTTACCTCACCCTCCCTTCAGCACACCTGTGTCGCCCTCCCTTCAGCACACCTGTGTCACCCTCCCTTCAGCACACCTGTGTCACCCTCCCTTCGGCACACCTGTGTCACCCTCCCTTCGGCACACCTGTGTCACCCTCCCTTTGGCACACCTGTGTCACCCTCCCTTCGGCACACCTGTGTCACCCTCCCTTCGGCACACCTGTGTCACCCTCCCTTCGGCACACCTGTGTCACCCTCCCTTCGGCACACCTGTGTCACCCTCCCTTCGGCACACCTGTGTCACTCTTCCTTTGGCACATCTGTGTCAGAGCACCCCAGAATTCCGGACAGATCTGGAATTACTGTTCCCCTACAGCACCCCTATGTCAGTGTATCCCAGAACACCGGAGTTATGGCAGCTCTAACACAGGGGTGCTGGGTAGGTGAAGTAAGAACTGTCAGTGTAACTCTGGTGTTTGGAGATACAGGGGTCTGGCAGGGTGTGGTAGCGTCTGGATCATCCCTGGGACTGCCAGTATAACTGCAGCATTATGGGACACTCTGACACAGAAGTGCTTTGGGGGGGAAGGGGGTTGCAAGGTAGTCTCAGAAATATCCTGGGACTCATGTATTATGAGATACAGGAGTTGATGGGAGTTAGGTATTCCAAGGATAGTTGGAGATTGCTAGTGTAACTGCAGCATTCTGGATTACTCTACACTGAAGTGCTGGGAGGGGGGGCAATAGTGTGACTCTGGCATTGGGGATTGCCAGTGTAACTTCAGAATTCTGGGATACTCTAACACAGGGGGAGAGGTCCCAGGACAATCTTGGAGTTACTACAGGACAGACCAAAAGTGCTTGACAGTGTACATGGCAGGATAGAACCATGTGTGGATTTGTAGGGCAGTTTTCAGTCTGGACAAGCATTCTCTAGTTACGAATCTTGACTGTTGAAAGCTTGCTAATCTGTTAATAATTATTAGAACTACAAATCATTACAGAATGGCAGAATATATTTTTGCATGGGTCACGTTTCAAGTGCTACATCAAAACAGCAACTTGAAGGGTCCCATATATAATACCACTCACACAAACTGTTTTCCTAATCACTGTACAGGTATGGGAAGTTTGCAGTACTTGATCTACTTAACATTGAGGACATGTGGCCTGTGGTGGAACAGAGGTTTGACATGGTACAGAAGAGCCTTCTACAGAGCATCATGTCCAAGGAACTGCTACATGAAGAGAAGTACATTAATTAATAACATCCACCTGAACCTGTCTTGATGAGTTGAAGTAGCAGATCTGCATAGAATAGGAATGGCCACATAACAGATATGCCATAATCTCTGCAAATATGCCCATGGGCAATAAGTTTAAGTGGTTCCTCAAAGAGGGAGTTGGATATATTTTTGAGAGATACATATGATACTTCTCTTGAAAATACTCTCACCTCACACAAAAGTGCAGTGTTCTGCAATGCCTCTCTTGTCATGTCCTGCTTATGCAATAGCAGCAAATGGTGCATGCCTTCATTTGTTAGTCCCTGAATATAACCATAATTACATGTACTACAGCATAAATAGGTCAGCATCATTTCAAGAGAAAAGCACCAAGCATATTATAATCATGAGTTTTGGTCATGGCGTAGCTGGTGCACACAAGCAACCAGACTAGAACAGTTTAATTTTCAGTGTGGCACTGTGCAAAGCTAAGCTGTGACCTGGTATCGTAACATTTGTTCACAACTTTCTGCAATGAAGCAGAACGAAGCCACTAGCTAAAACTGCATTGTTCCCAGGCCGTTCCCGCCTCCAGTTTTTGATGCTTGCATTATGCAAAAACAGAGGGGGAAGGCCTGGGAGATTTCATCACGTGCAATGACGTCAGGTAGACGGAGGATAGATGGGGGCGATGTCCAGTTGTTGTAACCCACAAACTTTGCATTGATCAGCCTCAAATGTACTGAACAATGTGCTGTATTGACACTGTGACATTACAAGAAGGGCCTCAAGATTCTTCATTGGGCACCGCTCCCCATGTGTCAACCTATTATTATGTCACATCTCCGTGCACGTGAGGAATCTCCCAGGCCTTCCCCCTCCATTTTTGTGTACCGTAAGCAATCAAAAACTGGATGGTGGTGAAGGCCTGGGAATGAGGCTAAAAACTGCTTTTGTGTGGTTAGCATTTTCAGTAAATGCTCATCAGATTGCTAATCAAAAGTCGTTTGGAAGTGTGCACTTACACCTTCCTTTCAATTTTCAAGAGTCTGGTTCCAAGACTACCTGCCTTTCAATTTTCAAGAGTCTGGTTCCGAGACTATTTTGATGAGGAATATATACTGCAGTATAGTGACAACTGAAGTCTGTGTGTGTGTGTGTGTGTGTGTGTTGTGCTCCTTGTATGCTTGTTGCACACGTCCACAAAACTATGTAGCCAGTTTGAGATCATTCCAAGTTGAACAACAAAATTTCAACTATGCAGTGTACTGGTATACCGTCATTATTCTAATAGAACGGTAGGCTACTGGAAGAAATTCGGAATTTCCGCTAATCTGCGCTACTTATTTTTCAGTTAATCTGATTTAGCAAAAGAGTAGGAACCACGAGGCATTCTTAGCAAAACAAAACAGCAAAGTCATTGGCAGAGAGAGGCTGTTTAGTGCACAAGGAAGCATTCTTGTCCAAACATCACTAATCTTGTTAAGTCACTGGCAAACACGTTGTAGTGCATCCAAACCGTGTTGTTATCATGAAGATGATCAGACAGTCAAAGTTCCCTCCACACTTCCGGAAAAGCCGTAGTGCAGCAGTTCAAGCAACAAATGCTGAAGTGAGGAGGTCTCTGTGTGCAGCTAGTGCATTTATTGGAAAATGTACTTCCATTACAACAATGGATCTAACCTAGTGGAAGAAATTCGGTTCCTGTGAATCTAATCTAGAAGAAGCCAGATCGGTAACTGTCATATTTGAATAATGGTGTTAGATACAATCACCTTTGCTTTCATTTCTGTGGACCTTAATATCTGATCTTGGAAACCCTTCCCTCATGCATCCACCCTTCAAGGTATCTCTCTCTCATCAAGCCTACGGACAGTGAAGAATACTCTCCAAAGATGTTCTTGGGTGCCCGAGTACACAACTTCAAGTTTGTCATTTTGACACAGCTCTTTAGCCCTCCTGAGGAACTGATGGACCAGTGTTATGTCATCAGGATACACATTCCTGAGCAGTGTATCTGAACACATATTCACTGTGACACACGGCTACATAGCACAGGTAGCGTTTTTTAGCACTGTGATCGAAAAATGAGATATTCTTGTACTACATTTCTGAGCAATGTATCTGGACACATATTCACTGTGACACACAGCTACTTAGGCTAACTTAGCACAGGTAGCTTTTTTAGCACTGTGATTGTATAGATATTTTTATGCATTGTATGATTAGTACCGGAATTATTGTTGTGTTAAATAGGATGAAACCTCCTCTGTCAATGTGCATGCACCATGCCACGCCCTCTGCATACTTAGACCTTTGTCAGTATGTGTTGTCAGAGCTTGATAACGTCTAAGAAGATCCCTCAGGTGATGTTTAACAAAGAACTTCGACAACTAATAGCTATACACTGTATCAGAATAACAGTGTCAAGGCAAGAAGTAAGCATGAGATAAGCATGGTATTCCAATGGAGAAGTGTATGTATGCTAATAGCTATAGAGGTATAATACTAGAGAGGGGAATAAGCTGTACAAGGTCAGAACCTCCATACAGCAAGTTAAATCTTGAAGTACAGTTCACTTTGAGGTCTAAATTTGTGTCCTCATCAGCAACACAGACATGTCCCACTTGAATGGTACCCAGGTTATTGATGTGTATTTTCATCTGGTGACAGGGTTTTGTTTTTCGTTTGTGTGCATAATTTGTTAGCTCTATGGCAAATCCATCACGCCTATAGTGAGCTGCGTAGCCTTTGACCTAACTGTGTACACTGCCAGCATACACTCAAACTACAGCCTTGTTCCCAGGCCTCTCCTCCCTCCAGTTACTGTAAGGCCTCTCAATCAATTCACTGTTTTCATCCCCTACACAGACAACTACATGCACAGGCACTTCCTTTTCTGAATACAAAAAAAAAAAAAAAACAATAGAAAACATTTTATTTTGTCATTTATACACTTGGTTGAGCCACAGTGCAAAAAGAGCAACACTACCTCTTCATTTTTACTTGTTTACACATTCTGTATACATCCCAGTTCTCACCAGAAATAAAAATTTAAAAAAATCCACACATAGCCCACCTTTTTGGGAGATCACAGGTTGATGTAGTATCTGCTAGTTATTCCGAGGCTGGGCATGCACTAGCCGCGCTCTTCCGCCTCCGTGTATTATATTGAACGCAAACCGAAGAACAAAAAAAAAAAACGGGGTAGGCCTGGGAACGAGGCTACCTAGAACTGGCATGAGGGGAAATCTGACAAAAGGCATGCAAGTCAGTATTTATGAAATAGGCCCCTCTCTGAGCACGCAGCAGCTAGTGGGGTCCTTTGGGGGCATGCCCCCCCCCCCAAAAAAAATTTGATGCTCTGAGATGATCAAATAGACATTTGCATAAAAGTACCAAAATTTCCTTGAGTTACTCATGGGAAGGAATTATGCAAGCCTTACCTTGAGTTACTCATGGGAAGGATTTATGCAAAACATGCCACCAGTTACTCTTGGGGAGGAATTATGCAACATGTGTTTTGCATAAATCCTTCATAATATACAATCTGTACACTATCTTCATGGGAAGGATTTATGCAAAAGTCGAAAAGAGTAAATGCCTGCTCATTGCCTTGTAATTGGCTATGAATATCATCACTACATACCACACAATATGATGGGGTAAGTTCCATATCGTTTATTGCTTTTGCATAAATCCTTCCCTGGTATAGGTCTCAGCTAAGGTTCCCTTCATGGGAAGGATTTATGCAAAAGTCGAAAAGAGTAGATACCTACTCATTTCCTTGTAATTGGCTATGAATATTATTACTACATACCACACAATAGAATGGTAAGTTCCATATCATTTGTTGCTTTTGCATAAATCCTTCCTTGGTATAGGTCTCAGCTAGGTCCCCTTCATGGGAAGGATTTATGCAAAAGTCGAAAAGAGTAGATACCTAATCATTTTTTTGTGTCGTTGGGTATGAATATCATCACCACTTGTAGATGTACTGTCAATGGGGAAGTTCCACATCATTTTTGAGCTTTGCATAAATCCTTCCTTTGTGTTTAGGTCTCAGTGTTCCCTTCATGCGAGGAATTTTATGGAAAAGTCAAAAAGAATAAATGCCTAATCATTTTTTGGTCATTTGGTATATATATGAATATCATCACTACTTGCCAGTGTACATGTAAGTTACACATCAGTTATGACTTCGCGTAAATCTTTGCCTGGTATAGGTCTCACTGTTCCTTTAATGGGGAAAAAATTATGCAAATCCACACAGTGCAGATATTGTGGCTATGACTCCACTACTTTGCACTGTGAACAGGTATGTTCCACATCGTTTATGAGTTCTGCCCACTCGTATGGGCTTGCAGTGTTTCCAATACCCTAAAAGTGTAGTAAGCGTAGAACTGCCTTTATTGATTTCATCACATAGTCAAGGCTATGGTTGATGCATAGAGGTGGTAATACAATATATAAGAAAAAGAGATTGATACGATCATCCTTAATATGTTGACATTGATAGAAATGAGAACTTCTTTGACAATTACTGACAGACATATTCCAGTAGCTGAACAGCTAGCTAGCTGCTGAGGCAGTGAATTAGAAACAATTCAGTGTGACAAAACAATAATATAGACATAGCTGATAAGTTAATCGGACATGTAACCGCAGTTAGCTTTGACCAATCAGAGGCCAGCATTCTACGGATTCAGGTATTAGGTGGGAATGGCCTGGGAACGAGGCTAAGTCCGAGCAGGTCAGTGATAGCTGGACCGCAGTAAAGACTTGAGTGTAAGTCCATGATATAGAAATATTGTCTTGTGGGCCAGAATCTGGCCTGCAAGATTAGTAGAATTATGTTATAAAGTAGAACTGTGCATGTGCTCAGATGTCACTAGTTAGATAGGATGTCACTTGCCAAATTATGAGTTCTGGTTCCTGTTGCTCAGATGACTTCACCTTATTGTTGTCAGTTAGCCAATCACGGATTATCATGTACACTGGCAAGTAGTGATGATATTCATACCAAATGACCAAAAAATGATTAGGCATTTATTCTTTTTGACTTTTCCATAAAATCCCTCCCATGAAGGGAACACTGAGACCTAAACACAAAGGAAGGATTTATGCAAAGCTCAAAAATGATGTGGAACTTCCCCATTGACAGTACATTACAAGTGGTGATGATATTCATACCCAACGACACAAAAAATGATTAGGTATCTACTCTTTTCGACTTTTGCATAAATCCTTCCCATGAAGGGAACCTTAGCTGAGACCTATACCAGGGAAGGATTTATGCAAAAGCAATAAACGATATGGAACTTACCCCTTCATGGTATGTAGTGATGATATTCATAGCCAATTACAAGGCAATGAGCAGGCATTTACTCTTTTCGACTTTTGCATAAATCCTTCCCATGAAGATAGTGTACAGATTGTATATTATGAAGGATTTATGCAAAACACATGTTGCATAATTCCTCCCCAAGAGTAACTGGTGGCATGTTTTGCATAGATCCTTCCCATGAGTAACTCAAGGTAAGGCTTGCATAATTCCTTCCCATGAGTAACTCAAGGAAATTTTGGTACTTTTATGCAAAAGTCACCACGACCCTCTGAGATCGCTTCTGAGGCCATTTTTGGACCCTTCTTCAGCCTTATCTGTAGCTCTTGGCAGGAAGTCTTCGACGGCAATGCCATGATTAGTCTGCTACGCAACCACGTGGCTACATGTACCTCGTTCCCAGCACGAAATTCGCGCAGCCACGCAAGCGACGAACGCTACAGCCAGGGCAGAACTATGTTACATTAGTCTGGCATCGCCAGCACTCTTGCAGGCGACAAGCACGCATATTTCCAGCTTGTACGAGCATGTGGCCGCTCGAAAAATCTTGGGAAGTCTCAAAAATTGGTCCGGCCATGGCCTGAGCAACCGGACCGGCTCCGCCGGCCCTGCTGATCTATTAGTGAGTTGAGATGAGTGACATGAACATGTATATACAGTGATGCTTTTGTGATGTCTGATAGACTTTGACTGAATAATCATGCATAATTTTGTAATCATTCTTGTGTCACACCCATTATTCAGGTTCATGTGATTCAGAGTTGCCTCATGCCCCATGATCATTTTTGATGGACAAATGAGTTACACTTTCAAAGGGCCAGATAGGGAGTGTTAGCCAAGTCAGAGACATTTCTCACTAAACTTTTCGATTTTTACACATTGCAATTGTGTGGTGTTCCTTTACCTCCAATATAATTTAACATCATGCATACTATATAGATGCTCAGAAAGGGGTCTATATGCACCTTCTCTGCTGGCCTACACTGTGACCATTTATACCACTTCATTCTCACTCCATGTTTCATTTCTGTGTTACCAATCCAATCTTATATTGATGGGACTTTTCAAGGAGGGTCCGTATAGCCTCATTCCCAGGGCTTCCCACCCTCCAGTTTTTTTTAATCTCACTGTAAGCAATCAAAAACTGGATTGTGGGGAGGCCTGGGAACAGGGCTAGAGGGTCAGTAGGTAGCTACTATGGTCACATTATCAATTCTTTGGAATTGGTCTTGCTGCAAAATTGCTTTCCGGAAAGTTATTCAATCTACAGTTTGACAAACTTGGGATTTGTTTGATTTTCATACCCTATTCTAGCGAGTATGCTTGTAATCATCCACACAGATGATGTTATCATGACAAATTCAAATTTACACACAGCAGTAGCCTCAGAGATTGGTGACAGTTCTAAAGCCAGTACTGCCGACTTGACGCCAGGTGCAAGTAGAGACCTTGATGATGTCCTTCCTGACTTAGCTACTTACTTATTACTCTGTTGTCTATGAGATGAAGAGTGACCAGCCAGGTGGGTGAATTAAGGCCCTCAGGGGCATTAAGGACTGGGTCCAGGGCTTCTGAGGCTATATTATGGCGAAATTTGAATCAATTTTATGACAAATTAAGAAGCTTAAAGTAATTGTTTAGTGCTGTTACATGTAGCCCCACCCTTATTGTTTACTTTGACATAACTTTAGGCCACGCCCACAAAAACTTGGCTGTGCCAAGCCCCTCCCTCAGGGTGTATCAGTGCAATGCGGAATTTGCGCGAGCAAAATTTCACGATTCTTTTTGCACCAATACATTCTATTTCAACTTGCCCAACTTTTTATCCGTGGGAATAGTCAATATGTCACTTTCCAAAGCACTGGAAATGGCAAATATGCCACGCCCACCAGGCATTTAAAGTTCCACTTCGTACCTTTAGTGGTAAGCTACAAACTTTCCCCAGGTGGTGGAGACTGCCTATCCTGCTAGCAAAAACATCAGGGTGAAACAGTACAAGTATATGGCGAGTTGCAATTGGCTATTGAGCTCTTCTGCATTAATTGACTCTCTATGATCAAGAGGCCATCCTCAGTGCGAATGTCTGGACGGACTCCAGCAAATACGGATCTTTGTTCAAATGTGGGTCCCAAACCACACATGCATGCATAGTCAACAGGTAGAACTTGTGACTTATAAAGGGTGATGATAGTTTCAGGCTTGCAGAAGGGAGAGAATGTTCTAAACATAAAGCCTAGCAACCTTCGAGCCTTACAGGAGACACTCTCCACATGTTTAGTCCAAGTTACATCGCTGGAAATCCACACATCTAAATACTTACAATGTTCTACTCGCAAATAAAGTGGAGTTAGGTGGTGAGCTTGGGAACGTTTCCGAGAAATCAGCTTGCACTTGGTTTTAGAAGAGTTCACAGTAATGTGATTGCCAGATATCCAGTGAGCAATGATCCTCAAAATCAATGGGGATGTTGATGGACTTGTAAAGAAGGATGTCATCAGCATACAACAATATCTTGGCCCCTTGAGAGAGCGCTAGATGTGGCAGGTCATTTTGCAGCCAAAAATGTGTTATTTTAATTGCATCAATGAACAGTTGAAATGTGCAGAGATACTTCTGGGAGTTGGTTAAGAATTCCTGTATTCCCTAGAGCAGTGTAAATTCTGGGGGACAATTATTGTGGTATCATCTGTAAATGAATATTTGTAGTCCATGCTCTGGAGATTTTGCATGCAGTAAACATCTTTTGTTTTTGTATAATTTTAAAATGGTTAGTGGAGAGTCTGAATCAGCTTTCTTCTTTTCTTTATGGAGTGTGCACATTGTCAAATTAAAACTGCTTCACACTGACTCCAGGGCTGTTCACAGTAAATGACCCAAAGGATGCTATTTCAGTTGTGCATGTAAATAAGATGCTATAGCTACTGTGAGTTAGTGACAAATGTCAGTGACATCTCTCAAACCCCCAAGGCACAGATGTTTACTGAATGCAAAATCTCCAGAGCATGGATTACAAATATTCATTTACAGATGATACCATGCACTTACGTATTTGTCCCCCAAAAGCTACAATGCTCTATGGGAATACACGAATTCTTAAACAACTCACAAAAGTATCTCTCCACATTTCAACTGTTCGTTGATGCAACTAAAATAACAAATTTTGAGTCAAAACAACAAAATCTCTTCTTAGAGTATATACCATATCAAAGTTGATTGATTGCTTGCTTACTTGCTTGCTCGACCTAATCTTCCAATGAAAAAGACTGGGTCACACATCTGCTGTGTTCCTGGAAAGCTACAATTCTTTGTGGGTGAGTCGCTATTTTTTGGTTAATAGCAGAACAATTAGCTAAATCTTGCTATTCCACTGCAGCTATTGTATTATCATAATTGTGAATTTTTTCATGTTTTATTATTGTTGATTTTGTCATTTCTTGTAGACAAGCAATTAGGTATATAAAAATTATGATGCATGTTGGGAAAAAGCTACACATTTATTAAAGCAAATGTTTAATCCTAGGTAAATCAGTATGTTAAAAAGAACTTTACTTTTCTGGAGTTATTCCAGCACTTGATGACTCAGCCCACACTTGTTCTTGCAACAGCACTGCTCATTATCACCCTTTAATAGTACGCTTATGGTTAGCCTCATACCTAGGCTCTCAGTGGGCAGCCCACCAAAAGCCTGGGTACGAGGCTAGCTTCTGGTATAATCACAAACCCTGTCTTTTTTGTAGTCATGATGGATCAATCCACTACATTGAATGTTCTTGTGGCAGCACTGCTCATTAATTCCCTCTCCTACTGCTCTGCTGACAATGTGTACTGCGTCATACCAGCTGCCACCACATGCTCATTCTGCCCTCACAATTCAACCAACTGCACCACACTCTCTGAGTACGCACAAGAAGCAGAACGGTATTTTACCTCCAACACCACTATGGTGTTTTTGCCAGGTAATCACACTCTTGATACAAACATCACAGTTGCCAATGTAACCAATCTGACCATGTGTGGAGAGTCTTCCTCAGGCAACATGGCAACAGTTGTTTGCAATGGGTCAGTTGGCCTCAGCTTCAAAAGTATGGTGGACTTCAAAACACACTCCTTAGCTTTCACGTCTTGCAGCAGGAGATATGTTTTTAAGCTATCTCCCATTTCTCTAGCTATCGTCCACTTGGTCCTGTATTTGCAATCTACACAATACACTGAGCTAGTTAATTGTTCCTTCCATGACAACATTGCCACGGCACTTGCAGTGAACAACACAAACATTACTCTGGCAGGGAACAGTGAGTTCACACATAACAGAGCCTGTGGTAACTTTGTACCAGGAGGTGCCATCATTGCTCTCAGCAGCAACCTAACATTCACTGGAAGCACAACCTTCCTTGATAACAGTGCAATATCTGGACGATGCTTATTTGTAAACAGTGACAGTTATGTAGTTGGTGGTGGTGCAATAGTCACATTAAACAATACTGTACTAAGCTTCAGTGGAACCAGCAACTTTATTGGTAATTCAGCAGGTGATGGTGGTGGTGGTGGTGCAATCTATGGATCATACAATACTGTACTTAACCTCAATGGAACCAGCAACTTCATCAACAACTCAGCTTACCTTGGTGGTGCAATCTATACAGGAATTAACAGTAAAATGACCTTCAATGGAACCATTTACTTCACTAATAATGGGGCAAAAATAGACACACAGGATAGATATACTAACGGTGGAGGGATATTTATGAGGCTAGGATCCACTTTGTCCATTTTACCAAACACCACTGTGTACTGGGAGAACAATCATGCAAGTTTAGGAGGAGCTATCTATGTTGAGAATGCTAGTCCTTTCAGTGTCTGTAGGTCAATTGAATCACTTATACTAAAAGAAGAATGCTTCTTTCAACTCCCTGGCCAAAATCTGTCCACTGATATTGATGTCCAACTTGTTTTCAAGAACAACTCTGCTGATGATGCAGGAAGTGTGTTATATGGTGGTGCAATAGATAACTGCGAACTCACTCATGGCCTGGACTTATACAGCTCTGGTAAAGTGTTTGACATGATAGTCCACATTGACAATGACACTGATTACAACACAACTTCAACCATTTCCTCTGACCCATTTCAAGTATGTCCATGTGAAAACAATCTTCCGAACTGCAGTAAGTCTAAGTATAATGTTCCACGCACTGTGTATCCTGGTGAAACTTTTCAAATTTCTGTGGTTGCAGTTGGACAAAGAGACGGAACAGTTCCTGGTACAGTGAGGAGTACAGTTAACAATATACAATACCCAGGTACTAAAATCCAAGATTCTCAACGCTTCCAACAAGCAAGCAACACCTGCACCAAACTCAACTACACTGTGTTTTCCCTGTCTCCAAGTGTGAACATACAGTTGTCTTCAGAAAATAGGCAATGTGATGATAACCTACTAATTACAGTGAGTTTATATCAGACCTGCCCACCTGGATTTAACTTTTCTATGTCAGCAAGATCATGTGTCTGTCAGCCAAGACTTGTATCCTATATTGAAACATCTCAATGCGACTATACAACATGCACTCAATGCATTATAAGAAATGGAGTAGGACAAATAACACGTGATTCAACCAAAAAGATTTGGGTTGGATATGATAACGAATCTGATGGAGTAATTCTCCACTCACGCTGCCCCTTTGACTACTGTGTCTCTCAAACAACAGTGATGTTTCCTCTTAATGAGAGCGACATACAGTGTGCAAACAACAGGTCAGGCCTCTTGTGTGGAGCATGCAAGGAAGGATACAGTTTGGTACTAGGCACCTCTCGATGCAGGAAGTATACCAACGATTACCATCTTGCATTGCTCATTCCTTTTGCAGTGATGGGAGTAGCACTGGTCTTCTTGCTCCTTGTCTGCAAACTGACAGTGGCAACAGGAATGCTCAGTGGCCTTGTGTTCTATGCCAATATTGTTGGACCCAATCGTCCCATCTTTCTACCAGTGGAATCTACTAACCCTTTGTTATCAGTCTTCATTGCATGGCTAAACCTTGACTTTGGTATTGAGACATGTTTCTACAATGGAATGGATGCCTACAGCAAAGCATGGCTGCAGTTGGTGTTTCCGGTATATATTTGGGTGCTAGTAGGACTCATGATACTTGTTAGCCATTTCTCACGAAGATTTGCCAAGCTGCTTGGTAACAACCCAGTTTCTGTCTTGGCAACACTCATCCTCCTCTCGTACGCAAAGATCCTCCGCACATTGATTGCTACAGTCTATTTCACTCACCTTGAATACCCAACATACAACAGAAGTGTGTGGCTCTATGATGCAAACATTGACTATCTCAGTGGCAAACACATTCCACTCTTCCTAGTGGCAGCAGTTTTCTTCTTCGTCCTCTTTCTTCCTTACACGTTCCTGCTTCTCTTTGGCCAGTGGCTGCAGGCCATATCACACCTGAGGCTCTTCTCATGGGTCAACAATACTAGACTGAAAGCTTTCATGGA
The DNA here is from genome assembly GCA_949130485.1 of Agelas oroides. Lineage (NCBI taxonomy): Eukaryota > Metazoa > Porifera > Demospongiae > Agelasida > Agelasidae > Agelas > Agelas oroides. The sequence continues at coordinate 3,848,960 of OX422199.1, forward strand.
TGCATACCATGCTCCCTACAAAGCAAAACATCGCTACTGGCCTGGACTGCTGCTTGTGCTTCGCTTTGTTCTTCTTCTAGTGTTTGCTTTGAATACTCAGCAAGACCCCAGTGTTAACCTACTAGCAATTCTCGTAGAAGTTGTGAACCTTTTCTTGTGGCTGTCAATCAGTGGTGGGGTTTACACAAACAGGTACGTAAATGTTCTGGAAGGTTCCTTTGTTCTTAACCTGATCATCCTAACTGCTGTCACCTACTGTGTCAATGTCCTTGTAGGAAGTCAGTATTTTATTGTTAACTACACCTGGACCGCCTCTGTCTCCATAGCATTTGCAACATTCATAGGCATCCTCATCTTTCAGCTGGCAAATGTGACTGGCATCACTCGATACCTTAAAAGGAAGTACACATCTTTGAAAACAGCAATCAGAAATCAAGCGGAAGCTGTACCAAAGTCTCGTTCTGGCTCCCTGCCAGACCGGTTGATAAACCCAGAGGAGTATGAACTATCATTCCACACTCCACAAGAACACACCACAGAAGGAGAAGAGGTTGATGATGAGCCTGTGTATACTGCATGGCTCCACTAATAGTTGTGTGAATAGAACATTCCAACGTGTCGTAAAGTGAATGGATAACCATTGTTTACTTAAAATAAATGTCATTTGTAGTATCATACTAGTTTTACTTTTAACATGTATTTACACTTGCTTGCATTTGATGTGCCCTTTTGATCTCAAAGTACATAACAGCATTTAGCACATACATGTGCGTGCACTGCAAAAACAAAGTAACTGTTGTTATTTTACAACAGTACTGGGTTACTACAGTTGTGTGACTATTGCAAATTTTAAGAATACAGTGCTGGAAAAGGATTCATGCAGTGGGATCAATACTTGAATAAACTTGACCAGCCTCCCACAAAATATTTTACATTCTTTGAATTAGTATCGGAAGGATATGTAGTCACACATTTATTGTAGTAGCCAAATGCAGAAGCAATTTTTTACAGTGTTGCATGTACTATAGCAAACTGGTCATGTATTAGCTAATTGCATACACAATAGGAGCTGATCATCTGTCAGATATATAGTCCTCCTGAACACCTGTGAGACAGTGTAATATTGTGAGCCCCATTGATCTGGCATAATCCATCTACCAATCCAACAATCCTATGCTCATCCATCTCCTTCATTCCATCCGTACAGAAGGTATTTTGAACTGGCCCAATAATAAATAGTTTGTGATGGAACAGTGGAAAACAAAAAGGTACACATTACTTGTAAAGTGCTGCCAGCAGAATAAATTATGTGATTTGTGAAAATACACAAAGTGACTGAAAGTGAGAATGAGTTCACGAATACAATTACTAAAACAAAACATCCCTATCAATCTTGTGTCAGCTGTGCCCAACTAGCGATCTTGTGTCAGCTGTGCCAACTAGCGATCTTGTGTCAACTGCGCCAACTAGCGATCTTGTGTCAACTGCGCCCAGTGCTTCTCCAAGAAAGTTTTTATACTGTGACCTGCCATACCAATTTGGAGTGGGGGAAGGTGGAGGAGGAGAAGGATAGAGGAAGAGGGGAGTGGAGGAGGGGAGAGGAGGAGAGGGCAAGGGGAGAGAATGGAAGGTGAACAACATGAACATCATTTGCCAAAACTGAGTAAGCCTGCTAAACTGTCTGCACCTTGGATTTCTCTAATTTGGTACCATGAGTAATTTGTTTCTTACTACGAAATCATACCACATTAGTTTCCATGCAATATCTCATATATGTAATAGATGATTCGTTCTTACTTGATCTGATATAAAGATACATTTCTATTTTACGATTATATATGTGGTTTCTTTAACTCCAACCAGAATTTTTCAAATCAAAATATATGTCATATGCAATTGATATTTTGATGAGAAACAATTGCAATTGGTATTTTGATGAGAAACAATTGCAATCGTATTTTGATGAGAAACATTCTGGATGAGATTGAAAAAAAAAAAAAACGTAACAATGATACTATATAGTAAATTTTTAAAGGAGTTTTTCAATTAATGTCCAAATTGTCTTGCCAACAGGTAAAGCAGTGTCTGCAGTACGCAATGTGTAACAACTACACATGTAGCGCCTGTATTTACTTTGAGCACTTAAGGTGTGTTTTAAACTTGTGCCCACCTAGCTTTTCCTATACATCAGGTGGAGTTTAACTGGGATATTTTCCCTCCCTGAGGGGTTTACAAGGAAATATAGCTGTCTATATATATATGTTAATGTTCCATAGAACTGTTGTGCAATATTTTCAGTAGAGATTTAGTGTTGCCTTAGTGCTCCTGTACATGCTAGCACTACTTAGCTTCACTCTTCTGGCAAAGAGAGACGTGAGTTCATGAATACCAAGATGCACCTTACCTTAATTTACTGCAACTACTCACCAACCCTTTGTTACTAGTCTTGCAGGCCGGACTCTCACAGGGGAGAGAGTCTGGTCAAACTCCAGTTATTTTCTTGTGCCTATTGCATGGGGTGTTATTTATAAATATCGAACAACAATCATAGTAAGTTGGAGGATATGTGGGAAGGAAGGACGATTCTCAATGTATTAGTTAGTCACATTGTAGTTAGACTTGTCAAATGAAATGAAACTCCAGTGTAAAATGTGGAATGGAACTGGTCTAATCACAGAACATGGCTGCAACTGCATGTGCATGCCAGGTGTGGGTTTTGGTAAAAAGTAGTATGAAGCACAGCACATGAAGTTGAGCAAGCTGGTGATGTTTCGTGTATCTCTGTTACACCTCTGGCAATATCTGATGTTCTTTACCTCCTGAAAAATCCTCCAGAAGATTCTCTTTCACCAGCAAAACCAAAGGCGGGAGAAATATATGTATCTACAAAAATGACAACACTGCAAATAGTACAACAACAGCTAATGATGTGGGGATGGCTTTGCTCATACTTGGACTAATACACTGCTGTTAACCTGAATGAAATAATATTTGCATATGCTGAGTGGCATGTTGTAGTTCACTCCGTGCACTCCAAGAAGAGAAATGTTGTGACCAGAGGTTTGTTGTTTTTAGTTGCATGAATGAACAGTTGAAATGTATGGAGATGCTCTTAAGGAATTTCTTGTATTTCCTAGAGCACTGTATAGCTCCCAGGGACCAGTATCATCGTGAACAACATTTGTAACTAACTCACAGTAGCATCTTTGTGTCCAACATTCAACTGAAACCGCATACTTTTGGTCAACCGTGTGTAGATTCTCTTGATGTTGAATATAGCATGTCCCCAAGCAACCAGAGCTGTTGTATTGTGTTGCATGCATGAGCACATTAATTTAATGCTGCTAACAAGCACCTCAAGATGCAGTATACACAGCATAATGGGCTAAGAAGCCACTGAACAGAATTGCAGCAAATGACAGCCACCTAAGACATTCAAGTGTATTGTTCGTGTAGGCTCCTATACAGTGGAATAGGAGCCTACACGAGCTACAGTGCATGGAAGTGATACGATTGCATGCAGAGTCTGTAAGAAATGGAACCATGTGAGCAAGATACTGAAGAGTGATGCCAGAACACAAAGACAAAGTGGCAGTATTTCAACTGTCGAAGTTAGTGGACCACTTAAGTAACTAATGTACTGGCATTCCTTCCATAGACCAAATACACTTTACATGCTTGCACTCATTGTGAAACTTTGCTTTCACACTCACATTGTATCTTGCATTTAATACTTGCTTGCATGTGTGCATTACTATCTATATAGACTATAGTCTATTCATGATATTCCCACTGTAGTGAATGGTCTGCACGTAGTCTAATGGTCTAGTACCATCCACGGAGCTCTACAGCTAGCTCAGAAAATTGTGTTCCGTTCCACATTTTAAACCATTCTGTTCCACTCCGCCATGAAATAGCCACCACCATTGGACCAAGGTGACTCTGACAAAATGGAAATTCAACTCAGTACAAGGAAATGTGTACTGAAGTACCACACAGTAGACTGACTCTGAGTCTACTATGCACAGCATCCACTTTCAATGCAATTTAGCCATGAGCAGCGATCTTACCGAGCCAATATCATAAAATTCAATCATAAAAATTTATTCAAGACAAAAGCAGTGGTGGTTCGGAAATCAAAATCAAACCTGTAAATTACTTCATTAGCAAGCATCTGAAAGCCTTATGGAATTATGCTGTTGCTACTTAGTCTGGACCTCAGACCCTTCTTCTCCAGGTCAGAAGGGTCTGAGGTCTAGACGACTTTCTACTTTTGCTGTGCCGCACGCTGAGTATATGGACAGGCCAGTATCTAGATAGGCCAGCCCCACCCCTTTCCGCATTCTTCACCATTCTTGGCGAACACTTGGATTGGCTGTGACAATTGTTGGAGATGGTACCACTTCACATGTGTGAGTTCAAAGTAATTACCAGCAGAAGAAGAGCGTGGTGACTTTTGCATAAAAGTACCAAAATTTCCTTGAGTTACTCATGGGAAGGAATTATGCAAGCCTTACCTTGAGTTACTCATGGGAAGGATTTATGCAAAACGTGCCACCAGTTACTCTTGGGGAGGAATTATGCAACATATGTGTTTTGCATAAATCCTTCATAATATACAATCTGTACACTATCTTCATGGAAGGATTTATGCAAAAGTCGAAAAGAGTAAATGCCTGCTCATTTCCTTGTAATTGGCTATGAATATCATCACTGCATACCACACAATATGAAGGGGTAAGTTCCATATCGTTTATTGCTTTTGCATAAATCCTTCCTTGGTATAGGTCTCAGCTAAGGTTCCTTCATGGGAAGGATTTATGCAAAAGTCAAAAAGAGTAGATACCTACTCATTGCCTTGTAATTGGCTATGAATGTTATTACTACTTGCCAGTGTACAGGTACGTTACACATCAGTTATGACTTTTGCATAAATCTTTGCATGGTATAGGTCTCACTGTTCCATTAATGGGGAAAAAATTATGCAAAACCACACAGTGCAGATAGTGTGGCTATGACGGTGGAGATAACGTGGCTATGACTCTACTACTTTGCACTGTGAACAGGTTATGTTCCACATCGTTTATGAGTTCTGCCCACTCATATGGGCCTGCAGTGTTTCCAATACCCTAAAAGTATAGTAAGCGTAGAACTGCCTTTATTGATTTCATCACATGGTCAAGGCTTGATGCATGGAGGTGGTGATACAATAACTGAAATAAATAAGAAAAAGAGATTGATACGATCATCCTTAATATGGTGACATTGATAGAAATGAGAACTTCTACTGACAGACATATTCCAGTAGCTGAACAGCTAGCTGCTGAGGCATAGTGAGTTAGAAACAATTCAGTGTGACAAAACAATAATATAGACATAGCTGATAAGTTAATTGGACATGTAACCGCAGTTAGCTTTGAGCAATCAGAGGCCAACATTCTACAGATTCAGGTATTAGGTGGGAATGGCTCTGGACCATCAATGGCAGTGAGGTCTTGCCAAATGAACTACTTGAATCAAAATGTCTGAATAAGTAATATAAATTGTAATTACGTAACTCAACCAATTTCATGGAAAACAACAGAAACTAAGTATGATACCTGCAGGGTGATTTTAGGCTTGTATTGGGCCACCCGGATGCCTCCAGTGGCAGTCTTCTCTAGCAGAGTTCCTGTCAGTGGTGGTCCCAAGGGGCAGAGCACCCTCCACTGTGAGGAAGTACAGTGGTACTTTCCTACGTTGGATGAAGTGGGTGAAAGGCAAGCATGTCGAAATACAGATTGTGCCTGCCAGGCCTTTGCATGTAGCACTCTACCTCACCTTCCTAATTCAAAAGTCGTCCACCCGCGCTCCTGTGGAGGAGGCCACTAATGCTCTATCACTAGCTAGCTTGTGAGGAGGATCTCACTAAGTGCAGCCTGATAAAACAGGTCGCTGCGGGTGCGAAGCGGATACTGGCACACAGGACCTGCAAGAAAGAGCTTATCACACTGCATATCTTGGAGAAGTTATAGTCAATGCTTTTGCTGGCGAGAAGGCATCACTTTCCAACATGTAGATAGTTGCCATTTGCCTGGTCGGCTTTGTGGGTTTTCTATACTTAAATAAAATAGCACACCTTAGAGAGTCAGATGTTCGCATCTTCCATGACCATGCAGAGTTGTTTATCGAGGCTAGCAAGACAGACCAGTATTGGGATGGGTCCTGGGTAGTCATTACACACTATGATTTGATTACTTGCCCTGTAGCTATGTTGGAGTGCTACATGAAGTTGGGTAAAGTTGGTACTCTCCAGAATTGCCACTGTTTAGAAGTGTAGTCCGTACAAAGCTTGGTGAGCAGCTTGGCATAAACTACACCCGAGTGAGGGAACTTGTACTGCAGAAATTGGCTACACTGGGCTTAGACCCAAAACGGTTCGGTCAGACCTGGTGGTGCGTAGCAAATGGTGGTGCCTCCGCAGCAGCAAATGCTGGTGTCCCGGACCATTTGTTCAAACGCCTGGTCGTTAGTGTAGCGAAAATGCAAAAGATGGTTATGTTAAAGACTCCATGGAAAGCAGGTTGTCTGTGTCACTGGATATTGGCCTGTGACTGCAACAGTCTGGTCTCGCTGTTTCACTTTCTTTGGTCTCTCACACAGCTGCACATGGTTGGTTAAGTGTTCTGAATGGTGCATGATTAGCTTAAATAGGAGAGGTGTTTGAATTAGACGGAAAATAAGCTCCTATTGTTGATATTGTGCATGCATTGGGGGTGGGGCTGGTAGAGCAGACAAGGACTGCTAGTGATTGAGGTATATGCAAGACAAGTGAGATTATAGTTTATAGATTGGTGTAGCTAATATAGTTTACTGGAGACAGGGGAATGCATGATAGTTTATTAGAGATGGAAGAATGTAAGATTGCTGGGATGCTGTGGAAGCTGTATTTATGTGTATTTTTTTCCCTGAAGCATCTTGCTACAGGATGCAGAGAAGATGGGTTGAGCCCTGAAGCTCCAGTTTGCATGGTGTGGAGTGAACTTGTGCCACAACAGTTGCTTCCTAAAGTATACCCAGAAAATGGCTATTTACAATCATTCTCCAAAATATAATGTTTTCCACTGTTGTTCCCCACCAATAGCTATCTTATTCTCCTAGCACTTCCTATCCTTCCCCTTCCCCATGGCTACACCCTATACCCTCGCCCAAAGAAAACTAGTAGTACTAAAAACGAAACTTTCGCAATAGTTTCTTTCTTCATCCTATCCCTGTAGCCATCTAGAATATGCAAATCTCTGTTCAAAGTCGTAGTTTTCAGGGGAGCCGAAGTCGTTCGTTGGGATGTTAGTGACTCACATAGCAGCCACGTACTGGTCGATCATCGCCTCCAGAGTCCGTAACAGCCCCCAACAATACGATGGAAACTCTCAGCGGTGAGTTAACTTTCAAACTAAAGTACTTGTAATACTAAATTTCGCTTCGTTTCGAAGTTTCAACAAGGTATTTGCTCCTTCCTCATAGAACGCCATTTTTCGCGAAAAACATTCGGGATGACTTATGCGCATGCGTATATTGCGGGGGAATGGGTTAAACATTACGCGCTCCACTTCAAAAGAGCTGGCGTCGGCCCTGAAGACGACCTGTCACTTGTCAAAATTGCGTGTTCACAGTCTGCTAACCACACCGTAGGTTTAGAACAACCAGTTTGTGTTATCAGCTAGTACAAAGTTCTGCTCATCCAGAGATTTTGATTTCAACACTTATCAGTCATGTCATTGCTGACAAACTCAGTTCGGAGGGTGGTGAGCAACTTTTCTATTTGTCCTAGACCAGGCGCTATGTGGAACTTTTGGGTTGGTTCGCGTCGAATAAACGAAATAACATCACAGCAAGTATCCAGGGGCTACGAGATGTTCGACCCTCGGGCATACTTGAAGTACCACTACGGGGAGGTCGATGCATTCCACCGTCATTCGCTAAAACACATACATGAATTCTGCAAGTCTTATGGAGCTCTTTCTACCGGTTTGAAAATGCTTGAGTTTGGTGCTGGTCCAGTTATTGCCAACGTGATTAGTGCGTCGTTGTACGCATCTGAAATAGTGCTTTCAGAATACTTGGAAACAAACAGAAAAGTGCTTCAGATGTGGCTGGATCGTGATCCCAACGCACCAAACTGGAGTCCCTTCTTTGAGTATGTTGTCCAAGAGCTGGAAGGCGAGAGCAAACAAGAGGCAGGAATAAGAGAGGAAGAGCTGCGCCAGGTTATCCAAGCGGTCATCGCTTGTGACATCCATAAGGATCCTCCAGTTGAACCAGCCTACCTTGGCCCGTACGATCTCGTGCTTTCTAGTTATTGCCTAGAAAGTGCATGCAATTCTCTAGAAGAATTTTCAGGTGCTGTATCCAAATTGGCCAAATTGACAAAACCTGGGGGAAAGCTGATAATAGTGACCATGGAAGGGCCAGGAGAAACTTTCTTTTATGTGGTTGGAGAAAAAAAGTTCATTAATCTCAGCATCACGAAGGAAGCTCTGACAACCATACTCCAACAGAATGAGTTCCATGACATTACAATCGAATGCCAACCAAATAATGGCCCCGACTGGAAGATTCTACCTGAACGTTGTAATTATAAATCTAAATTGATTTGCATTGCTACCAAGAGCAAGTAACATATGATCCATGCACGACTCTTTCACTGAAATTTAGCACGAGTGTTGTGAATCATTACTGTAAATACAACCCAAGTGGCTAGTAAAAAATTATATTATAGTATTGAATGAATGATTTGTAAATCGTACGAGTCTTGCATATATGCCCACCATATTGCCCATAATTATTTTCATCCTTTCTGTTTCAGCCTAACAGGGCCTACTCAAGTTTGACCACACAGCTGAAAGCATTTTCCATTGAAGTGCCATAAATCTCGAAACTTTGTTGTAAAATATTTTCGTGGTTTCCGTGAACAACGAAAATAACAAACACGAAATATATTTTACAAAGGGATAGTCATTATCGTCCACACTACGTGCCTACAGCGTTCCTCGGTTCTCTTTCGTACGCGAGTAGTTCGCCAATAGCTGCGTGGTAGCCACAAACGCTGTGTACTCGTACTGGTGTGCGTAGTTTTGTTCCAGATCACTACACCTGCAGAAACGTATACTCATTACGGTAGCACTCAACCCTGTACTGTCAAGGCCGACAAACCTGGAATCCAAGCTGATAGACTTCTTCGCCTTCTCAATCTGTTAGGAATTAGTTTTGGGAGTCTTGAACATTTTACTGTCCGTCAATGATAATTGAAGATTTTCCCAGCTTCCTGTCGGTATTTGCATCCAATAATGCGTTATAGTTAGGTTGCGGCCTGGCGGAACCGCGGTCGGAACGCGATTTTTTGTTTTGGGCCCAGTTCTCACGTGAGTCGCTGTAATCAGAGACTAGTTCGTGAAGTATCCTTCATATCGAGAGAAATAAAACAAGTAGGCCTATAAGCATGGGGTTAGTATGGTATTGAGTATACCTGGCATCATGGCAAGCTACAGTGAGCGTACACAGACCCGCATACTCGAAAATCACGCTATCTTACTCGCTTACCTGCATGGCAAACTGACCGCTGTACACCACGGAGAATGGCTTTAAACTCCAAGGCGGCCAAAACAAAAACAAAAAAATGCCAGAACGGGCTCCTACTAAAACACGGCTGCGTGTACTGTCGATTATCGATGTGCAATTAGGCCATAACAAATTGATTTCATGTTTCACGGATCCGGCCGGGTCTTTTTTTTTGAAATTGAAAAAAAAATGTAAAAATATGTACACGTAATCCAATACTCACTAGCCTCGTTGTCAGGCCTTCGCACGTTCGTCGCTGAACGCGACGAACGTGCGAAGGCCTGGAAACGAGGCTAAGTACTCACAACGTGGCAAGGATGGAGGATGGCAAGCAGTTTTGTGTGGCTGAGCGTATCTAATTAAATTCATGAGAAGTTTTGTCATTTTTATTTTTATTTTTTTGCCTGCCTACCGGGTCATGTTTCTGACCTAAGCAATCCGTGAAACATAAAATCAATTTAGTATGGCCTTACGTGCATGGACAACATCGACGATCCGCCTACGCTCAATTAAGTCCTCTCTACCTTTTCTACCCTCTAGGTAACTGAAGTGATAAATATTCCAGGCCCTCTACCGCTTTTCCCTACCGCAAGCGACGGAAAGCTGAGCGGGGCCTGGGAACGAGGCTAACAAATAGCATGTCAGCAACAAAAGCTATCTGGTCGCTACATACATAGCTTCCTACAAGGCACACATACACCACATAGGCCCATGCTGCTTACCACACTGCAGTGTGGACCACAGACCCTTCTTGCCGGGTCTGGAGTCCAGACTGACTAGACCACACTAGCATCATTCCCAGGCCAAGGCCATGTGGGCAAAGGAAAGTGGCCTGAGAACAAGACTACAGCCATGCCCTCAAGAACTGCCAGTAAGGTTGCGGTATGTTTTAGGGAGACCTCCAATACACTGTTATATTTTCATGGGGCGTGGCTTCACTTCCGGAGGGCAACTTGAAAAGTCGGTGTCTGGGTTTAGTGCAGCTGCGTGCAAAATACAGGCTAGTAAGCGCTACATCGAGTCCTTACCATTAGTACCGAAGATAAAAGAAGCTGTTTCTCTCAAGGTGAAAGGTCCGCTGTACAGCTGCCTCTTGATCACGTACAATAAGTAGATGTGTGGGGTAGACCTGAATTACTAAATGAGGTCATATACTATATTACTCTAAGAAGAGATTTTGTTGTTGTGACTCTAAATTTGTTATTTTAGTTGCATCAATGAACAGTTGAAATGTGCAGAGATACTTTGTGAGTTGGTTAAGAATTCTCGTATTCCCTAGAGCACTGTAGCTTCTGGGCGGGACAAGTACATATGTGGTACCATCTGTAAATAAATATTTGTAGTCCATGCTCTGGGGATTTTGCATTCACTAAATATCTGTGCCTTGGGAGTTTGACAGATGTTACTATAAGCAACATTTGTCACTAACAGTAGCTAGCATCTTATTTACTCACACTTAAAGCTGGTTTTAACATGATCTCTTCATATAGTGAGCTGTGTATGTGATTAAATTCATGTTTTCTTTTACTTTAAAATTTTGAACAGGTTGATGGAGAGTCTGAATCAGCTTTTCTTCTTTTCTTTACGGAATGTGCACATTGTCAAACTAAAACTACTTTACACTGAGTCTGGAGCTATTAACAGTAAGTGACCCAAAGGATGCTATTTCAGTTGTGCGAATAAGATGACAGACAGGCTATAGACTGTGTGTTAGTGACAAATGTTGCGTAGTAACATCAACAGTTCATAACAGTAGGAGTGTGCAACTCCAGTATGGTTTCTACACCTGCCATCTGGACAGTATGACAAGTATACAGGCAATCAGCAGTGAGTATGTTTTTTAGCATGTACTTAACATGAAGTCGTTCTATAGGGGCTAGTGTCATTGGCTGAGTGAACACTCTAGCAAAAGCCCACCTTTTTGCCACCATGTTGTCACAGCTGAGTATATTCAGAACTGATTGCCTATGTCATACTGTCCAGATGGTGCATCTGTATAAATCATATGGGAGTTGCACACTCTTACTGTAATAACATCTCCAAACTCCCAAGGCACAGATGTTTATTGGGAATGCAAAATCCCCATAGCATGGACTATAAATATTTATTTACAGATGGTACCACATATGTATTTGTCCCCCGAGAAGCTACAGTGCTCTAGGGAATACAAGAATTCTTAACCAACTCACAAAAGTATCTCTGCACATTTCAACTGTTCGTTGATGCAACTAAAATAACAAATTTTTGGTCACAACAACATAATCTCCCTTTAGAGTGATATCCATCAGGTCATCCAGGGAAAACTTGGTGGAAGTATTTCCTGTTAAATGTCTCTATCAGTGATGGAATGCCTTTCCCTCCATGCCATATCTGCTCAACACTCTCTGCTCCAGTTCAAACTTGAGCTGGCTAAGCAACTGATTGGAGGCTTTTGTGGCAGGGAGTGATACCCTGGAAAGAAGAGGAAGTGTGCCTCCCAAGACAATGCAATCACCCTGCACTACTTGCCTGGTCATCAAGAAGTGAAGTTTCAGGGACAAAAGATCCACTGCTCCAATCATGGACAAAAGACCCCATCTGGACGTACCCCTGAGACCACCTATGGTTGTAACTGCACCAATCCCTTATCATGGGGTGTCTAGTCTTCCTTAGTGCAGGAAAGAAGAGCCTGGAAGATGGGAGAAGATCTGATAGTCATCGATTGGCTTATGAGGAAGTCTGTGTTACAGTAGCCTCTGGGATGTTATTTTCATTTGGTATTTCACCCTCACAATTTTTTCCCTCACTGACGTTTTTAGAGGGATTTTTTCCTATTGGGTGTGCTGGCCGCATGCCCAAAATAAATAATTTTTTCAGTTGGCTCACCTCAGTGAAATTGTTAGACCCCTTGCATGCTAGCTGTACATGTCTGGTGCAGATTGTATGTACTCTGTGTGCATTATCTTTAGTGGCAGTGCTCACACAGTTGTTGCATGCTAATGTGAGACTGACTGCAAGGGTGGTGACGATACAAAACCAAGCATTACCACATATGCAATACACTTATGTAATACAACAACCAAAACAAATTGGGATGGGCCACAATGATAGTGGGCAGGCATAGTACAGTTAATCTAGAGTGCATAGCTGGTGCACTCAGGGAAAAAAAAACCCTCCAAACACTCCAAAAAAAAAAAACCTTTGGTACAAGGAAAAGACAGTGAAGGAGGGAAAAAAAAACAATATCACTGAAACATTCCGGTGTAGAAGCTAAGTACAGCAACATAAATAAGTTGCCTAAACAGTCCAGGGCAGCAAGCTCCTCCGGGGAGCAACTGGAGACATCCCAGGTGGATGGTAGACCGCTGACAGCGATGTACAACCTACTGCAGCAGCAATCCCGCTTGTAGTTGTGCTGAATATCACGCTTTCACCAACCCTACCCTTGGTATCAACACCAAATGTTACTCTTTCACAAGGTTTGTGTCTTCCTGCAAGGAGTTTGGAATACACCTAGTTGGCTGTCCTGTAGAAAAAACCACTTGCAATGAATGCAGTTAACTTCAAACTGTGGCAGTCAGTATAGTTGCTGAGAGAAATAACAGCATCCCCAACCTTGCAGCTTTATATACCCCAGCTTGCATGCCACTGTTGCCATGCACTGGTGCATGAATGGGAGGATAGGAATTAATGTAGTATTGTTGCACTATGGTAACATAGGAATGCTATGTTGATTTGCAACAATGACAACAATAGGAGCTTGTTTTCCGTCTACATTCAAACAACAGAAAACATCTCTCCTATTTAAACCCTTCATGCACCGCACAACACTTGACCCTTCATGGGGTAGTCAGGCAACTGTAATGAGAGGACAAAGAAAGTGTCTGGAAAGGCAATATATCCTACACACCTAGTAATCATGCATTAGTTACTCACGAACACCTAGAGTCCTATGTCTCTAGAGACTGACAGTCTGCTCTCCAGACAGTCCTTGACATATCCGTCTTTGGCATTCTCACTGCGCTACCGGCCGTGGCGTTTAAACAGTCTGTCAGGAACACCTGCGTTAGCAGCTGCTGATGCTCCACCTGATCGTAGACTGTGCAGACCAAACATTTTCGGGTCTAGATCCAATGCTGCTAGTTTCTGCAGAACAAGCTCCCTGACTCTAGTGTAACTCATGCCTCCTTTCTTCCTGAGCTGCTCCCCTGATTTAGTATGGATAATGCCTCTAAAAAGGAGCATGTCTGGGGAACTCCCAGTTTACTGTATTGTTCCAGCATCTGGACTGGACATGTTGGAGAACTAGAACATGCAATAGTATACCCAGGCTCCATCACGGTACTGGTCTGTCTTGCTTGATTCGATGAACAACTCCAGTGTGTTCATCAAAAACCTGGATATCAAATTCCTTAAGGTAGGCTATCCCATTAAACCTCTGAAAACCAGCAAAACCAATCAAGCAAACAGTAACAATACGGATGTCCGAAAGGGGCGCCTCCTTACCTGCGAATATACTGACAAGCTGTCCCAAAATTGCTGGTGTAATGGGCTCCTTCTTCTGAGATCCATCGGCTAAGAAGCATTTTGCACCTGCAAGCACTTGCTTAACAAGAAGACACTGGGCAGGTTCCTCGACACAAGCTAACTGGTGTGCCCAGGACAATGCATTTGATGCTTCCACCACTGGGGCATGGTAGCTGACCTACAGATAAGGAAGGCAAGGTATAGAGCTACATGTAGTGGACTGGCAGGCAGTATACGAATCCTTTTCTGGGACCACTGTTTCCAACACAAGAAGGCACCGCTATACTTCCTAACTGTAGAAGGAGCTTTACTCCTAATAACTACTGCAGGCAGGAACTTGGCTAACTCACACAGGTCAGGGTCTTGTAAAGATGCAAGTTCCTGCCAGGTAGCCTGCATGAAAACATCTGAACAGGTAAGAGAAGGCATAATGGATGTTATTAGTGGATTTGTTCTGTGTTACTCCTATGTATTAAATATAATTAGCTGAAAATAATAGTATCTATCACAGGTATATGTGTGTAGAGAGGGTCAGTACTCAACACAAACTCCACAAGACTAACACTTGAGAGGGTACTCAATGGTAATGCCCACAAGCCTTGCAGATCTCCTCAGATCCACACTGTAAAAACATTTGGGTTACTTCGACCATATTTTGGTCATCTCAGTTGCATGCCTGTTGTGTGCGTGACACATTACAAACTTCAAAGGGATGCTTCCTATTTGAATCAAAGCTTATGTGTAGTTGAGAAGCTTCTCCCTCAGTTAGGATCTTCTTACAGAAAGCCTATAGCTAATTGGTTACACTCCTGGCATTTCTACCACAGCCATGCAACCAGGCACTCCTCCAGGGAGAGATGTGTAGGATCAAAGAAACACCAACCCCACCAGAAATGCTATAAGCCTTCTGAAAGGAG
Organism: Agelas oroides; assembly: GCA_949130485.1. NCBI lineage: Eukaryota > Metazoa > Porifera > Demospongiae > Agelasida > Agelasidae > Agelas > Agelas oroides. The sequence goes on from OX422199.1 coordinate 3,863,980, forward strand.
ATACTAATTTAACAAAGGGAGAAGCTTCTCAACTACACTCTGATTCAGAATGAGATTGGTAGCCTTCCTTGAAGTTTGTAATGTATCACATACACAACGTTCAGGCATGCAACTGAGACGACCAAAATATGGTTGAAGTAACCCAAATGTTTTTACAGTGCATACTCACTGCTCCTATAATTTGCTGATTGCATTAGACAACTGGAGAGGAAGCTTTCCAGACTACCTTAAAATCAGCACCTTGTAGCGAGTAATCACTGAACATCTGTGAAGGGGTTACACCTGCTTGTATCACAACAACAACATGATCTTGCAGATATAGTAACCACTGAACATCAGTGAGAGAGTCATGCACCAGATTTTATCAAAAGCATCATATTTTTTTAGGTGCAGTTGTAGTAACTCCCTCACAGACGATCTGAGGGTTGCCAGCTGATTTGGGCTCAGGTTGCTTATGCAAAATAACTTCTCAACCATCGTTCACTCAGTTTGTCTGCAACCAGGGTAACCACTCAGTGGTTAAAACAACCAATCTTTTTTTGCACTGCATTGCAAAAACACTTGGGTTACTTCAACCACACTTTCAGGTTGTCTCAGTTGCATCAGTGTGACAAAGGAATGCTACCAAATAGGAGCTTTTTCATTAGTTACCGATTAGCTAGTATCTTTTTCAGAAGACCTATTTGGCTACTTTCCTGACATTTCTACCACAACCTTGCAACCAATTAGGAACTCTCCAGGGGCAGATGCATGTATAAGATCAAAGAAACAACAAACCTCACCAGAAATGCTCATTTTTCAAGCCCAGACATTGATTGTATGATTGCTCAAAGCTTAGCCAGTCTTTCCTCCGGTACTTGGAACTTACCCTGTACTAGGTCAATGATGAATCCAAGCCTCTAAACAGCACTTGGCCACATTAAGAATGAAACCCGCTCACTTCAGGGCATCTAACACCAAATCCCTATGCTCAACACTCTGAGATTTTGACCTAGAGGTGATGATACCATCATCAATGTATACAGTTGCTCTAATGCCTCGGGCTCTCCAGCGTTTTACCAAAGGACTGAGCAGCATGCCAGGGTGCTGTAGGATGCTCATGCAGAACAGTTCTCATCCCCATGTTGCAAAGCTTTTGTGGTCCTTCACCCTGTTCAATAGTACAATCCATCATACATCATAGTCCATATATGGGAAGACCAACACATTGAACAGTGGCTTTTCATACTTGCAGACTAATGTCCTTCACCGCCCTTCTTGGCATCCCCAAATTTCTTTCAGTCTTCTGGAAGCTCATGTCCATGTATTGTTTCCAGGAGAGAACATTGTCAATCTAGACTCCCAGATACTTCTTACTATTAATTTTTTTCATCACAATGTTTCATTTCCGTCCCCATTTCACACACGTGTGGCATACCATTGTAATTCAATCACATCAGGAAGGGAAGGTGGAGACCAAGACTGAGTTCTGCCATAGCATCCCATCAGATTCTGGTGATCTTGATGAGCTGAACCAGTCTTCCTTTGCACCATTGCTGAAAACACACTAGGACACTCCACATCACAGTCCTCTTTGCTTCGGGCCACTACCACCACTCCCCTGTGCACCTCCTTCTCCTTCACCACCTCCACCACACACTCCACACCCTCCTCCATCAACCAGTGGATACCACTCTTCCACATGTTGTACTGATAGCTACACCTGTGAATACTATCAGCTACACCTGTGAATACTATCAGCTACACCTGTGAATACTATCAGCTACACCTGTGAATACTATCAGCTACAGCTGCCTTGAGGAGTGGTCAATGTAATGACAGTTCTTTCATTTTGTAACAAAAGGGACTGGAAGAACAAAAGTGGTTTACAGTCTGAAGCAGGTACTACAGAACGATTGATAGCCTCCTAGTTCTTAGTCTCGAACCCAGACTACCTACTTCTATGTGCTTCAGTTCTTGGCAGTATTGCAGTTCTTGGCACCTTTTGGTGATGTACATTGGAAGAATCCTGCGTGAAGTGTTTTCTGACTTCACTGGGGACCCTGAGTGATACTCCTCCCAGCTGCAATACTGGAGAGCTTAATGTCTCCTGGTTATACATGCAACAGCAAAAGCAGCAATGTTCCATCTGAAGTGGTTGTCATAGGTAACCATGTTAATCATTTGGACAGGATTCCAAAGAGAAGATGCACCATACTGAAATGACGGGAAGTAAATTCTGCAAGAAAACACATTACATGAAGCTGAACCCTAGCATATTCTTAGATTGTCACAGACCCACTACAAGCTAGAGCATGTCAAACCTGCAAGACTTGCTGAAAAAGACTTTTCTCTTGGGGCAACCATTCTTTAGGCCTCCTTGAAAGGGATTTTGAATGTTATTGCGTGTAAAATTAGCTGATTTCCTTGAACCATGTACATGAAGTTTAATATGTTGTCTATGTTGATGATATGGTGTTGGCGGGAAAAAGTGGTTTACAGAGGTTAAGAAAGCCCTCACCATGCAGTTTGAGGTAAAGGATACGCTAGGATGAGCTACATTGGGATGAAGGTCATTCAGAACCAGAAAACTGGATTGGCCAGCCAGCATATGCTGAAAGAGTCCTGTTAAAAAAATTTGGCATGCATGGAAAATCCAAAACCAGTCAACACACCAGTCACAACCTCAAAGAGGGAGTTGGGTATATTTTGAGAGTTATGATACTTCTCTGAAATACACTCACCTCACACACAAGTAGTCTAGCCTTACAGATGCGTACATGCAGTGTTCTGCAATGCCTCTTTCATCATGTCCTGCTTATGCAATAGCAGCAAATTGAGGACATGTGGCCTGTGGTGGAACAGAGGTTTGACATGGTACAGAAGAGCATTCTACAGAGCACCATGTCCAAGGAACTGCTACATGAAGAGAAATACGTTAATAATACCATCTACCTAAACCTGTCTTGATGAGTTGAAGTAGCAGATCTGTATAGAATGGGAATGGCCACATAACAGATATGCCATAATCTCCGCAAATATGCCTATGGGTTCCTCAAAGAGGGAGTTGGGTATATTTTGAGAGGTGTGCATGATACTTCTCTTGAAAATACACTCATCTCACACACAAGTAGTCTAGCCCTACAGATACATGATGCAGTGTTCTGCAATGCCTGTCTTGTCACATCCTGCTTATGCAATAGCAGAACATGGTGGCTGTCCCACTAGTTCAACATAACCATATCACTGCTAAAACACTTGGGTTACTTCAACCACACTTTTAGGTTGTCTCAGTTGCATCAGTATGACCAAAGAATGCTACCAAATAGGTCTTCTTGAAAGCTCATAGAGGAGCTTCTTCTTTAGTTACATTAGCTAATCTCTTTTTCACAACACCTATTTGGCTAGGGCATTTCTACCACAACTATACATGCAACCAAGGAACTCTCCAAGAGCAGATGAATAAGTGAAACAACAAACCTCACCTGAAATGTTGATTTGGCTTTGGCTGGCTTCTGAAAGGAGGTACTCATTTAACAAAATGGGAGAAGCTTCTCAACTAGCATTTCATGAACGTTACATGCCACGCACACAAAAGGAATGCAACTGAGGTGACCAAAGTATGGTTGAAGTAACCATAGGCGCCTGCAGGCCCGGGCATACCTAGCCTCATCCCCGGCACGCGCGAAAAACCGAGAAGCGCCTGGTACACACTGTTTGCGCATGCGTTTAATCTGGGGACTCCGGACTGATTCTTCTGTGTCACGTGATGTCAGAGTTCGGACTCGATATAGTAAACTTGTCAGGATAATATAATGGCGTGTAATGAAAGTTTGGATTTTCAGCAAGCGATTTCTCAAGCCCTTCAGCGACTTGCGACCCCAAGTATGTTTCTCTAAACTTTCAACTCTCCGCTTGCACTTCGCACACATGAGATTCGGTAAGCCGTCGTCATCGTTCAACGTTATAGACCTTATTCAGGGGGTGTGGCTTCAAGGTTAGCAACCGCTATTCATGTTGCCATGGTAACACCAATTTTATATGACAATTCTTATAGTCCAAATGACTCAAAAAGTTGCCACTCACCATAGAACTCAATACTTAAATGCCAAAGTTTGACAATTTGTTTAAAATCAACCATAAGGCCGATAACTTTCATATTTGAGATTTGAGTCATTTGGACTATAAGAATTGTCATATAAAATTGGTGTTACCATGGAAACATAAATAGCGGTTGCTAGCCTTGAAGCCACACCCCCTGAATAAGGTCTATATCCAACAGAGCGCTTATCCTTGATGCTAGTCTTTCCTGGCTAGCTTTTTTACTGAACAATGCTATTCTATGGTGGCTATAAGCCACAGAGGATCCGCAAAGGCGGCACACCGATGCGATTTTCACCAACTGGGCCACGTCAGGATGTTTACTACTTAAATTTCATTAGAGCACACGCCCCTAAACTGTGTAAACGTCATAAACGTGAGCAACACAATTTTTAATTAACCGGAAGCGCATCAGTGTGTACCAGGCACTCTTCTTCCGCGCCGGGTACCAGGCTAGTGTAGCTGGTTTGCAACTGGAGATATAACACGGAGTATACAACATGTCGTCTAGGCCGCTTCCAGAATTCCTGTGTGGTCATTCACGTAATATTGCAATAATTTGCTACGGTTGGTAAAGAGTTAAGAAGGTAGTCCAGTGGAGCACCTCCAATCAATGCGGACACTAAAGGCACCACTATTGTTTGTCAGCAGCATCATACCCAGGACCGGACGCAAAGACACGTGGTTTGTGCGTGCTTACGCATGCACAAACGTACATATAACATACAGTGAGGGTAGTGACAAAATACGCTTTCTGCAATTGCGCATCAAATTTAGTCTCGTCCCCAGACACCAAATTTTTCGAACACGCCCTGTGGCCTTGTCGAAAAATAGGGTCTGGACACGTTCACTGGTAAAACTGGGGCGTAATCATACAAGCGTATCGGCATGTTGTCGCACCAATCAGATTGCTCAGGTGAAGTAAATTGCGTTATGCGTTATCACAAATAGCCAGCTTGCAAAATTTTTGGCGCCAAAGCAAAGGAAGACTGGACCCGAGGACCCGAGGACCAGGGACCCAAGGACCAGAGACCCAACGATCTAGCTCTGTTGCACTTAGCTTTTACGACAGAAATGAGAAAATGGCGTCCCTTTGAGTCAAGCTGTAGCAAGGGTTTTTCTCTTGATATTACTGATTCCTGTATATAGGATATAACCAGAGATGTCGAGAACGAGGGATTGTTGCCACTGCAACCGGGGTGGTCGCTGCAGAAACTGCTCCTGTCGAAAGAACGGTAGCCAGTGCTCGAGTTGTCTGCCAGGACGGCTTGGTAGGTGTGAAAACCAGGGGGTCACTGTCAATATAGGGATGAATATAGACACTCCAAATGGTGATGAACATGCCGCTCATACCACCACTCGCATCTGTCCTGAGGCATGTGGTGTGTTAGCTTCCACCTTATGAAGAAGCTGCTGCTCCAAATTTTCAATGGGGCGAAATTGATGGTGAGACCTTCTCCCACTCAATTGAATGCTGCTACGTGGAGGTTGTGCACTGGAAAAGGAATCTTCTCAAAATACCATCAGGTAAGGCTGGCAAGGCATTTTTGAGGGAATTGTCTCGATTATTCCAAGCTTTTGGTGATTCCTCAGCCATGGAGTGTGTTGCCCTGAAAGCTGCAATGGTTTTGCCAGCTCTTCTTCTCCAAAGGCCTCATGTCAAATCAAAAGCCAAAGACCATTCCACCCACTTGGAATGTAGATTAAAACTATGGGAAAAGGGGGACATCAACTCACTGGTGATTGAAGCTCGTACCATCTAGCGCCAACGGGAAAAGCGAACCACAATGACAAACGAAGTAAAATCAGAAGGCCTCGCACTGTCTTTAAATTGATGATGGAGGGAAAGGTGAAAGCCGCACTTGGGATCCTAGCACAAAACGGCAATGGCGGTGTGCTCCCCTTGAATAACAAAGTGCTTGAAGCCCTTAGGGAGAAACACCCAGCAAGGAAACCAGCAGTACCATCAGCATTAATCACTCCCAATTCTCGCAGTCAAGAACCATCACACTTCATCCTATATGATCAACTTGATGGCCAGCTGATGCGCAAAACTGCACTGAAGACAGATGGGGCGGCTGGCCCCTCAGGCCTTGATGCAGCAGGATGGAAACGTCTCTGCACATCCTTCCAGTATGCCTCCACAGATCTCTGTGATGCCATGGCTTCCACCGCAAGGAGAATCTGCTGCTCCTTCGTAGATCCAAAGAGCCTCTCTGCATTCGTTGCTTGTTGACTTGTAGCCTTGGATAAACGCCCTGGGGTGAAGCCTATCGGCATAGGAGAAACAGCAAGACGTATAATTGGGAAGGCAATCCTGACCACTATCAGAGATGACATCCAGGAATCTGCTGGCCCACTTCAGCTATGTGCTGGACAAGAAGCTGGATGTGAGGCAGCAGTGCACGCCATGCATCAGATGTTCGAGTCTCCAGACGTTGAAGCAGCAATCCTGGTCGATGCCTCAAATGCATTTAACTCCCTCAACAGAGAAAATGCACTGAGGAACATCCAGTATCTTTCCCCCCCCCCCCCCCCTTTCAACTGTACTGATTAATACCTACCGTGAAGATGTACAGCTGTTCATTGATGGAGAAACAATGATTTCCGAAGAAGGGACAACGCAGGGAGATCCCCTAGCCATGGCCATGTATGCCATAGGTATCCTTCCACTAATCCAGAGTTTACTAAACAAGTGTGGTATGCGGATGATTCAGCAGCCTGTGGAGACCTGACAAACCTTAGATTCTGGTGGGACCATCTTGTCAAAGTTGGGCCTAACTATGGATATCAACCAAATGCATCAAAAAACATGGTTGGTAGTGAGAGGGCAAATTTGACGACGCCATATCCGGTTTTGAGGGGACTGGGGTAAACATCACTCTGGAAGGGAAGCAGCATTTGGGAGGAGCTGTGGGCACTAGATCTTTCATTGAAAGCTATGTCCAGAAGTTGGTTTCAGAATGGGTAGGAGAGTTGGAGCGACTGTCCTTTTTTGCCGTCAGCCAGCCTCATGCCACTTATGCCGCATTCATGCATGGCTTCACAAGCAAGTGGACCTTCTTGTCAGAACCACCCCTGATATTGGCACCCTCTTGAAACCGTTAGAGGACACGATAAGGCTCAAATTCCTGCCTACTCTTACCGGCCAAAATGCTCCAAACAACACAGAACGAGATCTCTTGGCCCTGCCTGCACGCCTGGGTGGCATTGGCATCATTGACCCAACTCAACTGACAGCATCACACTATACCACCTCAAAGAATGTTTCAGCCCCACTGTTATCTCTCATCTTACAGCAATCCACCTCCTACCCAGCCTACTGCAAAGAGTTGCAGAGGAAAGCCAAATCGGATGCCTACCAGGCTAAGAGACAACATGAAACAACATGCGCCAATGACTTGTTTAACAAGATTCCTCACAATCAGCAGAGAGCTCTGGAGGCTTCTAAAGAGAAGGGCGCATCAAGCTGGCTCTCATCCCTCCCTATTGCAGAACATGGCTTTGCTCTACATAAAGGAGCTTTTAGAGATGCCCTCTGTCTCAGGTATGGGTGGCGACCACCACACCTGCCATCAAACTGTGTCTGTGGCAAGCAATACACCATTGAACATGCCCTGAGCTGTGCCTGTGGTGGTCTTCCTTCAATTAGGCACAACGAACTTCGGGACATAACAGCACAACTCCTTACTGAAACATGCCATGGTGTTGGAATCGAACCACTCCTACAGCCACTAGAGGATGAACAGCTCAGGCACAGAACAGCTAACAGACAGGATGGTGCTCGTCTTGACATTGTAGCAGAGAACTTCTGGGGACGCGACCGACAAAATGCATTTTTTGATGTCAGGGTATTTAACCCATATGCACTGAGTCACCGCGGCACCACTCTGGTTCAATGCTACAGAAGAAATGAGCAAGAAAAGAAGCGCACATATGAGGAGACAGTGAGAGAAGTAGAGCATAGCTCCTTTTCACCACTAATATTTTCAACGTCCGGAGGGATGGGCCCAATTGCAACTGTGGTCTACAAACGGATTGCCACCCTCATCGCAGAGAAACGTGACCAGCCTTACAGCAGAACTCTATTTTGGATTCGCTGCAAACTCAGCTTCTCACTACTGCGCTCTGCCATTATGTGCATCAGAGGATCAAGGTCCTCATACCATCACCCAGCTGGCATGATTGGGGAAGCCATTGACCTCACCTGCTCAGAGGGCAGAATTGTGTCCTCACAATAGGGAACAGACATCTAGAACTACCTGTTCACCACAACCATTGTAATCTTTATCTTCTAAGCTCAAACGTACGGCTGTATCGTTGTGGGCCACAGAGTCCGCATTGTTATATACACAGTAGACGCTCTTCACACCAGATTGTACTATTTCACACTATCTGCTAGCTTTCATTATCTATTCTTCACTCTGCAAACTCAAGAATAGTCTCCTTTAGTGCATGCAAGACTACAAGCGTAACTAGTTATTCGCACTGAGGTCCAAGGGTCAAAGGTCAAATGCAAATAGTCTCGAGACTCCTCACTTTGTGTGTGTAAGCCTGACTTTGCAAAAACTGACTGTATCATGTAGGATATCCGACTCCTACGCCGAAATGAAAGGGGTGTGGTCTACAGGCACGTGGTGCCACGCCCACTCTATTACACCGATGCGCAAGGCCATGCCCACCCACTAGGAGCCGTCATAACTGAACTCCATCTAATTGCATTCAACTGTATTCTTCATATGTAAATTATGCTGATTCCACATCTCAACACGTGCTTTGAAATGGAGACGATTTATTCACACAGGTTGGACTACGCTCACGTGACATGTGACATCTTCAGGCTACCAAACCAACGAAGACAAAGATGTTCACATTTTGTAAGAAAAAAAAAAGTAGTGCATTCCCTGGCCCCAGCCCTAACCCTAACCCTAACCCTAACCCTTTCCCTTAACCATTTGGCCAACAAGCAACTTCGGTCGACCAATGCACTGTACAGCCTAACCAGCACAACGGATTATGAACAGCTCCTTGTTTCGAAATTCTGACATAATTATTTGTGACACGTGACTTCCGTACTCTGAAATTCTCTGAAACGCATGCAGCTCCTAGTGGGTGGGCGTGGCACCACGTGACTGTAGACCACGCCCCCTTTCATTTCGGCGCTGGAGTCGGATATCCTACATGATCCCAGTACCAGTGAGTACACTATTCTGAGGATCAAAGAAGTCAGAGAATAGCGTTGTCTGCTATAAATAACGCCTTCGGTGTGCATGGCGACCACGTACATTGGCACTGATAGCCTGTATAGTTGTATTTTAACTGCTACAGTGCAACACAGGACTCTGGGTCCTCGGGTCCCCGGGTCCACTGTTTATAGCTACCCCAAAGCAAACGCTGCCGGTAGCTGATAATGTACTGAACACCTACAATTACCCAACTTACTGACCGCCGTAGAGGAAACGATCAATATTCGGACACCAGCCATAATCGGACGCTCGTACACGGAGACTAAGCCACGCAGATACTCGGTTATGCCACGGAAAAGAAGGCGGAGTCCACCGCATCCGGCGACTGAAAAATGGAGCTCGAGCGTCAATCCCCGCTTGCGCTGGGCGTAACAGTCCGATAATCGGCTAAAATAATATATTTTCGGATGCCGCTTCCTGTTCCCTTTCTGGACCAACTCTCGGCAAGATTTCTGCACTAGCTGCATGTTGGAAAGCTGCAAGACCCTGCTGCTGCATGCCTGATATTTGTCACAGTGGCGTAACCAGGCTGGGGCACACTGGGGCACGTGCCCTAGCAACTAGAGGCCGTGCCCCACCAGTGCATGTACGCATGCGAATTATCGGCGTTGATAGTATCGTTGTCGATCGTGAAATGGGCGCTAAACGGTCTTGAAATCGAACGGCGCAGTATCGCTACGTATATCCACAGAATTACGAGTCTCATACGCTCACCTTACGCTGAGACAGCATGCCCCAGACCCCCCTAAAAGCTTCTGCACTTTGCGCAGAATTTCGTACAAACATAGTATGCCCATGCTGTGCCCTAGCATCGGCGATCTCCTGGCTACGCCACTGATTTGTCACCGTAGCTGCCTTGGGCGCGGGTGGGAGTTGCCGAAAATTGAGTGGGTTGCTCCATCAATGATCGGACGGTGGATTTACGTATTTTTTCGCCGTGGAAACCCCCAGCTACGATATAGGCAAACAATACTGGTATCATTGGAATCTATACAGGTCCTTACCAACGTAACGGTGCAAGTCTCGTCTTTATGCGTTGTGTGGTTCCCGAGATACAATTGTTTTTCCGCCTTCATACGGGCCTAGTTACAGGAAAGTACATGAATCAAGAACGCGGTGGACTCCGCCTTCTTTTCCGTGGCATAACCGAGTATCTGCGTGGCTTAGTCTCCGTGTATGAGCGTCCGATTATTGCTGGTGTCCGAATATTGATCGTTTCCTCTATGTAAACATGCTCCAGTTTTCATAGTGAAAGTGTCCAGACCCTATATTTCGATGAGTCCGCAGGGCGCACGTGAAAAATTTGGTCTGGGGACGAGACTCCATCAAATGCGGCGTAGCCAAGTCTTGCCCGGGTACCCAGACAGCTCTGCAGGCGCCTATGGAAGTAACCTAAACCTTTTTACAGTGTAACCACACATTTACTACAGCGTAAATAGGTGGATGACGGTAATTTCAAGAGAAAAGTACTCGTACCCCCAAAAAAGGGGATGGACTTATTTTTGAGGGTAGGCCTATTTTCAGGAGATTACAGTATATTTACACATACCTTAGAATAAAACATGCATATTTATAACCATGAGATTTGCCATGGTGTATATATATAGCTGCTCCACACAAGCAACCGGTCCACAACTTTTAGTGTGGCAATGTACAGAGCTAAGCTGTGACCTGATACCTTGACATATTACTTTTCTGCAGTGAGGCAAAATGAAGCCACTTGCTGAAACTGCTTTATATAACCCGTTACCCAGGCAACATCTAAGAATGTTGCCCATATCTCTCTTGTACAGTGATGTTGCCTAGGTAACAGGTTATATAATAGTTATATCCCTCCCTGGGGTGTGGTCTTGCACATTGGTGTCGGGCTATGCCCGACACCAATGTGTAAAACAACCACCCCCCAGGGAGGGATATAACTATTACATAGCATTTTCTCATCAGAACAGTAATCAAGTAAATTGTAAGTGTGCCTCATTGTGTGCAATGTAACACTTCCACACCAGCCCATTGCCAATTATCAAGACTCTGGTTCCCAGACTATTGTGATGAATATCTTTACTGCAGTAATAGTGTGCTTAAATACATACATTCACTTTCATTTTGAGGGGATACTAATATCTGACCTTGGAACCCTTCCCTCATGCATCCACCCTTCAAGGTATCTCTCTCTCTCAAGTCTACGGATGGTGAAGAGTACTCTCCAAAGATGTTCTTGGGTGCCCGAGTACACAACTTCAAGTTTGTCATTTTGACACAGCTCTTTAGCCCTCCTGAGGAACTGATGGACCAGTGTTATGTCATCAGGATACACATTCCTGAGCAGTATATCTGAACACACATTCACTGCCAGATTAGTGATTGGTCATCACACAATGAGGTCAATTATATGGACTCCTAAAATCAGTAGCCTACTTGTATAATTGTGGCTTGTTGCTATGATGTGAGGTGACTTTATAAAAGTTGAAAATAGTGGTGCAGTCTTGGATCTATTCAACTACTACCGCTTTTCCGTACTGCAAGCGACGGAAAACTGGGCGGGGCCTGGGAATGAGGCTACAGTTATAGACAGCATTACGGGGACAGAGCGAGCCCCGCCCCTCGATCGAACAATCCAAGGTCAACGAGGTCAACAAGGCACGAGGCATGGCAGACAATGGCGGTGATGTCAGTGGAACTAGGGTTGCTGTTGTAGACTACATAACGATAGGCAGCGTGTCGCGGTGGCCTAGCGTGCTGGGTGTACAGGAAGAGAAGAATGGCAGGCGCTTTTCAAGGCCGCACACTGAGAGAGTCGGGAGTCGAGAGTCGCGGGTAAGATTTGTGGGGGGGGTGGGGGGGAGTTGGGGATGCAGTTACTAGGATTACGGGGACCCCAAATTTGGGGAACCCGGTGTCATGGTAAAATGGACCCCCCGGGCCCGTTTTAGCGGTAGAATGGGGGCCCTTACCATAGTAGAGGGACCGAGGATAGAGGCTGAGTCACTGAGGATGGAGTTGTAGAGGCAGAGAGACCGAGGATGGAGTTGGATCTACTAATATCTGTATTCCATTTTTGTTTACACGATGTCGATAACTAAGCACCTAGCTAGCTAAGTATACTACTGGTAGTTCAAGAAGGACAAAGTAGGCGCCGCAGTTAAGTATTTGATGTTAAACCACTATCATACATGCATGGTGGATGGACTATTACAGGGTAAGGTAGGTATGAGTGTAGAAATACAAAAGTGTAAATGAAAATAGAATCACAACAACACAATGAATTCGCAATGCATGTCACAACTGATACAAACAACAGCTAGGAAAACTTTTGTTCACTTTCACAGCTTCTCGTCCTTACGATTATCATGCAGCTCTTCAAAACTGACGCCCTATAAGTAGTCATGCCACAAGCAAAATGCCGGCTGTATGTGAATCAGACATCCTTCTCAGTCCCTTCCATGACACATTGATACTTTTGAGAGCGTAAAGCAAACAATGAAAGGGGGGGCCCAGGTTCACGGTGGGGGCCCCATGTTACTGGGAGATTGGGGCTTGGGGAGCCCAATCTTATGGGGGCCCCAAAATTTAATGACACTGGGTCCCCACAGCTATATAGATAATTTTGGGGAACCCAGGTCCCCATTGCTATATAGATAATTTTGGGAAACCCAGGTCCCCACAGCTATATAGATAATTTTGGGGAACCCAGGTCCCCACAGCTATATAGATAATTTTGGGGAACCCAGGTCCCCACAGCTATATAGATAATTTTGGAGAACCCAGGTCCCCACAGCTATATAGATTTGGGGAACTCGGGTCCCCACAGCTATATAGATTTGGGGAACTCGGGTCCCCACAGCTATACTAGTAGATTTGGGGAACTCGGGTCCCAACAGCTATACTAGTAGATTTGGGGAACCTGGGTCCACATATCAACCATAGATTTGGGGACCCCGTCCCTATGTCTATGGTGAATATGAGACCTCTACTCATGTAGATTTGTTTCTGTTGTGCCATAGCTACAGTTGTGCATAAATGTTAAAATAATGTGAAAGTCACCATATCATTGGCATCACCATATCTTAGTATATTTATGCCCACTTTGTTAGGCCATGCCAAATTGTTTCACAGATCCGGCAAACAATGCAATTAATATGTTCACGCAATCAAGTACACCACGTGGCAAGAATGGAGGATGGAGAGCAGTTTTGTGTGGCTGAGTGGTACCTAATTGAGAAGTTTGGTCTTTTTTTTTTTTTTTTTGCCTGCCTACCAGGTCATGTTTCTGACCTAAGCAATCCGTGAAACAGAAAATCAATTGGGTATGGCCTTATGGTTGCACAAAACTACACTGCTCATGACTCTGGTGGTCCATTAACTACGGGCCTGCATACATGTGGAGACCCCATCCCCATTTCTTCAGTAGCCCATTTTTATGTACATACCCTTGGGCACCATGCTGCGGCTGTGTATATTGGTACGGTTGCGAATATTAGTAATAAAAACATGGGTGGAGGGAACTAGCAGCTTTCTGTTATTGTGCTGACAGTGCTCACAGGTCTCAATCTCAGCTATGAAGAGCATGTGATGGTAGTACCTTGCACTAGTCTACTAGTGCGCCTATCATTTTGGAAAGTGCTTATTTTCTGAGAGCTAGCTAGCCTGACTTTGTATATGTAACATTCAAGGATGCAACAGATTGTTATTCAGAAGGTGAACCGTTCTGAAATTCTTCTCGATTCTGAACTTAGACTTCTGGCCTGTTCAACTTCCATAGACAGTTACTAATGAGACAAGTTGAGATGCAGCTTTACGGGACACTCATGGGAAAGTTATGTTGCAGGGGTCCCCAATTTACTACCCTGTGTCCCATTTTCACGGAGTTCCCTAAGTTTTATGACAGCAGGTGTTTGTGTGCTTTCCCGATCCAGTCACCAGTCTGAAACATCAGTTCATTTCCATATTCCATGACACTTGTAACTGTAACAATGCCTGTAGTTAAATTCTAGGTAAACTGCACGTCTCCAGGAAAATCCCAGCACATGGAGTTGAAATTGAAACTGAAACTGAAGTCACTAATTACCAAATTTGAACACAGTGAAGAGAATGAGTTCGGTTGAGAGTAAGCATTAATTGGTGCCCTGGCAGGTATATGTTGCATATCAGAACATGAGTACGTATAGGTGTCCTGCTACTACCTACAAACTAGTCCTAGGTACTAAACATGTTGTATATATTTGCCTACAGGGCAGCAGTGATACCAGTGATCCTGATGCTGGTATCCTCCAGTGGGACATTGAGGACATTGCTGCATGGCTGAAGGAGATTGGATTCCCACACTATCAGGTACACTGGAATACAACAGTCCTCAGCTAGCACAATTGGTATGTCGCCTGTAACTGTTTCACACACTGCACACACACACACACACACACACACACACACATACTTTCACTCTCAGCAAGTATTTTGTGACCATGACATTGGTAGTGGCCATGTACTGCTTCAGTTGTGTGAAGACCATATGAAAGAGATGGGGGTGAAATTGGTAGGGCACCGGCTAGAGCTGTTGCGACAGATTGACAAGCTGAGGAACAAGGCAGGCTTTGTGTCACAAGCCACCTTCATTGACACCCCCACCCTCTTGAAACAGTAAGTAGGAGGATAAAAATCATCACAGTATGATAATAACCTAGCCAACTGGAAATGTGTGGCAAGCTTGATGTCTATGTACCCACAGTACAGCTGTGTCCATTGCTGCAGAACTACAACGCAACACTCAATACTCCTCAGCAACTGTGCTCACCATATGTAACCGTAGATGGAGAGACTGACAGTAGTAGGTATAGCTTCCAGTTCTAGACGGCATTTAGTCATGAACAGAAACTGCCCTAGCACTGTGTCTGGTATGCATGTAAATGTGTTCATCTAGGTAGTCTACAATCACTGGACTGGACTGGTGGACTGGACTGGTGGACTGGACTGATGGATCAATTTAACTGACATTTTTGCGCTAAAATCACTTTCGTGCTCTCTTATGAGACCTCACTCTCCTTTAGGTTTAGACGTGATGCATTTTAGCAGTGGCGGATTTAGGGGGGGTAAGGGGGGTGCAAATGCACCCCCCTTTGGCGGCTAGTAATGTATTTTGCGTACATAACTGTACGAGTCCATCAAATGATTATGCAGCAGTGGCATGCAGCAACAACAACCAGGCACAGCTACACACTCACATATCAGTTCCTTACTGATCTCCAGACGTTTGACTAGGCCTAGAGTTGCTTCGAGATATTCAGTTCGGCCCGAGGGATCCGCCACGGCGCGCCTCGGCGTACGAGATTTCGAAATCCACTGGATTTGACGTGGATTTCGGATTTCAGAGTGGATTTCTGGATTTCACAGTGGATTTCTGGATTTCAGTTTGGATTTCTGCCGACAGGTTTGTAGTTTTGGTTAACTAAATTTTAAAAAGGCCATACTGAAATGTATTTAGTTAAAGTTATAGTTAACTAAAACAACACCGTCGGACAGTCCGAGGCTTTTGTGATGGACCCCTCGGTTCGGCCTTCCAGCTATATTTTATTTTTATTGTAAGAATGCGTTTACGTGACCGAAAGTGGGCGTGGCAACCCCAAAAATTTCCGCCGCGCAAAGCGCGCCGGTGACTCAACCCCCCTTTCTAAATTTCTAGATCCGCCACTGTTTAGTCTTTATAAACCTGGACACACTATTCTCTCTGTTTAAACATGAAGTAAATAACTGTAGCGCTACAACAGCCTTGCTTTACTTTGTGCTTAGTGTGCAGCATGGTGTGAAGTAGTTCCAGCTTCACATCCAGGTCCCAGTTTTTTTGTACTTCAATGTTATGGTGTAGACAACCGTCTGAGTATGTATAAGTCTTTAGATGGGGTTTTATGCCAATTAAACCAAGTTAATGTTGGAATGTTGGTGCGCGCTTATTGGGGTGTATAGGGCCAGCGCATGCGCAATAGCAGTGTTATCTAAGACCTCGTGCGCCTGTACGGAGCTAAGACCTTGTGCGCTTGTACCGAGCAGTTTAACTTCTGGTGTGTTTGTACCGAGCTATCTAAGTCTCCGTGCTCCCGTACCAAACTGTTTAAGTCTTTGTGCGCTTATCTGAGAGGGTCAACCTTCTGGTTTGGGAGCTGCTGTGTTCTTCGTTCCGTGTCGGCTGGACTTATGATGTCTAAGGAAGGAGGGACGACGGGAACCGCGCCCCCTCACTCGGGCAGACATCCCGAAGCTTGTTAAGGCGGTAGCGGATGCTCTTACCAAGAAAGACACTCCTGAAGATCCCGGTGGACCTGCAGAAGCCGGAGGCTCCAAATCTGGAGGTAAGTCTTTGTCCCGCGCGCAAATATAGTTATCACTGGTTTATTAATTAACAAGTCTCAGTGTCCAACAAGTGGAGACTTATCATCAATCTTTCACATCCGAAGGGAAAGAGCGTCAACAACGGCATACGGAAGTATATTTCAGTTGATGATGCCATCCGGCAGATTATCACTCTGGGGCAGGGAACACTCCTTGCAAAAAATTGGCATCAAAAGTGCATTTCGACTTATTCCGGTGCACCCAGCTGACCGTTACCTCCTGGCCATGGACTGGTAGGGCGCAATTTACATTGACACCTGCCTCCCCTTCGGTCTGCGTTCTGCCCCAAAACTATTTAACGTCCTTGCTGATCTCTTAGGAATGGATTTTACTTAATCAAGGGGTCACCTTCCTCCTGCATTACCTTGATGATTTTTTGACCATAGGTCAGCCAGGAACAACAGTCTGTCAACACAATCTGCACTTACTCATCGAGGTCTGCCGCATGCTGGGAATACCCCTTGGCAATTGAAAAAGTTGATGGTCCCACCACGGTGTTGGACTTCCTCGGGATTGTGTCTGACTAAGGAATTCCAATCAGACCTACATTGGTGGAACACATTCTTAGGTCTTTGGAACGGTGTCAGCTTCTTTCAGCCAAAGGTCACGCCTGATATTGTGATACAGACGGACGCCTCTGGTTCATGGGGCTGTGCAGCCTTCTGTGGAGGCCGTTGGTTACAATGGGAGTGGCCAAGCGAGTGGAGAAAAGAAACGATTATGGCGAAGGAGTTAGTCCCTATCGTTTTGAGCTGTGTTGTATGGGGAAGGCAAATGGCACGAAAGGTGGCCTTAATCCAGTGTGATAATACAGGAGAGTTGTGGCGGCAGTTAAAAAGGGTTCGACCCGAGAGCCCCTAGTTACATGTATACATCTGCTTCGTTCACTGTGGTTTTTTGTTGCTTATTATGATATCTCAATTAAAATTGAACACATTGCTGGCGTACACAATGGGATAGCAGACCAACTACCCCGCAATAAGATGCAGCAATTTTTCTTTTCTAACCCACAGGCAAACCTACTTCCAACTCCTCTGCCACCAGAGCCCCTGCAAATCGTTTCTGTGGCAAAACTAGACTGGACCTTGCCGAGGTTCACTCAGCTGTTCAACATTATTATCAGCAAGGCCTAGCCGCCTCCACCCAGAAGTCATACCTCACTGGTCAAAGACGTTACTTACAGTTTTGCAGTGAGGCTAGCCGTCCACCCTTACCTACCACAGAGGATACCCTACTAATGTTTGTCAGCTATTTGGCTCAACAGGGCCTTTCTCAGGCATCTATCAAGGTTTATCTCTCGGCTGTTCGTAACCTGCATGTCTCTGCAGGTTTGCACGAAGAGTTCTCAAAGCAACTGACCCCCAGGCTCGAGCTTGTTATTAAAGGAATAAAAAAGGAGAAGGCGAAGTCCGCTCCTCCCAGCCGCTTACCAATCACGGTTGAGATCATGGGCAGCATCAAAACAGTTCTCGCTCTCCACCCAACCGACTATGACAACACTCTGCTCTGGGCTGCCTGCTGCCTGGCCTTCTTTAGCTTTCTGAGATGTGGAGAATTTACCGTTCCCTCTCAGGAGGCATACGACCCGGACACGCACTTGTCGTTGGCAGACATTGCCTTGGATGACAAGAACAATCCAACAGTGATACAAGTCACCATTAAACAGTCAAAACGGACCCATTTAGGCAAGGTGTTGACCTGTATTTGGGGAAGACTGGGAAGGACATCTGTCCAGTCTGCGCGATCATACCCTACCTTGTAATAAGGGGAACCAAACCAGGCCCCTTATTTGTGTTTGCTGATGGCTTGTACTTGACGCGGCAACGTTTTGCCTCTCTGGTTGCATCTGCCCTCCAGCGCGCTGGTATTGACGACAAACGGTACAACACGCACAGTTTCTGGATAGGGGCAGCTACTACAGCTAAGGAAGCCGGCATTTCAGACGTGCATATTAAAAAGGCTCGGGAGATGGAAGAGTAGCGCGTGTCAACTATATGTCCACACCCACGGGACCGGCTTGCAAGACTCTCGGAACAATTGGTAGCCAATGGGAAGTAGGCAGTGTCATTTATCTTTGTTATATAAGTTCAGTGTTCAGTTATTACTGCTTGGAGGAAAAGGTCTCACCTTTTCTATGGCATCTCATTTTGAGGGGCCCCCTGGCCTCAAAAATAACCCCTCCAAGCATTTAATATAACTTAATTACAGAAATTAAATGTGCATATTGCAGGTATAACTATATTGTGCTGTGTATTTTGTTTATACTACTGGGGCTCAAGATTACCAGTCCGTTGATTGTGTGTGCATTAATATAAACTTACAAGATAAGTAGTAATTAACAGGCTTTGATTAATTAAGAGATTTGGGACCCTGTACACCCACCAAAACCAAAACCACTTTCTTTCGAGTCAGTGGTGTGCAAATTACTGTCAACATGAACAACATTAATGAAGGGTCTATTCACTTAGTCTCGCATAGCCAGACTCTCACGACCTTCCGGCGAGTCTGGCTACACGAGACTAATAGTCACTAGCTACATATGACACTTGCAGTTGGATAAATGACTTGTACACTTCCACTTGACTAAACTACAGTGCCTAATGTGTAAGTGTTATTGATCTGCAAGTATAATCAAGTAACCAATCAGAGTCATTCCAAGCAACATCTGTATTGCCAATGCCTCAAGGCTTGCCAAGTAGGCTTTATAGGATTGAGTGTACACGCTTCATGTCATCTAGTTATTAAATATTCTTGCTAGAATCTGTGAAGGAAAGTGGCTAATGTCTCCAAATGCAACTCTACAGGTGAGTTTTCATTAGCGAGCATAAAAATGATTTTTAAACCAGTCCACCAGTCCAGTCCACCAGTCCAGTCCATTAATTGTAGACTACTGTTCATCTAGTGTATTATAACATTGTGACTTATACTTGCCTCATATAATACTTGATCAAATACAGTAGTACCTCTACATCTGGTCAAACCACTGTATGTGTGTGTGGGCATATTTTAATACCCTTGCTCCCTTCTCCATAGACTGGAAGTGGCTACAGCAGATAAACATTTGAGACTTTACCCAAAGAGAATTATTCTTGTCAGACATGGGGAGGTGAGCCAGTAATGTGTTGTTGTGATCATCCAACTTCATATGCACCTATGCGCACATGCGCACACACATGCACACCACACACACACACACACACATACACATACACACACACATGCACACACAAGCACACATACACACACACACACACACACACACACACACACATGCACACCACACACACACGCACACACACACGCACACACAAGCACACGCACACACGCGCACGCACACACACACTCTCTCTGTACTACAACATTAGCCAAAATTAGATAAGCCACTTGTAGATAACAATTATTGGTAGACACCCAACTAATTAGCAATCATAATCATGTATCATAGCCTACCTATGACATCATGAGACAAAGTCAGTCACATGTAGAAGAGAAAGAAGAGAGATCAACTAAAGAGAAGAATCTAGCAGCATCCATTGCCTTCCTAAGAGATAAGTCATAGAAGTATACTTCTGGCATTGCTACTACTTTCATTTTGCTAGTCTGAACAAAAACAATAGTTCAAGTACTCATTTGATTCTCAGAGATTCAAGTTAAAGGTCAAATAGCTAGCTGTGACCGTCTATAGTCATTTAGCTACAATACCATAAGACTGGTGACTCAAAGCATGTGTAAGATCGCATGTAGTGAGCCTACATGTTCCAAGCCCACATGCAGCATGTCCTAACTACCAGACTGAGCTGGACTCCATGTACGTATGGGAGTGGCTCCGCCCTTTCTGTAGCCATCCACAGGTCAGGAGTTTAAAGGAGCCGAAACCTGTGGTTGTGCAAGAGAGAAAAATCAATTATCTTGTTTTCACTGACTCAAAGTGCAATGGACAAGTTCCCTGCCACCCTCCTTAACAGGAAGACTCTCAAACACACACACACACACACACACAGTCTGAAGGCAATGTGGAAAAGTCAGTTTATGGTCATCTCCCAGACAGCCAACTAAAGCTCACTGAGAAAGGGAAAGAGCAAGCATATGTGAGTGAGAAAACGAGGGTTATGTTATTCCTTGGAACATGCACAGTTGCAACACTGGAACTTATTCCACACACACTAGCTGTGTTTAATCCACCACAGTTTACATTAGTCTCGTGCCCAACCGTCCACACCCCCTGGCGGAGAACGTCTGGTACGTGGTTTGATTTGAATTTCTTGTCACAAAGGTGTGTCCAGCCAACGTATATTATTGTGCCAAGAATGCAATTATCAGACCTGTTCTCTATCTGCTGCTCGATTTGTTGTGTAGCCTTACCTTCAAGTAGTCAGCAACATTCCCTAACCATCGAAGCATCAGGCGCTAGTGAAAGGAGCGGCAAACTTTCTGATTTCAGTCGTCAAACTTGAGCTAAAACAGCTGGCGACATCCTTCCGTCACGTAAACTCGTAAACTGCCTGAATTTGCTCGTAAGTAGGTTTGTTGTAGCCCAGTCCTTAAAACAACTGAGTGCTGATACACAGAGTTCTCTGTTTCGCACAAAAATAAAACCAAGGCGGCCATTTGGTAGCGACTTTTAGTTGTGCATTCTGCAATTTCATTGCTCATCTCACATTCCAGATGAGAAAGGTGTTAGTGACAAGAAATTCAAGTCAAACCAACAGACGTTCTCCACTGAGCACGAGACTAAGTCACTGGGGTACAGTCATTAGCTACAAAGATATCAGTCACTCAAAGCATTTGTAAGATCACATGTAGTGAGCCTAATGTACTAAGCCCACATGCAGCATGTCTCAATCAACTGCCAGAGTAAGCTGGACTCCATATGGGAGTGGGCTTCTTCCTTTCTGTAGCCGATCACAAGTCGGGAGTTTAAAGGAGCTGAAACCTGTGTTTGTGCGATAAGTAAACGATACTCACAACTCACAACTACAGTAGCGGCCAATATAAAGTTCCCGTAACGTAACCATACTACGCGCGTACTACGGTGATACCGTGACATTAATTTAGGCGTAACACGTCCGTATCCACTTCCGTATTCGACATTTCCTGCGTTTTACGATAAAAATTACGTTTACGTTTACGGTAGAAATTACGCTCGTGTTATGACAAGTTTCTGACAAGTTTTTGGAGATGGTCTATTCGAGCTACAAGAAGCAGAGGATTCTCTCCCTATATTTTGGAGGCTACAAACCCCCAACTATCGCAAAGCTCCTCCGAGAAGAAGGGATGCAGGCGAGCAGACGTGGAGTAGATAAGTTTATACAGCGATATCGACAGACTGGCACTATTGCCAGAAAGCCGGGCTCTGGTCGTCCGTCCAAGATTACCTCTGAGATAAAAGCGATTGTTGATGAACAGATGCGCACAGATGACAAAACGAGTGCAGTCCAGCTTCACGCACTTCTGAAGTCAAAGGGCTATAACATCTCGTTGAGAACGATACTACGTTGTCGCACCTCCCTAGGGTTGACTTTTCGTGGAAGCGCTTATTGTCAGTTGATCAGGGATGTCAACAAGCAGAAGCGCTTCGAGTGGGCCAGGGCCTATCAGAGCGAAGCTGAAAATGGATTCAACAATGTCGTTTGGTCCGATGAATGTACGGTGCAGCTGGAAACTCACCGCAGATTTTGCTGTCGCAAACAGGGCGAACGTCCGAAAAACAAACCAAGGTAACGTAATAGAGCTCTCTACTATGCATTTTTAAGCGTTTCTTTTTTAGTCAGCTAGATTTAGTTCTATTTAGAGCTCACCATCACACACACACACACTCTCACTGCAGGGCCAAACATCCAACAAAGGTGCATGTGTGGGCTGGGATCAGCGTGCAGGGAAGAACGGGAATATGCATTTTTGATGGTATTATGGACAGATGGCTGTATACCGACATCCTGGAACACACCCTTCTCCCTTTCGTGAGAGACGTATACGGTACTAACCACAGATTCATGCAGGATAACGATCCTAAGCACACGTCAAATCATGGGAAAGAATTCATGGAGTCAAATGCAATCCACTGGTGGAAAACGCCACCAGAATCACCAGATTTGAACCCCATTGAAAATCTATGGCACAAGTTGAAGGAATATATAAGACGAGAAGTGAAGCCTCGAACAAAAGCAGAACTAGGTGAAGGGATCCTACAGTTTTGGGAAACAGTGGACAGAGCCAAATGCATCAAGTATATCCGACACCTTAGAAAAGTTATCCCACGAGTAATTGAACTTGAAGGAAATGCCACTGGTTACTAATGAACATTGTGTGTGCTACACTGTATGTAATCACTGTCATAAATTTTTTTAGTTAAGTAAATGTTGACATAGCAGCAAAAATTCATAAAGCATGTGATACATCAAAGTAAACGGCAATGCAGGTATGACAACTTACAATAAAGACTTTTTCTGAAGATTGTTACGCACATGTTTACAAGCTTGATTGACTGCATCACTGCATGTTGCCCACACTGACTCAAACTCGATGGGGTTACTCCAAAACTCAGGGAATTGTGCAAACATAGTCTGCTTCAGCTTGTTAAGTTCTGCGAGAGGTAAGGCTGGGAGCTGCCTGAGGCCACTGACTGTGCACTGAGCCAGCACCTCTTCTCCAAAAAAGGCTTCACGAGCAAGCTTAACAGCCAGTGCGCCAGCTTTACTTTTCCCACGAAGGCTTGGATATTTGCGTAGAGTTGTATCAGCATTAAAAAGTAAGGCAGTATTAATGCAAGCAGAAGACGTACTTGATCTTTCCTGTCTGGTTCGGCTTGATTTGTATGCACCAGGGCGGACCTTGGGAGGGGTATAAGCCTGGCGAGCTTTGGGGGACTACAGAAGATGGGGAATACAAGTTCTGGGGAGCTAAAGAGCTTGATGCTGGGTTGGATGGGCGGAAAGGACTTACAGTTGGACTAGATGGAGGCAGAAAAGGTGAGGCATCATCAGGATATGCCATCTGATCAAACTGTGGGAGGAGTGGTGGTTGCCAGCTTGAATAGGATGTGGGTCCATACATGAGTGCACGTTCTAGTCTCTTTACGCTCTGATGCAGCCCCTCTAGCTGGGTGACTCGGACCATAAGTGACCGTGTTGTTTCCTGAAGCTCAGTGATTGTGTTCTCCATTTGGCTTACGGTAAGTTCCAGTAGCAGTGGGTCTGTAGGTAATAATTTAGAGCGTTAAATCACCAAAATGTACAAGTATAAACCCTCCACCCACAGATGCAGACACATATATATGAACATACATTTAAGACATACATTTAAGACTGACCTGAATCAGAAATTTTGCTTGAATCACTGCTGATGTCCATGTCAGAGTTGCTGAGGCCACCGTAATTGCCATCCGCATGAGTAAAGTCTGAAACGATTTCAGCATCACAGGAATCATCTGTGAAGTAGTTCAGTGTAGTCGAAACTGGCACGTTGGTAGATGCTGTTGTTGGCTGGGAAGCTGGCGTGTTCGAAACTGGCACGTTGGTAAATGCTGTTGTTGGCTGGGAAGCTGGCGTGTCCGAAGCTGGCACGTTGGTAGATGCTGTTGCTGGCTTGGAAGCTGGCATGTTCAAAACTGGCACGTTGGTAGATGCAGTTGTAGGCTGGGAAGCTGGCGTGTTCGAAACTGGCACGTTGGTAGATGCTGTTGTTGGCTGGGAAGCTGGCGTGTCCGAAGCTGGCACGTTGGTAGATGCTGTTGTTGGCTGGGAAGCTGGCGTGTCCGAAGCTGGCACATTGGTAGATGCTGTTGTTGGCTGGGAAGCTGGCGTGTCCGAAGCTGGCACATTGGTAGATGCTGTTGCTGGCTTGGAAGCTGGCATGTTCGTAGATGCTGGTATATACGTGGCTCCGGCATGGTTTGAAACGTAGTATTGAACCACGCTCTTTGTCTAAAGGGAAGAAAGAAGTATTAGTTGTGTAAAAATTGAAGCACATTCTCTGCCTATTGGAGAGAAATGTTTAATCATAAATTGAACCTGCCTTTGGATTTCTGCGTCTGTTTTTTCTTCTGGCCACATTTTCCTGCTCTACTGCTGCTGTTCTCCTTGTTGTCCCCTTTTCCTACTTTCTTTTTTGGTGGCTCGGTTCTGGGGGTATTATTAGGTTTTTTTCTTTTATTACCAGCCTTCTCGATCTCTGCTGGTGGTTCAGTTGGAGCACAACCAACTGGTGAGTAACTCCCAGCCAAGAATTCGTTTTCAAGCCTGTTCATCTCCTCTTTCGTGCCTTTGAGAAAGCAGAGAGATGATGATTCAGAGGGAACTTGGCAATTTCAACCAACCCTTGCTTTTGCCAGATGAACTCTTCCACTCTCAGTCAAACTTACCAATTGCTGAGATTATGCCCCAACAGTTCGCTCGCCCAACACGCACTTGGGCATTACACCCTGTCGTAACAGCAGCCGGAGAGACAATTGCACTCGATCCCACAACTGATACAGCCTGCTCTCCTGGCCAGTACACGAGATAAAACAAGCCTAGAAGGAGTGCACATGATTAATTAGCAAGAAGCCTTGTGCCTAAGCTCCGCCTCCAAGTCTGCAATGAAGCTACTAGCTAGAAACCAACTATGCCAACGGACAACGTAGGCCGATTATTTGGCATGCATGCTACTAGTATTGGAGCCAGCCCACTGAGTTGCTCAGTACACAATAACATAGATTGTACAGGTAGCCGAAATTACAATGACTTACGAGTGCTCTCCTGCAGCTCCTTCAGCGACTGCCGAAACGTTCTGGTAGCCATCATCGTTTTCCACTCCGTAAACCGAAACAGTTTGTACGATTGACGATTATGGCAGTATCGTCTGTTATGCTCGCTTTTGTGGCTTTGTTGACAGCTATGGATATCTCGCACCTCGTGCATGCTAAGGCCGCATAAAGCGCGCGCGTACCGTAAATACGCAAGAAAAGCGTAATTTTTCCGTAGTACGTTTCGATTTTACGCTACATAGCTGACATAATCATAGCGTTATCAGCCCGTAATGTGGGCTGAGCTCACAGCGTAACGTAAGCGTATTACGGTCACGTTACGGGAACTTTATATTGGCCGCTACTGTAGTTCAGTTTTGTAAAGTATATCACTCACAAACAAGCACCTCCAAAGAAGAATTGGAGAGAAATCAATTATCTTGTTTTCACTGACTCAAAGTGCAATGGACACGTTCCCTGCCACCAGGAAGACTCTCAAACACACACACGCACACACACACACACACACGCACACACACACACACGCACACACACACACACACACGCACACACACACACACACACACACACACACACACGCACACACACACACACACACACGCACACACACACACACACACACACACACACGCACACACACACGCACACACACACACACATGTTAACCTTCAGGAAGCAGGTATCAAGCTGAAGGAATTCATTGGTTCGGAGACTGTAACATTCTATGTATCACCATTTGTGAGATCAAAAATGACTTATGAGCAAATACGGCGGTCCTTCCATGATGATCAGGTACGTTATATAACAGATGTGTGAGGCTACATCTAGTTCAGGACGAAGTGCTTACTAGAGCAATTAAAGTAGTCTGAAATGTAATATCTGTGAAATATTGTGCTTGAGTTGTACACATAGCACGGTGTGACAGACTGGCAATTTCCTGACCAACTCTTTGTCTAGCCTCGTTCCCAGGCCACTTCCAGATTTTATCTCGCTGCTGTAGAGAAAAATGTTCTTCACAGCTACAAGATAAAATCTGGGAGTGGCCTGGGAACGAGGCTATATTTTGTCAATGAAACTACACCCACTACTCAAGCAGTGGCAGACACAATGGCCACACGAGGGGTACTGCACTCCCCCAGTCCTCCCTGTACGCTTGTTCGGGAACAACAACAAAGGGGAAAAACAGTGTATTATGCTAACAGTGTATCATGTCAGCGTGATTTGACTCATAGCCTAGCTGGCTAGTCTCATTCCCTGGCTCTCCCCCTGCACAAGCGATGAATAGCTGGGTGGGGCCTGGAAACAATGCTAGCTAGCACATATACTTTTGTGTTTTGACTTCATCAACCTTCGTTGGGTTTTAGAAGCTTAAGGGAGGGAGGCATGCCCCCAGATCCCCCTAGACATTTCATGCTTACACACACACAAACCCCCTTTAAATGCAAAAATGCGTTACAGCCAGACCACTCACGTACTCATTGTGCTACCCCCCTGTACATTTATAGTCAATGGCTGATGTATGTATAGGCTCTTAGGTTGTTTATCAGGGTTCTTATTTTGTGCCAACAAGCTTCTCAGGCAACCTGAAAACGTGGAAACACAAGAACAAAGGCGAGGATGAAAACAACCAAAAGATGGGGTGAACCATAGCCAGTCTCATAGCTATACTCTCGCAAAGCGTCTGAGATATGCCTGAACTAGCACCACACTTGGTACATTCAGTGGATTAGGGCTCAGGCTACTTCAGTTCTGGAATTGCTGTATTTCTTGCTACAACGGCACATGAAGATGGCTGCTGCTAGTTAGTTGCCTTTTAATTTTTGACAGCTGGAAGCTCTTACAAGTCCCAAGAGCTTCCATGTGGAAGTCTTCCTTTGCCCATGTTTGGTGGTTGTCAAAAACTTCTTAAGGTCACTTAGAAGTAGGAGGATGGGATGAGGCCTTTGATAGTGAGATAAGAGAGCCACTCCTTGTTGTCTAGGCTAGTAATAAACAGTAATTGTCTTTGCTGTATAAGGATTTAATGGAGCTACACAAGTTACAGCCTGAAAAATTAAAGTAGTGAGTGGGCGGGCTTTCATTGAGAGCACAGTTAAGTCATGTCACACTGGGACGATTGCATTACACTGTTCCACAGCCAGAACATTTTTTTGTCAGCAAACACAGTTTTTCTAAGTAGTTTGAGGAGAGGGAGTGAGGCTAAGGTGCCACTGAGACCGTGATCCAAAGCAGCTTCCCACACCCTCAACCACCCAGTAGAAGTAGACATCTAGTGATGCATGCAACAAGTGATTGAGAGGGGTGATCCATACATAGCTTGGTTGACACACAGAGTGCAATCCACTCCAGTGACTCATTTCTTGAGTGATCTCGGAGAGATCATAGAGTTCGAAAGTACTTCACTAATGAAGTTAGTGGAGTATTAAAGTTTGAGAATGTGGCACTGCTTGACAAGCTCCATTGATTCAACATCAGGGTAACTCAATGTTTTGAACACTTTTTCACTTAGAGTACTTGTACCCTCTTCACTGGAGCAGACTTTGTGTAAAAAGGAAAGCTTGGCACAGAGGCAGCGGCATCTCATGGATGGCCATTCCAGAGCCAAGAGAGGGATGCTGTTTGCTGTGGCTCTTGGCAGATGTAGGGTTTCTCTTGGCTGCTTCAGCTTGGAAAGATTCTAGTCTTGTTAGCAGGGAGTCATTGAGACACACAAAATAAACTGAGCCATACATGAGAACAACCATAAACACAATTCGAAAAGGCTCCTGGATGAGAGGGAATTAAGCCAAGCTGCAAGAAACCTGTAGGAATGTAGTAAGGGCCCACCTACGTCAAAGTATGGTTGCTGATACAACAACTTATTGCGTGAACGTGATGACTAAATTTTGCCAATAGGTGGCCGGATGCTACATACCAAATAACACTATTTACGTATCTAGCACCCACACCCCTCTTTCTAATGTTCCCAAAACATGAGCACTTAATATAATGTACTCTACGGTATGATTCATATAATTTTTTATGTTTGGTATAATGCAGAGATTAGCAAGCAATTTCTTACATTGCTCTTTTGCATATGTACGTACACAACTTCATTCAGAACTTCTGTTACACTTCTTTGTAATGTGCGTATGTGTAGATTGGCTATCAGGATTGTGAGATCTGCCTGCTACTTATACTGTGCTTGAAAGCCTTTTCAGATTCGACCCCCGCATTTAGCTCAGGTAGATGTCAGATAGTGCCCAAAGCAGCCTCAACAGCTTCATTAGAACCATCGCAAAGTTCTTGTTAGGAAACTTTCAAATGTGGGTGGGATCTTGGGCAAGGGGTTTTAAGAGTAGGTGAAGATTGAGGATTGAGGTGGCGTGTGGGAGTTATGTAGGTGGTCTGATGTGTAGAGGGGATTTTCATCCATTGGGTGTGACATCTTTTACAAATTGGAGAAGGAATTGTTGAAGGTAGTCAGTGGGTGTTAAAGCAACCATTGACCTCACCTCGTAAGTATGTGAGGGACCAGGTAGGGCATACCACTGATAACACATATCCTTTTGCAGGGGAGCAATGGAACAATTGTGCCCCCTCACACCTGTTGATATTGGCTCACGTAAAAGTATATGACTGCTTTATCATCGATTGATGAATACGTAATTAGGTGACAGTATTTTACTGCTTCAGAAGTACCTGACATACATTGAATCAAAGTATGTTTGTCTCATTTATTGTGTGAAGCCACACAAGATCAAAGGGCTTTTCTGTGCTATAAATCCCATACCATGCACACATGTTCATTATTTACCAAAGTTCATAGTGCAGTTTACAGCCGAATGGTTCATGGTCCATAAGTTGAAGTTCTTCACAACCCAACGTGTATTGGCTTCTGTTAGTGGGCGGGATCACACCACGCACAGCTTTCCCTCTGTCTGGCGAGGTAGCGATAGGTCCAAACCATTTGTGGTTGGTCACATCTTTCAAAGCGGAAGCTGCAGACGTCGCCTCCTCGGCATACGCACAGTGCTTGAATCACTTAGACGGTGGTCACTCTGGCTTTAGCAGATCGTTGCCATAAAGAAAGTCTAAATCAGAGATTCCGTCCAACAACGTAGCGTAATGTTCGTAGTCAGGGTCGGTAAACTCGGGGAAGCCGAGGTCAAACGCCAGATTGAACTGGAACTTCGACGGATCACCCCATTCGGGTTTCATCAAACGGGGGCTGATAACAGGACAGTGCTTCGGAAACGACTCTCGCGGCACAGGATCCATAGCTAGCTACTAGCTGCTACTAGCCGTTGAATGCAACTGTGAAATTTGAATTCAAATCACCTGTGACGTCACACAATAAACCAGTTAATATACCAACAGTCCCGCAGTACTTATCTAAGCTGAATTGGATTGGTCGTGTTGCATGACGTAATGCATCACCAAGGGTGCCCCACAGTGCAAACACTGCAAACACTGCAAACACACGAAACACCAACACTCTAAATTGTGAAAATATCTGTGTGATTGATTTCACACAAGATATCGCACAAAGTCATGCAGAGAACAACACTCAACTTCAGAACCATGACTACATGACCATGCATGGTCCACAAATTTTTCAGCACCCAACTATGGTCCGATACCTCTTCCTCTCAAATCTGCACTCCTTCTATATATAGCATTATCAAGCATAATATCTCTTAATCTCCAAAGATAAGATGTTTAATTTCTCTTCGTTTCGTGATCTCATCTCCCTATGGCTCAATACAAACAACTGCAGATCAACAGATTGACCACATGCAGGATAAGAAGAAAAACTAGCTAGCACAGGAACACATCTTTGGTGTGAGAGGGTTTGCCCGAAGGTGTAAACAATTCCAATCCACATTACAGAGACCTGCCAATGCACACATCTGCATGGCTGATCTTGGCAGCTCAAACTCAGCAGCAAACATGCACAGACTACACACCCTGCCAAATTTTCTAGTAACACTGAGCCCATTTTATCAGGGAGGAGGGTATGGAAGCTGGGGGATTAGGGCACCAATTGCAGGTAAACGTTAGGGTTAGGGTTAAGGTTAGGTTCAGGTATGTATGTACTATAGCATATATTGTGCATAGTAACATATACTGAGGCTAGCAACATCATCAAACTTGAACGTGACTTTACAGTAATGACCTGTTGTTTACTATATATAGCATTACACTTTAGATGAAACAGTGTAGAGAGTCACGAACAGCTGTTTCCCCAACAATATCCATATGTTATGCCAATAATCCATTAGCCGGTTATAGAAGAAGTAGTGGTACATGCTTTGCTGACAGCTGGATTGCAATTATGTCGACTTAATCTTTGAGTTGATTACCTCTGCATGAAGTCACAGACTGAAGGGAGGTTAGTTCTGGGCACAACCTCATATTGTGAAATTTGCATGTAGGTTTCTTGTGCCCTGATTTGTTAAGTCCATCATGAAATCGATCTCCTACTAGATATCTGTCAACTGTTTGCGTCAGAGGATGCACTAGGTGTCTGCTGTATGAGTGCTCAGACTGAGTCCTCAGCAGTGTTTGTAGGAGCTGGTTTGTATTGAGCAGCTTTCGCTTCTGACACATACCTATACCAGTCACACAAAAGAGCACTACTAGAACACCAACATGTACTGTATGTTGTGCACAAATACTTATTTACTTATAGCTTACCTTTGGGGTCACTCTTTTGCTTGGTTTTTCAAAACATCCTTTCCTTTCCCCCATAAGGCGTTGGCTGGTTGTGAATCTCTTGTGTCTATGTGGGTGAATGTATAATGTACCTTCTCAGTGTTATGCTGATTTGTTTCACTTTGTGCTTTGGATCTTGAAATTTCTCTTCTTACTTTGATAATATTTTGGGCATTTCTGTTGGAACGTACTCAAAGTGAGGTAATTGATGACTTCGGGCATGTACTGGTATTTTACAATACACCCCTGCATTGACAACGTTTCCATCATCATTGACAAGGTCTTTCATTAGCATTCCATGTGTTGATTTTATTAAGTCTTCAGTGAGAGGTTCAAATGTGTTAGAACGAGGAGTACAGAGGTGCATAAAAGCTTCGAAGTACTGCTCTGAAATCGAGAAGTATGTCTCAGTGCTGTGCTTGAGTAGGGATTAGGAGGCCCGAATTGAAGGTGAATCAACTCAAGAGAGGGTCACTGCTGTTTATCTTCATCATCTGGTACTTTTTCTCTAGCCCTTCATTTATCACATCTCTTACGTAAATGACTGAGTGGTATTGCAATTGGCATGTGAGGTATATCAGAATGCGGGCATTCATCCACAGCTGGAGTCAGTTATACAGTAAGTTCATCCCAAAAGGGATTAAGCTTGATGTTTTTTTTGAGTTGTCTAAATATCTCAGGATCATTCATCTCTAGTGCTTCAGTAGCACTTTTGTCTACTTTCATTTGGACCCATTGGAAGGAGCAGAACAGTCATTGATCAGTGTTCAAGTAGAGACGAGTCAAGGCGAAGTAGAGACTTGGCACACTTGACATGCAGGCTATACTGGTCAAGAAAGTCCTTCCGCATTTGCCAGGTTGCAAAGAGACCTTGTCATTCATCCAACTTTGTAGTCAATTCTCGAATCTGCTTCTACAGTCAATAGACTGATCTGGAACTTTCAGACAAACAAAATAACACCAAGATGATTTCTATAGACCCCGTGTGCCTGCGTGGGCGTGGTCCGTATATTATACTCGGAAGTATTCGATTTTCCGCTTACTCACTGCCATTTTGTAGGGCAGTAGAATAGCAGTAATGTACACGTGGACCCCTTGTTGGCTCCCTACCAGCAATACTGACAGCTGGATCGGTTAGCGGTTCATGTATGTTATAAGGCTAATAGCGATATATGTCATGCTGTAGCAATTTTAGATGCGGCTCATGGTAGCGTTCAGCAGCCAGCTCACAACCTCGTCACTGTATAAACTTGCCGTTCACAGAGCCATTTTTTTTTGCCCTTTATTACGTCATCAGAATACTGACGCTCAGCCCGTGACGTCACTGCCACTTGTAACCACACCCATTTAGGCACACTGTCTACAGGGACAACAATACACCACTGTTGGATAAGGAAATGACAGTTTGTCTGTCTACTGCCTCCTTGCATACCTATCTTTGGGTGCAAAGCCATCAAGAGAAACTTCCTCGTACAAATCTTTTGATGCCAAACAAAAGGTAGCATCGTTTCACAGGGGCTTTCGTTGCAGGGAGGGTTTACCACTTCCGTACAGTCTGCATTACTACATACTGACTCAAGTTGTTCTCTTTTCTTTTGTGGGACAAGATACTCCTTATGTTGATACGTACACAGCACCATTGAGAGATTTGACTAATGATATAAGCTTTCCGTACTCATCCTTTGCCAGCCAAGGATGACCTAGCATGTGCCTCAAGCTTTGTACATGAACAGACAGCTGTGGTTTCTTCTGCCAATCACTGAACACGCAAAGAGAAGCAAATCCAACAGGTAGATGAAGACTTCTCTCACATAGAGTACCATGGTGCAGGTCAAGATACCACAAGGCTGGAATGCATTACCAGCAGGCCTACCATCATGATCTTGCAACATGGGTTCAGCATCTTTCAAATAAAAGCAGATGTTGAAATGTTGAAACCACATGATTGGCACAGCTGTACCGGCATGTTCAACGGTGCTTCATGTACAGGGTTCTTAACCTGTTTTGTAACACAATGCCACTTTCAGAACCGTAACATTGCTGAACTGAACTTCCCCATACGTAAGGAAAGGAAAGGAAAATTATAGGTCAGTTGGACCGTGAGACATAATAAATCAGATTGCAGTATTTTATTTAGCTATACTAAATTGCCACAGTTTCTCACACTACCATTTTTACTTTGGCAGAAATATGTGATTTTAATCTTGCCTTGCCAAATTAAGTGTAAAAGACGTATTCTGGAAAGCTCATGCAAGTGCCAAATATGTACATGTATTTAGAGGCATCCGTGTTAACAGTAATACCTTTAGTTTTTCCTCACGATTGAAATTGCACTACACTGCTACTACATCTACAAAGTGGGAAATTGTATGTATGTTGGCAAGTCAATTGTCACCCTACAGGCTACACAAGTGCAAAAAGGTCAATGACAGCCACACAAATTACAGCAGTCTATCGCCAAGAACACCTTGGCATGATTTTTGAACGTTTACCAGTGGAACATGGGGCTTAAATCATCACTGACTGCATTCATTGCTGGCTCCCAGTTAACCCTTTCCGGCCCAATGACGCCGTACGGCGTCATGGCCGCACAAGGTCCTTTTTCAGTCTTCCCGTTCACGTTAGCGGTGTAGTACGAACGTTCTGCGTTAGTAACTGTATTCATTACACCCACCGGAAGCTAATATCGCATAGATAAATTGAAAATTAACTACTTCCGGACCGGAAGTTAACGTAGCGTAGCGTGCATTTTATCGCACGGGCGACATTGACGTGTAAGTCACGACCGATCTTGAAAAGTATACAAGCGACGAAGATGCAATAAAAAGCTACGTGAAGCTAAAGGAAAGCACTAACTACGCTGCAGATTTCAAGAAGAACAAACACGAAACAGCCAAGCTATAAGCTTGAGAATATACCGAAGGTAGCGATTTCCGGTCTGAAAACTTACGTTTGTCTTACAGCCTGTACTTTTTGTGGTAGGCTTCAAAACTCCACTGATGCTAAGCGAACTATAAGGCTCTATAATATTTTTACCAGAAGTCTGTAGCTGTTTCCCAATTGGCGATGTGATACGCAATACGCAACACGTTCTTCCTTCGCAATATTGCCATTCGCGCTACGGGCTGGAAAGGGTTAAAACAGTTTCACTTGTACTGAAAATGTACTTGCATTTATTAGAGACTAAATCTGAAATTTAAGGGAATCCTCTTGCTGAGTCTTACTTACTTCAATGAAAGGGTGTCGAAAAATATAACCTGCTTTTCTTGTATGTTCTCTTCAGTGCTAAATTGTACACATTGTTGATATATAACAATACAAACGGCAACAAATTGTGATATTTTCTGGTATAGCTTTGTACTATGGTGATAATGATTTTATTATACGAACCTTCGATTTCATTGCATGTTCAGATGCAGCGCACACGACTTGTAATACCTGATACGGATTCTCATGTGACTTGTAGTACTGATACAGATTCTCATGTACATTGTAACTTATACTAAAAATACGGCTTTATACAAACTGCATGCAGCTGTAAGGCTTTCCATACATTAGCATGAGTTAGACGTATGATAATGTACAGTATCATCTATATTTTGTAGCTTGTAAAATATAAATACATACTTTCCACTCCTACGTAGGTGTTATATTACCATGAGGATCCTCGTATTCGTGAGCAAGAGTGGGGGAACTTCCAGGACCCGTCCAAAATGGATGCTATCATGGTAGAGAGGAGGAAGATTGGAGCATTCTACTACCGCTTCCCAACTGGAGAGAGGTGAGTGTGTGAAAGTGAGAGTGAGAAGGAACACCTGGTGAAAATTTGTCAGCGCATCTTCTACTAAGAAATAGCCTTGTACCCAGGCCATTCATTCCGAAAAAAAAAGAACTGGGCACAAGGCTAACTAAGAAGAGCTGAAGTATTATCACTATTAATCGGCATCATCCTCGCACTATGTTCAACACTCACAGATAGCTGCATAGCAACATCATTGACAATGTCTCACATACCATGTAGAAAAGCCGGTTTGTAAACTAGTCATCAATTTTCTTCTGAATGTGTACACATGGAACCACTAGCTATGTTTGTAGGCCACCACCCAGATTTTGTTCCTTGCGATACAACTGTCATCTCCTGTCCTTACCGACGATGCGAGTATCTCACTGCTTCTGTAATAAGAATCACCATCAGCCACTAGTAATTTTCTGTGGTACCACGACCACAGGATACATTGTAGCTACTGCAAAGTCATTGTGAATCTTTTCAACCTCATATGAACCATGGTAAGGAGGTGTATATGGCGGATATACTACATATACACCTCCTTACCGTAGTAACAACTCGTCAAATACAAACTGGTCCTAGCGCTAGCCTACAGTTAGCCAGAGTACATGTTGGATGGTAAGGACAGAATATTGCTGCCATGCACATTTAGTCCACTAAATGGTTTTGTAACTCATATAGCTAAGTTCACTGCTTTAATTGTACAAACTCCTGCTTGTGTTGGTTAACCCTGTACACATACAACTGCATGTAGTCAAGTTTATGGTGTTTCTTTGATTTGTAGCTGTCCAGATCCACCACATTATCTTCAGCAACTGCATTATAGTCACTTTTTTCTGTCACAATTTGAAGGCCAAGTTTTTAGCTCAATTATTGACCTTGCGGTGCTCTGAAGACTGACCAGAGTTTACTGGAGGTGTGGCTGGATGATGGGCAGACTTTTGGAGTCTCTGTTAGGTTTGGATGGAGTACTGAAAAATGGTTTAGGTGGGTTAATAAATGGTGGAGGTTCTAGTTGTTGATGGTGTGTTAGGTTGGTACATTGCAAGAAGGCGGTATGACTCGTCTGATGGGTAGGTATCCTGGAATGGGATGGAGAATGAGACAGCATACTGGAAGAGAATGGAGTTTAGGATGGAGATTTTATCATTGTCTTCATATAGAAGGCTTATCCGTCTCTCAATACCAACGTTGCAGCCTTTCTCCGAATTATTCACTTCTCATTACTGCTGCAACCATCAGGGTAGCGATGCTCCAAGAGCT
The DNA here is from genome assembly GCA_949130485.1 of Agelas oroides. NCBI lineage: Eukaryota > Metazoa > Porifera > Demospongiae > Agelasida > Agelasidae > Agelas > Agelas oroides. The sequence continues at coordinate 3,900,173 of OX422199.1, forward strand.
CCACACTAAGTCCTCTCTGTTCAGACACACTTGTGACTGTCTCTACTCTCACCGTTTTCACACGTTTCACGTTTCACTGGGGTAGGACTGTATATGATGGGGCGGGACTAAATATGGCGCGTTTTGGGGTCTGCCCGGACCATTTCTGGTTTCCGGACCAAAATATTTGTCCATATATGCCGGGAGGTAGCTTGAGACTGGCATGTCCCCAACCCCTGATTGTCTGAGGACATGTTTTACTCAGACACCTAGGTTGGGGGATAATGCTGGGAGCCTAGCTGTAATACTTAGTTCTCCTCCAACTCTCCAGCATCCCCCCCACGCCTCGATACCCTGATCTAATTCGGCTCAAGCTACCCGTCACACCAGGCAGTGCTCTGACAAAGCCATTAAGCCCAGTGGAGTTATTTCTAAATGTAATGGACTAAGGCCTTCCCTCCCTATGAGGCGGATGGGACATTTTCACAGTCCTCGGCATAGTGTAGAAGATACTGTCCTTCTGATAGCTCGTGGTCCTGCGTACACTGTAGTGCTGCACTGGCGTGTGATGGCGCACCAAAGTGCCCCGCTTCTTCCCAAGTATGACATCATGCAATTAAGGTGGCAGACAGGTCTAATGTAATAATTGAAGTTGTACTTCTGAAACAAAATTATGCTCTATACACTTTGTGGAAGGTTGGCCTTTAAGCCTTCAAACACAAGTGATTTTGCGATGATTTCAGTGGGTATTTACACAAGGTATAAGTATAATACATGCAATACGGTATTTGAGAACATCATGAATCATTGATGGTATGTCCTGTAGCTGCGTACTTTGGATAGCTTACTGACAGCATGTTTCTCATGGAGTGGCTTGAGAATTTTTGCATTAAGAACAGTACTGCTGACCAATAGTTGTTACAAACTAATTCTCAAAAACGTCACAATGGACACAACAAACCTTCAGTAAACTACTACAAAACAACAATAAAGCATCAGAAAAAAAAACACTTTTTCCAAAGGAACCAAAAAGCCAGAACACAAAGAATCACATACATCATGTGAGAGCTTTACTTTATGAACTACAATGTACCAAATGTGCATAACTTATAGTTTGAGAAACACAAAGTTTAATTAGGTTGTACAGTCCACCCCTCTACGGTGGGTTTTTTACACTTTCTGCACATGGGTGCCCTCCTAGGTTTCGAAGCTGAGGGTGGAACTGACAAGTTCAGCTCCAATGAAGCCTCCTGGTTCATACGTTTCAGGCTCTTCTGTTTCCTGTTGGACTAGCAAACCTTTCCGGATAGCACGTACCTTCCCTCTTCTCTTCTTCCTCTTTTCACAGTGCTTAATTTCTGCATGATAAATTCTCTCCTGATCATGGCAAGCAAGTGCATGCTTTGAGTGCTTGCCCGCTGGCACTCCAAGCCTGCTCATGACACTGCAGACCGAGCTCCACGGTTGAATTCTAGCGCCGCTAAACCAGCTACTGTCTCAACAGTCGAACTATCTGCAGATCCTTTTTTTTGGACACCGATCCCACACCATTTGATGGAGAGCTTCATTAGCATTGAGGCCCTTGACTGCTGTTTTGAGCACATCATCCTGAGACAGCCGATCAAAGGTAGGTTGTAGAACTTTGACTATGTTCTCTGGTATTTTCTGTTTGTGTCTGTAAGCACTTGTTCCATTTGCGACATCTCTCTGCCACCCACACCATGAGTTTCTACCTTTTGGGCACAGCTGATGGTTTGGTTTGGCATCTGTAGATGACATATGTAATAAAATAGCCTGAACTGCCTGCTTTGCACCTGGCAGGTCATGCAGGTTGCTTCTGATTGCCTGACCATAATAGTTTTGGATAGAATCAATTACTTACTCTTAAAGTAAGCGTCCCCCTGCCTCCAATACCCTTTCTGTCATCGACCACTTGATTCTTGTATGCTACAACTAGATTTCGAAGTGCAGTTCTTTTCTGAATGGATTCCTTTTTTGTAACTTCAACACCCTCACCATGCGGCTTGGCATAACACTGCACGATATGATGCACTGTCTCCAGGTGGTATCTGGTACTCTTCATCACTGTTCCACCCATCAAATTCTAATGACAAAGTAACATTCAGAAGACAGTATAAATAATAATTTGGGTGGTTCACGGAACATTATGCATGCTCTATCAAAATTGAGTTTATTGCAGATTCATAAATCATGTCATGAATAACATAATTATATAAAAATGGTAAGTATCAGAACAGGCTACATGATGTTATGAGGAGTTCTTTTAGGAGGAAACAGTTCAGTATAGCTGCATAAAGATTTTTAAGTTTTAGCTTGTTTAGCTGCTATCAGACAATACTTCTCAGAAAAATGAAATCAAAATAGAACGTTTTCCCAGAGCTTCCTTCGTTCCGCCCATTTGAAGCTGAATTACTGTCAACAAAGAGAAGAAATCGCTCCATTATGTCATCACTTTTAACACGATTCGATCGCTTCCATGATGTCTAGGATGCTTCTTGCACTGCACTGGAACATCTTCGGGCTGTGTGTCCAGCCACATTCGGGCTGGTTGCTCACAGTTTCGAGGAAGCACAACATCAGAGAAACGCTTACGCGAGAGGATTTCCTGCTTCTGAACTAACTCGGTAGGATCACTTGTTTCAATTTAAATACCTTTTCTGAGTCGAGAAAGACGCTGCTTACTCACACCAAAGGATCCACAAATGCAGTCACGATTGTACACATAATTTCCCTTACCATCAAACACAGATTTAACAAGAGACTCATTCTGTGTCGTTAGATCGTAGTAGCCAGTGTCTGCAGGCTTCGGGTAGATTGCTCTCCGTCTTGTAAGTGCTCGACCACTATGGACGAAGCTTTGAAACACGTTTTTCAGGTCCATGAGGCTCCTACACACAACACAAACACTGCAACCATCCTTTTCCTGGCTCGATATTTCGCGAACTATCTCCCTTCGGAGAACATAGGGCCATTTTGCATGGCCAGAACAGTAACATTCGGAAGACAGCAGCCTTTTCAGCTCTTCTAGCTATTGCGTCCGTCGACTCGCGCTGCTTTTTCAAACTTATGTCATCTGATACATACCGTAATCTTTAACGTCAATTATCTGTAAAGTATTGAACGTACATAATGTTCCATTTTTACTTGAACCACCCACGTGCCAAATGATATCTCTTTGTAAGAGCACATAAACTGACAATGTTCCCTTCTCCAAGTGATTACATGCATGGGGTAGAGTACATTTCTTTGTTCTCTTGAGTCTTGCCTTTGTACTTGCTCCAGCATGTCTAACCCTGTACCTGTGTATCTCCAATAGTAGCCCCCCATTAGCAGTGAATTCACAAACTTGAAAAGTCCATGGAAATTGTCATTTGTAGTGGTCATTAGCCGGCAATGAAGAGCTAGCTTGGAGCTTGGCTCCACTTCACAGCTTTTTTTTTTTTTTTTTGCACCATGTAATAGCGTGTGAAGAAAAAGCCATTACACAGCTTTCATTTTGCACTATACCCAGCTGGAAATGAGCATAAGAGGTAGCTACTTACCCAGAATGTAGCTCAAGTCCAGACCTGAGACCGACTCATGCTACTGTTATTGCAAGGAAGTGCCAAAGTAACCTCGTTCCTAGGCCACTCCCAGATTTTATCTCGCAGCTGTGGAGCAAACTCGAGTTTTCTCCACAGCTGCAAGATAAAATTGGGAGTGGCCTGGGAACGAGGCTAGTGCTAACACTGAGAAAATGGTCCAGTGCCACGATGTCTGTAAATAGGTAGGACGGCTACCGTGTCTGCCGTATGTAACAGTCACTGAACTACATAGAGAGAACACTTATGGCGGACCTTCACGGCGGAGTCCGTAGAGTAGCTGGACAGGGTCCGTGGGAACACAAAGGAAATCCATCAGCTCGGCTGCCAGAATGCCTGCCCTAATGCCCGCCATTGGCTCTGCCCAGGTCCGAGAACGGTTCAAAGTTATTTAACAGTTAAACTAACGAATTTAAGGGGAGGCCCTGTGATTAAATTGAATATGACAAAAGAAACTATGTACCAAAACCTGAACTACAGCACAGTGATGAAGGTTTGTGATATGTTGTAACACAATGTTTATGCATTCACTCTGAGAGTAAGTTCTTCAGAAATACGAATAACTTTGTAGTTCGCTTGGTCTGAAGATATTCTCTACACTGAGAACTGAGACACACCAGACCCGTCCATCATAGATATCTCCTAAGAACTGTGATGAAATTATGTCTGGACGAGAGCGCCATTTCTCACACATTTCAAGAAAACCAGGACAAATAGCAAGACGAGCAATTGATTCCTTTAGTGAACAATATAGATAAACTCTTATAGGTTGAAGGGTTGTACCAGATCTTGTTCTGACTTTCTTAAGCAAAGGTGAACCACAACCTTTTCATCGGGATGCCTGAGGGTGCTTGGGATACGCAATGTGACAACAGTTGTTTGATATTAACTGTCCATCAGAACCTCTGATGATACAGTCCTTGTAGTCATACACAGAGTGGCATTTAGGACAAACAACATACCGTATGAAGTTTGTGCCTGCTATATTCCCAGTAGCTTGTGTGTACAGTCTGCAGCCCAACAGGAATGCAGTGTGCAGCATGTACCAGTGGCGTAGCCAGGTCATTGGTGTTGGCCGTGCACCTGCAGTACGCTAGCCCATTAGCCTCATGGGAGTCTAACAACACTAGCACTCGCACACGCTTCGCGCGAGATCACGTTACATGAGCGGGATGAACATGGTGCTTTGGCCGGGCATGTGCCCAGCCAGGCCCGGCCTTTGCTACGCCACTGGCATGTACAAGAGCCAAAGATGGTGAAGAGATTAGGCCATCGGTGATGATGATCCACATATAATTAATCAGCCACTACAATCTCTTCATCAGAAGGTACCTATGCAACAAATCACATATACGTACATATGTGTGTGTGCGTGTATGTGTATGTAATTACCTAATACAAAAAGTGGTGGTCAAGCACTGCTTCCTTGGAAGGCTCAAAAAACTACTGCTCCAAGAAAATGTATTAGCTGACCGAGAGAATTCCTGAGATAGTCACCAGACATGTTTTACTCAGACCCCTAGGTTGGGGGACAATGCTGGGAGCATCCACCACTGCATTGAAGATTATAGGTGCTGATCTCAAGCAGAATGGAAGGACCATGTCTACATATAGCTGATCCTTCCCAACCAAACAGCCAACAATCATCCAGATGGACCGGCACATTTCTGTATGCTAGTTTTAGATCGAATTTTGCCAGCAATCCTCCCTTACGTACCCAACTTCACCACACTGGCAGCCACCTCATCAACTGACATGTAGGATAGTGAGCAGAGCTCCTTGCGGATACCATCATTCACGCTGCCACCTTTTGGGGAAGATAAATCAACTATCAACCGCCACTTGCCCTCACTTTTCAGTATTACTCCAAAAGGGCTGACATGTACTTCTGGAAACATAGATCCCTTGGAAGTGGGCCCAGCAACCTCCCTCTCTCCTGATGTAATTACCTCTCTATCACTTCCCTGTGATCTGCAGTTGATTTCATATTCCCTGCCACCTGTCTGCATCCACCTCTTGTATAATCAAAACACACTCTGAATCCCTCTCAGATAACATCGCACGTACTTGGCTAATTCCCTGTCCGGGTGGTTGGACAGCTTTCTCTCCCAGACAGAGACACAAAGTGGGGTGACGATTTTCCCCCACCCTGCCCCTACAAGTATGGTTCTGGCAAGACACACTGCCATGAAGGATTAGAGTCACACTTGACCTTGCAAGTGGAGGGACAGGGTCAACTAGAACTATCTAATGCTTTTCCCTGCCTCTCCCCTTTTGGGGCAGTGATACTTCGGGTGGTTCCTCCGACAACTCTCACACGCATGTGGAAACTTGCAAGATTTGCCATGCTCGCTTTATGCCTACCAATGACCCAGTCCCCTTTGGCTCTGATGGCAATCCCATTCCTCATTTCCAAGGGTGCCCCACACAAACCTCCTGGTACACTTGCTGCACATCCATTCCAGACCACCGCTTTACACTTGTGGAGGCAATCTTCTTTCTATACATCTCGTCGTACAGGCACCATGCTGGGTCTTCCACTTCCCCACATGCCTTCAACACTGTTAGCATGTGGCTCATGAAATCTGGGGTGCATTCTGGAAATTCCTTAGCCATTGCTCCTGTGTACCTTGCAAAGCACTGCGTCCAAACAATGATGCTATTGACCGGCTTCTTTTTTGCCTGTGTCACTGCAAATCCTGGCAGGACAACGACAAGCTTCTCTGTATCCCCCTCTGTGGAGATCCTATCTGTGGAGATCCTACGTATCTGTCATGGTTCTTGGGCGGAATTCTGCCATATTCATAAATTCCCACTTGATCATCCTATCATAGGTTCACTTTGGAAGTGAGCCCAGACCCTCTGCGAACCACACCTGTGAGGCTTTGGCTGCAACACTCCCCTTATCCCGGGAGTTCAGGAGGGCCATAAGGAATGAGGTCTGTCTTGCGATCCGTGCTGTAGGTGACTCATCATCTCTCCCACCGCTACCGTCCCCAGATTCAAAGGGGAAGAGCTGCGCCAAGGTACCCTCATCCGGAATTGTAACCAGAGACACTGCAACACAAACCAATGATACCTTTGGTCAATCCAACTGAGCTCACCAATTCAACTTAGCTCACTCAATACCCTTAACCCGCTCCACCACAATACTACCAGTCCATGACCTTATTGTGACCCCTAATGGCCATTCACCCTTGATAGTTTGGCCCACTGTTGTACCCCCTACAGCGCACTAACACGTCCTTAATGGCAGCAGTTAAAGTGGACCTTGTTAGAATGGTACATGTACCATTCCAACAAGGTCCTCCTGGACGTTGTTCACCAATGGTAATTGCAAGCTGTTCATGATTTTTTGTCTCATCAGCTATGATTGAAAACCAGCACGCTTCACGTATACTTGCAAGCAACTTACAAAGAAGAGTATTTCCCATTAGTGTAATGATTTCATTCACAATTTGATATCATAGGTAATGATGATCACCCAACCATCTCTTAAGACCAGGAACATCTTCACTCCGAAGTTCCACCTTCTGCCTGAATTGCCATGCCTTGTCTCAGCAAGAATTTGGTACAAGAAAGTTGTTTTAAGAACATGACTGACTCTGTTCTCAGATTGGGCTTTTGTAGCTTTTGATGTGAGCTGCTCCATAACACTTGGAGCGTGTAAGACTTTCAATTTCAGCTGTGCCTCTTTATGGCAACCACTAAGTTGATGACGTTCTCTCGCCTTTTTCCAGTTACTGAACCCATCTAATATAAACGCTTCTTCATACTTTTAGTAATGGTCAGTTGTTATAGCCCTTGTTATAACTTTCAAGACAAAACTAGCAGAAGAGTTTCTTTCGTGTGGCACTAAAATGAATCCATACATATATATATTTATACCATTTGTGATTCAAACAACGGACATTCTTTCCAGCTTTCTGGCGTGTAGTAACTATTATTGCCTTATAACAAGGTTGATGTGGGGTTGAACTTTCCAGCATACACCGACAACCTTCACCTGTACATGATACAGCCCCCCTATTGAAAAATAGGATAAGTTCACTCTTAACATGGCAAATAAATATTGTTCCCAGGAGAGCCTTGGAACTCACTCACCTCACTATCCGACTCTGAGGACAAGGATAGATCTACTCGTTCATCTTGTTGGGTACGCTTGCTCGTCGGGGTGGACTGAAAGTAACTCACAATGCCACACTGCCTCTTCATAAACCTAAGTACATCTGAACCATGCGGCCTGAATTGAATCACATGCAGGCAAGATTTTGTGGGGGCACGTACCCCCGTGCCCCCCCCCCCCCCCGGTTCTGCCGCCTATGCATGACATACAAGAGAAGTTGGCTTGGGCTTTGGCAACCTTGTTCAGACTCTCATTTCTGTTTGTGGTATACTTAGCAGGAGGACAACCAAGCCCAGCAGCTTCACGAACAGAGAAGATCATTGAAGACATCACGGTTTCTGTTTCATTTTTGAGCAGCCATTCATGGAATCTGGGAGTCTGATGAGGATGTACTGGCACTTCTATGTCATCCCACTTATCCTTGAGATAGCCAAGCTTTTGATCAAAGCCTTCAGGTCACTGGCATCAAGTAATCATCTCCTTGCTACATTCCAAAAGCATCCTTCAGAATTTCCTCTCGAGACTTTTCAGGTACGTATGAGCATTTCCGTCAGCTTACGCCTAAGACCGTCTTTCATGTGAATAAAACGCCTCAAAAGGATGAGGTCTTCTGAGAAGGCAGTTCTCAGAGCTTTGATCAATACCTGCATATCCCCGCCAGCTTATGCTCTAGCTTCAACAATGTGGTAAAGAAATGATAGTACACTTCAAAGTTCTTCTCTGTGTGTCCCACTTGGGTATTTTGTTCTCCAGGTGCAAATACATGTAAGTTGTTATGGTAACATAAATTTTGCCACGGTTGAAAGTGAGGTCAATGCCAGGTACACAGAAGTTACCTGGATGAGTGCAAAACTGTTGTAAATCACTGAGCTGCTAGCATAACTTTCCAAAATAGTTTGGATCATAAACCACTCCATAACCTTTAAGATTTTACTTGTATTGACATGAAACTTCTTGAGAGTGTATAGCATTAGCATGGCTTCATTTTTACTGGGTTCATTTCCATGGTAATGCATTTGACCTTTAACCCAACCGCAACAATACTTTTTCTAATTGTGTGTAACTGTGGGCATACTACATGGAAAAAATTACCGTATTTCTTCGGTCAGATGCCGCGGCTACTATTTATTTCACTGCTCGTTTTGTGCGGCTACTATTCGAGGGCAGCGTTTATTTCTATGGAAAGCCTGGAGACATCAACGACGGTAGGTACAAGTGATACAGTGACGGTTGCTAGATGCTGTCAGTAGTACGTGCAGCCTCTCAGTCCTGCTGTCAGCCGTGGAAACGACTCACACAACACAAACAGTCCTAGCGCTAGCACGGTGACCGTCGTCAGAAATCATTCGTACACATGTACATGTGCCACGTTTACCAGCCACAGCTGCTATTCGAGGGCGGCGTTTACTTCGTTCAAGAGCTTCGGATTGTGCGGCTACTATTTGAGGGCGGCCACTATTCGAGGGCGGCATCTATTTGAAGAAATACAGTACATCTCAGGTATGCAGTGAGCAGTTCTACAGTAAGAAATTTGGTTTTAGTGTCTGCTTTTTATGAATTTATATAATAATGGTGCATTATGATAACTTGGCATGGAGTGTGGCAGAACATTCATAATACAAACTTAAAACACTAAAGGATAGGACTACAACTCTGCAGTAAAACTTTAATACAAGTATGTGGTGGTGAGGAGGCTTCCGATATGTTATATACAATTACGTATGATATAGAAAAAAGTCATTCATTCAAACAAATTCTTCGGTGTGATTAGATTTTATACTTCTTTAGTGCCTCATCAAGTTCCTTTCCAGGTGTGAGGCCTTCCAAAATAGCCAAACATAAAGTGGCGAACTTTGTGAAAGTGATTACGGATGTTATCCAGCACAACTGAATCGTACGCAAGGGGAATATTCTTTCGAAGTGATGGAAGGGAATATTTACAATGGGCTTTTGTAAATCTTTTCAGTTCAGGCCACACTCTCTCTATCGGGTTCAGTTCAGGCCACACTCTCTCTATCGGGTTCAGTTCAGGCCACACTCTCTCTATCGGGTTCAGTTCAGGCCACACTCTATCAGGTTCAGTTCAGGCCACACTCTATCAGGTTCAGTTCAGGCCACACTCTATCAGGTTCAGTTCAGGCCACACTCTCTCTATCGGGTTCAGTTCAGGCCACACTCTCTATCGGGTTCAGTTCAGGCCACACTCTCTCTCTATCAGGTTCAGTTCAGGCCACACTCTCTCTATCAGGTTCAGTTCAGGCCACACTCTCTCTATCGGGTTCAGTTCAGGCCACACTCTCTCTATCGGGTTCAGTTCAGGCCACACTCTCTCTATCAGGTTCAGTTCAGGCCACACTCTATCAGGTTCAGTTCAGGCCACACTCTCTCTATCGGGTTCAGTTCAGGCCACACTCTATTGGGTTCAGTTCAGGCCACACTCTCTCTATCGGGTTCAGTTCAGGCCACACTCTCTCTATCGGGTTCAGTTCAGGCCACACTCTCTCTATCGGGTTCAGTTCAGGCCACACTCTCTCTATCAGGTTCAGTTCAGGCCACACTCTCTCTATCAGGTTCAGTTCAGTGTTCTCGCTAGGCCTATACTGAAGGGCACTGTGCCCTTTGGGGCCTCTAATGTGCCCTTTGGGTCAGCCACAAAACAGACAATTTTCCTTTTGTATTCAGCAGCCACTTAAACTACTTGAACTTATGAAAACTGACAGGCCTCTGAAGTTAAGTGTGAACAGCTGATAGTTTATATATGAGCAGCAAAGAATGAGATATGTAGCAGGTGATATATAAGCAATCATGTATATATGGGTGAAGGGTGAGAATATCAAGCAATATATAAGCAAAGGTACATGTATATAAGAGTGAAGGATGATAATATACATGAGCAAATGTAGTAATGTTAACTACTGCATGACATCAGTAGAGTCAGAGCCTTGGGGAGCAGCTGCTGGTGTAGATGTTGTGAGCTTTCTTTTTCCCCAGGACTCCCACTTCCTCAGTGCTGGTATAGGATTCCACTGCTGCACAGCTGGGCCTTCTGATGAAATTCTAATAAGGCAGTCCAGTGTTTCAGTTTTTAAGCGATTACGTTGAGCTGTCTTAATCCTCTTCATTGTTGAGAACAAACGTTCCACGTGAGCACTGGAAGCAGGTAGGACTGCTATGCGTGCTAGAATGTTGGAAATGAGAGGATAAGCAGTTGTCAAGGCTTCTTTATTACCAGGGTCAAAGATTGTTTGTACAGCTGCTTCAACTGATAGCTCAGGTAAATTCTTTGCAAAACATCTGTATGCTAAGAACTCTTGCCACAACTTTCTCCCATCTACTCCCATTAAATTTCCTAATTCATTGATGGAGGGTGGGCTAGCCTTGGACACATTCCGTGGATCAAGATAGCCCAAGAGTGTTAGGGTATGAGCCTGGGGGAAACGATTGCGGATGTTGTCAATCACTGCTGTTACGTACTGTGAAGCAGTGGACTCAAATTGATGGGTAACGTCTTCAGTAATTTCAAGATCCTTCAATGTATCTTCAAGAGCAAGCATAAAGCCTCCTTGGAGTGGGGATTCCTTGAGTGCTTGCAGAGCAGACAAGGCCCCATCAAGGATCTGCTCGACAGAAAGCAGATTGAGGGTAGCAATTTGAAAACATCGAGAAAGGTGACCCAAGACAGAAAGAACATCTGACATGAGCAGAAGAAGGGCAATAAAGTTTGGTCGTGAAAGTTCTAAAGCTAACCCTCGAGCAGTAGCATCACCTTCACGTGCCTCCTCCTCTAGAGTTGCCTTGACAGCTTTCAAACTCCGTCGCAGAGCATCCACTGCACTCTCATGGGATAGCCAACGTGTTTCAGCAGCCCGTTTCAGCTTCAACTTAGGCTCATTCATTACCCGTTGCATCTCTTGAAGCTCAGCAGCATGTGTAGAACTTTTGGCAAAGTATGTGTAAATCTGATTAACTATTCGCTCAAATCTTGCTACCATGGAAACTGCTTTGCAGGCATCAGAAGCTGCTAGAGCTAGTCGGTGAGCTATGCAGTGGGTTGAGATAAAGCCTTGTGGTGCTGCTTCTTGTAGCCTGGTCATTACCCCTGTATGTTTGCCAATCATTACAGATGCTCCATCACTTGAGCCTCCTGCAAGCCACTTCAAATCAAGGGTGACTGGAGCTGTTGAAGTGAGATACTGGAGAATGGCCTCTGTTATCACCTCTGCTGATCTACTCTTTACCTCCAGCAGCTTGATGTTGCGTACCTTGATAAAGCCTCCTTCAAGAAGATACTGAATGCAAAGTCCAAGCTGCTTGTTCACTGAGATGTCAGTAGCTTCATCAAGAATCAAAGAGAAATATGGAGAGGCTCTAGCTTCTAAAAGAATCTCTTCCTCCAAAGAGAGACCAATGGCTCTCACCATCTCATTTATGGTCATCTCAGACTCATAATTGAGGTTTTTGGCCTTTCGCAGCCTCTGGAGTGTGTCATTCCCAAGTAGCTCACACAAATCCTTTAGTCCTTTGAAAGCAGTTGTGTGGGCTATCTCTTGCTTGTTGAGGAAATACATTACTCTGAGTGCATCTATGAATGCCTCCTCATCTACAGTAAGTGTGTCAGCTTCCTTGAGCGCTTGCGAAAAGGTAGCTCCCAGTGCAAGCCTTTGCTGTCCCTCCCTGTAGCCTGCTGCAGCAGCCTGGTGAGAGTCTGAATGCTCGTGCTGGACTAGCTTATCTGGTCGCGTACCTGTAAAAGGCGTTGACACGAAAACAGAAGAGCCGCTCAAAAGACCTGTTCCCGCTTTACAATACAAACAGTAGACTCCATCGTCTTCCACTACAATCCACGGGTGCTTGTTACGCCACTTAGCAGCAGCAAACGCTCGCCACGAAGCTACAGCTCCGCGGCGAGAGCTTGGAGTGCCTAGCACGTCCCATCCGCGAGGCACGGTCGATAAAGACGATACCGCCGACTCGAGTGGCAAAGCGGTCGATGGTTCAGAACCTTGAGCGAAAGAGAGTGTCTTCTGGCCTGCTACCAACTTCGGTTTCTTCGCTTTGGGAGGCATGATCGACAACAGTACACGTGCAGCGAGCGTTCGGCGAATTGCGCAACAAGCAAAGCACAAGTTTAGGGGCGTGGCATAAATACGCAACGGCGCGGCGCGGCGTGCGCAAGATAGGGGGCGTGGTCATGAATTATTACTTGTGCCCTTTGGCCTGTAAATCCTGGCGAGAACATTGCTAGTTCAACCCCTGCTCACTGGGTACACCAGAAATTACTTGCTGACAATTTTTTGTTCGCTGACTTCGACCTCTGCATTCAACACGAGGTGCAAACTGCATTTTCGATGCACATGCGCCGACCCCTTGTACACCCTGGATAGTGAAAAAAGACATTGAGATCCAACCAGGATTCGAACCTGTGTCCTCTGAATTCTGAGGACCCAGGTTCGAATCCTGGCTGGATCTCAATGTCTTTTTTCACCATCATTCAACTCTGCAAATAAAATACATCTTTCACCCTGGATAGCGCACGGCAACACTCCACCATTAACTTGGGGTTTAAAGTCATTAAACCTCATTTTACGTTTTGGGAGTTGATATTTTGGGAGTTTACATTTCTGAGGCTAACTCTCACAAGAGGCCATTTAGACTGCCAGACATCTTCAGCTAGCTATTTTGAACCTTGTACATCTATAGCAGTTTCGTCCATACACACTATGGGAATAGACAGGTCTGAAAGAATTCTGACAAACATTGGTCCAAACCTTCTGTATTCCATGAGAATTCACTCCAAAAACATTCCTAAAACAGCCTGAAAACACTCTGACTGAATATCTGAAAACACTATAAATACCTTCTTAAATTTTATCTGAATATGTTCTGAGAACCTTCTGAACGTTCAGAGTTTGTCTAGTGTTTGAGTATCTGAATATAATCTGATTATATATTATGAGAACCTTCTGAACTTCAGAGTTAGTTTTAGGGTTTGAAGATCTAATTATATCCTGAGACCTTATTCCACACTAGCTTATCAGTTGAACATCTGACTTCAATCTAAATTTATGCTGAATACAGCATCATAACCTTCGGAACATCCTATTGTTCAAGTATCTAAAAGATTGCATGTACCATTGTTCAATGAGATCACCAGTAAAAGTGTATAACACAACAGTGACAACACAAAAGTAGCTCAACCAAAGTAACTCAAGTATACGTATTTCTAATCATCATAGCGTTTGTTGCATCTTGGTTCCCGTCTCCCTTGAACTATTGTGTCAGTGAACATATCCTTGGGTTCCACAACTCCCCGATATGGAAACATTTCACTTCACTCGTTCCACCTTCCATGTGAAGACGTCATCTTTCTATGATAAGTTACAATGTATTACAGGAGTGATCATAATGTGCACTAGTGTAGTTTACTTACAGTACAGTTACTGTTGCAGTTTGTACACACGCTTCTTGACCTTGGAATGTCAGTTACAGTAGGGGCCAATAACATTCCATTTTTGTTCTACAGTTTTTGTTCTACGGTCTGACCCATCTTTTTAAAAATTTTACTATGGAAGTGAAGTAGTCTATACACTGTTTATACTGTTTCTGGACAGGTGAATTAGTACTTAAGATGTTTGTAACAACTATGCTATATGTCAAATGCTGTTCAAGTTGTGATATGTTTTTGGCTTCGAGACCTGTCTACCTGCCAATTCTTGTCCATGTTTGTAACTGTTCAAGAACCAGAGATATAGTCAGCAATCAATTGATCATTGTCAAATCCGAACCAACAAAATTACAGTGCTTATATAACCAATGCATAGATTTTCTCTATTCTTGGATGTGATTTGTACACCTTATAGCTATATGCTGCTCTTTATTTCGCATCACAGCTTTCCTACAAGCTATGATATGCTGCGTTGTACACTACCCGTTACATTCAGGAGCCAATAATTGCTGAAACAACATTCATAAAACTGAACTGGGTATTTCATACCCTAGAATGACCGTAGAACGAAAATTAATTCAATTGCACCTACTGTAATTGTTGCTATCATGCGACCACATCCTCCCTCCTATGGGGTTGAGTGGTAAATGTACAGCACTGCAGAGGACAAGAAGAAACAACTGAAGTGCAGAAACTCAAATACACTATGGAAATAAAAGTGCGAAAGCAACGAGAAAAGCCTCCTATCAGTGTCTAGTGGCTCAGCATTTTCCACTCGCCCCACTGCACACCCTGAGGTGCACAAGGTATGTGGCACCCCCTCTCCCCGAAAAGCTTCAGATTCCTTCTAAGGCCATTTTATTGTGAACAAAATGCCACTACAATAATCCCTGCTCTTGTGTTCAGTTCAAAGTGCAATACCAAATTGGACAGAGGGAGCTGCCCATGGCAATTAAGCCTAACTTATAGTAGGTTAACGCACCTCAGTAAGCTGGGGTCTGTACAACCACCATCTAATTTTACACTGAGAACATACCTCCTCATTCTCAGAAGCACTGTTGCTGCTGTCGCTAGAGACCATGCACTGTCACAATCTTTTGTTTATGAACCACGGCTGGTGAGAACTTCTTTCTTGCCCCCGCTCCCCTTAACTTCTTTCGCTGCCTTTTCGACAGATAATTCTTCATCATTTTTGCTGTCTGTTCGTAGTCACGCAAACTTTGACAGAGACATAATTCAGCCCTTCACGTTCAATCAACCAACCCTCAACATTGGTCCACCTTTTCTGCACTCTGAGTGAGCACAACCATACCTGACTTGAGGTCACACTGACATAATTTAACTTGGTGGAAGAACACACACACACACAAAGTCACAAGCTCCTGTTGAAAATTAAGGTTGCACCGATATTGGGATCGGCTTATCGGATATCGGCTTATCGGCCAACATCCGCCTGTATCGGTATCGGATGTTTTGTTACCGGTATGGCCGATAATCAACTGCGCATGCGCAAAACTGATCATTGCCACGTGTTGATCATTTTGTCGTGAGTTTTGTCGTGAGTTTTGACTTGACTCGTTGTTGAGGCTGAGAATGTTGACGAAGAGGTCGCCTATTTGGGGCTGTTTTAAAGTAGGTGAAGACACAAAGTTTGGTATTTGCAATGCGTGTGGCCAGTCGATTTCACGCGGAGGCAAAACCACGAAGACGTTCAACACAACAAATCTTGTATATCATATAAGAGGAATGCACGCAGAGCTGCATTCAGAGTTACTGAAGAAGTGCGACGAAAGAACGAAGGAAAAGGCAAGCACTCCAAGTAGCAGCAGACAGCTAGTGGTAGCAACTGCTAACTTCATATCGGATCGGTCATCGGTATCGGCCTATATCGGCCCCATTTTATCGGTGATCAGAATATCGGCTAAATCCTATATCGGTGCAACCTTATTGAAAATGCTTAATCTTACTCACTATGGCTGATTAAAACTTGAAATAATCGTGATTGGTCCTTTTAACAAGCGTACGTGCATCTGATTGGGTGAATAAGAGTGCAATTACTAGCTCAGTAAGAGTGCAATAATTGCACTCTTTTCTATGGGGGAAACAGTATATAAAATCAATAAGTATATGATTAAACGTTTATGTTACATGTATACATTCCAAACACATCTTTAAGCTCACTGAATCAACATCTGTGTTGCGACCAATGTTCATACAACATACATAAATACATATATGCACATATGACAGAAATAAAATACAAATCATTATTGAACACGTCTTGTAGGTGGTGGAATGCTGGAAATAACATCATAACAACACTAAACAACTTGTCTCTGAATTCAGGACGTACTCATCAATTATTGATGAAAAGTATTTTGATTGTTCACATACTTTATCAAGTGCAATGTCTGGGCACACAAAGTCAATTCCTATCATACGATAACTTGGGTGTTCCAGAAATATCTTTTCACGCTCTTCCGATAATTTGGTTTTCAACTCTTTGACATGGGATGGAGTCATGTCATGAGCAACGGATTGTTTTTGGGGCTTTTGTTTCTTTGTCTGTAAAATGTCCAGTCTAGTGTGTGGACACTGTGACCACATGCATACGTCACAACAAACGTTGTTGTGCTGAAGTGACTCTGCACTCCCATTCCCACATACAAGAGTTACTTGAAGGCATTTCTCTCTTCCTTTGCAGTATGACTGCAGTAACTGATCTTTGAACTGCTTGAAATAACTTCTAACTACGCCGCACACAGGTTGCTAAGTAATTTCATGTACTTGCAATTTGAGCAGCTTTGTAGCTGTCAAGAAAGGTAGACACACTTCACAAATGTAAGTCTACTACCAGTGAAGTTTTTGGACCCTAGCACGTCAGAGCAACTTATGATCTATGATCATACCAACTCACCTTCATACGCACTCCTGTTGTTCGCGGTCTGACACATGGCATAAGTTTGGAAATCTGACTATTCACCAGTCTATTTGGCACCACATAGGACTAGGTAGCTTGCTTCGGGCTGCTTCACATATGATCTCGTACACACAACGTGGTAAGTCAAGGTTCACGGGTCCATGACGTGCATAGCACGGTCAAGCGGGAAGGCATTGTACAATTTCGTGGGCGGTGCCAGGTTTACAGTTTATTACGCCCACGCAAAATTTTCACACCTTTCATGATGCCACTCACGTGAGAAAAGATACCAGGCTCTCCCCGCATATTCGTGTTTTGGTGCGGGGGAGCCTGGGCACTAGTCCTAGGGGAGGAGCACTGAGTCGTTGTGAGAGCATAACCTGAAGGACAAAAACAAACAAAGTATAGATAGTAGCTGGAGGGATCACGACTCACACATTTCTACTGGCTGAAACTCAGTATAAAACCATAAGCAGGACAACGTATAAAGTCAGAGTTCTGGAGTAGGCTGATTAGTAAGTACCTACTTCTGTACCTATGTTACTGCAGGACTCTCAAACAGACCAGTCACATTTCCTGTAAATATTAAACTTTATCTGTCTGATCTACATTGTGTACTTACATTTGCTGCAAGTACACAAATGTCATCCTTGACTCCAAGGTCTTTCACCCAACCACAAACAAATTGATTGTACGCCTCCAAACCTTTGTAGGCTCCCTCCCATATGGTAAATGGCTCGGATTAAACAAAAGGTAGTTAACAGCCGGACTACTATGGCTACACGGGCATGGACTAAGCTTCACACTCAAACCATGAGCTAGCAGGGGAATCCCTGCTATGTATGAGCACTCATGCCAAGCACTTTACCTGAAGCAAACCTCACCACCGTACATTCCACTGTCTGTCACTCGCAGCCTGCCTTGTCATGCAATCATCAAACTCCTAGCATAGATTTATCAGAAAGTACGTTGCCGTGCATACTGGCAATGCATCCAACTTGAACTGTCTTTGCTCTCGCTCTCTTTCATGCCGACCCTACAGTCTGGCAGTAGCCCTTCACGCTCATTCTCACGGATTGGCTGAGTACACGTCAGCATGGACATTCAATCGTCATGAGATACTAGAATGCGCTCATTTGAAATTTATTGTAAGTGGTTGGTCCAAACAAACATGTACACATGCATGTGCAATGCACTGACGCTAGTGTGGGGCTTGTAGTGGCCTCATTAGGGCACCTACCACATTAGGGTAACAAAAATGAACACAATTTAAAAGGCATGCATGCACGCGATTTTTGCACGTGTTAGAGTGATATTCACATATGTATCCTGTAGTTGTTGCGATACGCATGGTCAGGATTTCACGGCTGATATTGAGAAAAAAATTTGTAATCTGTTATTGAGTTGTAATTTGGCTTACATCATAACAGCAATGTGTCAGTTACATAGCATTTTTTCAAACTCATTTTATAACAATGGACTTAATAAATTGATGCAGCTCCAAAAATCACAGAAAGAATTCAAAAAGTTATAGTAAATGGTCACATCTGAGTACATACGTAGGCCTGTTAGAACTGATGCTAGGATAAAGAATAGCTCAATTTGTATATATTGTAGTACTGACTGTTGTAGTGTTTGTTGGTGAAGGATAGCAGCCATTGCCTGTGTAACGGTGAAGAGTATCAGTTCGTCAGTAAACTATAATAATAACAAACTAACTGTCTATTATGCAAGTTAGGCTTCAATATTATAACGGTGAAGAAAATAGCTTTACCTCTGGCCATAGGATCTGACGTGTCAGAATACCAGAAGCAATCGAGTGGTTTCTGGTTTGTCTTTGATCATCGGCAATGGCTTGATGGAAATGTAGCACTTACGTAAGCAGGAAAAAAAGAAGATTGCTGCATTTTGTATAGCCATTAGTTAGAAATGTCTCACAGTAATCGGGTTTGAAAGGGGCAGTGTATTCTACTGCACCAAACAGGCTTCATACTCACAAGACAAATGATTATACTGCTCCAAACAGGCTTCATACTCACAAGACAAATGATTATACTGCTCCAAACAGGCTTCATACTCACAAGACAAATGATTATACTGCTCCAAACAGGCTTCATACTCACAAGACAAATGATTATACTGCTCCAAACAGGCTTCATACTTACAGACAAATGATTATACTGCTCGTACTCACCAGAATATAATATCCTTATCGCCTTCATACCCATCCTCCTCCTACTCTGTTGTGGAGTGTCTCTCCGTGACCTTTTAGGAGTTGGTTTCTGAAGGCCCGGAGAACCTGATGCCCTCCGTTTTAAACCCCAGGATCATCCTGCCTCTTCTATTTCTGTGGAGGCTCCTCCGTCACTCTCCTCCTCTACTGTGGAGGCTCCCCCATCACTCTCCTCCTCTACTGTGGAGGCTCCCCCGTCACTCTCCTCCTCTTCTATGGAGGCTCCCCCATCACTCTCCTCCTCTACTGTGGAGGCTCCCCCGTCACTCTCCTCCTCCACAGTAGAGGAGGCTCCCCCGTTACTGTCCTCCTCTACTGTAGAGGCTCCCCCATCACTCTCCTCCTCTACTGTGGAGGCTCCCCCGTCACTCTCCTCCTCTACTGTGGAGGCTCCCCCGTCACTCTCCTCCTCTACTGTGGAGGCTCCTGGTCACTCTCCTCCTCTTCTGTTGGATATAGTTTAGCCTATACATGTACAACAATGGGGTTTAACTGTGATAATTTCCCTCCCTGAGGGCTGCAAGGGAAAATATGGCTCATAATTCCCTCTCTATGTACTTTTAGTTTACAGACCACTACATTGCCATACTGTAATAAAATTTTACACACAGTTTTGTGTAAATAATGTTGTAGTTACTGTAAACACTTGCACGTGTACAGATGTGTTTACATAACAACAACAATGGACCAATCAGGTGGGCTACATAATAGTTATAGCACAGGTGGCTAGGGATTTATGGCTGTTAGTAAACAAACCTCGTCCACCCTTGGACTCAGTCTGTTTACTCATTGTTTACTGTATGCACATGCATAGAGTAAACTGTCTCAGTGAAAACAGTGCTATAGCAATTTATTGTAAATTTACAAGCTTTAGACAAACTATAATGCTTTGAATTTAAAACACTCATATCATAGTTGTCTGTGTGGTCTGATCCTGGCCAAAACAGGTTAACCTTGTTTTGGATGTCAGCATACAAGTTCTCAAAATCTCGGTTGATGACCTTCACCCCTTTATGAAGCGCATCATTTCTCTCAATTAGGGTCTCCACATCGTCCACCAAATCTGCTTTTTCTTATCTAAGTTTGGCAACCTCCCCATCCAAAGCTGCCTTCTCCTTTATGTGGTCAGCTAGCTTCCTTTGTAGCGCCTCCTTCTCCCTTTTCAGGTCAGTGACCTGTTGCACCTCTGTAGGAGAGAGAATTAAGACAAAAGCTGTAGTCAGTAACAAAGCACTGAACATCTCTTGTTGTCATGGCAACTCCTAAGCAGCCTTGTTCCTCTCAAAGGAAAATTCACAGGAGGAAAGGAGAGGAAGGGGAAGGAGAGGAGGACGAACAAGAGAAAGGGGAGAAGTGGGGTGGGCCTTGGAAATGAAGCTGTTGAAACAACACTTTGAACCGTACCCAGGAAGGGTGTGGTGTTCTTAGGGAGGTGGTCTCTTGTAATCCTGTGGCTGGGGGTGCCTGTAAAAATTAAAGCAAGACAGCTACGTATATGAAGTCTTGTACCAGAAAACGGTAGCCTCATTTCCAAACCCTCATGCCCTCAACTTTACTCATAAGAGTCTGGGAGCATGAGACCCTTGGAATTAGACTAGAAATAAGGAAATCAAACACGCGCGCAGACATACACAATACAAACATACACAGGGACACACACACACACAAGAATAACTAATTGTACTCAATATTAAACTCAGACGTACCATGTGCCTTCAACAAATGGTTTTCAAGATTCACAACCTGCTGAGTGACCTTGTCCTTGCCGTTTCGTTTGTTCATCTCTGTTGCCTGCAACCCCCATATATTGATGCGGTAGGCAGTGTATGTGCCTTCACACCCATCAAGGTAGCACCAAGCGTTGCCATGTGAGTCATGGTTGGTGGTATGTGGGTACGGATGTACAGTCAACCTGCAGAAATGAACAGCAAAATTCTGTTAACTCCAAAGGCCCTCAGCAACAATTTTGAAATAGACTACATGCTTCTATTTACATTTTGGGGTATCATGTTACAGTTAATGGATAGGATTGCACATGCTATGACTGGCTAGCTATAGTATTTAAACGATCAATGCTGTAGATCTATGTGACAGTAGGAGGCTCCCCCGTCACTCTCCTACTCTACTGTGGAGGTTCCCCCGTCACTCTCCTCCTCTACTGTGGAGGCTCCTCCGTCACTCTCCTCCTCTTCTGTGGAGGCTCCTCCATCACTCTCCTCCTCTACTGTGGAGGTTCCCCCGTCACTCTCCTCCTCTACTGTAGAGGCTCCTCCATCACTCTCCTCCTCTACTGTGGAGGCTCCCCCGTCACTCTCCTCCTCTACTGTAGAGGCTCCCCCGTCACTCTCCTCCTCTACTGTGGAGGCTCCTCCGTCACTCTCCTCCTCTACTGTGGAGGCTCCTCCGTCACTCTCCTCCTCTACTGTGGAGGCTCCTCCGTCACTCTCCTCCTCTACTGTGAAAGCTCACCCGTCACTGTCCTCCTCTACTGTGGAAGCTCCCCCATCACTCTCCTACTCTACTGTGGAAGCTCACCCGTCACTCTCCTCCTCTACTGTGGAGGCTCCTCTGTCACTCTCCTCCTCTACTGTGAAAGCTCACCCGTCACTGTCCTCCTCTACTGTGGAAGCTCCCCATTCAGTTTCCTAGAACTGCATGTTGAGAGGTTGTTGTAGAACTGACTATACTATGTGGGTTACAGGCCACATTCTGTAGATGACTCTTAAGTTGTTGTTTGGTATGGACTTATACCTCAGCCTTTTACAGGGCTGAAATTGTTGTACCCTAAAGTATGTTTCCGTCCCTGAAAAAGGACACAGTTAGTGTTTGCGATGCAATAAATTTCTTGCTGCGGATCAAACCACAGAATAGAATGATTTACCTGATGTCAAGTCTCATACCTATTCCATTCGCTACATACAGACATTTACTTCTTTATCAAAAAAATTTCTGGTTTCCAATGAGCCAAGAAATGTGACATTTCTGTTTCACTTCTCTGCAATTGTATACATAAGATTACTAATATGTACAGTAAGCTACCTTGATATGTGCTGCTACTACTTTTCTTGAGTACTCTTTCTGCCCACTTTTCAACCGCATCGAGACTCGTAAAAGAATGTGGTAGTACACAAAACATTCTTCCTGTTTACTCTCCTCACTATTGGCAGCTAAAGTATTTAAATAAATTTTCCCTTTTTTTCCCCTCCCATTCATTTAGCAGATACATAAAGAAATTCATCACCTATACAAATAAGGAGGTCATTTATGTGAAACTAATTACACAATATTTCTTTTACCTTGTCATTTAATGCACATTCATAGGCAACAAGTCTCACATCACTTGCTGACAGTTTGCACTGCTTTAGAGTATGTTCTAGGACAGATGTCACTTGTGGGAATTGTGTGTAAGAGTCTTTGGCTGCAATGAGATCCTTTACCACATGAGTACATTTTGGACGTCATGCCGTGCTTGTTTTAGTGGGTAGTGACAGTGAAATTTCTGCACAACACTGTGATGAAAGGTGATTCATCTACTTGCATCTGTAATGAAGAAGCGGAATTGGTGATCACACACACAAACAATGTGCACAAAAGTATGTTGACCACATGTGCAAATGTATTAATTATCTATCTACAAAATTACTGTACTATGTGAATGCTGGTTTCACTGACTGAGTGTAAACATTAAGCAAGACTGTTTCAACATTTTTCAGCACTACCTGCAAGGTTCTCACAGTTTTTCTGCACTTCTGAATGGCACTTAATGGAGTTACGAAAACAGTTGCAAGGGGTCTCTGTTTATGATCTTGAGATATCCCGGCATTTCCTTTGATGGCAAAAGCTTTGTTGCTTGGATCTGAAAGAATAGGATTATAGTGCTGAAACCATACTTTTGGCGCAGGACTCCTTGTACAGCTCTTTCCAGCTTCAAGCAGTCTCATATAATATACATTGCTTGCCCTAATGTGGCAAGCACCAGGTGGAGTGCCTGGTTAGGGCAGAGCTAGAGATTCCATCTCTTTTGATGCATAATACTTTGTACTTCCTGCAGTGTTCAGTTGAGTTCAGTGATTGGTTTGAGAGTGATGCCACATGGTGGCAGCAGTGACTGAACACTAGCCTTCAAAATGGCAACAACGCAGCTCAAACCACAGCAGCTCTGCAATATTAAGACATCCAAAAAATGGCCACGACGGTGTATAGTTCTTTCTAGCTTCATGCAGTCTCATGTATGCACCAGCACTATCAGGTATAGAAATCAGCATGGATATTTTTTAACCCTTGCCTTCAGTAGCACACATCTCACCTTTCCTTGACTAAACACCACTGACCACACCATCCTCTTGTATCCACATTCAGAGTAACTGTATGATTCCAGCTGTTTCCAGGAGAGAAGTTGTCCCTGTGTGTAGGTTCCCAGTCTAAGGATAAAGTAGGCAAAGATGTTTTCATGTTCTATCCTTGGCCAGTTTGTCATATCAGAACAGAGGTCTATTGCTCTCAGGTAAATAAGGATCATTCTTCGGTGACAAGCCTACAGATTCAAACTTCTCCTGGTATCTCTCTTTCCCTTGCCAGTCCAGTGACTTGAAGTGGCTACTGATACTGATGCTATGCCTCATACCAATCAGGAGGCGTTCCTCACACCTTCACAGTACGCACTAATTGGCTAAATGTTCACACCACAATTGAGTATAGTTCTCAGAATTTTTCTAGACATGTTTTGCAACCAGTCTAACTCAAGTCTTCACACACCGCTAAACATGAGTCTGTATCTGCAGTAAGTTAGCAGTAGCCAAAAACATGGAGCTACCGTCAAGTTAAGGGCTGTTGGCAAGCACTTTTTGTGTCTGACAGCTGAATTACACAGTTTTCATTTTGGGGGTTTTGCAGGATTTGAGTTCACATAGCAACAAGGCAGTTAACTTTCACAAATACCTTCATGACCGAAGGAAATACATCACACTTATTTGCTTGCAGGGTGTGATTTGCTTTGCTAAAATGACTAGAAACCATTAAATTATACTGCAACTCCTGCTCCTCAAACTCTACATTGTCCTAAAATGATGAAATTGAACGACCACTATCTGCAGCATAGGCGTAGCACGACGTCCAGCAGGCCAGACCAATACTTTGCAACAAAGCCACACCCACTACTCAAATGATGGCAGGCACAATGGCCTTTGCAGGAATACTGCCCCATCTCTTCCTTGCACACTTGTGTATTACACTAGTGTGATTGGACTCATAGCAAGCACTCAGAGGCAGCGGAACAAATTATGATCGGGGAGGGGGGGGCTTGCGTGAAAAATTTTTGCCTATTTTTTTTTAGCAGGCAGGGAGCGCTCTCGTAGCATGTCATTGCAGTTCAACTACGTACCATTTCCATTCATCACTAACACCTCCCTTCAGTCCTTTCCACCACCAACAAGAGTGACGCTTTTACCCGAGAGCCAAGAGTATTAAAGTTTTTGGCTCAGGAAATTATGTTACGAACTTAATTAATTTATTCCTTGCATAACATAAT
This sequence comes from Agelas oroides, assembly GCA_949130485.1. Classification (NCBI taxonomy): domain Eukaryota; kingdom Metazoa; phylum Porifera; class Demospongiae; order Agelasida; family Agelasidae; genus Agelas; species Agelas oroides. The sequence goes on from OX422199.1 coordinate 3,925,005, forward strand.
CCACAAAACAACCGCACAGTATGTGGCAATACACCAGTATTGCAAGTTTTATTCTTGAAAAATGCATACACATGAAACTGAGAAATTCAATTCTCAGACTTAAAAGCTACCAAAGAAGGCTCTGTGGTGGCTATTTGCACCACTGAAGTCTCTAGCTACATACATGGTCCCAGAGCAAATAACTCACTAGGCCTGCAGTATTTGTGAGGGTCTTTGTACCCAGTGTGTAATGGCTTTCTCCTCTCATTTGATGTAGTGTAGACAACCTGACTTCAGTTCCTAGGACTTCAAATTAATGAGGCTTGTAGTCTGGTAGATGTTTTAGTTGTTATTATACCGTATTTACATGTAGCATACTGCACATTGTAACACTTAAGTGTATATGTGACCCGCTGAGCGAAAACCCGGCACATTGCACATTTTATGAAAATCGAGATAAGACCGGAAATCGGTGTACCAATTTGTAATTGTGCAGCAGGAAAAAAATGGAAGCGATCGGTTACTTGGTTCCCGAGCTACAGAGTGAAATGCATAGCGGATGCAGAACACAACTTTTCGAGAAAAAGCAATGTTTTTACGTTGCTACGGTAAATTTTAATGTCTCCGTATACTAACCTGTTACGTAAATTTACCCGTGTTCTTGTAAAAAAAAGCTGCTTGAAAGTCGGCAAAGACAGTTAGGAAAGACAGTAGTTATAAAAGCGGGGGCTTACATTGTGTCTATGGACAGAAAGACAACCGTATACGGACTGGAAGCTGATAAAATCGTAGTTTTTGAAAAACGTGTACAAGCTGTCCATAGCAACGCATTCCCTTATTTCACTGGCCTGCCTGTGAGTTTGAGCTTTTATCTTCTTTATAGTAGCAGAGCCGGGCTTCATAAATTCAGTATGATACAGTCCAAGTCCCCTGTGACACGTTGGTGTAATAATCTGAGTTTTGCTGGGAAACGACCTGTACGGATAAAACTGCCTCTAACTCAAATTCAATATTTGCGCAAAGTGCCGGGTTTTTGCTCAGCAATTCACATATTTACTATAGTGAGCAATCTGATTGCATGCTTGGTGCAATACTTTTCCTTTGTACAAGCCATGTAATACTTTTCCTTCGTACAAGCCATGCAATACTTTTCCTTCGTACAAGCATCATCTAGACTGCGAAATGTCAGTTGTCCTGTGAGGACCAATAACGTTGGATGTTGCTTCCTCAAATCTTTAACTAACCATTTACTTTTGCTCCTCCCCTACCCTGACAACTTCTGGAAATGAAGCCCAGGTTATGGAGTGGTTATTACCATCAAAAAATTACTAGTCTGGCACCAAGTCAGTCCATGCAAGAAAAAGCTGTTTGGGGTTAATATGATGCATCATGCAACCAAATAAGTGAGTGAGTCTCATTCCAAGGCATAAAAATGATTTTTAACGTCATTCCACCAGACCAGTCCACTAGTCAGTCCATTGATTGTAGATGGCCTTCTAGTTGGCTATATTTCACATAATTATTACATGCCTGGAACCACTACTAAACTGTCAACACCGTTTTTTAAGTTCTGGTGTTGTGGTTACACTTGAATATTCTTCTTAGGCTTAGGTCTAACTGTAACTGATTAAAGAAGTATAAAAAGATGTAGGGATGGCAATGAACAACACTCTTGACGGAACCATGTCACCGTGGGCATGTGCGTGCCGCATTGGATATGTCCACCTATGCAAAGCTGCCTTGTAATAACCTTCGTTGAAGTATAACACGAAGTTTGTTACCTCAGATGTGCACAGCACTTGTGGCTGTGCTTCTCAAACCCCACAAATACACTGGCGCTCATTCAATGACCCTATACAGGAAATTGTGCAAAAAGTAGGGGATGGGTGCTCTTTCGAGGGTGGGTGCTCTTAAATGAGACTACGGTACTTTAAAATGAAAACAAACACTAAATTATGAATATACATATCAAATGGGATTGTTGGATACTCTTTCATTTAGTTTGGTTAAATGTCATCTGTTTCAGGGATAAATTGTGTATCACGGCTCTATTTGGATGGAAGCATTATTATAGTACCACTTCCGGTTAGAATGGTACTTGCATGGTTTGGCCACACACACATCACATCCCTCCACCTCCCTCACCTCCCTCCACCTCCCAGTGTTGATGTCCAATAGCCAGGCATCGCTGAGGGTCTTGCCATTCTTATCCAGTCCCCCAAAAGTATACGAACAAGGTAGGATAAGGCATGCATGAAAGCAAAGGTTCAACATATTGGCAAAGTCCCATCCCTAGCCTCGTTCCCAGGCTCTCCCCTCACCCCGACGAACATTGAAAAGGCGGGGGAGAGCCTGGTACTGATTCACACGTGAAATCACGGCATGACGACTTTGCACTAACCATTAAATAACCTGAAATGTCACTCACGTGAAGACCACGAAGTAGCCGCAAAGTACTCTCAGCTCAGGAGTTTGTTACTACAACTTGTTTATTGTTGTGTAGCTATGTTGGAGCTTTAAGGTTGTGATTTTATTTTGTAGCGCTAGCCAACTAAAGTCTTTCTTCATAGCCTCGTAGCAAATTTTTTTCAAAGCGGAACATGGTAACAATAAATAGGCAAGGTGTTACAGTGCTCCAAAGCAAGAGAGCAAAACTTTTGAAATTTTTCAAATTATATAGTAAAGCCCTCCTATCATCTTATTTACACATAAACGGTACAAATCATCGTTATTTGCACGTTACATGGCTTGCGCTGCGAGTTTTAGCTTTTGTATAATTATACTTACCATACTTAAGAAGAGCCGTTGTGACATCACAAACAATTTGTGATGTCACAGATGTACATTACGATGCCAACAAACCATTAGCCAGCTAAATTTATCACATTCGAACTGAGCATTAGCTAGAATTTCGGTTAACTGGGCTTCATGGAAAACGTGGCAAGCTCAACTACAACCGGTTCTTCTCAGAGCCAACTCACAACTTCCTTGATCACCCAGCAACCAGGAAGTGAGTCCTCGGAATCAAACTGTACTGCGCAATGTGCGCTCTATTTTTACATTTTTAATGCTTTTTAAATCTTGTATAAAAAAAAACTGTACGATTACTCGGCGTCTGAAATTCATCCTGGTCGATACATGTAAAGATGTGTCCGTCACGTAGGACGCTCCTTTCTACTTTTGTACGTATGCGCACACATAGTCTTACTCCCAGACTAAGCAATCTGATTGCATGCTTGGTGCAATACTTTTCCTTTGTACAAGCCATGTAATACTTTTCCTTCGTACAAGCCATGCAATACTTTTCCTTCGTACAAGCATCATCTAGACTTCGAAATGTCAGTTGTCCTGTGAGGACCAATAACGTTGGATGTTGCTTCCTCAAATCTTTAACTAACCATTTACTTTTGCTCCTCCCCTACCCTGACAACTTCTGGAAATGAAGCCCAGGTTATGGAGTGGTTATTGCCATCAAAAGATTACTAGTCTGGTACCAAGTCAGTCCATGCAAGAAAAAGCTGTTTGGGGTTAATATGATGCATCATGCAACCAAATAAGTGAGTGAGTCTCATTCCAAGGCATAAAAATGATTTTTAACGTCATTCCACCAGACCAGTCCACTAGTCAGTCCATTGATTGTAGATGGCTTTCTAGTTGGCTATATTTCACATAATTATTACATGCCTGGAACCACTACTAAACTGTCAACACCGTTTTTTAAGTTCTGGTGTTGTGGTTACACTTGAATATTCTTCTTAGGCTTAGGTCTAACTGTAACTGATTAAAGAAGTATAAAAAGATGTAGGGATGGCAATGAACAACACTCTTGACGGAACCATGTCACCGTGGGCATGTGCGTGCCGCATTGGATATGTCCACCTATGCAAAGCTGCCTTGTAATAACCTTCGTTGAAGTATAACACGAAGTTTGTTACCTCAGATGTGCACAGCACTTGTGGCTGTGCTTCTCAAACCCCACAAATACACTGGCGCTCATTCAATGACCCTATACAGGAAATTGTGCAAAAAGTAGGGGATGGGTGCTCTTTCGAGGGTGGGTGCTCTTAAATGAGACTACGGTACTTTAAAATGAAAACAAACACTAAATTATGAATATACATATCAAATGGGATTGTTGGATACTCTTTCATTTAGTTTGGTTAAATGTCATCTGTTTCAGGGATAAATTGTGTATCACGGCTCTATTTGGATGGAAGCATTATTATAGTACCACTTCCGGTTAGAATGGTACTTGCATGGTTTGGCCACACACACATCACATCCCTCCAACTCCCTCACCTTCCTCCACATCCCAGTGTTGATGTCCAATAGCCAGGCATCGCTGAGGGTCTTGCCATTCTTATCCAGTCCCCCAAAAGTATACAAACAAGGTAGGATAAGGCATGCATGAAAGCAAAGGTAAAGGCAAAGTCCCATCCCTAGCCTCGTTCCCAGGCTCTCCCCTCACCCCGACGAACATTGAAAAGGCGGGGGAGAGCCTGGTACTGATTCACACGTGAAATCACGGCATGACAACTTTGCACTAACCATTAAATAACCTGAAATGTCACTCACGTGAAGACCACGAAGTAGCCGCAAAGTACTCTCAGCTCAGAAGTTTGTTACTACAACTTGTTTATTGTTGTGTAGCTATGTTGGAGCTTTAAGGTTGTGATTTTATTTTGTAGCGCTAGCCAACTAAAGTCTTTCTTCATAGCCTCGTAGCAAATTTTTTTCAAAGCGGAACATGGTAACAATAAATAGGCAAGGTGTTACAGTGCTCCAAAGCAAGAGAGCAAAACTTTTGAAATTTTTCAAATTATATAGTAAAGCCCTCCTATCATCTTATTTACACATAAACGGTACAAATCATCGTTATTTGCACGTTACATGGCTTGCGCTGCGAGTTTTAGCTTTTGTATAATTATACTTACCATACTTAAGAAGAGCCGTTGTGACATCACAAACAATTTGTGATGTCACAGATGTACATTACGATGCCAACAAACCATTAGCCAGCTAAATTTATCATATTCGAACTGAGCATTAGCTAGAATTTCGGTTAACTGGGCTTCGTGGAAAACGTGGCAAGCTCAACTACAACCGGTTCTTCTCAGAGCCAACTCACAACTTCCTTGATCACCCAGCAACCAGGAAGTGAGTCCTGGGAATCAAACTGTACTGCGCAATGTGCGCTCTATTTTTACATTTTTAATGCTTTTTAAATCTTGTATAAAAAAAAACTGTACGATTACTCGGCGTCTGAAATTCATCCTGGTCGATACATGTAAAGATGTGTCCGTCACGTAGGACGCTCCTTTCTACTTTTGTACGTATGCGCACACATAGTCTTACTCCCAGACTAAGCAATCTGATTGCATGCTTGGTGCAATACTTTTCCTTTGTACAAGCCATGTAATACTTTTCCTTCGTACAAGCCATGCAATACTTTTCCTTCGTACAAGCATCATCTAGACTGTGAAATGTCAGTTGTCCGTGAGGACCAATAACGTTGGATGTTGCTTCCTCAAATCTTTAACTAACCATTTACTTTTGCTCCTCCCCTACCCTGACAACTTCTGGAAATGAAGCCCAGGTTATGGAGTGGTTATTGCCATCAAAAAATTACTAGTCTGGTACCAAGTCAGTCCATGCAAGAAAAAGCTGTTTGGGGTTAATATGATGCATCATGCAACCAAATAAGTGAGTGAGTCTCATTCCAAGGCATAAAAATGATTTTTAACGTCATTCCACCAGACCAGTCCACTAGTCAGTCCATTGATTGTAGATGGCTTTCTAGTTGGCTATATTTCACATAATTATTACATGCCTGGAACCACTACTAAACTGTCAACACCGTTTTTTAAGTTCTGGTGTTGTGGTTACACTTGAATATTCTTCTTAGGCTTAGGTCTAACTGTAACTGATTAAAGAAGTATAAAAAGATGTAGGGATGGCAATGAACAACACTCTTGACGGAACCATGTCACCGTGGGCATGTGCGTGCCGCATTGGATATGTCCACCTATGCAAAGCTGCCTTGTAATAACCTTCGTTGAAGTATAACACGAAGTTTGTTACCTCAGATGTGCACAGCACTTGTGGCTGTGCTTCTCAAACCCCACAAATACACTGGCGCTCATTCAATGACCCTATACAGGAAATTGTGCAAAAAGTAGGGGATGGGTGCTCTTTCGAGGGTGGGTGCTCTTAAATGAGACTACGGTACTTTAAAATGAAAACAAACACTAAATTATGAATATACATATCAAATGGGATTGTTGGATACTCTTTCATTTAGTTTGGTTAAATGTCATCTGTTTCAGGGATAAATTGTGTATCACGGCTCTATTTGGATGGAAGCATTATTATAGTACCACTTCCGGTTAGAATGGTACTTGCATGGTTTGGCCACACACACATCACATCCCTCCACCTCCCTCACCTTCCTCCACCTCCCAGTGTTGATGTCCAATAGCCAGGCATCGCTGAGGGTCTTGCCATTCTTATCCAGTCCCCCAAAAGTATACAAACAAGGTAGGATAAGGCATGCATGAAAGCAAAGGTAAAGGCAAAGTCCCATCCCTAGCCTCGTTCCCAGGCTCTCCCCTCACCCCGACGAACATTGAAAAGGCGGGGGAGAGCCTGGTACTGATTCACACGTGAAATCACGGCATGACAACTTTGCACTAACCATTAAATAACCTGAAATGTCACTCACGTGAAGACCACGAAGTAGCCGCAAAGTACTCTCAGCTTTGATCACTTTCAGTATGCAAAAACGGAGGTAGAAGGCCTGGTATGCTGGGGTCCCTCTTTCCCACCAGGTATGACAGCTTCAGACCAACAAAGAATGTTGTGAACTTTTCCATCAAAGCAAGTAGGCCTGAAGCCTTCCTAGATGGCTCACCATAGCACTCCCTACCTATCTGCTCCAGCTCAGTGCATATGACAGCATAGTTCTTGATGACAGTATCAAGAGCCCCTGTGCGTACTGTCCACCTTGTAGGACAAAGGGGTTTTAGCCCTGGGGTACCAAGAGCCAGCTCATGTTTCAGTTTCTGGAATAGTGCCAAACGCTTTGGTGAAGCACAGATAAGACTAGCCAATTCAGTGGTGAGGTCTAAAGCATCTCTCACACAGCAGCAATTACGTACATAGTCTTGCAGACATAGATTCAAGCAGTGAGCCATGCAGTGTATAAATAACATCTGGGCTCTTCAGCTTGAAGGCATGTAGCTACTCAACTTAGATGACCAGCCATGTTAGCAGCACCATCGTATGCCTGCCCACGACACTGGGTTAACTGGAGGTTAACACGAAGAAGGATATCCTTGATTGTGGAAGCTAGTGTAGCAGCATGTGTTGCCTCCACCTCAACTAGACCAATTAGATCTTCATACACAGTGTTAACCCACCGTATGGAAATCCCTAGCTGCTCAGCACCGCTAGCATCTCTGGTTTCATCAGCAATCAGGGAATACAATCCGCACTTCAAATTTCAACAAGAAGGTGTCGTAGAAGCTGATTTGCCACGAGCTGAATCATCTCATTGATGATGTCATGTGACTGGTGTAGGACCCATGCTTTAACCATTCTTCTATACCTGTATTGTCTTCAGCCCTGCACTTCAGAAGCTGACTGAGGTTGCCTTCTTATTCATCATGTCCTCGTACTGCCAATCCCTGGCATGTTAGGTACCTGATGGAGGTTAACTGCTTCAATAACATTCGCCTATGTTTCTCCTGATCCTTCTGGGTTTGGGTACTAAGCTGAGCAGCTACTGAAGGTTGTTTTAGAGCAGTTAGCTTCATGCATGCTTCACAATGTGCCTGACTCTGTTCATGCTCTCGGAACTTCTCCTTTGCCTTCTTCCAGTTGTTGAAGCCCCGCATCGTGAAGGTGATTTCAGCCTTCTTGCTGAAAGTGAACAGCCCTTTGGAAGTTGCAGTGTGGCAATAGAAACAAAAAAACTCTTTTGCATGGGACACAGAATGTCAGCCAGTTATGCTCCTTGAACCAACTGCTCTTACATGAACGACTTTGCTTCCCCTGTTTCCTTCTTGTTAAGCCAAAATCTATGATGGGGTGATAGGGCTCACTGCGCTGGAAAGCGCAACATTCTGATCCACATTGCTCACTGGTCATCAAGTATGCAGCTGTCATCAGAAGGTAGAAAAAGAAAGACCAGTCTTGTAGCTGTTAGTGCTCAAATGCACCACAGGTTGGCTACAAATAAGCAGTGACACAGCTAAAACTATGTTTTGCGAACCCTATTGACATTCTGGTATTTTCACTTACCTGGGCGCTTCAACAGAGACTGAATCACCACATCGCTTTCAGGAGATGACTGATCACTCAACAACTGATCCTCCTCTGAGTCCTCTAGCTCCTTTTCAGAGTCTTTTTGTGGCTTTGGCTGCTTAGACTGTGGTGCAAAACAGACGTCGATCCTACCGATTCTGGACCTAGACACGGACAAGCTGGAGCTGCTAGACTTAGCCATTTTGAGCACCACACGTGGGCTAAATAAAGGGGCAAAGACTTGCACTTGCAGTACGCATGCGTAATAGCATAGATATGGTAATAGTATCAAACGCACAAGTTCAAGACCCAAGGTGAGCTTTATTGATCATAGTTACTCAGGCCTACCTCCAGGTTCCAGGTCAAGAATTGGGGGGGCTAAAGCCCCCCTAGCCCCCCCGGTTCCACCACCTATGCTAGCATTCCTCCTCAACCTCATCAACCTTTGTTGGGTTTCAGTGGCAGTATGGCCCAAGAATGGTCCCAGAAGCTATTCTCAGTGCATCTAATTTTCTTGGGTGGCATGTTCACAGACCCCCCTAAAGACGCGTGCTTACACACACACACAAGCTAGCCTCATACCCAGGATTCCTATTCTGGATTTTGTGTCCTGCTCAACAAAATGTGGAGCAAAGAGCCTGGGTTTTAAGCTACATGTGAGTGCACCTCACGCACACACTCTCCCAGAAATTTACAAATGCGTTATTGCTAGACCACTCACATACTCACTGCTGTACTCCTAAGCAATGACATTGGCATTATTACTTTGTCATTTTCCGCATCCATAAGTGTGGTCCTCAAAGACGGTGCACACAGCAAACAACATACACACAATCTGTGAAAAGCAGGTGCCGTGTGCTTCACAAACACTTACCTAGGTACAAATTAAGCGATAGGAAGCTTTTTCTCAATCCATTTTCTAACTCTGTAGAGCTGTCAACTTCAGCAAGCCTAAAATGTTACTCATTTTTTTTCTTTGCTACTTGTGAAGATGCTCCAGTTCCACTGCCAACTTGTCTGGGTAACGTTTTAGCCCAAATGCCAGGTGGAAAGTTACTCCACCAGTCCAGTCCACTAGTCCAGTCCAGTATGGCCGCTACTTTACTATCGCTACAGTGTATACAATGGGTAACTGTCTGTGTTTAATTCTCTGTGACTTATGTTTTCAAATAAAAGCTTTTATAAAGGTTGACCTCGTGTTACATTAACCCATTACACCCGATAGCGGCCAAATGCGCCCGCACTTCGCTTCCGCTATTTATCGTGATCGCTGCGCCTTTTTGGACTTGGAGTTAGTTATTACGTGTAACAGGAAGTCAATCGAAGCATAATTTGCTGCCGCATCCTATAGGGACTTCCTCTGAAAATCGCGTTCGAAGTTTGCCTGCCGATCGTAGTTGGCCACAGTACAGCTTATATCCACACGCTACATGTTCTATCGTCTATATACTATCTAATCGTGTCAACGACAGTTGAAACGTACCTTCGCTGGAAATCTCTGCCAACTTTTGCCGTGTATTATCGGTCATTTTCAGGTACACAGCGGGTACCTACGTTTCCACCGTTGTAGCTTCTTCGGACTTCACTAGCAGGTCTTCTGACTACATTCTGAGTAAAGCAGGTTTGTTTTCAACTAAGCTAAGCCTAACTATCATTGCCTGAACTCAGCTATTTTAAAAGATATAACGCAATGAATCAACACTACACTAAATCGCCATTTTTTTATTAGCTTCTCTCGTAACCACGCGATCAATTTCTGCGCATGCGCGTCGGGCTAAAAGGGTTAAAAGCTTCCGCATTTGGGGTTAATTAATAAACTTAGCATATAATCAGTTAATTAACTCTTAATTTTATTCTCTAAGTCTTTTTTAGACTGTTGATAGCTTCTTCCATCTGTATTTGGACTCCTGCTGGGAGCTACCACTTGAAACATGAGCCACAGCTTCTTTTAGATGTTCTTTGCAAGTTCACGACCTTGACCACACCTACTCATTAGGTTGATAGTCAGGGTTCTCCGATCACAGAATGCTTCTCTGGGCCGGTAGCGCCCTACAGTGCCAGAAATGGAACCATGTTCGAACATACAAGGTGAGAGGAGCATTTCTACGCCTGTTTGTGCAGGAAAGGAGATAAACGACCCATCCAGTGCTGACCAAGGCCTTTCTACAGCCATGCAGCTGCAACAGCCACCATGCACTGTCACCTAGAGGGTGACAACCACCCACTTCCCCCTCTTCCCCTTTCTGCTAGCACAGAACTTCAAAATGGATTATGCCAACTGATAACATGTAACCAAGTTTGGATGATAACTATAGTTGTCATTGGTAGTAAGGCAGCAACCATGTTGGAACTGTTATGTGTGTACCTAGTTGGTACTTTTGCTGATTCTTGAATCCTCAGTACTCCACTCACAGATAACAGCTTTCAAACTGCCAGCACTTGGTCTGCTATGCATAGTCGTAGAAATTTTCTCACAGCAAATTTAACTATGAAGTGCCTATGGCAAAAGAGAAGAATGTGCACACACATCAAGATGTGACTCCCTCATGCCTTTCTTAGTCCATATGCCAATCATAGTTGCCATTTCATCTGTTTCACCAAGATGACTGCACATTTTGTCATTCAGCTCTTACAGTGGTGGATCTAGCTCTCTGTCATGGCAGTGCAATCAGAAACAGTGTATCTGGGTTGAATTTGTTAACAAATTCTTGTACCAAGGAGTTTGGTGAACTTTTAGTTTCAAACAAAATAGAAAGCTTCCTTGAGATGCTGTGGTAATGAGCACTTCTATTGTCTTATGGCTTTTTTTGCTTGAAAATCAGTCTTCATTACCTCCTTGGAGATTCTGGAGCCATACTTTTCTTTGCCTTCTCACTTTGGCACTCCCACTGTTTTTCTCCTTGTGTCCAATTTCTTAAATGCTTTATTGTTTCTTATCTCTAAATACTTGCACACATTGGTAAGAAAGCCCCTTTTTGCACAAAATATCCTTGTGTTCAGGATGTGCTTTCTTGGACACGTACATTCCACTTGCCTCCAGTTGTTTCATTTTAGCATCAAAAGTGAACTTAAAAGTTGTGTGTGGCACATCATTCTCTCTCAAAGCCCAAAACAGTTTTACAACATATTTGGCAAAGGAGTTGGGAAAGCACAACTTGCCATCAACAAGTCTCATTTTTGCTACAAATCTGCTGTCATGCATCCTTCTGTGTGTAGTACTTGAATGTTGTGTCATAGAATGAGCTCTGATGTGGACAGTTCGAGCAAAGGTGCTTTCTGTTTGGGCCATCTTCCTCGGGTGGAGTTTCAGCAGAAAGTTTATTTTACTGAGTCATTTTTACAAAATCCATCAACAGTTCCTCTATTTTCTCTTCATTGCCTCACAAGTTATTTTGGCAAAGTACAGCCCAGTTACACCAAAAGTTTAGGTCTCCTGCATTATTGCTCTGTGTTTTTGGGCTTTTTTTTTTTTTTTTTCAAAATTCCTACTTTATAATACCTTTTATGAAACAGGTTTTGCTAACCAATCCTGAAGTTGTGCTTGTAATCCTTCTTCAGATAGTGTGCCAAGTTCAAACTCCTGGGAAGCAGCTACGCAAGTTGTTGTCTGTTTCTTGAAAACCATGCAATTCATTTTGCCCTTATGTTGTTTTTTTGCGGCTTCATTGTAGGATGAGTCTTTGCTTATCCTAGTAAGGATTAGGGGATTAGTAAGCTTCACCCAGTAGGTCTCGATCATCTGACCTTTCAGTGTGTCCAGGTCGGCCATACTACAATGACTTCCGTGGAGTGTTATTGGGTGTAGTCTAACTGGGTGTTGGGTGTGGTTTCAGTTTGGATTGTATGTGGGTGTGGTTGTCAATCCTGAAGCCAACTTTCCTGCGTTTCATTACATGTCTTCAGAGCACTTTCAGGAAAAGTGTTTACTTGTAGAAGTATATCTCTGAAGATCTGCAGAATTTGATGATAAGGCCCACACCAGCCAACCTCTGGAAGTGGACACACTTAACGTCATTCCCAAGCCTTCCCACCGTCCAGTTTTTGTTGCAGTATGCAAAAACGAAGGAGGAAGGCCTGGTCCATTTCATCACATGAATGATGTCATGTCTACTCATAGATAGACAAAGGGGTCCCCGATGCATATACAATAAAAATGACATATGTTATATTTAGTTGCTTGTAATTGTGCCTGTGATAGCATGTTCTACTATAGATGAACTGAGATAGCAGAGATTATGTTAGTTTGTGTTGATATTGTCTGCCCTTCTTCTTCAGTGGAGCTGATGTGTTTGACCGAGTCTCCACATTCCTTGAGACACTCTATCGTGACATGCAGAAAGGAGGTTGTGGGCGTAACACCATTCTTATCTCTCATGGCCTTTTCTGCAGACTCTTCCTCACAAGATACTATCACTGGACAGTATGTTTACATATGTATGCACATAGTATAGTGATTGAAGTTGGTTTTACACACTCAACACTACTGCTTACATTTCAGAAATGTCACATGCAAATGGTGAAGTATGGCTACATGTCTTGTGTACCAAGGATTTAGGGATTAGCTAGAGTGTACGAAATGAAAAGGTCAAGCTATACAGATGTGCTTTGCTGTACCAGAATCCAAATAGTAGCAGCTCTGTCTCAGTTACAGACCTGCATGGGTGAATTATTATACTAGCTAATGTTAATAGCCCAACCCTGGCATTAACAACACTCAGCTCTTTATCATTTACACCCACATATTATGTTATGAGAGTGTCCGTAAGTTACTCTATCTGCTTCTGTAGGTGGAAAAGTTTCACAAGTTGTGGAATTTTGAAAACTGCCAGTTTGCCATCATGGAGCTACAGCAGGATGGTGGATACAAACTGATCTCAGAACTCAAGAGTGACTTGTAGTCGAGGAATGGCAACCCAAGTGTAGTCTTGGGTATAATGCTATTTTGCCATCGTGTGATTAATTATAGGGCAGTTATAGTGCCAAGTGTGTTTGTATCTGTTGCTTATCCAGATGTAACCGTGTGCTATGTTGCCATTTTGTTATACACCTGTATAACAGTACTAAAATTTTTCCTGTACAGCAACTGGACCGGACTACTGGATGCTGAGCTGCTTCTTTTTTTTTTTTACCTATCATCAGTTTGGTGGGTACAAATTTTTGCGATCAATTTACACAATCAAATTTCTCAGTTAATCTTTGCTGCACTATGGACTGAGAAGCAGGCATGTGTCATCGTGATTCTCGCGGTCAAAGATTCCGAAACACAAATTTTGCAATTCTTTCCAGCTTATCCTCCGACTGCCTACATAGCTACATACTTATGATAAAGATATAAAACTTTATCACTAAAATAAATTCCATCCATGCATAGCTGCCATGTGTTGTGTTTAAAAGATTGATCATTGTACTCTGCACCTATTGAGGTGTTGTCTTGTCAACTTATCTATAATATCTTTATAGTACAGTAATGTATGCACATAGTAATGAGATTCATAGGTACTTCAATTCTCTACACTCAGTACTGCATAAATCCTTCCCATGAAGGAAATATGGAGAACCACACTAGGGAAAGATTTATGCAAAAGTTATAAATGAATGTGGAACATACCCAAACAGTATACCTGCAAATAGTACATGATGAGATTCATCGTCGACTACAAAAATATGTGGTTAGGTGTATATCATGGCGTACGGTAGTACGCCATATGTAGGGATGACCCCGAAAAAAAAATGGCGGCCACATTCAAAGTGCACAAATGACACGCTCGAAATGTCCGCGTTAGATAAGTCAACGGCCTCCATGAGCCATATCAGACATTATCGAGTGCTTCCATGGGCAACAGGATCGTTAAATTTGCTGGAAAGCATCGCTAAGTACCTGACAGTCAAGTCGCTAAAAAAGGCAAATCGTCTATCTTCTGACTTTTTCTTCTTCTTCTTTTGCTCACCACGATAGCACGACAACGGCTGAAGCTATTACAACGATTCAAACGCGAAAGATCAGCATAAATTACTGGGTATTGTACCCACCACTCATCGTTCTCAAAGAAAGAAGTCGAATTAATCGGCGATTCTCAGGTAACCCCACGCTTATGCTTGCTGCTATACGCCATTTTGTTAGAATAGAATATTCATAGCGATTACGTCAACAGAAGTTCAACAGCTACAGCACGTGAAGTTGGCATGCAGCTGCGGTTATTCTACTTCCGTAGAGAACTTGACGATCGATTGATTCCCAAACGATTGCATATGTTGCTACTTTCATACAGCAGTTGACGTACTTGTGCTGGATTTGACAAGGAACGCAGTATGCGTAACGTCCACAAGAAACGGGCGCGGGATAAGCAGAACTATCTGCGAAACAAAGAAAGCAAAAGGCAAGCGTCCCGTAACAAGTACTGGAAGAACCCGGAAAAACACTCTTACTCTCCAAGGGTTCCTTTACCACAGTTATGCCTTACCTCTTTATGACCTATGTACCTGCCACCCACCATACACAACCTACACACACCTGCCCACAATGTATAACCAGCTATAGAAACTGTTCCTTGGACAACACACAACATACAGTGTTACAACCCTGTCATACAACAGAACAGGTAGACAGTCATGTATATACCACAGTGCCTTAGAACAACCACTCACACACACATGCACATACCCAATTAGACAACAGTTACACCCATGATTCCATTGTCAAGTGGATAAGTGCAAACAGCTAACATCCTCCAGAAATCCATCAACATCAACAATAAACTACATAACAAGTCATTTCACTTGGGGTGTGGTTACACAACAACAACAAAAAAACAACAGAAACAAGTCACAAAAAAGTTTGCCAAACGCAAACAAGCACATGTAGGGATGAAATCCTCAAAAACCAACCAAACAAGACGGGAACGACACCACAATACTTTTACACCATCCCTACATCTTGTGCCATTTTGCCACCTGTACACAACACAAAACCCTCTACATTTGTACTTATTAGCCCACACCAACCACAAACAAACATAGTACTTCACTCCATTCAACTATCTCACAAAATAACCCATCCTTCACAAAGCATTACAAAATTACCACTACTCACTTCACAGCCACCTGTATACAAGACAACCCATATCTATCATGCTAAACAGGCATAAAACTTAACAACATAATGCACATTCCAACATAACACACACACTCACCACTCCTCACTCACTCCACACCTTCTACACACAACTTGGACCATACCTGCTACACTCAGTAGCAACCACCAACAACACAACATACTCACTATGCACAACACACCCACGCCACACCCTTCCATCTACAAGACAACCCTCTTCTACACACAACTAACAAACAAATACAAACACACAGTTTTGGCAAAATGGCACAAGATGTAGGGATGGTGTAAAAGTATTGTGGTGTCGTTCCCGTCTTGTTTGGTTGGTTTTTGAGGATTTCATCCCTACATGTGCTTGTTTGCGTTTGGCAAACTTTTTTGTGACTTGTATACTCCAACTTCTGCATAGACCTTCCCATGAGTAACTCAAGGAAATTTTGCAAAAGTCACTGAATCGAGGACTCCAACACTGGAAATGGATTAGAGTTGATCTTTTATCTTTGGTCACTCTATAGGTTGATCATGCTCATTGGTATGACCTTCATAGTGTGTCCTTCACAGTACATCTTCTTAGTAGTTGTTTCAGTTCTTTGCCAATTTTGTGTAACCAAGTGCTAGTAGATCTTTCCAGCTGCAGGATCTAGTACAGAATGAAATTCTGAACTTTATTGGAAGGCCTGTCTATGTCTGTCCCGGTAGTCCATTTCCATGCAGTGATTGGACAGCCAAATGCCAACTTTACATAGGGACGGCTACACTCGTTAACCATCTTTGCGATTGTTGCTACACCAATGGCTATGCTATACCAAGCGGATGGTACACAGATTTGTGCCCCAGGTGTGGGGGCTTGTTCCATTATAAAGGATATGTCTGGTGACTGGTGTATGCAAACTAATTCAATCGCTATCTGCACAATTTCTAATTTGAAGACCAAAAAATGTGTGCAATAACCAACAATAGATATTAAGGAATTAAAACATCTGTGCACACAAATTTCCAATTTCAGTACTCTCGGCTTAATGGAAGCATATCCAGTAACCAATACACATACATGACAACACTTTGCAAAAAACTACAACAGGACTGCACAGCTGCTACAGTGACATGCACTATTGCAAGAATTCATTGATAAAGGGAAAACATAAATCCTTGTTCCCAGACTGCACCCAGCTTTCTGTCACTTGTACGCATGGCGAGAGCCTGGGAACAAATGAAATCAAAGATACAAACTCTGTATGCAGATATGCTGTAGACAAAACTAGTATGCTGATAATTCATGGTGCTGTCCAAAGAACAATACTAGTCAACTCCTGTTACAAGCTATGACCGCTCCTGCTCTGTATCTCCCTGAACAGAAATCCCTGCAACACCCTTCACATCTTCTGTCCTAACCACGTCTCGTTTGATCCTTCTTTGCCTACTTGGAATATCTTCCCTGAACTGCACCATTTTATCAAAGTCCACTATGTAGAAGAAACCAGATATTTGGATTCTCAGAGTTTTCTTTTGTTCATTGTAAGCATTCTCTATCTCTGAAGAAGTTCGCTTCTCATACATCCACCACCCTCCACTTTTGGCTTCATAGAACCAGTTGTATGAAGCAAGAGACTGCTGTAATGTGGACTTGATTTCATCTTCATTTACAACTGCAGGTTTGTCTATGTATCCATGAGGAATCGGACTTCTGCATAAAGCACATCTGTAGCTTCGAACAGCAACACCCTTTAAACACAGGTAGCAGAACATATGGTCACATGGTAGCTTAACTGGGTTGACACAGTCTTCTTGACAAATATAGCACTGCACTGAACTGTCAGAACCTATTGATAAGTAAAAACAAGTAGTATAGTAAGTGGCTTTTGTTTGCAATGTAGATGTTAATACTGTTGAGCCTGGCGTGCAAAAATACGTGCAAAAATACTACCTGACAGTTTTTGGTACTTTGAGTCATTTTCTACCAGAGATTAAGTCGGAGAACTAAACTGTGCCTATCATTAATTGGAGGATAGATACCCCTCTCTTTTAGATTTCATCGCTTATGTGTGTTATCTTTGGAGATTATGGTATGTAATTTATATATATGACAGTAGTCAAGCAGAAGATTCATTCTTGGCAGTAGCCAAAAAGTGGTCTTACCAAATTATATATGTAAGTGATCTGGTCATTATAACGGCTAGTGGAGTAGCCAGGATCCCAAAGTTTCCTGGGCAGGTGATTTGTGCAGGCCACGCCCCTTCATCGTAACTTGCATCCCAGGCTGCAGCAAAGAGTGACAAGTATGTATCGTCCCAGATCGTATTTTTCACACTAGGAATGTGCAGTAGGTTTGTCGAGTTTGGTTGACAAGGGTGCCACTAGGAGCGTTATACTGCACAGGTGGTACTGAATGCCACTCAACATAGGTTCGCTCCAAGTGGAAAGAATTTTCCCATCAATCCCCAATAGAGTTCTGAAGGCACATACTGAGTGGCTGCTGGGTGTGTTTGCAAACATGTCCAGGAGTGCCAACAAATGTCCAAACCAATCCCAAAATGTCCTGCTCTATGCTATTATGTACCATGGGATAGTCTGCTTGGTACAAAGTGCATCTCATCCTCATGTATACCACAGGACAAGATAGAATGTCCCACTGCGTACCAGAGTCATATATGGTAATTCCTACTGTCCGTCCTGTCCTCACGTACCACAGGACAGGATGGTATAGCACAGTACATCCCACTGTGTACCTAACTTGTACTATGGTGGTAGTTGTATGTTGAGTGGGGTAGCACCAACACCGCTGGCACATCGATGTTCAAAATTTCACACATACATAAAGTGTGAAGTTAAAACATAAAGGGAGATGGGGATGGGGCATTTATGGCTTAGATGGATGGGGCATTTTATGGCTTAAATGGGTGGGGCATTTATGGCTTAAATGGGTGGGGCATTTTATGGCTTAAATGGGTGTGGTATTTATGACTTAAATGGGTGGGCATTTATGGCTCAAATGGATGGGGCGGTTAGTTACTGTTTTTGGGAGATATGCTCAAAACATACTGGTCTTCAGGGGAGTACCCTTTCCGGTCCTCGCATGACCACGGGTTTCGGTCCCTTTGAACTCCCGACCTGTGGCCTACTACAGAAAGGGCGGGACCACTCCCCACCTAAGGTTTGCTTTGAGGAGCCCAGCTTTTGGTTGGCACATAGTGCTATGGGCATTCACAGTGCTATAAATATTCTAATTACTAAACAAATTGGGGGTGGGGCTCAATGGATGGAGTTATCATATTAACTTATAATAACTAGGGGGATGGGCAAACGGTTAACGTACGGGATTCTGGCTCGCTATCGTGTCGTCTTGGTGGAACGTCTAGGAGGCTTGTTCTTCGCTGGTAGGCGCTCCTGTACCGAAGATAATTCGGGTCTGTACTGCGGCGACCATCTCACGGTGAGTATTATTAGTTGTTTGTGTGTGATACTCGGTCGACAGGCTTTAAATGGGAGCGTGCTTCTCTTAGTAACGGCGTACCTATCCTAGTAACGGCATTGTTACGCTAGTTATGGCGTGTGCTTTACTATAGTAACGGTACGCCTAGGGCTGTAGTCGGTTCCATAAGGCTGAGCTAGGGCTAGGGCTGGGTTGGGGCTGCTCTGTGTTATCTGCGAGGCTCACTCACAGTGTGAAGCTCATTCACATTAAAAATTACGAGTGTGAGGCTCACTCACACTTGAGTTACTACTGTCTTCCCTACCACAGGACAGGATGGTACAGTGCACAAAACGTCATCATACTTCACACTTTACAAATGTCTTCAGGTAAATACAGCACTTGTAGACACACTTTACAAATGTTTTGTAAAGTGTGTCTACAAGTGCTGTACTTGCCTGAAGACATTTGTAAAGTATGTTTTGTAAAGTGTTTCTATAAGTGCTGTATTTGCCTGAAAAAGACCCTTCGGGGTCGAAACACTGCAAAAGCATATGATGAAGTTTTGTGCACTTGAAGATTGCTCAGGTTAATGAATATCAAGTACGTGGACAGGTAAATACACCACCGTGCCTTACCTCCTGTGGTTGTCTCTGACACATCTAGAGACTGTAGCTGCTGAGATAGCAATTCAAGGTCTTCAGCCTCTGTTCCCTCCTCTTTCTGGCTTGCCATGGGACAAAGCTAACAGTGAAAGAACACAAAATGTAAGGAAGGGATTACGGGTCTGCACACTCTTCAAGGTGTTAGAGAGTGCAGGGCTGAGTGCCCAGAGCACATCTACTAACTGCAAACTTCTCTACTATTTATCGACAATGTAAATATCAGTGAGCTGCAATTCTGAATAGTCAGTTTGTATAAGTAACAGCATGGTTTTGAGTCCAAGTGAATGGCTGTTAACACTTTAACCATCGATGAAGTCATTTGGCATCATCTGACTTTGGTGGCATGTTATCAGTTGGCACAATCCGTTTTGAAGATAACTTTTGCAAGGATGGGATAGGAGGAGGTGGGCAGGCTTAGTCACAAAGTGCCATGTACATCACAGTGCCTTGGCTGGCTGTAGAGTGGTCTTGGTCAGCACTGGCTGGACCACTTCTCTCCTTGTTACAACAAACAGGTGCAGGAACCACTCCTCTCCCCTCGTAGGGGCACCATTTCTGGTACTGTAGGCAGTTTTCAGTCAGGAGGAGCAGTCACTGACTGGAGAGCCCTGACCATTAAAAGCTTGTTAATGAGTGGGTGTGATCAAGGTTGTGAACCTCCCAAGAGAATGGCTCAAAGAAGCTCTGGCTCAAGTTTGAGCGCTAGCTCCAAGCAGAAGTGGAATACAGAAAAAAAAAAAAGGATCCATAGCCTTCTAGTGAACGGCCTACAGTGGTTAATGGCACGAGACAAAGGTGAATATACTTAGCCACAGATGAGTGCCAAATTGTACAAGAAACATGCTGCTCCTTGGTTAATCACGAACTTTGCCTACTTTACAGTACACTATACTAAGCGTGTAATGTAGTGGTTTATACTATACAAAATTGTTATAGCAAATTGTTCACACTAAACTAGTAAATGATTATAAGTGTAACATTACTGTATATTACCAGGGAAAAGCTCAACAAGCACACTCATTGGCAGCATCGAAGAGGGACAGCTCATGTAAAACTAGACAAGGACAGAAGCTGAACTGAAAAAGTAGGCTCTTGGAGTTTAAGAACAAGATTAATCAAACATTGACTGTAGTCTCACAATACAGAACTGCTTTTGCAAAATAATTAACGGTGAGCTGTGTACACAAGCTACGCCCCACCGTACAATATAGTGCAGTAAAATCGTGTTACAATATTATATTATGTCTCAATACTGTTTGTCAACGTGTAGTATAATGTAGTGTCACCCACTAACCTATATATGGCAACCCACAAGTGTTACATGTATTGATTTGTACATAAACTTATATGCGTTAGCATGAACTATCAGTATTCACTGTGGTTGGATAATTGTCTGTGTTGTAGACTGCACATGTCACTTCTAGAGAACATTCTATACTTATCCTCTTTGTATAAATAGCTTGCATTCATGCTTCTGTGCAGAATAATAGTTCTTGGTAAAGATAATAACAATCATGAAAATGGTAAACAAAACATGCACTAGCCACCACTTTGTAACAAGAGGGGTACTGTAGGCATTAAACAGCTGGATTGTAGTCTCGGACCCAGATCCTCGTTGAATTGAAGAGAAGGGTCTGGTAAATGGGCTGGGGTGGAAGTCTACACTGCACCTGGAAGGTAGGCACACTACAATTTGCATTCTTATGTGTATTTACTACAAACCCTTACCAAAATAGTGACAGTCTTTGCCAAGTTTGCTTTGTTGTAGATAGAAAGTTGTCAACACTAAGTAGAAAGATTACAATGCTTCTGCAAGAAGCAGGTTCAGCAGAAGAGATCTATCAGTGACACAAGGTTTAGCAACTATTAACATTCCATAGTGTACACTTCCACCACAACCCAATCGTTGGGCCAGTGGCTCAGATAATTGGATTTTACATTCAGTACTAGAAATCTGCAGAGTGTGGAATTTGGTTACTAATTGACATGGCGCTTGCTTCATGTCTTTTCTACAGACTAGCTCTCCTGCAGGCACAGATTCAAGCCAGACTTGCACCAGATTGTGTAGAAGAGACCTAGAAGTCAATTTTCACATTCCACAGACTCCTGGTACTGAAGATAAAATTCAATTATCTGTTCTGCCGGCCCAATAACTGAGCCTGTATGCCAGACCTTCCTTTCAGCTCTTCAGGAGGAGTCATGGTTGCACTGGTGTTTGTGAGCCAACACATTTTTGCACTGCCGCTCACAGAAGCATGCAAGACTAAATTAAAGTTCAAAGTTCAAACACTTGACATGCTCATTATCATGAATTTCCCCAAAGAACCTGAGCATCAGGTTTCGTCAGACAAGTCTAAAATTGTCAATCACCCACCTTTTTCAGCATCCAGCTGTTTTTCAAAAAGCCACCAGAAACAACCTTGGGGAGCATGCCCTCAAACCCCCCTACATTATCGTGGAACTTGGCTGTTTACAGCACTGGTTTGAGAATAAGATCGGCCAGATGAACAAGTGGCAGCTGTAATCACTGGACTGGACTACCGGACTGGACTACCGGACTGGACTACCGGACTGGACTACCGGACTGGACTACCGGACTCTAATTTCAATGCATTAAAAAACAAGATTCATTTAACTGTAGAGTTGTATACTGCATTACCTTGGCATACAAAATTGCAGGAGGCCCTCCAGTTCTGTGGTCTTGAACTCTTTCATGATCAACACATTAACAAAAGCCACAATAGTCTAGCGACAACTAAGTTCCACCACTGGCATTGTAAATGTGGCTTGGGACTTGTATAATTGACTTGTGTTGGCTACTTAGGATGCTGGCAGACTGACTAGAATCTAGGCACCATATTCAATTGCAAGCACACTTTGAAACCAGCTGCGAGCTCTGCTACACACAAACAAAACTTAGCCTCATACCCAGGCTGTTAGTACGAATGGCCTGGGTGCGAGGGTCGAGGTTAGTCTCGTGCCCAGCCCATGCGTGCCTCCCGGCAAGAAACAGTTCGGTGAATGCAGTCGAATTCCTTCGGCTTATTCACCAAAAGTGGTAAGGACCAATGAGATTGCAAAATTGGTAATTACTACGTTGGACTTCCCTTACAACATGTTAATCTCCATTCAAGTATCCATACCTTTCTTTGAGCGGGTTGCTAGGTTACAATGTCACAAAAGTGTGCGCTAGCCCAAGAAATTCGAATTGGTTCACCAGATCGTTTCTCCTCGTGAGAGGGTGGGGTCTGGGGACGAGACTAGGTCGAGGCTACATAAAGGCCACACCCTTTGCAGAGGGAGCAGTCAGTCACCGACATAGGCCTACAGGACCTAGGGCCTTCACTATCTTTGAAAAAAAGAAGATCCTGGAGTGCCATTGCTGAGTGCCTCTAAGTGTGAGCTCGAGGTTACTCAGTTTGCATTTTTCTGTCTTTGTCCGCCACACTTGCATGGGCAAGTTGCTGCGCTGTAGCAATAGCTACATCACTAATTGTACATAAATATTGCGTGTCCACACCATCCCTACATAGAGAGTCTACCAACTCTCTGATAAGTAGGTACGTACCTCTTTGCACCAAAATGGCTATCTTTCAGTGTATTATGCAACTCCGCAGGTATAGATAAATATTATTAGAGAGCATTAAATGTATTGAAATCAGAGTCCAGTGGCCCAGTCCAGTAGTCCAGTACAGTGATTACAGACGCCTGATGAACAAGTTTAAGGTCTGACCGAGGAGTCATTTGTTCTTTATCCAGTTTGGTTTTACTGCGCACATTCATACTCGCTTTATAGTTATACACAGTAAGGATGCATATGATACCCGGTACCATGGCCGTAGCAAGCGATCGGGCTGGTCAGGTTTTGGCCCGACCACTTTTTCGCAGATTAAATGTGAACATGCACACTTTGAATACATATGCAAGTCATACGTATATTAGAACTAGTAAGCCGAGCCATAGGCCGAGCCGTCTGGGAAAACAGCTGCCCATCATTGTGCAAATTTCAGTGACAAAAAGGTAGCGTAGCGTTAGGATTTACAGTCATTTCAGTTTACTCGATGACCATTCCTTACTGTGACAAAGCCCGTGCTGTCTGTGGCACGTGCACACAGCTAAGCTCATACATGGAATCTGAAATCACTAGTCTTGTTCCCCAGGCCCCGTACAGCCATGGTCCAGGTTCGTTTGCAGTATGTGCCAGCAACAGAAAGCTGGGCGGGAGCCTGGGAACAAGACTACTCATTCAGTACTCAATGTGAATCGGAAGCCAGCTTGCCTATGATCACAGCTAAGAAGCGAGCTCCGAGCAAATTTTTTACTGCGGGGGTAGCCTCGTTCCCAGGTCTCCCCCGTTTTTTGTTCTTCGGTTTGCATTCAGTATACTACACAGAAGTGGAAAAGCGCAAAAACGGGGAAGGCCTGGGAACACCTATCACGTGAATGACGTCTGGTGGATGCGAGGTGGACATGGGGGGGTGGTGCCCAACTACAAATTCGTGTGTAATAAACCATAGAGCGAGTTTCTCACCGGTGAAGTCGAGTACTGTCAATCTTGTGAACGTCTGGGGACCTGGCTATCGTTGGAGTACTCGATGATGAAGTCTAGTCGTTATTTGAATGTGGACCCCTCCCCCCCATGTCCACCTCGCGTCCACCGGACGTCATTCATGTGATAGGTGTTCCCAGGCCTTCCCTGTTTTTTGCGCTTTTCCACTTCTGTGTAGTATACTGAATGCAAACCGAAGAACAAAAAACGGGGGAGGTCTGGGAACACCTATCACGTGAATGACGTCCGGTGGATGCGAGGGCATGCGGGAGCATGCCTTCCATATGTAGCTACTACATGCACTAAGTTACGTGCAGACTGCGATCACTGCCTCACAGAGAGTACATGTAGCAACCATTGAAATTCTGTTTGCTAAGAATTGCGGAGCATATGAGATTTGGGGCCTAAAAATGGTCTCAGAAGCGATCTCCTAGCATCTAATTTAAGCCACACCACCTTGAAATAGCTGGCTACGGCCCTGGGTACGTGTTTCAATGCATACAGCTACACTCACAACTCACCTTAAAGGCACCGAGATTACTTGTTATTGAACTTGTGATGTGTATGGACTGTTGACTCATTAGTGAACTTTGACCTTTTACGCCGCGGTTCCAAACCAGTGTGAAAGCCTCGTTCCATGCAGACTCTGGGGTTGGTTAGCGGCCACAAAAACTAGATCACATATCAGTGTCTTTGGACTAATGTCGGACTTCCTATTTAAAAAGCCTGGTATATATCTGGCCATTCTACTGCTGATTCTAATCCCATTCCAGCAATTTTACTGCATGCTGATTTACACTACCACTGTCATTCTAGTGCATTCTACTGCCGGCCTTATTCTACTGCCACTCTACTCTTGATTCTACTCCCATTCTGCTGCCATTCTTGACAAATAGTGACAGCATGGCAAATTACAAAGTTCATGAACAGAATGTACAAGTGTTACGGTTAGGAAATAAACAACAAACAATAAACTGTCCTCAATTGTCAATAAATCTGAAATAATTGTCCTCTATAATCTTAGTCTAGGCATTTGCACATATCAAGAAGATTGGGATCACGACAGCACAACATGGAAACTATCTTCATAGAATTTTGATTGTTACTGTAAAAATGTTCTAGGATAACGGAAAGAGCATATGTGTCGTGAACCTTTTTCCTTTTCCATTTAGCTTTTGCACCACAGTGGCGCTCCTCTATACCTACTGCATTATAAATTTCAGGATACCTTGTGTTCTCCTCCCCAGCGAGATCAAAATCTAGCATCCAAGCTTTCATGTTGTCATCACTACTGAACAGAAGGTTCTCCTTCCTAATGTCGCCATGAACATAGCTTGCCACATGAAGTGTGCTCTACGCAAGTCCTCCCTGTACCTGTTTATCCTACTGTTACTGAGTGGTGATGTGGCGCCCAACCCTGGCCCCCACTGGAAGTACCCCTGCGTCACGTGTGGCAAGCCGGTTAAGGCCAACCAAGATGGCCTATTTTGCGAGGTATGTATGATATGGAACCATAGACATTGTGTGGGGATGAGCATCGATGATTACCTCAATTGGGGCCAAATTGAAGAAGGATGGGTTTGTCCCAAATGCTCAAGGGAAGCCCTTCCTTTCTGGGATGTGTCTAGTTTAGTCTCCTCTGTTAACTTCACCTGTTCAAGCCTAGCTGCTGACTCAGCTGACTCTGACACATCTTCAACCAATCCTGCAGCTAACTCTGTTTCAGTATCAGTCTCCCCTAGTGCTCCCCCTCTCACTATTTTCACTTTCAATGCAAGAAGCTTGCTCCCAAAACTTGATGAGCTTAGAGCCGTGTGCTCCAACCACTCCTATGACATCATTGGTGTCACAGAAACCTGGCTCTCCCCTGACATTCTGGATCATGAACTTTACCTACCTGGGTACTCCATCATGCGCAGAGATCGCAGTCATCATGGTGGGGGAGTTGCCATCTACATTTCAAATAGTCTTCCATTTAACACCCTCCAGACTCTGAACTCTCAAATTGAGCTTCTTTTTGTTGAACTCAACATTAACCACCATCCCTTCGCTGTTGAGGTCTTTTATAGGCCTCCCGACGCCAACGATGACTGCCTACTGAACCTCTACAATTGCATCAGATCCATGTCTTGGAGTAACCGATCAAAGTTGATCTTATGTGATGATTTCAACATTGATGTCTCATCAGCACCATCTCTAACTTCATCACCATCCCCCAACAACCTCCTCAGCCAATTATCCTCAGACTTTTGTCTCTCTCAGATAGTTTCTGAACCCACCAGAATCACTAACTCTACAGCTAGCACCATTGATCTGGTGTTTCTTTCCTCCCCTGAACTGCTTTCTTCTATCGCAGTTCTCCCTCCGGTTGGTTCAAGTGACCATAATTCAGTCTCGGTCTCCCTCAAGCTACCTCCCCGTCCCCCCACCAATCGCCCCTCTAAAACTATCTGACATTACAAAAAGGCCAATGTCAGTCTTGCCAAACAACTCCTGAAGGGTCTCCCATTGGCCACCGAATCCGAGGACATTATGACATTTTTTGGAATCGTTGGTCTACTTCTTTTTTGTCAGTGCATTCCCACTAGATCAGTTCACCTCAATCGCCCAATCCCTTGGATTGATAATGACATTCGACACGACATCAGACTCCGCGAACGTCTCTACAAACGATTCAAGTCCTCCAAATGCTTTGACTGGTATGCCAAATACAAGACCATCCGCAACCAACTTGTCTCCAAGATCTGAGCGGCCAAATAGGCCTTTTTTCAGAACCTGACTTCCTCTCGATGCGACTCAAAAAAGTTCTGGTCCATCATGCGTACTCTGAAATCCAGTGATTCCAACCATTCCATGCCATTATCAAATGACTTTGCCTCATCAACTTCAGACCCTGATAAAGCTATGATGCTCAACTCTTTTTTTTTCATCCTCCTTTAATTCCAAGGTTATCCATCCTACCTATGTGGCCCCCAACATCCCTGCAGCCCTCCCTCCCAACCTTGACATCACCCCTGACGAAGTCATCATAAGATCAAACCCCACTCTGCATCAGGTCCTGATGCCATCTCAGCCTGGATGCTTAGGACGTTTGCTGAAGAGGCAGCTCCATCTATTGCCTCCTTGTTTAACCTGTCTCTTAGTCTTGGGAAACTGCCCAATGACTGGAAACGTTCCAATGTTGTTCCTATTCCCAAGGAAACCGATATTCGGTTTTATAGACCAATACCTCTACTACCCATCATAAGCAAAACCCTTGAACACCATGTTTATTCTCTTCTGTCAGAACACCTAGCTGCCCACAACATTCTCTCGACCAACCAGTTTGGCTTCCAACCTGGCAGAAACACCACTACACCCCTCTTGATTGCTATTCATAAGTGGCACTCTGCACTTGACAATCACCAACATGTGGGGTTGTGTCTCTTTGACCTAAAAAAGGTGTTTGACAGTGTGCCTCATCAAACAAACTTTACTCCCTGCACCTCTCCATCCACCTATTCTCCTGGTTTTCCAACTACCTCCAGCAACGTCTCCAGAGAGTTGTCCTTCGTAGCTGTACATCTCCATGGTTGCCTGTTGTCTCAGGGGTACCCCAAGGTTCAATCCTAGGGCCTATAATATTAATGATATCTTTAACATTCAACTATCAAGAGGCTCAACCTTACTGGTTTATGCGCACGACATTCTGCTCTTTAAACCTCTAAGCTCTCCCTCTGACATGCAGGAGCTCCAAGATGATGTGGATCGCATCTGTGAATGGATTTCCTCAAACCACCTCACCATAAATGTGGCTAAATCTAAGTCGATGTGCATCTCCAGGAGTCGCACCAGCAAGCTGAGATTCACAATCTTAGTCAACGGTAGTCCCCTGGAGAAGGTGAAATGCTTCAAGTACCTGGGCTTGTGGATTACTGATGACCTGACTTGGTCCTGTCATATCGAGTCTGTGTGCTGTAGGGCAAGGCGACAACTTGAATTTATATACAGATCTTTTTCTCCACATTGTGATGCCGGTACCATATATACTTACCCTGTATAAGGCCCATGTTCTCCCAAGTTTAGACTATGCATCCATAGTTTGGGACCCTCATTTGAGGAAGGATCTACTCCTGCTCGAATCAGTTCAGCATTTTGCACTGAAAATTGCCAGTCGATCATGGAACTTGGACTACCAGACTCTTTGTACCCGTTATGATTTGGCTCCCCTTGCGAACAGGAGATCGTACTTTAAACTCCTTGCTACTTTTAAGTTTGTTCATGGCTTTTTGTATTGCTCTGGTGGTTATTTTCTTTATAGACAATCTCCTAACTTAAGAATTAGTCATACTAAGCAGTTAGTGCAGCCGTTTGCTAGATGTACTGCTTTCTACCATTCCTTTTTTGTATCAAGTGTAAAACTTTGGAATTCTTTACCTGCTGATGTTGTCTTGTGTAGTAGCATAGGATCTTTTAAAAATAAAATTAGGTTACTGTACACTTGCTAAGTTTGTTACCCTACTCAATTTACTACTGTTCCCATGTATTTTTATTTTACTTTCTTTATTTGTTTTTTCTTTCGAAGTCCCTTACACTAGCCATCGGCTATGGGACCGACTGTACCCACTTCAACCAATCTGTGGTCAGTTCCATATAAAAAAAAAAATGATAAATAAAAAAACGGTGTATAATATTCTAGCCTCGTTCTCAGACCTTACCAACCCTCCAGTACAATATTCAATTTATGTGGAAAACAGATTGTACTGACTTCGTCGTCGTTCCCAGGAGATGCAGAACCCTTTACATGCCAGTACTGTATGCTGAGAGCGTACAAAGCTATGGTTGTACAGTTACAGTCGGACGTCGAGAATCTCAAATCAGAGTTAGCCAGTACGAAAGCCGCCCTACAAGCAAGAACACCAGAAGGACGAGCAGAAGACAAAACTACAGAAGGCACGCCACTTAGTTATGCCGAAGCAATATCAGGAGGAGGAAAGAAGCCACCCCAACCTACTACTACTCCCAGAACATAACCCCAACCAAGGTATGTTTCTGACAATAAATTTAGCATTGTCCTGTACGGAGTGAATGAGTGTCCCCCAGGCTCCCCTCAATTGACCCGCTTAGAATCTGATATAACTAGCGTGGTGTCTGTGTTTTCTACCCTCGACTATACCATCCAAGCCCATTCCATCAAGGAATGCTACCATCTTGGAAATTTTGACCCTAAACGTAATAACACCAAACCCAGACCAATTCTTGTGCACTCTGTCAGAATGTCCGACGTCTCTAGCGTTCTAGCAAAAAGGGGAAGTCTGAAAAGGCCATACTCTGTTAAACCCATCATGTCCAAGGGAACAACGAAAAAATTGAGTCTATTTTGCTGAAAGAGAGATGGAACTTGATACAATCCGGTATCTCCCGTACCCAAATAAGAATCCGCAATTCAAATATATATGTCAATAAAAAACTACATGGCAAGGTAGTTGATTCTACCTTCACGTCCAGCAACACAGCTAATTTCAATTTCAGTCCCATCGTCTCCCCTAGCAACCACGATCAACTACCTGCTGCTACCACTACATTGTCCAGGGCAGACACTGTGGAGCCACCCCCTCCTAACACAGCTGAATTAAGACCCATAATGCATTCCTTGTCATTGTCTGACGATACTATGACAGCTGGCAACGATGACCCATCCTTACAATCATCCCCCAGCACTAATGAACCCAGTCAATGACTATGCAATCGCAAATCATTACTCTTATGGAACGCGTAGTTTAATGAACAAATTCAATCAATTTCAATCTGTAGTATATACTAAGAATTTGGACATAATCTGTGTAACCGAAACATGGCTAAACAACACGGTATTCAATAACAAAATTCTGCCGACATCTTATACAATATATCGCAAAGACAGAGTGAATTGAGGAGGCGGTGTCCTAGTTGCTATTCATAACTCAATCCCATCTCAACTTTACCATACAAGCAATTCAATTGAAATGATCTCAGTGCATCTGAATATTAGACCGAAACTACTGCTCATATGTCTTTACATTCCCCCGAACTGTACTAGGGAATATCAACAAGAAACTTTACATGCTATTTCCAACGTACAAGATGATGCCAGCACAATCATACTTGGGGATTTCAATACCCCTGACATTAATTGGTTAACCCTATGCGCAGGGTCACCTTTCTCTCGCAATCTCTGCAATACACTACATCATCTCAATTATCTGCAACTTGTCAATGCTCCAACTCATCAAGCAGGCAATATACTTGACCTTATACTTACAAATGCTCCTCATAGAATTAGTAACATCGTAGTAGGTACAGATTCTACGCTAAATTCAGATCACTTTTTGGTTACTGCTGACATACTCTCACATTCCAATACAAACAGTACAAGGTCTGTTGGTACAGGGTCTACTCTCTGAATGCTCTAAATTATCGTAAAGCCAACCTACCTCACTTGCTGATCATTTGACGGACTCTCTTATACTATACGACTCATTCTCTTCACATAACTTAGAAAGCTCCTGGTCTGCACTTAGAGATGCCATTACTCTCAGTACGTCAATCTTTGTGCCCAGTGCTACTATCCCATCAAAGGTTTCACCACATTGGTTCAACGTTTCTATTAGGCACCAACTAAACAAAGTGCGTAGCCTACGCAGGCGTATTAAACGACATCCAACACAAATGCTTAGAACTAGACTCATGCAGATGGAAAGAGATCTTCAATCTCTTATCCAGTCTACCAAAGAGAACTATTTAATGCAAATAGTTACAACATTTAGGAGCAATCCAAGGAAACTATACACATATCTCAATAACCTATCAGAATCTAAGTTCGAACCACACTTCATCTATCATAACGATGCGACAATACATGACCCACACAAAAGAGCAATGATATTCAATGAATACTTCAACTCCACCTTCACTACCAGTGACTATGTCCTACCTTCGACCCAGTCACTGCCTGCTCCTGCAACACCATGTTTAAGTGAATTATCACTCAACGAATCTGAAGTATACGAAATTCTAGTCCAGCTTGACACCACAAAAGCAATGGGATGTGATAATATACGTCCCTTAGTGCTGAAGCACTGTTCTGATACACTTGCTGCACCATTCTCCTCCCTTTTCAACTTGTCTCTAAACACTGCCCACATCCCTCACGAATGGAAAATCCACAAGATACGTCCTATTCCGAAAGGGGGCGACAGATCTAACGTCTGTAATTATAGACCAATCTCTCTTCTTTGTACAACTTCTAAAGTGCTGGAAAAATCTGTATATGATAAAACCATCAGCTTTATAAGGCCAAAGCTGTCAAAGCAACAGTTTGGCTTCCTTAAAGGCAGATCGTGCCTGTCACAACTTCTTGTTTCATTCTCCCAGGTGTTTAATGACCTCGATAGAAGTGCCGTAGGAATTGATGCTGTGTTCCTGGACTTTAAGAAGGCGTTTGATTCAGTCCCTCACAATGAGCTTCTTCTTAAACTGTGGAGAATGGGCATTACAGGTAAACTTTGGTTGAGGTTCCAAGAGTACCTAACCCACAGACAACATTATGTTTACTTAGATAATGCCTCTTCTGCCCTGCTTCCGGTGAAATCAGGAGTCCCCCAAGGAAGTATCCTTCGACCACTTCTATTCCTCATTTACATTAATGATCTGCCAGAATGTATTAATTATGCATCATGTCGATTATTCGCTGATGACGCCAAGTTGCTCAAATCTGTTGTTACTTCAAATGATTGTACCCAACTGCAACTGGACCTTACATCTTTAGAACAATGGTGTAGCACCTGGAGGCTCAATCTGAACCAGCATAAATGTACTCATCTGAGATTGTCACTTTCAAACCAAGCCAACTTGCCCCAAACAGTCGCATACAAAGTCTGTGGGACTACGCTCGAGTCAGTAACGAGTCAAAGGGATCTGGGGGTTATAGTGACAAACAATTTGTCTTGGAGTCTGCACTACGGTAAACTTTGCCAGAAGGCCTACAATGCTCTCCATCTCATTAAGAGATCACTCCCTGAATCAGCCCCAGTTTACCTAAAAAAACAATTGTATATTTCCCTTGTCCGCTCCCACCTCTCTTATTGCCCACAAATTTGGAAACCTCGATACGTCAAAGACATCTCATGCCTAGAAAGAATTCAAAGAAGATCAACCAAATACATTTTAAACGACTACTCTACCGACTACAAGTCACGGCTCCAAACACTCCATCTTCTTCCGATAGCCCTTTGGCTTGATCTGCATGATCTCTTGTTTCTTGTGAAGTGCCTACAAG
The DNA here is from genome assembly GCA_949130485.1 of Agelas oroides. Taxonomy (NCBI): domain Eukaryota; kingdom Metazoa; phylum Porifera; class Demospongiae; order Agelasida; family Agelasidae; genus Agelas; species Agelas oroides. The sequence goes on from OX422199.1 coordinate 3,957,318, forward strand.
ATCAAGAAAACAATCTTGAGATTCACCGTTATATCACATTCCGCACTACCTGCACTAGAACAGGATCAACAGGTCATATGCTTAACATTAACTACACTAGGACCTCAGCTGCAAGACACTTCTACTTCAATCATATTGTCTTACTTTGGAACTCAGTTCAACCAGCAATAAACCTAAATGATTCTTTCAAAGTCGTTAGGTATAAACTTATAAACTTCCTATGGTCTCATTTCATAAACCATTTCAATCCACTAGACACTTGTACTTATCATTTGGTCTGTCCTTGTAGCAACTGCCATGCCACCGGTAGATCCGCATTGCTTACTAACTCCATGTTTTAATACTTCATTTATGTTCTATTGCCTGTGTTGGTTACCTAATGTAACTCAGTACTCTCTTTTCTGACTAGTTTTTTTGTTGTTATGTTAGTCTGCTATCCTTATTTATTTCTGTGTACTTCCAGCTACTCTTGAACTACAAGAGTAGTCTGTCAGCCAACATCCTGCCATCTATTTCGTCACCATTATGTTTCTCACCACCAATCTTGGCTGTAAAGCTCATAATCGGGGCGAGCGTGAGCGAGCCTGCTAACGGGACTTTCGTATATGTGTCGTACGTCGTGCCGCATATCCTGAACTTATCCAATTTAACGCACATAACGTCTATAAAATACGTATAGTGCAGCATAGATAATACATTATCTACTAGGGGAATGCAGTGCATTGTGGGGCGAGCGTGAGGGAGTTATATGGTGCAGTAGCGTTCCATATACACTACCTTTCCCACTTGCATATATATCTCATTCCCAGGACTTCCCCACCTCCAACTGTAGCCTGTAAAACTACAGGAGGAGAACACCTGGGGAACAGGCTATATAGGATATCAAATGTATCCCGGTGTTTGTGGAGCAATATAACTTGTGTTGTGCTAATCTTGGGTTCGTTGTACACTCTCTGTGTCATTACTGTGAAATGCTGCATGCAACAAGGTCTCAAAACATTTGGAGGTGGCTTGAAGAGTTGCAAGGATGATGGTTCAACATCTTGATACGAACAAGTATATTCCGTTGTTTTCCTGTGTCTCCAACTGATTCACATCTTGGCATGCACTGTCTCCTCAATTCATGGTGTATAGTGCACGGATATTTGCTGAGACCATACAGCTGTGCATGGGATCAGAATTCTCTCAGGTATGGGTATAGAGTCAGGGTGGTGTAGACTATTGCCAGCCCTTTTCCAGAGCACAATTACTGGAGTTGTGGAATGGGATTTTAGAAGCTCTTCTGTAGCTGTTGCTAACGAGGGTTGTTCGGTCAAGTCACACAGACCTCTCTGGTTCGGGTCCTCAAGCTAATCACTCTGTCTTATACAAAACACTCCCGGTTGGCGGCAGTGTCACGCAGCACGTTAATAATCAGCTTCCGTCTTGCTAGTCGTGCCTCCTTTCCTCGCCTTTTTCAAGTCCCTGTTACGTTGGTTCCCACTGTTCAGCCTTTCTGTCCTGGTAGTCTTGTCCCTTGAGCAACAGTGGTTATACATCAACTAACTTGCAATGTGGAAATATTGCATCGCGCACAAATGGGGCAGGATGTATATATACGGAATACGCACGTACCATATAAACATATAAATAAATAGACAAATTTCCGTTTTCACCACAAGAGTGGGGCTCGCTGCGCTCGCCCCAATGAGTGCAGACGCCACGTGTTCTGCAATGGAGTCGTATAGCAATTCTTCAGCAAGAGTCCCCGAGTCATCAGGGAATAGAGAAGACAGACTGCAGCGTAGAAGAGAGCGAGAGAGAGCTCGTCGTGCCTCTGAAACCGCGGAACAGAGAGAGGAACGGCTGAGAGTTGCGAAGAGCAAGAGATAGGGCTAGACGCGCCGCTCAGACTGCCGAAGAGAGAGACGCCAGACTGCGGCAAAGACGCGATAACCGACGTCAGAGTACTCTCCGCCTCAGAAACCCCACTTAAACTGTCAAACTCCAGCTTTCGCTTCTCTGCCATCACTAATCCACTTTTTCACACATCATATTCCACGTGGTTTAGGCCGCACCAGCCACGCCGCACCAGCCGCACCGCACCACCCGCTCTGCACGCGCTTGCGCATCCATCGCATTCGAGCTCACGCTCGCCCCCAAAATGCTGTGCATTCACCTAGTAATTGGGGCGAGCCTGAGCGAGCCCCACATTGGTGAGTCGTATTGAGATTTTCTCTGTATATATTATTATGGACGTACGTACGTCTTTCCGTAAATTCTAATTCCACTCTAATTTAACGTGACTTATTTAAAGTATTGCACCATAGACAATGATTGCACCTATAGTTGAACTTATTTGCACGCTTTCCAAGTGGATTTTTGGTTGTTCGCGAGTATGGATACTAACCCAGAATCAGTAGAGAAGAGAGAGAAAAGGTTGCGGAGTCGGAGAGAACGAGAGAGGGCCCGCCGTGCTTCCGAGACAGCGGAGCAAAGGGAAGAAAGGTTGAGAAAACGGAGAATGAGGGACAGGGCTAGGCGGGCTTCACAAGCTACCGAAGATAGGGAGGCACGACTGCAGCAAAGAAGGTACAGACTGGATGCTGAGACTGCCGAGGAGAGAGAGGCCAGGCTGCAGCTGAGAAGGGACAGGCTGGCAGCTGAGACTCCCGACGAAAGAGAGGCCAGGCTGCAGTATATGAGGGACAGGCTGGCAGCTGAAACTCCCGAGGAAAGAGAGGCCAGGCTGCAGCATATGAGTACTTACCAGCATGAGAGATTGGCAGCTGAGACTCCCAAGGAAAGAGAGGCCAGGCTGCAGCATATGAGTACTTACCAGCATGAGAGATTGGCAGCTGAGACTGCCGAGGAGAGGTCAGGTTACAGTGTGACAGACAGAGACACAGAGATCAACAGCTTGTGCAGTCACAGCTCCCACTGTTTGAACAGCATTCCATTCGAGCTAAGATGCATAAGTTTCATGCACACTTCGCTACGCTAGATCTGTCAACATGTACCACCTGTTTGGAGAGTTTTCCTGGTCTTCAGCTTCACTTGGGGTCTGCTGAGTGTCTGCGCTGTAGCCGGGACAAGCATATACCGAAGTTATACTCCTCTGCCAACAACATGGATCCTGGCCCTATACCATCTGAACTGCAGGTTGGTAATAGTATTACTGTTATGTTATCCTATGTAACTGATGTGTTCCTTCTTACCATCTGAACTGCAGGTTGGTAATAATATTACTGTTATGTTATCCTATGTAACTGATGTGTTCCTTCTTACCATCTGAACTGCAGGTTGGTAATAATATTACTGTTATGTCATCCTATGTAACTGATATGTGTTCCTTCTTACTATCTGAACTGCAGGTTGGTAATAATATTACTGTTATGTCATCCTATGTAACTGATATGTGTTCCTTCTTACAGGGATTAACACAAGTGGAAGAAATGTTGATTTCTGGTGTGCTACCAATCATGTCACTGTACCGACTACCTCATGGGCAGTACGCATACAGTGGACACGTCATCAACCTGCCACAAGACATGGCCTCCTTCGTCAATTCTCTGCCACGATTGCCCACTGAACTTGACATCATTGTTGTGAGGAAGCAAGGAGCTGCTGACTCCCATCATGACTTTCGTGTCAGGAGGTCTGTAGTGCTTGCTACACTTCAGTGGTTACTCGCCAACAACCAGTATTATCGCAGTGTTCAGATCAATAGTGATGCCCTTGCTCTACTACCAGAGGATGGAAATTTGACTGGCCTGAGGTCTGTGACACTCGACTCTGTTGCTGATGACAGTGAAAAGCACCATCTGTCGAAGATGTGGACCCCTATGATGCCCATCTCTCAGGATCGTTTGTGCCCAACACTACCCAGCGGTTGACTGAAGAGGAGACAGTCAGACAGTCTGTGAACCAGCTCAGGCTCGCCCCATGATGCCCTGCATCTACCTAGTAATAATTGGGGCGAGCCTGAGCGAGCCCCACACTAGCGTGACTGCATTGCACAGCGTGTGTGTATCTATCTATGGACGGACCGACCACTTACCGGAAATTTTTAAATCTGCGGATTTACGAAAATTTGTACGTGCCGGAAATTTCAAATCTGCGAATTTACGAAATTTGTACGTGCACGTTGGGTGCGAGAGAGAGATTGAGCCCAGTCTTGAGCGAGAGGAAAGGGCTACCGCCAGGCTGCAGCGTCGGCGCGAAAGAGACCGAGAGCGAAGACGATCACAACAGATTGAGGCGAGGCAAGACAATCCAGGCTAGAGAGACTACGCGAGCGCGACCACGAACGTAGACGGCAATGGAACAGCCCGAGGCTAGACAATCCAGGCTAGAGAGACTACACGAGCGCGACCACGAACGTAGAGCAATGGAACAGCCCGAGGCTAGACAATCCAGCCTAGAGACACTACGTGAGCGCGTCCGCCAACAACCAGCAGCCGGCATGAATCCAAATCAAACCCTTATCTCGACTCCTGGCACTGTTATGTATTACGATTGTGTATATATGCATAGCACGTCTTTTCATTTGGCACACATTTGACATTTAAAGCAAAACAAAAACACTTTTAAACCCCCCTGTGAATGGTAAATGGATGTGTATGTATGTAGGAGGGTGCTTGACTTGCTACGTTACATCATAGCCTCGTTCCCAGCCCTGCCCAGCTTTCTATCAATGGGAAGCTGGGCGGGGCCTGGGCACGAGGCTATTACATCACTCGTCAGTGATATAATATTTCTGTATCAGCTTGCTCAGGCTCGCCCCAACAATGTTCTACATTTTCTAGTAATAATTGGGGCGAGCCTGAGCGAGCCCCACACTAGCGTGACTGCATTGCGCACGCGTGTGTGTATGCTTGTTTGTTTGGACCGACCACTTACCGTAAATTTTAAATGAGCGCATTCAAATATTTTACGACGCCATGGAACGAGTGTGAGGGCCCGGCTACTTCCAGACTGCAGGGTCGGCGTGAAAGAGAGCGAGAGCGAAGACGATTCAAGTTGAATGCATTGGCAGCATGCACAGAAACCTACTTTCTGAACTATGGTACGAGTCTGACGATGGCGTGACAAGGCAGGGTACAAGTGACAGACAGAAGGCCGGGATGTACGTTGGCTTCAGGTACGCGCTTGGCATGACCGCTCATACATAGCAGGGATCCCCTTACTAGCTCATGGTTTGACTGTGAAGCTTTGCCCATGCCAGTGTAGCCATAGTAGTCTGGCTGGATGAATAGCTGCATCATGTCTGTGTGGGCATTCCAAATGCAATCTGCTACTCGCTCAGGCTCGCCCCAGGATGATTCAGCATCTTTCTAGTAATAATTAATTTACGGCCAAAAAAGTGTAGCGGCCAAAGCCGCTACGGCCGCTATGGTTCCCACGCCACTGAATTATTGTCCTTGTCAGCAAAAACACGACTACTACTGAATGTAGAGACTCCCGTCCTGCAAGGGATGATTTCAGGAGTCACCTCCTCATTTGTGACTACGTCAGTCTGAAATCGTCCTCTGCTCGACGTAGTCTCGCGTGGGGCCACACCCCGTTCCGCAAGAGAGGGAAGGGGTCTGGTAACTTTCGCTGCAGCCGCTTGTTGCACAGGAATTTCATTTACTCGCATTGCGCAAGCGCTAAGGCCGTATGATTATCTCGAGAAGACTGCTGCTTAACGCTTGTGGTTTCACAGTTGATTTACACCTAGTACCTTGTAACTTCCTATTGAAGTTGTGATAACAGCACTCATGTGACCGAATACTGCGCTGTGATTGGTCCCGCACTCCACAGTGCGAGGCAACAAACTGCTGTAAAAGAAGTTACCAGACCCCTTCCCTCTCTTGCGGAACGGGGTGTGGCCACGCGAGACTACGGTGTTGCTGCACTTGAGTGTCTGAGTGCAGCGACACCGACGAGGAGGGGATAATTTCCGGATCCAGCAACAAGAGGCTAACCGACGTAGGCACACGTAACAAAGTAGCTCAATCATTACCTCGCTTCCCGCGTACATGCATTCGCGTTATGCCCTAGTAGATATGTGCACGATTAGCGGTAAGGCTTTTTTCCGAGCATAACCGCACCCCAAGTGGAAAGAAAAGGGTGACTGGGGTGCAGGCGGTAACTGCATCCAAAGTGCAAAGTATTGGGTATAGGTGGTAGGCCATTTCATACTGTTCATAACAGATCCAATAGAGGCACACACTTCCAGGTGGTGAGCAAGCAGCAAGAGCACACCCTTTGACTATAAGAGAAAGGCCATAGGTATGAAGTGTGTGGTAAGCAAGGATAAAGACAGAGGGTTAAATGAAGGCAGGTCTTAGTGGAAAGTATCGGGTGTAGGTGGCAGGCCATTGCGATTGTCCTGCCCATAACAGACTGTTGAGCAGATCCACTAGAGGTACACACTTCCAGGTGCATGGTGAGCAAGCAGCAAGGGCACAAACTTTGACTAAGAGAAACCTACTAACTACACATAGTGTGGAAGCCTGGCTAGATTAGGGCAAAAGTGGAACAGGGAACAGGGGATTGGAGTTAGGTGCACAATCCAGCTTCTAACATTAAGCAGTCATTGGGTATAGAGTGAAGTGAAGCTTACTTGGTACATATGAAGCCTTGTAGAAGAGGGGTGCTAATAGGTAGTAATTGAAGCCCTGAGAGGCAACAGATACAAAGGCAGCCAACTTGCTGGGCTGAAGATGGCCATACTACTGTTGCATGCATCTATATCTAGAAAATAAGAACACCACACAAATGCTACTGAGAGACATCAGTCTGTGTTGTAAGGAAGCGCCATTGCCATCAAAAGCACTGTGGAGGCATGGGATGTGCTGTATTGCAGCAAGCCTGTAGCGAAGTGTGCACTTAAGTATCAAAGTGACTTGTAGCTCAGTGTGGCTGTGCTGCATCGGTAGTCTGCTACCAGAAAGTTGTAGCTAATATACCTAGCTTGTTAATTAACAGTGCACCTACCTTAGTTATTGTACAAGGCTCCAGAGCTGCAAGTCAGGATGAAGTTTAGTGTGGTCACTGAAGTGTCAACATTTTTGATCATAACTCAGGTTAGCAGTGGTTTCAAAAAAATCGTATATTCTCATTTGTAGCAAATGTAACTACCTCCATGTTAAGATAGCTACTTTGGGCACTGGTTGCTGGACTGGACCACTTGTAGAACTGTCTATATAACAGCCCAACAAGTAGCTATGTCATGCATTTGCAAGTTAATTAAGACACCTTGAATATCTGAAGGACCAGGGTAGTACATGGTCAGCACCATGCACTAGTACATATTACCTCAGCTCAGGGTTCAGAATCCAGATAGTTGACACCACAGACTAAATTAATTATGCCTACACCTACTTTAATTAATGGCCATGGCTTCTCTGTCTGAGGTTGCAAATAAACGTGTGAAGCCTTGATAAAGAAATCTGGTGGTCCAGCACCTGACATTCTTTCATTCCAGTGGAAACGTTAACACAGCTTCTTGGCCTTTTATGGCAGATGTTAACAAGGAATTGACATTGATGGTTTCATCATTCAAAGCTAATTAGATACATCATCTATGTTGCTAATTTCAAAACTAGTTTATGTATACGTAGCCTTGATAATAAATTGCAGCATTGTAGACCAACTCATGTTTTCAATTCTATTAAACAATGAAGCACTGTCCAAAAAGATATATATATAGTCACTGCAATGTTCACTTGCGAGCCGTTAGGGTGATGAGACAATCAGCTGGATAAATGCAGGGCAGGTAAGCCAGCTTGTCACTGTTTGGTGTGCGTTTTCGGACCCAGTTACACTTGGCAGAAAGTGCAGCTAGAAACACAGTGATGTGATTAATAGCATATTCCCTACCAACACATTTGTGGGGCCCAATTCCGAACACTAGAAAGTTTTCTGCAAACTCTAAATCTTCCTTTCGTTCAGGTCCCATGCGATCAGGATCAAACTTGTGTGGGCAGGAGAATCCCTGACGGCAGGCATCTCTAATTGAAGGAATGACATAGGTTCCCTTTGGGATAACATAATTATCACACACACGAATGTCAGCCATTGCTTCCTCCATTATCATGGGTGCTGGGGGGTTGTAACGTAAGATTTCCTTAACAACTTGACGAATATAAACCAACTCTTGAAGCATTTCATAAGTAAATGGCTTGCCATCAGGATTTACACGAGCTTGTTCTTGTTGAACTTTCTCCATGATGTCTGGATTATCAGCCATCAGGGCCAGTGTCTGAACAAGAGATGCGGTGGAGGCATCTTGAGAAGCAAACAGAAAATCCATTATGACTGAAGCCATTTCTTCATCATCACAGTAGTAAGGTGGTGGAACACCCTTTTTGTCTGCATCCTCTACTTCTGCATTGACACGCTGGCACCAGAAATCCAGAAGACACTTTGGTTTGTTGCCTTCCTTCATTTTCTGCTTGGAATCCTTCACTGCCTGATTCAAGATCAGCAGGATACGCTTTCTAGCACGAATCCCTCTCCATAGTAAAGTTCCTGGTAAATTGATTGGAACTGCCAGAATTGCTGAGGTGATGCACAGGTAGTCATTGCAAAACTGCTTTTGATCATGAATGTATGGCCCGACAAACACCACCTGTGATGACAGCAAGTTTAGAGTCCTACAATGGTTACGCATTTCCATGTGTTCCTTGTTCATTGCAAGCCACTGGCTAACATGTTCTTGGATTATTCTCTCTTGAATAGAAATGTACATTCCAAGAGCTCTTCTAGTGAACAATGGAAGAAATGACTTACGTAACATTTTGAGCTCTTCCCCAGACTTGAATGCAATGTTATTATCTCCAACCAGCTTCTTGCCGTTATAATGCATCCTGAGCTGAAACCCACTATTCCCGATATTGGAAAGGAAGAATTTTGATATCTTCGAGTCGGTAGCAAAAAGCGTAAACTGTCCAACAATGTAGTTCCATGACATTCCTTTCGCAAAACTCCACTTTCGCTGCTGCTCCCAAAAACAATACGGGTCCCTCACGAGTGGAAATATGCTCCCAATGAATGGAAAGAAGAAGTAGGGGCCTTTCAACGGACCTTTTTTCCACCATACCAACACACGCTCCACGACTCCAAGAAAGAAGAGGAGGATGAACAAGTAGGTAGTGATCCGCCAGTAGACCGACAGCTCCGGTAACACCGCAGCAACACCATAACTAGCTTCGAGATTTATAACGTTATCCACTAGCCTTGCTATGAAGAAACTTCGGCCAGTCATCGTGTGCAAACTATTGGCCAACAAGCCACCTTTGAAAAACTAGCGGCAAGAGACAGGACTATTAGTGAACTTTGACCTTAAGTGCAAATTGCGCATCCTGAAACGCGCGCCGCGATCAAGGTACTTTTTGGTAGTCTCGTCCCCAGACCCCACCCTCTCCCGAGGAGAAACGGTCTGGTGAACCAAGTCGAATTTCTTGGGCTAGCGCACACTTTTGCAACATTGTAACCTAGCAACGATCAAAACATTTTGCGGCCAACCCGCTCAAAAAAGGTACGGATACTCGAATGGAGATTAACAAATTTTACTGTTGTAAGGGAAGTGCTACGTAATAATTACCGATCTCGCGATCTCATTGGTCATTACCCGTTTTGGGTAATAAGCCCAAGAAATTCGACTTCCACCAGACCGTTTCTCGCCGGGAGGCGCGCGCGGGAGGGGCACGAGACTACTTTTTTGGTTCGCAATGCGACTGGGTTCGTATAAATGTGAAATCATTCACTGACTGGTAAAGACTTCCATATTCAAATATTAAGAAGTATCATGGCTTAGTGCAGCAACACTGACTTTTATATCGTCAAGGATCATAACATGCTTGTAAACGAAAATTGTTGATAAGGTCACACAAGCAAAAGGAAGTTCAGCCTGCTGAGCACATTCTAATACACACTCTTGTACTTCAGAGTGAGCAATATTCTTCTGTTGCTCCAACACAGCTGCACATTTGTGCATGTACAAGGGCCTGCTGAAATGGTCATAGCTACCAGAAATGTATGGGCATCCCACTGGTTTCCTGATACCTTAGCCTGAGTAGCCTCTCTCCCAGCTGCTTGTTTCCCAGCTCTTGTGCACAAGAGCTGGGGAAAAAGGCTATAGTACCTGGTATATACCCTTGATGGTGGTATAGCTGAGAACAGGAATATTGTTCAGCAAGAATCAGAGCTCTCGATTACGAGGAGTGGGGTAGGTCTACACTACAGTGCATGGATTAAGTGTAGTATAAGAAATCGGTCTGGAGCAGCACGTTGTTGTAGATGGTGCAACCTCTAATGTCAGTCCAGTATTGTCCAGGGTACCACAAGGATCAGTTTTAGGTCAGTTGTTATTCCTTGTGTACATCAACTGTGTGTCCTTGGTGCCACTATCTGAGGGATCAAGGATATCAATGTATGCAAATGACATTAATTCTTCTTAGCAAGCCAATCAACCATCCTGACAACTATGATGATCTGCAGAGAGATATAGATGCAATCCAGGAATGCATTAGCAAATTTGCTAATGCATTCCTGGATTGCATCTATATCTCTAAGTGTCAAATGACGTCATTTGACACTTAACCCTCAAAATGCAAATACCTAATTGCATCTAGAAGGAGGCAACCCATCTACCACCTACTAGATTATTCACTGGCAGGGATGTTCTGGAACAGGTTGACAGCTACCTTTACCTGGGTGTTCTAGTGACATCAAAGTTATCCTGGGCAGACCATATCAATCACATATGCAGCAAAGCCAGGAAAAATGTTATACAGGCAGTTTTACACCTGGGCAGTGGCGTAGCCAAACCCGGGCCCACCCGAGTCCACTCGGCCCCACTCGGGCCCACCCGGGCGTCAGCGTCCGGAAAACATCATACTTTCGTAGCATAGCTATTTGCAATGATGCAATTTCCTACGCTCTCTTAATTAACCTCACTGTTCGCATGTTACTTGTACTGCGCGCACGTATGCCGAACTCACTTCTTGATCACAACGTCGCAAGTTTTTAATATCATTAACGGCATTTTATATTTTCCCACCGGTTACCTAGTTTCCCCTATTCCAGTAGTCATGGCATTCTTAATTATATTAGACCATTTGCTCGTACTAATTAATTGTATTCATCATTTGTCCCATCTGTTATCTCTTTGTGGAATAACTTACCAGACAGTGTTAAAACTTCTTCTATCTCTGGCTCACATACCACATTAGCAAGTACTGCTATTTATGTACCCACTGTCCTTTTTTGCGACATAAATTTCATTATAGAAAAAAATAATAAATAAATAAACAGAGCCAAAATGTATGAGTAACAAAAACTTTCTGGTGTAGCCATTCATAGAAAAAAAAACTGCAATCTTCTGTATACCTAGTGGCCTAGCCAAGCTCGGGCACACTGGGGCACGTGCCCCAGCAACCGGAGGCCGTGCCCCACCAGATGCTACAATTCCTGATGCTAGTGAAACTGATGCAACAGTTCTCCTACGTACTTTGCAAAAAGAAACAAATGATAATGTAGTTCACATTAAAATAAGAGGCTACGTGTTCTTGGAGCAATGGTGACTCAGTGCTACAACAGTGAAAGTCTTCTAGCAGCTGAAAAACTCCTGAATTCTGCAAAGTGTGCAATAAAGGCAATAAATAGGACAGCAACCATCAGCTTTGTACAAGCACAGCCACATGAACCTAGCAATAAACACATCATTCATTCAACAAAGAAAAGGAGAAGAAAAGCACTTGTTAGAATAGCAATGCCAACACAGGAAGAGAAGAAAGAGATTCATTAAGCACTGCTTCAGCGAACTCTTCCATAAAAGGGAAGATAAGAGATGGCAGGTGAATTAAAAGTGAGTTCAACATAACATCTACACAGTAGACCCTCACTAATCTAAATACACTGTAAAAAAGTTTAGGTGACTTCAACCATATTTTGATCACCTCAGTTGCATTCCTTTGTGTGGGTGACACGTAAAGTTGTGCTTACATGCAGTTTGAACCAGAGTGTAGTTGAGAAGCTTCCCTCCTTTGTTATCTCCTTTCAGGAAGCCGATATACATAAATCACCTTTTATGCATGGTGAGGTTTCTGGTTTCTTTGATCTTAATCATCTTATACATTTGCTCTTAAATTAGTTGCATGGTTGCGGTAGAAATTCCAGGAATGTACTAGGTTTTCTTAAAAGTTCATTGAGAAGCTTCTTCTTTAGTTAGATTAGCTAATCTCTGTTTTCAGAAGACTTATTTGGCTACATTCATGTAAAGAAGAAGCTTCTCAATGAACTTTCAAGAAAACCTCTTTGGTAGCATTCCTTTGTCACACTGATGCAACTGAGACAACCTAAAATGTGGTTGAAGTAACCGAAGTGTTTTTGGCAGTGGCCTTCAACACTGAGTTGTGGTGTTTGATTAACTGACAGTTTCATAATTGATTGCTCGACAACTAGGCAATGATGAGTGTAGACTTCCAATGTAGTCGAGTTACCTCTAACTTCTAATCAACGGTTGGTGTACTCTCTTTTTACAACTCAAGCAATGCCATATTGATCAAAATCACAGCAAAGTTGCTATACCATATTATATGTACAAGTGCAATTGAAAATAGGAGCTACTTTCCATTCGGATTAGCGAGGGTCTACTGTACTGACACTGCACAACAATTTACTGTTGTACATTTTCTGTATAGGAATGCTGCTTTGGTTTTGCAATGAGGAGGTTGTTGACAGTGAAGTAGATTGGACAAAACTACATGGATGCCCTGAGTACAATGCGAGTGCTCCCCCCTCTCTTCCCACCTCCTCTCTCTCCCTCCACCACTGCTTGGTCTTCTGCTCCTCTCCCCTTTATTTTTGTTCCTCTTCTCCCTCCATCCTTCTCTTTCATTTCTTCCTTCTCTCGCTCCCTCTCTCCCTCTTCCCCAAGGTTAAATTGGACACACCTCTCACCCTTCACTTCCCCACTCCCCCTGACTTCCTCTCCCTCCTCCCCACTCCTCTTCACTTCCTCTCCCTCCTCCCCACTCCTTTTCACTTCCTCTCCCTCGTTCCCGTCTCCACACTCCCTCCTCCCCCTCTCCTCACTCCCTCCCCCCCACTCCTTTTCACTTCCTCTCCCTCCTTCCCCTCTCCTCACTCCCTCCTCCCCAATTCCCGTTCACTTCCTCTCCCTCCTTCCCCTCTCCTCACTCCCTCCTCCCCACTCCTTTTCACTTCCTCTCCCTCCTTCCCCTCTCCTCACTCCCTCCTCCCCAATTCCCGTTCACTTCCTCTCCCTCCTTCCCCTCTCCTCACTCCCTCCTCCCCACTCCTTTTCACTTCCTCTCCCTCCTTCCCTGCTACCGAAAGAGATCAGGAGAAGAGGGTCTTCTAGAAAGAAAGCAAAAGCAGCGAAGAATTGAAGCCAGCATTGAACTCTTTTCCAGGAGGGAGTCACACGAGTCCCACAAGGCCCACTACCAACATCTCCTCAATCTTCACCAGCAGTATAGCACCATGCTGCAGCCGCTGTGTGTCAACAATGGCTGTGAAAACAAGTACTTACCTTTTGCCAGCCAATGTGCCAGACGTATCCTTTGAGTTGACATGCCAGGTATTGAAACTTAGGCTGGTTATGAGTTGCTCCAGTATGGAGCACACATACACGTTCCCTGACTCTCGTGTGTGGGCGGTGAGCCAGAGCATGGGAATGAGGCTAACATACACAAAGCATTTTCCTTGCCCAAATGCACAATAGAGTTATAATGTTCATAACTACCACACATGTTCCCTCCTCCTCTTCCTTGACTCTCAACCAGACATTTGTGACGACCCAAAACAGTTGCTGTACGTCAGGTGCTCATACGTCTACCAATCAGGAACACAGTGTTCCAACCCTGTCCCCCACTATTGGGAGCCAATGCTGTGTGGTGGACATTGTGACAACGTGTCCCCTCCAGGCTTCTCTAGTACTGACAATGATGGTAGTACAGCTAGGGGGGAAGGAGGAGCTAGGGAGAGACAGCCTGACAGAAGCAAGGACGAAGATAGCTTGTTGTCAGCTGAAGGAAGGATGGAAGCAACTGATAAGAGGAGACCCAAGATGAAAGTTTGTGCACGAGTTGACCTTCTATATCATAATGATGGTATGTGGTGCCAACTTAGCCTTGCCCCCAGGCCATTCCCGCCTCCAGTTTTTGTGTGCACTTGCAGTATGCAAAACGTTTTGCATCCGATTGAAAACTGGAGGCAGGAATGGCCTGGGGATGAGGCTAGTACCAACTTAGGCCTGGGAACGAGGCAAAAACAAAACTAGGCTGAGTCAATGGTCCGTTTCCATTATGCCAATGAATACCTGAGGTGGAAGTCCTATTTTGTGGGCTTGCTTCATGAATTCGCTAAGCGGTTTAGTGCGCATGGCCACGGCGTTTGGCGGGAGTATGCAAAGTGGGATTCAACGTCTCTCACTGCAGGTGCACCAGGAGAGGTGGAGGAGGCCACACATAAGTTTCAGGTACTTACTTTTTACTTGGTGCTTACTTCATGTGTGTGTGTGTGTGTAGGGGAGGGGGGGGGGGGGGGGCAGACCTACTGCAAAGGGTTTGTCACAAGTCTTGTATGCCATCAGCTGAATTCAATCTGAGATTTCGAAATCCACATGTAAAATTGGTCTCGTGGAGCCAGACTCTCACACCGTTTTTCGTGGGAGAGTCTGGCTCCGTGAGACTAATGTAAAATTGGCATGAAATCTTGTATGCCAAGATGTACCATGACAGACCCCTACTGGATGAACCGCAAAATGGGGCTGCATAGATCTCAAGAGTGATTACATTGAGGTATGGATGTTAGTCCCACAAATTGAACCTGTGAACAGACCCTCTTTCTTCTGGATAATCTGGGAGTGAGGGTACATTGTATGTGAGAAGGCAGCTCACATCTTCTTCATACGTTGTGCTCTAATGCAGCTACCTCAGCCTGACTCACTTCTTAGCTAGTTCCCCTTCATCTCATCCTGTTGCGTTCTGTTCTCCTTTATAAACCCAAGAGTTCTTTTGTACTCACACACATGCACACACAAACACACACACACGCACACACACACACACACGTACACACACACACACACACACCACACACACACAGGTGTTGGGTAAGCTGTACAGCATCCTGAGTGACAACAAGAAGAGAGCTGTTTATGACACCGTAGACAAGGAGGACTCCTCCATCTTCAACCAGGTGGGTGTGTGTAGAGTTTGAGTAAGAACATAGCTGTCAGTGTTCTCACCACGGCTATACCAAAGAGCACTGCCCTTCGGGTCTGCCTCAAAACCAGCAAATTGAATCTTGAAGAACTTAACCCTTTAACTACGAATGACGACTATAGTCGTCATCGAAATTTGGCCGCATGTTATCAGTTGGCGCAATCCATTTTGAAGATAGGTTCTGCGCTAGCAGAAAGGGTGGGACAGGGAGAGGTGGGTGGGTGCACCACTCTCGGTGACATTGCATGGTGGCTGTTGCAGCTGGCTATAGAAAAGGCCCGGTCAGCGCTGGATGGCCCATTCTTCTGCTTTTTGTACTAACGGGCGCAGAGAACGGTCCTTTCACCTTGTAGGGACTCTATTTCTGGCTTTTTAGGCAGCTTTGCAGTCTGGAGGAGCGTTCTCTGGTCGGAGGGCCCTGACTATTGAACGCTAGGTAATGAGTGGGTCATGAACCTGGAAAGAACTTCTGAAGGAAGCTGTAGATCAAGGTTCTCGGGCTAACTCCTGGCAGAAGTGGAAATATATACAAGTGAAAGAAGGTGGGACTAGTATACACAAGACCTTTAGGGAAATTAATTTAGTAATTAAAGGGGTTAACTAAATTGCTTTGACAATTATTGTGTGCCCTATGAGGGGTGTGGTCGTGAATCCCCCTATGGCCTGTAACCCTAGTGAGAAGATTGATGGGTATGGTGTATGTAAGGTTATTTGTCTACCAGAAAATAGTGTAGGGGAAGAGTCATAGCCACACATTGTGGTTTATGAAATTTATTAGATTTTGTTGTCAGATATACAACATGCACATTGGAGGAAGTGAGTGTGTGTGTGTGTGTGTGTGTGTGTGTGTGTGTGTGTGTGTGTGTGTGTGTGTGTGTGTGTGTGAATTAATTTCCTCATGCAATCATTAACCTTAAGGTAGAAGTCTTCAAAACAATACATTACAACAATTAATTACAAGGAAGATGGTTTGTAATCATTACTTATTTAGAACTAATTGCAAACAAAACAAGCTGCTTGGTAAATTAATATGCACAATTTCAACTGTAATCATTACTTACTAAATGGTGTAATTGCAATTAAAGGATAGTAGACAACCTAGTCAAAGCAAGGCAGAATTCACGTTCACATGTATAGAGTCTCTGAATTTCTCGGAAGCCTTGTTTTCAGACCACCAACTGCTTCTTCAGTGGTCTTGGAACAACATGACACATGTTGCATGACCTTTGTCACACTGGTGTGTGTGTGTTTGAGCAATAAGAGAAATAAAAATCCAAAATAAAAATTAAGGGTCCGGTAGGGTACTCGTCCGTCCTCCCACAGGTGTGTCAGACCTAAAATATTTTGATAGCATCTGAATATTCCCCTCACATTGGTATATGATCCGTTCTCCATATGTGCATTGCCATACAATAGTCTAACTATAATATTTACCTCTGATGGTATATTTACCTACACACAGTACATGTTGTTAGTTTGCTTGAACTGCTGGTCATCAGGGGAGTTCCTTTTCTGATCCTCGTAAGACCACGGGTTTCGGTCCCTTTAAACTCCCGACCCGTAGCCCACTACAGAAAGGGCGGGACCACTCCCCGCCTAAAGCTTTCTTAGAGGAGTCCAGCACTTGGTTAAATTTCCTGGCATCTTTAACTATATTTAGTGTACCTGATGTTGACCATGATGACACACAACTTTTTCTTTCTCTAGTTCCGTTGAGCTAACTTTGACTAGTTTAGCCTGTGGCAGTTTGGCAGGTTCTTTTCAAACAGCAATTATAGTTTATTGATCCATATACAGAGGTTTACTGTCTCTTGATTACATCACTTCCTCAGTTTGTTGTTAGTAAACACCATAGGTTGTTGTTTACTGTGATAGGCGTCTAGACTTACTACACTACCAACTACAACAAAATTACACCCACAACTAGGCTTCTAGTCAGCTGCTTTTACTTACCTTTATAGAGTAGGGTGTGTGTACGTGTGTGTGTGTGTGTGTGTGTCAGGGTTGTAGTAATTGAATTCTGGCATGGTTTTATTGATTACAATTACTTGAGCCTGATTCGTCAATTAATACCCATTACAATTACCAAGGTTGCTTCCAAGTAATGATTACAGTTACAGAAAAATGACAAAATTACAAATTACATTGTTAAATTACAGGTCGGAGTAGTCATGAATTGGTTTTAATGTAAATGTGCTGACAAAGCATGCTCTTGCCACATGTCTTGAACAGCACGTGGTCAGCTGAGTGTGCTGAATTTGCCAGTATCGTAACTGAACTTGTAATTGCTATTTTACTATCCCCTGCAAACAATTACATGCATTTTGTTCAGCACTACAAATTACATCAGTTGTTGTGAAGTGAAATTACATTTACAAATTACTGTTTGAAAACCTGTAATCATTATGTAGTCATTACATTTGGTTTTTCAATTACTACAACCCTGGTGTGTGTGTGTGTGTGTGTGTGTGTGTGTGTGTGTGTGTGTGTGTGTGTGTGTGTGTGTGTGTGTGTGTGTGTGTGTGTGTGTGTGTGTGTGTGTGTGAACTAGGCAGACAGCCTGGGAATGAGGCTAGGGGACATTGTCAGGCTCTCTCCCGGATGTTTTGCATATGAGAAACCTTTGTAATAATTATAGGCTAAGTACACCCAAAACATTTCAGCATTACGGTATGTAAGAACCCTGAGCTATTTTCATTGGTTGATTCTGAGCCTTATAGCAGAACATAGTTGGAGTTGTAGTGCAAACTTGTTGCATAATTATATCTTAGACCAAACTTTAATGTCAAAATACACAATATTTCAACCAATGTGGTCTTGTGTCAGGTGAATAATCAGTAGTCCAGAACTAAGCGTAATATCTCTTCGTCTTTAAGCTCCGAGAATTTGCCTTCTATTGTCCAGTTGTTGTAGGTCTCTCTCCACCCTCCTTCAGTAGCACATGTTTGGTATTCTTCAAGATTGGTCATTGTTCCTTCAGGTGTTGTGTGCAACTGTTGAAGATGAGCCTCGATTCAGGGATCTGATTGGTCAGTGGATAGCGGAGGGGTCAGTGCCCGAGTTCCCAGTGTTTGTGGGTGAGAGTGAGAAGAAGAGGCAGAGTTGGAAGAGGAGGTACAAGGAGGAAGCAAAGGAGGAGGCAAAGGAGGAGGCAAAGGAGGCAGAGAAAGTGTCACTTGCTTTGTGTTTTATACTGTGTTGTGATCCTCCTTGTATTTGAAAAAGAATTCTCACTGCGCATGCGCCTGCATACACTTGTGCTAAATTATAGTAAATATTTTGAAACTGCACTTGAGGACTCACTGTACAATTGCACAGATATGATGTCTCTTCACTGCTCCAGTTCATCTAGCTCTTTGTTGCCTGACTATGTTCAAGTCCTTCGTTTGTACTTTACTTCCAGGTCACTAGCTAATTTCTCTGCACCAACAGTTCTACTGCGCAAAGCAGCACACAAAGTCTGCCACGTGGGCATTGGATCAATCTTCAGCCATGTGCTCAGCATCTTCCTCAGGCAATGCTGTGAATTCTCAGGATTGTCAGATTTGATAGTTTCTAGTGTTCCTTCTGTCAGTTCTAGTTGCAGTCCGAGGTCATACCATTTATGGGCGAAGTCAATTAGGTCTTCATACACATTCTTCAGATCGATTGGCTTCTGGACTGTAAGTATAACAGACATGTAACACTAACTTTTGCAACACATTTACTGTGCCATTATTGATTGAGTAATAGCACATATAATTAAATTGGGTGGCTAGAATTCTTGTGATATACCTTGCTGTGCATGAACAATCAACGAACCACATCTCCCTTATGAACAGGCCTAGATGTTATGCAAAGTCACCCACTGCGCATGACTGCTATAGGAATAATTCATTATGTGTGGGCGGTTCAAGTAAAATTCAAACTATGTCACATGACTCAAGTTTACAGTAATGGAAAGACTCACTGGTTATTAAAGTTGCTTTTCTTCATCTACAAATGTGCAGGTATATTACTAACTAGTATATATATTACCCAGTGGGTGTCAGCCACACCCACCTTAATTGGCACGTGATCCTATGAATATCTGAATTTTACTTGAACCACTTACATGTCATCTGTGATGTGACTGCAATAACATGCATGGTGGTACTAGTTACCACTTAAACAAATGCAAAGGCTGATGGACACCAGAAATTGTATTGGGCCACTGAAAAATGAATATGAGGAGCTAGATACCCAGATATTGTACTGCAGATGTTTATAGTCTCGCGAGCCAGCCGTATTTTTCTTTATTTCCGGTGGGAGGAGCGAGAGGGAGAGAAAAATACGTCTGGACACTCTGGCCAGCTTCCCGTGCCACGAAGGAATGTAATAATTGCTGCAGGTCACGCGCACGGTATGCAAATTAAAACATTTATCCAGTTATGTGTTACTGTTTTGTGAAGCTTGTACCCACACTGGCAAGCTGTCGCGACAGAGAGCTCATTCAGAACGATTCCACTAGCACACGTTGTAAAAAGAGTCATCTCGAGAGTGGACGCGGTCTGTAATTTCGCCTACTGGAAGAGCGGCCACAGACGCGGCTTCCGGCGACTTGAGAATTCAAGAGCAAGTTGTCTTGATGCTGTTCTTGCACTCATGAGGTCCCCGTCATGCGCCTGTGGAGTATAAAGCCCAAAGCAAAGTCAGTATCGTAGAATACCATTGTAAGCGAATAGTATATGGATTGGCATGCAGGAAGTCATGTGCTTAATTTAGAACGGACCAATCAGATTTGAACCTCATGCATTAGTGCGGATGTCCACGGGAAGCTGGCCAGAGTGTCCAGATGTATTTTCTCTCCCTCTCGCTCCTCCCACCGGAAATAAAGAAAAATACGGCTGGCTTGCGAGACTAAGATGTTTACTGTTGCTATATTGAATGCATACAGGCTAAAAATTACTTCTAAACTGTTCCCTCCAGGGTTTTTTTCAGCTTGTAAAGCTCTTGACCCACAGAATACCTCACACACAGGGCTCATGTTTTCATGGAAAGGCGTTGATAGAGACATACCATTTGTTGAAGTCTCAGCTTGACCTTTGGACCCTTCTCCTGTGACTGAAAATTTCCTTACACGTTTCACAACAGCATGACAGGAGGATTCTATACCTGAAGAATAAAGGCACAAATTGTTGAACTGCACCTGTCAAGTTCCAATTTCAATATTGCATGGGTTTACCACAATACTCACAGTGGCTTACCTGCTCCAGAATTGTCAGTGTAATTCTTCACCCATACACGGTGACATTCGTCCAACTTTCCGCACGTACCTCGCCTCTGGGTACACTTCCAGAACTGAGTACCAGAGCATGTATGTAACAATGCTGGATGGAGGGTATGGTAGCCTTCATCACATGGGCAGGATATCGCTTTATGATAACGAACATTCTGGAAGTTGCGGGCTTTGATGGCCTCATTGAGACCCACTTCTATGGTGTGACTAACATACCTGCAGGTGTCTTTGTAAAGATCAGGAAGGTCATTACAATCGAGAATAAGATACACCTCAAAGAAAGCGGCAGAATCGATCAGAACTACAGAACCTGGATAGCTGTCAAGATAGAAAGTGATATGATTCCTGTAAAGCTTTGAGGTGTCACCAAAAACCACCCAGGGATTTGGCTCAGTCTTATCAGACAACAGAAAAGCAACAAGTGACGAGAACAAGCCAAGCGGAGCATACCTGCCTTTGAAGGAAATGACTAGTTGACAACCACAAGAAGGCCTCTCAAAATCACTCCGTTTTAGCACATCCAAGAGAGAAGGCATGAAGTAAGTATCATGATCAATTGGTGCTACAATCAACAGGCTTTCAAACAGCTTCAGAAGGTGAGCCTGTGTGAAAAACTCTGTGTAGTGCTTTGGGTAACCCTCTAGAAGCTGAGCTGTAATCAGGCCTTTGTTGCAAAAATCTGAAAACTTTCCTTCTACTAGGGCATATGGGTCAGGGCCATGCTTCAGCCTATAGCTTTCTTCTACAAGCTCACTAATCTTATCTAGCAGCACACAAGGGCTACAGAAAACAAGCTCAGGGAGAACTGAGGGATAGTAAAGGAAGATGTTCAGCTTGTCTAGATGCACAAGAGCTGCATGGAGTGCCTCATCACTTGGAAAGTGCAGTCGTTTGGCTACCTGAAGGCATTCCTCCTTGGTAAACACCCACCTGTTTTTCTGAGCAGCTTCCTTTTCAAGCTCCAGCTCAAGCCCATACCACTTCAAGGGAAGCCTTTCTGGTGGTGGCTTCAAACTTTCGATTTTGTGTCTCAACTTTCTGGCAATCTCTTTGTCTTCATCATTAGGGGATATAGCATTGACAGGAAAGATCACTTCCTGCATCCCCGTAAGGAAGAGCACACTGTCTGAAATTGGGCGAAGAATCTCACAGAGCTGCTTATTCTTTTCGTTTCTACTCTCACCTTTGCACAGGTGTTCCTCATCTCTAAAGGTACCCACTACTCCCAGTCTGGGACAGGTACTTTGTTTTGTGGTGTACGGAAGTGACTGCACTGTTTGAATGCAGTGTTGAAAGAGATCTCGGTTGTTAAGAGGTGAACGATATCCTGTGCCACACTCCTTACCTTCCTTGTCAAAGTATTTGACATGAGGGTGATCATCAAGCCTCTCTGAAAGCTTGTGAACGAAAATCCCGATCAAAGCATTCCGAAAAAAGGCAGTAAGAAGATCATGGAACTGGGGCTGTCCCCCACTGTCTACTAGGTAGACCCAGGTCATGTCTTGCAGCCTTCCCAACTGTGTTTCTTCTTCTTCCAATCGTTTGACAATATCTTCCATTGTGTAGCTTTCTGATCCAGTGAAATCAGTAGCCTCTTCTTCCTGGTCGAAAGGAAGTGAAGTGTCACTGGCAGGAACAGGGGAAACATCAGCATCATCTTCCTTTTGATGACATGAAACCGATCCTGCAAGGCGATCACGAAGTCCGTCTGAATCAACCTTCTGCCATTCACCTTGACTGTCAATACCGTACTTCACGCATATTGCTCTGATTGCCTGTTCGATGCAGGCCGTGCTTTGTCGTAGTTGTGGGGGAAGCATACCAAGAAGGAGGTGGAGAAGACATGTTTTGCCGACACCCGCTGTCCCTAGAAGAAGACACTTGATGATGGAGACCTCAATGTATCCCTCCTTCATGGCTTGCTCAAACAGCAGCATGGCTGTAAGGACAGCAATAAATGCTGGTGAAAGCTTAGTGCACTAAACACTGACTAAGTGTTGTAGTATGCTGACGCAATTGCTTACATTCAGTCTTGAAAGGTTGTTGCTTAGGACTGGTAGATGTGGAAGTACGAGCATGTTCGGTCTCCACTGGCTCATCAACACCTGCAAGACACAAGAAGTACTGAATCACAGGTTTCAATTCTGCACTTGTTCAAAGGATATAACCACCTGATAGCGAGGTAGCTGCTATATACAATATAGAATGTATATCCCCAGAGAGGGGAGCAAGTATGGAAATGAGAGAGGAGGCAATGCCCCTGTTCTGCCTGCTTTCCATTTTTTTTTCCAGCATTGTGCTTTCTGAAATTTATGCTCAAAAATTGGGGACAGGCTTATCAGGCAGGCCGTCTGTCATTACAGTCTTGTATATGTACATGCACACATGTAATCCTTGCTACCTGGAGGGGATGAGAGCTTCTCTTTGTCTTGATCATGTGAAGTCGTGTTCAGCATCTTGTTCTCTGATGCACCTGTGTATGTAAACACCTCAATACACATCCCTCTATGGCTATTTTATATTTTGTGAGAACTTATTGTCTATCTTAGAGGTGATGGTAATCATCTGCCTGGCTTGGTCGCCAGACCCTACCAACTCTATATTGCAATAAAATGTATGTCCACGAATGATTTTATTACAATTTTGGTGAGGGTTTAGGGCTTACTTGCTTACCAGCCTTGATTACGTCCAGGTATTCAAGCAGGTAGAGTGCATCGCTTATGTTAATGCCAAGCTGAAGGAACTGCTGGAGGTCAAAGGAGCACAACTGATGGCCACTGATTCCTCTTAGTGCCGGGAGGTTGACAGAAGTGAGACCAAACTCTTGTACTGTCCACTCTGCCCAGCGGTACACGTGGTCTTCAGTCCACTGGGTAGGGTCTGGAGGGGGAGGAAGATTAATCAAGACTACAAGGATAGCCTAGCCACATTCCCAGGCCGTTCCCACCTCCAGTTTTTGATTACTTGCAGTAAAAACGGAGAGGGGAAGGCCTGGGAGATTTAGTCAAGTGCAATGATGTCTGGTAGACAGATGGGGGGTTTCCCCATTGTTGTAACTCAAACTTTGTATGGATCAGCCTCAGAGGAGCTAGGACATGGTTAAATAAGGTCATCACTAATTGATTTATCGTATCTCAACAGCTATATAGCTCTCTCAACTGTCACTGAGGGGGCCCCAGTTTTCAAATCAAGATTCAAGGTTGGGTCCAGTCATAGCAAAACTTTCTACCTTGCAATATCCAAGATCAATTAGTGATGACCTCAGTTATTTTAATTAAACCATGTTCAACCTCCTCTGGATCAACCACAAGTATGCTTCATTACATCACAGCGCCATGCATGTGACAAGATCTCCCAGGCCTCCCCCCTCCATTTTTGCATACTGTAAATGATCAAAAAGTGGATGCTGGCAAAGGCCTGGAAATGAGGCTAGGGATGCATGGCCAGCATGTCATTAGGTATGTACTCAGGCTTTGAATCCACGTTTTTTCCCTTGTAGCACAAAGTGGCTGGTAAAAGCTCTCATGTGTAATGACATAAGATGGACATCTGGAGTTGTGGCAAATTCTAAAAAGTGGTCTTCTGCCTGGGTGTTGACAATGCTATTGCAAACGCTTGCAGTGTTTAATTTGGGTCCTCTGCTTTGAGCACAGACTAAAATTAAGAGTGATGTCTAGCCTCGTTCAAATTATGCGAACGTGGGCGTCATGTAAACCACAAAAAACTTCACTCGCACGCACGCACTGGAGCGCGACTATTCCGAGTCGAAAGATAGCAGCGCACGAAGGCGCTTTTATGTCGCTGTTCACGAGACAGTCAGGAGGACAGAGAGTTTTACCAAGCCAAAACAGTGAAGACACACACCAGCAATCAGTGAGCAATTTAGTCGTGCTCGCCCACGTTCAATTAAAGTCTTTCTACCGCCTTTCTACCCGTGACGTCACTCACGTGAGAAAATGTACCAGGCCCTCTCCCGCTTAACCGTACTGCAAGCGACGGGAAGCTGGGCGCGGGCCTGGGAACGAGGCTAAGTGATGTCTGCAGCACAGTTTGCACTCCAGACATCACATTAGAGGTTACTCTTAAGTTTGAAACAGATGCTATGAAACATTGAAACTTGACCTTCTTATCCATTTGTCATTTCCACATTGAGAGGTTATGAAGATTCAAATCCTGGGGCTACTCCCCACCTCCCTCTTAATACATTCTCTCCCTTTTTGATAAACAGCGTACCAGATGATAGCTGCAGTTGTCGCAAACACACTGTGTGTGTGTGTGTGTGTGTGTGTGTGTGTGTGTGTGTGTGTGTGTGTGTGTGTGTGTGTGTGTGTGTGTGTGTGTGTGTGTGTGAGGGCACGAGAAAGACAATAATACTAGTATAACTGTTACCTACTACACTGGAAGTTCTCTACTAAAAGTTAATTTTTTAAAACAAATAGTGTAAAAATATCTATGAATTTTCAATTTCAAAAATTTTTACATGGTGGCTCCACTAGTTGGTCACAACTCAGTTACACACTTTGTGTACATGTACCTAAGTGTCACCCACCTCCTATCCTCATCCTCTTTTCCATCTCCTTCTTCACCCTCCTCCTATCCTCCAACTCCTTGCGAATCCGATAGATCTTCTCTGCCAGTAGCTGGTAGTACTCCTCTCGGCTGGTGGCTTCCTCAAACATAGCCTTCTCAACTTTCATGGCATACTGGACAAGGCTGGGTACACGCCGGTCCTGCAGTGCCATGGGGTCTTCCACTGGGTAGATGGCCTCAACACTGAGGGGAGATAGGTGTGTGTGTGTGAGTGTGTGTGTGTGTGAGTGTGTGTGTGTGTGTGTGTGTGTGTGTGTGTGTGTGTGTGTGTGTGTGTGTGTGTGTGTGCGTGTTTGTGTGAGTGTGTGTATGTGTGTGAGTGTGAGTGTGTGTGTGTGAGTATGTGTGTGTGTGAGTGTGTATGTGTGTGTGTGCACGTGCACATGCATGTGTGTGTGTGCACATGCATGTGTGTGTGTGTGTGTGTGTGCAGTGTGTATGGAGGAGGGAGGGGAAGCCACAGTGTGACATCAACATGCCAAGTGCTGTACGTGTAGCTTCGTAGGTGCATGCAAGATATACAGTGGTAACACAGCAGAAGACACAACTTACAGTTTCCTCACAAGATGTTCACAACACAGCAGAAGACACAACTTACAGTTTCCTCACAAGATGTTCTCTGAGGTCAGGGGGCACGTGCTGGTGCCACTGTTGTGTTGGCCGGCTGACAATGCTGTTGGAAAATGATTAGAAGGGTATTAGGTTATCCCCTACTACTTAGCACACACCGGCTCCACAAGGGCCACTCATACCACACTCACTTTGGTATTGAGACAGGATAGACTTGTGACTGTGCCAAATCTGCCGGCATTCCTGCCGGGACTGTGGGAAGAATTAGTGTAGAGTGAGTCATCATGGTTCTAATTAGAGCACAGCCAAGGTACTCACCAGCACTTGATTGTTGGTCCAAGTATGACCTCACTGCATTGGTAGTGTTGTAGGACACTGTGTGTGTGTGTGTGTGTGTGTGTGTGTGTGTGTGTGTGTGTGTGTGTGTGTGTGTGTGTGTGTGTGTGTGTGTGTGTGTGTGTGTGTGTGTGTGTGTGTGTGTGTGTGCGTGTGCGTGCGTGCGTGCGTGCGTGTGCGTGTGTGTGCATATGTGCGTGTACGTGTGCATGAGTGTGTGTGTGTGTGTGTGTGTGTGTGTGTGTGGAGGGCAGACACATTCCCAATGTATTGTTGTTGCCGAGCACAGCGAAGTGGAGCAAGGCTTGGTAATTGTGACGTAGGCGTACAGCCATGATGTACATGTACATAGGAGGCGTGATGTTCGTAGGAGGCTCAAGGCTCGTTGCAGTCTTGGCCCACGATGTCAAATGTATGTCATGCTTTTGGCCCCAAGGGGGCACCCCTGCAAGCTAAGGCACACATGATCTCCATCGCTGCTGAGTAAGCAGTCGAACTAATTCCAATTAGCTACAAAGCAGCGAGCACAGAGTTCGGCGTGAATCTCGACTTCCATGGCTCATGATCTTGATCATGGATAACACTACTCAACAAGCGAGCAAGCTCGGCGTGAGCTTCCAGCTCGACTTCCATCTAAACAAGCGAGTGAATTCAGCGTACACACCCAACTCAATCTACATTGCTCAGCAGTTTCAACACTCCACTCCTCTTACGGGCAGTGTATTGTCGTTTGTCTGCCCTAACCAAACTCTCTTACTCACTGTAACAGGCCTACCGTGGGTAAATTTCGAAATTTTAATCTTTTGCGTGGTCGTTTCATGTTCCAACTCTTCCTTCTGTTTTTCATGTCATTATGTACTCCTGCTACCATATGCAGCACTTTAATACTCATCATGGTATTGTAACCATCAATGACATTACTTCATGGGGTGGTAGAACAACACCCGTCAATGACATCATTAAGGCAAACAAATTTCTTGACAAACTTGTGAATTCCATGAGACTCACAAGATTGTTGAATCAAAGAACTGACCTCTTCCCTGAGAAGGGTGGTCCACAGAAGGGTGCTTCAGTGGCAGGCACACGGGACAGTCTGATCTCTGACAGTTCTTCCAGTGAGATATGATCTGACGAGAGGAGGCACAGTGGGGATCTGAAGGGGTGGGGGGGAGGAGAGAGGAGCGAAAGAGGAAAGAGGAATACATGTACAGCAGATTGCAGAGGTCCTGCAACATGCAAGCTGAACACCACAATTGATTTACTAAGAATGTACATGAATCTGATTATCTTTCCCACCTCAGCATGCCCTTCCATACACAGTAAATTGATTTGGTTTCCCACTGCCAGCTATGCTTGTTGCAAGACTTTGAAATCTGGTGTCTCAAAGTGTTAACATCAAACATGTGAATGCTGCTAATCAAAAATTGGTTATTAATTAGGGAAATACATGAATTTTACTCACATGTGCATGATCTCCCAGCCTTGCACTCTGTCATGTGGTTCAGGACACCCTTCATGGTGCGGCAGTGAGGGAGGGTGCATGGTCGGTACTCCCCTCTCGCAGCCTGCTCCTTCTCCCTCCGCTGACACTTATGTGCGTGCAGTAACAAGACCAGTTGCTGCTGAATCTGCTTTCGCCTTTCTGGATCTGATGTTTGGCCCCCAGGGCCAGGGGGGTTTGGAGGGAACTGTTGTTGAGATGGTACACTCCATAAGCCAGGAGGGTTAGGAGGGAACTGTTGTTGAGATGGTACACTCCATAAGCCAGGAGGGTTCAGAGAAGACTGTTTTTGTTGCTGCTGTTGATCAGGTGACATATTTGAAACCATCTTGTACATGCAACTTTAATATCCACAAACAACCATAACTATCAAGTCAACACAGTCCCACTTGGCTCTGCCCCCCAAACTTGGTAAGAACTGAGAATCTGCCTGGAAAAGTGCTTAAAATATGCCACACCTTTTACAGGCCTTCATTAAAATAAACCACTAACCCAAGTGACTCACTCACCAGCCCCTGCTGTGTGGAGCTGCCTGGTTGTGTAACTCCTTGTGTAAGAAACTGTAAGGTGGAGGGAAGAGTGAGGCGGGTAGCTGGGCCGTACAGTCCTGACTTGTTCTGCTGTTTTTCAGGTTGCTGGGCTTGACTCTGAGGGACCATTCCTGTGGACCCCATGCTAACAGCAGTAGGTTGCAGTGATGGTACAGAGGTTAAAAGATTGATCATGGGATGTCTCTGTGTTTGCTGTGGCTGAGGTGGGGCAGTTGAATTCAATCCAAAACCACCCAGTAGGTTGCTTGAATCAATACTGTTCACCATGTCACCAATCAAATCATCCGGAGAGTTGTTACCTCCTGCAAGAGAGAAACATTATCATTTATTGGGAGTAGGCAACAGATCAACAACTGTGTATACAAGATCAGCGGAGAGTGCATGAGATTTTATGCTAGTTGCAGACTCCTTGACATTTAGGAACTAGAACATACAGATGATCGTCGCACAGAGCAGATATAGTCCTGGAACTTTAGAGACTAGCGACTAAAAACTACAGATATAGTAAATAGTATTTTCCTTGGGTGAAGCACAACAACTTACTCATGTAGATAGCAGTGTTCATGTACATGTAGACACCTTTTCAAGAATTCAGTTCCCATGGTAATACATGTATGTCATACTAGAGGTCAAGGAATGTCACATATCGTGGCTTTGTCTAAATATTCATGAGATGTTCAGTGAGAAATGCCTCCAACTTATCACTTCCTGTCTGGGCACTCACAACATACCCCTAGAACTCTAGCACCTGGGAGTGAGGCTAAACTACAGATACCATACTTTCCGTAAAGCTCAAGTGATAGGAGCTCGTCATTTATTAAAGTCATGCACACAGCGGCTGTTTGTATAGAGCATCTGGTTCTTATAGTAACATGTCATACTGGGGGTCAAGGAATGTCATATATTAACCACTCTTCCAAAGAGTCACTTTACAACACAGTCACATCAACACACTAACAGATCAGCACTCGACCTCCAAATTGTTTCACAGATTGCTCAGATTGAACACACAAACTGGTAGACAGTCCAACCTCTCCTAAAACAGCAGTATGCTGGCTAAGTGCACCTTGGTAGCCTCATTCCCACCAGCTTTCCGTCACTTGCAGTACAAGTCAACAGAGACTTCTAAGAATGTCTGTCTCTGAGTTTGCTATCAATATTTTTGGTGGCCATTCACTGCATTAGGATCATACTCAGCTGGAGAAACCCTGTTGAGGTTTGTCATCACATAACCACACTAAAAAACTAAGAAGGCTGGGACTAAGAAGGGTGAGGGACTGGCTAAGACTGGGGCACTTTCAAAGACTGGGACCAAGAAGGATGAGGGACGGGCTAAGACTGGGGCACTTCAAAGGCTGGGACTAAGAAGGGTGAGGGACAGTCTAAGACTGGGGCACTTTCAAAGGCTGGGACTAAGAAGGGTGAGGGACGGGCTAAGACTGGGGCACTTTCAAAGGCTGGGACTAAGAAGGGTGAGGGACGGGCTAAGACTGGGGCACTTTCAAAGGCTGGGACTAAGAAGGGTGAGGGACAGACTAAGACTGGGGCACTTTTCGCCAATCAAAAGTCTTAATCCCAGTTGCAACACCTCAACAGGCGACATATAAGTGACTACCCCTTGAAGATGCGCCCATCAATGTTTACATATCACCTGTTGAAGCGTTTGTGACTGGGATCAAAATTTTTTGCATTAGACACTCGCAGTAGGTTTCTTCAAGGATTTGAAACCCGAGGGTGACATCATAATCACCAAGGCAAAGCCAAGGTTATTATGATGTCACCCGAGGATTCAAATCCGAGGAGAAACCTACTGCGAGTGTCTAACTGGCTTAGAAAATGGCTGAAACGTGGCTTGATGATGTGATTGCCCCATCACTGCTACAAGGGATAGATGTAAATAAGCCTGTGCCTCCGCAGTTTGACAATGGTTGGGAGGAGTTGCTAGGCCAGGTACCGCAGCTACCGGTATCAGCTCCCAGTGGCAGTGCCAACAATTACGCTGGATTCATCGTCAAAGAAGACATAGATTCGTTGTTACTCAAAGCTTCCCAGGTGTTTGAATGTGTAAATGTGGAAGAAAGTGACGAACTTGCCTCCGCAGTTTGACATTGGTTGGGAGGAGTTGCTAGGCCAGGTACCGCAGCTACCGGTATCAGCTCCCAGTGGCAGTGCCAACAATTACGCTGGATTCATCGTCGAAGAAGACATAGATTCGTTGTTACTCAAAGCTTCCCAGGTGTTTGAATGTGTAAATGTGGAAGAAAGTGACGAACTTGACGAGCTGCTTCTCCAAGCATCTCAAAGTTACAAGTCCGAACACTTTATTGTGAGCGGGATGCCTAACGTGCCCATTACAAGAGGCAATCCTAGTGGAGAAAGAAAAGTTGTTCCAAATGGTCTAAGTTCCCGTTATGGCTCTCCTAAGAGTGCTAAGGCTGTTGGGAAGGTACGGAAGTCTGCAGTTCTCCGAAGACGACAAAGCTAAACACTGAGTGGGCCAAGAAGACGTGGCTCGATTGGGCTTTGTATTGTCTAGAGAACTTGTCACAGGACAAGATGAGTAGCAAGTATGAGCTGCTTTCTGAGTTTACTACCATGAGTGTGCCGGCTATGGATTACTGGCTGGGAAAGTTCGTGCCGGAAAAAATGGCAAGGAATATTGTCAGGATAGCTTGTACCAGCTGTGCTGTGTACTGCTGAGAAGTTTGAGAGAGGTAATCGTGCTGAAGTGAACATACTGGAGGATCCTGAATTTAGTGAGTTTCATACCATTACTGTTTCGTTACAGTATGTATGCGAGTTGATGTGCTGCATTTTCCTGTTGGCTGTATGCCCACATATTACTTTTTTCATCTGAATTCCATTTGTGGTTACAGGTAGTGTCTTAGTGCAGGAAGTGTCTTATCAGTAAGAAACCTGCTATTAGGTTTCTTGGTAGTAAGAAACATCATTAGTGCGAACCACATCAAACAGAATTATTCATACCATTTTCCAAGATCAGTAAAAGTGTGTTTGATCAGTCCCTTCCAAAGCAGGGGTGGGGCATAACTAGCATTGGGGCAGGTAGGGCAGTTGCCCCACCGCTTTTCGATGGATCAAAATGAAAAATTAGAAATTAACGATAGAATGGCCAACTACAGCATCCAACGTCAGTACTCACTACGACTCAAGTAGAGTCAGTGTACCTTACTAGCGCTGCGTTGAACAAACTTACGGTCTTGTCTACTTTGGTCTGCAAGTAGCTAGCTAGCCAGGTTGGCGTGATTGCTAGTCTGACTCTTGGGGTTGTTCCCACGCAATTATTTAGGCTGGGGACAATACTACGCACCAGGAAGCCTAATCAGATGTATAGCGTAACACAAATGGAAGCCTGGATAATTATTCATAGCTGCTAAGCTGTTTGTACAGTGCACATGTACATGAGTGTGGGCATCATCCATGGCTTCTAAGAGACCACGGCCAATTCCAGCTTCTTTCAGTCTGCCAAGAAGCTCAACTGAGCCAGAGGAATGTACACAGTCAGACTCAAAGAGTCATTGAGTGAAGATTCCAGCAGGTGAATGATCTAGACTAAGAGTAGTATGAATAATAGAGCTTCAAAAATCTAACTATTTTATGATTTGTATCCAGTTCAACTATGCAGCCTTGTTCCCAGGCTTCCCAGTCTGGGAACGAGGGTAGTTATAGCCAGTTACGCCTTCGCCCCTTCGCTCTGATTATATATCTCTAGTTACGCCCCTGCAAAGCTCTTGATCACTTGATTTTTCAGTAGTTCAAACGTCAAATTGCAGCTCTGCATTCTTGATCTATTGATTCTTGCAGTTTTGGAGGTCACCTTGATCTCTTGATCAGCTATCAGGGCTTTGATCGCTTGATTCCATTTTGATCCAGTTGAAGCTCACGTGAAATATATTTGCATGATGATGTCACGTTCAGCCACTTTTCCGCCATTTTGGGATGCG
Organism: Agelas oroides; assembly: GCA_949130485.1. Taxonomy (NCBI): domain Eukaryota; kingdom Metazoa; phylum Porifera; class Demospongiae; order Agelasida; family Agelasidae; genus Agelas; species Agelas oroides. Next base: position 3,989,309 of record OX422199.1, read on the forward strand.
TGTGTGTATGTTTGATATAGCTGTATTTTGCAGCAAAGAGAAGTAAACAGGAGACAAAAAGTTGTTTCAGAGACAAAAGAAGCATACATCTTGCTTGCTGGGTGGTTGAATTTCCCTGCCTATCTCTAACCCGCGTGCTATGGCAACTTTTCTACACTGGCAGTTGTAGACTTCGATCATCAAATTGGATTTGGACGACTGTAACTCAGGGATGCAAGGTCAGAACAACTTCTTTTGCTAATATGTTATTCTTTTACTACTATGCTGCATGTGTACAAGGTATAGAATCCTAGCTTTTGTCAGAAAATTTTTCCACAGTATTTTTGTAACTTCTGGTATCGGATTCTTGGTATGGAATCGAAGATAAACCAAACACAGCAAATTCCCACTTTCACAATTTGGTCCCAGCAGTTATAAGAGCACTGCAGCATATGATTATGTAGCTAGTTATTAATACTAGGTGCTGTCTATATCTGATACCATTGTGCAAGTGCATAGTTTAGGTCCCTTGCAAGAAACAAAAGCATGAGGAGCCTCTGTCACCAGCAGAAGTAGCAAGGGGAGAAGTTGAAAGGCATGAGGAGCAAATCGCTCAGTTACAGGCAGATGTGTTGCGACTTGAGGATGAAGTATGAACATTGTTGTCGCAGCGTTTCTGCCTAAAGCGGTTTGAAGGAAGCGATTCAGGTATTCAGTTTTACACTGGCCTTCCATCGTACCCTGTGTTTACGTGCCTATATAGATACCTTGAACCTCTATTATGTCATCTACGTCTATGTCGCAGTGATATTAAGAGTACCTCTACCCAAACATTTAAACCCAGAGCACGAGCATTGCAACCCATTGATGAACTATTCCTGGTATTAATAAGGTTACGATTAGGATTATTGGAACAAGATTTAGCGCATCAAGTTAATATTGGCATTAATATCTCGTATCTGTGTAACCTGGATCAAGTTCTTAGACCAGCAACTTAGACCCCTCATCACATGGCCCTCAAGAGCAGTTATCGACACACATATGCCAAGCACAGTTTAAAGAATTTTACCCCTCTACCTGTGTGATTATACTTTGGCTTGGTTACTTCCAGCATTTTCACTGGTGTTAGTTCTTTTTTAGATTTTGCTGGAACTCCCCACTTTCTGGGCAGCGAGGTCGAACTTGGCCCACCACTGTTTCCATGGGTAGCACGTGCTCTCTTGATGTCGTCTACTGCAAACATTAATGCAGCAGTGTGATTGCAGGCTGAACTACCTGCAACACAGGTACAGCTTCCGTGAATAATTTGCCCATTCGTTTTGTTAACAGCAATAGCTGTTTCGTATGCTCCAGCTTTCTGTGAGGGTAACACAGTTGCACGGATGATGCAGTATACTGAGGTGCTGGTCACATCATGAACTGATAGGCATTGGACCTTCTTTGAGTCAAACAGCCTGTATCCCCTCTCGAATGGCTTTGTTGCAGTGACATGCTCTTTGCGCAGTCTACCAGTGATGAAACATTGGTGAATGTTTTTGAGGGTGAGCGGAGGCAGTTCAGCTACATTAGCATCTATCCATCCTTGATCTGACACTATTGTTGCTTGATAACCATCAGGTGTTGTCTCATCAGTTTCTTCATCACTCTCTTCTACAGGTGAATCAAGCCCGCACCTGATTGCTCCTTCAACAATATAAATAAACCAGTATTATTTTTTCATGTGGTGTATTAATAATTTTTACTAACTGGAAGGGAGGGTTCAAATCTCTCCACCTACTGGGCCGCTACAGTAACCAAGTTACGCTCTAACTTACTTCGCTACAAGTTCGTCCTTTTTCATCACAGAATAGCTCAATCCACGGACCTTAAGCCAGGTTTTGAGCACAGCGCATGTCCACTTATGGACTGGGGCAGTGCTGCAAGACCACGAAGGGCCAGGTTAAGAGTCGTTGTCGTCTACCTCTGCTCTAGTTGCCATCGGCTCTCGAAAAAAAACAACTGAACTAACCTCGCAAAAGAATAAACAGTGAAAAACAGTTGACACATGCAAGGAAAAACTCGAAGAGTAGAGGTAGTCACACCATTCGCATGCCATCGTATTCCAATTAATGCCTACTGTTTCCCCCCAGACGTCATAATTGGGGCGAGCATGAGCGAGCCCCACACTAGCGAGTTGGCTGGAGGATTCTCGATATGTATGTATGTACGGTACGTACGTGATTCTGTATATCTCTATGATCTATTTAAGCGGCGCCCTGCCCCAGGTCTGGGCACGAGATCAACTAGCTGCTACGAGGCCTGGGTGCGAGGCATGGGTAAGAGGTCAAGAGCGTATTTCTTGTTGCACGTTGCGCATTAATGAGCTAAACTGTAAAACTATGGATAGAGAAGAGAGATTGAGGCGAAGAAGAGAATATGAGAGAGCTCGACGCTCTGCAGAAACAGCAGAACAGAAAGAACTTCGCTTGTCAAGGCGCAGGGAATCTGACAGGGCTAGGCGTGCTGCTAGGACCACCGAGCAACACGAGGCTCTGTTAATACAGCAGAGGAGGAATAGACAAGTACAAGGACACTCTCAGCCAGTAGAGCAGAGAAAGGCCGCTCTAAAGCAAATGAGGTACACAGAACAGTCTGTGGAGCCACAACTCCCACTGTTTCAACAGTGCTCAACTGTGCATGCGCAATTGTAGTCCTTGGCCTACTGCTTGCTCAGGCTCGCCCCACAATGCCCTGCATTCGTCTAGTTACATAACAATGGATAAAGGTCTATACAGGAAAGATTAGCTTAAATCACCAGACCATGTGTTCAAACCTTATTGGGCCACACTGCCCAATACAGCAAAGATTAGCTTAAATCACCAGACCATGTGTTCAAACCTTTTTACTACTTTAAAGTGTGCCATAGAATGTCCCCAAGACATCTTACACCACATGCAAGATCACTAGCCCAATTTGCCGCCTCTCCGCCCCCAACCTTCACACCATGTACAACTAAAACGGGGGCATGAGAGGTTGGGAACTTTAAAACCACAGTTGTGTAAAATAAGCATGTATCAAGGCTTCCTCCTGCTCTTTTATAGACTACCGTAGATCTGGAACTTTTCGTGTTCCAAATTTTTCATGTTTTAAATTTTCGTGTAAAAGTATTTTTGTGGTCTGGAATACCCACGAAAAGTTTTTGACGGTATTAAATCGATTCTACGTTCCCAGGTTTGGTGATCTGGGACGAGACTACACACGCCGAGTACGGAACAGTAAAAATAAATATTGTAAAATGTATTTCGTGTTTTTTATTTTCGTGGTTTTCGCAAACCACGAAAATACTTTTACAACGAAAATTTCCAGATCTACGGTATATTAACATGGTATACACAAGGTAGCAAGGATCGATCGTCAACTGATCTATCCTGAATTTTGCGAGTCACATGATCTGAATTTTTCCCCTTCACTTCTGCAGGATTGTCACTGACTGACTAGGTGCATGCATTGTTCTGATGCTCAGAACTCCCTCCTTTCATTTTTAGTCTGCAACCTTGCATTCAGTCACCTTCCATTTTGCATTTTAGTCTGCAACCTTGCTCTTCTGTGTCCTTGTGCATTGTTGACAGTATTTTATGATTCGTCAGTTGTATTTTTACTCCTCAGGAGAAGCCAGATGGTTTTCTGGTAACATAAGCAGGGCAGAAACTGAGAGCTGTGGAGTGCTTGGTGCTGTAGGTACGCAGGAGAGGTACATTTTTCTCGTGGTTTAAAAACGGGTCTGTGACATGAAGATTGTGCACGGGAACAACTCCAAATTTGCAATGCAGCATGGCCAAGCCGTCTACTTTTTGTCTTGAGAGTACGAAATTTGTCGGGCTGTCAGAAAAAATTTCCACAGTGATTTTGTAGGAGTGGACATTTACCGCTCTGGGGCCTCGTTTACCGCTCTGGGGCCTCGCCTAAGTGTGATCAGCAGCTCTAAGATGGAATTCGTATTGTATAGGCCTTCTTCTACTTGTACTTCAAGAATTATTTGTATATCTACAGTACAGCAGAAACTATGAGTGGATGAATATATAATGAGAATTGTTGCGCCTACCGCTATTGAACAGGAAGCTTAACTTCGGGTGGTCGGAACTAATTGAGGGCGCGGCCGCAGCCGGTTGCTAGGGGGTTGTATCTCGGCAATAAAAAGCACAGCCTGCCGCAACTTAACGTCTGTGTGGACTACTAAACACACGTACAAGTTTATGTATCTACCTTGTCCACAAGCTGAACAGCACGTGGAGTGGCCTACTTGTTGATAAAATTTTCGAACGGAGTAACTTACTGACTTGGAACATCGTCTACAGAGCTGTTATTACGAGAGGAATCCAATAACAGAACGCTTTTCATCATAAGACAAACAGAAGCACGCGCTTCACCATTTTCACGGGCTAGTGGCGTATAATGCCTGGCTTTTCAGTGCGTATTTCACGAAAAACATCCTGTTACGGTCAAGTCTAGCCTTGTTCCCAGGCCTTCAATCACAGCCAACGCGGTGGAAGGCCTGGCAAAACTCCTACGTAGAATGATGTCAGGGGGACGTAGGACTTTTGGAGGCGTGGTACTTTCAGTCATAGGAACTAAGCTAAAGCAGGAAGACCCCACCCGCGAGGAGAGGGTCTGGTGACATCCGACTGATTCCTCGGGCTTCATTAAAAATTCATAGCTTACTGTATGCATAGTTGCGAACTGATAGCTAATTTACGTGCCAAAAAAGTGCTGTGTCATCGTGCTGAAGTAGTGAAGAATTTCCAGTGTTGCACTACAGATTGTGTTTTCTACAACGTGATTGGCAGTTGCAAAATTGTCTGCCGAAAGCAATCAACTATAAATAGCACATCCGGTCGAGTTGTAGCTAGTGTGCAGGTGAAGCGTGAGTAAAAGTAGCTGCAAAGCAATCGAGTTGGAGGCTTATCGGTTGTATAAGGACCGCGCGTTACCCAAAGAGAAGCTCAAGAGTTTGACTGAAAGGCTACGCGGACCTTTTCGACTGACAGACGTGGATAGCATCGTAACACAAAGTTCCTCGCATCAGGAAGGGCCGACAACCGCTCCTGTGTAGGTAAAACTTGCCAGGTAAGCTTGGAGCGTTCACATCTTGTTGACTACGAGGGTAACACCGCGTTGTGAGGTCGTAGATCGTGAAACTGCGTAATTGTGTGAAGGTGTGTTCTATTTTTAGTACACGCGGGAGATTCTGCCTGTTTCGAATTTTTGGCAGTTACACGCTCTTCCTCCTCCCTCCACAATAAAAAATGACGTCATCATGCGCTCTTGTGTACAGTAATCCAGCCTCCTTGCTGCAATGTAAACGCAGGCACACCCGAGGCTTCCAGTAAGTGGATTGGGGTCATCAAAATAATTGCCCAGGTTGTTTTATGACAACAGCTTTTTGCATACTTTTGCATCCGCACGGTTGTTAGTTCCGACCACTTCCGATGCAAAGAAAATTGTATTGCTACATATTACTTCTGGTACGGCTGGCGATTGGGGATAGACTAAGTTCACCTGGTTTGAAATGGTTACGTCATCTTATTAAATATTCATAAGAGGCTACCGAAGCAAAGATGTTCATCACATTTTGTAAGACCAGAGAAAAAAAAAAGAAGTACTATAGACATTCCCTGGCGCTAACTCTAACCCTAACCCTAACCCTAGCCCTAACCCTAGCCCTAACCCTAGCCCTTAACCATTCAGCCAATGAGCCATTTCAGACGGCCACCATGCTGTATTATAAATATCAGAGTCGGTAGACTCTCTATGTAGGGATGGCGCCGACGTGCAATATCTTAAGCAAAAGCCGTATAAAAGCTTATTTAAGCGCCCAGGCTTCCTCTTTGAGTGCCTTTGTGATCAGCAGGACTCATACAAGTGACCAAAAGCCACGCGGAAGACAGCTAAACGCAAAAGTGTGCAATAGCAAAAGTGCCATTTTTCGTCTTCTTTCTTTCTTTCTTCGTTATGACTTTTGTTCAAACAACGATAACTTAAAAACGGTTCTAGCACTCACCTTGATTTTAGCACGAAACGGATGCTTAGGACGGCATTTTATAATTTTGTACACATGCGCACACAAAGTCTTGTTCCCAGACCAAAGACCACAGTCATTGGTCTGGAAGCGAGACTAGTACACACGCGAAATGGCCAGCGGGCAGTACGCATGGCTAGCACGGACTTTTCCCCCCACGGCATTGGGCAAGTGAACACCACGTAGGTAAGGCACTACCTACTTGTAGCTATACACTAAAAATAGCCTACTCACAGCTTAGTGAACTGTAAAGCTAGGATGGTCAGTTGTCAGTATGATAGTTTTCTGTGCTGCAGCTGGTCAGTCGTCATGACAACTGAATCATGAAATTGGTTTCACAAAGTTTGGTACGGAGAGCAGTTGGCCCTTCATCAGGTTCTAGCTGGCTATATTACACATTATTATTATTACATGCCTGGAACTACTACTAAACTGTCAATGCCGTTTCAAGTTCTGGTGTTGTGGTTACACTTGAAATATTCTTCTTAGGCTTAGGTCTAACTGTAACTGAGCTAGATTAACATCAAAAAAAGTACAGAAACAAGACTTAAAAAACATAAATAGTTATAAGGTGACGTAACCGGAAACCGTTTCAAACCGGGTGAACTTAGGGTTATTCTTCATGTACCGTTCCTTAGAATACGTCATCTTTACGTCATGTAATTTATGTCCTTTACGTCGTGTAAGATTATATTGTAATGTTGGTTGGTGCGTTAAAGGCAGTGCAGTGCACCGCAGCCATCAGCAGCCCCTCGTAGCCGAATGGTTAGGGCTTAGTGTTACAGTTAGGGTTAGGGTTAAGGCTAGGGCCAGGGAATGTGATTTTTCTGTTCTGCTTTTTTTTTGTCTGTGTTAAAAGTGACAAACAACTTTGTCCTGCACGTTAACGGTAGCTGCGACGTTCATGGCAACAAAAGTACGTGACGTAACGATGATGTATTGTAAGGAACGGTACATGGAGAATGTGCCATAGTCTAACCGACCCGGTCGCAAACGCTTCAACACAGGGCATATAAATGACTCCCCCTTGCATCTCGCATAACCATCTGGCCACCAGTTACCCCCCTTTCTTTCACCTACTGTAGATCATTCTTTTTAGCTAAACCCACCTGGTTTGACCGCAGTTTCGCTGGTGGCTGAATCCAGCTTAGCTCTCTTTACGGGTGGACTACTTCCCCCAGGCCCCAGCTCATGACGGTCCATTGTTGACAGATTCAAGTTTTACACACACAACGCCACTTCAATGTTCATCCGGAACTGCCCTTATGCCATCGTTGGCATCATAGATCTGTGGCATCGTCGAGGGCATCGTAAACTAGCATGATTTATGACGGTGTCATAGTAAATTTGGCACCCCCGGAAATTTGGAACCCCCATGCCAAATTTTCTAGGAAAAATGGCACCCCTCCGGAGAAAAAGGCACCCCCATCATGTCTAGTAAATCTGGCATCCCCATGCACCATAACAATTAAATGGTTAAATATAATGCACCAGTAACTGCCATAACCAAACCTAAATACACAAATAGCTGAAATATGTACAGAAAAGTAAAAACTGCTACAATGTATCATAACGACAACACCTACAAACCCATCTCTTTGGGCACTTCCCTCTCAAACCTACACACTTAAAATGGAACCATTTGGCACATACGTCACATTCTATCATCTGCACATCATAACTTGCAGGCATTAGGCAAGTGCAGTATAAATGTATGAATATGTGCTTGGATTTTCGTTTCTTTGGCTTGGCAGTGGTCATCGGAAAAGGCTTAAGCTCCTCTGACTGGAAGCAGTCCAGAAGGTGTTGTCGCATAATTGATTGGTCGAATTCAAGCTTTGAGACATCATCACCTCGTGCAGAGTGATAGGCAAAGGCAATCGCAAACAGCCCACAGTCTGTCATACCCTTTTGCTGTTGAACACCAACCTTGGTGATCGTCAACAAGCCATCCTTACTGCAAAAACTAGCATACACAGCTGCAATCTGCTCTTCCAGTGTGGATGGGAGGTCATCATGTGTGAGGCTGTCAAAGAGAAAAATTTCATTCCCGTCAGAGAAGGTAGTCACCCAATGGGCATAGCCATTGTAGAAGATCTGGATGGCTGAGGGTAAGGGAGGGTAGAGAGATATTGTAAATGGGTTATGTATACATGCATCCGTGAACCTGCAAGGTATAGTACTACACAGTAGTATTATACCTTCCAGATCAAATAAGATATATACCTCTTCCATAGACAGTAGAAAACCCACTGTTTTGGCATAGCAGAGTGCTCTGACATCCATCCAGATGAAACTGCTTCTGAACCAGTTTGTGAGCAGCAAAAATGTGGGTGTCCAAGAGCATTTTTCCCTCATTTAGAACCTTGATGTCAGATTTAGTCAGGCCCAATACCCGCATCCACTTCCTGTCACCCCTCCTCTCCGTCTGAAAGTGATACACAAGAGAGCAAACACACATCACCGGTCAGTAATGTTGTTAACAATGAAGCCATTCACACGACCTTGGCATCCTCTTTATCCCTGTCCTTTTCTCCATCGTTGTCCTCTCTGACCTTGTCCTTCTCTTCCACCTTCTAGAAGTAAGAAGATGAAGCAGGGTAACTGCTATTCCCATCCATAATAGTATTAGTGATGCTTAAAGCTTACCTTGTTCAACCTCCCTTTGGAGGGATCTCTCCACGTTTTGAGGCGGTGGTTGTTGACAACCTGCTTTCGAATTAGACCATCAGAACCCCATAGACGAAAGCGGCCTTTACCCAGATCTTCAATGATCTCATATGGCCCACCTGGAAATCGTACATCCAGCTTTCCCCCTTTCCTCCCATCGTTTCGTTTGTTCTCAACAAGAACTTTGTCTCCGACTTTTAGATGGGTGTTGGTGTTATGCTTGGCATCATATTGGCGTTTCTGATTATCCTGTGCCTTCTTGATATTGGCACGAGCTTTGTCATGCACCTGCTTCCTGATGTCAAGGAGCTGCTGGATCTTTTCTTCAAACGATTCCATGCTTTCGTCAGAGCTATCGGAACTGTTCACTTTAGTAGCTAGCTCTATAGGGAGACATGCTTCACGACCATACATGAGAAAAAATGGAGTGAACTTGCTGGATGCGTGTCGACTTGTGCGATAAGCAAAAAGGATCTCATCAAGAATGGTGTCCCAATCATCCTGATGCTCATTGACCATCCTCTGGAGCTGAGCTTTGAGTGTTTGATTGAATCGCTCATCGAGGCCGTTTGCTTGCGGGTGGTATGCGCTTGTAACATTGTGCCGAAAGCCGGTAAGTTCTTGAAGGCGGTTAACCACTTGGTTGCAGAATTCTCGCCCCTGATCTGAGATGATGTTGGCTGGGCAACCATGTCGGAGAAAGGTGCGGTATAGAAACTCAGCAACGTTAATGGCTTCCTTGGTCGGGAATGGTTCGGCTTCTGACCATTTTGAAAAGTAATCAGTGAGTGTGACACAATATCGGTTCCCTTGGCTACTGAGGGGAAGTTCAATGATGTCAATGCCAACTTTCTTCCAGGTGTCCGACACAGGAATGGGAAGTAGGGTCGGAGCAGGTCGATCGAACTTTCGCTTGGTGCGCTGGCAGGCGTCGCAGTGCTTTACCTGTGTGATGGAGAAGTATTCAGACCAAAATGTCCCCAATTGACCCATTTAGTCCGTAGCAACCAAATTGTTAACATGAGTACAGACTATGCTTAGCTCTATCAAGTAGAAAGTAATGAAATGAATTAGTGGGGTCCCATTAGGCTCGTAGAGAAAATAGTAGGTAGGTTCGAGCACTCTTACGGCTTTTTTATCCCAGATCTTTTTTTCCTTTCTACCCGGGGTGTAAATATACAAAATTATCTAGTTAGCTTACCCAGTCATCTACATCCTTCATCATCCCTTTCCAGTAGAATCGGGTGCAAACTTTGTCGTAGGTGCGATCTCGACCAAAGTGGCACCCACCAACTCGATTGTCGTGGCAAGCTTCAAGGATTTTAGCTTTCTTAGCTTTGTCAGTGATTACCTAACAATGAAGAAAGACTGTGAGGATGTGTTTTTTTTCTAGACTGAGTACCTTGCTTTAAACTAACATGTGCATGCAAAAGTTTCTCCATACACTTACTTGTCTTAACACTCCATCTATCTTTTCCTCCAGTGTAGTGAAGTAGCCCGTCCACCATCCGAAACTTTTTTGATCGCTTCCGAATAGATCCTTTCTCTCCCTTCGTTGCTCCCTCGGGATACTCGTTACGGGTTAGGTAGGTCTCGATCTCGCTGTAATTCTCTCCTTCATAGCCCTCCATGATCGCCTTTGAAACGTACTACTAACTGCGCTGTTTACCGTTTTACAGGCACCACAAGGTTGGCACCTGTCTATCTGTTTTCCCGCCATGGAGCAGCTGCTGCATGAGGGGGGTACAAAATTTCCTGGTGCGAGAATTTGGAGAGTACAGTAGATACTAGGAAAAATTGAACGGGGGTGTTAATTTTTCCTAGTATATTTGACTCGGGGGTGCCGTAAACTGGGGAAGCCAAATTTCCTGTGACAACGGCATATACGGATCTAATGGGGAAGCCCAGGGAAGTCTCCCGCGTAGTACAAGATGAAGAAGAGTGGCAGTGTGACGTTTGAGTGTACAGAGGTTGTCAGCAATGGCCGATCATCATCAACAGCAGCCTGAATCGTTGGAGTCTGAGGAAGGGAGCCCACCCGCAAAGAGAGCCAGACTGGATCCAAGCACCGGTGAAACTTCTGGTAACCTAGTTGGAGCAAAAGTCGGTCTGGCTAAAGACATGGGATACATCTTGAGCTTGAGCCTGATGACAAGACTGGATTCATAGCTAGAAGGCCATGAGATTGCAGAGGAGTTAGGACATGGTTGACCTTTGCTTACTAAAATACTGGGGTCATCACTAATTGATTTCCATATCTGAAACTCTCTTGGCTTTTTACTGAGAGGGGTCCGACTTTTCAAATCAAGATTCAAAGCCTGGTCCAGTCATAAATATCCAAGATCAATTAGTGACGACCCCAGTACTTAGAATTAGCGAAGGTCAACCATGTCCGACCTCCTCTGATGAGGTTGAGTCCCGCCTGTGTCAGGTGACTTTCACATCAGAATTCAAGGGGTTTGAGTCAGAAAAAATCTAGTACACTGTACACTGAAATCAGAAATCAAGCAGAAAATTCTTGTGTGTGGTGTGTGTCCTTACACCGTAGAAACCAGGTTGATGCCCTGTTCATGCCATCAGTAAATTCAGAAATCAGCAGCAAAATCACACTTAAAGTCTGTACTGCACCCCTTGTGAGGGTCTATTCAACTGTACCCTGAAAACAATGAGAAGGTAGTTGTTTAGTGAGTGAGGTAATACTGTTTGTTATCTTAAGGGGTAGTCGCTGACATTGTCTGTTGAAGTGTTTGCAAAATAATGGGATCGTAATTTTTATTGGCAAAAATTGTGTTTGACAACTTGTTGTTCCCTTCCAAAGTGTGTTTGATTTGCGGCAGTTCATAAGGACAAAATTGTGGCAACGCTTTCTGAGTAAATTTGTTGATCCACTGATTTAGTGTTGCTCAGAGTTCACAAGTACATTGATGGTTTGATACCATGTTGATCCTGGCCAGAAATACTTCCACAGGCACATGTAAATGACTACCTCAAATTCTCATCAGGCTCTCGTGTTGTACAATCAGCAGTGAGACTTAGCTAGCTAACAGGACTGTGAAGTGGCAGCCCATGTCTTGATGTTGTGTGTACACATTGAAACCTAATTGACACACCGGGAAATTATTGGTAGGTTGATTGAACAAGCCCCCACCCCCCAAACACAGTCTCCCTCCTCACTGCTGCCACCTTCTCTACTCTTCAGAATCAAACCCAGCCACAACCAAGCGAGTCAGTTGGACCACACACCTCAGCTGCTCACCTCACCCCTTCCTCATCTACCTCACAGCCACAGCGGGCAGCTACACCACAGGGGTTGGTAAGTGGTTCATACTACTCTTTGGGAAGTTTCCACAATTGTGTTTTAGTGAGGACCTGGGAGGTGCACTCCCTTGTAGCACTAGAGCCGTTTGTGTTGTATGACTTGTTGGCATGGCTGACAGCAGTACTGAGAGGCTGCACGTACCACTGACAGCATCTAATCAGTCGTCATTGTATCGCTCATACGCACCTTATCCAGCCGTCATTGATGCCTGTGGGCTTTCCAAAGAAATAAACACCACCCTCGAAGAGTAGCCGTCAAATAGTAGCCGCATAAAAACACGCAGCAAAACAAAATAGTAGCTGCGGCGTCTGATCGAAGAATAGAAGGCGAGATGGACACAAGTTGTCCTTGCAGCCAGGAGTATTCACTGTGGTATGACAGAATATGTCCTATCGAACTGCATTAAAGGTCAAAAGGACGCTCCTGATGTTCTGTAACTGATAATGATCCAGATACCTTGTATACCTCGACAGCATAACTTGTGGATTACCAGCATGGGCCTGGCAAGTAGCAGAGCCACCACAAAACTACAACAGTGTAGTGTACTTCCAGGTGGCTGCATGTTACTCCTCCACAATGTTTATGTTTCCCCTCAGGAGGATGTGTGGACTGGATGTTGTAATTGACAGGGGGGTAAATTCAAACACACACACACACACACACACACACTGCCCAGAAAGATCCCAGAGAACAGCACAAGGCCTCCGTACAGAGATGTATCCAGTTCCTTGTTCATGCTAGCCAATGTCGTGACCCATTGTGCACACAGCCAGGTTGCATCAAAATAAAATGTGTGCTCGGACATTTCAAAAACTGCAGGCTACAAGCATCTGTGAGCTGTGCCATCTGCAAGGCATTTCTACTACTCTCTTATTTTCATGCCGAAAGCTGTACTGATGAAAAATGCCTCGTACTACTCTGCGCAAGGATCAAGAAGCAACTGAGAGAACAATTAAGGAACAGCTGAAGCAGAACAGTTTCATGCACAAAGACCTCAAGCAAGGTAGCACTTGCTCATCTTGTTCCAATAAAGTGAATGCAATAAAAATTGAACCAGTTAAAGTAAACATTAGAAAATAGGTGCCGTATACATCGAAATTTTGCGAGGATAAAATATCTAGTGAAAGTGTGAAAAATTTAATTAAATATTTTATCACAAAGGTTTGATGTGTATGGCATGATCGAGCCTCCTAATCTTTCTCACATTAAATGTTTCTACCAGCATTGTTAGCTGGCCGACCAACCCAGGAGTGGCACCATCATGTGAACCCTGACCTCAGACAGGACCATCTGAGGAAAATGTAAACAGTATGAGATGCTTCAGCATTATGGGGCGAGCCTGAGCAAGCAACACATTGTGCTGGTTTGTGTCATGGCACACAAACCATGAATAGCAGCAGGGTTTTGACTGTCCGCTGTAGTCAGTCAGGGCAGCTACTTGTACTAAGGCTACACATGCATGGACTAAGCTTCACACACAAATCATGAGCTGAATCTCTGGAACCTAGTTTGTGCATGGCCCCTACCTGAAGCAAACTCAGCCACCATGCATACCGTCTGTGAGTAGTCTGCCAAGTTTATCTGCCATGGTCTGTAGTTGAGATTGCTTACAATAAACCATTATGTAAGTTGCCATGCATGCTTCAACTTGAGTCATCTTTGCTCCAGGCTTCCTCCACGCTGATACTGCACTCTAGCAGTAGCCCTGCACGGTTCAAGTCTGTTACTCTCAATCCTTGCGAAATGTTTAAGATTTACGGTAAATGGTTGCAAGCAAGCAAGCATACACACGCATGTATGAAATGTAGTCTTGCTAGTTTGGGGCTCATTCAGGCTTGTCCCAATAGCAATGTAAGGCGGAAGTTGTCCTCCCCTCACTCCCCCTTACGCTCTCTCCTGTCGACCCTTCCCTCACACTCTCCCCTGTCGACCCTTCCCTCACACTCTCTCCTGTCGACCCTCCCCTCACGCTCTCTCCTGTCCACACTCCCCTCACGCTCTCTCCTGTCCACCCTCCCCTCACGCTCTCTCCTGTCCACCCTCCCCTCACGCTCTCTCCTGTCCACCCTCCCCTCACGCTCTCTCCTGTCCACCCTCCCCTCACGCTCTCTCCTGTCCACCCTCCCCTCACACTCTTTCTTGTTGACCCTCCCCTCCGCTTTCTCCTGTCGACCCTTCCCTCACGCTCTCTCCTGTCGACCCTTCCCTCACGCTCTCTCCTGTCGACCCTCCCCTCTCACACTCTCCTGTCGACCCTCCCCTCACGCTCTCTCCTGTCCACCCTCCCCTCACGCTCTCTCCTGTCCACCCTCCCCTCACGCTCTCTCCTGTCGACCCTCCCCTCACACTCTCTCCTGTCAACCCTCCCCTCACGCTCTCTCCTGTCGACCTTTCCCTCACGCTCTCTCCTGTCCACCCTCCCCTCACGCTCTCTCCTGTCCACCCTCCCCTCACGCTCTCTCCTGTTGACCCTCCCCTCACACTCTCTCCTGTCGACCTTTCCCTCACGCTCTCTCCTGTCGACCTTTCCCTCATGCTCTCTCCTGTAGACTCTCCCCTCACGCTCTCTCCTGTCAACCATCCGTTCAAACATTTTCTCAATCCCGGCTCTCCCTTCCCCTCACTCCCCTCCCCTCAAACTAACCCTCCTCTCCCCTCCATCCTCTCCTCCACCTTTACCCACTGTTCTCACACTCTCCCATCCCCCCCCCCCCCCCCCCTCACCCTTCCCTTCCCTCTCTCTCTTCCCTCAGTGCTGAGTTCATCTACTCATATTGTCCCGTAGCATTGAAGGACCCACGTATAGCCATGCTGATCCAGAGAGGCCACATTTGAGTGAACCACCAGTGAAGAGGAGTACTGCCAGTTACTGACTGAAAAGACCTATCGTATTCCCAAGTGGGTGGAGGTGAAGAGTAATGCAATACACAGTGCTACCGCTAGGAAATTTCTGACAGAACTCACATGAAGAAACAGGGGGGGAAAAAGGGGGGGAGGAATGGGTGAGAATAGGAGGCTGGTGACACTTAAGATTGTGCCAACGAGTTGATTTCTCAGACAGAAAGTACAAATTCAATTATATATTTATGTACACTATAGTAGCTGTTAACAATATTCATGGTTTATGTACTCCTCAAAAGTTCTGCTGAAATAATTTGGAGAGATCATGGCCCCACCCACTGTTCACATGGTTTTAATGTTTTTATCAAAGTCCAGTGACTTGTATATCAGAACTGAGGCTGATGGAGCAGAGATAAGTAGTCTTGCTGTTCAGTGTGAGAGGAGCAGCTGATAACTAGCCTCGTTCCCAGGCCCTCACCCAGCTTCCCGTCGCTTGCAGTATGGTAAAGCGCTATACTGCAAGCGACGGGAAGCTTGGTGAGGGCCTGGGAACGAGGGTAGCTGATAACAGTTCTTGCACTAAAAAGTTCTCTATGATACCTGTATATATGCTCCATCAACCTGAGTTGTGAATATTTCTACATAGCAATTTTTGATGTAAACATTATTCATATTGTCACATGCTCTGCAATGTAGTGCATATACCCGTACATAGTATTTTGTGTGTCATTCATTGAACCATGCACTGAAAAATTGTTAACCACAAAAATTAGTAACAATTACCCGAATGAGGGACTGACATATATGGAGTGAGAGAGAAGAGAAAATTATTTTGTTAGAGTCGCTCCTGGTACATCAACATGATCTGAAACGATACTGCCCCCCTCCCCCTCCCCTCCCCTTTTGTAAATCTCAGGTGCATTCTTGGTCAGTATATTATTATTATTATTATTATTATTATTCTCCTGTGACTTCCAAATGTGCAATGTCACTCCACATGCATGTGAACTAAATATCATATCAAAATAGCAAGGAACCTAGCTGGTATTGTTACTGGGAGTGTGAATACAGGGAGTGACATGAGTGAGGGAGAAGGGAATGTCAGAGCTGTTCTTCTAGTATCTTTTGCATGGCCTGGTACTGGTCGTCATGGTGATGCCCCAGTTTGCACAGTTTTCTAAGTCATATTTCACCCTGGCCCTCCTCAATCCATCAGAACCATGCATGGGTCAGGTGAGTAGTAAAATCCAGTTTTTTCAATGCATTGCTGCATGTTGCTGCATGAACAATCAATGAGCCACATCTCCTCCCTGGATAAAAAGACAGACCCAGATGTGCAAAGTCACATTTTGGCCATTACTTATAGCAGGCCTCATCAGCTGTGCTTGTGCAATGTGTGACATAGCCTAAACCAATCTGCCCACTTCATATCTAGTATTAGGTAACAACCATACAGGTGTACAGTGGAACCTCTCTGAGAAGAACTATGGCAGTCCCAGAGTGTAATCAAATATTATTCCGTTGTGTATTTTGAGCGTATTACCATGGTCAAAGTGTTGTATCACTAAACTTCCCACATGCTATATGACATAAGTTACAGGGCTCATCAAATGTGGTTCATACAGATACCGGGGTAACATGAATAATTAATGTTTTCATGAAGTGTGCATGAGCCCCACCCATAACTTCAGTGACACGGTGCTTCAAATGCAGTGATGTGCTCACAATATGCAAATCAGAATCACAATTCACAAGGTGAAAGTGAACCTTCCTATCTGTCCTGTGTACATTTCATTGACACTTCACCAATCCTGTAAAGGATGGAGCTAACTGATGTGTAGGTGGAGAACAGTCTCAAGTTTCATGTATGCAGGACAAGCGGGAAATTCATGGGCAATTTTTTTTTGGCCCTAGCTGTGAATTGGGCTCATCCCTCCCACCTATCCAGGCACTCCCACTCTCCTCAACTTCTTGTTGTATCAAGTACTGTATACCACAGTCAGTAGTAACCCCTCTCAACACACATGCACATTGTAGTCACCACTGTATGATTGTATAATTGTCCAGCTTGATATGCATGCTTTAATTTTGTGCCAGCATGCCATGCAACTGCAAACAGTGATAAGGTAAAGTAATTATATTATTTTGTTAACAAAAACTAGTGGGTGAGAGTATCAGACAGCTAGGGCCAGCTAGTCAAGATACAGCAGATACAGAGGTAAGTTGTTTGATCCAATGTTATGCAGAATTTGTGATATGATATTTGATGAAGCTCATCAGAGTTCTCCCCCCCACCCAACCCCTCACCTGCATCCTCACCCAAACTCTGTACCTGTATTATAGTACACTTCTTCCCTAAGTTCCGACCGGCATTCCCATGGCCCTGTTACCACCATCTCAAGTGTTACATTCTGTCCCAATACCAGCATGAGTGTCATACAAATTCAGGTTTTTGTAACCTTGTCAGTCAAAAATAGGGATCATAAAAATTTTCATGATGCATGGATATAGATGCTTTCACAAATTTACATGTGAGAATATAATTAGATGCAAAGGATATTCAACTGATAATCAGAAGTTCCGGTCACACCTTCTGGTGGGAAAAACTGCACTCTATGGAGACAACTGTTTGATGCTGGTCTGGAATGTATGTCCTGGAAAGGATTCTTACTGTGGTATGCTAAGGTGTCGTATGTTACCTAGCAGAGAGAACTTCCCAAGGCAGCGACCAGCTCCATGGTTTCTGTGACAGACTTTTCTCTCGCCCGTACATTGCCACACTTTCCTTCCCCACCAAGGGGCATGACTGGAACTTCAGGTTACCACTTTGAATATCATCATTTCCATCTTATCAAAATTCACAAAATTAAACATGTAGGGAACAGAGGCACTTTTGACTTCTGACTCGACCTCAGCTTCGGCATCCCAGTCGCGACGCAATGATGCAGAGTTGAAATTTTCTCCCAGTATGTTCACGTATTGTGAAAATTATGAACAGTCAGAATATTTCAGTGTGCTAATTGTGGCAACTTAGTAGCTGACAATGAAATGAAACATTCTAGATGTAGCTTGTAAACAGTGTACATACCATAGTCTTTTAGTTCAAGAGCTGCACGTCGGGGTGACAGTGTGGTCGATCACTGAAGTAACTAACACTTTTGGTTATAACTCAGGTTAGCCGTGGTTTGTATATCGCCAGGTTCTGCAATTACAATTAAGTACCTTCGTGTTAAGATAGCTAGCTTGGCCATTGTGAAATCCTGTGTAGACCATAGGTCCCATTCGTGGGTGGCAAATATTTTGCCTCGTGCACTTGTCGTGGGTTAGTTTTCAGCCTTAGCGCTTGAACTGTAGATACTTCAATGATAACTGCCTCTTGACTGTATGCTGTTTGGCTGAGAGGGAAAGGCTAATATAGTAGGCATATCTAAGCAACTGTATGGCTTTTCTCAAATTCATTACATTTTTCTTTCCACTTGGGATATTGCTTATGGGCTCCCTTTCCTTGCAGACACTAGTAGATATGTGGCAGTGCTTTCAGCTTTTTACCTACGTAGCACTGAACTCTAGTCACACACCAAACTTTAGGCCCCAATTCGTTGATTTTAAGTTTCTCATCAGATGCCTCCCCTGCACACAATTTGGGCAGGCGGGTGTTACCATTATGTATTTAGCAATAGCCAGCAGATATTACTCCAACAAACATGATGCCAGGAGGATCAGCGCTTGTCATAAGCCATTGCAGAAGGGTTCTTTTGGATGCTGTGCAGTAGAAAAACGTGTTTGTTAGCATTACATTCATCGCTACACTTATCCGGTTTGGTGATAAATTATGTCACATAAAATCCATGTGGGTGGCTGATGAGAAACTAATAATCAACAAATTGGGGCCTTATTACTATACAAAGTTCATTCTGAAGAAAGCAGAGGAAGTGAGGGATGAAGATGGGATGATTAAAACTTTCACGTAGGGCGTCAACTGATAATTGTATTAATCAATGCAGCAGCGACTAGTACTGCTGTACAGGAACTTCACCCTGTCTGACTTCTTGCTACAGAGCTGTAGCCTCTTTTCACAGACTTTCTCAAAGTCTCTGGGCACTGCCATGTATAAGTGCACATTCCATTCATGGGGTGCTAGCAACAGTTACTGCATCAAAATTTATTAAATTTATTAATGGCAACAACAAACCCGTATTATTAATGTAAATGACACTAAGAAATAATGTGATGTGTACAAAATGGCCACATAAATGGAATGTGTGTGATTGTCTGGTTTGAATGAGGATAGAGTAAAGTAAGCAGTAAAATGTGTGTTCTAACATGTAAGGTTCTTGATCAGGTAGGAGGGAGTGGAATTGAGTCACTATGAGTCTGGCGAATAAGCAAGTCACATACCTAATCAAAAATAACAAGTTATTACTAGCTATCTATGGAGTACTGCTATTTAAGCTTAATACAACATACATTGCATGTTTTCTACTTTGAGCACAAAATCAGTCTTACCTATTTCAGCTTTTTGCCGAACAACTTTTGCAGTGGCTTTTCCGTACCCTTCCACCTTCTCAACAGCTTCAGCAAGTTTATCCCAGGATGGTTGCAAGTCAGTTTTTAGCCACTGGGAAACCATGTCCATCATGCAGAGGCCAGGTTTACCGCGACGGCCTTCCTCAATTGTTGTTAAGTCAGTGTACTTTATCAACTGCAGGCCGAGAAGCTCCCAGTCCCCATCACCAAACTCAGCCTCGTGAAGGACATTCACTATGTTTCTCACATCTAGTTCCTTAGCTGGTGGAAACAAAGGAAATTGTAAGTATAATTATTGAACCTACGCATGTACCTGTGATTATACATGTAAATCCTCATGGACATCCTGAAATTGAAAGGAGTAAGTACATGTTTACTGCTATCAGGGCTTCAATACCATTGCATGTATAATCACACATACACAACGTTCTAGTAGAGTTCAGTACCAAACTAGACAGGAAGACTAGACAGGAAGACTGTGCTTAGTTCAATGCAGTGAAGTGGCAGATTATCTTTAATCTTACTTTCCTGCCTATATATATTCATGAATTAACGCTGATTTAAGTAAAATTGAAATTTAAAGAAGTACTGGACTCACTCAAAATTACGCCCCCTTCGATTATAAGCCCCCCCCCCCTCAAAAATTTGTTGCAGAGGTATATTTATCTACAATTTAAGCTCCCCATGGAAAATTTAATAATAGAGCATGTAAATTGTTATAGAAATAGCAGCAAAAATTTGTTGCACAGGTATATTTATCTCCAACTTAAGCCTCCCATGGAAAATTTAATAATAGAGCATAGCAGCTTGACAGCTTTTCGCGGAGCGCTTGTTTGTTGCTTGCTGTGTGTACTGTCTTTGGCCTTTCTCGTTGACAGTGAGATGTAGCCTTGGAACTGTCTTGATAGGTATGAAACCTGAGGTCCGCTGTCCCTCTGTAGCTAGTGTTGTGTCTCTCTTCACAGGCGTTGAGAAGAAAACGTGGCCAATAAGTCACTTTCACGATCAAGTTGATTGACAACCGACATGGTTTCTCACACTTATTACGCTCTGCCCTTCTGAACGAAACCTCGCTTATTGCTAGGGAAGGCCCCAACCTAACCACAGACCGGATACAAAGCTTGTTGCTAAGAGCCCACAGCTGTAATAAAGCTCAAGCTCATCCGTGACGCTTATAAGCGTCTATCACACTTTGACATATTGACGCTTATAAGTGTCTATTGCGTATACAGGTGTTCTGTTTTTACTGCGACGTTATAACCTACTACGACTTATTACCTACTACGACATTATTCCTACCCACAAATGTGTATCTAGGGAAAGGGGGTGTATAAACTAGACTAATTACAATTATAAGCCCCCCCCCCCACTTGTAGCTAAATCTAATCAGCAAAAAGGGGGGGTGTAATTCCAAGTGATTACAGTATATCAACTGTACCATAGTGGGAAACACTACCTCTGGTTTTTCTGGAAGTATTGTCAACTGTTTCATGGGCACTGTCTCTGGCAGCTCCGTTGTTGTCCTACAGGAATAATTGGAGGGACTTTCCTGAACTGGAAGTTGCATCTAAGTTAAGTACCGTATTGTCCCGGGCAAGCGCCCATCCTCGGGTAAGCGCCCACCCCCCAATTTTGACAGTTTAGTGGTTTTCTGAGGTCCTTCGTGTAACCGCCCACCATGCTAAATTGTTGCATAATGAATCGAAAGTAGGTCTGCTGAGCTGATGTACATAGCCACGATCGTTCTGATGCGCTTCAGGCGCCCCGACATCCAGCATCAAAGTTTCGCACAGACCTGTCCGTAGCCTCGTTCGTAGCGTTCTTTAATAGTTAGCAGCACAAAATTCACGTATATACTGCAAGCGACGAACACTGGCAACGGGCTACGAGTCGGTCCGCTTTCCTAGCATGATACAGCGTTTTCCACAGTCGGGCTGGTGTTGACGAAGCATGGGCGAAGCGACGATGCAGGTCGATTCAGTACACCCTGGCAACTAACTTCGCATCATGGGTGGGCGCTTGCGTGGAGATAGTTGGACCATTCAAGCACCTCCTTCGTGTAACTGCCCACCCTCAATTTTTGGTGCTTGAGCTGCAAGCGCCCATGGGCGTCTGGGACAATACGGTAAATACCCACAAAATAACATACCTCTAATATTCAAACCTAATATTATCAAAAACATTGCAGTAATTAAAAACTGGTGGTCTTATTGTAATTATGATGCAGAAAATATCTACAGCATGAACATGGCATGTCCTTGCATAATGAAATACTGTACCACAAAAATGCTATAATGTAATGGTCATCGACTTACCGCAATGGGATTTGTTCTAGAGGGTGAAAGAAACTCCCGATAATAAAGGCTATGAAAGAGATAAAGGATAAGATCATTATAAGATCTGGTTCACATCTTGAGTCGTCAACCTCTCTGGATATCAAGGCATGTCAGTCTCTATATCTTGTAATGCAAATGGTACCTGTGAGATGTTTCTGTCAATCCAATGCACTTGAGATGGTGTACCAAGAGGGAGTGAGCTTCTAACCCATCCTTTATCTCATAACGCCAACGACGAAGTAGTTTTAATGGAGCATTCACATCATGTAGTGGCATTTCCAGTTCATCTGCTAGTTCCTCTAGCTTCCCATCTCTCTGGACATCATGAGCTACTCTCTGCAACTCCGTATCACTGAGGCCACCCTTCAGTGCATGGTCCTACAGAAATGAAATATGATCTTCTTATTGAATGATTCTTAAGGATGAACCTGTTTATTGAAATTGAAATGTTATCAAAGAACATCCAGGAGTGCACAATACTTCTCTCACAGTTATGCACTGCTGATGTATCACAAGAGCAGAGACATGTAAACCGACACCAGAACTCCTGTAACATCTACACAAACAACAAACCTCTGGAGTACTAGGTATTTTCAGCCAGTACTGCATTTCCTTAGTGAGATTGCAATGGTTGCCATTTTCACAGCGCAATATTAAACCTGTATCGGCACCACGTGGAATGGTGATGAAGTGATTCTTGCCAGAACACTGCTCACAGAGGAAGGATGCTTCTACCTCTACTGAAGGTAGCCATTGACTAACTGTGGCAGAACAAGCCAGAATTAGTTCCATGACATCACAGCAAGTGTTTCCAAATGTCAAAATCTTGTGTGGCTGGCGATGCTGAATTCGAACTACATTGATTTGTACACTGGAGGACCGTTCACAGATTGTAAATTCATCAATTTGGTCATAGGCAAACGTTATTTTGTTGCGGTAGACACCTCGTTCAAAGAGTGGTTCACATTTTGCTTTCCCTGTCAGAGTGGTTGCTAGGCGAGTGAAGAAGCCAGGAGGCACATACTGTGTGCTGAATGTGAGATGGAGAGGAGAAGATGTCTTCACAGGTTCCCTGGATTTAGGTTTAGATGTGCTGAGAGTATCCTCCATTGAGAGCTTCAGAGCAGAGGGGATAAAGTATTTTCGACCTTTGTATGGAGTAACTGATTTTGGAAGCTTAATTTGGTCAGTTGGGTCAATTGGAGCCGCAAGAAGAAAGTGGTTTAGGAGATCAGCAAGTGACTGCGGTGATACTTTGTATAATAAGTTACTTTCTTCCCAGACTTCTTCATACAAACATTGAACAAGGATGCCCTTCTCATGCAGTGGTTTCCAATACAATGGGTTAGAAACTTCCTGTTCCAACCCTTCTGGTGCTAGTAGCATGCCGAGCTGCCTTACCAGCCACTGTGGATCAACAATCACCTTGTTAGAGAGGCTCTTAATCTGAATGTAGTGGAGGAAGACAGCTAGTTCATGGTAGAACTGAAGAACACTGGGAACAACATCCTCTGATATCCCACAAGCTTGTCCCACTGCAACTGCTTGCTCATACGAGACAATGGGGTTGCCTTTTGCTACTCTCTGAAGGACTTTCCTAAACAGAACCCAGGCTACTGGTGTTTCAACTGCAAGATGCTTTGAGGCAAAATGATGCACTCTTTCTCGGATGTACTTGAACCCTTTGTCTTCACCCTTTTTGCCATAGCCAGCAGTGGTATTGTCAACAATGACACCATTGCAGAGTAGAGGAGCATACGCTTTACCCTCACAGTTAGAGAGGAGCACGCTGAGGATTTGGGGTTTTTCTTTTTCTTCTACTTCATCACCATGTGTACCAACTGGAACAATGCATTGAAACTTTGGGATGATGTTCTCCTCATAGCTGTGCTGGTTTCTGGCAGCAATTTCCTGCACTTTGTGACCATGGACAGTATCAGAGGTACCTGTTGTCCTTACTTGTGTAGCTGGACTTTCACCTTCTGATGGTGTAGTGGATGTTTCTGGGTTGGTATACTTCATTGTATTCTTTCGTATGTACATAGCATGAATGCTTGCCATCCACTGAGTTAGGAGCTGCAGTGTGGTGAAACTCTGTTCAGATTTGGAAACTAGTCTCCCTGCTTTGTGAGACAATGAACTGCATTTCTCATGTAGGTCTTGGCGAGCATCAAAGAAGAGGAGGAACATTGTCCTGGATGTCAGAAAGGCTGGGAGGACATCAAGGAAGACAGGCTGGCCACCACAATCCCACACATGCATCAGCACTTCTGACAGTGGGGCAGTTGGATTTTTTGAGACATGCTTTATGACCTGTTGAAGCACATCTCGAACTTCTTTGTCGTTGATGCGGGACACATATTCATGACTGATGGTTTCAACGCTTCGTGGTTTGTATCCATGTGGGTTGAACTCACCAACAGCAGCAGCTTCAGATGAATGTAATTTTGCTAGTACTAGTTGGAACAGTCCATCAAGTTCTTCAATCTCATCTTCCTCAGTGACTTCAGCCCAGTAGCTATCAGCAGACTCTCCTGCTTTGGCCCAAAGCTGTGCCTTCACTGTCTTAGTGTCTGCAAGAATAGTACTCTCAGCTTGAACCAGTTGCTGGTTCATGAGTCCCCTAAGAAGACTGCTCTTGCCAACACCTCCTGGACCAACCATCATCACCCGTGCGTAAGCCACTAACACCTCACCAAGTTTCAAAGCTTCTTGATAATCTGCAAGCAGGAATTAGCAGCAGTCAACCAATGTTAAGTGACCAAATACTTTCATCTGTTAGCATGCAACATTTCACCTACTGCAAAAAAATTGAACAGTTGTGTGCATGTGAGGGTGGGGGGAGCAGGGGGGGAGGGGTGGCAGCCCAGTACAGTCTACAGGAATTAAATGCTCACAGTAGCCATTGCTATCACTTTCATTGTGCATAGACTACTCAACAGGAAGAAAGGAGGTAGGAACTAAATTTGAGCTGAAAAGGTGCATGCAGGAAATGTTGGTTGGGTTACTGCATATAAAAGACCAGTGTTGTTTTAGTATAGGGTTTGTGCTTTTAATTTGGTTATAGTTTTTGGATTTAGAAAATACTTTTGGTTTAGTTTAGTTATAGTTTCCCGGTTTTACAAAATTTTTAGTTATAGTTTCAATTACTAAAACACTAAAACCTCTACTAAAAGGTATTTAGTTACAGTTACCAGTGAAAATAGGCTGTTTTCTGTTTTAGTATAGTTATGGTTTCTTCTTGTATTATTGCTGATCACGTGACCTTCAGCCAATCAGGTGGCGGGTTTGTTGTTGCTGAGTCATTCCAAACGTTCGCGAATTCGAGAGAGCTGTTGTGTAAATGGCTCGAAAAGGCAATTGTACGTCGTGTTATCACTAGTTTAGGTAAGCAAAAAGGTAGACAGAACATTGAGAGTTGTTTTATAGACAAGGCAGTGGCCAAACAACTGCTGGATTCGTGTCAGGAGCGCAAAGGCTGCCGCTCAAATCGATGTCCTGCACCACAAGTTCGTTGTCGATGCTAGTAGGCTTGCTGGGGAAGCGGGTAGACGTGTCACGGAAGTCCGAAAAGACGGCACCAAGTAAGCTAACACTTCGTAAGTACTTTCCATATTCGTGTTTTTTGTATACTTGCTTCTGTGCTGTTTAAAGCATTTCTGTGAAGTGAATCAGAGAGTCGGTAGACTCTCTATGTAGGGATGGCGTCGACGCGCAATATATGCAAATTATATGCAAAAGCCGTATAACTTCACCACAAACACGCAAAAAGTTTATTTAAGCATCCAGGCTTCCTCTTTGAGTGCCTTTGTGATCAGCAAGACTCATATAAGTGGCCAAAAGCCACGCGGAAGACAGCTAAACGCAAAAGTGTGCGATAGCAAAAGTGCCGTTTTTCGTATTCTTCTTTCTTCGTTACGACTTTTGTTCAAACAACAATAACTCAAAAACGGTTCAAGCACTCACCGTAATTTTAGCACGAAACTGATGCTTATCACAGCGCGGAGCTCTACGACCACTCAGCGTCTTTATAGCTTCAAGTTCACCCTGGTCAACAAAAGCCATTCACAACACTCTGAGGCTGCTGTGCGTTGCTTAGGACGCTATTTTCTAATTTTGTACGCATGCGCACACGAAGTCTCGTTCCCAGACCAAAGACCACGGTAATTGGTCTGGAAGCGAGACTAGTACACACGCCAGCGGACTAGCCTCGTTCCCAGGCTCCTCCGCTCCGGAACGCGAAATTGAAGTTGTACACGCGCGCGGAGAGAGCCTGGTATTTATTCTCACGTGAGAACCCTCAAAGATAGAATGGAGTAGCCTCGTCCCCAGGCCCCGCCCAAAAATGGGAAAAGGGCCTGGTCACACTTGCAAAAATTCCCGTATGTGCTGTGTCAGCAGTCTTCGTTTGGAGTAGAGGAATCACGTTCGTCCATTACCAATTACTACATTCTTGACACGTGAAAGGTAATAGACTCGTTCCAAGACCAGTTGAAAATGGGAATGAGGTTAGCAGACTTTTTTAAAACTCAAATTTCAGGAACTTAGAGCATATTTACACCTGCTAGGTTACTACTCTTGCCTCACAAGATTTGCCTGTAGTCGATCCGTAACAAGATCTGTTCATCTACTCTGTATTGCCATGGTCAACGGTAACTGGCTAGCACATGATCACGTAAGGCACGTAATTGTTACATAATATGCTGGCTCAGCACATACGGGAAAGTTTGCAAGTGTGACCAGGCCCCTTTCCCGATTTTTCAGGTGGGGCCTGGGGACGAGGCTAAGAATGGAGGTAGAACGACCTTAATTGTGCGTGGGCGTACCCGAGACTCAGAAGAGGAAAAAGAGCGAAGGTAGCGGCCAACTTACTACATTTATCTAGTTATCGGGGGTTGAATATTATACACACTGAGCGTTGAACGCATAGTTGGTTGAACAACGTGCAAAACGTTGCCTTTCTGTTTTAGTCCTATTTCGATTACGTCATGCCTACGTAGAAAAGATACCAGGCTCTCCACGCGTGTACAATTCGCGTTCTGGAGAGCCTGGGAACGAGGCTACCAGCGGGCAGTACGCTTTGCTGTCACGGTCTTTCCTCCCGCCGGCATTGGGCAAGGCTTATGAACACTACGTAGGTAAGGCGCTGCATTCAGCTGCCTACTTGTAGCTACACTAAAAATAGCCTCTGAACTGTAAAGCTAGGATGGTCAGTTGTCAGTAGGATAGTAGTTTCTGTGCTGCAGCTGGTCAGTCGTCATGTGATTGACAACTGAAATTGGTTTCACAAAGTTTGGTAGGAAGAGTGGTTGGCCCTTCATCAGGTTCTAGCTGGCTATATTACACATAGGCCTAATTGGGGCGAGCCTGAGCGAGCCCCACACTAGCGGGACTGCATTGCGCACGTGCGTGTGTATGTTTGCTTGCTTGCTTGCGGCCATATACCGTAAATTTTAAATGAGCGCGTTTAAATTTCAATATTACGAAGATCGAGCTCATGCACTAGGTAGGTGAAGGGCTATTGTCAGAGACAGAGTGCAGCGTCGGTGACCCGGAGCTGAGACGACTGAAGTTGAAGCATGCATGGCAACTTACTCCTTGTTTGTATGTGCTGCTACAGATCATGAACGGCAGGCTGCCCACAGGCAGTACAAATTTCGATCATGGTGGTTGAGGTTGCTCCAGGTAAGGGCCATGCACAAACGGCACTTATAAACGCCAGAAATTCAGCTCATGATTTTAGTGTAAAGCTTAGTCCATGCATATGTATCCACATTGACTGCAGCTGTCCTACCCCATACACAAGACAAACCCCACTGACATGCCCCTGGATCCTGGAGCCTCTCTAAGAACACCAGGTGACAGACAACATGTAGACAAACAAGCCTTCCCCTGGCACCCAGTACCAGGGGACAGACTACACAGAGGACAGACAAGCCTTCCCCTGGGCAGGGGACAGACTACACAGGGACATAGAAGCCTTCTCCTGGCACCCATTTCAGTTTGCCAGGAGACAGCCTGTATCAGCTTGCTCAGGCTCGCCCCCACAATGTTCTACATTTTCTAGTTATTTAATACATGCCTGGAACCACTACTAAACTGTCAACGCCGTTTCAAGTTCTGGTGTTGTGATTACACTTACGTGTAACTGTAACTGAGATTAACATCAAAAAAGTACAGAAACAAGACTTAAAAAACATTAAAAATGTAAAAAGATGTAGGGATGGCATGCCAAAAAGTATGCAAACAAGGTAGGGATGATAGCATAAAAGCAAAGGTCAACATATTGGCAAAGCCCCATCCCTACATCTTTTTCACACTACAGTTGATGCAATGCTGCTAGACCATATTAGCTTTGTCCCTGAGCCAACATGTGGGAGAAGGAATGTGGCCTGGGGACGAGGTTAAAACCATGCCATGTACTTTAACGACACTATCATAAGTCTGCAGTCTACTCCAACTCACTGCTTAAGTTGTTGAAGAGGTTCCGTATAACATAATGCTACCAAGAGGGTCATACTAGCCTCATTACCAGGCCATGTGGGAGGAGGAGGTGGCCTGAGAACGAGGCTACACCCATGAACTGCCAGTAATAAAGGTTGTGAACTTGTGGTACGTTTTAGGAAGACCCCCATGCACTAACTGTAGTGTGAAAAAGATGTAGGGATGGGGCTTTGCCAATATGTTGACCATTGCTTTCATGCATTATCCCTACCTTGTTTGCATACTTTTTGGCATGCCATCCCTACATCTTTTTACATTTTTATTGTTTTTTAAGTCTTTAGTAGACTTAGCATCTTCGTTAAGCGCAAACGACGCACGCTTTAGCACTTCTCAACGACATTGGGGGCTTACCGGCCTGTTCTGTGTGGACACGCGTATGTGCGCAGAAACAACCAGTTTTAGTACCTTCAGTCGGCAATATACTTCCATGCACGTCGTTTTGCCTGTATTTCATGCCTTAGACTGGTGGAAATCACTCAACGTTGTACTTAGAAAAGTGTGCACTAACAACTTAATGCACACTTAAGTGTACATTAAGCGATTTAATGCACTGTCACCTGACCAAATTCTAAACACCTGATTGGCTGAAGGTCACATGATCAGCAATAAGTTTTAGTTATAGTTCTCAGTTTAGAAAAAAATTTTAGCTGTAGTTTTGGTTAACTAAATTTTAAAAAGGCCATACTAAAATGCATTTAGTTAAAGTTATAGTTAACTAAAACAACACTGTAAAAGACAACATTATTTCTCAATCTAGTCTCTGTTGCATATAATCTTAATGTTTTCATTGGAACTACAAAAACGTCCCAAGAATAAATTCAAGGTCAGCTTAGTGATTCATTGAGATATCAAACAAAGCTCGCCGAGTTACAACACCTGCTGTTCCACATCATTGGTGATAATTGCAAAAGCAGTGGCACCATGACGGCTAGGGAGGGGCTGTTACTGCTAAGCTTTTACATATTAGTTGTAGTGACAAGGGTCACAGAGTGAGGATGCGAGTTTAGCCTGTACAGAAACGCATGCCACATGTCATCAAGCACATACAGCATTCAAACTAGTCTTGTCGACCTACATGTTGCACCAGTCCAACATCAAAAAACTCAGCTTGGCATTTAAAGTAGCTAGTGTCTACTGACTGACTCACTGTTTATCCCACACACAGTATGTGCTCACAGTCCTACACCAGTAAATGGTAGCTTTGATTGAAGCCATTGTCAAATGATGCTACACTCATACAAAGTCATGCTCCTTAGCCTTATTGCCCTTAGCTTTACAGATAGTAGGCACTGATAACCCAATCATCCTTGTTGATCAGCTCATCTAGTATGGGTGAGTCTTGTTGGGGCGAGCCTGAGCGAGCCCCACACTAGCGGGTCTGCATTGCAAGACATGTGCGTATGTTTGCGTGTGGCCATATACCGAAAATTTAAATTGAACGAACGGATACATACATTTCAAATTTGCACACGTGCGCGTGCTATAGCTCTCTCATGAAGTTGACACATAGATAATACAGTACGTCCGTACTATATCATCTATGGTTGACACGACGAATCTCTCACTATCTAACTCCACGCTTCAGGTAAGAGCCATAAGCGCCAGAGATTCAGCTTGTGACTTCATAGTCCAAGTGTGTGTGTAGCCATAGTAGCTTCCTTGAACGGAGAAATGGCTGCACGAAGCTTTGCTTACCATGTTCGTGGAACAGCAGACAGTGAAAAACCCTGCTGTTATCCATGGTTGTGTGCCATGACAAAACATTAAATCAGCAATGCATGCTCGCTCAGGCTCACCCCTCGATGATAAATCATCTTACTAGTATTTTAAATCTGGTTTGTTCACGTCAATGGACAGTTAGAGTATAATACGGAATCCTGTTGCAAACAGACACAGGCTTAATGCACTTCAACATTCATATGGGGCTTGCCCAGTCTCACCCCCATAATCTAGTGGAATTTAGTTATTCAAGTATGCAGAAGGCTGCTGCACTACGTATAATAGTAAGTAACATCTTTAATAGAATGGTAGATCCAATCTAGCAGAAGAAATTCAATTTTTGCAATTTCAATTATGCAGAAGGCAGCTGCACTAATATTTTTGAGTGAATCCAATTTAGTGGAAGAGCCTGTAGTAGTAGACACCAGGAAGCATTCTTAGCAAAACAAAAGTCTGGGCAGAAGGAGTCTGTTTAGTGCATCAGGAAGCGTTTTTATCAAAACAACACTTGTGAAGTCACTGGCAGAGGGGTTGTAGTGCACCCAGACCATGTTCTTATCAAAACAAGTATGGACAATAGTAGCTGGCAGACTGAACGATGCTCAGAAAATCAAAGTTCCCAGAGCCTATGCACTTCTGGGAAGCGTAAGGTGATTTACTACTGCAAGCAACACTCCCTGGGGTGAAGAGGCCTCGTACTTGGCTATTTCTTTTCTTGGAAAATGTGCTTCCATTGCAGCAGTAGATCTAATCCAGCAGAAGAAATTGGGTTTCTGTGAATCTAATCTAGCGGAAGCCAGATTTGAAATCACATTTCCTACCTTTGTATTAGAATAAGTCACTGGCAGAGAGAGGTAGTGTACTACACTAGGAAGTCAAAACAACTCTTATGAAGGCACTGGTAATCCATACCAGACATGTTATTACCAAAACCACATACTGTAGGGAACTATCTAATAGGCTAAAGGGTATTAGATAGTTCCCTACACTTACACACTTCTGGGAAAGCTTAACTAAGGTGTGGGACAGTAATGTGCGGCTTTGGTTTCTGCCATATGAGTTATCAGCAATCAGTTAGTAGCTTGCTTTTGCCTATAATGTATAAGCAATGCAGCTTCACAAATCGCCCCATTTCAAAATATAAAGTCACAAAAAAGTTCGCCAAACGCAAACAAGCACATGTAGGGATGAAATCCTCAAAAACCAACCAAACAAGACAGGAACGACACCACAATACTTTTACACCATCCCTACATCTTGTGCCATTTTGCCAAAACTGTGTGTTTGTATTTGTTTTTTAGTTGTGTGTAGAAGAGGGTTGTCTTGTAGATGGAAGGGTGTGGCGTGGGTGTGTTGTGCATAGTGAGTATGTTGTGTTGTTGGTGGTTGCTACTGAGTGTAGCAGGTATGGTCCAAGTTGTGTGTAGAAGGTGTGGAGTGAGTGAGGAGTGGTGAGTGTGTGTGTTATGTTGGAATGTGCATTATGTTGTTAAGTTTTATGCCTGTTTAGCATGATAGATATGGGTTGTCTTGTATACAGGTGGCTGTGAAGTGAGTAGTGGTAATTTTGTAATGCTTTGTGAAGGATGGGTTATTTTGTGAGATAGTTGAATGGAGTGAAGTACTATGTTTGTTTGTGGTTGGTGTGGGCTAATAAGTACAAATGTAGAGGGTTTTGTGTTGTGTACAGGTGGCAAAATGGCACAAGATGTAGGGATGGTGTAAAAGTATTGTGGTGTCGTTCCTGTCTTGTTTGGTTGGTTTTTGAGGATTTCATCCCTACATGTGCTTGTTTGCGTTTGGCGAACTTTTTTGTGACTTGTTTCTGTTGTTTTTTTTGTTGTTGTTGTGTAACCACACCCCAAGTGAAATGACTTGTTATGTAGTTTATTGTTGATGTTGATGGATTTCTGGAGGATGTTAGCTGTTTGCACTTATCCACTTGACAATGGAATCATGGGTGTAACTGTTGTCTAATTGGGTATGTGCATGTGTGTGTGAGTGGTTGTTCTAAGGCACTGTGGTATATACATGACTGTCTACCTGTTCTGTTGTATGACAGGGTTGTAACACTGTATGTTGTGTGTTGTCCAAGGAACAGTTTCTATAGCTGGTTATACATTGTGGGCAGGTGTGTGTAGGTTGTGTATGGTGGGTGGCAGGTACATAGGTCATAAAGAGGTAAGGCATAACTGTGGTAAAGGAACCCTTGGAGAGTAAGAGTGTTTTTCCGGGTTCTTCCAGTACTTGTTACGGGACGCTTGCCTTTTGCTTTCTTTGTTTCGCAGATAGTTCTGCTTATCCCGCGCCCGTTTCTTGTGGACGTTACGCATACTGCGTTCCTTGTCAAATCCAGCACAAGTACGTCAACTGCTGTATGAAAGTAGCAACATATGCAATCGTTTGGGAATCAATCGATCGTCAAGTTCTCTACGGAAGTAGAATAACCGCAGCTGCATGCCAACTTCACGTGCTGTAGCTGTTGAACTTCTGTTGACGTAATCGCTATGAATATTCTATTCTAACAAAATGGCGTATAGCAGCAAGCATAAGCGTGGGGTTACCTGAGAATCGCCGATTAATTCGATTTCTTTCTTTGAGAACGATGAGTGGTGGGTACAATACCCAGTAATTTATGCTGATCTTTCGCGTTTGAATCGTTGTAATAGCTTCAGCCGTTGTCGTGCTATCGTGGTGAGCAAAAGAAGAAGAAGAAGAAGAAGAAGAAGAAGTCAGAAGATAGACGATTTGCCTTTTTTAGCGACTTGACCGTCAGGTACTTAGCGATGCTTTCCAGCAAATTTAACGATCCTGTTGCCCATGGAAGCACTCGATAATGTCTGATATGGCTCATGGAGGCCGTTGACTTATCTAACGCGGACATTTCGAGCGTGTCATTTGTGCACTTTGAATGTGGCCGCCATTTTTTTTCGGGGTCATCCCTACATATGGCGTACTACCGTACGCCATGATTGGGTCTGTCTGCATTTGTCTATAAACGTTCAAGGTGACATAGGGTAAAAATGATATTGTAGGTCAGCTTGAGGTGTGCAGTGAGTTCATGAATACTTAAATATTACAATCTGAGAACCTAAATTGCATGTGCAACCTGTTCATATTTTTCGAAGTTACATTCATGCAGTGTCTCCAGTTGATTTATGGTTCTTCGTGATGTGCAGGCTTCTAGTGTCCGCTTTATTGGCATCTGCGAACGATTTTGTAGTAGCCGCAATGAAAATGAAGTTAAAGCTTGACCCTACCAATTTTGTGAGTATTGGCATGTTGCCATGGTAATGCTTGTTAATAATAACTCTACCGTAGATTAGAAAACTTTGCGGTAATAATTTGCGTTTGAAATTTTCGCATTAAAAATATTTTGTCACTCAGCGGTTCAACAATGTAGCAAATGTATGCATTTTAATTTTTGCCGCATTTAATTCTCAATGCTTCGTGCACTGATGAAAATATTTTAACAGCAAAAACTTCTCAACCTATGTTCTTTGCCACTTGTTCATTCAATGTTTAGCTATACCATGTACATTTTCTTCAGCAACAGTTTTTCTGAATACATCTTATCCCTTATTTTTTCTAACATGCCTCTTTTAGAACTGGCATAACTGCCCTGAGATAATGATTTAGTACTGCACCAGGTAAGGAGGCCTGCTCTAGGCTAGTGTTTTTTTCTTTTGGAAAAGTGCTTTCATTACAACACTTCTTCTAATATAAGAAGCTGATGAAATAAAGAGAGGTTGGGTTCCTGGAAATCTAATCTAGTAGGAGTATTTCCTTATATGTGATAGCATGGTTTGCTGTGGGATTTGGAATTAATAGCACAAGTAAGGCAGGAAATAATTGCACGAGGCGCAGCCTAGTTCAATTTACTGCCTTAAGAGTGCTATTAAGCAAAAATACCACAGCAAACCATGCTATCACTTATTAATACTATAGCTTTATTATTTGTATTCAGCTCTCATCACAACAGAGTCGAGACAAAGGGCTTGAAACCGAAACTACCCAAAGGACATACCGACCTCTGTATGACAACATGCTACCCTCGTAATTCAAGCCTGCTTAAACCAGCGCTTGCCCCTAGTAGTACTCAACGTCAGTACCGTAGTCTCGCAAAAGAGCACCCACCTCCAACTTTTGAACTAACATAAACTTACAACTCCTTTCAACCAGCTGGGCTGGAAGGCAGTAAGAGCAGAGCAATGGCAATCAGGCAGTCTTGCTAAAAGCTGCACACATGTCCGTTCCTACCGTTGACCAATCCTCCACTTATTGGGCAATCCAGCATTCAATGTCTTCTTTATACGGCAGATCTAGAACACTATTTACAAAATTCAGTCCATAATCCAGTCCACAGTCCAGTCCATAGTCCAGTCCAGAGTCCAGTCCAGTCCAGTGTCCAGGTTTTGTACCTACCCTTTATACAGAGAACTTTACAGCTATAGTATTGACATTTGATCTGATTTCTCACCAAACTACTGGTTATTTAACCACAAGCAAACCCAGCAACCTTGCTGTTTGTGTGGGCGATGCCATTCTCCAATAACCCTCTCCCTCTTAGTTCATATGTTTGTACTAATCCATACACAAGACTGGCATGTAATGACTATGGATACAAACATCACCTTTCAATTTCTTCTCTTCCCGTCCCTGTTAAGAAAAGTAGTAGAATGCCAGTGGGTAAATAACAATCCTAAGTGGGTAAATACATGTACCAATTTACAGCATAGCAAATGGGAATTTGGTGAGGTGATTAGTATACATTAACATATAAGAGGGGAAGGAGGGAAGAGATCCAATTAGGGAAGAGAAAGAACAAGTCTGATTATGGGAAAGTAGTCTCGTGCCCAGATCCCATTCAGCTCATGCTAGGAGAAGGGTCTGTTGTCAGAAGTCCAAATCCTTGGGCTAGCTCCAGAAGCATGGAGCAATCATTGAAATCACAGAGCTACATTTATTGGAGTGAGCCTGAGGGAGCCCCACACTAGTGTGACTGTGGCGGCATGTGCATGTGTATGTTTGCTTGCTTGTTTGCTTGCTTACAGCCACATACCGTAAATTTTAAATGAGCACATATAAATACTTCACGAAGATTGAACGTCCACGTACACTTTAGTTCAGTCGCGTCAAGAGTAACGATGAAGCCTGATGGGCTACTGCCAGAGTGCAGCATCGGCATGAAAGAAGCCCGGAGTGAAGACGGCTCAAGTTGAAGCATGCATGACAACTTATGTATGGTTTATTGTAGCTATTAATCACGCAGCCCAGACTCTGGCCAATGTTACTACTGAGTACTGAGACTATCTCACCATGGACCATGACAAATTTCACAGCAGATTACTCACACATGGTATGCACAGTGGCTGATGTCGCTTCAGGTAAGGGCCCATGCACAAACTACACTCAAGATTCAGCTCATGATTGGGGTATGAAGCTTAGTCCATCCATGAGTAGACATAGTAGCTGCCCAGATTGACAGCATACAGTTACAAAGCCTGCTGCTGTGCATGGCTTGTGTGCCATGACACAAATCAGCACGTGGTCATAGTTGGACTACCGCAGAAGCTAGACTACTTGAATCATACCACTTCAATCATACCGCTCAAAGTGATGTCATTAAATTCATTATTCACACTGACCAGTTTCCAATCCTATATTAACAATTACAAGGCTTCAATAATTGCACAAAGGATTTGGACTTGAGACACCAGACCCTTTCTTCTTATGTCAGCTGGGTGGGGGCTGAGCAATGGGGAAGGTAGGTGGCATGTGACGAACTTTCTCACTAAACCATGCATGTTTGCCTATGAGTTGCAATGTAGGACAATGTGTACATGTACCATTCTAATAGTCAACTTACCTTCTGAGTAGGAGTGAATGCACAAGTTCACCACATAGAAGGGATGAAAGGAAGATAAACAAGTCAAACAACATGATTATGTAATCTCATCACTGTCTGATGAAGGTCTACATCATCACAACACAAGTAAAATGTTAAAGTTTGTACCACATTTTATTACACACTAGTTGTGTGTTATCATGCTCAGAATAAATTGAAGAAAGGGAATAAGAGGAGGGAAGGTAGCTAACCACATGGGAGGCATGTGACAAAATTTCTGACTAAATCATGCATGTTGGCCTATGAGTTGTAATGTAGGACAATGTGTACATGTAAAATTCTAATAGTGAACTTACATCCTGAGTAGGAGTGAATGCACAAGTTCACCACATAGAAGGGATGAAAGGAAGATAAACAAGTCAAAAAACATGATTATGTAATCTCATCACTGTCTGTTGAAGGTCTACATAACCACAACACCAGTAAAATGTTCAAGTTTGTACGTACCACATTTTATTACACACTAGTTGTGTGTTCAGAGCAAATGGAAGAAAGAGAATAAGAAGAGGAGGGAAAGGGGGAGGTAGCTAACTACATAGGTGGCATGTGACACGAACTTTCTCACTAAATCATGCATGTTGCCCTAGGAGTTGCAATGTAGGACAATGTGTACATGTACCATTCTAATAGTCAACTTACCAGCTGAGTAGGAGTGAATGCACAAGTTCACCACATAGAAGGGATGAAAGGAAGATAAACAAGTCAAACAACATGATTATGTAATCTCATCACTGTCTGATGAAGGTCAACATCATCACAACACCAGTAAAATGTTCAAGTTTGTACATACCACATTTTATTACACACCAGTTGTGTTATCATGCTCACAATAAATGGGAGAAAGGGAATAAGAACAGAAGGGAAGGTAGCTACCTACATGGGAGGCATGTGACGAACTTTCCCACTAAATCATGCATGCTTGCCTATGAGTTGTAATGTAGGACAATGTGTACATGTAAAATTCTAATAGTCAACTTACCAGCTGAGTAGGAGTGAATGCACAAGTTCACCACATAGAAGGGATGAAAGAAAGATAAACAAGTCAAACAACATGATTATGTAATCTCATCACTGTCTGATGAAGGTCTACATCATCACAACACCAGTAAAATGTTCAAGTTTGTACGTACCACATTTTATTTCACACTAGTTGTGTGTTCAGAGCAAATGGAAGAAAGAGAATAAGAAGAGGAGGGAAGGGGGAAGGTAGCTAACTACATGGGTGGCATGTCACGAACTTTCTCGCTAAATCATGCATGTTGCCCTAGGAGTTGCAATGTAGGAAATTGTGTACATGTACCATTCTAATAGTCAACTTACCTCCTGAGTAGCAGTGAATGCACAAGTTCACCACATAGAAGGGATCAAAGGAAGATAAACAAGTCAAACAACATGATTATGCAAACTCATCACTGTCTGATGAAGGTCTACAACATCACAACACCAGTAAAATGTTCAAGTTTGTACTTACCACATTTAATTTCACACTAGTTGTGTGTTCAGAGCAAATGGAAGAAAGGGAATAAGAAGAGGAGGGAAGGGGGAAGGTAGCTAACTACATAGGTGGCGTGTGACGAACTTTCTCACTAAATCATGCATGTTGCCCTAGCAGTTGCAATGTAGGAAATTGTGTACATGTCCCATTCTAATAGTCAACTTACCGGCTGAGTAGGAGTAAATGCACAAGTTCACCAGATAGAAGGGGATGAAAGGAAGATAAACAAGTCAAACAATATGATTATGTAATCTCATCACTGTCTGATGAAGGTCTACATCATCACAACACAAGTAAAATGTTCAAGTGTGTACGTACCACATTTTATTACACACTAGTTGTGTGTTATCATGCTCACAATAAATGGGAGAAAGGGAATAAGAAGAGGAGGGAAGGTAGTTACCTACATGGGAGGCATGTGACGAACTTCCATACTAAATCATGCATGTTGGCCTATGAGTTGTAATGTAGGACAATGTGTACATGTACCATTCTAATAGTCAACTTACCAGCTGAGTAGGAGTGAATGCACAAGTTCACCACATAGAAGGGATGAAAGAAAGATAAACAAGTCAAACAACATGATTATGTAATCTCATCACTGTCTGATGAAGGTCTACATCATCACAACACCAGTAAAATGTTCAAGTTTGTACGTACCACATTTTATTTCACACTAGTTGTGTGTTCAGAGCAAATGGAAGAAAGAGAATAAGAAGAGGAGGGAAGGGGGAAGGTAGCTAACTACATGGGTGGCATGTCACGAACTTTCTCGCTAAATCATGCATGTTGCCCTAGCAGTTGCAATGTAGGAAATTGTGTACATGTACCATTCTAATAGTCAACTTACCTCCTGAGTAGGAGTGAATGCACAAGTTCACCACATAGAAGGGATGAAAGGAAGATAAACAAGTCAAACAACATGATTATGCAATCTCATCACTGTCTGATGAAGGTCTACATCATCACAACACCAGTAAAATGTTCAAGTTTGTACGTACCACATTTTATTTCACACTAGTTGTGTGTTATCATGCTCACAATAAATGGGAGAAAGGGAATAAGAAGAGGAGGGAAGGTAGTTACCTACATGGGAGGCATGTGACGAACTTCCATACTAAATCATGCATGTTGGCCTATGAGTTGTAATGTAGGACAATGTGTACATGTACCATTCTAATAGTCAACTTACCAGCTGAGTAGGAGTGAATGCACAAGTTCACCACATAGAAGGGATGAAAGGAAGATAAACAAGTCAAACGACATGATTATGTAATCTCATCACTGTCTAATGAAGGTCAACATCATCACAACATCAGTAAAATGTTCAAGTTTGTACGTACCACATTTTATTTCACACTAGTTGTGTGTTCAGAGCAAATGGAAGAAAGAGAATAAGAAGAGGAGGGAAGGGGGAAGGTAGCTAACTACATAGGTGGCATGTGACGAACTTTCTCGCTAAATCATGCATGTTGCCCTAGGAGTTGCAATGTAGGAAATTGTGTACATGTATCATTCTAATAGTCAACTTACGAACTGAGTAGGAGTGAATGGACCAGTTCACCACATAGAAGGGATCAAAGGAAGATAAACAAGTCAAACAACATGATTATGCAATCTCATCACTGTCTGATGAAGGTCAACATCATCACAACACAAGTAAAATGTTCAAGTGTGTACGTACCACATTTTATTACACACTAGTTGTGTGTTATCATGATCACAATAAATGGGAGAAAGGGAATAAGAAGAGGAGGGAAGGTAGTTACCTACATGGGAGGCATGTGACGAACTTCCATACTAAATCATGCATGTTGGCCTATGAGTTGTAATGTAGGACAATGTGTACATGTACCATTCTAATAGTCAACTTACCGGCTGAGTAGGAGTGAATGCACAAGTTCACCACATAGAAGGGATGAAAGGAAGATAAACAAGTCAAACAACATGATTATGTAATCTCATCACTGTCTGATGAAGGTCTACATCATCACAACACCAGTAAAATTTTAACTTTGTATGAACCACATTTTATTACACACTAGTTGTGTGTTATCATGCTCACAATAAATGTGAGAAAGGGAATAAGAACAGGAGGGAAGGTAGCTACCTACATGAGAGGCATGTGACGAACTTTCTCACTAAATCATGCATGCTTGCCTATGAGTTGTAATGTAGGACAATGTGTACATGTAAAATTCTAATAGTCAACTTACATCCTGAGTAGGAGTGAATGGACCAGTTCACCACATAGAAGGGATGAAAGAAAGATAAACAAGTCAAACAACATGATTATGTAATCTCATCACTGTCTGATGAAGGTCTACATCATCACAACACCAGTAAAATGTTCAAGTTTGTACGTACCACATTTTATTTCACACTAGTTGTGTGTTATCATGCTCAGAATAAATGGAAGAAAGGGAATAAGAAGAGGAGGGAAGGTAGTTACCTACATGGGAGGCATGTGACGAACTTCCATACTAAATCATGCATGTTGGCCTATGAGTTGTAATGTAGGACAATGTGTACATGTACCATTCTAATAGTCAACTTACATCCTGAGTAGGAGTGAATGGACCAGTTCACCACATAGAAGGGATGAAAGAAAGATAAACAAGTCAAACAACATGATTATGTAATCTCATCACTGTCTGATGAAGGTCTACATCATCACAACACCAGTAAAATGTTCAAGTTTGTACGTACCACATTTTATTTCACACTAGTTGTGTGTTATCATGCTCACAATAAATGGGAGAAAGGGAATAAGAACAGGAGGGAAGGTAGCTACCTACATGGGAGGCATGTGACGAACTTCCATACTAAATCATGCATGTTGGCCTATGAGTTGTAATGTAGGACAATGTGTACATGTACCATTCTAATAGTCAACTTACCAGCTGAGTAGGAGTGAATGCACAAGTTCACCACATAGAAGGGATCAAAGGAAGATAAACAAGTCAAACAACATGATTATGTAATCTCATCACTGTCTGATGAAGGTCTACATCATCACAACACCAGTAAAATGTTCAAGTTTGTACGTACCACATTTTATTTCACACTAGTTGTGTGTTATCATGCTCACAATAAATGGGAGAAAGGGAATAAGAAGAGGAGGGAAGGTAGTTACCTACATGGGAGGCATGTGACGAACTTCCATACTAAATCATGCATGTTGGCCTATGAGTTGTAATGTAGGACAATGTGTACATGTACCATTCTAATAGTCAACTTACCGCCTGAGTAGGAGTGAATGCACAAGTTCACCACATAGAAGGGATGAAAGGAAGATAAACAAGTCAAACGACATGATTATGTAATCTCATCACTGTCTAATGAAGGTCAACATCATCACAACATCAGTAAAATGTTCAAGTTTGTACGTACCACATTTTATTTCACACTAGTTGTGTGTTCAGAGCAAATGGAAGAAAGAGAATAAGAAGAGGAGGGAAGGGGGAAGGTAGCTAACTACATGGGTGGCATGTCACGAACTTTCTCGCTAAATCATGCATGTTGCCCTAGCAGTTGCAATGTAGGAAATTGTGTACATGTCCCATTCTAATAGTCAACTTACCGGCTGAGTAGGAGTAAATGCACAAGTTCACCAGATAGAAGGGGATGAAAGGAAGATAAACAAGTCAAACAATATGATTATGTAATCTCATCACTGTCTGATGAAGGTCTACATCATCACAACACAAGTAAAATGTTCAAGTGTGTACGTACCACATTTTATTACACACTAGTTGTGTGTTATCATGCTCACAATAAATGGGAGAAAGGGAATAAGAAGAGGAGGGAAGGTAGTTACCTACATGGGAGGCATGTGACGAACTTCCATACTAAATCATGCATGTTGGCCTATGAGTTGTAATGTAGGACAATGTGTACATGTACCATTCTAATAGTCAACTTACCAGCTGAGTAGGAGTGAATGCACAAGTTCACCACATAGAAGGGATGAAAGAAAGATAAACAAGTCAAACAACATGATTATGTAATCTCATCACTGTCTGATGAAGGTCTACATCATCACAACACCAGTAAAATGTTCAAGTTTGTACGTACCACATTTTATTTCACACTAGTTGTGTGTTCAGAGCAAATGGAAGAAAGAGAATAAGAAGAGGAGGGAAGGGGGAAGGTAGCTAACTACATGGGTGGCATGTCACGAACTTTCTCGCTAAATCATGCATGTTGCCCTAGGAGTTGCAATGTAGGAAATTGTGTACATGTACCATTCTAATAGTCAACTTACCTCCTGAGTAGGAGTGAATGCACAAGTTCACCACATAGAAGGGATGAAAGGAAGATAAACAAGTCAAACAACATGATTATGCAATCTCATCACTGTCTGATGAAGGTCTACATCATCACAACACCAGTAAAATGTTCAAGTTTGTACGTACCACATTTTATTTCACACTAGTTGTGTGTTATCATGCTCACAATAAATGGGAGAAAGGGAATAAGAAGAGGAGGGAAGGTAGTTACCTACATGGGAGGCATGTGACGAACTTCCATACTAAATCATGCATGTTGGCCTATGAGTTGTAATGTAGGACAATGTGTACATGTACCATTCTAATAGTCAACTTACCGCCTGAGTAGGAGTGAATGCACAAGTTCACCACATAGAAGGGATGAAAGGAAGATAAACAAGTCAAACGACATGATTATGTAATCTCATCACTGTCTAATGAAGGTCAACATCATCACAACATCAGTAAAATGTTCAAG
Organism: Agelas oroides; assembly: GCA_949130485.1. Classification (NCBI taxonomy): domain Eukaryota; kingdom Metazoa; phylum Porifera; class Demospongiae; order Agelasida; family Agelasidae; genus Agelas; species Agelas oroides. Next base: position 4,031,411 of record OX422199.1, read on the forward strand.
TTTGTACGTACCACATTTTATTTCACACTAGTTGTGTGTTCAGAGCAAATGGAAGAAAGAGAATAAGAAGAGGAGGGAAGGGGGAAGGTAGCTAACTACATAGGTGGCATGTGACGAACTTTCTCGCTAAATCATGCATGTTGCCCTAGGAGTTGCAATGTAGGAAATTGTGTACATGTATCATTCTAATAGTCAACTTACGAACTGAGTAGGAGTGAATGGACCAGTTCACCACATAGAAGGGATCAAAGGAAGATAAACAAGTCAAACAACATGATTATGCAATCTCATCACTGTCTGATGAAGGTCAACATCATCACAACACAAGTAAAATGTTCAAGTGTGTACGTACCACATTTTATTACACACTAGTTGTGTGTTATCATGATCACAATAAATGGGAGAAAGGGAATAAGAAGAGGAGGGAAGGTAGTTACCTACATGGGAGGCATGTGACGAACTTCCATACTAAATCATGCATGTTGGCCTATGAGTTGTAATGTAGGACAATGTGTACATGTACCATTCTAATAGTCAACTTACCGGCTGAGTAGGAGTGAATGCACAAGTTCACCACATAGAAGGGATGAAAGGAAGATAAACAAGTCAAACAACATGATTATGTAATCTCATCACTGTCTGATGAAGGTCTACATCATCACAACACCAGTAAAATTTTAACTTTGTATGAACCACATTTTATTACACACTAGTTGTGTGTTATCATGCTCACAATAAATGTGAGAAAGGGAATAAGAACAGGAGGGAAGGTAGCTACCTACATGAGAGGCATGTGACGAACTTTCTCACTAAATCATGCATGCTTGCCTATGAGTTGTAATGTAGGACAATGTGTACATGTAAAATTCTAATAGTCAACTTACATCCTGAGTAGGAGTGAATGGACCAGTTCACCACATAGAAGGGATGAAAGAAAGATAAACAAGTCAAACAACATGATTATGTAATCTCATCACTGTCTGATGAAGGTCTACATCATCACAACACCAGTAAAATGTTCAAGTTTGTACGTACCACATTTTATTTCACACTAGTTGTGTGTTATCATGCTCAGAATAAATGGAAGAAAGGGAATAAGAAGAGGAGGGAAGGTAGTTACCTACATGGGAGGCATGTGACGAACTTCCATACTAAATCATGCATGTTGGCCTATGAGTTGTAATGTAGGACAATGTGTACATGTACCATTCTAATAGTCAACTTACATCCTGAGTAGGAGTGAATGGACCAGTTCACCACATAGAAGGGATGAAAGAAAGATAAACAAGTCAAACAACATGATTATGTAATCTCATCACTGTCTGATGAAGGTCTACATCATCACAACACCAGTAAAATGTTCAAGTTTGTACGTACCACATTTTATTTCACACTAGTTGTGTGTTATCATGCTCACAATAAATGGGAGAAAGGGAATAAGAACAGGAGGGAAGGTAGCTACCTACATGGGAGGCATGTGACGAACTTCCATACTAAATCATGCATGTTGGCCTATGAGTTGTAATGTAGGACAATGTGTACATGTACCATTCTAATAGTCAACTTACCAGCTGAGTAGGAGTGAATGCACAAGTTCACCACATAGAAGGGATCAAAGGAAGATAAACAAGTCAAACAACATGATTATGTAATCTCATCACTGTCTGATGAAGGTCTACATCATCACAACACCAGTAAAATGTTCAAGTTTGTACGTACCACATTTTATTTCACACTAGTTGTGTGTTATCATGCTCACAATAAATGGGAGAAAGGGAATAAGAAGAGGAGGGAAGGTAGTTACCTACATGGGAGGCATGTGACGAACTTCCATACTAAATCATGCATGTTGGCCTATGAGTTGTAATGTAGGACAATGTGTACATGTACCATTCTAATAGTCAACTTACCGCCTGAGTAGGAGTGAATGCACAAGTTCACCACATAGAAGGGATGAAAGGAAGATAAACAAGTCAAACGACATGATTATGTAATCTCATCACTGTCTAATGAAGGTCAACATCATCACAACATCAGTAAAATGTTCAAGTTTGTACGTACCACATTTTATTTCACACTAGTTGTGTGTTCAGAGCAAATGGAAGAAAGAGAATAAGAAGAGGAGGGAAGGGGGAAGGTAGCTAACTACATAGGTGGCATGTGACGAACTTTCTCGCTAAATCATGCATGTTGCCCTAGGAGTTGCAATGTAGGAAATTGTGTACATGTATCATTCTAATAGTCAACTTACGAACTGAGTAGGAGTGAATGGACCAGTTCACCACATAGAAGGGATCAAAGGAAGATAAACAAGTCAAACAACATGATTATGCAATCTCATCACTGTCTGATGAAGGTCAACATCATCACAACACAAGTAAAATGTTCAAGTGTGTACGTACCACATTTTATTACACACTAGTTGTGTGTTATCATGCTCACAATAAATGGGAGAAAGGGAATAAGAAGAGGAGGGAAGGTAGTTACCTACATGGGAGGCATGTGACGAACTTCCATACTAAATCATGCATGTTGGCCTATGAGTTGTAATGTAGGACAATGTGTACATGTACCATTCTAATAGTCAACTTACCGGCTGAGTAGGAGTGAATGCACAAGTTCACCACATAGAAGGGATGAAAGGAAGATAAACAAGTCAAACAACATGATTATGTAATCTCATCACTGTCTGATGAAGGTCTACATCATCACAACACCAGTAAAATTTTAACTTTGTATGAACCACATTTTATTACACACTAGTTGTGTGTTATCATGCTCACAATAAATGTGAGAAAGGGAATAAGAACAGGAGGGAAGGTAGCTACCTACATGAGAGGCATGTGACGAACTTTCTCACTAAATCATGCATGCTTGCCTATGAGTTGTAATGTAGGACAATGTGTACATGTAAAATTCTAATAGTCAACTTACATCCTGAGTAGGAGTGAATGGACCAGTTCACCACATAGAAGGGATGAAAGAAAGATAAACAAGTCAAACAACATGATTATGTAATCTCATCACTGTCTGATGAAGGTCTACATCATCACAACACCAGTAAAATGTTCAAGTTTGTACGTACCACATTTTATTTCACACTAGTTGTGTGTTATCATGCTCAGAATAAATGGAAGAAAGGGAATAAGAAGAGGAGGGAAGGTAGTTACCTACATGGGAGGCATGTGACGAACTTCCATACTAAATCATGCATGTTGGCCTATGAGTTGTAATGTAGGACAATGTGTACATGTACCATTCTAATAGTCAACTTACATCCTGAGTAGGAGTGAATGGACCAGTTCACCACATAGAAGGGATGAAAGAAAGATAAACAAGTCAAACAACATGATTATGTAATCTCATCACTGTCTGATGAAGGTCTACATCATCACAACACCAGTAAAATGTTCAAGTTTGTACGTACCACATTTTATTTCACACTAGTTGTGTGTTATCATGCTCACAATAAATGGGAGAAAGGGAATAAGAACAGGAGGGAAGGTAGCTACCTACATGGGAGGCATGTGACGAACTTCCATACTAAATCATGCATGTTGGCCTATGAGTTGTAATGTAGGACAATGTGTACATGTACCATTCTAATAGTCAACTTACCAGCTGAGTAGGAGTGAATGCACAAGTTCACCACATAGAAGGGATCAAAGGAAGATAAACAAGTCAAACAACATGATTATGTAATCTCATCACTGTCTGATGAAGGTCTACATCATCACAACACAAGTAAAATGTTAAAGTTTGTACGTACAACATTTTATTTCACACTAGTTGTGTGTTCAGAGCAAATGGAAGAAAGAGAATAAGAACAGGAGGGAAGGGGGAAGGTAGCTAACTACATATAGGTGGCATGTGACGAACCTTCTCGCTAAATCATGCATGTTGCCCTAGGAGTTGTAATGTAGGAAATTGTGTACATGTACCATTCTAATAGTCAACTTACTCGCTGAGTAGGAGTGAATGCACAAGTTCACGACATAGAAGGGATCAAAGGAAGATAAACAAGTCAAACAACATGATTATGCAATCTCATCACTGTCTGATGAAGGTCTACATCATCACAACACAAGTAAAATGTTAAAGTTTGTACGTACAACATTTAATTACACACTAGTTGTGTGTTCAGAGCAAATGGAAGAAAGGGAATAAGAAGAGGAGGGAAGGGGGAAGGTAGCTAACTACATAGGTGGCGTGTGACGAACTTTCTCACTAAATCATGCATGTTGCCCTAGGAGTTGTAATGTAGGAAATTGTGTACATGTACCATTCTAATAGTCAACTTACCTTCTGAGTAGGAGTGAATGGACCAGTTCACCACATAGAAGGGATGAAAGGAAGATAAACAAGTCAAACAACATTATTATGTAATCTCATCACTGTCTGATGAAGGTCTACATCATCACAACACAAGTAAAATGTTCAAGTTTGTACGTACCACATTTTATCACACACTAGTTGTGTGTTATCATGCTCACAATAAATGGGAGAAAGGGAATAAGAACAGGAGGGAAGGTAGCTACCTACATGGGAGGCATGTGACGAACTTCCATACTAAATCATGCATGTTGGCCTATGAGTTGTAATGTAGGACAATGTGTACATGTACCATTCCAATAGTCAACTTACCAGCTGAGTAGGAGTGAATGCACAAGTTCACCACATAGAAGGGATCAAAGGAAGATAAACAAGTCAAACAACATGATTATGCAATCTCATCACTGTTTGATGAAGGTCTACATCATCACAACACAAGTAAAATGTTAAAGTTTGTACGTACCACATTTAATTACACACTAGTTGTGTGTTCAGAGCAAATGGAAGAAAGGGAATAAGAAGAGGAGGGAAGGGGGAAGGTAGCTAACTACATAGGTGGCGTGTGACGAACTTTCTCACTAAATCATGCATGTTGCCCTAGGAGTTGTAATGTAGGAAATTGTGTACATGTACCATTCTAATAGTCAACTTACCTCCTGAGTAGGAGTGAATGCACAAGTTCACCACATAGAAGGGATGAAAGGAAGATAAACAAGTCAAAAAACATGATTTATGTAATCTCATCACTGTCTGATGAAAGTCTACATCATCACAACACCAGTAAAATGTTAAAGTTTGTACGTACCACATTTAATTACACACTAGTTGTGTGTTCAGAGCAAATGGAAGAAAGGGAATAAGAAGAGGAGGGAAGGGGGAAGGTAGCTAACTACATAGGTGGCGTGTGACGAACTTCCTCACTAAATCATGCATGTTTGCCTATGAGTTGTAATGTAGGACAATGTGTACATGTACCATTCTAATAGTCAACTTACCAGCTGAGTAGGAGTGAATGCACAAGTTCACCACATAGAAGGGATGAAAGGAAGATAAACAAGTCAAACAACATGATTCTGTAATCTCATCACTGTCTGATGAAGGTTTACATCATCACAACACCAGTAAAATGTTCAAGTTTGTACGTACCACATTTTATTTCACACTAGTTGTGTGTTCAGAGCAAATGGAAGAAAGAGAATAAGAACAGGAGGGAAGGGGGAAGGTAGCTTACTACATATAGGTGGCATGTGACGAACCTTCTCGCTAAATCATGCATGTTGCCCTAGGAGTTGTAATGTAGGAAATTGTGTACATGTACCATTCTAATAGTCAACTTACTCGCTGAGTAGGAGTGAATGCACAAGTTCACCACATAGAAGGGATCAAAGGAAGATAAACAAGTCAAACAACATGATTATGCAATCTCATCACTGTCTGATGAAGGTCTACATCATCACAACACAAGTAAAATGTTAAAGTTTGTACGTACCACATTTAATTACACACTAGTTGTGTGTTCAGAGCAAATGGAAGAAAGGGAATAAGAAGAGGAGGGAAGGGGGAAGGTAGCTAACTACATAGGTGGCGTGTGACGAACTTTCTCACTAAATCATGCATGTTGCCCTAGGAGTTGTAATGTAGGAAATTGTGTACATGTACCATTCTAATAGTCAACTTACCTCCTGAGTAGGAGTGAATGCACAAGTTCACCACATAGAAGGGATGAAAGGAAGATAAACAAGTCAAAAAACATGATTATGTAATCTCATCACTGTCTGATGAAAGTCTACATCATCACAACACCAGTAAAATGTTAAAGTTTGTACGTACCACATTTAATTACACACTAGTTGTGTGTTCAGAGCAAATGGAAGAAAGGGAATAAGAACAGGAGGGAAGGGGGAAGGTAGCTAACTACATAGGTGGCGTGTGACGAACTTTCTCACTAAACCATGCATGTTACCCTAGGAGTTGCAATGTAGGACAATGTGTACATGTACCATTCTAATAGTCAACTTACGAACTGAGTAGGAGTGAATGCACAAGTTCACCACATAGAAGGGATCAAAGGAAGATAAACAAGTCAAACAACATGATTATGCAATCTCATCACTGTCTGATGAAGGTCTACATCATCACAACACAAGTAAAATGTTAAAGTTTGTACGTACCACATTTAATTACACACTAGTTGTGTGTTCAGAGCAAATGGAAGAAAGGGAATAAGAAGAGGAGGGAAGGGGGAAGGTAGCTAACTACATAGGTGGCGTGTGACGAACTTTCTCACTAAATCATGCATGTTGCCCTAGGAGTTGTAATGTAGGAAATTGTGTACATGTACCATTCTAATAGTCAACTTACCTCCTGAGTAGGAGTGAATGCACAAGTTCACCACATAGAAGGGATGAAAGGAAGATAAACAAGTCAAAAAACATGATTTATGTAATCTCATCACTGTCTGATGAAAGTCTACATCATCACAACACCAGTAAAATGTTAAAGTTTGTACGTACCACATTTAATTACACACTAGTTGTGTGTTCAGAGCAAATGGAAGAAAGGGAATAAGAAGAGGAGGGAAGGGGGAAGGTAGCTAACTACATAGGTGGCGTGTGACGAACTTCCTCACTAAATCATGCATGTTTGCCTATGAGTTGTAATGTAGGACAATGTGTACATGTACCATTCTAATAGTCAACTTACATCCTGAGTAGGAGTGAATGCACAAGTTCACCACATAGAAGGGATGAAAGGAAGATAAACAAGTCAAACGACATGATTATGTAATCTCATCACTGTCTGATGAAGGTCTACATCATCACAACACCAGTAAAATGTTCAAGTTTGTACGTACCACATTTTATTACACACTAGTTGTGTGTTATCATGCTCAGAATAAATGGAAGAAAGGGAATAAGAAGAGGAGGGAAGGTAGCTAACTACATAGGTGGCATGTGACGAACTTTCTCACTAAACCATGCATGTTACCCTAGGAGTTGCAATGTAGGACAATGTGTACATGTACCATTCTAATAGTCAACTTACGAACTGAGTAGGAGTGAATGCACAAGTTCACCACATAGAAGGGATGAAAGGAAGATAAACAAGTCAAACAACATGATTATGTAATCTCATCACTGTCTGATGAAGGTCTACATCATCACAACATCAGTAAAATGTTCAAGTTTGTACGTACCACATTTTATTACACACTAGTTGTGTGTTATCATACTCACAATAAATGGGAGAAAGGGAATAAGAAGAGGAGGGAAGGTAGCTACCTACATGGGAGGCATGTGACGAACTTTCTCACTAAATCATGCATGTTTGTCTATGAGTTGTAATGTAGGACAATGTGTACATGTAAAATTCTAATAGTCAACTTACCGACTGAGTAGCAGTGAATGCACAAGTTCACCAACATAGAAGGGATGAAAGGAAGATAAACAAGTCAAACAACATGATTATGTAATCTCATCACTGTCTGATGAAGGTCTACATCATCACAACACCAGTAAAATGTTCAAGTTTGTACGTACCACATTTTATTACACACTAGTTACGTGTTACCATGCTTAGAGTAAATGGGAGAAAGGGAATAAGAAGATGGGGGAAGGTAGCTAACTACATGAGGGGCATGTGACAAACTTCCCTTACTAAATCATGCATGTTGGCCTATGAGTTGTAATGTAGGACAATGTGTACATGCACCATTCTAATAGTCAACTTACCATCTGAGTAGGAGCGAATGGACCAGTTCACGTGGGAAAAGCAGATAAATAAGTGAATTAAAATCAACATTCCTACATATTTACTCTGTTGTGAAAAAAGATGTAGGGATCGATGGGGCTTTGTATATTTCCCTTCACTTTTATGTCTTTGTGCACTTTTTGGTACACCATCCGGATCCCTACATCTCTGTTCATTCTAGTTGTTTTTTGTTTTCAATTATGCAATTCAGTGGTAAAATTTATCTCTATACTCAGGTAGCTATTTTTTGAGCAGGTGTGGTACATAATGTTTTGAACTGTAGCTAGGTTTACACTGGTTGCAAAAGCTGGACTAGTCCAAAAAATTCACTTTGGTTCGCCAGAGGACATAAAGCAGTCAGTATTTCGTAGGTGATTGCAAACTTATCACATTAAGCATTGGCACCCAATAATCTGGCTATCTGTGATGATGTATCACTCACTACTTGAGCAATCTGACCGGTGCAACAACATGCCAATACGCTCTATAGTTAGGCCCCAGTTTCACCAGTGAAAAGTGTCCAGGCCCTATTATTTGACAATGCCGCAGCACACATCAACAACTTGGTCTGGAGATGAGACTAAGTTTGTTATGCAGCACTATCCTATTCCATCTGTGTATTCCCTCACAACAACACAATGAGACACACCTTCTCAGATGACTCCCTGTCACTCATTGTTAGGTCAGTGTGCTGCTGCTAGAAAACGCATCAAAGATAATTCCAGGTAACTCAGAAGTGTGGACCTAACCAGGGAGTCCTGCATAACAAGTACAAACAAGAAGAAGTTAGACTATAATAATATTAAAAAACTACAAATCTTGTATAATTCGCCATTGTAGCTTTTGTTGCGTAATAGTGGAACCCTTGTTAGCATTTAATATTGTATACAGGACCACTTATACAACCTAGACACTGAGCTGAAGTGAGCTGCAGGACTGGTCATATAGTAAGTGCTGTAGTATTTAGAAACTCAAGTAGTTGGTGCTCTGCTAAGCTGTCAAATTATGCTGTTTCAAGTTCTAGGGTTGTGGTTAGTAACACTTGAAAGAAATCTTAGGCTTAGGTCTATTAAACTGTAACTGAGATTAACAGTCATTATTGCCTTCCAATCAGTGACACTCCCACTTTAAACAAGACAAGAAATAAAATAAACATTAAAAATGTAAAAAGAAGTAGGGATGGCATGCCAAAAAGTATGCAAACAAGGTAGGGATGATAGCATAAAAGCAAAGGTCAACATAAGGCCAGGCAAACTAGATTTATTGTTTTGCATCAGTGCCCGCTTCCTCTGAGACCTGACGACTCAACTGTCATTATTGCCTTCCAATCAGTGACACTCCCACTTTTAATAGTTGTAGCGCCGTAGATTTGCCGAGTGTATATAGCATAATTATGCTAGTAATGAATAATGAATAATGACCGCCCGCCCACACGCAAAATTGGGGAAGTGGCTGATGCGAAACAATAAATCTAGTTTGCCTGGTCTAAAGGCAATGCCCCATTCCTACATCTTTTTCACACTGCAGTTAGACAGCATGCTTGAAACCTAAACCTGCACTCATCCGTGGAGTTAATAATGCTGTAAATGTCCAAGCATGTAGTATGCCAACCGGAATCCGATGGAGGGCTAATAACTCTCTGTACCTGATTTTGAGCCCTTTGTAAAGCTGATTTCCTGATTTGCAATCACATGACAACTACCAGCACAGAAAACTGTACCGACAGAGCATAAAAACTGACCATCCAGGTGTTACCTAAAGCTGTATTTTTTAGTGTAGCTATAAGCAAGCAACTGAATGCAGCTCCTTACCTACGTGGTGTCCATGAGCCTTTCCCACAACCACGGGAATAGACTGTGCCAGCCGTAGTACAGGAGCAGTAGGTGTAGCCATGAGCATAGTAGCATGGTTATCAGAAGTATATGCAGTACCACAATGCATTGTGTACAGTGGGCTGGCTATAGCTACATGACAGTAAGGCAATGCAAAGAATGTTTATTGTTTTTGCATCAGCTTTGAGACCTGCCACCTCAACTGTCTTATATTGCCTTCCAACCGTGACAAGCCCATTTTTGTCAAAAATGCAGTTGCTAGGTACTGGAGACCAACAGAGACTACTGGAGACCAGCAGCGACTACTGAAGACCAGCAGAGACCAGCAGCGACTACTGAAGACCAGCAGAGACCAGCAGCGACTACTGAAGACCAGCAGAGACCAGCAGCAACTACTGGAGACCAGCAGAGACCAGCAGAGACCAGTGGAGACCAGCAGAGACCAGTGGAGACCAGCAGAGACCAGCAGAGACCAGTGGAGACCAGTGGAGACCAGTGGATACCAATGGAGACCAGCAGAGACCAGTGGAGACCAGCAGAGACCAGCAGAGACCAGTGGAGACCAGCAGAGACCAGTGGAGACCAGCAGAGACCAGCAGAGACCAGTGGAGACCAGCAGAGACCAGTGGAGACCAGCAGAGACCAGTGGAGACCAGCAGAGACCAGCAGAGACCAGCAGAGACCAGTGGAGACCAGTGGAGACCAGTGGAGACCAGTGGATACCAATGGAGACCAGCAGAGACCAATGGAGACCAGCAGAGACCATTAATTATGTAAACATGATGTAATGTAAGCATAACAATGATGTAACTATGATGTAATCTAGACATGGAGAACCACCCATTCGCAAGCCTCAGTTCCATCAAAATAGGAGAATACATACATGTATACATGACAAACAGTCCAGGAAACTAGTCAAATCTGTTACCCAAATCATTTTCTCCTTGACATTGCCTGAACTTAGTCAAACATGGTGTTAGCACAGCTCCAGTTACCTAAGACAGAAACCCACAAAGTGCTGTGTGAATTAAGGAGGTGCGATCTTACTGTGAATAGGCCTATGTAAACTCAACCACCTGTTTACCTAGCCTCGTTCCCAGGCCCCGCCCAGCTTTCCGTCGCTTGCAGTACGGAAAAGCCGTGGAGAGCCTGGTATCTTTTCTCACGTGAGCATGACGTAATCGGAAAATGGCGAAATTTTGCAGAACTCACAGGCTGCGTTTCGCGTATTTTAAACCGACTACACACTCAACGCTTGGTGTGTAAGACAGTTGCCTCCCGCTAGCTAGATACGTGTGGTAAGTTACCTGGTACCTTGGCTCTTTTCGCTGTTCTGGGCCCGGTGCGCCCACGCACAATTAAACCCTTTCTACCATCCTTTCTATCCTGACGTCACTCACGTGAGAAAAGATACCAGGCCCTCTCCCGCTTTGTACTAATAAGCGACGGAAAGCTGGGCGGGGCCTGGGAACGAGGCTATGTTTACCCTTATTCGCTTGCATGCATGTGCATTAGTCTATCAAGCTAGACCCTCTCTCACCCTAATCTCTCACCTCTCTGGTCTCTCACTTTTCTGGAGGGTGAGAGATGGTCTAGCTTGATAGACTAGCATGTGCATATGTTGGTGAGGATTATAGAGCTGAACTGAACATGTGACTGTGAGCTTCCACCATTAGTCTACTACTTTCTCTTGTACAAAAAGATTATATATCATGCGAGATCTCAAGATGTAGATAACTAGCTGCATATTACCCAAACAATGTTGCAGCCAGCTGTAAATCCAGTCACTGGCCACACAACACAAAATCACTGTGTTCAACATCGCTACCAAACAATTTGTTATGTTTGTAAGTTATGATAACATTTAAAAGGTTGAAATAGTAATGTATAATGTTGACTAAATTGGCCTAATTGAGAAGCCTGTATATATTAAAAAAAAAGATCATTTTAGACCAACATTGGTTAAAAAAGAGAATATAGACCATGCAAAAATGGTTTCGTTATATCTGCTATCTGCTGCTTCTAGTTAAATCAAAAGCTTGGGTTAGGAAGATCTGATTTCTGTGGCACAGGACTCTATATACTCTGCCACCAAAATGTTATACAAGCTGCAACAAGTTACTGCAGGTAGTTGGAATCAGGCCTGCCCATAAAACAACTTTGCTTGGTTGGAAGTGCTTCAATATCATCCCCATCCTCACACACCCTTTCCATACAATTCTAGCTCCTCAATAATCACAGTTCCCCTCCCTACACAATTACAGCTCCTCACCTGTATTAATCTACAGCCAATAAGTGTTACCCTTAAACACATTGTGACACAATTACTGGCCCTCAATCGTACCCCCTCAATCATACTCCAAGGACAGTAATTGAATACCCCTCCGGACTCAATTACTGGCCCTCAATCATACCCCGTCAATCATACTCCAAGGACAGTAATTGAATACCCCTCCGGACTCAATTACTGGCCCTCAATCATACCCCGTCAATCATACTCCAAGGACAGTAATTGAATACCCCTCCGGACTCAATTACTGGCCCTCAATCATACCCCATCAATCATACTCCAAGGACAGTAATTGAATACCCCTCCGGACACAATTACTGCCCCTCAACCATACTCCAAGGACAGTAATTGTTTCCAATAAATATCCCTCCGGACACAATTACTGCCCCTCAACCATACTCCAAGGACAGTAATTGTTTCCAATGAATACCCCTCAGGACACAATTACTGCCCCTCAATCATACCCCATCAATCATACTCCAAGGACAGTAATTGATTCCAATGAATACCCCTCCGGACACAATTACTGCCCCTCAACCATACTCCAAGGACAGTAATTGTTTCCAATGAATACCCCTCCGGACACAATTACTGCCCCTCAATCATACCCCAAGGACAATAATTAGTGTTTACCAGAAATACCCCACCAGACTTAATTATCGCTCCTCAATGAGGGTGTACCCTTATTAACTGGAATAGCCCAATAAGAAAATGACACTTTCGCTACTGCACACTTTCGCGTTTAGCTGTCTTCCGCGAGGCTTTTGGGCAACTATACAAGTCTTGCTGATCATGAAGGCACTCAAAGAGGAAGACTGAACACTTAAATAAGCTTTTAGCATGTTTGTGGTGAAGTTAGGCTTTTGCTTAAGTATTGCATATATTACACGTCGGCGCCATCCCTACATAGAGAGTCTATAAACTCTCTGATACTAAAAATATTTGACAGTTTGTAACAGTGTTGTAGGGGGTCCAAATATTTCAGTGAGGAACAAATTATTCACACTGGTTCAGAGAAATAAAATTCCATGGGGGTCCGTGTACTATTGCGCCATTCCGTTGTCGTCGCCAGTCCAAAAACGAATTGTCATTAGCCACACCCCACTTTTCACTATTCGTTTTGGAACTTCCGTTCCCAATCGAAAAATGGAAGTTATATTTCACTATTCGTTTTGGATTTCGTTCCCAAATCGAAAAGCGGAAGTTAAATTTCACTATTCGTTTTGGATTTCGTTCCCAAATCGAAAAGCGGAAGTTAAATTTCACTATTCGTTTTGGAACTTCCATTCCCAAATCAACAGAGAAACTTGATTTGCCACAATTTGTTCTGGAAAAAGTCCAAAAGCAAGCCACCATTCGTTTTGGAACTCGCCCTCCAAATCGAAGGGTCACGGGGTAAAAGACGTAATAAATCACATGTGTCACTCATGGGGAAAGAATTACATTACCATTCCCATGAGTGCACATGAAACTTCATTCTGCCCATTAAGGATATATCTGGTGGCTTATATTCACATAGTCTTGTGCCCAGACTACTTTTCGCCGAGCGGGAAAATAGTCTGGTAAACTGCCTATACCGTTTTGGTTCCAATATTTTGAAATCACAGCGACGTCACGTCAACTGGATTGTGAATTCAAAAGTACTGTAGTAAACAGCAAACTCTGAGACAGCCTAGTCATGCTCCTTTCGAAAGATAGAATAGCCTAGTCTACACGTGGCAGCTAGGGTTGCCCTAGCCTCGTTCCCAGGCGCGGAGGAGGGGGAGGAGAAAGAGCGCCTGGTACACACTGTTTGCGCATGCGCTTAATCGCCACGGAATTCCGTGGTGACCGTGTTCGTACGTGTACGTACGTATACTGGTGACATCATAAACTCGCTGCATTGATGTGCCAGTTGGTGTTCTGTTCGAGTGAGTTTCATATCGGGCTGTTCTAGGCCTTCTGGTAGCTAGGTGCCTCGAGATAATGCTCAAGAAAGAACAGATTGCCTCCAATGAGTGCGTTTACTGAGGAAACGTACCTTTACGCAGTTATCCACCATTTCCGGTAAGTTGATTCCTACCACTGCCTACCAGACATTTCTCTTTGTATCCGACAGTATAAAACTAGGCAGAGCATGTAGCAGTGATGTTTATACCGTCCTAAGAACAAAAGCTGAGGTATTTTTTTATGACGGTTTGTGCTATTCACGTGAACCGGTGATCGTCATATTAGTACACGCCCCTAATTCTACCACGTGGCCTTTGCTATAATTACGCGCATGCGCAAACAGTGTCTACCAGGTGCTCTTTCTCCTCCCCCTCCTCCACGCCTGGGAACGAGGCTAGGGTTGCCCGATTAATGTCCATTTCACTAGTAGATCATTGGCACGCAATGTGGAATGCAATCTTTGATGACATTAAGCGTTAAATTAGAGAAGAACAATGCGCCAGCATTCCGGCGCACTTGAACGAAAATGGAATAGGCAGTTCACCAGACCTATTTTTCCGGCGGGCGCGAAAAATGCGGTCGGGGAACGAGACCAATATTCACAGCCAATTGTGTAATGAATGCACAGGGATTTACCTTTGAGGCAAAGGACGTAATTCTTTCCCTATATGGGGAACTTTTACGTTAGATGTGAAATAATAACGGGGTACCCCGATTATTTCACATCTAACGGAGTGAATGTAAATGAGATTCACAGCCAATCATGTAATGAATGCACAGGGATTTATCTTGGAGGCAAAGGACGTAATTCTTTCCCTATATAATTGTATCATGCCTTTATATATATGGGGAAGTTTTGTTAGATGTGAAGTAATAACGGGGTACCCCTCTGGTGACTCAGGAGTGAATGTAAATGAGATTCACAGCCAATTGTGTAATGAATGCACAGGGATTTATCTTGGAGGCAAAGGACGTAATTCTTTCCCTATATAACAGTATCATGCCTTTATATATATATATGGGGAAGTTTTATGTTAGATGTGAAGTAATAACAGGGTACCCCTCTGGTGACTCACGAGAGTGAATGTAAATGAGATTCACAGCCAATTATTTCATAATTTACAGGAATATCCTTTTGAGGCAAAACACGTAATTCTTTCCCTATATAAGACGACATGTTGTGCATACCTTTGGGCATTTTACGTACAATGGAAAGCACGTAATTCTATCCTAGCCTCGTTCCCAGGCTCTCCCCGCTAAGGTGGGGGAGAGCCTGGTACATTTTATCACGTGCATGACGTCAAGGGTAGATGCGAGGTAGACACGACTTAATTGCGCGTGGGCATGCACGGAATCCCGCCCACGTCGTTTGGAGCTCGTGATCGAGGCAAGTACACGCGTAGCTATGATGGCACAAAAACCACTGGCTACAGCAGCTGTAAATCGCAAGGTAGACCGGTGTAGTAGATTCTCAGTGTGTTGGACATGGTACCTGACGGGCTGAATGGCAAGAAATTTCGTGATTTGTTGTGTGTTGTAAACTAGCGTCATTGTTGTTCAAGTTGTCGCCGGCATTGATTCAAGAAATCAACTAGTTCTACGTGGACAAATATATATTGCTGACTGCAGAGACGAAGGTAACACACTAAAAGCCATATTTACCTGAAGACTGTAGTAGTCTTGCTAACGCTTGTGCGTGAACATGCGTAGGCGCCCAGCTTAGTCCACCCCCGCGTAATTAAGTCGTGTCTACCCTTGACGTCACGCACGTGATAAAATGTACCAGGCTCTCCCCCTCCTCAGCGGGGAGAGCCTGGGAACGAGGCTAATTCTATCCCATGAGAAACCGAAAGTGCAAATGACCTAATTCTATCCCATGAGTGACTCATGGTAACGTAATTCTTTCCCATGAGTGACACATGGAATTTTTCCTCAAATTACGTCTTTTTCTAAGTGACCAATCGAAGAGAGGATCAAGAACAAAAAAGGCCCCTCGGAAGTCAAGTGGGCGTGGCACCGGAAGTTACGTGAAGTGGGCGGGGCCATGAAATTACTTGGACAGGTGTTTATAGTCTCGTCCCCAGACCCCACCCTCTCACGAGGAGATGAACTAAGTCGAATTTCTTGGGCTTGCGCACACTTTTGTGACAGTGTCACCTAGCAACGCTCAAAATATTTTACGACAATCCTGCTCAAAAATGGTACGTGTCCGTGTACTTTTGCACCTGTCCAAGAGATCACATGGCCCCGCCCGCTTCACGTAACTTCCGTTGCCATGCCCACTTGACTTCACCAAGGGGCTGTTTTTTGTTTTGATCCTCCTCTCCTCGATTTGGAGGGAGAGTTCTAAAACGAAGGGTGGCTTGCTTTTTGATTTGTTCCAGAACAAATTGTGGCAAATCAAGTTTCTCTGTTGGATTTGGGAATGGAAGTTCCAAAACGAATAGTGAAATTAAACTTCCACTTTTCGATTTGGGAACGAAATCCAAAACGAATAGTGAAATATAACTTCCATTTTTCGGTTGGGAACAGAAGTTCCAAAACGAATAGTGAAAATGGGGTGTGGCTAATGACAATTCGTTTTTGGACTGGCGACGACAACGGAATGGCGCAAAAGTACACGGACCCTGGGGTTCCATGTTTATAAAAAAATTGGTTTCGGGTTAATGGGAGAACAAATTACCGTAATTTGGAATACTCATTTCACGCTCATTTTCAAAAAGCACACCATGACACATGACTATTGCAATTTCACTCTAACATTGCTTGGTGGGGTCATTGCCATGGATAATATAAGCTTACAAGGAAAACATGCACTTCACTAACCTCAACACTGAAATTCAAAGTTCCACCTTACTCAAACGTCAAATGTAATGATTAACTTTTGGAAGGCGATCGCAAACTTCACTTCGAGTTGAGCAGTGAAATGTGTGTGGGAGGGGGTTGCAACGAGTCGATCACTTTTGGACGGAACTCATCGATCGTTCGCAAAGTACGTTAACCTTGCGAGAGAGTCGGTTCGCGAGGGGCAATCTTCCTGGCTACTGTCTAGGGAA
The DNA here is from genome assembly GCA_949130485.1 of Agelas oroides. Lineage (NCBI taxonomy): Eukaryota > Metazoa > Porifera > Demospongiae > Agelasida > Agelasidae > Agelas > Agelas oroides. Next base: position 4,048,600 of record OX422199.1, read on the forward strand.
GAGCTCCAATCGGCAATGAGCTCAAACAGTCACAAAATAGCCTCGGTCCCAGGCCTCCCCCGATAAGGTGCCGGGTGAAAGCCGCATGCGTCATCATACATCATCATTAATTTTGTACTAAATAGGACGGAACATCCTCTGTCAACGTGCACGTGCCGTACCACGCCCTCTGATACTTACACCTTTGTCAGTTGTGAGAGCTTGATCAACGTCAACGAGGCCATCCCTCAGGTGATCTTTAACAACAAAGAAATCAACCAATAGCTGTGTGATTTCAGTGAACTGTATCCAGGTGAGCAAGAATGGGAAGCATTTGCCACAGTTCTGTTGTCTCCACCACGCAAATTATCATGATGCAAATATAGACTTTTCTAGCCAGCACGACGTTTCAGCAACCTGGAAACTCTCAGAGAAAATGGACCCAGAAGGATTGAACTGAACCTACACAGCATGCTACCAAATGCAGCATATTTGAGACCCAAGAGCTGTGTTTGATAGCAGAAAGATGCAGATTTCTTAATGAAATGCCTTTTTTATTTGCAAGACATTGAGTGGTATGTGTAGTGGATGAGGGCACAAAGTTCTGGGCATTCCATGGCTGTAATTTGAAGCAACAACAGAGATACCATGATTCATGTGATCTTTGTTAGGCCTTCCAACTTCAACCCATGATGTCATAGAAAAAAGAGAAGATTTATGGCTACTAACAATGGTGTTGAGATAGTAGTAACACAGCCCTAATGAAAAACCTGGACCAACCAACATCCTCTAACTCACTGGCAATGTGTAAAAAAACTACCACCACACACCATATTGAAGCCCATTTGGTAGGATTGTGGTGATCGATAGAAACTCCCATGTAAGCTCCCATGTAAACAGGAAATATTATGTCATCACTTTTATATCATTATTAAATTATTCAGTGTAATCTCATGTTGTTTACAACAAAAATTGATAAACCATAACGGTGATTGTGTACACAAAAAATTGCATGTTAGCCTCTTCCAAATCAGTTCATTGTTTCTCATCCCTAAGCAGATGTGGTTGGCCAAGAATTGAAGACTTTCAATTACGATGTCATTCCTGTGTAAATAATGTACAATACTGACTTTGTCATTTATACACTCGGATGAGGCACAGTAAACAAACAGCAACTTCTTACTTTTCGTCTTCAGCTCTCAGCCCAAAACAACGGGCATGCATGTAGGTCACCTTTTGGGGGGTCAAAGGTCACAAATGTAGTTCTGAGCATGACACTTGATGCAGGTAGAAAAGAATGGGCGGTAAGAAAGAATGACCTACAAAACTAAAATAATAGAAACAAGGAGTTGCACCTCTCCTTGTGAACGATAGGATATCCTCACAATTTCAGTTTATCGAGGTCAATCAAGAACTGTTTCTAAGTTCTGTGCAAGGTCACAATAGCTAACTGCTTCAAGAGACATTTCAGCATGAACCCTCGGTCTTTCTGCTACTATAAGCATGGCTCTCAGGTCTCAACTGTACTGCATTAGGTAGTTTGTTGTGTAGGTTAAGTTCGCTCCTTCTGGGTCTATCTTCTCTGAGAGTTTCCAGGTTGCTGAAACGTCGTGCTGGCTACTATATTTGCATCATCATAATTTGTCCCTGGCAGATAATTTGTGGTGGAGACAACAGAACTGTGGCAAATGCTTCCACCTGGATACAGTAACACAGCTATTGGTTGATTCCTTTGTTGTTAAAGATCACCTGAGGGATGGCGTCTTTTTCCTCGTTGACGTTGATCAAGCTCTCACAACTGACAAAGGTGTAAGTATGCAGAGGGCGTGGCACGGCACATGCACGTTGACAGAGGATGTTCTGTCCTATTTAGTACAAAATTAATGATGATGTAATGATGACGCATGCGGCTTTCACCTGACACCTTACGCGACCCCAATTATAAAGTCACAAAAAAGTTTTCTGAATGAAAACAAGCGCATGTAGGGATGAAACCCTTAAAAACCAACTGAACTAGATGGGAATGACACCACAAGAATTTCACACCATCCCTACATCTTGTGCCATTTTGGCTACTCACTCATTTTCAGAAATTGACATAAGACGTACTATTAGCTCCAGTTCCACTTGATGAACCCCAATTGGGAAGAAAATCTAACACAAGTGGTGTAATAAAGGAGTATAATATACAGCTCATATCTAGAATGCAGCTTCAGGAAGTACAGAATGGTGGACAAAATTCATTTAATGTGTTCTTACTCTAGGACATTTATGAAGCTATAACATAAAATAGCGATTCAGATGTTTTAATTTGAACTAATATATAGTATTCCATTGTGTGTTGTAAATGTTGTGTCATAAATAGTAAACAAGAAATAAGTTTGTGACATTCAGTAAAACTTCTGTACTGCAAGTGAGGTGTAGTGAGAATTGGTGGATAATTTAATTGAAGCCATACAACCTTTCACACATTTTAAATTAAAAATCTGATCTTTTGTTGCCTGTTTGGTGCAAATTTCATGTTGATAGCTTGTTCAGAAGTGAAAAAGAAAAAGGAGTACTACTTGCATGGGTTACGGTGCCATGTTATGTATGGAAAATCTGGAAAGCCAGACTTTTACATCTAAAAATCATAACTTAGGCCACGAATGAGATAAATATGTCAAACTTGCACTAATATCAATCACTCTGGCCGCACAAATTTCCTAAGTCCTTTTCGTGTTGCATTTGTAAGGTTTCAATTTTAGTTGGAGATCACTAACATTATGCCAGTAATGTTGTTCTTAGATGCCCAGCCCTGGAAAATGCAAGAAAGTCTTCAATTGAGAAATGTATCAAACTCTGTGAAGATTTTCTAACACATAGAGACAAGGAGAGGTTCTATTTTGTGTAGTTTCAGTATTAAGTTGGAAGCAAAAACAATACTTCAAATGTTTCACTTAAGTCATCATTGTTATAGTGGGTCTTAAGTTAGTGTCAGCTATTGTGCAGTGTGTGTACATCTATTTAAAACATAAAATTGTAGAATGGAGGTCTGAGAACAACAACACGCATACACACAACACAGCATCGTCCGGATAGGACACACAGGTAAAGGGTACATACATATTAACACTCTTTTAATATCAACATCCAACAGATAAGAATAGATATAATGGTACACACTCAAATAACCATCCAAGAAGTAGCACTCATATTAATATATTAACACTCTCATTCTTATTAAAAGTACACAAACATCCACTAGATTAGGATAGGCACAGTGATACACAAAATATATAAACATCCATAAATAAACACTCTATTTATAGAGTTTCTTCCTTCACACTCAGTGAACAGTCATCCTGTGTACTAGCGGTAGATTGCTTAGTCACAACTCTTTTCCTATGAAAACTAGGACTTGAATCAAGCTCCAGGATCATTTCCCCTGAACTTGGCAAATCACTATACTCCACCACTGCAAACACAAAGATAATATACATGATATTCACACAATATTCAACACATGCTGTAAATGTATCCTCAACGCATGGTACTAGTGTATGCTACATTGCACAACAAAGATACTGAACTAGGGTTTTACTTTCTATGTACTGATTTGCAAGTGACTGAGAAACGCATAATTGACAACACACATGGTTAGCATGTCAGGCAGGACCTTGCATCTGTGCAAGGTGTAAGAGTCGAGACCAGAAAACTACATTCAAAACTGAAACATTTCAAGACAGTCTAGTCTTCACTATAAACTACAAGACAAAATTAATACACAAACATTACATCACATATATATCTATGCATACAAGACAAAAAGTTGAATAATGAAAGAAAACATCATCTAGTGCTTATACATGATGCTGTATGGGATCTGAAAACTCACTGATGGCTCTCATCTGTCTAACTGACATGAGACAGATGAGAGCCAATAACAGGTAGGACAATCAGAGGTGGGAACATTGACAAAAGATACACTCCCTGCCACTAGTCAGTGGTGCCTATCAGATGTAATCCACCCAAAAGAACCAAGAAAAGCATCCAAAAACCCTGAGGAACTCCTCAGACAAAGGTGATCCTCACCCAAACCAATGCAAACAACTCACACAAGAAAACTGTAGACCACTTGTAACTGTGCAGCACACCAAAGAAATCATAAAGACAGTGTTCCCCTCCACCCAATCATTAGCACAACTGGCTCATACCCTGACAATGTATCCAAATACTTAACAAGATTACTTACGAGATAAAGCAGCTCGCCCATCAAGAATTCTGACTTCGCAATGAAGATACACAACCTGACTATCCACGACAACACCACAATGATGAGTTTCGATGTGTGAAACTTTTTTACAGAAACATCCCACTGTCAAATGACAAGACACTACCTGAACACACAGAAATAAGTGTTGACTCCATTATGATGCCACTGAAGCAAAGGCCACACTAACTGTGTTTGATGTGTAGATTACATGTTTGTACTCCGGCAACATGAAAAAGATAAACTAGAGAACTTCTCAACACCATACAACCATCCATTCGCAATGGAGACATACAGGAATTAACTAATCCCTTTTCATGACATGAAATGATACACCAGATACTGTATTGGTCTATAGTCATTACTCCTACCACTACCCAGAGTCTATAGTCATTACTCCTACCACTACCCAGAGTCTATAGTCATTACTCCTACCACTACCCAGAGTTAGGGAACAGGTTACAAATCCGTATGATGCGAGTCGTTACATGCAATAATATCCAACCACATGCTAGCATCAAATGCAAGAAACGTGTAAGACATCATATATATTCCTACAAGGTGAGAGGAGCCAAACCAACTTTCTATAGCCAATCACAGCAAGTGCCATGTCAAGTGTCTAAACCTGCTTACCTCCCCCTGCCCCACCTTTTTGCTAGCACAAAACATATCTCCCAAGTGCCTTGTTCTAAGCAGCATCCATACAAAATCTGACAACTTCAAATTAAGTCATTAGTAATTAAACACAAGACTACAGAACATATAAGGCATTGTATACTCTTGCAACCATCCCACTAGACAATTGCTAAACATACAAGTACCAAAGATGACAATAAAGACTTTTGACAAAATCTTCCTGCTAGCTAACAAACTGGCTGAGGCAGATCAAGGAGGGTCTAGAGGAATGGGAAATGAGAAAGAAGTGAGGAAATGGGAAATGAAGAAATGAGGAAGTGTGGGCACGTTTTGACAACCTGGTTTACAATCTCACATCCTCACAGCCCAGCCAGCAGGCATGCAGGAAATTATCATAGTGGCTAGTCTTCCAAGCTGATAAGTTCACCATCATGGCTGGAAGCTTTATCAGTGAGGTCATAGAGTGATGGTGAGCAGCTCTGAGTCTAAGTCAGTAAGACGTGACAGTATGTGTGTGGGTTGGTTTTGGGAAAGAGAGTGGTGGATTACCAGCTGACATTTATCTTGTGATTTTTGTGATAAAATTTATGTTCATGATAGCTAGTAGTCCACACTAGACAGGAAGTAGCAAGGCAGACATATGCAGATTTGCTGTAGTCTTCACATTCTAGCTTCTCAAGACTAGAGTTGATACACCTTGATAACTAGAAGCACTAAATCTGCTCCCTTGAACTGCAGTTAGGCATGCACAAAATGTGTACTAAATGGTAATGTGAGTTTGAACCCCATCATCACACTACTGCTCTGACTTTGACTTGAACCACTCACAGGACCATCTGGCAGACAGGCAGACATGCTGAAGGGGCATTTATCTATCTATCTATCTATCTACCTATCTATCTATCTATCTATCTATCTATCTATCTATCTATCTATCTATCTATCTATCTATCTATCTATCTATCTATCTATCTACCTATCTGTGAGCTCCATTACTTCACCAAGGACCTCATTGACTTCTAGCCATGTTATGCATAAAGACCGGGTCACCACAATGCTTGTCTATACCAAATCTCACCCACTGCCAGACAATGGAGAGAGTAGCCATGTGTACACAGAAAAAAAAAAGTGTGCTAATCTGACACAAGAAGTGTGTCAAAAGTGATGTCTCCAGTTTTGACACACCTACACGCATGTCAAATTGTTAGGTGTGTCAAAACTACACATGTGCTAACTGGACAGTGTGCCAAATTACTAGTGTGCTATTCAGCAAGTGTGCTAAATAACAAGTGTGTTATTCTACCAATGTGTCAAAATTGGTGTGCAAAATTAGCAGTGTGTCAACTGCCATGCAGCTGATCCCTCACTTAGTGGGTGGAGCTTTTACATGCAATTTCCAATGAAACACTGTTGACTGTAAGCAAAATATTATAATTATGACATACAGCAAGTTAAAAACATACTAAAACGAGCAAACAATAGTTATGCTATAACTTACGTTACAGCATTTTATACAAATACGTATGTGATTGAATTACTACATTGTACAAAAATGTGTCAATATACTCTATACATACAAAAATGGCATTCAACTATGCATATAATAATTATACATTTTATGTACCTATCAATCAGTTACTTGTGTTCAATTGTTAACATCCATCTGTGAAAGAATAGCACATGCAATAATTATTCATACTAGTCAGGTCATGCGATAGAGGAATTGTAATCACATTTTATTATTCCATTATACAAGTCATGTGGGCCATCTTGGAGGACCAAACAGTAGTGATTATCATATTAGCGCAATGAACTTCCCGCCCTAGCAATGATCCTACAAGTAACATTCATTTCTCGCAAAGGTATGTTGAATGTCTTCACTAACCCTCTGCATAGTCTAAAGTTGAAGTTAAATGCCCGAAACAGGTCTGTAGAAATGTAAATTTTTGTATAATTGCTTTCCTTCAATTGGCTTCCAACATGGCAGCATGTGTACTGAAAATATTTCAAAAGTGTGGCAGCTATGAAATTCAAATGCAATTCCTCTACCAGAGTATGTGACGAAATCACACAGTCAGCATCTCAGAAAGGCTCATCTTGTTTGTTGTTATTCATGCATACATGGAAATCCCTGAACGTAATCACCAGGGATAAGGCTAGATGTATTAAACATTGTAACCACTCACTTGGCTATGAGCCTCTTCAAGCAGCTGGGGTCTCCAAACTCAATTGGTGTAGCGAGGAGAAGTAAGCAGGCCTGGAATGTATAGTGGAAGATGGTCATGATACAAACTAGGTTTGCAAATTTATCAAAGAGTACAAAAACACAAGCACTGGACAATTCCCAAGCAGTGCACAATCAATGATCCACATCTTCCTGAAAACAGGCAATCCTAGGTGTAATGAAGAGTCATCCACTCAGCAGGGTACATTTCAGAAAATACAAGGCCTTGTGTACAACTTATGTTCTCCGCACCTCATAAATGTACTATGGCTCCACCCCCCCCCCCCCCCCCCCCCCCGAAGCCAGTTTAGAAGAGATTAAGGAGGAAGATCAAATGCAAATTCAGACAACTGGAGTTGTAATAAGTAGTACAAGCTTGCTTACCAGCAGTTTAAACCACTTGCAGGGCATCATGGAGATTGAACCTTGTGGCCTGGGTACTTCTGAACAATGAGGCATTAATAGCCTGGAGACAAAGGTCCTGTGTATGGATATACAAGTGATGTGAATAAATCATCTGGGGCTTTTAAATAAAAGCCTTTGTTCTCCCTATCTCGTACCTTTCCTCTCTGTGCATATACAGCTTCCAGAACCTCCCTTCAGAAAATGTCTTTGGGAAGGCCGCAGACTCACTCTGTGATGCTTGTGTACCTATCACCACCACAATCTCTCAGACAAGATCAGTATAGAGGAAGACTAACTGGTCTAGCTAGTCTGGTAGTTGGTGGAAGGATGAGAAGGGAAGAAGCAAGGAGGTATAAGGTAGAAAGAACTGAGAAATAAATAGCTACTTTAGCTATTTTATATGTAGTAAAAGAAGTACATTTATAAATTCATTGACTTTCAGCCACTTCTTACCACGGTGGTGTGAAGTCTCAGCGATGTAACCGCTCCGCACTCCTTGTCACCGAAAGACATTCGCTCCCGTGGTACATCGAACTTGTAAGCCCTCTCCTCCACTCTAAGCTTAGGTACCATTGTGTTGCTGGCGGAATTTTCACGAAGGGATCATATCAAAGAAGACGAACTTGAAGTGTACGATCGAAGTGAGAAAATGCGAAATAGCGCGTGCCAAGTTGCGCATGCGTACAAGGACTGAGCCACGCCCCTGTCATTATTAGCCCCACCCTATTTGCGAGGCTGGCTCCTGTACTTCTAAGTATAAGTTTCTGTAACAAAACAGACTCTACATACACGCTACTACCTGTCATGATGGTTGTTCTCTCCAGACTAAAGCTACAGGAGTTGGAAAAGTTATTACATGATCATGTATGTTCATATGTAATATGATTCAGGCTTGAAACAGCTAATACTTCACAAAACTGCACAAAATGGGTATCAAACAGTTCCATTTGATGTGTGCATTCATAATCTGATGTTTGTTTTCATTTTGGAGTGAGTGTTCAAATAATAGTCCAGGTACGGTTGTGATTTTTTTACCACTTGTACGTATCGGTCACTTGTAACTAACAATATCATCCCTCAAACAGCTAATACTTGACAAAACTAGACAAAATGGGTATCAAACAGTTCCATTTGGTGTGTACATCCATAATCTGATGTTTGTTTTCATTTTGGAATGAGTGGTCCAAAAATAGTCTAGGTACGGTTGTCAACGTATCGGTCACTTGTAACTAACAATTTCATCCCTCAAACTGCTAATACTTGACAAAACTAGACAAAATGGGTATCAAACAATTCCATTTGGTGTGTACATTCATAATCTGATGTTTGTTTTCATTTTGGAATGAGTGGTCCAAAAATAGTCTAGGTACGGTTGTGATTTTACCACTTGTACGTATCGGTTACTTGTAACTAACAATTTCAGGCCTGGAACAGCTAAAACTTGACCAAACTAGGCAAAATGGGTATCAAACCGTCCCATTTGGTGTGTACATCCATAATCTGATGTTTGTTTTCATTTTGGAATGAGTGGTCCAAAAATAGTATAGGTACGGTTGTGATTTTACCAATGTATCGGTCACTTGTAACTAACAATTTCATCCCTCAAACAGCTAATACTTGACAAAACTAGACAAAATGGGTATCAAACAGTCCCATTTGGTGTGTACATCCATAATCTGATGTTTGTTTTCATTTTGGAATGAGTGGTCCAAAAATAGTATAGGTACGGTTGTGATTTTACCAATGTATCGGTCACTTGTAACTAACAATTTCATCCCTCAAACAGCTAATACTTGACAAAACTAGACAAAATGGGTATCAAACAATTCCATTTGGTGTGTACATTCATAATCTGATGTTTGTTTTCATTTTGGAACGAGTGGTCCAAAAATAGTCTAGGTACGGTTGTGATTTTACCACTTGTACGTATCGGTTACTTGTAACTAACAATTTCAGGCCTGGAACAGCTAAAACTTGACCAAACTAGGCAAAATGGGTATCAAACAGTCCCATTTGGTGTGTACATCCATAATCTGATGTTTGTTTTCATTTTGGAATGAGTGGTCCAAAAATAGTCTAGGTACGGTTGTGATTTTACCACTTGTACGTATCGGTTACTTGTAACTAACAATTTCAGGCCTGGAACAGCTAAAACTTGACCAAACTAGGCAAAATGGGTATCAAACAGTTCCATTTGGTGTGTACATTCATAATCTGATGTTTGTTTTCATTTTGGAATGAGTGGTCCAAAAATAGTATAGGTACGGTTGTGATTTTACCAATGTATCGGTCACTTGTAACTAACAATTTCATCCCTCAAACAGCTAATACTTGACAAAACTAGACAAAATGGGTATCAAACAGTCCCATTTGGTGTGTACATCCATAATCTGATGTTTGTTTTAATTTTGGAATGAGTGGTCCAAAAATAGTCTAGGTACGGTTGTGATTTTACCACTTGTACGTATCGGTTACTTGTAACTAACAATTTCAGGCCTGAAACAGCTAATACTTGACAAAACTAGGCAAAATGGGTATCAAACAGTCCCATTTGGTGTGTACATCCATAATCTGATGTTTGGTTTCATTTTGGAATGAGTGGTCCAAAAATAGTCTAGGTGCGGTTGTGATTTTACCAATGTATCGGTCACTTGTAACTAACAATTTCATCCCTCAAACAGCTAATACTTGACAAAACTAGACAAAATGGGTATCAAACAGTTCCATTTGGTGTGTACATTCATAATCTGATGTTTGTTATCATTTTGGAATGAGTGGTCCAAAAATAGTCTAGGTACGGTTGTGATTTTACCACTTGTACGTATCGGTTACTTGCATGTAACTAACAATTTCAGGCCTGAAACAGCTAATACTTGACAAAACTAGACAAAATGGGTATCAAACAGTTCCATTTGGTGTGTACATTCATAATCTGATGTTTGTTTTCATTTTGGAATGAGTGGTCCAAAAATAGTCTAGGTACGGTTGTGATTTACCACTTGTACGTATCGGTTACTTGTAACTAACAATTTTAGGCCTGAAACAGCTAATACTTGACAAAACTAGACAAAATGGGTATCAAACAGTTCCATTTGGTGTGTACATTCATAATCTGATGTTTGTTTTCATTTAGGAGTAAGTGTTCTGAAAATAGTCTAGGTACGGTTGTAATTTTACCAATGTATCGGTCACTTGTAGCTAACAATTTCATCCCTCAAACAGCTAATACTTGACAAAACTAGACAAAATGGGTATCAAACAGTCCCATTTGGTGTGTACATTCATAATCTGATGTTTGTTTTCATTTTGGAATGAGTGGTCCAAAAACAGTCTAGGTACGGTTGTGATTTTACCACTTGTACGTATCGGTTACTTGTAACTAACAATTTTAGGCCTGAAACAACTAATACTTGACAAAACTAGACAAAATGGGTATCAAACAGTTCCATTTGGTGTGTACATTCATAATCTGATGTTTGTTTTCATTTAGGAGTAAGTGTTCTGAAAATAGTCTAGGTACGGTTGTAATTTTATCAATGTATCGGTCACTTGTAGCTAACAATTTCATCCCTCAAACAGCTAATACTTGTCAAAACTAGACAAAATAGGTACCAAACAGTTCCATTTGGTGTGTACATTCATAATCTGATGTTTGTTTTCATTTTGGAATGAGTGGTCCAAAAATAGTCTAGGTACGGTTGTGATTTTACCACTTGTACGTATCGGTTACTTGTAACTAACAATTTCAGGCCTGAAACAGCTAATACTTGACAAAACTAGACAAAATGGGTATCAAACAGTTCCATTTGGTGTGTACATTCATAATCTGATGTTTGTTTTCATTTTGGAATGAGTGGTCCAAAAATAGTATAGGTACGGTTGTGATTTTACCAATGTATCGGTCACTTGTACGTAACTAACAATTTCATCCCTCAAACAGCTAATACTTGACAAAACTAGACAAAATGGGTATCAAACAGTTCCATTTGGTGTGTACAAATCTGATGTTTGTTTTCATTTTGGAATGAGTGGTCCAAAAATAGTCTAGGTACGGTTGTGATTTTACCACTTGTACGTATCGGTTACTTGTAACTAACAATTTTAGGCCTGAAACAGCTAATACTTGACAAAACTAGACAAAATGGGTATCAAACAGTCCCATTTGGTGTGTACATTCATAATCCGATGTTTGTTTTCATTTTGGAATGAGTGGTCCAAAAATAGTCTAGGTACAGTTGTGATTTTACCACTTGTACGTATTGGTTACTTGTAACTAACAATTTCAGACCTGGAACAGCTAATACTTGACAAAACTAGGGAAAATGGGTATCAAACAGTCCCATTTGGTGTGTACATTCATAATCTGATGTTTGTTTTCATTTTGGAATGAGTGGTCCAAAAATAGTCTAGGTACGGTTGTGATTTTACCACTTGTACATATCCGTTACATGTAATTAACAATTTCAGGCCTGGAACAGCTAATATTTGACCAAACTAGGCAAAATGGGTATCAAACAGTCCCATTTGGTGTGTACATTCATAATCTGATGTTTGTTTTCATTTTGGAATGAGTGGTCCAAAAATAGTCTAGGTACGGTTGTGATTTTACCACTTGTACGTATCAGTTACTTTTAACTAACATTTTCAGGCCTGGAACAGCTAATACTTGACCAAACTGAACAAAATGGGTATCAAACAGTCCCATTTGGTGTGTACATTCATAATCTGATGTTTGTTTTCATTTTGGAATGAGTGGTCCAAAAATAGTCTAGGTACGGTTGTGATTTTACCACTTGTACGTATTGGTTACTTAATGTTGTAACTAACAATTCAGGCCTGGAACAGCTAATACTTGACCAAACTAGACAAAATGGGTATCAAACAGTTCCATTTGGTGTGTACATTCATAATCTGATGTTTGTTTTCATTTTGTAGTTCTTGAAATATTTTGAGTGTGTGTGATATGTAATTAATTTATTGTATATTGTCAGTCACATATTATACCATTGCATGACAAGCATCAGAGTATGATCGTATACACAAACTATCACAAGTGTGTGCCATGCAGTTGCTGTGTTAGTGTGCTGATGAGGAACTAGCACAGGTAGTGTGTCATACAGTTTTGGTGATGAGGAACTAGCACATGTGGTGTGTCAAACTGCTGTTATGTCAGGGTGCTAATACGGAAATTAGCGCTGGCATGTGCTACTCGGTTATGTAGCACAGCAGAGCATGCCATTTTAGCACACTCCAGTGCTGAATTTGACCATTTAGTGTGTTAAACATATAAAATAGCACACTCTGTGCTTATTTGGCACACCAGTTTTACCCAAATAGCACACCAGTTTTTTTCTGTGTACAGGCTCTTAGGGACAGTACGAGGCTAAGGTAAGCAAGCAATGGTCTAGCTTGATAAGAGTGCATGGGAACTCCCTGCCAGCCAGCCAGTCAGGATGGGAGGATGTGAGAGCAGACATGTCCCATACACCAGCCATCCTGTCTTTCGTTATTTCTCCATTTCTCAATTTCCCCATTCCTCATCTCATTTTCCCATTCCTCACCTCATTTCCCATTCCTCACCTCATTTCCCATTCCTCATCTCATTTCCCATTCCTCATCTCATTTTCCCATTCCTCATCTCATTTTCCCATTCCTCATCTCATTTTCCCATTCCTCATCTCATTTTCCCATTCCTCATCTCATTTTCCCATTCCTCATCTCATTTTCCCATTCCTCATCTCATTTTCCCATTCCTCACCTCATTTTCCCATTCCTCATCTCATTTTCCCATTCCTCATCTCATTTTCCCATTCCTCATCTCATTTTCCCATTCCTCATCTCATTTTCCCATTCCTCACCTCATTTTCCCATTCCTCATCTCATTTTCCCATTCCTCATCTCATTTCCCATGTTTGTTTTAGGGCAACCCCCCAGAGAGGAACTTCTCATTTGGAAACACACAAACTTCAATCAGTACACAGGACTTATAGTTAGTGAGATTTAGAATGCAATATGGATCAACATAGTCAAGGATGTCTTCATTTGTTATACTCATGGTACTTTTGGTCCACTGCAGTAGATGAGTATGACATCATATTCTTCACAGCTATCTATTCATTCGCTGATGAAGGCTATCAAAGTAATGTTGGATTTAAAAATGCTTTTTTTGCTGGCAAAAATGTTGATGAAATATCACTGTATTATGATCCATATTGCACTCAAATTGAAATTTTAGTTATATTGTGATATAGAGTATAGCAAATGAATAGTGGTTGCAGAGAACAGTTCCATAAAGTAATTACTTTTTCTCCCTTTAAATAGCTCCAAACCATTTGTAGAAGTTGCGATGTGGTTTCCCTCCACCTGTGGTTCCACTTCTTCCACCGTCTTTTTCAGTAACAATGGACCCAACAGACTAACCAAAATTGCTCCAGTTGGGGCAGTCAGCACAATTGCAAGTACAGCTATGGTCAAAACCTACAACAGAGTGATGCAGAGATATACACAATTAATTGACCTCCAATATATGTTAATAAACATCTAACATCAAAAGTGTTCAACAACATACACAAAGCTTCCTAAGGGCTCACAGCCTACAGAAAAAGTACTACACACCAAACACCAGCTTTCTGACCTGTCTTCCAAGCTGTTCAGCCACTGGTCCTTCATTTCTGGCCATAGCCATTTCCAAAGCAAATGAGCCAATGGCAGCCTGAAGGAAAATGATTTTACAATGTGAGGATGATGCATTACTCACGTTTGCATCAGCTAACACACAATGGAAAAATAAGGAGAAATGAGAAGGTTCAAGTGGGATATGTACTGGAACCACAGTTGAATGTTGAGCAAAATACAGCTACATAGCCATTCATTTGTTCTTGCAACAGCAAATACAAGTAATGCTCTCTTGTTTCGTGTGAGTCTTGTCTCAGTTTGATACATGTGCATAACACCAGACTTTTCCAAGCAAAGATTTTGTAGTGTACATAATAATAGAGGCCTGAACTAAGTATGAGAAATTTGACAGTGAAAGTACTATACACATACTCTAATCATGCAGTCTAGCTGTTAAAGTATTTCCATACTTGCACTGTGGCCTTTGGTAACCACGCAACAGCTACGAGCAACATCTCCTTGATGGTGAATCCATTTCCAAGAACCACCAGGAAACTGACTATAATCCGCAGCACGAGACCAACCACAATTAACACAACGCCCTGACCTAAAAGAATGCAAATCCAGAGAAGACTAATGATAAGAAATTTCCTGAACACTAGGATGCTGTTTTTAGGTTAGCATAATTTAAATATGCATGTACTCTGCACATCCGCACGTACTGTAAAACACTGTGAACAGGCATCACAATACTGCTGGGCAGGCAATGTGCACAATGTAATGCCAAAAGCAAAGAATGGGGAGAGAAGTGATGAAGCAGAGAGCACAAAACCACCACACAACTTCTCCACAGTATCCGTTTTGCTACTGTTCTTGGTTACATTCACAAGCCAGAAGCATGGTTCAAACAGCTGACACATATCCAAAATCTGCTTTATGTAGCTAGGAGACACAGGACAACTTCCACAGGTAAGACAGATCTCCCCATTCAAGATCCAAGTATATACTGCATGCGTAGGAAGCATGTGCTGCTACAGCTGCAAGAAGGCTTTAAATTTTGACCTTTGACTTTAGAAGACTGTAAAGACAATATTAAAGCATTAGTTAAACTTCTCATTCAAGGGAAAACCAGTCCAGAAATCTCACAACTAGAATGGCCTAAAACATACTCAGGCGTATTTAAGCATAGCCAGTGTATAGCACCAAAGAGATAACTTATGTAACAAACTGCCATCGCAATTTATAATCCCGAATACCTCCTCACTGTTGTTAGCATGAACTGTTGTCTGCAACAAGCCACTACATCGTCGATTTGTTTGTTATAATCATTCCTTGGCAGTTTGCAAAATGTTAACATTTAGAAACTACAAGACTTAGTATTAATACAGTGATCAAACAAAAGTATATACCATGGAAGTCAAGAACACAGCTAAAACCACCCATCCTGTAAGAATGACACCTGCTCAAAAGGATGGAAATCAAAGACCAGCCTGAAGGGATTGATTGGAGAATGGCCAACTACAAGGAGCTGTAAAAACCCACCAACACTAACTTTGTGACCAAACAGTATGTGCAGTGTCTGTATCACGTGGGTATACTTTACATCACACGCCCTTAGCCACAAAGAAAGGTTCCAGGTTTTCTTGTTGAGTCGACAGTCAGCCACCTTCCGAAAGAGATGTCATAGTATGCGGTGCCTGAGTGACAGTGAAGGTCTTAAATACTCATCATTGTATGTAGATCGCCGCTTGTGCTGGGAGGCCTACAAATTCAAGTTCAGGTGATTGTGAAGATGGACTACAGTCCTCAGAACGAAGATGCGATATTTAAGTACGAGTCCCTTGTTGACGCAGATAGACAGATGAGGCTGAAGAGTATGAACCAGCTGCAGAAGCAAAGCCAGAACACAAGACTGAATATGATAGTGCAGTACTTGGTTAATGATATTCATGATCTTTTCAATCACGTGATTTAAGTTTGAGGGTACAAAAATTTCAAACGTTAGTACCCACAAAAAATCGTCAACTTAAACAGTGCCACTGTGTGAAATGTAAGCCACCAGAATGACTGGGAAGGCCAAGAGTTCGTAATATCACCATTAGTACCCTCAGAAAGACTTAGATTAGAATGAAATGCAAGGAGACAAGTTGATGGAGCTAACACAATGGGTGGAGGAAAGTCAGGTGCTCAAAACAAATACAAGATAGACAGCCAAAAGGTGTTTACACCTGTCCAAAACTGTATTGACCAGATACTTCTTTGGCTCAAACCCTCGTCAAAACAAAGTCATTCTAGAAACAGTTTATCAGCGTGGTATCCAGTGTGGCTCAAGCTACACTTCCGAAGGTGTGCATCACACAATGGATCAAGAATATTGATGGGTGGAAACAGTTTTCCATGCATCCTTTCTCAGTTGAAATGTGTGAGGTTATCATTTTTGGCAATACATGTAGTGAATTTGATATATATAAACATAGTTGATCACCAGATGACAAGGGAACTGCCCTGGCTCTTTTGTAGCACTTGAGTCTTTTGAAAACGATACATATGTTCTGCAGCACTTTTGTCTGTATTCGATACATATAAAGACAGTTGATCACGAGATGACAAGAGAACTGCCTGGCTCTTTTGCAGCACTTGAGAACAATACATATGCTCTGCAGTACTTTTGCAAAGAAGCTACAATCAAACATCACTTACACCATTACCCTGACTCACACAATTCAGTCAGTAAAAGATTTAAAAGTAGTGTAGCTCTAACTTTCCTCAAAGAACCATGTTAATAATGATCTATACCAGCTACTAGTGCTTTTAATGAAGTTAGACACATTTAACATCAGAGGATCAGCTGCATGGAGTTTGCGTATGTGCAATAGGGCTAATTAGTGACAGATCAACATGAGCAAGCAATACGAGGACCGTTCTTGTCAGCACTTTCAATCCATGGCAATCCGTGTTGTAGAAGCAAAATGACGGGGAAACGGTAGCGCCGAAGGGTTCCTTGTCTGCAGATGGTGCGACAGGCATGAGGTGGCTCACACCCGAGGGGCTCAAGCACATGATATCCACATCCGTGGCAGAAGCAGTGAGGCAGAGTCTGCGCAGTGTGAATCGGCACCAGTTGGAAAGAGGATGGCGGCTCATCAGCAGCATTGATGGAATCAATGGCAAAGCACGAATCAGAGGCTCCTATGGATAGGAAATCCTCCGAGAGGGCACATATACATGTAGCTGTGTATTTTGTGGCTTAATTATACTGTTTGTGTATGCTATACAACACTGTGAGGCTGGACAAGCAGATATGGAAACAAGTCTGAAAACCCAAGAGCAGTCTGAGACCCCAGAAGCCACACAGATACTGCTAGATCGAGATAGTCGAAGAGACACACAAACTCCGCTATTCGAGCAACGTGCTGTTCAGCGCAAAATGTCTTCTTTCCACTCAAAGTTGATGTCGCTGGAGTTCCACCATTGCAGTACATGCTTGGAGTGTTTCCCTGACCTATCCATGTCAGCTGTTTGTACAGAATGCAGACACTGCAATCAAGACAGGCATATCCCCAAGCTGTACTCAACAGCCAACAATACAAACCCAGGAATAGTACCACCTCAGTTACAGGTAAGCACTTCTTGAGCTTTATTGCTTCTTCCTTTCTTTTTCCTGGGTATGCATTGTAATTGAGCTATCCTTTGTCGCATCCTGTAGGGACCATCACAAGTGGAGGAAATGCTTGTCTCTGCTATCATGCCAATAATGTTGATCTACCGGCTACCTCTTGGCCAATATGGCTACACCGGCCACGTCATCAATCTTCCTCAAGATGTGATTTCATTTGCTCACAGTCTGCCGTCTGAGCTAGATGTTCTGGTTGTGAGGAAAGAGAAGGATCAATCACATGTGACTTCCGAGTCTGACATGCTGTTGTGTGAGAAGCTCTTGAGTGGTTGCTGGTAAACAACAAATACTACAGAGCAAACCAGGTGCACATCAATGAAGACGTGCTTCAGCAGCTACCAGAAATAGTCTCTCTTCAATTGTTGAAGATGATACTCTTTCTTGGTGATGGTACTCTCATGCTGCTTCACCTGGTCTTCAAGGGCTTTGACTCTCTTTACATTTTCATTTAATCTCTGCCCATAGTCCACAGTGTACTCTTAACTCGTAAATCAGGAAGAGACTAGAGCAAGAAGAAGAACAGAAAACAAAAGAAGCAGTTCTGAAAGAGGCAAGGGAGAGAGCCAGGGTGGAAGAAGAAGAGAGACAAGCTGTTCGTGCTAAGTGTGAGAAACGGCAAAGAGAAGATGAATTCCAGCAATTCCTACACTATAAGAAGAAACAAAGAAGATGGCGACCAGATTGTCCTGTTCCTCTTCATGAACGCTGCTCGTTTGCTCTGCCAGAAATTGTACTTTATATATTACACAGTGACCAACAATAACAAATTACTACGACAACCACTCGCTCAGGCTCGCCCCACAATGCCTTGCATTCTCTAGTGTATAGGTTTTGTGGCCATCCACAAGCCTGAAAAGCTCCGTCAGCTGTTGGGGTATGTGGTGGACTAAGGCTTTGTGTTGTACCTTTAGTTATTGATTTATTTATGTATTGCATTGTCAATTGTTTTGTGCGACCTTTATGCCTGTTAACCCTGTGTGTACTTGTGGTTTGTAAGTGTGGTTTTTAATTACTTGTGTTGTGGTACACTAGTTTTTGAGTTATGTACTTAGTAACTTAGTCACAGGTTGCATTGTTATGTTCTACAATGGACGCCGCATGCAGCTGCATTGCGTCAGTGTATTGTGCATTGTACATTGTGCTTGGTACGGCTCGTTTGTTGTATTAGTGTATTTTTCTTATAACGTTGTTCACGAACTGTTCGCTATTTTCAATGATCACTTTATTGCTATGCTACTTGTAGGTGATCCCTTACAGCGTACCAAACCCTGATGATTTGAGCCAATGAAGGGGTGATGGATGGTAGGGTTATGACACAATGTTTAGGCAACTAGCGGCTACAGTACCCAGTACAGATTGGGGACAGTCGAACTCTGCACTATATGCAGTGACCTTCCTTGCCCAACAGAATGGCAAAGGAAAGATGTGCCATTACTGTTTAGAGACCGACCACCACAGCAGTGACTGTGCTCTGACTCCCCAGAAGCAGATGGCGGGACAAGGAGGTTCCAGCCTTCTAACAGGTGCAGGAGTGGAGACCCACAAGTTGGGAGGAAACAGTTGAGCATGGCCAGCAAGTCAGATGAGTGCAGACCCTCGCAGGGCAAGTTTCACCAGGTATGGACGAAGTGATAGATAGAGCGCTTACCAAGGTTCCCAACCCTCGGCCAAGACAGCCTGTTATGCATGGAGTAAAGGCTCATGCGAATTCTGGGAGCAGTGTCGGTACCACCACATCTGTGTAAAATGTGAGGGAGACCACCCAGCTGTGACCATGCAAGGATTCTACAGAAAAAGGTGCTTGTGCACTGCTGCATTATTTGGATGACTTCTTGATAATTGGGAAACCATAGTCTGAGGAGTGTGCATGGATGAGCTTGGAGGAAATAAAACACCTAGCTTAGACACTCCGTCTTGTTTAAGCTCAGCCAGCAGTTTGTGCCAATAGGGTGCCAACAACACCATCAACTGCATGTTGAAGACCTCAAGTTTGCTCGTGATACACAAGGGAAAACAATTATGGGCCCCACAAAAACCAGACCACCAGCTAGCTACCTCAGAAACTATTTCTGATGGAAGATGAGAAATGCCCTGCCTGTATTTTGGAGCAATCGATATCCAAAAGGTCAAAAAGCCTGAAGAATGCAGATCCTTTTATACGTCCGATCACTCCAGAGGGCCTCAACCAGGTGTGTGGTATTCTGCTAAGCCAGCAGGAGTACACAATATCAACTTCGTTTATGGAAGAAATAGACACTCTAACAGGGCTGGACTGCATCAGCAAGACATTTATTTATCGTATTCACAAAATTACAGTTTACCAACTGCTAAATGACAAGAAACGTAGCTGCAGTGACTGGACATCGCAATCAGCAATCTCTGAGAGACCACGCAGTAGCTGACATGGATGACCACAAGAGGATGAGCAGTATTCTCACAATATATAATTACCTAGAACTATAGTCAATTCTTGGCTCAGTGTTGACAACTTGGTCAACAACGACGCTAGCTTACAACACACAACAAATCACGAAATTTCTTGCCATACAGCCAGTCAGTTGCCGTCTCCAACACACTGAGAATCTACTACACCCGGTACACCTACGTACCTACCATGCTGACTGAAGATAACACACTAAAGCCATATATCTACCTGAAACGAAGACTGTGGTAGTCTTGAAAAACGTTTGTGTTTGAACGTGCGTGGGCGCCCAGCTTAGTCCACCCCCGAGTGATTAAGTCGTGTCTACTCTTGATGTCATGCACATGATAAAATGTACCAGGCTCTCCCCTTCCTTAGTGGGAAGAGCCTGGGAACAAGGCTAATGCTGTATATACTTTCATCTAAATACACTGCAGCTTCATTCTATGCTTTCCACATGTGTACTCCAAAATGCTAAATATTGTGCCTAGTATAACCACTCACTAGGTAAAAAGAGAACTTCAGGTTGTGCTGGTTTCTCCCTTATGTTTTAATTTTAGATCGTTGCTTGGTTAGCCAGTGTACTGCAAGCTTGGTGTTCCCTGCAAATGAGGACAAAGTCACATATAAAATGTCTTATTCATAGATCATTTGTTTGGTCTTTACCCTTTGATGACGCTTTTTGGTGTTGTCTGACTTTGGCCGCATGTTATCAGTTAGCGCAATCCGCTTTGAAGATGGGTTCTGCGCTAGCAGAAAGGGTGGAACAGGGGGAGGTGGGTGGGTGCACCGCTCTCGGTGACAGTAATGGCGGCTGTTGCAGCTAGCTGCAGAAAAGCCCTGGTCAATGCCGGGTGGGCTATTTGTCTGCTTTCTTGCACAAACTGGCGTAGAAAGTGCTCCTTTCATCTTGTAGGGACTCCATTTCCGGCATTTTAGGCAGCTTTTAGTGTGGAGGAACGTTCTCTGGTCGGAGGGCCCTGACTATTGAATGCTCACTAATGAGTGGGTGCAGCTAAGGTCATGAACCCACAGAGAATGTGTCAATAAAGCTTTGACTCAAGTTTCCAGTGCTAGCTCCAAGCAGTAGTGAAAATACGGACCAAGGAAGGGATCCATAGCCTAAAAAAGACTTCCAGAAAATAGCGTACAGTGGTTAAAGAGTTAACAGGGCTGCACAGATGTGACATGTTGGTGGAAAGCACAGAGCCGTACATAGTTGCTACGAAGAGTGATGAAATCGTGCATGCAGTACCGTATATACAATTATATATGTGGAATCTGACAGCCTTCTTTCAGCACACACTCTGGGTGATGCTTTAGCTGATCTCATCTGTACTTATTTTGTATTCGATACTGCATACCCCAAATCAGTTTATGGATTGCTGATCTTTTTTAAGCTTTTTGTGCTGGGACTAAAGGATAATCAAAAGGTTCCACCATCTGTTTCTTCTCTGTTCACTCCTTTTAGTGCTTATCATAACTCCATACAGGAGTAAAATGTGACTCCTTTGAGGGTTAAATTTGCCCAGCTGTCAGAACTCCATCAAGAGAGTTACTCTTACTCCTTCCTTTCTAACATTGCAGCAAGCCAAGGGAATAGAACAAATGAACAACCAGCTGGCTCCACTCCAATTACAAATGCTCAGGAGGTGTACCCAAATGTGATTTCATAAATTGCACTGTTGCACTGTCTATTTTAATTGTGGATGCAGTTCAAGTTATTCCAGTCATGTTCAGTTTCCTAGTCCACCAGAAAGGCAATGTATTTTTATTGATTCAGATTCAGAAGAAGACTAACTGTTGCAGTTCTTGTGCATAATTGTACACGTATCTTACACAACATTTACACTTGTTGAAAATATATATATATATATGCTGCATTGTACATTGCTTCCACTTTAGGCTGGCATTGTTTTGAGGATAATATAGGTAACTTCTATCACTAAGGATTTATGCCAGCACAATAGGTAAAATTTTAAACCAACTCCAAATACAATGCAATTGCAGCCACTTTTGCAATATTCTGTAGTCAATAGCATATTTGTTGAAAGAACAAGAGTGGGGCTAGATCTCTTGCAGACAACTTGAATAATTAAGACGGAGTATTGTAAAAAAGTGGTAGAGTAGCCTTGCTGCTACAATCCAATGAGATTAAGCCTTCACAGTCCTACAGATCTTTTCTCTCGTGTTCTTTTACATCCTAGGATGTGGCACATCAGTTTGTGTACTGGTGCCTTTTGCATAGTGTTACATCCTGAGTGATGGAGTTGGTAAACTGCCATGTTGCATCACACCAATTCACTTGAGGTCATGTGAGAGGTGACTTCCCAAACCATGTGTAGAAAACTAGAAAATGGCTACTACTGAAGATTGTGAGGAAACTAACTGTGAGTCTCATGACAATAGTGACTTTAGTAGTAGTGGCTACAGTGGAGGAGAATCAGGTTTTATTGTCAGGGAGCAGCAGTGTTGTATCCTTGCTGGATAGACTGCGTTCACCAGTTCAATCTGAGTTGGCCAGGAAGAGGCAAGTATTAACAAACCAACATTCATTGTGGACTGAAGCACTCAAAAGGTGACACTGCTGGTACGCTAGTAAAGTTATGTAGTTTCTCTTGAAAACCATGTAAAGGAGTGTGTTGGAGAACCTCATTTGTGTTTCTGCAGGTAAACTATTCTGTAGAGCCTGTAGAGAAGAACTTTCATTGTCCTCAAGAATCATGTCATATCAGCTAAACATAAAACTGACAAGAATCGCCTGAAAGAGGATGAAACTGACATTGCGGAAGAGGTACAAGCAGGTCCATTCAAAGGGTGAGACACTATCTGACCACACTCAGGTGTATTGTGTTATAGTTGTTTGAGAGCTGGTGTACCACTTAGAAAAATTTGACAGCTTTCGTGACCTGCTGGAAGAATCTGCTTTTCAGTTTATCTGGCAGTTAGCACATGTGTGATCCATTTCCTTTTGTTTTGTTGGAGGAGCGGAGACAAAAATAGGACGAGCTACAAAGTAAAAAGTCTCTGTGATATTTAATGAAATCACTCATGTGGCAGAGGCAATGGCTGTCATTGTCAGGTATGTAAGTAGTGACTGGACGATCTCATGGCACTTAGTTCGTGCACTGCTAGTCACGAAGAGTATGACCAGGGAAGAGGTAGCACGCAAGTTGACTGGTACAATTTCAATCAGCCTGGGAATTGCTTCAGGCAATCTCTTAGCAACAATGAGAAATAAGTGTACTCTCAACAGTGTTGCAATGAAGGTCGTATACCCTCATGTACTTGTTGGCTGCTTTTGTCACACCCCCAAGAGCACTGGAAAGAAGTTCAAAACACCAACCCTAGAGGAGTTTACCAAGCTCTGGATCTCCCTATTCACCCACAGTCATAAAGCCAGGATTGTCTGGAAGTCCACCACTGGCACATCGATTCGTACCTGCTTTGATACTTTGTGGTGGTCCTGATAGGAAGTAATGGAACATCTGCACAATTTGTATGGAGATGTTATAGGTTTTGTACGGAACAATGCAGGCCAATAGCCAGAATGATTCAATTTTTTGAGAGTATAATACGGAATAACGGGCAAGGATTAAGGGCATAATAGGCTACATTTGATAGCATTGGAGAATGGCATAACAGGTACTCTTTTGAGCATGACGTTGAAGAGCCTAGCTATAGTATATCATGGGCCATATGTAGGGATGGCCTCAAAAAAAATGGCGGCCACATTAAAAGTGACTAGTGGCAAGCGACAGGAACGTTGCCATCTCAAAAGATGACATAATGCAAAATGTAGCTCACGTGCAACAGTGAAATTTAAACAGCTCTAGTACAGTTTACTTTGATATTAGCTAGTCTCTAGAACCAGGGGAACAAAGAAGCAAGCAACAGGTGCCTGTTCAGTGTTAGATAAGAAACTTGGAGTAGCCGGAAATATATGATTGTTGTGCATTTTCTAATTGAAGAGCACTGTCGTACATCTGTGTAGATTCTGTACTTTACAAACCTTACCAAATTGAGTTTGATGTATTGTGACACTAGAAAACTTATGGTTAACGCTGGCCTATGAACCATACTGCATGCTTGTGTTGTGTTTCATAATCATCAACCCAATCAACCAGACCTTTCGACAGTATCAAACAAGACTGCCCATGTAGGTAGTAATAGGTCACGTGATCAGGATGAGGTGGAATGTTTTGCTCTGCACTGTGCTGGTGGTGTTTGCTATCTGTCAAATAACTCCCACTTCTAGTGGTGACCCACAATGCTCTACTTTTACGGGAGAATCCGTAGGTTCACTCTTATTCTCTCATCCGTTCAGAGCTGCAAGGCCGTAGTGGCTCCCCCGAACCCGAGCTCCCTTTGCCGACGGTCATCCACTTTCAGAGTGTCGCACCACCTGCTACTGTCAACATGGCTGTTGTTACTCGCCGGTGACGTCAAGATAAACCCTGGCCCCTGAGGGGTGAGGCATCCATGTGGTGTCTGTTCTAAGTCGGCGCCCTCCATGAGTATGGGAGCCATCTCTAGTGGCAACACCATGTTAACTGTGAGCATGGCAGCCATCTCTAGTGGCAACACCACGTTAACTGTGAGCATGACAGCCATCTCTAGTGGCAACACCACGTTAACTGTGAGCGTGACAGCCATCTCTAGTGGCAACACCGCATTAACTGTGAGCGTGGCAGACATCTCTAGTAGCAACACCATGTTAACTGTGAGTATGGCAGCCATCTCTAGTGGCGACACCACGTTAACTGTGAGCGTGACAGCCATCTCTAGTGGCAACACCGCGTTAACTGTGAGCGTGGCAGACATCTCTAGTAGCAACACCATGTTAACTGTGAGCGTGGATCAGAAAGGCATCCTTTGCAAGGTCTGTTGGTGCTGGCTCCACACAAGATGTATTGGTATGTCAGACTCTGAATACTTAGTTCTCCAGAACTCAGATGAACCTTGGTGTTGCTCTATCTGCTTAACTGAGGCCCTGCCTTTTCACAGCTCTTCTGACTCTTCTCTTGATCTCGACCATGTTTTGCCCCCCCCTTGCCCCTCTTCAGCCTCCTCAGCCTGTTGCCACCTCCAAGTATAATCATCACTGCTCCATTTACTACTCAAACTGCCATAGTTTGCTACCCAAGCTTGACTCCCTCCGTGTCCAGGCTATCTCATCTAATCCCAGTGTCATTGCCTTGGTGGAGACCTGGCCAGACTCATCAATATCTACTTATGAAATCTCCATTCCCGGTTACTCCTGTATCCTCGGAGGTAGACATCACCACGAGGGAGGTATTATTCTGTGGAATGACATTCGCATCCTGTCCTCATCCCCTCACCCCGCACTGGAACTTGTAGCAGCGAGTCAACGTGGCTTCATTGAAAACTGCTGCGAGGAGGCAGCTGCTGAAATGGGCGGTTGCTCAGCTACTCCCAGTTCACGTGGACTACTACTGGGTACACTGATAAAACTCTCTGTAGACTTTGTCCACATAGAGGTCACGTAGTAGTCTCGTCCCCAGACCCCACCCTCTCACGAGGAGAAACGGTCTGGTGAACCAAGTCGAATTTCTTGGGCTAGCACACACTTTTGCAACGGTATTACCTAGCAACGTTCAAAACATTTTATGCCAAATCTGCTCAAATAAGGTACGGATACTCAAGTAGAGATAATTACTAAGTGCTGCGTAATAATTACCAATCTTGCAATCTCATTGGTCTTTACCACTATCAGGGCCGTATCAAGTACCTGGAAACTGATCCGTGCATGGGTGTGGTTAACCACACCCCTAATTAATTAAGTGATGTCACATGCTTTAGCCCCGGAAGCATGAGACACTGCTTTCTTTGCCCAAATATGCGTTCGGAAACTTATAGTCCACTTGCCGATGTGGCTTCCCGGGGGATTCATCTTGCATACAGTGGAATCATTGATACTGCTAGTTGCTGTGGCCATGGCGAGGTAAAGCACAAGTTACAGCTCGGTGCAGCTGCAGAAGTGTTAAAATAATTGTTACGTACATCCGTGTGCACAACTTGGATTATAGTCTGCGGCACTCTGCGCATGCGCATTTTCAAAAAAGACCGTGAAAACTGGTCCGGCCAAAACCGGACCAGCCAGACCGCTTGCTACAGCCATGACTATTGGAGAATAAGCCCAAGAAATTCGACTTCCTTCACCAGACCATTTCTTGCCAGGAAGCGCACACAGGCTGGGCACAAGACTAGTCACGAGTCGTAAGACACCATTGCAGTAACAGTTTGACGGTAAGTCTAAATCAGTTTGACACTGCAGCGTAGGGATCTGCGGGATTTATAAAGCCTGCACAAAGCCTCATAAAATTGCACGCTTTGCACTTGGGTTTTATATAAGGCTTTGCTTGGGCAGTGAAAATGTACATTCAAACATCAAACTTCATTATTTAGGTTAGACACCAAAAGTCCGATTTTCATACCTATTATACTTCCCGAGATATGAGCGCTTTTGCGAGTGCCCTTGGGACCGCTTTCAGCGGTGAGCGATTTTCAATTGTTGGTACAAATAGGGACAGAACGTCGAAAAACTCCGTAAATTTCTGTACACGTTCTTTATCACTTTGACTGCACGATATTCGTATAACTACGTAAGTGCTACTAGCAGTACAAAGCAAGTTATGGCTGAGCAAAATCGTAAAACTGTTCAGTAATGTGCCAGGATTTTTCCAGGAATTTCGGGGACTTGTTGCTGCAAAACTGAAATACAGCTGTATTGCAACCTGTTGCATAATCATAGTTTACACAAACTGTACTTTTAGTTGTCTGCTTGTAATTACTAATCGATTTTGGAGGTAGAGTCAACTATATGACAAGGCTGAGGTCTGCGTTTTGACTGTTTGTACTTTAAAGACCACCCTTGGCATCCCCTCCCACCTCTCTTCTCTCCTTAAAAAAAATCATAAAAAAAAACAACAGGAACAAGACACATAAAAGTTTTCTGCACAAAAACAAGTGCATGTAGGGATGGAACCCTCAAAAGCAAGCCAAACAAGATGGGAACAACACCACAACACTTCCACACCATTCCTACATCTTGTGTACCATTTTGCCAACTATGCACACCACAAAACTCTCAACATGCACATTAGCCTATTCACACCCACTAAATAAATGAGCAAGGCACTCACACTGCTCACTACACAGCCTTCCGCAACAAGATATCTGCCACGTTCAGCAGCAATAAAATTTTACAATATGCACACAACACAAGGCATAGTTGGCAAAATTGCACAAGATGTACGGATAGTGTGAAAGTGTTGTGGTGTCGTTCCCATCTTGTTTGGTTGGTTTTTGAGGGTTCCATCCCTACATGCGCTTGTTTTCATTCAGAATACTTTTTTGTGTCTTTTGTATGTGATATAGCATGGTTTTGCTGCAGTATTTGGGATTAATAGCACTCGTTTTGCAGTAAATTGTATTCTGCTGCACTTTGTACAATTACTTTTGCATTACTCATACTGTTCATCTCAAATACCACAGCAAACCATGTTAGTAATACACCAGGGGACAGTATAGTAGCTCCTTACAAAGGTAGATGGTTATATTTTCAAAAGCATTTTGGTATTTCACTCAAAAATACAAGTGCACAATATATATTCCAGCCCCTATGGCTAAACACACTCAATGACTCAGCAATGTTACATGCAGTCTCCCTTGTCATATACCTATCTATAACACCACAGCAACAAATAGTACTTGATTGTTACATCTCTTTCGCAGTACTGTTTCTCCAAAACTTTCCTACTACGATATCATTAGCAGGTAAGCATACTTTCTAGTAACTTTCTTCAACGTGGAATAACATCAAGGGTGGCTCTATTTTAGGAGATGACAGTACTGCTACGTACAGAGTGCCCGACTGCATATTTCCTGGGATATCCACACAGTAAATCAAATCATTCCCACAAATATCTGATACTAACCTCCCTCACTCACCTATAAGTGACGGTGTTATGAACCTGATATCTACTTCACCTCCGATCAGCCCAAAAAGCAATGGTTGGATGAACTGCCACAGGATCCCAAACACTCGAGAAATCAGTGCCTGCAGAATATTAAATCACTGTAACTATATATTATCATACGTCTAACTCACGCTAATGTATGGGAGTCAATGGGGAAGCCTTGCAGCTGCACGCAGTTTATAAAAAGCCGTATTTTTTACTACAAGTCATGCGAGAATCCGTATCAGTACTACAAGTCACGCGAGAATCCGTATCAGGTACTACAAGTCACGTGCGTGCGTCTGAACGTACCAAGCTATACCGGAAACAATATCACTTGTTTGTTGCCGTTGGCATTGTTACTCGTGCTGCGCACTCGTAACAATACAGATGGCAACAAACTCGTGGTATAGCTTCGTACTATGGTGATAGTTATATAGTAAGCTAAAAGGTGCATAACACTATGCTGGATATCAAGAATTATCACTACTAGAAAATGTAGAACATTGTGGGGGCGAGCCTGAGCAAGCTGATACAGGATATTATGTCACTGATGAGTGATGTAATACATCAAGTCAATTATCCTCCTTCATGCACATCCATTTACCATTCACAGGAGGCTTTAAAATGGTTTTTGATTTGCTTTAAATGTCGTATTAACTTTTCATGGCACACAGCAGGATTTGTCACTGTCTACTGTTACATGAGCGTAATAAGCCAAACCTGATGACGCATATGCCAACAAGTTGCAGCAATTTCTCCATCCTGGGCTACACATGCATGGACCAAGCTTTGTACTGAAATCATGAGCTGGATTTCATGGCGTTTATGAGTGCCGTTTTAATATGCATGGCCCTGACCTGAAACCGACCTGCCAGGGCTGCTAATGTGGTTACACATGCATGGAATAAGCTTTACACCGCTGGTTTCTGAGTAGTCAACAACCTTCCATATTAAATTTGCACCGTCAGGCTCGCCCCAATAAACTAGGTGAATGCACAGCATTGTGGGGGCGAGCGTGAACTCGAATGCGATGGATGCGCAAGCACGTGCAGAGCGGCTGGTGCGGTGCGGCTGGTGCGGCGCGGTCTAAACCACGTGGAATATGATGTGTGAAAAAGTGGATTAGTGATGGCAGAGAAGCGAAAGCTGGAGTTTGACAGTTTAAGTGGGGTTTCTGAGGCGGAGAGTGCAGATATTTCTTGCTCTCCGCACTCTCAGCCGTTCCTCTCTCTGTTCCGCGGTTTCAGAGGCACGACGAGCTCTCTCTCGCTCTCTTCTACGCTGCAGTCTGTCTTCTCTGTTCCGTGATGACTCGGGGACTCTTGCTGAAGAATTGATGTACGACTCCATTGTAGAACACGTGGCGTCTGCGCTATACGTATTTTATTGACGTTACGTGCGTTAAATTGGATAGGTTTAGGATATGCGGCACGACGTACGACACATAATTGGGGCGAGCGCAGCGAGCCCCACACTTGTGGTGAAAACGGCGGAAAACTGTCTATATGTTGATTTATATATAGTTAGGGTAGCGCTGTAGTTGACACGTCGCACGTTCTGTCGCCATCTTGTGGTCCTGGGGGTGCGGTTTCACGTGACTTCGATTAACGTTGTGATTGGTTCAAAATAGTACCGCGTATTTCCCGCGAGATTACAAAACAGCTGTGTTGCACGGAATAAAATGGATATCCCTTTACCTGTTAGTTTTGAAGCTAGTGCGTATAGATTCCCAACCTATAAAACTCTGTTGGATCTGAAGGACCATGCTGACCAGCTAGATTACTGGCAGAGGCACCCTGAGGTGCCCTGTTCAGGTCCACAAGAACTATTGGCAAAATGGGTGACCAAACTCTACCCAGCAATTTCGATTCAGCGACCTGGCCGTTTCTACCAGACTGTAGATCGACTGCAGCTACCAACTAAGGCTCTAAAAGGAGATGAGCTCAAAAGCTATCTTGCTCGGACTTGGATACAACGTGTGACAAGAGATCGTAAAGGTATGCACACATAAATATATAAGTATATAAATCCATAGAGCAAACCAAAATGACAGAATCCTGTTAATAATTTCTATTTAGGAACAGCAGTCCTTGAGCAGGAAGGTTTGACTACTTCTGTTCTGGACAAAGTAGTTGACAACCCTTCAGGGAAACACTGGCAGCTTTCCCAAGTTCCAACAAGGAGGTTCTATTCTGAGCTGCACTCCCACCTAAATCAGGATAGAAAACTAAGTAAATGTGAAATAGGAGCCATCTACATAAACATTGATCCACAGCTAAAAGCATATAGAGCAGACAATGCATACCGAGTGATAGAAAATATGTTAAGAACACACAAGAAGAATCTAGACACTCCCATGACCTATTACAAAGCAAGAGTTAGTCGAACAAAATCACCTTCATGTAACGAAAACAAGCTCCTACAAACTCCACCCACCTCAAACCCACACTATTTAAAGAAAAATGTTGACAGGAGAGACAAACGGAAGGACAAACGACTACACGAAGTACAGAATAAATTATATACAGCTAAAACAACAATAGAAAACCTTCAACTTGAGGTTTCAGAAGCCACAGCAGCCCTTACTCAGACTACATCTGGTTTAGAGGCCACAAAACTACAACTGGAGGCAGAACAAAGAGTATCTTTTCACCTTGAGAGTGAGCATGAAGAGCTGCAGGAAATGGTTGCCAGACTTATAGAAGAAAATCAGTCTCTTCAAGAAAATATCACTCAATTAGAGGAAGAGCTGGGCCAAGTTGATGGCATGACCTACAATGAGAAACAGGACGGCCAAGAGTTAGAGCAATTTGTTGTCACAACTACCAATGGAAAACGTTACTCTAATGGAGTCCGAGAGCTATACTATAAGCTTTTGACAATGCAAATTACACCTGCAAAAATAGCTAAGATAATTAAAGCTGTCTTAAAATCCATGATTCCTTCAGTTAATGTAGAGTCTCTAAAACTTCCAAAGCGAGCAGCTGCACTATACATGCGTAGTCAAGAACTTCCTACAGTAAATGACATTCACAAGGCTACAGTTTTAGCTGATGCATCACAAAAGCACCTGAACACAGATGGTACTACTCTCAATCAGCAAAAATTGAACAGTATTGCAGTTAATGATCTATGTTTAAGTGTAGGTGAAGTTCCAGATGGAACAGCTGATTCTGTGGTAGAACACATTGATCGCGAACTAAACCGACTTAGAGAACTTGCCCACAAACTCAAACTGAATGGTGCAAATAACATAAATTGGAATTCCATAGCATCATCTGGTTCAGATGGAGCATCAACCCAGAAACGCTTGAACAAATTGCTTGAGGAGCGTAGAGTGCAAGACAGAGACAGATTTGGAGAGCCCTCAAGGGAAAACCCTACAACTCACCTTGTGCAGAATTTCTGTGGCATGCACCTGGGGGTGAATCTGCGTAAGGCTCAGAATGCAGGAGTCAGGCAGTTTTACAAGGAAGCTACCGAAGACACAGAAAGCAGCTTCCGAGACTATGAGCCAAGAGATCGCTTTGTTCATGAGTTCTGCAAAGTCTTCGGAAAACATGGGACGCCAGAATATGGACATGGAGTATTAGATTTTCCTGACTTCCTTCGTATCCAAGCTGAAAAGTATGGAAATGCTGAAAGGGAGACAAAGTATAAACAAGCAGCAACTATCAAGCTGCAGAGGCAAGTTGGTAGTAGGTATTTTGTTACAGCTTCTAACGCAGCACGAGCTTTTTATCTAGCGCCCATAGCAGCTGAATATCTTGACCAGCTATCTACAACTAAGACATTAAATAAGCTTGAACAGGATTTACAAAAAAAATTAAATAATGATTCAGAGCTTGCGCAATTAAAACTTGATGGCTTATTCTTTTACCACATTTATGCCGATTTAATGATGCTAATCAAATCAAATGACCTGTCCAAGAATGTTCTTGACATGAATACACACTATCTAGAGTTGCAAATCAGCCTAGGAGAGCTTGCACAGCATCCTGAACAGGCACTCAACCCTTACTACAAAGCCTTCCCATCTGAAGAAAGACTCTACTCAGATTCAAAAAAGACAAACCACAGAAAACATAGAGACGCTAACATTATTTATAAATACCTCCTTGCACACAATGAATGGGATGATTCCATACTTTTACCCCGCATTGCAGCAGCAGCTGCAGCAATGAAAGACAAACTCACCAATTACAAAAAGGACCAGCTTCCAGGGGGAAAGTATTGGGCTCCAGACGACAACATCCGACAAATTCTGAGAGAGTTGAAACCACACAATGATATATGTGAGAGTTTGTTGGGCCTCAATGATTGGCTAACAGCACCACTTGTAAATGCCAAGCAGCACACAAAAAGTGCGCTTATTGAAGGCAAGCGCAATAAAACCATGGAGTGGCTAGAAACAGTTGATAAGGACACGGTTATAGACTTAGCAGTGTCAGAAAGGCGAGCTGTGCAGAAACGGAACCAGGAAATAGAGATAGAAGTGCAAAGAAAAAGGATAGAGAAACGTAAAAATGATTTGGAAAAGGCACATCAAAAAGAGATAAGAGCTAAATCTGCTATGGAGAAACTTGAGAGTATCCCAATTATTACCTCAGAACAGGAACTAGAAAATGCTATTCAAGATATTGAAGAAAAGCGATTAAATAGAAAGGAATGCGAAGCTGAGAAATTGAGGCTCATAAAAAATCTTCTTAAACGGCACGCAATTACAAATAAGCGAAAAGTTGTACCATTTTCAGCAAACCGTAAACCTAAAACTTATAATGAGCTAAAAGCAGACTACATCCATTTGATGACCAGCTTAGAACATGACAAACCCCCAACTGCTAAAAAACAAAAATTAGACTTTGTGAACAGTCCAGAACTTTTGGTTGGGAACCGAATCAAGCAAAAATTTAATGAGGATGGGGAAGTACAGTGGTATGAAGGCTATGTTGTTTCATTCAATAGTGATAGTAGGTTACATGAAGTAGTTTATAACGGGGATAGTGAACATTATTTTTATAATCTACTGGAAGATTTAGAGGACGATTCATTACTTGTATTATGACTATAGCATTATGAATAATTAATAGTGGTGTTTTTAAGTGTTATTTTTCAGGTGGTTCTGCTCTATGAAATACAACGGAACTTTGTTCAAACACTAACCAAAGAACCAAACAACACAACTTTCTGGTGAGATAGATCTATATAGCATGGTTTTCATGAGTAAGGGCCACCATTGACCAGTCTAGTAGGCTTCACTACCGCAATACCTGTAAATGATAGACAGACTAGAAGCTAACACAAGCCTTTCAATCAACAAAAGGTACTAGCTACATAACTAGTAGTGGATGTAGTACCTATCCTAACGTTTTGGCCTATATACAGCCACAAAAACTTATTCTATGTGAGCTGGAGACACAAATTCTCCACTGAATGGCTACCAACCGGCAGGTTTGGCAGTAGTAGAGGTGGTTCTACCCTTTGGTTGATCCCATCCCCGCACAAACCTGTTAGTATGGGTTGTCAACTTTGGCCTTGACAGGTGAGGAACCCTCTGTTTCTGAGTTTTCTCTCACTGCGCTCTCCTTTCTCTGCCGCCCCTTCATTGGTCTAGCGTCGGTACCGAATGAACTCGAGCGTCGGCACCGAAAGACTAGTCGACAACCCCCTCGAAAATGGCATCGACGTGAAGCTCTGTAGCTACAGAATCTATTTCCGTAGTTTACAAAAGTATACAGAGGACTCCAAGAGAGAAACGGGGTAAAGTTTCAGAGTTTTGCGGAGAAATGCGCATACCGCGGATGCTCGCGGAACTCGAATATCCACAAAATTTACGTCACGTTTCGTCATGTACGATAATTAATTATTCATATCGGCTACCCTAATATAGTGAATAGTAGCTAGCTACGTTTGAGAAAGCCAGAAAAAAGTTGTATGTACGACTCACTTAAGTTATGGAATCCGAAGAATCAAGGAGTGAAAGACTGAGGCGTAGAAACCAACGCGACAGAGACCGTCGCGCTGCTGAAAGCGCTCAACAAAGAGAGGCACGGTTAGCGAGACGGAGAGTAAGGGATAGAGCCCATCGTGCTTCCCGGTCTGCTGCCCAGCGGGAGAGAGTTTTGGACCACAGGAGAGGGCGATTGGCGTCAGAGACTCCAGACCAGAGAACTGCTCGTCTCGAGCATATGAGCCTCACGCAGCAAAGGAGGATGACCCGTGAGACTCCGAACCAGAGAGAGGCCCGCCTCGAACAACTGAGCCTCGCGCAGCAGCAAAGACTGACCGACGAGACTCCAGACCAGAGAGAGGCCCGGCTCCAGCAAGTGAGCCTCGCGCAACGGAGGAGACTGACCCACGAGACTCCGCACCAGAGAGAAGCCCGGCTCCAGCAAGTGAGCCTCGTGAAACAGAGGAGACTGACCCACGAGACTCCGGACCAGAGAGAGGCCCGGCTCCAGCAATTGAGCCTCACGCAACAGAGGAGACTGACCGACGAGACTCCTGAAGATACAGCAACAAGATGTGAACAAGACAGAGAGAGTCACAGGAGACGAAGAGAGCAACAGTCTGTTCGTATTAAAATGGTTAACTTCCATTCTCACCTAGCAGCTCTACAGGTTTCCAAATGTATTACGTGCTTAGAGAATTTTCCTGGCCTGAATGTCAGGACAGTATTACCTGACAGTAGTGACACCGAGTGTGTACGATGCCGTCGAGACAAGCATATCCCCAAGCTGTACTCATCCATGAACAACATGGACCCTGGTCCTGTACCTCCTGAACTTCAGGTTAGTGTGTCTTGAATGGTTGAATACCATGTATGTGTGTCCCTTCGAGCTTTATAGACACTTATATTAAAGCCCTCCTTTAGCCTTCCATTAAATGTGTTCTGTAGTTTTTAGGACTTATTCCATAATTATTATTAGAAACGGCAACACATATACCACTATACTTTTTATTTTACCAAGAATATACAGTAAGAGTGTACAACCCCTGTATATGGTTTAGGCAACCAGCAGTCAATATGTTTAGTACGAACTTAATATGAAGCCATTCTATATGCTGGTGGCATTATCTGTGTGAACACTAGCATGCAAATACCTTTACTGCTGTGTATTCACACTTTAGCACATCCACTGCTGTTGCCTACTGTCATCCTATCAATATGGGTGGTATAGAAACCATAAGGGAGTTACACACTCTTATTGTAATAGGCCACCATTGCAGCACCCTACAAAACACACACAACTATTTTTTATATTCAGTTGATCACCTTACTGCAGGGCTTGACACAAGTTGAAGAGATGCTTGTTTCTGCTGTTATGCCCATCATGTCAATCTACCGACTACCACATGGCCAATATGGCTACACAGGACATGTCATAAACTTACCCCAGGATGTCATGTCATTTGCTCACAGGCTGCCACGACTACCCTCAGACCTTGATATTGTGGTCGTCAGAAAGGAAGGTGCTGACCAGTCTCATCGTGACTTTCGTGTAAGAAGATTGGTGGTGCATCGTGCTCTACAGTGGTTGATCACAAACAACACCTACTACCATGCGAACCACATACACATTGATGAGGATGCTCTTGCTCAGCTCCCACATGATGGAAATCTTTCAAACATCTCTTCCATAGCAGTAGAAACCCCTGCAACAAGTGACCAGCAGATTTCTGAGGATGATCCATATAATGCCCACCTAGCAAGATCATTTGTCCCAGTTGCCACTCGGTCCATGTCTGAGCAAGAGACTGTCCAACAATCTGTTCAACAACGTCAGTCGGACCACCCTTCAGCTGCCCCAACTTCAACAGTCATGTGGCCTTCCAGTGGGAGAAGTCCCATCAACGAATTTACAACAGAGGGATACTTTACTTGTGCCTTCCCTACACTCTTCCCTAGTGCACCATACAACTACCTCACGCTCGCCCCACAATGCACTGCATTCCCCTAGTATATAATAATATATACTAGGGGAATGCAGTGCATTGTGGGGCGAGCGTGAGGGAGTGTATGGTGCATTAGCATTCCATGTGCATTACCTTTTCCCACTTCTGTGACAATAGTCTCATTTCCAGGCCTTCCCCACCTCCAACTGTAGCCTGTAAAACTACAGGTGGATAACACCTGGGGAAGAGGCTACGTAGGATAGGTGGAGAACGCCTGGGGAAGAGGCTACGTAGGATAGGTGGAGAACGCCTGGGGAAGAGGTTATGTAGAATATCAAATGTATGCCAGTGTTCGTGGAGCAATATAACTTGGGTATGTCCTAATCTTGGGTTCATTGTACACACTCTGTGTCATTACTGCATGTGGAATGATAGCTACTGCTGCAGACAACAAGGTCTCAAAGCATTTGGAAGCGGTTTGAAGAGTTGCAAGTTAAGTGTGAGGGTTGAACATCTTGGTACAAATACATTCCACTGGTTTCCTGTGTCTCAAACTTGTTCACATCTTGGCACTGTCTCCTCAAGTCACGGTCTATAGTGCATGGATATTTGCTGAGCACATACAGCTGTGGAATCAGAATTCTCTCAGCTTTGGGGCATGGAGTCAGGGTGGTGTAGACTATAATATTGTCAGCCCTTTTCACAGCACAATTACTGGAGTTGTGGTAAGAGGGGGGGGGTTAAGAAGCTCTTCCGTAGCTGTTGCTCACGATGGTTATTTGGTCCAGTCACGCAGACCTCTCCGGTTCGGGTCCTCACAAGCTAATCGCTCTGTCTTTAATACACTGAGCACTCCCCGTTGGCGGCAGTGTCACGCAGCATGTTAATAATCAGTCTCCGTCTTGCTAGTCGAGCCTCCCTTTCCTCACCGTTTTCAAGTCCCTGTTACGTTGGTTCTCACTGTTCAGCCTTTCTGCCCTGCTAGTCTTCTCTCTTGAACAACAGTGGTCAACATGCATCAACATGCAATGTGGAAATATTGCATCGCGCACAAATGGGGCAGGATGTGTATATACGGAATACGCACGTACCATATATATATATATATATGTATATAAATAAATATATAAATATATAGACAAATTTTCGTTTTATCCACAAGTGTGGGGCTCGCTCACGCTCGCCCCAACTAGGGGAATGCAGTGCATTGTGGGGCGAGCGTGAGGGAGTTGTATGATGCATTAGTGTTTCATAGCACTACATTTTCCCACTTGCAGGCACCTCATGCATAACAGTCTCATTCCCAGTTCTTCCCACCTTCAATATTTGCCTATGCCAGGGAACTGGAGGCGGGAAATGCCTGGGGAAGAGGCTAGGGTATCAAATGTATGCCTGTGACCAGTGTAGCTTGGTATGTGCTCATCTTGCGCTTGTTGGTGGCCTGAAGGGTTGCAAGTTAAGAATGAAGATTCAACATCTCAGTATGAACAAGTATATACTGTTGGTTTCCTGTGACTCCAACTTTAAATATTGACATCTTGGCACTATCTTCTCAAGTGTCAATAGTGCATGGATATTTTCTGAGCACATACAGCTGTGGGGTCAGGCCTCTTTTGCTGTAGTCTATATTGTCAGCCCTTTTCCTGAGCACTGTGTGTACTGGACTTGTTCATACACAATCAGGAAAGCTGTTGAAAAGTCGCAGTTATTCAATTATCAGCTACCTTGGTCCTACAGAATAATACTTAAAACAGCAAAATTTCCCATGTGTAACACGTTTAGGTCACCTGTCCCACGTGTAACACTGTCCCTCCCTTGTCAAATGTGTAACACATGGGGAACAATTAAGTCAGACTTAAACAGTCAGTGATTAACTTTCCCTATACTTTATATATTGGGGAACAGTTAAAGTCACCTGTAATTAATTCGTTCAAAATGAAGGGTTAGTCCAAAAGGTATGAATACAATTAAAAAACTTTGCACAAGCAGAAACTACTACAGAGGTTTGCAAGTTGCTTGTCCAAACTGCAGGATGCAATAGGCACCGCTTGAATGACCACTAATTGTTTACATAGCTACAGCAATCTAAGGGCACACAATGTAATTAGCATTGCTGACTTGTAAGCTGTGTGAGTAGCCTTTGTGTGTCAGCTACAGAAGATCATCTGCATACCATGTATTCCAGTCAGATCAGAGCCCGTTGTCCTCCCCCTCCCAGTGGTGACCGGGATGTAGCTACTACAGTCTACAGTACTAATAATACCAGTGGCAGAGAACCTAACTATGCATGCAGTGGATTCACAATGACTCCTTTCCCTTCAGATTGACTTATAAGCAAGACTACCAACCCCAGAAGCACTCAGAGAAGTGATTAGGCCCATGATTAAACGGTGTACAGGTCGAGGAGGTTGCTTTTAGACTGATGAACTTTCTAGAATGAAGAAAACCAGGATGAAAATCAAGGTAGTTCAAAATGATGCCACTGAATGTGAGCTGGACAAGCAAAGGGTGCATTGTAAGTGAAGAGAAAGCAAAAGAAATAAAACGTCAGCAGCCAAAGTACAATGTAAACATGCTAGCAATACTTTGGGAGCTCATTTATCCCTTTCCCGATGTCACAAATGTTTTTAGTTTTATATGCAAGGGTCAGAGTGAAACAGTTGAGTTTGTTAAACACTGGTCTGGAGTCTCTGACGCTAATCGCCCTCTCCTGTAACCCAAAACTCTCTCCCGCTGGGCAGCAGACCGCGAAACACGATGGGCTCTATCACTTACTCTCCCGGTCTTGCTAACCGTGCCTCCCTTTGTTGAGCGCTTCAGCAGAACGACGATCCCTGTCGCGTTGGTTTCTACGCCTTAGCCTTTCCTCCTTCTTTCTTCGGATTCCATAAGTGAGTCGAACATACAACTTCTTTCTGGCTTTCAAACGTAGCTAGCTTAGCTATATCTTTCGACATGTACAACATGCGGAAATATTGCATCACGCACAAATAGGGCAGAATGTATATACGGAATACACACGTACCATATATATAATATATGTTCCGCGCAATCTGAGAATTTGCGCAATCTCGAGATTGCGTTGCGCATTCTCAGAATCCCGAGATTGCGCACTATAGTTGCGCAATCTCAAGATTGCGCAATACAGTTGCGCGATCTCGAGATTGCGCAACTATGGTGCGCAATCTTTTACCTCGACGCGCATGTGCAGAAAGCTACTAAAAATGGCGACTTTGTGTAAAATAGCTGAGTTCAGTCACTGATAGCTTGGCTTAGCTTGGTTGAAAACAAACCTGCCTTACCCAGGACGTAGTCAGGAGACTTGCTAGTAAAGTCTGAATAAGCTACAACGCTGGAAACGCGGGTACCCGCTGTGTACCTGAAAATGACCAATAATACACGGCAAAAGTTGGCTGACAGTTTCAGCGAAGGTACGTTTCAACTGTCGCTGCTACAATTAGATAGTATACACTCGATTGAACCAGTAGCGTGTGGCATATAAGCTGACTGTGGCCAACTACGATCGACAGGACTTCGAACGCGACCTACTCCTCTGCAGTTGCCCATCGATATACACAGCATTGCTCAAACATGCCTCCTATGGAGGCAGACGCCGCTTATCAAGGATGTCTTAAATCCTGCAAGCTACACAGTAGATCACTCGCTGTCGGGCGTACAGGCGCATGCGATCTTGAGATTGCACACACGTGTTACGCAATCTCCAGATTGCGCATATGTGTTACGCAATCTCGAGATTGCGCACACGTGTTACGCAATCCCGAGATTGCCAGCGCAATCTCAGGATTCTGAGAATGCGCAACGCAATCTCGAGATTGCGCAAATTCTCAGATTGCGCGGAACATATACATATAAACTAGGGGAATGCAGTGCATTGTGGGGCGAGCGTGAGGGAGTTGTATGGTACATTAGTGTTCCATTACCAAAAGGTAGTGCTATGGAATCCATAGCACTACCTTTTCCCACCTCTCACATAACAATAGTCTCATTCCCAGGTCTTCCCCACCTCCAACTGTAGCCTGTAAAACTAATGGCGAAGAACGCCTGGGGAAGAGGCTATGTAGGCCATCCAATGTATGCCGGTGTTTGTACCGTGGGTATATGTGTGCTAATCTTGGGTTCATTGTACACACTCTGTGTCATTACTGTGAAATAGTAGCTACTGCTACAGGCAACAAGGGCTCAAAGCATTATATTTGGAGGCGGCTTGAACAGTTGCAAGTTGAGGATGAGGGTTCAACGTCTTTGTACGAACAAATATATTTCGTTGGTTTCTAGTGTCTCCAACTTATTCACATCTTGGCACTGTCTCCTCAGTCACGGTCTATAGTGCATTGATAGTTGCTGAGCACACACAGCTGTGGAATCAGGATTTTTTCAGCTCAGAGGTATGGAGTCAGGGTGGTGCAGACTACACTGTCAGCCCTTTTCCAGAGCACAATTATTGGAGTTGTGGTATGGGGTTTTAGAAGCTCTTCTGTAGCTGTTGCTCACGACGGTTATTTCGTCGAGTCACGCAGACCTCTCTGGTTCGGGTCCTCACAAGCTAATCGCTCTGTCGTTAATACACTGAGCACATGGAGCACTCCCCGTTAGCGGCAGTGTCACGCAGCACGTTAGTAATCAGTCTCCGTCTTGCTAGTCGCGCCTCCCTTTCCTAACCATTTTCAAGTCCCTGTTACGTTGGTTCCCACGGTTCAGCCTTTCTGTCTTCATTGTGTCTTGCTAGTCTTGTCTCTTGAGCAACAGTGGTCAACATACAATGTAGAAATATTGCATCGCGCACAAATGGGGCAGGATGTATATATACAGAATACGCACGTACCAAACATACCTACATATAATTATATATATAGACAATTTTCCGTTTTCACCACAAGTGTGGGGCTCGCTGCGCTCGCCCCAATAAATAGACAAATTTTCGTTTTACCCACAAGTGTGGGGCTCGCTGCGCTCGCCCCAATAAAAGAAAGTCGCCGTTAGCATCGCTAGAAGGGGGCTCGCTCACGCTCGCCCCGATGAATTTAGATGTTATGAGGCGAAAATAGAGGAAAGTGAAAAAGCCAGCAGTCGCAAGGAGTCGAACCCAGGACACCTCTGGCTTGAGCCGCCAGTGCTCTGCCACTGAGCCACAACAGCCGGACAACCACCAGCCCTCACAATCCTCTATATGTACTGCACAAGTGGTACTGAATGCCTCAGTATCCGTACATCATACCATATGTCTTCACACTTAAATTGAATGCATAGGCATACAAACACTGTGCATAGTAAAAGTAACAACATGTGGTCCAGAAGTGTTGACAGCTCTTTGCAGCCTTGATCCCTGATCTGTCTGTCAGTTTGTCAGTCCAATGAAAATTTTTTAAATCTGAATATAGACAGGTTAAACGATTTCTAAAACTCACAGTAGCTACATATGGGTACCTCATAGGGAGCAAAGCGGTTCTACCCTCTGCTTTTCCAGCTGTTTCCTATGTCAAGACCGTCCGCCATTTTAATACGGTCAATACCTTGGATACGGTAGAGTCCGGGTATACGGAGATTCGACGCATGTCCACCGATACTTCACATATTATGGAGCCAGAGTCCGGGCACACGCAGACTCGACATGTGTCCAGTCTAGGACGGGAAGCTGTTTACATCAGCAAGGCGATTTTGTAGCAAAGCGATCTTCGAAAAAGCGTTTTTACCAGCATGGACCTTAGAAAAGACAGAAAGCGTTCCCTTAACTTCAGCAAAATGCTGGAAACCCAAGAACACGCACTAGCTCAGGATGCTGAAGAGAGGAAACAAAGAGAAGCCTAGTCAAAGAGAAGGTACACATTAATATGTGTGTTATAAACGTAAGAAATTTGATTAGTAGCATTTACACATTACTGGTCACAATCTTCTTGTCCAAACCTTGTAGGAAGCGTCAATCTGAACCAACCGGTGATGCAGAGGCAAGGAAACAGTCACAGACTTGGGAAAGATGTGACATACAAACGACAACCTCTACACCAGCATTTACATGTATCAGCTTCCCTGAAACAAACACCAGACACCATGCAAACCATGCACTAAGCAGAATATGTGAAACCAAACATGATACCCCTTTACTGAAAACTGTTAAACAACACCTCAGGGTCACTTTGTTCCACAATTATAAGGGAGGAGTACGTCTTCACTGAAGACTTCTATTCTAGTTCTATCATTTTATAGATATCATTGTCATCAATGTGCTCATTACTTATAATACCTTGGCTGATTGCAATGGAGGTAAAATGTCACTGAAAAGAATTCATAGACTGTGTACAAGAACTATTGTTTTGTGAGCTTGAAGTAGCAATTTTCTCATGAAAATTATCATGTTATTTTTATAAGGTCATGAGCGCACAATTTTCAAAACGGTTGGGTGGAAAGCCAAAGAGAAAAGATCAGAAATCGTTAAGATATAAGACTGAGAGCTTCAATACTTGTAAATCAAGTAATTGCAGCATAAAGTACAAAAGCAAGTAAGCTTACAATTTATTCACGTAAAATTTCCTTATGTGCTATTTTTTCTTGCAAATTTCAAAAAGTAAAAGCGAGTTAGGACCAAATAACCACTAAACTCCATCAGTACATTCTCTTTGCTCTTTTGCAGTTTCCTGAACTTGGAGAGTTGGTGGCATTTACCCACACTGCCTGGAGGACTCGCCCTCTCACTGGGAAAATAAAGACTGCCACAGAGAGTGAGATCCACATCCGATGGTGGGAAGGCAGTTACACAACACATTGGAAACCTTCAAATAAAAGGAGTGGAAGGAGTACAGTTCCATTGACTGAGATGATACCCACTCAAGACATTGTATGGAGTTTCATCACAGATGGAGGTAATGGAAGGAGTTTCCCTCCGGTGCTGGATGGGGTGTGGGAATTATTATAAGGTCACGCATGCGCAGGAAGCATCCAGGCAACGTGAAGAAGTTAGCACCACAGTCAGCTACCTTTTTGCTAGCGCTCAATCTACCCCAATCTGGTAGAATCAGTCAGAATGTCTGATGAAGAACGAGAGGAAGAAGCCACCCCGTCCTTCACTCCCGCCCAACAACCCTGGATCAAGCAACTGATTGCCGAAAAAGTGGCCCACGTTGCTCCTCTGACCTCCACTATCACATCAGCAAGCACAGTCCCCATCTCAAATGCAGGTGGTGTTGGTGGTAAGTCCAAGGATAGTGCAAGTCCCAGGATAGTCAAGACGCAGCAGTCTTGGGCGATTGTATCTGTTCATGTGCATGATGTATGTATAAGGGCGCAGTCATGAAAGGCCGAGCGGTTGTCTCGACAATCAACTATCAGTCACAAAAAGCGGTTCCAACATCACAAGCCTGATGGTACAAGGCTAGCCTACCCAGAACCGTCACCCAAGGCCTGAATATTGACACCATGCCTCAATACACCATGAGTATGCCCCAGGAAATTATACTTTGGTAAACTATACTGGTCCATACATCACATTGCTACAGGTTCACAGGGCCCATGCATAGCTAGCACACTCATGCCCCCCCCCCCACCAGCCATGGTTACCATGTTTGCCTTTGCAAAGTGCATGCTCACCCGGGCTGAGTGCTGCTGTGGACCAACTTTCCCCTGCATAATGGTACCCTAGGCATGCTTGCCCCTGAATAGTGCTGCCACGGCATGCTTCCCCTTGCATAGTGCTGCCATGGGCATGCTTCCCCTTGCATAGTGCTGCCATGGGCATGCTTCCCCTTGCACAGTGCTGCCACGGGCATGGGCATGCTTCCCCTTGCATAGTGCTGCCATGGGCATGCTTCCCCTTGCATAGTGCTGCCATGGGCATGCTTCCCCTTGCACAGTGCTGCCACGGGCATGTTTCCCCTTGCACAGTGCTGCCATGGGCATGCTTCCCCTTGCACAGTGCTGCCATGGGCATGCTTCCCTTGCATAGTGCTGCCATGGGCATGCTTCCCCTTGCATAGTGCTGCCATGGGCATGCTTCCCCTTGCATAGTGCTGCCACGGGCATGCTTGCCACTGGATAGTGCTGCCATAGGCATGCTTCCCCTGCAAAGTGCTGCCCCTAAGATCTTTAATGCAATTGCATATGGTTTAGAATGGTGCATTGCAAGGGAAGGGGTGGAGCATGTCTTTCACTACCTAGATGACTTTGCTGTCCTAGGAACACCAGAATCTGCTGTGCACATGGTAGCTGCTAGGCTTGGCTGTAAAAGAGCCATGGTTGACACTGAGTGGGCCAATTCCCACCCTAGCAGGGAACGCATTTGCTAAAAGTAGTCTCCAGTGAAAAACTTAAGGGTTTAAGGGAAGCTGTTTCATCAAGAGTTGATGATTGCACAAAACAGTGGATGGTTACACAGTTTAATGGGAAAGAGCTGGAATGTGAGGCATAGAACTGGCTTCACCCCTGTCACGAACACATACATTGACTTTTGGGGGCTTGTAATGTTAAGGTAAACTCGGGAGCATACGTAAGTACCAGCACTTACATTTCAAAATTGTGCACTTTTGCAGTACCAATAGCACTTTAATCATGGAGTATCATACAACGAGGCTAAATATATAGCATTGCAAAGGCAGTCGTTGTGGTACAGAACTATTGCCATCTACATTCGATCTTCGGCATTGCTGTTGACCAAACACGACTGCATGACCAACCTCCCAAACCACTACATATGCAGCTCGCGCTCGTTGCACATCATCAGC
Organism: Agelas oroides; assembly: GCA_949130485.1. NCBI lineage: Eukaryota > Metazoa > Porifera > Demospongiae > Agelasida > Agelasidae > Agelas > Agelas oroides. The sequence continues at coordinate 4,093,419 of OX422199.1, forward strand.
ATCATCAGGGCCATCACACTAATTGTAGCCAGCTGCTGTGAACTAGATCTACAGGCTACAGTATTGCTGCTACTGCTCTTGGGATAGCTAGGTACTATGTATCTACGCTTAGTCTTCAACGGAAGCTCCGCCCACAGACTTGTTGAACTTTGCAGACTGACGTGTTAGTGTGGTTACTACTACTTAGGTAATTGATAGTGATGGGTGCATAGATTCATATGTAATTGATGGGTACTTACGTATACTATGATATTGCTGGTAAGGCAACCATTTAAGGCCTAACATAAAAATTTTCCACTGGACACACTGACAAAGCCAACTGCTTATAACCCTGCTTCATGCATGTGCATGCTGAGCAATAACACGAAACAACCAGTTTAGTGTGGTGGTGGTGGAAGTAATGAAGCTTTGCTCATTGGTTGTGTTACCAGTCAGTTCCTCAACAAATATGTCCATTCATTTTTGTGGCGTAATTACACACCCCACCACGTTTAAGTTGACAATAACACAATATAAACATTTATGAGCACACACATACCTTTTCTTCTTTATTCCAGCCCAGACCAGCTACAAATGATAACACCAGCACAGCCAAGGCTCCAGCACCTGCCAAATTGGAACCACCAAGGATGGCCCTTCGGCTTCCAAAAAGTGAAAATAGACCAAGGCCAAATAACAAGAAGAATCGGTTCCGCACCTTAGACCCCTTTTTCTAGAAAGACATTTATGGTGTAACACACAGATGTATGTGACATGTACAGACAGGATTAAACAACAGTTAACAATCTGTTATTCCAGAGGCTATAGCAGGAAAATTTGGCAGGAATTAAACTTGGTGAAATGGTCCAAAGTGTCGATTTTTTCATATTGGCAATTTTTAAATTTGGTAGCACTGTTGCTGAAACGTATGATGTAATCGTACAGCATGCAGCTGGGGCGGGGCAGCGCAATATGCACATATACATGCATTGTCGACCTTCGCTTTGAGAGAGAAGAGTCTCAGGTCGTGTGTACAGTAGGCAGCACAAATCCGTCTTTCCTAGAAAAATACTTGTATATCGCCATGACAGCCTCACTTCTCACTAGCTAGCTGAGCTATGACAACTGGACACCAACCCTCACAGTCCTCTACATGTGGTGTGCAGGCAGTAACTGAATGCAATTAAAAGCCTCAGTTGCACACCCAGCAGCTACTCAGTATCTGTCATCGGAATTCCATTACAGGTGGACCGTCATTCCATCAAATACTAACATTTTGCTGTCCATTGGTTGCTGTAGTGATCAAGCACTGGCAGATCAAGCCAGGTGTCCTCGATTTGATCCCCAGCAACTAGCAGCTTTTCAATTTACTCTATTTGACCTCATAACATCTAAACCTCTTCAATACTATGTTGCACTATTTTCAAACTTCACAACACAGAAACTCTTTCCAACTTACAAAATGCTTTGTAGGCAGCAACCACAGGAGTAGTCCAAACACCACACCATAAAGTAAGCCAACGATAATTTGAATTGGCGCCCTAAATATGTCGAGAACCAGTAGACCTGCAAGTACAACCCATAGTACAGCATGGTAGTGCAAACTTTATCACAAGAAACATTACAACAGTCAACACAAACATGAAGACAATGTAGCTATGGCTCAGGATATACTTAGAGTAATGAGTGTAGAAGGTCGATCACCATTAGGTTTCATTCCTGTGGTGTGGATCATCATCTATCATCTTTTCTAACCCGAATGGCCTAGGGATTTGGATTAGCCTGAGCAACCCTTTACAGCCAGTATGTTTTAGAGAATCATGCCTCACCTGAAAACAAACACATGTGATGGTAGGAGACAAATAGATATTCTTATTCACTTGATGGTAGGAGACAAATAGATATTCTTATTCACTTGATGGTAGGAGACAAATAGATATTCTTATTCACTTGATGGTAGGAGACAAATAGATATTCTTATTCACTTGATGGTAGGAGACAAATAAACATTCTTATTCACTTCATACCACCAACCATGTGTTCACTACCTACTGAGACAAAAATGCATTCACAGCACCACACAGGTTTGCTCTAGGATTCATGTGCAGTGTATTCAGCAAGAGAGGATTGTGAGCTTAGGTTTGCCTAGCGGTCTAATGCAGTAGTGAGAGCACTGTCAGGTCAAGTCAAAGGCTCTGTCTCTAACTCCCAGTGACAACTGGCATTCAACATTTCTCTGCTTTACCTTATACAATTGTATAATTATGTGCTGGAACATGCACTAATAGAAGCTGCATCATCTGGACTTTCATTCCAGGGTTTGGTATGTGAGCAACCACACATACATAAGTGAAAGTACAGAAACACTACCACTTACCATCGGAGAAAACGAGTCCTAGGAAAACACCAAATAGGCTGATTGAAATTACCACATCAATACTGGCTGCTGCAACAACCAGGGATGGAATACCTGAAGAATAATATGAAGGATGGATACACGCAAAATGTATATTATTCCCTAATATGGTACAAGCAGTTCACTCAGGCCCACCCTCCCCTATAGTTTCATAAAATACGTGTGCAATAGCATAAGATAACTCTCAGATTGGTTGGCACTGTAAAATGCCTGAGGTTGCTTTGGACCTTGCTGCCATGGCAACAAGGAGAGAGTAATGATTTTTCTGCCCTTTGAGCTTAGGGAATTAGACACAAAATAAGCTCTCATTGTTGGTGTCTGATGCATGCAGACAGGATTCTAAGTTAGAACACAGGTGAGCATGCCTCTGTATCTAATGGTAGTGCATGGTGTTTGCACTGTGTGTTGGAACATAAGATTGTGAGGTATAAATAATAGTGTGTCTCATGTATGAGATATCCTCAGGTTACGGCTGGCATTGGCGTGCAAACTTTCTTCAAGCATTCCATTACCTGTAGTTGTTGCAGCTAGAGAGGGCAACCAAGTCAAGCTAGTTGTCATCGTTACTATGCTTGGGACCAAGTGTGATTGTTGTTGTGGTTGTGTTCGAATCCAAGTGTGCAGTTGATATTGGCAAGTGTGCTGGACTGGTTGTGATCGCCAAATATTTGTCGGAGGAAGGAGAGGGAGAGATGTCCAGGAGTGCCATCAAGGCTTAGTAGTGCCTTTTGATCTCCTGTTGATCTTTGTTCTCTAATCCAAACCCTAACCCTACCCCCTAACATCACATTGTTGGCAAACCTGGACATGTATGAGCAGACTTTGCAAGGTTGTTTTTCACACTCGTAGCAATGGAGAACAAGGTGTAAAAGTGCCCACATTCAAGAAGAAAGTGCATGAGAAGCAATATTATTTCAACGAGACTGTGAAGAACAAGATGCAGGAAGCTCAAGTGGCTCTGTCTCAGTCAACGCCAGCATTGGAGAAGGCAAAGTCCACCCTTCACAAGGTGAGAAGTACATTGATGAATGCCAAAACAGATTAGGATAGCAGATAGATCTGAATATGGGTGGGCTACTGATGAAGGACATAGGGATGATGAGTTAGCAGATAATTCTGATGATGACAAGTGCATGTATAAAGCTGAGCTTCATGCATGCCGGAAGCATAAGGTGCTAAGAACAAAGTCAAGAAAGGGACTAGTGCAAGGCCTGCTTTCGCATGCTATCCAGGTGCAAGGAGTGATGGCTTTGCTGTAAGTAGCCAAAATAATTCTCCATTGGTGCAATCTGCTCAGCCATTGCATTCTGTCCAGGGGAGGCCTCCCTCTGGTCAGGGAGCTCCTGCTTCAGTTACCAGCCTGGGATCATGTTTCCTGAAGTTGAGCCATTTCCATCAACCCTGTCCATTGTTGCGGAACTCCATGACTTCAAAGCAACTATTTGCTTAATCTTTAGTATAGTTATACCTGACAGGCTGATTAATTGCATGCTGTTTGTATGTTTGTTTTCCTTACAGAATGTGTTATTGTTGATCAGTCTGCTGTATATTCTTTGTTGTAGCACGAAGATCTGTCTGTCTTTGAGGGGGATGAGTGGTTCGGAGACTTCAATGATCAGGACTATGACATGCAGTGCTTCTATGCAAGGGAGGGAGCTTTCTCAGTTTGGATCGAAGAGCTCAAACCCTTAAGTCTTATCCGTGATATTGTCACCTCAGGGTATCAGTTGACATCCCTTAGATACCCAGTGCCGAGCACCTTGGAGTTGGGTGAGTAGTGGAATGTATGTCATGTCCTCGTGTGTAGCCCACTACATGTACTGGTTAACATTACTGGTAAGAAACAGTTTTGTGGTTGATTTCGTTACATTAACCAGTTTTTGTGGGTGCAGTAATTTAAGTAGGAAGGTTTAGAGTTAGTATCACAAATGCTTTGTAAAGGTGATTTCCTTTTCACATTTGATCTCAAATCCGGCTATCATCACACCAATGTGCATGAGGACTGACGGTATTTCCAATGGGATTTGGGGGTGCATAACAAGTCCTTTACATTTCATGTTTTGGCTTGGCAACTGCTTGCTGTGTATTTACAAAGCTGATGAGACCACTGGTGAAGAAGTGCCGAGGCAGAGGGAATAGAACATTACATATACCGTAGTGTCCCGCTAATACGCCCCCTTCGAAAATACGCCCCCCCCCCCTCTTTTCCGCCAAAGTTCCTGCACAGGGTAGTTTGACTCGTTATAACGCCCCCCGGTGAGCGTCTTCTGGAACATCAAAACTACACGTGCTTACTACACGATGCAAGTGTGTTCAGTAAGACTATTGTAGTCGGTGAATCTTTTGTAAGTTTTGTGGCTTTTAGAAAAGCCGGTTAGATGTTCCAAGTTTTAAGCTGCTAGTTTAGCAAACAGGTTTATCAGTCTGTCAAGGTGTTTTTGTTTCCCTCTGAAGATGTACACGCACGGAACCACGAGTCCTTTCCCATCAACTTCAGAACGTCTTCTGTCACCATTGACGATGCAAGTCATCTCGCTGCCACTCTTGTGCAAGAAATACCATGCCAGCAGACTCTGGAAATTTCCCGTGGTACATGACCGACAGTGTTGCCGTTCTTGAGGACAGCTACAGCGAAGTCGTCGTGAATGTTATTGACCTCGCGTTGAACTGGCAGCTCTTCTCCGATGTAGGGAGACCACGCACTGTGTTCCTATGTAAACATGAAGTGTCCTAATTGCGTACATAGCACTTGCGTAAAATCTTTTTTGGGGGGGCTTATAGTCGAGACTAATTGCATCCTCGAATATAAGCCCCCCCCCCCACTTTAGGCGGGATGTAGTGTACAAAATGGGGGGGCGTATTAACGGGACACTACGGTACTATAATTATGTCATAAACAGCCCCAACAGTTGAAGTGTATTGCTAATCGGGATATACGTAGTTACTCAGGACCTTGCTAAGGCTGGTTTTGTGCTGAAGTCTTATTTAGACCCAGTACAATCTGGTCACTGTTGGGGTTTCATGTTGGACCTTAAAGGTGGCAGTTTCCAGGTGTTTAACAATAGGACGTTGAAGCTAAAATCTGCAGATGAGGCAATCCCAGAACCAGGGAGAGCTCGGGTACACCCATTGCCTAGTATTGCAGGCCAAATTGTTTCTATGAGTTTAACAGTTGGTCCTGTTGCACGTCTTCCAACTAGAGCATTGTATCATGGCATAAACCAATGTTTCTCATGGAATGATAAGCTGTATTTAACACCAGATGCCCATGAAGAGTTGCTGTTTTGGCCAACTCAGATACCTTTTTTAGAAGGGACAACCCATATGGTTTACTACACCATGGGCATGGGAGGTTGGCTGGTTGGTCCCACCATGGTACTTGATATGTCCTACCATCTGGTATGCTCAAGCCTGTGCAGCTGGAGGTATATGAATTGTCCCCATGCATGTGGACATCTCTGGCCAATATGTGTCCTGATAGGTCACATCTAGCTCCAGTATACGCTTGGACATCCATCCATTTCAGCCAGGTATGTTTCTTCGAGGAAACAGTGGCTTTCATTTTGGTGACAGTTTGTATGTAGACTTAGTTATTTTAGCACCTTTCTATTATACCCAGAGTATCTAAAGTGAGATCTTGTACACACAACCCCATTTGTGGTTGTTCTCTGACTTATACTTCAGAAGGCTCAGTCTCACATATCAACGGTGTTTGGCCTGCTTTCTAGCTCAAAACAGTTAAATATTAAGTTTCAAGGTAACCACGCCCAATTGGGTGTGGTCAGATCCATAATAAAAACCCACTGCGTATGCTCCACTTCGGCCTTTATCTTAGCTCAAAGCACGTGCAAGTGAGTTTTTAGGCACTCTCTACGATCCGTCTCAATCCGCTATGGAAACTGCAGAAGACCCCAACGGAGACCTAAGGAAACTAATGTACAGTCTTGTGGAACGTTTCAACGCCCTGAAGGAGGATGTGGAACACCTCAAGGGAGAAAAACCGGCATCCACAAGTACACATGCCCACACACCTCAGGGCAGAGACAGCGTCTCTGATTCTGAATCTGACTATTCCTCTCGTAGACGTTGGAAGAAAGAGAGATCTCGGAGCAGATCTTTTCATAAGCACCGTCGACGAGCACCTCGATCATGCTCTCGGAGTAGAGCTTCACACTCGCCACGACGGAAGCAGGCGACAAATCAAAGCCCTTGTGGAAAGGACAGACAGCCCAAAAATTGGGCGGATAGAATGTCCAATGACGAGCAGGAGGAAATGGACTTCACCAAAGAGGTAGAATGGCCAGACTCTGATACTGAGCAACAGGAGTCCAGACTAGTGGAGGTTTCGGAGAAACTCCTAGAGGAAAAATGCACTCGGAGAGTGCAGAACAGTGTGAAGCTTCAGACACGGGGAAAATACCCACTCCCTAAGGTGGTAGCGACCAAAACACCTCACTTGGATTCATATCTGAAGACGGAGCTCTCCAGTACGACCAACTCAGATGATCGATAAAGAGCTTGCAAAGATACAAACCTTCATGCTGGACACACTTGCACCTCTTACCTCAATCTTGGAGGCAGATAGCGAGAAGGTCTCTTATAGTGCACAAAGGCATGTACTTCGAAAATCTATTTTCTAACGTAACTTCCATTTAAAATGACATAGAAGCCAGATTATTGCACCGCTTAAGAGCGCTTGTCAAGCTCTATTTCTTGATTGCAATTTTAAGTACACTGGAATTATTGGGGTAAGCCTGAGCGAACCCCACACTAGCGGGACTGCATTGCGGAAGTGTGTGTGTATGTATCTATGCTTGCGGCCATATACCGTAAATTTTAAATGTGCATTTAAATATTTCCTGAAAATTGAACATCCTCGTGCATGCACTTGCAGGTAGCCTCAATAGAGGTTGTGCGTTTGACATCATTCCTCACGTACGCAGGGACATCCGCCATTTTGAGTGGCAAGAAACGAGAGTTGCTGTGCCACTGGGTGTGCCAACTGATATCAGAAAGGTAGCAGTATAAGTTTCTATCATTTCCCAAAGGATCCAGAGAGGCGAACACGCTGGATTGCTGCGTGGATAGGAAGGATTGGAAACCGAACGACTACACTTGGTTGTGTAGTGCTCACTTCATAAGTGGATCAAAAAGTGATGATCCTCTATCACCTGATTTTGTACCAACATTATTCAGTCAACTTAAAAGTCCAGTGAAAAGGAAGGCTGAAAGAGATTTAGTGAAGTATGAAAGGAGACAAGAAGTGAAAAGGAGAAGGCTAGAATGCTCTTTTAGGGACGAAGCAGCAGCAGCAGCACTCCTACAGTTGGGAGATGACACTTCGGGTGTTGATACTGGCATGGTGGAAGCTATTAAGTCATCAAGTACAGCTTTCCTGTTCAGCAATGACAGACCTTTCAAGTGAGCAGATCATACGTCTGCAAACAGAATGCCAGCTTTTGAGAGACAAGAATTGTTGTTTAAAGGCATCTTCAGGATGTTTGTTAACTGAAGAGTCACTTAAACATGATGATTAAATTCTATACTGGACTTCCATTCTTCAAAACATTAATGGCTGTCTTTACATACATTTCAGCACATGTGGTTAGCGGACCACGATCTAGCATAACAAAATTTCAACAATTTATTATGGTACTAATGAAACTTCGGCTAACCAAGACATTGCATACTGTTTTGCCATACACCAGTCTTCTGTATCAAGAAACTTTAGAAAATGGATTGATGTTATGTACATTAGACCCTCATCAAATGGCCTGAACGTGAAGACCTCCTTGAAGACAATGCCAATGGATTTCAAAAATACCTTCCAGAAATGTGTGATTATTATTGATTGCTTCCAGGTGTTTTGCGAGCGACCGACAAGTCTCATGGCAAGAGCTCAGACATGGTCAAATTACAAGCAACATAATACTGTGAAATTTCTTATTGGAATTGCGCCCCAAGGTGTAGTATCTTTCATTTCCAAGGGATGGGGTGGACGCGTGTCGGATGTTCATCTAACTGAAAACTGTGGACTCCTACACCATCTTTTACCAGGGGACCTACGTAGTTCTGGCAGACAGGGGGTTTAATATTCAAGTGAGTGTGAGTATGTACTGCGCTGAAGTGAAAATTCCTCCATTTATCCGTGGAAAAAAACTTAGTAAATTTGAAGTTAACACATCACGGCAACTCTCTCGTGTTTGGATTCACGTAGAGAGGGTCATCAGAGTCATTTGGCAAAAGTACACAATACTTGAATCCAGGCTGCCAATCAATATGATTATGTGTCATGAAGAAGACTATAGTGTTATAGTGTAACAGTATGTTGCGCACTGTGTAATTGTTGTGAGGGTGTTGTTAGTTTAGAGTAACATTGAAGTGTATGCAACAAACAATATAATATTCAACAAACAATAAGACAAAACAATTAAATTAAATGTTTCTTTGCTCCCCTTTTCAGGACCTTCCTACAGTCTGGACAATACCATTTCCCTTTCGGAATATACTGGTGATCTGAAGACAACTTGTGTGGAACCACACGATCAAGCACTGTTCATGATCACATGCAATCATCTCTCCCTCTTCTCCCTGCTTGCAGTAGCACCACACTTTTGCATGGACACCTGAGTTAGATAGTTGTGGAGATATGTCTTCAGTTTGATGTAAAACTCCACTACCTGAAGCAGAACTCACTGGTGCTTTAGAATACCACTTCCCAAGTAGTTCTGGGAGAACACCTAATTTAATAAATGATGCCACCTTCTCCAGTGTTGTAGCACTGAATTGTTCATTTTGGTATATTCTCAGCACAAATAACTCCTCTTCTCTCCAGACCACAAAGTCACAGTAAGAAGCACTGCAGAATTTGTGTCTGTATTTGATATAAGTATGCATGGTTGGTCTTCAAATTTAGTGATTCTATCATTGTGCGCCAGGAAAAAAGTTGATTCAGCAGTAGCCTCTAGAATTGACTTGTCCTTGCATGAATATGGACACTTGACTTCAACAACACCAAAACCACAACACTCACAACTGACTGTACCATCTGGAGAAGCTCCCATGAGTGGGTAAGAAGGATGCACAACAAGTCCACAGGATCCTTTTCCCCTTGGAACATAAATTTTGAGTAGTCAAGCTTCAAATGATGGTATATACTTTTTCAAATGAACAGAGAGAAAGCTCATAATTAACAGAAGAACTGTACATTTATAATACAAAAACTCTATCGGAAAATATATATACTTACTTAACACATCAAGTGGAAATGGCAGGAAAAAAAAACGGCAGAAAAGTGGCAGTTCATTCAGTGCTGTTCAGAAATTCTCCGGTGAGACTTTACAACTTGTTTATACTTCTTCACCATTTTCTCAAGGTCTGAACCTCCTGGTATACCCTCTAGGTATGCAAACATATAATGGCGAATCTTGCGGAAGTTTTTTGATGCTTTCGAGGGGTACCGATTCCAATGTGGGAATTCTTGCGCTAAATGAAACTGAGTGTGTTCAGTTTCTTGTTGACTGCACGAAATGCAGTGTTCACACCCCCAATACGTTTGCTTTGTGTAGAATTTCTGGTTATCTGGGTAACAAATAGCCTTGATCAGAGATTGAGATGGTTGTGAAGGGTTTGTGCATGCAGCTGCCTTGAACCTAAGCTGTGACTCGGCCAGCTCTTTGCTGGAACCACGTCTTAGAGCAAGCTTGAGTATTTTCTTCAATGCTTTTGCTTTGATCACATGAGATGGCAATACTGCAAAAGCACTCTTCACATTTAGCAAGGAGGTCAGAGTATGGTAATGCCATATATTCTGGCTTGAATAGGTCAGTTAGAGGCATAGGAAGTACACCCTGCTTGCAAAGTGGCATATAAGTATCAGAGAATCTGGGAACAAGTGATAGTATAGCAGGCTTACCGACCTTGGAGAGCTCATTATAGAAACAATCAAGTTCATATGCAGTGGGCTCCTGAGCCTCATCTCTTGCAATTGTTGAGCTCAAATCCTTTCCAGTAGAAACTGGTTCTGAATCGCAAGTCTTCATTCTTTTTTGCCTGGGAGTAGAAAAGTCAATTTCTGATATTGGTGCATATGGCACACTACGAAAAGATGGTGGTAGCCATGAGCAAGGTAAGGATGCACATGATCAGTGCTCGTGATAACGTCTGGTCATGTCTTCGGGATGTTATCGGGAGCACTGCATGATAGTCTCTTCTTCATTTGTGTGTTAGCCTCGAGTGTGAAGAGGAGCGCAGCAATGTGAAAACAAGCTTCTCCAAGTCCTGCCATGCAGGTACAGTGAGCACACAACACAGTTCCAACTTTCTCCACTGCAATCCAAGGCTTAAGAGGTGTTGCTGAAATTCTCTGAGAATGTTTCACATGAGCAAGGGCTAAGAAAGTTCCTGGGCGAGATACTAGGGAAACAACTGAGACATTACTAACCCAGCCATTAACCGAAAAACTATATGCATCCAGGCTTTTGTATGCTTTGAGTTGGTCTTGCATATAGAGACTAGGAGTAGTTACTAGGTAGTTAAATATATCTGGGTACTCGACCTCAGGCCACTGCTGCCAATCTGTCACAGCGATCTGTCTTGTTATGATGCAGGGATCGTCAACATGGCCCAGCATAGCTAGTTTTTCTCTGTACCGAGCCTTTGCCTCATCATCTAGTTCTCGATAGTATGTAGAGCATGTCTTCTCTTTCAAATCAACTATTGGTTGTTGTTGCGCCAGGTACTCAGCTCTAATCAATTCTGTGCCACTCAATTTTCACACATTCTTGCCACTCAAGATGGCGCCCTAGTAACAGTTGCTAAGTTTTGGTGACGTAGTCGCAAGGTGAAGGGCAATGCTGGGCTACTGCCAGAGTGCGGCGACGGCAACCGTAGCGAAGACAGTTCAAGCTTAAGCATGCACGGCACCTTACTTCTTGTTTGTCACAGCAGCTACAGAACGACACAGCATCAACGGCAGGCTGCTCGCAGACAGTACAAAATGACACACGGGCTTGAGATTGCTTCAGGTAAGGGTCGTGCATAAACGGCAATCATAAACACTAGTGATTCAGCTCATGATTTCAGCGTGAAGCTTAGTCTATTCAAGTGTAGACATAGTAGCTGCTTGCTCAGGCTCGCCCCCACAATGATCTACATTTTCTATATATATATATGGGTATTATGTATTTATCCACCGAATTTTGTACTTTTTTTATAGCTATTACATCAAAATTTTATATGACGTCATTTACGTAGAGTCTCTTTTTGCCGCGTGCTTCCCGCGAATGTGAGTTTTTTCAAGTCGAGTTTTGTTGCTTTGGAACGATGCCACCGAAGACAAAAAGGCAAAGGAGACTTGAGGAAAGTCTTGAGAAGGCAAGTGAGTCAAAACGGATCCATGAGGATGCCATAGGAAGCTCCAGCGGCATCGTATCTACCGAACACGGCGAGGTAAGCTAGTCTCGTCCCCAGACCCTTCGTGCCACGCCCCATCGGAAAATTGGAGAGGGAAAAAAGGAAGGAGGGTCTGGTAAACGGGCATACTACTTCATGCAGCTGTGTTACGCTTGTTTGCCATACGCTTTTGACAACATGAGAGGCAAAGAAGGATCGATTGTTATATGTGTATCACCCCTACGTCGTTGACGGTCAATCAGACACCAAGTTTGTCCCAAGAGGAATGTCAGCACAGTTTGTAGGTGAAGCGCAGTGCGATCCCCAGGCCGTGGAAAGCGTTCGTGAAGGCAAGGCGCAGTTACTATTCATAAGCCCAGAATCACTTTTGTCGAATCCCAGCTGGCGAGACATGCTTCGCACTGCATGGTATGGATGTAATCTCCTTTCTTTCTCCTTGCGTCTGCTTCAAGGGTTGACTCAGCTTGCCGTTTAGCTGCCTGGGACTTGGAAACTCTCTTTGTTACTGATTACAGTAATTATAAAAATGTTCTGATAGAAACATAGATCTCAATGACAGCTTTCTGTAGATCCCAATTAAGATGTTTTTTGGTTAAATTTTAACCCTTGGCCACAACATAGGCAAAATAAGAAAATAGCCAAAACAGAAGCAAAATTGATGACGTCAATGTTACTATGGTAATGATCAATTAAATTGTGAGCGTTAGAGATACTGTTTATATTCTGAAGTCTTGCATTCATCTGGTGACTATAAAGGAAGTTACAATCAATAACATACTTTGTACAAAATTGGAAGTTGGTGTGATTGATGCCACTAAGGCAGCAGTAGCATTAATTGGCAATGCCAATGCCAAAATTTCTCACCTGAGGCGACAAAAGGTCATTTCTCAGGTCAATAAGGCACTCGTGCCCATTGTGGAGGATGATTTTAACTTTCAAGACTGAGCACCCGCCCTTTTTGGCACAGAGTTTGCCAAGAAGTCTGAAGACTTGGTGGACCAAGTCAAAGCAATGCAGGTCCCCTTGACTTCTCGGAGGGAGCAAAAACCCTTTTTTCGAGGAGGCCCCCCCACCAGGCAGGGGGGATATAGCCTGAAGTACGGGAGGGGTGGAGGTCTCTCCAACTACACTCAAAAGAGGATTTCGGGACAGGCAGTTCTTCCACAAGAAGATCCTCCAACCAGGACCTGCCAGCAGACCAGCTCAGATCGGAAACAAGCCCTAGGGAAGAACTCACATGCAAGATTACCTGTGGTGAGTTGCCCAATAGAAAATCATACACACCCTGAAGGAGATACTAAAGCCCGGAGATTGGGCAGCAAAAGTCGACCTGAAGGATGCCTTTTTCACCATTCCCATTCATGTAGCCCACAGAAAGTATCTCCGGTTCACGTTCCAGGGGAAGGTGTACGAATCAACTGCCTCCCCTTCGGTCTCTCATCAGCACCATGGGTTTTTACCAAGACCCTAAAACCAGTTATAGCGCTCTTACGGGAGCTGGGAGTGCGGCTGATAGTGTACATCGACGACATACTCATACTGGCGGAGTCCAGGGAAGAGTTAGAGAGCCTTGACATACCTGCTGGAATGCGTGGGTTACATGATCAACTGGAAAAAGTCAATCACAAACCCGGCACAGATTCTGGAGTTCCTAGGTCTGATAGTGGACACTCTGTCCATGGAGCTGAGACTCCCATTTGACAAGTTGAAAAAGATCCGTGTGGAGTCACGCAAACTTGCAAGGGAACAGACTACCTCTGCCCGTTCCTTAGCACACCTGCTGGGGAAGATGAATGCAACAACTCCTGTCATTCCTCCAGCTCCTACATGTGTAGCTCTATTCTGCAGACACCTGCAGATGAGTCTCACCCAGGCATTGGAAGAGGGCTCTCAATCCCACGAGACACCTGTCACCCTTTCCCCAGAGGGGAGAGAGGAACTGACGTGGTGGGACAAACACATGTCGAGATGGAATGGGAAATCACTAGTAAAGACAAAGATCAACATGGGATGGGGTGCAACCAGCTCTCAACGAAGGACTGGAGGTCCTAGGTCGGCCGAGGACGGCAAAATGTACATCAACTGCCTGGAGCTGCTTGCAGCTACTTTCGCAGTCAAGACATTTGTGAAGAAGCTCACTCAAGTTTCAGTGCTGTTACGCATAGACAATACAAGCATATATAAACAATATGGGGGGAACAGTCTCTGCAGAGCTGGTAGCTCTGGCTCGGAGCCTCTGGATGTGGTGCCTGGAGAGGAACATACACATCACCGCCCAGTATCTCCCTGGGGTTCAGAATACCATAGCCGATGCAGAGTCTCGGACAATAGTGGATCGTTCGATTGGAAATTGAATCTGAAATTATACCGGAGGATAGATCACCTCTTCAGTCCAATAGAAGTGGATCTATTTCCTCCAGACTGACAGCTCAGTGCCCAGTCTATTTCAGCTGGCGACCAGATCCCTATGCAGCAGCGACGGACACCTTTCTGCAGGACTGGTCACAGGGGATAAGCTTTGCGAATCCCCCTTGGGGTCTGATAGGTCGCGTATTATCGCAAGCCCGATCTCAAAATGCCGACCTGGTCCTTCTGGCACCAGTGTAGAAGTCTCAGCCATGGTACCCGGTCCTTCCGGGAATGCTGGTGGATTACCCACGTCTACTACCAAGGGACTCCCAGGTGATGATCAACCCAGATCCGTCAATCCTAACACCGCAACTGGCCGTGTGGCGTATCTCCGGGATAGATACCGAAGCAATCAGCTTTCGGAGGAAGCTGTGGAGCTCATGCTCAACTCCTGGAGAACAAAGACTAACAAGTCTTACGCCTCACTGTTTAGGAAATGGCATTGCTGGTGTGATCAACAAGGTTTTGATCCCGTTTCAGGACCTATAACCAGTGTAGTTAACTTTCTTGCTTCTATCCACAAGGAGAGGTACGTACCAATATAACTCGGTTAACGCTTATCGCTCTGCCATCTCATCGGTGCATGAGAAAGGTGATGGTCATGACGTTGGTAAACACCCCCTTGTTGTGCGGATGCTCAAGGGAATCTACCATGACCGACCTCCACTACCTCATCACACCTGTACATGGAATGTACAAATGGTGCTTAATTCCCTGGATTCCTTGGGAGACAATGATACATTGTCTCTAAAGCAGTTGACTTGGAAAGTCACCATGCTGCTGGCTTTGACGAGACCATCACAATCCACTGATCTATCCTTGTTAGATATTGCGGCCAGGCAGCATACACCTGATGGAGTGACCTAGTTGCCTTGCTAAACAATCTCGGCAAGGCAAGCCTATTTCTGAGTTTTTCTTCCCTATCTTCACGACTAACTTTCGGTTGTGTCGACGATCCAGTCAGCACTCTTAGGGGATATGAGGAGAGGACGGAGAGCCTCAGAAACGGACTATTTTTAGCCCTCATTAAGCGCATAAGTCGGTGACTTCCTGCACGGTGGCACGATGGTTAAAAGCACTGTTACAGGCTGCAGGCATGGATACGTCCATCTTCAGTGCCCACTCGGTTCGTGGGGCGTCCTCTTCTAAAGCTGCAAACATGGGTACTACAACTAATGATATCCTAAAGGCAGCAAACTGGAGTACAGAATCGGTATTTCAAAAGTTCTACTACAAGCCAACAATCAGTGCATCTTATGGCAGAGCAGTGCTCTCAACTGATAATTAGCTAACAAACAACACCGTTGATATGTGAGACTGAGCCTTCTGAAGTATAATTCTTGAATGGCTCAGACCACAAAGTGGTTGCATGCTATTCGAGATTATATGAGGAAGGTGAGGTCGATCACATCAACGGTCCCACCCACCCAACACTGTGTGGGGTAGTATATATGTATACATGTGCATATTCCTCTTTTCTATGTTTTCAGTGTCTCCTTCAATTGGACCTATCAATCACAACAGTCAGGAGCTAATCAAAGGCCGAAGTGGAGCATGCGCAGTGTGTTTTTATTATGGATCTGACCACACCTAATTGGCATGGTTACCTTGAAGCTTAATATTTAACTGTTTTGAGCTAGAAAGCAGGCCAAACACTATTGATATGATCGACTTCACCTTTCTCGCATAATCTCAAATAGCATGCAACTAGCCTCGTTCCCAAGGGTAGACACGACTTAATTACGCGGCGGTGGACTAAGCCGGGCGCCCACGCACATTCAAGCACCAGCGTTTTAAAGACTACTACCGTCTTCTTTTCAGGTAAATATGGCTTCAGTGTGTTACCTTCATCTTCGCAGTCAGCAATATATAGTTGTCCACGTAGAACTAGTCGATTTCTTGAGTCAGTGGTGACAACTTGAACAACAATGACGCTAACTTACAACACACAACAAATCACGAAGTTTCTCCCGTCTGGTGCCGTGTCTGACACCCTGAGAATCTACTACACCCGTCTATCTTGAGATTTACAGCTGCTGTAGGCAGCGGTTTTTGTGTCATCGTCAGCTACGCGTGTACTGCCTCAATCACGAGCTCCAAATGACGTGGGCGGGATTCCGTGAGTGCCCACGCGCAATTAAGTCATGTCTACCTCGCGTCTACTCTTGACGTCACACACGTGATAAAATGTACCAGGCTCTCCCCCTCCTTAACGGGGAGAGCCTGGGAACAAGGCTAGCATGCAACCACTTTGTGGCCTGAGCCATTCAAGAATTAGTCTAATGTTGCATTGTTAATTTGTAATAACTTGTAAAGCTATTTGAGTTTCTTTGGTGCAATATTAAGTAGAGACAATGAGATTTGACTTGCTGTAACCCCAGTGGCTGTTTTTGAGGATGGCGGGTCATAGCAGCCTTAGCAGCTGTTCACTCCGACATTACATTTTTGTTAATACCCCTAGTGTTTTTGGGGGTAGTGTGTATGGTGAGGTAGCTAGCCTCATTGGCTGTAAACCATTTGTATTAAGAAACCACTAGACTTATTGGCCCTATTACAAATGGTGGACATCCAGGGTCTTTTGGAGTAGCTTCTGTGGCTATGCATACCTTGCTGTGGTTAGCCACAATAGGAGTTCAGTAACTGTGGACCTCTGGGATCCTTGTATGCAACAGCCTCAGTGGCCTTGGACCTGCAACCGCAATTTT
Source organism: Agelas oroides (assembly GCA_949130485.1). Classification (NCBI taxonomy): domain Eukaryota; kingdom Metazoa; phylum Porifera; class Demospongiae; order Agelasida; family Agelasidae; genus Agelas; species Agelas oroides. Next base: position 4,110,342 of record OX422199.1, read on the forward strand.
ATTATTAAGCCTCAGTGGCTGTAGACCTGCAAAGTACAATTTTGCTGAGTCTCAATGGCAAGTTTGAAGGGGACAGATGTCTCCATATTTTCTGAGCACATGGAAATTCTTCCAGTGTCAGTCACTTCGAATGAACGACTAAGGGAAACGCTTGAGGAACTGGTCCAGCAGGACATCCTAGCACTAGTCACACAGCCTACAGAATAGATCAGCTCAATGGTAATAGTGCCCAAGATGGATGGGAATTAAGCTACAAATATACCTTGATCCGAAGGATCTAAATCGAACAATCCAACGTGAGCATTATCCACTGCCCACCATTGATGAGATCGCACATCTCCACAGAGCTCAGGTGTTTACTGTCCTGGATGTCGGCATGTTCCTTTGGATGAAGTGTCGTCACTTCTCACAACGTTCAACACACCTTTTGGTCGACACCGATGGAAGCGGATGCTGTTTGGAATCAGCTCCGCCCCAGAAGTCTTCCAACATCGCATGCACGAGGTAGTTGAAGGTCTCCAGGAAATTGGAAGTAGTTGCTGACGATTTTGTGGCAATTGGATTTGGGGAAACACTTGAACGGGCTACCCGCATTCACAATGACCATTTGGAGGCATTCCTACAACGTTGTGATGAGAAAAACGTCAGTTGAATGACATGAAGATCGAGCTCAGGATGCAAGAAGTGCCATTCATTGGTCACATAGCAACTGCTGATGGCCTGTGTATGGAACCACACAAAGTACAAGCAATTATGGAGATGCCACAGGCTGATGATGTTGCAGCCATCCAGTGCTTGTTAGGCCTTGCCCAGTATCTCAGCAAGTTCATGCCTCATCTATCTGACATAACAAAACCAGTGGGAGAGCTAACACAGAAAGACACCGAATGGACAGCAGGCCCAGCACAACAGAATGCATTGGAAACCATGAAGAAGGCCGTCTCAAGTACACCTGTTCTCCAGTACTACAATCTGCAGGAGGAGGCCACCTTGCAGTGCGATGCCTCTCAATCTGGTTCCTGCAGCCATGCGTAAGAAGATGATGGCCGTGGCACATGCGCCACACATTGGCATTGAAGGATGCATTCGACGAGCTCGGGAAACTATTTTGGCCCAGAATGTCTTCAGAGTTGAAAGAGTACATTGTAAAATATGATGATTTTATGGCCCATCGCACTACACAAGGGAAAGAGCCCATAGTGCAACACGAATTTGCAGCACGCCCATGGTCAAAGGTGGGCAATGATCTCTGTGAGCTCCAGGGACATACTCTACTTGTTGTGTGTGATTACTACAGCAACTTTATCAAGGTGGAGAATATAACCAAACCCAATGCAACAAGTATTTGTAAGGCTCTCAAGGCAATGTTTGCCAGATACGGTGCACCTGATGTTCTAATGTCAGATAATGGTCCACAAATTGCATCGGCAGAGTTTGCATCATTTGCCAAGAAGTGGGGCTTTGAACATGTCACGTCCTCACCAGGTTATCCACAGTCAAATGGAAAGGCTGAAAACACTGTGAAAACGGTGAAGCGATTGTTAACAAAGTGCTGAGAGTCCGGGCAGTCCGAGTTCCTTGCTCTCACGGATTGGAGAAACACACCAACCGAAGTATTGGGTACCAGTCCAGCAGAGAGGTTTCTCGGTCGTTGATGTAAGACCCTGGGTGTTGGTCCATTACTGGGTAGTGTTGGAATGAGTGCTGCCTTCTCACTTGTGTTGTTCTGTGGTTGTGGGAGATCATCAACGTCTGGAGGAGTTGGCATCGGTTGTTCATCTGATTGTATCAGTTGCCTGTGATTTCGAACGAATGTGCTCTCTCCCACTTTAACACCATAGTTCCGGGGACCAACTCACCCTGTGCAGACACCCTGACTCCAACTCTTCTGCCCAGGTAAACGCATTCGCACTGTTTCTGCTACTGCAATCGGCTTCAACTGCTTAACATGTCGATTTTAGTGATACTGCTGATGCTGCTCTTGTCTGTTGATAGCTTGTCTATCTTCCTCTGTTGGGTAATCAGGCTGCAATAGTGATCCAGTGATGGACAGGAATGCCAATCTTGCAGAGTCGTCTTCCAGTCCCCCTGTCAATCCACCATGCCCGGATCTCGTAGATCGACACGAAATCGAAAACCACCAGACTGGATCACTAACTATGTACCGACCTGAACTTCCATTACTCATGTAAGCTCTTGAATGTCATTAAGGTTGTATCATACTGGTTGTTTACTTGTGCTATCATTTAATTGCACTTATCAGCATAAGTATGGTGTATATATATATATTTTCTTTTGTTTGTTTGTAAGAAGGGAGATGTAACGAGAACTCGTTACGTCATAGTTGTTACATCATCGTTTGTTATGTAACAGTTGATTGGTGTCATGTGATCAGATCTGCATGTGTGGCTTGTTGAGTTAAAATGAAAATAGCATAAAGCTTCTCTCGTTACATGGTTGGCAGCGGTGGGATCATTTATATAGTGACAAAATGCTTGGCAATCTCACAACTAAGACTAAAATGATGTTAGATCTTACAACACAGCTGCAAAAAGTGTTCAGTAGCTATTAATCTTTCTCTATTTCTCTAGTGTTGGAATCACTTTACAGTATGGCAAACACAGTTGTTGTTTTTTTCAACCCACAAGCCCCTGTAAACTATGAAAGGGGTTAAACTGTTCAACCACAGAGTTCTGAACAACTTTAACAGAGTTCTGAACAACTTTAACAGCCCAAGAAACAGGAAGAAACAGAAAGCATTACTCTTACAAATGTATCTTTCTTATCCCATAGGATTAGAGATATCGTTATGCAAGTCAACAATATAAAACATGTCAACAAGGACCTCAATGCACATGCACAGAAATCAGACATACACACATGATTAAGGTTGCACCGATATAGGATTTAGCCGATATTCTGATCACCGATAAAATGGGGCCGATATAGGCCAATACCGATGACCGATCCGATATGAAGTTAGCAGTTGCTACCACTAGCTGTCTGCTGCTACTTGGAGCGCTTGCCTTTTCCTTCGTTCTTTCGTCGCACTTCTTCAGTAACTCTGAATGCAGCTCTGCGTGCATTCCTCTTATATGATATACAAGATTTGTTGTGTTGAACGTCTTCGTGGTTTTGCCTCCGCGTGAAATCGACTGGCCACACGCATTGCAAATACCAAACTTTGTGTCTTCACCTACTTTAAAACAGCCCCAAATAGGCGACCTCTTCGTCAACATTCTCAGCCTCAACAACGAGTCAAGTCAAAACTCACGACAAAACTCACGACAAAATGATCAACACGTGACAATGATCAGTTTTGCGCATGCGCAGTTGATTATCGGCCATACCGGTAACAAAACATCCGATACCGATACAGGCGGATGTTGGCCGATAAGCCGATATCCGATAAGCCGATCCCAATATCGGTGCAACCTTACACATGATATGAGGCCCTCGTCCACAATCATGTTCTAAGGCCCTCAGAAATGAGCATACATGTCCCACTCTGTGGTCTGGGGATAAGGGTAACAGTTCTACATCATAGTCTAACCTTTATCAACACCATATCCACGCTCCTGTAATATCAGCATAGTTGGTACTACCACACCAGGTGAAATAGCTGCAACTACGTATCTGTGAAAATTCAAATAAGTTATCATATAAATCACATCAAAAGACTGAGAACTGCTAACAGTGAAATACCCACCCTAGCATGAATGCCCACTGCCATGGCATCCTGAGGTAGAATGTTCCAACAACACCATCTATTGCCCCTTCCAGAGTGCACGGTAAAAGTGCCAACAGCACAAGAGCGAGCTTTAGTCGCTTCAACTGCTTTAAGTTAAGAGAAAGGCCTCCACGAGTCAGAACAATAACCAAAGCTACATTACGAATGGTTGAACTCCACACGGGGTTAATCTCTCGCACAAAGTCTATTCTAGGAACGTTTCTCAAAATAAATCCAGCAACAATCATTCCACAAAGAGGAGGAAGAAAAACAAGCTTTGCAAGAAAACCACAAAAAGATGCAAAAATGAACAAAGCAGCAAGACCAAAAAAGTGGCCATCTGGTACATACAGCAATCCCATCTGCTGGGGAAGATTGATGCTCAAACTACTGATATAAGATGTCATGTTCTCTTCTCTTCCACTCCCATCTTCCATAATTTCTATGCTCCGCACTTGTACAACGTTCTTGCAACTTCCATTTATGTTCAGTACGATCACTTCGTAACTATCACTGCTGTTCTGATCATGAACTGTCAACATTCTCTCAGTAAAATTCCACTCTTGCAGTTGCAGTGAAACTGTTCTAGCTTCATCCTCTGTGAGGCATATCAGCTCTCCAACTTGCTGGTTGTCAACCAACACCTTCGGAAAAGCACTAGTACCCACGAAAGCCCATAGTACACCACACCAAATAAGAACAACACATGCCCTTGTGAGGTATCGTCCTGACAAAATCAGAAATGTTCTGGGAGAAATGTGCAACATCTTCATTAGTCTGTTCTTCACTTGTTCCTTGAGAGCCATCATACAATCTGTACAGAAAGAATACTTATGAATATTCTCACTTTGATGTGTGTATCCTGAGGACTTTTCTGGTATAGAAACCTTGTACAAGAACTTGCTAGTGACCTGTCTAGAGGTCTCTAACTGGCAACGCAGTGACCTCATGAATATCAAATAGTGATGTAAACATGTACAACATGTGATGGCTTCTGTTACTCGACAAGTAAGAAACCTCGGTTTCATAGTCTACATTCATGTCACTGAAGTATATACAGTCAGTTTCAAGTAGTGTTTTCAAGACTAAACTTGCATAGGCCCTATAACTCCCAAGCAATATTGAGGAGTGGAAATGGCTCTGAGCTTTGCTAAAAAATGCTGATGTAAGATTCATTTTCACATTCACATTTCCTCATAAATTTTGTGCAGCAGTTGGAACAAAAGTGCTAGCGAGTGCTATGTATACGTCAATTTGATAGTATCAATTACAGATAAAACCTACAAAATTCAACATAAGGCAGAGCATTGTTGGTAGATCTTGACTATCAAGGAATTGGCAGAGTACCTTGGGAGATTGAAATTACATGCACATCAGGGCATGATGAAAGAGTGGGTACAAGATGATCAGACAGAGTAACACAGTATCTCAGAAAGGCATGCCAATACAAGTAGTTAATCTCAGTGAACTACGTACTTTTGATGCCTCAACTACACAGGCACCTTGTGTACTAACTATGTATGCCTCACTACTGCTTCATGTCATATAGGTACTTGATAAAATTTATCTGGATTGATTCCTGGGGAAATTGCACAAACCACAAACATCACTATATACTTGTGAGTGAGCCTCACAGTGGTAACTCAAGTGTGAGTGAGCCTAACACCCGTACCTCACACCGATAATGTAACTGTGAGTGAGCCTCACAGATAACACCGAGCAGCCCCAGCCCAACCCTAGCCCTAGTTCAGCCTTACGGAACCAACTATACCCCTAGGCATACCGTTAATATAGCAAAGCACACTCCATAACTAGCGTAAACATGCTGTTACTAGGATAGGTACACCATTACTAAGAGAAGCACGCTCATTTAAAGTCCCTGACCACCTCTCACACGCAAACTAGTATACTCACCACGAGAAAGCCGTGAGAAAATTCACCGCAGTACAGACCCAAATGTCCAGCGAAGGACCTTCGGTACCGGAACACCTACCATCAAACAACAAGCCTCCCAGACGCCCCACCAAGATGAGCCGACAGCAACAGTCCGTACATTGGTTTGCCCATCCCCCTAGTTAACCCATTGAGCCCCACCCCCAATTTGTTTAGTGATTTGAATATTCATAGCACTGGGAATAGCACTGGGAATCCTCAAAGCAAGCCTTAGGTGCGGAGTGGTCTATCCCCATATCCCATTACGTTTTCACTTCATGCATGTACGAAAAAAATTTGCACATAATGAATATTGATCTGCCAGCCAGTGTTGGTGCTCCCCCACTTGACAAATAACCTCTGGTTAGCCTTTCTCGCCGGCGAACAGCAAGGAACAGCTCTGGAACATGCTTTCATAGCACTCAACAGCACGAGTAGGCGTTGACACGCCTATCGGAAATATTCCAGAAGCCTCCGAAGTAGGGACACCTCTTTACTCAGGACACTTTAGATGGCACCAATGGTGTCCGCATTATAGAGGTTCCACTGTACATTCTTCTCATAGCTACCACATAATTCCAATAAACACGGCTGGTCAATCTCAAAATCTGTAGCAAGCCCAAGGATTCAGGCTTGTGTCATCAGATTATTTCATCTGTGAGTTGCGTCTGGGGCTGACACTACCTGTACAGATGCAAGACTCAAACCACACCCACTCACTGACAGCCTTGGAATGGTCAGGATTCTAGAATGTAATAGGTTGGAAACACCAATTCAGATTTGAAACTGCCTCCAGTGCCAGAATCAAGTGCCCTACTGAGAAGAGTAGGTTTCTAAGTGTAAAGGATAGGACTGGCCTGTCCAGTGGCTTTTCTATCATGTGCAGTCACTCCTCTAGTGACACCTACACACCTCTTTCTGTCCTCTCTTCCTCCTGTCCAATCCTATTAGCTGTCACATCCCCAATGTATTCTGCTTGGCTATGTTGTTGACCATCCCACTTAATTACAGTTGCTTGCATTATTGTCATTATTGTCACTATCATTAGTTGCATATCACAGCACATGTGGCTCACCTGTTTCTCCAATTGGTCTTCTTCCCAGATGCCTACGGGGTATGCACATGAGCAACATTATTGCATCTGTACTCTAAACCTTCTTTACACTGTGTCAATTTCCAAGAGACTACATCAACATAGCATTAAAAAAATGAAAGCCCAGGTGCGGGCAATTTGATGTTTATGGTACAGTAAGGTGTACCAAGAAAAGTATAACTCGTGGATTTATGGCTATACTATGGCAACATGCTATGTGTGAGTCTAACTGGAGTGCAAATAATCCCACTCATCCCACCCAAGAGGCATTTTGACAGCCCTTACCTCATTAGAGGCTATCATCACCATGGGAAGGTAGCCACACATGCAGAAACTGCCATCAAACAGGGCACCAAACAGGGCACCAAACAGGGCACCCACTATATCTACACAGGGTTGGGCTACGTTTCACACACAAGCCATGAGCTAGCGAGATAACTTCTACTGCGCATATGAAGTCTAGTTTCTAGTATATGCACGTCCTCTGCAATCCTCTGTTGCAGTCTGTGAGCAAGACTACCTTATCTTTCATAGTTGATCTTGACATTATGAAACAGGAAGTAAGCTGGCCTTGTTCCATTACCAAGTGAAATTACTCTCATGGTCAGATTGCGACTTGTCTTGTGCCCAGACCCTCTCACACGTGAACCAGACTAGATTGCAACATCGCTTGCCACATGAGTGCTAGTCGATCACACTGAATAAGTAATCACAAAGCACAGTACAAGAGTAAAGGCAAATCACATGACTCATAAAGCCAGTCATATAACCATTGCTAAGTAGAATACAAGAGTAATGACTACTCATGAGTCTGTGAAGAAAACACTGTGCCAGTGATTGGTGCGCTTCTTGTTCCATTTCTGTTTCCAATTTCCATTTCCAGTTTCCATTTCCTGCTTTTCCATATTCCCGTTGAGGCATGCACTAGTTTCCATTTCCAGTTTCCATTTCCTGCTTTTCCATATTCCCGTTGAGGCATGCACTAGTACTATGCACACACTACTCACAAGTGATATTGTGCTTACCCTTTCCAACTAATCATACAGGCTATATACACGCACACGTACTGCTTACTTTGGCAGGCCTCAAAGACAGTTTCACATTCAGAACTATAACGCGGAACCCAGCCAAGCATGGTGTACAGAGAGACGCAAACCACGCAGTTTCAATTCCTCCTCCAAAGTTGCAGACACACATAGCCTACCTCGCTCATATTCTATACTAGCCAACCTTGCTGATTGCAAGCTTACTTGCTCTCTTCCTGTTTCACTTGCTTGAGTTGGGAGCACACTTCTGAGTGAAGTCCAAAGTTCACTGTATACGCATGTGCTGTATGAATATTCATGAAACATCGTGAGCTGTCAAGATGGCGTTTTTGGCTATGCCGTCTCTCTTTAAGGTGGCAGCATAGATACTATAAACGGACAGTCCGTTTATAGTATCTATGGTGGCAGGGAACCCTGCGTTTTCAAGGTCAACAAACCTGGAATCCAAGCTGATAAAATTCTTTGTCTTTGTAAATGTTTAGCGCACAGTCCGTTTTGGGAGTCTTCATCCGTTCACTGTCCGTAAAATTGGGGATTTTCCCCATTTCCTGTCGGCATTGACATCCAATAATCAGTTTATAATTAACAGCTGTACATACATTTATAGGTGTCGTTAGCAGATGTTAGTGTGATTGAATATCTCACTGGAAAAATGGTCCCCCTTAATTAAAGGTAATTAGGGGATCATTTTTGGGGTGAAAAAAATAGTTCCGGTGAGATCTTTTTTTCTTCTGAAAAAAATAATGGTCCTCCTCTGAAAATTTCAGTCATCCTATCAAAATCTTATCTTGAACCCAGACCTCCTCCAAGAGGAAAGCAAACAACCCACAGTCATATGTTCCTGAGTGCATCTGAATGTCAACGTAGTTAAGTGAGATTTCACTTGATGATGTGGCTATTAGGGCAGCACTTGGCTGTTTGACATCGTTCGAATAACACGGAGACTGTCATAGACAAACACTTCTGCAGGATGTTGAGCCCCAGTTGTGCTGACAGTCAGCCAATACCCCGAACGGCAGTGCAGGATTTGGATGAACTCACCAGTTTTGATTTCGAACATTAGTGTCTGCCTAACACCTACTGGCTAGAATCCATCTGCAGGAGTCACGCTCTTCAGTACAGATTGTGCAGCATCAAGGATGGTGTCTGTAAGCCAAGCTGTCTTGCTCAACAAAATGTCTGCATCGGTGATGCTTCTCCAAGGCATAGTGTTTGTGTTTGATCTGTTGTGCAGGGGATGCTGCAGGCTGCATGGTCACGAGGACTGCAAATCACGGGTATCCTTGACAACATGCTTTTGAGACAGCCACCTTTTGTGGAACATAGCGTGTTGAGCAGATTTGTTTTTCTTTTTCTGTGGCTGGTTTGATGTTTTCTGGTGCTCTTGTGGGTTTGGTGAGCTAGCTGCAATGGGTTGCTGCACAACTGAAGACTCCAGAGAAAAGCTGAAGAGATCAATTATGTTTGGTTGATTGATGATTGTCCTAGAGAAAGAATCTGGGTTCACCGAGTTACCTGTTGCTGAGTCATCATGAATGGTGTATGTAGGGTGCTCATTATAGGAGTCAAGGAAGAAAAAGCTTGCTGGGCTTTGATTAATAACTCTAGTGACGGCATGGGAGGTGGCAGGGGAGGAACAGAATCATCATCAGTGCATGCTGGCTGCTCACTAGAAACCAAAGATATAGGTGATCTCTCACTGTAAATAATAGAGGATGAAGCTCAATCTGTAGGCCATTTAGCTGAGACTTTTGTTTGTTAGCAGGCTGGTATTATGGTGCACCGGTACGGTAGCCTTAGTCTTAGCATGGTTTTTAAATTGTGCTTACTCCTGTACTTCTACAATCTCCAAAGTTGTTTCTAGGAAGTAAAATTCACTGGCTACATATATGCTAGCATAGAAGCAAATAGCTTCGTTCCGAGACTCTACCACCGTCCTCTCCACTACCGCCCATCGTATCGAAACCGCCCTACCACCACCGCCCTCCATATTGAGACCGCCCTCTCCACCACCGCTCTCCGTATCGAAACCGTGCTCTTACATTACCGACCTTCACGTCCTCTGTGCTACCGTCCTCCGCGTCGATATCGTCCTCTGCTCTACCGTCCTCCGCGTAAGTATCGTTGTCTTTTGGATAAGTAAGCTGCCTCTCTGCTGTGGATACCGTCCACTTTCAAACCGCTTTCCGAATAAAAAGCGCACTCTGTGGAACCGTTCTACGCGTAAAAACCGTTTCCTTATAGCGCCCTCGCGAGATAAACCGTAGTACTACCAATTGTGATCACTAGAATAAGTGAGCGCCTATTTTGGCACTAATAACGCTCCATAGCTGCCATGTGCACAGCACCCTGTAGGTGACACCACCCACCTCCCCCTGTCCCACCTCCCCTTGTCCCACCCTTTCTGGTGATGCAGAACCTGCGCGCCAGCACGCATGCAGAGACTACCTTTTCTGCGCAGTGTGCAGTATGACGTTATCAAAAGTGTACTATAGGGTTTAAAGGGTTAAGAGTATTAGACCATAGTTAGCTACTCATAAGCCATGTTTCATCATAAACTCCTGTACTCTGGGAAGTTGAGAAGCTTCTAATTTCACTGCAGCAGTGCCTGTCATCCCAGTTGTATAAGCCACTGGTTCATAAATGTCAATATGCATAGTCAAATTCCAAAATGTCACTAGGTGCATAGCAAATGTCCCTAACAAATTACTGGTAGCTGTTATTCTGCACAGATTTGTTGAGTACTACTAGATTACTAATTTACTGCAGTGAAGTTTTTTAAGTAAAAGCCTTTGTTGTAGTAAATAAGTACTATAGCTACATAATGAATATGTTAAGATGTCCATTTGGCAGGAGAGCATCCCATGGACATCCCATGCAGGTGGACTGGACAGGACAGTGGGTCAAGCTTGGTCAGTAAGGGTGGGATGTCCAACGGATGTCCCATGGACGTCCAATGGACAGGTGGACTGGACAGGACAGTGGGACAAGCCTGGTCAGTGAGGGTGGGATGTCCAATGGATGTCCTGTGGACGTTCATTGGACAGGTGGACTGGACAGGACAGTGGGACAAGCCTTGTCAGTGAGGGTGGGATGTCCAATGGATGTCCCATTGATGTCCATTGGACAGGTGGACTGGACAGGACAGTGGGACAAGCCTGGTCGGTGAGGGTGGGATGTCCAATGGATGTCCCGTGGACGTTCATAGGACAGGTGGACTGGACAGGACAGCCTGGTCAGTGAGGGTGGGATGTCCAATGGATGTCCATTGGACAGGTGGACTGGACAGGACAGTGGGACAAGCCTGGTCAGTGTTGGTGGGATGTCCAATGGATGTCCCATGGACGTCCATTGAACAGGTAGGACAGTCCTAAGTGGACAGAGGATTTTGATTGCAAACTTGGACATGAGTGGAGTGAGTCTGATTTTGCGTGGAAGCAGGCCAGTAGTTGATGGTGTAGCTGATGAACATGAATCTACTGTATCCAGGTCATCGCTATCATTTTCCTTCCTCTCAGGGTCACTCCATTTGAGCAGTTGCTTGATGATCTAAAGTCGTGTGAGAGGAGCAGGTGTGTTCCTTGGGTAGATTGTGCCAGCTCCATTGTAGATAGTGATGAAATATAGCAAACATGTGCTTGCATGGGATATGGGCAGATAGAAAGCTTGGGCATGTGCAGAATCCAGCTGGAATGTTGACTGTCCATGATTGTTCAGATCCACTGGAGGAACTGGCTAGGGAATAAACTCCCACAGATTCTTCCTGTGTCACATGGCTCTTTGGTACTGCTTTTGCTCTTTCAATGTTCATCAAGTGAATACTCTGTATTGTGTGAGGTTTCTCTTGAAGGAATTCTGGTTACTGAGACTTTCAACCATGTTCTGCGGCAGCGCTACCTTCCCTTGAGGCATGACACCACAATTTTTGCACTTGTGCAAATATCAGTGGAGGTGGTTTTCCCTGAGCAGAGAATCCGGTGTTGGACTGCTTAGCCAACCACTGAGCACCTTCAAACTGCAGTCCCAAGTCTTGCAAGTGGATGCAGACTGGCAAGGGGATACCAACACCCTGAATAACATAGCTTGTATTTTGGCTTACGGTAGGCTGCTGTTTGCTTGATTGTAGCTTGGACGTATCTGATCCCCCATTTCCTTCTTTTGGTCAGTCCAAGACCGTTGTACATTTGTTGTTAATTTACCTGGTAAGAAGCACAGAAAGCGTTGGAAGAAGGCCAGATGCACGTAATGGATGGGCCAGTGGCAGTATGGGAAGAGTAGAAGGTGGTAAGGAAGTAGGCCCAGGCCTCAACAACGTGGATGGTAGGAACACTCCAATTGAAGCCCACTGTTCTACTGGTAGTAGTCCATCCTTACCTTCTCAGGGTCACACTGCAATGACTAATCAGTACAAGGTCACTACAGATGACAATAAGTCTACAACATCAGCCACTTCTACTTGTAGTCTCTCACCACCAACTTCTGGCTCCAACAATGTTGACTTGACAACTTGTTCTATGGTTCAGTTTGAACTGAGAGATGGTGTCCCTGGAGTGTCCTACCAGGACACCGAGAATACAGCTGGTTGGACTCCTGTCATCGGCAGGCGCAGAAAGAGACCTCAAGTGCCACCCTATATGTTTTACGCAGGTTTCCTCCTGATCATCCCCTGAGACAGAACCAGTCAAACAGTGACTCTGAAACAGATGAAGAAATCTGCATTCCTCAGAATGCAGATGTGGATGTGGAGAACCAGATCCAAATCTAAACTGTAGCTAGGGTACATGGTCGAATTCAGTGGCGTAGGAACCGTAGCGGCCGTAGCGGCTTTGGCCGCTACACTTTTTTGGCCGTAAATTAATATTCATAACCTGCTAAGTTAGCTCAAGCTAGCCTCGTTCTCTGGGAGCGAGGCTAAGGTAAAGCAGCCTCTTCGTTGCATCAGTCTCATATGCAGTTACATGCGTACATTTCTGATTAAAGTACACTATAAGGTGATCGAAATCTTGGCAGTGAGATGGCTGGGTACGAAGCTAATGCAGATTTTCAAAGAGACTACTACAAGCGACGAAAGCTAGCCGGGCGGTCTCCTGGTAACGACGACGAAGTCAGTATAATCTGTTTTCCACATAAATTGAATATTGTACTGGAGGGTTGGTAAGGTCTGAGAAAGAGGCTAGAATATTATACACCGTTGAAAAAAGGCTTTTGTTTGCAGTCTAAAGGTGCACACTTTGAAAAAATTCGCCGCGCGTAGCGCGGCGAAATTACTTCCCATTTTATTAGCAGCGTTTCGCGCGGCACAGCATGGCCTCTACACTTCATATTTGCTTCCTACGCCTATGGAATTAGCTTTCTGCTATTCATGTATCCAATGTACATGATCATGATGTACATGAATTCTTATAGAAAAAGAAATACCTGCCGAAGTGTATGTGCCCACAATTGCACATGTAGAAAGTAAGACAGCATGATACTACCCCTACATACAAGTATCTGACTATGCATGTTTTCTACCTTTGCTACAGTACTTTCCTGATAGATGCACCTACTGGGATACATGTCAGCCACTCAGATTCCAAGTATGAACAAAAGTTGGGGTTATTCACATACCAGCCGGCTTTATAATGATATTCAGCACCTGTTGAAAGTTGGACTCTGTTGGAAAAAATTACTGTGCATGAATCATATTTCCAGTTACATGCCATTTATGTGACATGTACCTGTGGTAGCATACGCCAAGTCTTTCAAGTAGCTTAGCACTGTGTTTTGGTCCTGAGGAAGGACACCATTGGCAGACTTGTTGACCGATCGCTCCCAAGCTTGATCTCTGTGAAAGTCACAGAGTAGGCAAATGCATGAGGGGTGGACAGCACCAATGGCATTCAACTCCACACTGCTCTTGTCTGTCATTGAGAACCGAGGGGACCAGTTTGGGTTCCAATTCTTCAACACTTGTAGTCCCTCTGTAAGAAGCTCCTCACTTTTGTACTGGGGAATAACTGTAGCGACAACCCTGCCAATGCCAAGGTATGTTTTTACGGTTACAAAAAAGCATGGAAATCCATACTACGGTACACACTATCCATCATTGTGATCACATTTCCATATATATTCACAGGCGGTACAAATTTTATATGGACAGTGGTTGACTGGGTCGCTTCAGGTAGGGCCATGCATAAATGGCACTCATGAACGCCAGAAATTTAGCTCATGATTTCAGTGTAAAGCTTAGTCTATGCACATGTAGCCACGTTAGCTGCCCTGGAGAAATGGCTGGCACATGTGATAGTATACTTAGTGAGGACTTAGGTACTTACGCGTTATCAAATTTGGCTTGAACAGTCGACAGTGACAAATCCTGATGTGTGCCATGACAAAGTAGTAAATCAGCAGTTTGCTGCTTGCTCAGGCTCGCCCCGTGATGATGAATCATCTCACTAGCTATTTAACTCCCTCTAAGTTTAACGTATTCTCACTGCAATATTTTTGACTCCAGCTCTCTCACTTTACTGTATTGCAAGCAATGGAAAACTGGGTAGGGCCTGGGGGTGATGCTATATCTCATTATTATGTAACTGCTTCAATCTCAATGTTGTTTGTAGAGTGGTGAGGCTCTCCAGTCGAAAACCTCAACATCCTGATCATCACTGGAGCTGTTCTGCTCTACGTGTCAGTCTTCCTTTACGTGTTCTCCGTTGATGACAAGGAAGAAACCCTAACACAGTCTTGTGCAATGTGCGTTGGTTATTGAATGAAAATACCTTTATATTAATAGTGACAAATGATTAAATTTGATCACAAGTGAATAGAATTTTAATCATGAGCTACCCCATGAATTTCAATCAGGAACTACCCATGTGCCTAATAACACAGTGGTTGAAAAATTGAACACCAGCTAGTGTAGTTGTTATGTTGTTTATACTGGTCACTTTGTTTCTTTTGATTTTAGCTTCGACAGTGGTTGGTGTCCTTCGGCTACATGCTATGCTTTGCGGTGATCCTGGCTAAGACTTGGAGAGTCTACCATATTTCTACAAATCCCACTCCCAAGAAGACGGTAAGAACTACTTGGTCATGGTGTTCGTGTGGGCACACCGTCCCAGCATAGACAACTGAACAGCTAGGCTTCTAAATTGACAAGTCACTTGCTCACCTGTGATTGTGAGATCACAGCACATCATTATTCACGAGTGCCTATACCTACTACTGTATAGTGGGAAATTTCCGCTGGGTGCAAGTTTTCTCCATTTTTGCGGACAGACCTGCTTCCGCGAAAATTTTTAAAAATGCAAAAAAAATTAACCAGGATGGAAATTGAACTAGTACCTGTGTGAACGAGATGGTTCTCTACAGTCTGTCTGGCCTCTAAATGGTCCCTGTAGAGAAGGATCAGCCTGCTACTATAGTCTATATACAAAATGCCAACGAACCTGTATTAAAGAGACACTCTGAAGTTGTCGAAGTCGAGATCAGCAGTTCTGAATGTAACAAGCCAGTTTCTCGCCCACGGCAGCAGTCTTGATACTTTCGTAATGGCGAAGTCCTCCACACAAAAGGAAGACTAGGCCGTTGTTGCACAAGCTCGCTTCTTCGCTTAGCCATTCAGTGTCATTTCTTCGGTTCACATTTGGGGCCTGGCCATCAACTGGTAGGGGTGTGGTCGGAGAGTCACGTATTCGTTCAGTGAAAATAAAAACCGTGAAAATTTCTTTTGAAGCATTTTCGCGAAATTTGCACCAGCAAAACTTTCCCGCTAGCTATATGGTATCACCTAAAGTGTCAAATTCACCCTTTTCCAAAAAGTACAAGTCACAAATTGTATTTTTGTTAGATTCAGTGGTGGATGTAGAAATTTAGAGAGGGGGGTTCAGTCACCGGCGCGCTTCGCGCGCCGAAAATTTTTGGCTTGCCACGCCCACTTTCAGTCACATGAACCCAAATATAGCTGGAAGGCCGAACCGAGCGGTCCGTCACAAAAGAAATCTCGTACACTGTCCGACAGTGTTGTTTTAGTTAACTACAAGACTTGAAAAAACATTAAAAATGTAAAAGGATGTAGGGATGGCATGCCAAAAAGCATGCCATCCCTACATCCTTTTACATTTTTAATGTTTTTTCAAGTCTTGTTTCTGTACTTTTTTGATGTTAATCTCAGTTACAGTTAGACCTAAGCCTATGAAGAAATTTTTCTTTCAAAACTTGAAACGGGATTGACAATTTAGTAGTGGTTCCAAGCATATAATAACTTTGCCAGCTAGAATCTGATGAGGGCCAACCACTCTCCGGAGCTTCGCACGATAAACCGATCTCCTGAATGTGTGGCCTGACGACTGACCAGCTGCAGCACAGTTTACTAAAGCTGTGAGTAGCTACTTTATTTAGTGTAGCTATAAGTTAGCAGCTGAATGCAGCGCCTTACCTGTGTGGCGTTCGTAAACCTTGCCCACTACGGGAAGAGACCGTGCCGGCCGTGCGCGTGGTCCACTCGCGATTTCGCTCGTGCACTAGCCTCGTTCCCAAACAATGTGATCGTGGTATTTGGCCTGGGAACGAGACTACATGTGCGCATGCGTACAACATTAGAAAATGGCGTCCTTCGCAACGGACAGCAACCACAGAGTGTTGTGAACGGCTTTTATCGACCAGGGTGAATTTGAGACTATGAAGACGCTGAGTGGTTGGGAAGCTGCGCACTGTGATGAGCATCCGTTTCGTGCTAAAATCAAGGTGAGTGCTTGAACCGTTTTTGAGTTATCGTTGTTTGAACAAAGTCGTAACAAGAAAGAAAGAAAGAAAGAAGAATACGAAAAATGGCACTTTGCTATCGCACACTTTTGTGTTTAGCTGTCTTCCGCGTGCCTTTTGGCCACTTATATGAGTCTTGCTGATCACAAAGGCACTCAAAGAGGAAGCCTGGATGCTTAAATAAACTTTTTGCGTGTTTGTGGTGAAGTTATACGGCTTTTGCTTAAGTATTGCATATATTGCGCGTCGGCGCCATCCCTACATAGAGAGTCTACCGACTCTCTGATAACTTTAATTAAATACATTTGAGTATGGCCTTTTTAAAACTACAAGTAACTAAAATTTTTTGCTAAGCTGGGAACTATAACTAAAGTAATTAAGAACATACAAGAAGAAACCTGTCGGCAGAAATCCAAACTGAAATCCAGAAATCCACTGTGAAATCCAGAAATCCACTCTGAAATCCGAAATCCACGTGAAATCCAGTGGATTTCGAAATCTCGTACGCCGAGGCGCGCCGTGGCGGACCCCTCGGCCCGAACTGAATATCTCGAAGCAACTCTAGGCCTAGTCAAACGTCTGGAGATCAGTAAGGAACTGATACGTGAGTGTGTAACTGTGCCTGGTTGTTGTTGCTGCATGCCACTGCTGCATAATCATTTGATGGACTCGTGCAGTTATGTACGCAAAATACATTACTAGCCGCCAAAGGGGGGTGCATTTGCACCCCCCTTACCCCCCCTAAATCCGCCACTGAGATTCCCAAAGATTGGTTCCTGTTTCTGATAGTGCTGGTGATAGTTGTGTTGGACCTGGCTATCATCTTAATCGGCACTGCTATACCAGCCTCTCGTCTCAATGCAACCCTTGTTCCTGATGTCCAGCTTAAGAACAGTGGATGTAAGTACATGTACACAAATGACGTACTAATAGAATTAACTGTGCTTATTTTAATTGATTTTTTGTAGTTATCTTTGCATTTTGTCAGTGCACTGTACAAATTATTGTTATTACAAGGTGAACCTGTTTTCTTGTCCATTAGGGATCGTAAAGCATTTAGCATGTGGCTATAAATATTGTTGTTGATGGCAATTGGTAAAAACATCTGTTCAGTGAAAGTTTCTGTCCTTATGTTAGAGAATGTTCTTTTCATTTGTTAAAGTGGTGTATAATAAGTGTTAGTTCAGTGTAACTGTTATTGTCCTTGTACAATCTTAATATTGAAATCTTGCAATCACACACATTACTAGCCTCCAGATTTTATCTTGCAGTGACGATTTCTCCAAATCTGGGAATAGCCTGGGAACAAGGCTATTACATTACCACATTCTTACTATAGTGATATTTGTGTATTACCTCATTCCATTCAGGATGATCAAGTCACACACACCAACTTTGTGTTTGTGTGTCTCAGTGACGGTGCAGTGGTGTGGCTGTGGCTGGCCCTCACATACGTCTACAAGGCACTCCTACAGCTAGTGGCCATGTTTATGGCCTTCCATGACTCCAAGGAGATCACAGTGATCACGCTGACCCTGCTGGCTGTGGTGGAGTTTGCCTTGAAGCAGTATCATGAGGTATACACTGCCTTGTTCAGTCTGGCTCTGTTAGTAGAGGCCTCTGTCTTTCTGACACTCATTTTCATCCCAAAGGTACAGTGATTTGCACTAATTGAAGGTCTGTGTGCATGTATATCTCCTACGTATGTGACTGTAAGTTTACATATTTCTTCCGGCAAATGGGTACATTAGACCTTATGCAGCAGCTTACAGAATTACACGTTATGTGTAACTGTAGATCATAGACAGGAATTCTAACGGTTCCTTCTTTAGGAAATAAGCAAATGGACATTGCATGCATTCTTAGTGGCAACACTAGTATGGTGTGTCAAGAGACCAAGAATCTGGAACTCTCCCATGGTTTTCTACTGCCATCATGTGGACAGTATGATGTAGACAATCAGCAGTGAATAGGTATTAGAAAAGGTGGGCTTTTCACATCACTTTGACATCTTGACACACTATACCACTAAGAACACATTCATTTCTACTACAATATTCATGTTCATTGTTGTTGCCTATGTCATACTGCCCAGATGATGAAAGTGCATGTGTTCGTTTCACTATACTCCATCTTGTACACAGATGGTTCATCCGGTTAAGGACCCTGAAGGTGAAACAGTCATGCAATCGGGAGCCCTCGACACCATCCAATCCCCTACAACCATATTCAAGAGTTCTGATCCCAAAAAGCACCACAATGAGGATGAGGTTATCAAGCTGAGGCAACGGCTGACAGAGATGGAGCTCAAACTGGCAGAGGTTCGTGCACATGCAACAGACACGTGTTATGTCAAGTTGTGTGTATCTACATGCTTGTGTACATTGTGGATTATGATCACTCAGTAACAACCTATGATTAACATCTAGGTCATTCATTTCACTGTTGTGTTCATGTGTGTGTACATGCATGGATAAGGCCAGCCACCAATAGGTGACCTTTTGGGAGAGATGTGGTTCTTTATGTATGGCATGTATGTACCACAGATGGAAAATTTCAAGGTTGAAACAAAGTTTGCAAAGTTTGAAAAAATTGAGGACAAACTTTTTTTTAATGATTGGGGCAAGCCTGAGTGAGCCCCATAGTAGTGGGACTGTATTGCGCACATGCATGTGTATGTTTGCTTGCTTGCGGCCACTAACTGTAAATTTTAATTGAGCACATTTAAATGTTTCACGAAGACCGAACATGCTTGACGTACACTTTAGATCAGTCGAGAGCGACAGTGAAGGGCTACTGCCAGAGTGCAGCATTGGCGTGAAAGAAGCCTGGAGCAAAGAGAAGCAAGCATGGCAACTTACGTCTGGTTTGTTGTAAGTTATCTCAACTACAGACCATGACAGATAAACTTTGCGGCAGACTACTCACAGACGGTATGGTATGCATGGTGGCTGAGGTCGCTTCAGGTAAGGGCCATGCACAAACTACACTCGTAAACAGCAGAGATTCAAGCTTACTCCACGCATGTGTAGCCATAGTAGCTGTCCTGACTGCGACAGTCACAACTCCTCAGTGCTACTGCTATTCATGGTTTGTGTGCCGTGACACAAATCGACACAATGTGCTGCTTGCTCAGGCTCGCCCCACGATGAAGCATCTTCCAAGTATTAAAAGTGGCAAATGTTTATAACAATGATGATTAAAACAACAATATTTTCTACACTATATGTGAGTGTAATGTGTGTTGAAATGACTGCTGTTGTACATGCTGAGAGGAGGAATTGTGTACAAGGGTACAAGAGAATGATGTAGATCAGCTGTAAACTGAGATGGTCTTATATTACAAAATTCATCACATCATTATGTTAGCTGCTATAGTTCAGTGGTTATTTTTTAAAGTGATATCAGTACCTTTTTGTGTGAACCTCAGTTAATCACACTTTCACCCTTTTAAACTTTTTTTTGTATGTAAGTATAGAAAGTGACAGTATACATTGTACTTAGATGATGTTAGAATTATGATGCAACTAGATTATCTATCAGGATGTGCTGTAGTCACAATCATGACATTAATGTGCAGCTCCTACTCTTGTCATTGAAACCAACAGGAATTGCTAAATTCTTGACATACCACGTGAACTTTGTAGCCCCTTTCCAAGACTGTGTAAAAATGGGAATGAGGCTACCAGATTTTTGGCCGATCTTGAAATTTAGAGACTTAGAGCACATTTACGCTTGATAGGCTACTACTCTCGCCTCCAAGAATTAGTCTGTGGTGTATTGCCTACTAGAGGCCACCAGTGCTTTGCACGCAGTTATTTAGACAATAACTTCAGAGACCATAGACTGAACTTTACGGAACGACAACTCACAAAAATATTACAACTTCCAACTATATACAATAGAAGAAGACATACAAAAACAGGACATAGATTTAATAACAGTCAAAGGTCAATATCTCACATCTCCCCCTCACTAGATTAACACAGTCTTTCTGGGGGTCGACGTAGTCTTTCTGGGGGTCGACGTATTCTCTCTGAACGGCGAGGTTGGGACTGACTCGAGACTCCAGGATCGTTCACTGGGGGTACCACCTCAGCAGAGGACTGTCCTTGGCTAGCTTGATTATCTCTTGCCATCAACTGTTCAGGACCAACCAATGCCTCTGGCATGTTGGGGGCAATTGAGTCCTCTGGGTACCGGATCCTGACATGATCAATGTGGCGTTTCCAGATACGTCCATCTAACAAACGAATTCGAAATGAAACTGGACCAGTCTTGTCCAAAATAGTTCCTTCCATCCATACTCGCGATCCTGAGAAATTTCGAACATACACTCGGTCTCCTACTTGAAATGCTCTTGCTCGAGAGTGGCTATCATGAGCTCTCTGTTGTCTGGCCTGACTCTCTTGCACTCTGCCAGACATATCTGGATGAAGTAAGTCTAGTCGAGATCTTGGCTGTCTACCCAATAACAGTTCAGCTGGGGAACGGCCAGTAGTCGCATGCGGTGTGAGTCTATACTTCAGCAAGAATCGTGACAATTTAGTCTCAACCGTTCCCTCTCTCAATCTCTTAATACCTTGCTTGAAAGTCTGGACTGCCCGCTCCGCTAGTCCATTGGATGCGGGGTGGTAGGGAGCAGTTCGGGTATGTACGATACCATTTCTATGAAGGAAGTTCTCAAATTCCTCACTGGTGAACACTGCTCCATTGTCTGTAACAATCCTTTCGGGTAATCCATGGGTTGCAAAAATTGTTCGTAACTTCTCAATAGTCACCATTGACGTAGCAGCTGAGACTGGAATAACCTCTAACCATTTAGAGTGTGCGTCTACAAGCACTAAAAACATTCTGTTTAAAAATGGACCGGCATAATCGAGATGCAACCGTGACCATGGCTTCTGAGGCCACTCCCAAGGGTGTAACGGTGCTGATGCAGGTAGGGGTCGGCTTGCTTGACACTCAGCACAGGCTCGCACCTTGGCCTCCAGGTCTGCATCCATACTCGGCCACCATACGTAACTTCTGGCCAAGCCCTTCATTCTTGCAATTCCTGGATGTGTCTCGTGCAGTTCCTGGACCACCTGTTGTCTTCCAGGTGGTGGCACGACCACTCTTGCTCCCCACAGCACACACCCATCTAGCACACTTAACTCCTCCTTCCTCCTCCAGTACGGCTGCAACTCTCCCTTCCGTTCTTGAGAGGGCCAACCGTGGAGCACGAATCTTCTCACTTGGGCCAGGACTGTGTCTTTATCAGTCCAAACTCTGATCTGCCTGGCCGTCACAGGCGACACTGTGTCCAAGTGCTCCTGGAGCAATAGGAGGTTACCCGGGACTGGAACAACTGTCGGAGTCTGGGGTAGTGGCAAACGGCTGAGGGCGTCTGCATGACCTTGGTCCTTTCCAGGGCGGTAGGTGATTGTATATTCGTATGCGCTCAAGGTGAGGGCCCAGCGTTGGATTCGTGATGCAGCCATCGCTGGCACTCCTTTCGACTCATTCAACAGGTAGCTCAAGGGCTGATGGTCCGAATAAATGAAGAAGTGTCTCCCGTACAGGTAAGTGTGGAACTTTTTCACAGCAAACACAATAGCCAGCGCCTCCTTTTCAAGCTGAGAATAGTTCTTTTCAGCTGGTGCTAGTGTTCTTGAGGCAAACGCTATCGGTTTCTCCACACCACTCTCCATCCTGTGGGAAATCACTGCACCCAGTCCATATGGGGATGCATCGCAAGATAGAGTCAACTCTTTCTCCGAGTCGTAGTGAACCAAGAGAGTGTCCGACTGTAGAGCTAACTTGGCCTGCTCAAACGCCTTCTGCTGCTCCTTACTCCACTTCCACCTCCTGTTCTTCTGGAGAAGGGCATACAGTGGGGACAAGGTTGTTGACATGTTAGGCAAAAACTTGCTATAATAACTGAGAAGCCCAAGGAACGACTTGAGTTCAGTCACATTGTGTGGCTGCGGGGCTTCCTGAATGGCTTTGATCTTATCAGCTGTCGGGTGGATTCCCGCTTCATTCACCTTGTGGCCAAGATACTCCACCTCTTTAGCCATGAACACACACTTTGGCTTCTTCAACCTGACACCAGCAGTCTTCAATCTCTCAAGCACTGCAGTCAAATTCGCCAGGTGTTGCTCCTGTGTCTCACCAGTCAGCAAGATGTCATCCATGTATGCAGCAACATAAGGGATTCCCTTGACCAAACCGTCAATTGCTCTCTGGAAGATCCCTGGTGCAGATGACACACCAAAGGGTAGTCTGTTGTACTGGAACAGTCCTCGATGGGTATTGATCGTCGTATACTGTTTGGAGTTCGTCTCCAGTGGCAGCTGCAAATATGCATGTTGGAGATCCAACTTTGAAAAGGTCTTTCCTCCCGCCAATGTAGCAAACAGTTCATCCACTCTTGGGAGAGGATATGAGTCGAGTCGAGAGGCCTGGTTCACTGTCAGACGATAGTCTCCACAGATGCGTATAGAACCATCACTTTTAACAACCGGCACAATGGGTGCTGCCCATTCGGCTGATTGCACGGCTTCGACTATTCCCTCTTTCTGCAGTCTATCCAACTCTGCCTCCACTTTGTGTTTGAGAGCAAACGGAACTGGTCTGGCTTTGCAAAAGCGGGGCTGGGCCTGAGGGTCTACATCAATTTGAGCTTCCATGCCCTTGATCTCCCCTAACTCATCTTCAAATACCTCTGCATACCTCTGTAAGGTTTCCTGAAGTGCAGGTGTCTGCTGCAGCTGGTGTATCCCCTGCCAGTTCAGGCGGATCTTTTGGAGCCAGTTTCGACCCAACAGGCTGGCACCCATGCCTCGAACGACTAAAAGGGGTAGTTCCTCCAGCTGGTCCTCGTAGCTCACTTGTACGGAAATGCTGCCAATCACTTCCAACTCCTCTCCACTGTATGTCCGCAGTTTGGTTGAGGATGATTGGAGGGCTGGTCGATCGTGGGGCCATGTAAAATGGTATGTGTGTTCACTGATGACACTGACAGCTGCCCCTGTGTCCAGCTCCATCGTCATTGGTACTCCGTCCACTGTCACTGAGACTTCAATCGGGCTAGCTCGCTGAGAGTTCACAGGGAATAAGGTGTACGCTTCTTGCTCGCTTGCCGGGCTGCGTGTTTCACTTTCCAGTGCGTGCGTTTGCTGCGGCTGTTGTCCGCTATTACTGCACCGACCTGCAGCTGTGCCTTGCGTTCTCTTCATTGAGCGGCACACTCTGGCCAGATGACCTCGCTTCTTACACGAGTGACAAACGGCGTCTTTGAATCGACAGTCTCGAGGTGCGTGCCTCCCACCGCACCGATAGCATGAGATTTCCATAGACCTTCCTGTGTCTGCGCGTGCTCGAGTTCCTCTCGGCGGTCCTCGTTTGGACGTCACAGCATTTACTGCCGTCATCGGGGGCTGTCGCTGCCCTTGGAGATCTTTGGCGTTCTTGTCCGCGCTTTCTATGGCTTGTGCGAGGTTCTGAGCCTTCTGTAGCGTTAGATCGGGCTCCGCCAGCAATCGTCGCTGGGTGCTGCCGCTTGCGATTCCACATACTAGCCGGTCGCGTAGCATGTCCTCGAGTGATGCGCCGAACTCGCAGAACTCGGATAGTTGCCGCAGTTCCGCTACGAATGTTGCAACCGTTTCTCCCGGTTTTTGCGTTCGGCTGTGGAACTGAAACCTCTGCACGATAACTGAGGGCTTCGGAGTGTAGTGCGACTTTACCAGGGCCACTAGCTCGTCATACGACTTCTCCGCCGGTTTTGTAGGAGCCGACAAGTTCCGGATCAACTTGTATGTTGCGGGGCCGCTTACAGTCAGTAGCACTGCCCGCTTCTTCACTGGGTCATCAATCCCATTTGCAATGAAGTAGAACTCCAGGCGTTCTACGTACGTGGCCCAAGTTTCGTGAGACGGGTCAAATTCCTCGATCTTCCCGTGAGTCGCCATCGCTTTTCGCCACGTCGCCGACTATGTGGCTTCTCGTTTTCACCCTCGTCTTCACCCTCGTCGCCAAATATGTGGTGTATTGCCTACTAGAGGCCACCAGTGCTTTGCACGCAGTTATTTAGACAATAACTTCAGAGACCATAGACTGAACTTTACGGAACGACAACTCACAAAAATATTACAACTTCCAACTATATACAATAGAAGAAGACATACAAAAACAGGACATAGATTTAATAACAGTCAAAGGTCAATATCTCACATAGTCTCTCATCACTTCTTGGCAAGATCTGTTCACTTATTCTGTAATGCTATTGTCAACAGTAACTGAGCTGGTACGTAATGGCATCAAACTTAGTGTAGCTTACATTTGTGTGTGGTGCTAGTGTATTATCTATGTTAGTATGTGTCACAGCAGTGCGTTAGCACTTTCTGAGTTTGTGTTGAACAATTTTGTAGTTAAGCTGGGCTGTCTATGTACATTCAATCACTGTTTTCTTCTGCGTGCTGGCAGCTCAGATTGAGCATGGGAAGTCACTGGATCCTGGCCTTCACGTATTCCCTGGGTGGTCATTTCACCCAAGCAGGAGTCATCAGGGTACAATAGCATGGCCATCTTCTGCCTAGCCGGTAAACATTACACAGGCTGTGCTATAGCCATATATAGAAGTTGGCTTGTCTCTACGTGTCGGTAGGTGGAATAATTAGACACACACTGTATTTGTATTAACAAGTCAACTAGCTTCACTCTACATGCAATATGGCTATTAGCTGGATTGTGCCGATTTCCTGTTCCTCAGTAACCCTTGTAGCTTTCACACTACATGTATGCATGTTAGGTGTGCATACTTGTGTGTATGTGTGCTTCTCTTACAGGTATACCAGTGAACTCCTCAAGGCTTGCTTAGTGGCAACGTCTCTGCTTAGCTGATTAACTAGTCTCGGTCCCAGACCCAAAACCAACCCCAGTGCAGATCGCTTTCCTGCGCATTACACTGGAAGCGATATACGCGCCGGATGAGGTCTGATCAACTGGGTTTGATTCCTTGTTTCACAATTGTAGGCTTCCACCATGTGTATTGGGTTAACTTAATGATTTGTAAACAGACATGCATGCAATCTGTTCGCTTACTGGCTACCACGTGATCTCACGTAAGGCATGTGCTATTACATAATATGCTGACTCATCACATACGAGGAATTTTGCAAGTGTGACCAGGCCTTTTTCCCGATTTTTGGGCAAGGCCTGGGGATAAGGCTAACTTGAATGCAGGTGGACAAACCAGTTTGTCCTGGGGGCAACTTAGTACATGTACAGCAGATACACTGAGGTACAGGAATCGCCTAAGTGACTTAAGAAGAAACAGCACATCACCAAGACAACATGTTGATCTCAGTGTCTTGAGAAAGGGAAGTTGTGTGTCGAGCGGGGGAGCACCAACACCACTGGCACATTAATGTTCATTATGTGAAAAATTTCACGCATACACAAAGTGTGAAGTTAAAACATAATGGGATATGGGGATGGGGCATTTATGGCTTAGATGGATGGGGCATTTATGGCTTAAATGGGTGGGGCATTTATGGCTTAAATGGGTAGGGCATTTATGGTTCAAATGGGTGGGGCAGTTGTGGCAAAGTAAGTTACTGTTTTTTGGGAGATATGCTCAAAAAAACACTGGTCTTCAGGGGAGTACCCTTTCCGGTCCTTGCATGACCACAGGATTCACAGTAGTCTCTTGACTGAGGAACATAATGGTTTAATTGGGTCCCATATATCATGGTGACACACACTCCTCTTCCTGTCTGCCTCTACCCACTAGTGTTGTTTTAGTATAGTGTTTTAGTTTAGTTATAGTTAGTTTTGGGATTTAGAAAATACTTTTGGTTTACCGACTTTAGTTATAGTTTCCCGATTTAAAATTTTCAGTTATAGTTTCAATTACTAAAATTCCAAAACCCCTCACTAAAAGGTAGTTACAATTATCAGTGAAAAAAAATGTTTTGCTTTAGTATAGTTATGGTTTCTTCTTGGACGTTTTAGTTTAGTTTAGCTATAGTTTCCAGTTTATCAAAAAAATTAGTTGTAGTTTGATTGAAAAGGCCATACTAAAAGGTATTTAGTTAAAGTTATAGTAACATATATCCCACCTAGTATAGTTTTGCCTATACAACAGGTGGGGTTTAACTGTGATAATTTCCCTCCCTGAGGGCTACAAGGGAAATTATGGCTCATAATTCCCTCTCCATGTATTTTTAGTTTACAGTCTACTACATTGTCATACTACAGTACAGATTTTACATACAGTAAATAATGTTGAAGTTACTGTAAACAGTTGCACATGTACAGATGTGTTTACAGTAATAACAACAAAGGACCAATCAGGTGGGATATAATAGTTATAGCAAGGTGGCTAGGGATTATGTCTGTAGTAAACAAGCCACGTCCTTGGGCTACGCCCTCAGACTTGGTCTGTTTACTGCCATAAATCCCTGGCACTGTACTATAACTAAAACAATACTACTCCCCACACACACTAGCTCAGACTCCATTCATGGTCATCCTTGGACACTTGACTAGTAACCTCACGCCGTCACCTGATAATAATCTGGCCACATGAAGAGTCCGAATTACACGACATACGTGTAAGTTATGCAATCACTATGCCCCCTCCCCCCTTAAAACCGCCAATGCCTCTACTTCATTCAAGCCATTCTTTACTTTGATGATCCTTGTGTACCTCTGTGTGTGTGCTTTTAACATGAAAATTGATCTTACAAATTTTTCAACTTGAATATTTTCCGATTTACAGTACATGATCTTCACAACAATACTTGTGTGGAAACGAACTGGAGAGGGTTTTCCCTGGTGCTGATATGATGTGCTGTGAAACAAATGAGTCACCTTAGGAGTTTTTAGATAAATGTGACACGATCTTGCAGTGCTTTGTCTAGTGTAGAAAATGAGGGTGGTTCACATTCGTATGAAAGTCCAAGTTCTTCCAGTGTTGTATTGTGCTTCAGGCTCTCAATCAGTTCTAAGGCATTCTCGCTGCCACCATAAAGCCATAGCTTTAGTATCTTTAGGCACTGATTCCTCTTAAGCATACTAGCAAAAGCAGCTGCATCTTCTGATCCAAGTGGATTGTAATTAATCACTAAGTCGCTCACAGTGGAATTCTTTTCCATTGCCTTTGCAAGACAGATAGCACCTCTCTGAATACTGCAACCACTCATATCAAGTTTAGCTAAGCTCTTGTTTGTAGATAACATGTCAGCAAAAGCAATTGCACCTTCTGATCTAATTGGATTGTCACTGATGTCAAACTCTCTCAGAGTGCAGTTCCCCTCCATTGCCTTTGCCAGATAGATGGCACCTTCTCCCTGAATACTGCACCCACTTATGTTGAGTTTGGTCAAACTCTTGTTTGTAGCTAACATGCCAGCAAAAGCAACTGCACCTTCTGATCCAATTGGATTACCAAATAGCTCCAACATTTGTAGTTGGGTAGTGGGGTTGTTTAGTGCCTCTGCTAGGTGGACAGAATCATTGCTTTGAATATTACACTCTGCAATGTATAACTCCTTCAACCTGATGTTCAACCACAGCACTGATGCAAGGTCAAGTACATTCAAGTTACAGCAGTACCGCATTTCCAGCTTCTCAAGGGAGTCATTGTGAAAAAGGCCTAGTAAAATCAACTGAATGCTATCAGACAATAATTCATTGTAACCAACATGAAGCACTTCTATGTAGTGGGAGTTAGTCAGCAATCTACTCAAGGCCTGGCAGTCCTCATAACCAATACCAGTGTTATACAAGCCCAGTTCTCTGATGGTATTAAACTTAGTGAGAGAGGTAATGAGATTCACTGTACCTCCTCTGCCGAGTTGCAGTGAAGGTTTAGGTACTCAAGGCGTTGTAGCAACACAGTATGCTTGGACAAGTGGTCACAACTTTCTGAAGTAAGGCCACACTGTTTCAAGTCAAGATGTGTCATGTGAAACAATTTTATTTGTGGCAAGTCATCTACTAACCGACAGACAGCAGCAGATTTAGACTTACACAACCACATTTCCTTGATCTTTCCTGCTGATGGTAACAGCCACTGGTCTCGTTGGAGGTTTAATGCTTTCAGAAATGCTTCAACTGACTCCAGGTTACAGTACTGCAACTCAAGCTTCCAGTCATGACTGCTGTGGGTAATGCAATACCCCAGAACATACCAATCAAATGGCTGCAGTGCATTATCACAATTATGACCAAAGGACACATAGTCAGACCCTAGGATACTTGTGATCGCTGAGGAATCTGGAGACTCAAAAAGACAGTGGAGAATTTTGTGCTTGATAGAGTGGCTTCCCTGTAATAAACCTGTGAATGCAAACTGTCTCACAACATTCCACAAGTCGGTTCCTAATTCACTGAGGCCTGCTACAAATCTCACTACCACTTCCAACTTCTTACTTTCAATGTGTTCTTTCATGAATGCTACCTGCCCATTCCTGTTCTGCTGGGAAATGTGGTAGGCTGCTAAATACTCTTGGACGGTTAAGTGAAGGAAGTTATATGAAACAGAAGCCCCCCTGTCCACATACAGCTCCGGGCAGGTCTGCATCAATCCCAGGGTATCAAAGTCACTGGGAAAGTGTTGGAAGATAAGCTCTGTCTCAGCACGCATTACTCCTGTGTACGCTATTTTACAGATGTCACAGAACTGATCATACACAGGTTGAGGAAGATCTTGGAAACTGTTGATGTTTGTATTCTTGTACTCCTCTTTATTTTTCAAATAGCGGAGCAATAGGGTTCTAATCAGGGATGAGTAAAGCTGGGTCATGCTTTCTGGAACAACTATGCCACTTGACTTACAAGACTCATAAACATGAGTTACTACGGCTGAGTTGAGTGGTACATACATCATGCTGTGAATGTGAGGATATAGGAAGAGGTACTCCTTAAAATCTGATTGTAACTGCTCATCTGAGAAAGCGCATTGAATATATTCATCTATCTCCTTCTTACCAAAACCTACTATCTCAATTCTGCGGGAATGTTTACCCTTACAAAGTTGACGAAGTTCTACACAAGCACTGGGTCTGGTGGTCAGGATCACAGTGGCCTTGGGAAGTTCTTCGCCCAAAAACATCCAAACAAAAATTGAATCCATTCTTCGCTTTGAAGCAGGAGCCTCATCGAATCCCTCAAGAATTAGTAAAAGCCCATGACCATTTGTAGTACAGATATGTTCAACTATATCAGATTGTAGGTTGGAGTATGGATGGTAAAACAGGTCAGAAACACTCTTGGCTTCGTGCACTCTCTTATCTCGAAACTTTAACAGGACCACTAGGGAATACTCATTGAAAAGCTGGTGCTGGGCCCACTTCTGACACACCTCCCATGCAAAAGTAGACTTGCCAATGCCCGGTGCACCTTCGATTAAAAGCTGGGTTACTGGATATTCTTTAGTCACTTCTCTTCTACGCTTAATATCATACTCTTTAATACAGTTTGGTTTGAGTATATCCTTCATCCAAATGGGACCCTTCCATTCCAAAATATCATCTATACAACCACGAATAGTTAGTTCTCTGAATTCTACTAGCTCCTCCCTGTTTGCATACTTACTACTAATCACTGCAAGGTTAACATAATTTCTGGCATGTAAAGGTGGCCACTTTGCTGAAGTAAATTGTTTCGTATATTGTAATCGAAGAAAACTGACATACTTATCAAGTGGGATTCCAGGATGAGAATGCTGCATACAGGGGTGCACATGGGGAATAGGTTGGTAGGAAGATTGATGGATAGGCTGAACAGGTATTTGGTAATAATAAGCTTGATGTGGAGTTTCACTAGTAGGTTGATGAATGTGTTGAAGTGACATTCGGTTTTCCTCATGCACACATCTACGTTTCACTGCTGGGGTACTTAGTTCCTCACCACCATCTCTTGATTCAACTGACCCACCTCCTCCATGTGCACCTGAGGTTGTGCTCAAGAGTCCTCCTGTGTGGGAAGGGTATAAGAAGAAGTCTGAGTGTTGGGGTGTGGTTTTTCACATCCATCCCAAGTTCTGCAAGTAGTTAAAAGCCAATCAATGAGAGCCTAGCTATGAAGATATGCATGTAATTTTGGTTTAAGCCTCTTGCCAAATTCTAACCTATAGGCCTGTAAAGTGGGACATCACAAATTCATACCCACTATCTCCACTATGGTACAGCTACCTTGTGTGGTGGGAAGAGGACCAGGGACAAATGCCAGCCCCTGAAATTGAGTGGGATAATGGTGGGTTACCCCTTCCACTGTTCTTCGGCAGTATTTGTCTCTTAGCTGTTCGGCGAGGTGTCCCTCCCCCACAGGATGACTCTCAAGTGCTTCAATTAGAACACTCCAGGTGGGAGGAGGGTTGGTGCATTTCAACCACACCATCAGCATTTCCAGTAGACGTTCAGCCACTGTGTGGATATCGCTTCGAATACACCGGAGTGTTTCAATGGGAACTTGTAACTGTACTCCAAGAGAGAACCACTTGTCAGAGACTGGATGCAGCTCACAGTGCAGGAACTTCAAGTCCCTTTGGCCTATATGGAGTGGGTGTGGTGTATTCAACATGATTATGTGTCATGTATTGCATGCAACATGTGATGTGAATGTATAAATAAGAGTGTTTTGTATATTTGTACAGAAGAAGTGAATTAGGGGGCTAAAATGTGAAGTGTACAATAATGAGAGGTGGGCCCACCTGAGTGCAGCAAAGCATGCAGAAAAGACAGTCGTAACATTTGGGAAATATGACAATACAGTTGAGTGGCCAAACAGCAGACCATAGCCAACTAATAGCCGAAAAATAATTGTCTTGATTATGATTGATTGGTGAATTGGTGACTGAAACATTCATATAAGAACATTGATCATAGTAGTAGACGTGTACGTATTCGCAGAGTATGAGGTGCAGATCTCAATAGCCCGTTCACACGCACTAACCCAGGTTAATTTAGTCCTAGCCTCGTACCCAGGCTGTTCATTAAAAAAAAAAAACGGCTGGCAACTTACCCAAGTTCAAACTGTTGACTTCTGCTGCCCTGGAGTTAATTGGCAGTATCAATCAGATTTCAGAACGCTTCACGTGACAGTTACAGAATTTCAATTGCGTCATAAACGCATCACAGTATAACATACCTGTCCCGTGGACAAATTTGTATGTGACGCACCCTTTTCGAACTTAGACTCTGCAACTGTGCATGCGTGAGTGGGTGGAGTTGTACCCCGAGGTATGTTGCCCGTTTTTCCTCTTGTAGCATTGGCGCCTCTTGTTTGAGTGTCCTGTGTACCTATATATATATTTAGGATAGTTTTCTCTACTATAGCATCGAGATTATGGCATCCCGTGAAGTCAAAGAAAGCTTCGGACGGAAGATTCGATGGCAGCCGCTGTTGCCACCATTAGGATGGCAAAGGTTTGAGAGAGACTTCTAGACTGTACAATGTCCCATTAGAGACATTGCGAAGACGAGTTACAGGGGCTGTAGCCTCGTTCCCAGGTGCGGAGGAGGGGGAGAAGAGCGCCTGGTACACACTGTTTGCGCATGCGCGTAATTATAGGCAAGGCCACGTTGTAGAATTAGGGGCGTGTACTAATATGACGATCAACGGTTCACGTGAATAGCATAAACCATCATAAAAAATACCTCAGCTTCTGTGTTTAGGACGCTATAAACAGGATCTGGGTGATTGAGCGGGAACCGAAGACAGTTGCGGAAGTTGGGAAACTGGCGGACACTTACGAGCAAGCCCGGAGACAACTGCCAGATGCAGCAAGGAACGAGCATGGATAGAAAGGGAAGGGTGGTTAGCAAGGAGGAGGGGAAGAGAGGAGAGCGGCGTCCACCCCAGGAGATACAGCGGTGTCACAACTGCGGGATGGTTGGTCATATTGCCAGGGACTGCAGGAGAGGCCACATTGCTATGAGGTGCCCAAACAATGCATTGTTCAGTCGGGGAGTTCAAGAGAGGGCCCCATCCAACGTGGAGTCACAGAGCAGGAAGAAGCCATGTCATGGGGTGACCAGATCCGGAATGGTGAATGGGAACTTGGTGGAAGATATTCTGCTAGACACTGGTTGTTCGACTACATTGGTCAGACGAGACTTGGTGTCAGATAGGAAGTTGAGGAAGGGAGAATTTACAGTCCGTTGTGCACATGGTGACGCGACTACGTATCCATTGGCAGAGGTGGCGATTGAAGTGCAAGGCATCCATTTCAAGGGAAATGTAGGTGTGTCTGCCACTTTACCGGTGTCGGTTTTGCTTGGAACTGATTTTCCAAAGTTGATGGAGCTGTTGGGAAGAAGTCAAGGAGATGCTCTCGTGGTTACACGGGCACAAGCTCAGAATATGGAAGTGCAGAGGTTGAAGGAAGTGGAGAAGGAGCAAATGTCAGGGGCACACCCCAGCTCTGCTGAAGATGACTGCGCTCACTCAGAGGGGACAGAAAGTGTTCCCAGTAGCAAGGGGGTGAACCAGGATCCCATACCAGGAATGGATTTTGCAGAGGAGCTGTTTGTGGCGTGGAAAGAGCAGGTGAGACAGTCCCGTAGGCAGAAGCGACTTGAAAGGCGGAAGCATGCTGTTCAGGCCCAGGAACATCCACTGGACTTGACAATTGAGGAGTTGCAAGAGCTCCAACAGGCAGATGAGACATTGACAGAAGTACGGAAAGCAGCAAAAGGAGGCACAAGTAGAGCTGGAATTGGATTCTACTATCAGGATGGTGTCATCTACAGGAGTTGGGTACCACGAGGGCGAGATCAGGCAGGAATGGCTGTAGAGCAACTGGTGCTACCAAAGAAGTGCAGACCAATGGTGTTGCAGCTGGCACATGACATCCCCCTTGCCGGCCACATGGGAAAAAACAAAACGCACAGATGGTGCTACAACGATTTTACTGGCCATCTCTTTTTAAGGATGTTGCTGATCATTGTAAAGCCTGCCCAGAGTGTCAGAAAACTTCAACACGGAAGGTTCGTCCTGCCCCTATGGTGCCACTACCAATCATCCAGGAACCTTTCGAGCGAATTGCTATGGACATCGTGGGTCCTCTACCTCGTAGCCGCTCCGGGAAGAGATATATATTGGTAGTGTGTGACTATGCAACGAGATACCCAGAGGCCATCCCCATGCATTCCATAGATGCAGACCATGATGCAGAGGAGTTAGTAAAGCTCTTTGCTAGGGTCGGGGTACCGAGTGAGATTCTCACAGACCAAGGAAGTAACTTTGTGTCGCACTTGTTGGCCAAAGTGTGCCACCTCCTCCACATCAAGCCCATTAGGACTACCCCATACCACCCACAGACGGATGGCCTGGTCGAAAGATTCAACCAGACACTGAAGGCTATGTTGAGGAGGACAGCTAGGGAAGAAGGTAAAGACTGGGATAAGCTCCTATCATATCTCCTCTTCGTATATCGGGAGGTCCCGCAGTCCTCAACCGGGTTCTCACCCTTCGAGTTACTCTATGGCCGGCCTGTGAGAGGCCCATTGGATGTGCTGAGAGAGGAATGGGAGAGTAGCAAACGGAGCTCAGAGAGTGTGGTGTCCTATGTGCTGCTGGTTAGAGAGAGGTTGTCAAAGATGACGGAGCTTGTCCAGAAAAACTTGAGCAAGGCACAGCAACAGCAGAAGAGGTGGTATGACAGAAATGCTCATTCTCGTGAGTTCAATCCAGGAGACCAGGTACTGGTTTTGTTGCCATCTTCAACAAACAAGCTGTGGGCAAAGTGGCAGGGGCCTTATGAGATCAAGCGACGAATTGGCAAGGTGGATTATGAGGTGGAGATGTTTGACAAAAAGAAGAGGAAGAGGGTCTTGCATGTTAACATGCTGAAAGAGTGAGTTTCTCCGGTGGTCAATACCAGTTACTTTGTAGGGAGTGAAGCAGAAGAGTTTGAGGAGGATGGCATTGTGTTGCTGCATGAGGAGAAGGATCAAGATGATGGAGGGAATCTCTGCACTGGGAAGCATCTCGATGATGGTCAGCTGAGGGAGCTGCAGGACCTACTCAATCAATACTTAGACGTTATGCAGAGCAAGCCCGGCAGAACTCACCTGGCAGAGCACAACATTGAGACAGGGGCTGCAAGGCCAGTAAAACAATCACCATACCGCTTGCCTCATGCCTACCGAGATGAAATGCTCAAGGAACTGGCCAAGATGGAGAAGGATGGTGTAATTGAGCCATCCATGAGTGAGTGGGCATCTCCAATGGTATTGGTAAAGAAAAAGGATGGTAGCTTGAGAATGTGTGTCAATTATCGTCGCTGAACAGTGTGTCACGAGCAGATGCATATCCAATGCCATGCATTGATGAACTGATCAATCGGTTGGGTAAAGCTCAATACATCTCTACCATGGATTTGTCACGTGGATATTGGCAAGTCCCAGTGGGAGCAGCTTCTCGGGACAAGACTGCCTTTGTAACACCACGGGGGTTGTTTCAGTTTCGGGTGATGCCCTTCGGACTCCATGGTGCACCGGCAACTTTTCAACAGTTGATGGATTGGGTGATCAATGGACTGGGTGCTTTTGCAGCAGCCTACCTGGACGACCTTGTTATATACAGTTCCACATGGGAGGAGCATTTGACTCAGCTGAGAGTAGTCTTGGACCATCTTCGTTCTGCCGGATTGACGGCAAAGCCTTCCAAATGCCAGTTTGGAATGTCCAGATGTACGTACCTGGGACATGTTGTTGGAGGTGGCCATGTCTGTCCAGATCCCTCAAAGATCCAGTCTGTCGAATCATTTGCGACTCCTACAAACAAGAAGCGAGGAGATTCCTTGGACTAACAGGATATTATAGAAAGTTTATTCTTGATTACGCAGCTCCTTTGACAGATCTCACACGAAAGAACAAGCCTAACCATGTTGCATGGACTGCTGAGTGTGACAAAGCATTCCAGGAGCTGAAGCTGATTCTATGCTCCTCGCCTGTGTTGGCGTCACCTGATTTTACTCGTCCCTTCACCTTGCAAACTGATGCATCAGATCGTGGAGTGGGTGCAGTGCCCAGCCAGTATGACAATGATGGCTTGGAGCATCCACAGTTGCCTATTTCAGCCGGAAGCTGCTAACTCGCAAGGAACATTATTCCACAATAGAGAAAGAATGTTTAGCCATTAAGCTTGGCGTGCAAGCTTTCACAGTGTACCTCCTCGGAAGGCCATTTGTGATTCAGACGGACGATCGGGCCTTAGAATGGCTGGATCGGCTCAAGGACAATAACCACCGACTGACTCGCTGGAGTTTGGCCCTTCAACCTTATCAATTCTCAGTGACATATCGAGCAGGCAAAGCGAACGGCAATGCCGATGCCCTGTCACGTTTGGACTAACTTGTGGCCAACAAACTAGTTTGTTGCGGGAGAAGGGGTGTGATGGACTGCTTTATTGGTTGCTGTATATATGTATATGTTGTGTCTTTCCTTATTTGGTTATTTACTGTAGCAACTATGCATCTGATTGGACTGGGCTAAGTAAATGTTGTATAATACTTTTAATTTGTGTATGTTGCTATGTTTACCTTATTTGCACATTTGCTGCTGGTGTAGATTATCTCCTAGTGCTTATCTTGTGGTTCTTTTCACTCTGTAGCCATGTTTTCGCTGTCACCTCCCTATTTCCTGTATATCATGCACCTGGCTGTCTCTTGCGGTACACTCTGTATAGGTCACACCATTCTTCACTACTTGCATCATGTGTTCTGGTTTGTTTGCCACACCACACTAGGCCCACTCTATCACAAAGTGTTACAGCAAATTGCAAGTCTGTTGTCCTTTCATGGGTGTAGTTTGCAACCAGTCATTAATTAGTGGTTGACATAAAGGAAGTGGCTTACCCACAGCTATTGCGCAAGAACCCACCACAAGCATTGCACTAGCCAAAAGAAGTGTTGTGCTAGCCAAAAGTAGCCATTCTCATAACATATATAGGCTGCGTTTAATATACAGGCAACGATGTTGGAGAAAGTGACTGGATGGAACCGGGCTACAGTGGCTGGGTAGGCTCAGGCTACAGCAGTCACCCTGTTCATCCCCATCCCTATAGATGCTCACCAGTGTTTCAGCAAACTGCGGTGTGTAACGATGATAGCCCCGCTGTTACTTTTACGCAGCAGACCAGTTGTGATGTGACTAACGTGCACCTCAAAGTCATTAACCCGGACGAAAAAGTCTGAGGTCAAAGTTTTCACACTCAAGAACCCAGTCAAGTGGTTTGCCAGTATTGCTGAGCTGAGAAAGCACCTTGTTTTACAATTTGGAAGTAATGTTGTTTCCCAAGATCCTGATTCTGGGTTAGGATACATGAGAGGTCAGACAAAAGTGTGAATACATAATGAAAGTGATCTTAGATACGTGTTGAACATGATTGAGGAGGGTCGCATATCGGGAACCATCAAAAAAGTCGCACAGTGTACCCAGTGATTCAGATGAATCTGATAATGAGAAATGCAGACATAAGCGACGTAGAAAAGTATCAGCTCTTGATGAGAAACGAGAAAGAATTGAGGGCTTAAAAACGAAGCTACGTGCTAAACACGGCACAGCCTACACACCCATACAGTATATTCTGTGGGCGGAAATGATTGATGTTGGCACTCACAGTAGTGTGGATGAGCCACCCACTGTCCCTACGTTCACTGGTAAGGAAAAATGTAAAGCGAAATGTGATAGCGACATGGGGGCAGGGTTCACGGAAATGGCCAAACTAGTCATTTCAGTCCTCCAATCCAGTGGTAAAATTGGCCTTCTGCAGCTTTACTGGCACTGAAAGAGGCGTGCACATGCTTCACCGGTGCTCCACAGTGGTCAAACCTGCTTTGTAGATCTTTCATGCTCATAAACTGATCTTTCCTGGCACTAATACTGGCCTGCACAAACTTCACAGGACGACCACAGCCGTGAAAACTGCTTTCTACATCTTTCCTGGCACTTAAACTGACCTGCACCAGCCTCACAGGACCTCAACAGTGGTTAAAACTACTTTTTGGATCTTTCCTGACATTCAAACAGGCATGCACAAGCTTCACGGGACCTGCACAGTGGTCAACCAAGCCTGCACGACGTACATAGGACCTCCACAGCGGTCAAAACTGATTTCTCGATCCTTCCTGGCACTTCAACTGGCTTGCACGTACCACCTCATTGGTGAAAACTACTGTCTAGATCATTCCTGACACTCAAACAGGCATGCTCAAGCTTCACAGGACATCCACAGCGGTGCAAACTGCTTTCTACATCTTTCCTGGTACATAAACTGGCCTCCACGAGCTTCACAAATCCTCCACAGTGTTGCAAACTGATTTCTAGGTAATTCGTCGTACATAAACTGATCTTTCCCGCCACTTACATGGGCCTGCACGAGCTTCACAGGACCTCCACAGCCGTGTAAACTGCTTTGTAGATATTTCCTGACATTCAAACTAGCATGCACGAGCTTCACGGGACCTGCACGGTGGACAACCAAACCTGCACGAAATACATAGGACTTCCACAGCGTTCAAAACTGCTTTCTCGATCATTCCTGGCACTTAACTGGCTTGCACGTGCTTCACATGACCACCACATTGGTGAAAACTACTATCTAGGTCATTACTGACACTCAAACAAGCATGCACGAGCATCACTGGACTTCCACAGCAGTGCAGAGTGCTTTCTACATCTTTCTTGATATACAAACTGGACCCCACGAGCTTCACAGGGCCTCCAATGGGGTTAAAACGGCTTTGACCGAGTTGCCCACCACTCAAACGAACCTACACGAACTTCATAGACATCCCAGTGGTAAAATCGGCCTTCTAAAGCTTTACTGGCACTGAAACAGGCACGCGCAAGCTTTACCGGTGGTCCACAGTGGTTAAAATTGCTTTCTAGATCATTCGTGGTCACAAACTGATCTTTGCTGCCGCTAATACTGGCCTGCACAAACTTCACAGGACGACCACAGCCGTTAAAACTGCTTTCTACATCTTACCTGCACTTAAACTGACCTGCACCAGCTTCACAAGACCTCAACAGTGGTGAAAACTACTTTTTGGATACTTCCTGACATTCAAACAGGCATGCACAAGCTTCACGGGACCAGCACAGTGGTCAACCAAGCCTGCACGACGTACATAGGACCTCCACAGCGGTCAAAACTGATTTCTCGATCCTTCCTGGCACTTAAACTGGCTTGCACGTACTTCACATGACCACCATGCACATTGGTGAAAACTACTGTCTAGGTCATTCCAGACACTCAAACAGGCATGCACGAGCTTCACTGGACTTCCACAGCAGTGCAAAGTGCTTTCTACATCTTTCCTGGTACATAAACTGGCCTCCACTAGCTTCACAGGGCCTCCAACGGGGTTAAAACGGGCTTTGACCGACTTACCCACCACTCAAACGAACCTACACGAACTTTATACGACATCCCAGTGGTAAAATCGGCTTTCTGCAGCTTTACTGGCAATGAAAGAGAGGTGCACGAGCATCACAGGACCTCCACAGTGGTGAAAACTGCTTTCTAGACCTTTCCTGGCACTTATATGATCTTTCCTGCCACTTATACGGGCCTATACGAGCTTCACAGGACCTCCCCAGTGGTGCTAGATCATTCCTGACATTCAAACTAGCATGCACGAGCTTCACTGTATTTCCACAGCGGTGGAAAGTGCTTTCTACATCTTTCCTGGTACATAAACTGGCCTCCACGAGCTTCACAGGACCTCCAACGGGGTTAAAACGGCTTTGACCGAGTTGCCCACCAGTCAAACGAACCTACTCGAACTTCATAGGGCATCCAAGTGGTAAAATCGGCTTTCTGCAGCTCTACTGGAGGTGCTCGAGCATCACAGGATCTCCACAGCGGTGAATCGAAGACTGCTTTCTACATCTTTCCTGGTACATAAACTGGCCTCCACGAGCTTCACAGATCCTCCACAGTGTTGCAAACTTCTTTCTAGATCTTTCGTGGTACATAAACTGATCTTTCCTGGCACTTATACGGGCCTGTACGAGCTTCACAGGACCTCCACACCCGTGTAAACTGCTTTCTAGATCTTTCCTGACACTTAAACTGACCTGCACCAGCTTCACAGGACCTCCACAGCGGTGAAAACTGCTTTGTTGCACGAACTTCACGGGACTTGCACGGTGGTCAACCAAACCTGCACGACGTACATAGGACCTCAACAGCGGTCAAAACTACTTTGTCGATCATTCCTGGCACTTAAACTGGCTTGCACGTGCCCACCACATTGGTGAAAACTACTGTGTAGGTCATTCCTGACACTCAAACAGGCATGCACGAGCTTCACCGGCCTTCCACAGCGGTGCGAAGTGCTTTCTACATCTTTCCTAGTACATAAATTGGCCTCCACGAGCTTCACAGGTCTTCCAACGGGGTTAAAACAGCTTTGTCCCACTTGCCCAGCACTCAAACGAGCCTGCACGACCTTCATAGGATATCACAGTGGTAAAATCGGCTTTGTGCAGGTTTACTGGCACTGAACGAGTGGTGCACGAGTATCACAGGATCTCCGCAGCGGTGAAGACTGCTTTCTACATCTTTCCTGGTACATAAACTGGCCTCCACGAGCTTCACCGAACCTCCACAGTGTTGCAAAGTGCTTTCTAGATCTTTCGTGGTGCATAAACTGATCTTTCTTACACTTATACGGGCCTGCAAAAGCTTCACAGGACCTCCATGCACAGCCGTGTAAATTGCTTTCTAGATCATTCCTGGCACTTAAACTGACCTGCACCAGCTTCACAGGACCTCCACAGCGGTGAAAACTGCTTTGTAGATCTTTCCTGACATTCAAACTAGCATGCACGAGCTTCACGGGACCTGCACGGTGGTAAACCAAACCTGCACAACGTACATAGGACCTCCACAGCGGTCAAAACTGTTTTCTCGATCATTCCTGGCACTTCAACTGGCTTGCACGTGCTTCACATGACCACCACATTGGTGAAAACTACTGTCTAGGTCATTCCTGACACTCAAACAGGCATGCACGAGCTTCACTGGATGGACTCACACAACGGTGCAAAGCGCTTTCTACATCTTTCCTGGTACATAAACTGGCCTCCACGAGCTTCACAGGGCCTCCAACGGGGTTAAAACGGGCTTTGACCGACTTACCCAATACTCAAACGAACCTACACGAACTTTAAACGACTTCCCAGTGGTAAAATCGGCTTTCTGCAGCTTTACTGGCAATGAAAGAGATGTGCACGAGCATCACAGGACCTCCACAGTGGTGAAAACTGCTTTCTAGACCTTTCCTGGCACTTATACTGGCCCACACGAGCTTCACAGATCATCCACAGTGTTGCAAACTGCTTTCTAGATCTATCGTGGTACATAAACTGATCTTTCCTGCCACTTATACGGGCCTATACGAGCTTCACCGGACCTCCCCAGTGGTGCTAGATCATTCCTGACATTCAAACTAGCATGTTCGAGCTTCACGGGACCTGCACGGTGGTTAACCAAACCTGCACGACGTATATAGGACCTCCACAGCGGTGAAAACTGCTTTCTCGATCATTCCTGGCACTTCAACTGGCTTGCACGTGCTTCACATGACCACCACATTGGTGAAAACTACTGTCTAGGTCATTCCTGACACTCAAACAGGCATGCACGAGCTTCACTGTACTTCCACAGCAGTGCAAAGTGCTTTCTACATCTTTCCTGGTACATAAACTGGCCTCCACGAGCTTCACAGGGCCTCCAACCGGGTTAAAACGGCTTTGACCGACTTAGCCACCACTCAAACGAACCTACACGAACTTTATACGACATTCCAGCGGTAAAATCGTCTTTCTGCAGCTTTACTGGCACTGACAGAGCGGTGTACGAGCATCACAGGACGTCCACAGTGGTGAAAACTGCTTTCTAGACCTTTCCTGGCACTTATACTGGCCCGCACGAGCTTCACAAATCATCCACAGTGTTGCAAACTGCTTTCTAGATCTTTCGTGGCATATAAACTGACAGGACAGGACCTCCCCAGTGGTGCTAGATCATTCCTGACATTCAAACTAGCATGCACGAGCTTCACTGGACTTCCACAGCGGTGGAAAGAGCTTTCTACATCTTTCCTGGTATATAAACTGGCCTCCACGAGCTTCACAGGACCTCCAACGGGGTTAAAACGGCTTTGACCGACTTGCCCAGCACTCAAACGAACCTACACGAACTTCATACGACATCCCAGTTGTAAAATCGGTTTTCTGAAGCTTTACTGGCACTGAAAGAGGCGTGCACAGGAATTAGGATCGAGAAATCAGTTTAGACCGCTGTGGAGGTCCTATGCACATCGTGCAGGCTTGGTTGACCACCGTACAGATGCCAATTTTGACCACTGTGGAGCACCGGTGAAGCTTGTGCATGCCTCTTTCAGTGTCAGTGTATAAACGTGATGGTCGTATAGACATTGACGTAAATTTAGGTACTGGTTGCACGCACTAACGAGGCACGGATTTACGTACTCCTTGCCACGTGTAATACATGGCA
This sequence comes from Agelas oroides, assembly GCA_949130485.1. Taxonomy (NCBI): domain Eukaryota; kingdom Metazoa; phylum Porifera; class Demospongiae; order Agelasida; family Agelasidae; genus Agelas; species Agelas oroides. The sequence continues at coordinate 4,152,421 of OX422199.1, forward strand.
CGGTTTTACGTCTCTCTCGCCACGTTTATACATGGCAGCGGTTTACGTAAGACGTAAGTGAGTGCCATAATAATCTTCGTGATACCCCGCTCATGGCAGTTTTTTACGTAAGACGTAAATCCTTGCCATATCAGTACGCACTCCATCCGAGGCAACTATATACGTATACCGTTACGTGTCTTGCTATAGATTCTGCTGAGGTATCAAGCTGAGCAGACACAAGGAAGATAGCTGGTGTGCCTTTCCTCTGAAGGTTTTCAACCTGATCTTCCATTAAGCTTATTGTGGGAGACACAACAATGGCTTTTTTTTCCTTCAAATACTGGAGGGAAGTGATAACATAAGGATTTTCCACTGCCTGTACCTTGAATGATTGGTGTATCCTTCCTTCTAGTGTGGAATCAATCACAATTTTCTGGTACTTATGGAACCAAGTTAGGTCAAATGTTTCAGCTAGAACACACACTTTTGAAGCTTCCTGGAATGTATCATTGATAGAAGGAGAGTCGGTAATATCAAATGAATCATTATGTATACTTTCTTCATCTGAATGCTGATCAATCTGTTGTGGTCTGTAATCTGAAACTGGGTGTTTTTTCCTGGAGGGGTGCTTGTGAAATATCCTACAACAATCACTGCAGAAGAATTTTCCCTGACAATCATTGCAAATTAATGTTCCTTGTACAAAGCATATATCACATTCTCCACTTCCACCTTTGCCTTGAATTATCAGGAATTATTGGGAAGTTTTTAAAATCCATCACAGGTAAGTATTATCAGGAATTATTGGGAAGTTTTTAAAATCCATCACAGGTAAGTGGTTTGTTACAATACAACAGCTGTTGTTATTGCTTTGGAATTCCAAGAGTAGAAGTGAGATGTGACTGCGGATCATTGAGTGACAAATGTTCATTCCATAAGATCGTGACTATTGATCCAAGTGGTGAATGAACAAAATAGGTTTTAGATCCTGCAAAGTATATATTACATGCTGGTATCAATTTTAATACATGCCAGGCAAGAAGTAGACTATAACAGCCTCAGGGAAATGGTCATGGTTTATCTCTGCCTCTCTCCAGAACTTTCACCACTGTGGAGGTCATGTGATGCTCGTGCACCTCTCTTTCAGTCCCAGTAAAGCTGCAGAAAGCTGATTTTACCACTGGGATGTCTTATGAAGGTCGTGCAGGCTCGTTTGAGTGCTGGGCATGTCGGACAAAGCTGTTTTGACCAAGTTTGAAGCCTTAATTACTTACAGGGATGGAGATATTAACCAAAATAGGTTGAAAATTAGCATATTTACGTTAGGCAAAGAATCTTGCATGAAATTCCGAGTTAAGACAGCAAATTGCACCCTACGCTTCTCTACCAGTTAACAAATCATATTCAAGAACGACACTGCGAAATCTTGCAGTGTTCGCTCAATCCGGAAGCATACACATCCGCCGGTAAGCTTATCGAGTTAATGAATGGAAATGATGACGTACATAAGCGCACGTGCTAACCATTTGCGTACCGCCCGGGCACACCCATCGATCAACCGACTGGCCGGCCGTACCGTGCGAGCGCGAGAAGCATGGATCTACTAGTGAGTTTCCACTCTCAGTGTAGGGGGGTGAAATTCTACGATCTGCGTAGTGCTGGGGCGGAGTGGGGTACTAAACTGAAGCTAGTAAAGGAGTCAACAACCCCCCACGATCAACTGTGTGTTGTGGCTTGGGTCCCTGGGATACCCGGTGAGAGAGCCGCGGACCTCTGAGAAGAATCGGTCAAACTCGAAGACGCGAAACACTCCATGATTCCTCTGCGCTACCGAACGGCTGATAATAATTTTAGTGCGCACTGAATTGAATATTGATATGTTATTAAACGACGTCACGGATGATTGTCAACGTCATCAACACGTCAAAAACAGCGATCTCTATAGCTCAACAAATACATAAATACAGGCCTTATAAGTCCTGGTTCTATATGTTAGATAGATGCAATGAACTTTGCATGCAACTTTACAAAAAAATCTACTCTCTTGCTGTGTAGCACTGTAGAAGTCCGGTGAAGCTCGTGCATGCCTGTTTGAGTGTCAGCAATGACCTAGACAGTAGTTTTCACCAATGTGGTAGTCATGTGAAGCACATGCAAGCCAGTTGAAATGCCTGGAATGATCGAGAAAGCTGTTTTGACCGCTGTGGAGGTGCTATGTACGTCGTGCGGGTTTAGTTGACCACCGTGCAGATCCCGTGAAGCTCGTACATGCTAGTTTGAATGTCAGGAAAGATCTACAAAGCAGTTTTCACTGCTGTGGAGGTCCTGTGAAGCTGGTGCAGGTCAGTTTAAGTGCCAGGAAAGATATCGTTTCCAGCATGCAGCGATGTGAAGTGCAGTTGCGATCACGAACAGGCCACAATCACATTCCCCGCTGGACTGGCACTGACAATATGAGGAGGCCATTGCTTCCATGTGGCATTGTTGCCCCATAAACCTGGAGTAGTTGCTGCTCCACAGATGTGGTGAGGGGAAGTGAGGAGAGACTGTCATACATCATTCTTATGGAAGCTGGACTGAATCCAGTGATGTCGTTCACTCACAAACAGTATCTGCAAAGCTGAAGAAGTCAAACAGGTGTATAGTTAGCCAGGTATGTGAGCAGTAGCTATGGGGACTTAGATAGTAATATTTAGAGCATAATTATCGTGTACGGTTGACTAGTTATATGTATACTCAATTACAGTTTGTGACAAACCTTCAGGCACAAAGCCATGCACCAGAAAAGGTAATAGGAGTGAGTCTACCAGTAGTTTGGTACCTCAAAGATGACTGAAGGCCTTGCATGTGTGGGAACTGAGCAGATAGAAGTTTACTGGCTGCATCCATGTGCTTGTCTGTCAGCATGCCATTAGGACTTTCTAGGACAGCTTTATCTCTCATTGTGAGGTTCAACTCGGCCACCCAAGGTTGCTCAGAGGTCTGTGTGCATGTGAAAAGTTGCAGTCTATGGCAGTTGATTGCTGTCTTCTTCAGATCTCCCTTCCCATCCTTCAACCGGTATAGCGACCTTTGCCCAAGTCTTCAACGATTGTGTACGGGCCCCCAAGAAACAGCTGGTCCAGCTTGCCACCTTTCCTCCCCCCATTCTTCATGTCTTTCACGAGCATCTTGTCCCCGACTTTCAGTTTCGTGTTTGTGTTGTGTTTTGCATCATAGTGTTTTTTTTGACGCTCCTGGGCTTTTTCAATGTTTGCTAGAGCATTTGAATGCAATTTCGCTCGGAGCTCTGCCATGCGTTTTACCTTACCTGCCTCAGCTGTCCTTCTTTTCCATTAATTGTAATGGAGGATTCCATCCATACTTCTCTCGACATTCTTCTAAGAACACTCTTGTCAGCTTTTGATGCACCCTGTGGGTAGCATCCTTTAGTCAGATACTCAAAAACATCTCATACGTTTCGTCTTCCTTCTCTCCTCCGTCCTTGCCGTCCTGAGTGTCAGCGTCCACTGACTCGGGCTCCGAGATGATGGTAGGTAGCTGACTCATGATACTGAGCTGAATTTGAGTTTATCGGGCGACACAGCTCCTTAAATACGGATGGCATCTTTCCAGAAACTTCTACCGAATGTGTCAAGATTCAAAAACGGCACAACAAGCTCACTCTCATTGGCTAGCTTCTTCGTTTAGTCCGTACCGCAACGGGATACAAAATTTCCTAGGGGATACATTTGGGGGTACCGTATATCCTGAGGATATTTCGTGCGGGGGTACGTAATATCCAAGGATATTATGTACGGGGATACAAAAAAACGGGGATGCCAAATATCCTATGACACCGGACACACCCATCGATCAACCGACTGGCCGGCCGTACCGTGCGAGCGCGACAAGCATGGATCTACTAGTGAGTTTCCACTCTCAGTGTAGGGGGGTGAAGTTCTACGATCTGCGTGGTGCTTGGGCGGAGTGAGGTACTAAACTGAAGCTAGTAAAGGAGTCAACAACCCCCCACGATCAACTGTGTGTCGTGGCTTGGGTCCCTGGGATACCCGGTGAGAGAGCCGCGGACCTCTGAGAAGAATCGGTCAAACTCGAAGACGAGAAACACTCCATGATACCTCTGCGCTACCGAACGGCTGATAATAATTTTAGTGCGCACTGAATTGAATATTGATATGTCATGAATTTTATTAACCGACGTCACGGATGATTGACAACGTCATCAAACGTCAAAAACAGCGATCTCTATAGATAGCTCAACAAATGCATAAATACAGGCCTTATAAGTCCTGGTTCTATGTTAGATAGATGGAATGAACTTTGCATGCAAGTTTACAAAAAAAATCTACTCTCTTGCTTTGTAGCACTGTAGAAGTCCGGTGAAGCTCGTGCAGGCCTGTTTGAGTGTCAGCAATGACCTAGACAGTAGTTTTCACCAATGTGGTGGTCATGTGAAGCACGTGCAAGCCAGTTGAAATGCCAGGAATGATCGATAAAGCAGTTTTTACCGCTGTGGAGGTCCTATGTGCGTCGTGCGGGTTTGGTTGACCACCGTGCAGGTCCGGTGAAGCCCGTGCATGCTAGTTTGAATGTCAGGAAAGATCTAGAAAGCAGTTTTCACCGCTGTTGAGGTCCTGTGAAGGTGGTGCAGGTCAGTTTAAGTTCCAGGAAAGATATAGAAAGCAGTTTACACGGCTGTGGAGTTCCTGTGAAGTTCGTGCAGGCCCGTATAAGCGCCAGGAAAGATCAGTTTATGTACCACGAAAGATCCAGAAAGCAGCTTCCAACACTGTGGAGGATCTGTGTAGCTCATGCGGGCCAGTATAAGTGCTCTAGAAGGCAGTTTTCACCACTGTGGAGGTCCTGTGATGATCGTGCACCTCTCTTTCAGTTCCAGTAAAGCTGCAGAAAGCCGATTTTGCAACTGCATGGGATGTCGTATGAAGTTCGTGTAGGTTCGTTTGAGTGGTGGGTAAGTCGGTCAAAGCCGTTTTAACCCCGTTGGAGACCCTGTGAAGCTCGTGGAGGCCAGTTTATATACAAGGAAAGATGTAGAATGCACTTTCCACCGCTGTGGAAGTCCAGTGAAGCTCGTGCATGCCTGTTTGAGTGTCAGGAATGACCTAGACAGTAGTTTTCACCAATGTGGTGGTCATGTGAAGCACGGGCAAGCCAGTTGAAGTGCCAGGAATGATCGAGAAATCAGTTTTGACCGCTGTGGAGATGTACGACGTGCAGGCTTGGTTGACCACTGTGCAAGTTCCGTGAAGCTCGTGCATGCTAGTTTGAATGTCAGGAAAGATCTACACAGCAGTTTTCACCGCTGTGGAGGTCCTGTGAAGTTGGTGCAGGTCAGTTTAAGTGCCAGGAAAGATCTAGAAAGCAGTTTACAAGGCTGTGGAGGTCCTGTGAAGTTCGTGCAGGCCCGAATAAGCGCCAGGAAAGATCAGTTTATGTACCACGAAAGATCTAGAAAGCAGTTTTCACCACTGTGGAGGATCTGTGAAGCTCGTGCGGGCCAGTATAAGTGCTCTAGAAGGCAGTTTTCACCACTGTGGAGGTCCTATGATGCTCGTGCACCTCTCTTTCAGTACCAGTAAAGCTGCAGAAAGCCGATTTTGCCACTGGGATGTCGTATGAAGTTGGTGTAGGTTCGTTTGAGTGGTGGGTAAGTCGGTCAAAGCCGTTTTAACCCCGTTGGAGGCCCTGTGAAACTCGTGGAGGCCACTTTATATACCAGGAAAGATGTAGATACACTTTGCACCGCTGTGGAAGTCCATGCAGTGAAGCACGTGCACGCCTGTTTGAGTGTCAGGAATGACCTAGACAGTAGTTTTCACCAATGTGGTGGTCATGTGAAGCACGTGCAAGCCAGTTGAAGTGCCAGGAATGATCGAGAAAGCAGTTTTGACCGCTGTGGAGGTCCTATGTACGTCGTGCAGGTTTGGTTGATCACCGTGGAGGTCCCGTGAAGCTCGTGCTTGCTAGTTTTAATGTCAGGAAATATCTACAAAGCAGTTTTCACCGCCGTGGGGGTCTTGTTAAGCTGGTGCAGGTCAGTTTAAGTGCCAGGAATTATCTAGAAAGCAGAATACACGGCTGTGGAGGTCCTGTGAAGCTCGTGCAGATCCGTATAAGTGCCAGGAAAGATGAGTTTATGTACCACGAAAGATCTAGAAAGCAGTTTGCAACACTGTGGAAGATCTGTGAAGCTCGTGGAGGCCAGTTTATGTACCAGGAAAGATGTAGAAAGCAGTCTTCACCGCTGTAGAGTTCCTGTGATGCTCGTGCACCTCCCTTTCAGTGCCGGTAAACCTGCAGAAAGCTGATTTTACCACTGTGATATCCTATGAAGGTCGTGCAGGCTCGTTTGAGTGCTGAGCAATTCGAACAAAGCTGTTTTAACCCCGTTGGAAGACCTGTGAAGACCATGGAGGCCAGTTAATGTACCAGGAAAGATCTAAAAAGCAGTTTGCACCGCTGTGGATGTCCTGTGAAGCTGTTGCATGCCTGTTTGAGTGTCAGGAATGATCAAGACAAAAGTTTTCACCACTGTGGAGGTCATGTGAATCACGTGCAAGCCAGTTAAAGTGCCAGGAATGATCGAGAAAGCAGTTTTGACCGCTGTGGAGGTCCTATGTACGTCGTGCAGGTTTGGTTGACCACCGTGCAGGTCCCGTGAAGTGCGTGTATGCTAGTTTGAATGTCAGGAAATATCTACAAAGCAGTTTTCACCGCTGTGGAGGTCCTCTGAAGCTGGTGCAGGTCAGCTTAAGTGCCAGGAAAGATCTGGAAAGCAGTTTACACGGCTGTGGTCGTCCTGTGAAGTTTGTGCAGGCCAGTATTAGTGACAGGAAAGATCAGTTTATGAGCACGAAACATCTAGAAATCAGTTTTGACCACTGTGGAGCGGTGAAGCTTGTGCACGCCTCTTTCAGTGCCAGTAAAGCTGAAGAAGACCGATTTTACCACTGGGATGTTTATGAAGTTCGTGTAGGTTCGTTTGAGTGGTTGGCAAGTCGGTCAAAGCAGTTTTAACCCCGTTGGAGGCCCTGTGAAGCTCGTGGAGGCCAGATTATATACCAGGAAAGATGTAGAAAGCACTTTGCACCGCTGTGGAAGTCCAGTGAAGCTCGTGCATGCCTATTTGGGTGTGAGGAATGATCTAGACAGTAGTTTTCACCAATGTGGTGGCCATGTGAAGCACGTACAAGCCAGTTGAAGTGCCAGGAATGATCGAGAAATCAGTTTTGACCGCTGTGGAGGTCCTATGTACGTCGTTCAGGTTTCGTTGACCAACGTGCAGGTCCAGTGAAGCTCGTGCATGCTAGTTTGAATGTCAGGAAATATCTACAAAGGAGTTTTCACCGCTGTGGAGGTCCTGTGAAGCTGATGCAGGTCTGTTTAAGTGCCAGGAAAGATCTAGAAAGCAGTTTACACGGCTGTGGAGGTCCTGGGAAGCTCGTGCAGGCCCGTATAAGTGCAAGGAAAGATCTATAGAAAGCAGTTTTCACCACTGTGGATGTCCTGTGGTGCTCGTGCACCTCTGTTTCCGTGCCAGTAAAGCTGCAGAAAGCCGATTTTACCACTGTGATGTCCTATGAAGGTCGTGCAGGCTCGTTTGAGTGCTGGGTAAGTCGGACAAGCTGTTTTAACCCCGTTGGAAGACCTGTGAAGCTCGTGGAGGCCAGTTTATGTACCAGGAAAGATCTAGAAAGCGGTTTGAACCGCTGTGGATGTCCTGTGAAGCTCTTGCATGCCTCTTTCAGTGTCAGGAATGATCTAGACAACAGTTTTCACCACAGTGGAAGTCATGTGAAGTACGTGCCAGCCAGTTTAAGTGCCAGGAAAGATGTACAAAGCAGTTTACACGGCTGTGGTCGTCCTGTGAAGTTTGTGCAGGCCAGTATTAGTGACAGGAAAGATCAGTTTATGAGCACGTATGATCTAGAAAGCAGTTTTGACCACTGTCGAGCACCGGTGAAGCTTATGCACGCCTCTTTCAGTGCCAGTAAAGCTGCAGAAGGCCGATTTTACCTCTGGGATGTCGTATGAAGTTCGCTTAGGTTCGTTTGCCTGGTAGGTAAGCCGGTGAAAGCCGTTTTAACCCCATTGGAGGCCATGTGAAGCTGGTGGAGGCCAGTTTATGTACCAGGAAAGATCTAGAAAGCAGTTTGCACCGCTGTGGATGTCCTGTGAAGCTCTTGCATGCCTCTTTCAGTGTCAGGAATGATCTAGACAACAGTTTTCACCACAGTGGAAGTCATGTGAAGTACGTGCCAGCCAGTTTAAGTGCCAGGAAAGATGTACAAAGCAGTTTACACGGCTGTGGTCGTCCTGTGAAGTTTGTGCAGGCCAGTATTAGTGACAGGAAAGATCAGTTTATGAGCACGTATGATCTAGAAAGCAGTTTTGACCACTGTCGAGCACCGGTGAAGCTTATGCACGCCTCTTTCAGTGCCAGTAAAGCTGCAGAAGGCCGATTTTACCTCTGGGATGTCGTATGAAGTTCGCTTAGGTTCGTTTGCCTGGTAGGTAAGCCGGTGAAAGCCGTTTTAACCCCATTGGAGGCCATGTGAAGCTGGTGGAGGCCAGTTTATGTACCAGGAAAGATCTAGAAAGCAGTTTGCACCGCTGTGGATGTCCTGTGAAGCTCTTGCACGCCTCTTTGAGCGTCAGCTATGATCTAGACAACAGTTTTCACCACTGTGGAGGTCATGTGAAATACATGCAAGCCAGTTTAAGTGCCATGAAGGAACGAGAAATCAGTTTTTCTCGCTGTGGTGGTCCTTTATACGTCGTGAAGGCTCGGTTGACCACTGTGCAGGTCCTGTGAAGCTTGTGCATGCATGTTTGAATGTCAGGAAAGATCCAAAAAGTAGTTTTCACCACTGTTGAGGTCCTGTCAGGTCAGTTTAAGTGCCAGGAAAGAGGTAGAAAGCAGTTTACACGGCTGTGGTCGCCCTGTGAAGTTTGTGCAGGCCAGTATAGGTGCCAAGAAAGATCAGTTTATGTACCACAAAAGACCTAGAAAGCAGTTTGCAACACTGTGGATGATTTGTGAAGCTCGTGCGGGCCAGTATAAGCGCAAGGAAAGGTCCAGAAAGCAGTTTTCACTACTGTGGAAGTCCTGTGATGGTCGTGCACCTCTCTTTTAGTGCCAGTAAAGCTGCAGAAAGCCGATTTTCCCACTGGGATGTCGTATGCAGTTCGTGTATGTTCGTTTGAGTGGTGGGTAAGTTGATCAAAGCTGTTTTAACCACATTGGAGGCCCTGTGAAGCTCGTGGAGGCCAGTTTATGTACCAGGAAAGATCTAGAAAGCAGTTTGCACCGCTGTGGATGTCCTGTGAAGCTCTTGCATGCCTCTTTGAGTGTCAGCAATGATCTAGACAATAGTTTTCACCACTGTGGTGGTCATGTGAAGTACTTGCAAGACAGTTTAAGTGCCAGGAAGGAACGAGAAATCAGTTTTGATCACTGTGGTGGTCCTATCTACGTCATCCAGGCTTGGTTGACCACTGTGCAGGTCCTGTGAAGCTTGTGCATGCCTGTTTGAATGTCAGGAAAGATCCAAAAGGTAGTTTTCACCACTGTTGAGGTCCTGTGAGGCTGGTGCAGGTCAGTTTAAGTGCCAGGAAAGAGGTCGAAAGCAGTTTTCACGGCTATGGATGTCCTCTGAAGTTTGTGCAGGCCAGTAAAAGTGCCAGGAAAGGTCTAGAAAGCAGTTTTCACCACTGTGGAGGTCCTGTGATGCTCGTGCACCTCTCTTTCAATGCCAGTAAAGCTGCAGAAAGCCGATTTTGCCACTGGGATGTCGTATGAAGTTCGTGTAGGATCGTTTGAGTGGTGGGTAAGTCGGTCAAAGCCGTTTTAACCCCGTTGGAGGCCCTGTGAAGCTCGCGGAGGCCAGTTTATATACCAGGAAAGATGTAGAAAGCACTTTGCACCGCTGTGGAAGTCCAGTGAAGCTCGTGCAAGTCTATTTGAGTGTCAGGAATGACCTAGGCAGTACTTTTCACCAATGTGGTGGTCATGTGAAGCACGTGCAAGCCAGTTGAAGTGCCAGGAATGATCGAGAAAGCAGTTTTGACCGCTGTGGAGGTCCTTATGTACGTCGTGCAGGTTTGGTTGATCACCGTGCAGGTCCCATGAAGCTCGTGCTTGCTAGTTTTAATGTCAGGAAATATCTACAAAGCAGTTTTCACCACCGTGGAGGTCCTGTGAAGCTGGTGCAGATCAGTTTAAGTGCCAAGTAAGATGTAGAAAGCAGTTTTCACTGCTGTGGTCGTCCTCTGAAGTTTGTTCCGGCCAGTATTAGTGCCAGGAAAGATCAGTTTATGAGCACGAAAGATCTAGATAGCAGTTTTGACCACTGTGGAGCACCGGTGAAGCTTGTGCACGCCTCTTTCAGTGCCAGTAAAGCTGCAGAAGGCCGATTTTACCACTGGGATGTTTATGAAGCTGGTGGAGGTAGGTTTGAGTGGTGGGCAAGTCGGTCAAAGCCGTTTTAACCCCGTTGGAGGCCCTGTGAAGCTCGTGGAGGCCAGTTTATATGCCAGGAAAGATGTAGAAAGCACTTTGCACCGCTGTGGAAGTCCAGTGAAACTCGTGCATGCCTATTTAAGTGTCAGGAATCACCGAGACAGTAGTTTTCACCAATGTGATGGTCATGTCAAGCACGTGCAAGCCAGTTGAAGTGCCAGGAATGGTCGAGAAAGCAGTTTTGACCGCTGTGGAGGTAGGTGCAGGTCAGTTTATGTGTCAGGAAAGATCTAGAAAGCTGTTTACACGGCTGTGGAGGTCCTGTGAAGCTCGTGCAGGCCCGTATAAGTGCCAGGAAAGATCAGTTTATGTACCACAAAAGATCTAGAAAGCAGTTTCCAACACTGTGGAGGATCTGTGAAGCTCGTGCAGGCCAGTATAAGTGCCAGGAAAGATCTAGAACGCAGTTTTCACCACTGTGGAAATCCTGTGAAGCTTGCGGAGGCCAGTTTATGTACCAGGAAAGATCTAGAAAGCAGTTTGCACCGCTGCGGATGTCCAGTGAAGCTCTTGCATGCCCCTTTGAGTGTCAGGAATGATCTAGACAACAGTTTTCACCACTGTGGAGGTCATGTGAAGTACGTGCAAGCCAGTTTAAGTGCCAGGAAGGATCGAGAAATCAGTTTTGATCGCTGTGGTGGTCCTATGTACGTCGTCCAGGCTTGGTTGACCACTGTGCAGGTCCTGTGAAGCTTGCGCGTGCCTGTTTGAATGTCAGGAAAGATCCCAAAATATAGTTTTCACCACTGTTGAGGTCCTGTGAGGCTGGTGCAGGTCAGTTTAAGTGCAAGGAATGAGGTAGAAAGCAGTTTTCACGGCTGTGGTCGTCCTGTGAAGTTTGTGAAGGCCAGTATTAGTGCCAGGAAAGATCAGTTTATGTACCACGAAAGATCTAGAAAGCAGTTTGCAACACTGTGGATGATTTGTGAAGCTCGTGCGGGCCAGTATAAGTGCCAGGAAAGGTCTAGAAAGCAGTTTTCACCACTGTGGAGGTCCTGTGATGCTCGTGCACCTCTCTTTCAGTGCCAGTAAAGCTGCAGAAAGCCGATTTTACCACTAGGATGTGGTATGAAGTTCGTGTAGGTTCGTTTGAGTGGTCGGTAAGTCGGTCAAAGCCATTTTAACCCCGTTAGAGGCCCTGTGAAGCTCGTGGAGGCCAGTTTATATACAAGGAAAGATGTAGAATGCACTTTGCACCGCTGTGGAAGTCCAGTGAAGCTTGTACATGCCTGTTTGAGTGTCAGGAATGACCTAGACAGTAGTTTTCACCAATGTGGTGGTCATGTGAAGCACGTGCAAGCCAGTTGAAGTGTCAGGAATGATCGAGAAATAAGTTTTGACCGCTGTGGAGATGTACGTCGTGCAGGCTTGGTTGACCACTGTGCAAGTTCCGTGAAGTTCGTGCATGCTAGTTTGAATGTCAGGAAAGATCTACAAAGCAGTTGTCACCGCTGTGGAGGTCTTGTGAAGTTGGTGCAGGTCAGTTTAAGTGCCAGGAAAGATCTAGTAAGCAGTTTATACGGCTGTGGAGGTCCTGTGAAGCTCGAGTAGGCCCATATAAGTGCCAGGAAAGATCAGTTTATGTACCACGAAAGATCTAGAAAGCAGTTTGCAATACTGTGGAGGATCTGTGAAGCTCGTGGAGGCCAGTTCGTTTACCAGGAAAGATGTAGAAAGCAGTCTTCACCACTCTGGATATCCTGTGATGCTCGTGCACCTCTCAGTGCCAGTAAAGCTGAAGAAAGCCGATTTTACCACTGTGATATCCTATGAAGGTCGTGCAGGCTCGTTTATGTACCAGGAGAGATCTAGAAAGCAGTTTGCACCGCTGTGGATGTCCTGTGAAGCTCTTGCATGCCTGTTTGAGTGTCAGGAATTATCTAGATAACACCTTTCACCACTGTGGAGGTCATGTGAAGTACGTGCAAGCAAGTTTAAGTGCCAGGAAGGATCGAGAAATCAGTTTTGACCGCTGTGGAGGTCCTATGTACGTCGTGCAGGTTTGGTTGACCACTGTGCTGGTCCCGTGAAGCTTGTGCATGCCTGTTTGAAAGTCAGGAAAGATCCAAAAAGTAGTTTTCACCACTGTTGAGGTCCTGTGAGGCTGGTTCAGGTCAGTTTAAGCGCAACGTAAGATGTAGAAAGCAGTTTTCACGGCTGTGGTCGTCCTGTGAAGTTTGTGCATGCCAGTATTAGTGCCAGGAAGGATCAGTTTATGAGCACGAAAGATCTAGAAAGCACTTTTGACCACTGTGAAGGACCGGTGAAGCTTGTGGACGCCTCTTTCAGTGCCAGTAAAGCTTTAGAAAGCCGATTTTACCTCTGGGATGTCGTATGAAGTTCGTGTAGGTTCGTTTGAGTGATGGATAAGTTGGTCAAAGCCGTGTTAACCCCATTGGAGGCCCTGTGAAGCTCGTGGAGGCCAGTTTATGTACCAGGAAAGATCTAGAAAGCAGTTTGCACCGCTGTGGATATCCTGTGAAGCACTTGCATGCCTGTTTGAGTGTCAGGGATGATCTAGACAACAGTTTTCACCACTGTGGAGGTCATGTGAAGTACGTGCAAGACAGTTTAAGTGCCAGGAAGGATCGAGAAATCAGTTTTGATCGCTGTGGTGGTCCTATGTACGTCGTCCAGGCTTGGTTGACCACTGTGCAGGTGCTGTGAAGCTTGCGCGTGCCTGTTTGAATGTCAGGAAGGATCCCAAAATATAGTTTTCATCACTGTTGAGGTCCTGTGAGGCTGGTGCAGGTCATTTTAAGTGCCAGGAAAGAGGTAGAAAGCAGTTTTCACTGCTGTAGTCGTCCTCTGAAGTTTGTGGAGGCCAGTATTAGTGCCAGGAAAGATCAGTTTATGAGCACGAAAGATCTAGAAAGCAGTTTTGACCACTGTGGAGCACCGGTGAAGCTCGAGGAGGCCAGTTTATGTATCATGAAAGATGTAGGAAGCAGTCTTCACCACTGTGGTGATGCTCGTGCACCTCTCTTTCAGTGCCAGTAAAGGTGCAGAAGGCCAATTTTACCACTGGGATGTCGTATGAAGTTCGTGTACGTACATTTGAGTGGGGGGCAAGTCGGTCAAAGCCGTTTTAATCCCGTTGGAGGCCCTGTGAAACTCGTGGAGGCCAGTTTATCTACCAGGAAAGATGTAGAAAGCACTTTGCACCACTGTGGAAGTCCAGTGAAGCTCGTGCATGCCTATTTGAGTGTCAGGAATGACCTAGACAGTAGTTTTCACCAATGTGGAGGTCATGTGAAGCACGTGCAAGCCAGGTGAAATGACAGGAATGATTGAGAAAGCAGTTTTGACCGCTGTGGAGGTCCTATGTACGTCATGCAGGTTTGGTTGACCACCGTGCAGGTCCGGTGAAGCTTGTGCATGCCTGTTTGAATGTCAGGAAAGATCCAAAAAGTAGTTTTCACCACTGTTGAGGTCCTGTGAGGCTGGTGCAGGTCAGTTTAAGTGCCAAGTAAGATGTAGAAAGCAGTTTTTACTGCTGTGGTCGTCCTCTGAAGTTTGTGCAGGCCAGTATTAGTGGCAGAAAGATCAGTTTATGAGCACGAAAGATCTAGAAAGCACTTTGCACCACTGTGGAAGTCCAGCGAAGCTTGTGCATGCTATTTGAGTGTCAGGAATGACCTAGACAGTAGTCTTCACCAATGTGGTGGTCATGTGAAGCACGTGCAAGCCAGTTGAAGTGCCAGGAATGATCGAGAAAGCAGTTTTGACCGCTGTGGAGTTCCTGTGAAGCTGATGCAGGTCAGTTTAAGTGCCAGGAAAGATCTAGAAAGCTGTTTACACGGCTGTGGAGGTCCTGTGAAGCTTGTGCAGGCCCGTATAAGTGCCAGGAAAAATCAGTTTATGTACCACGAAAGATCTAGAAAGCAGTTTGCAACGCTGTGGAGGATCTGTGAATCTCGTGCCGGCCAGTATAAGTGCCAGGAAAGATCTAGAAAGCAGTTTTCACCACTGTGGAAGTCCTGTGAAGCTTGCGGAGGCCAGTTTATGTACCAGGAAAGATCTAGAAAGCAGTTTGCATCGCTGTGGATGTCCTGTGAAGCTCTTGCATGCCTCTTTGAGTGTCAGCAATGATCTAGACAACAGTTTTCAGCACTGTGGAGGTCATGTGAAGTACGTGCAAGACAGTTTAAGTGCCAGGAAGGATCGAGAAATCAGTTTTGATCGCTGTGGTGGTCCTATGAACGTCGTCCAGGCTTGGTTGACCACTGTGCAGGTCCTGTGAAGCTTGCACATGCCTGTTTGAATGTCAGGAAAGATCCCAAAATATAGTTTTCACCACTGTTGAGGTCCTGTGAGGCTGGTGCAGGTCAGTTTAAGTGCAAGGAATGAGGTAGAAAGCAGTTTTCACGGCTGTGATCGTCCTGTGAAGTTTGTGCAGGCCAGTATTAGTGCCAGGAAAGATCAGTTTATGTACCACGAAATATCTAGAAAGCAGTTTGCAACACCGTGGATGATTTGTGAAGCTCGTGCGGGCCAGTATAAGTGCCAGGAAAGGTCTAGAAAGCTGTTTTCACCACTGTGGAGGTCCTGTGATGCTCGTGCACCTCTCTTTCAGTGCCAGTAAAGCTGCAGAAATCCGATTTTACCACTGGGATGTCGTATGAAGTTCGTGTAGGTTCGTTTGAGTGGTGGGTAAGTCGGTCAAAGCCGTTTTAATCCCGTTAGAGGCCCTGTGAAGCTCTTGGAGGCCAGTTTATATACAAGGAAAGATGTAGAATGCACTTTGCACCGCTGTGGAAGTCCAGTGAAGCTCGTGCATGCCTGTTTGAGTGTCAGGAATGACCTAGACAGTAGTTTTCACCAATGTGGTGGTCATTTGAAGCACGTGCAAGCCAGTTGAAGTGCCAGGAATGATCGAGAAATCAGTTTTGACCGCTGTGGCGATGTACGTCGTGCAGGCTCGGTTGACCACTGTGCAGGTCCCGTGAAGCTTGTGCATGCTAGTTTGAATGGCAGGAAAGATCTACAAAGCAGTTTTCACCGCTGTGGAGGTCCTGTGAAGTTGGTGCAGGTCAGTTTAAGTGCCAGGAAAGATCTAGAAAGCAGTTTTCACCACTTTGGAGGTCCTGTGATGCTCGTGCACCTCTCCTTCAATGCCAGTAAAGCTGCAGAAAGACGATTTTGTCACTGGGATGTCGTATGAAGTTCGTGTAGGTAGGTTGGAGTAGTGAGCAAGTCGGTCAAAGCCGTTTTAACCCCGTTGGAGGCCCTGTGAAGCTCGTGGAGGCCAGTGCATATGCCAGGAAAGATGTACAAAGCACGTTGCACCGCTGTGGAAGTCCAGTGAAGCTCGTGCATGCCTATTTGAGTGTCAGGAATGACCTAGACAGTAGTTTTCACTAATGTGGTGGTCATGTGAAGTACGTGCAAGCCAGTTGAAGTGCCAGGAATGATCAAGAAAACAGTTTTCACCACTGTGGAGGTCCTGTGAAGCTTATGCAAGTCAGTTTAAGTACCAGCAAAGATCTAGAAAGCTGTTTACACGGCTGTGGAGGTCCTGTGAAGCTCGTGCAGGCCCGTATAAGTGCCAGGAAAGATCAGTTTATGTACCACAAAAGATCTAGAAAGCAGTTTCCAACACTGTGGAGGATCTGTGAAGCTCGTGCAGGCCAGTATAAGTGCCAGGAAAGATCTAGAACGCAGTTTTCACCACTGTGGAAATCCTGTGAAGCTTGCGGAGGCCAGTTTATGTACCAGGAAAGATCTAGAAAGCAGTTTGCACCGCTGCGGATGTCCAGTGAAGCTCTTGCATGCCCCTTTGAGTGTCAGGAATGATCTAGACAACAGTTTTCACCACTGTGGAGGTCATGTGAAGTACGTGCAAGCCAGTTTAAGTGCCAGGAAGGATCGAGAAATCAGTTTTGATCGCTGTGGTGGTCCTATGTACGTCGTCCAGGCTTGGTTGACCACTGTGCAGGTCCTGTGAAGCTTGCGCGTGCCTGTTTGAATGTCAGGAAAGATCCCAAAATATAGTTTTCACCACTGTTGAGGTCCTGTGAGGCTGGTGCAGGTCAGTTTAAGTGCAAGGAATGAGGTAGAAAGCAGTTTTCACGGCTGTGGTCGTCCTGTGAAGTTTGTGAAGGCCAGTATTAGTGCCAGGAAAGATCAGTTTATGTACCATGAAAGATCTAGAAAGCAGTTTGCAACACTGTGGACGATTTGTGAAGCTCGTGCGGGCCAGTATAAGTACCAGGAAAGGTCTAGAAAGCAGTTTATACGGCTGTGGAGGTCCTGTGAAAATCGACTAGGCCCGTATATATAAGTGCCAGGAAAGATCAGTTTATGTACCACAAAAGATCTAGAAAGCAGTTTGCAACACTGTGGAGGATCTGTGAAGCTCGTGCATGCCAGTATAAGTGCCAGGGAAGATCTAGAAAGCAGTTTTCACCACTGTGGAGGTCCTGTCACGCTCGTGCACCTCCGTTTCAGTGCCAGTAAAGCTGTAGAAAGCCGATTTTACCACTGTAATCTCCTATGAAGGTCGTGCTGGCTCGTTTGAGTGCTGGGTGAGTCGGACAAGCTGTTTTAACCCCATTGGAGACCCTATGAAACTCGTGGAGGCCTGTTTATGTACCAGGAACGATCTAGAAAGCAGTTTGCACCGTTGTGGATGTCCTGTGAAGCTCTTGCATGCCTCTTTCAGTGTCAGCAATGATCTAGACAACAGTTTTCACCACTGTGGACTTCATGTGAAGTACGTGAAAGCCAGTTTAAGTGCCAGGAAGGATCGAGAAATCAGTTTTGATCGCTGTGGTGGTCCTATGTACGTCGTCCAGGCTTGGTTGACCACTGTGCAGGTCCTGTGAAGCTTGCGCATGCCTGTTTGAATGTCAGGAAAGATCCCAAAACATAGTTTTCACCACTGTTGAGGTCCTGTGAGGCTGGTGCAGGTCAGTTTAAGTGCAAGGAATGAGGTAGAAAGCAGTTTTCACGGCTGTGGTCGTCCTGTGAAGTTTGCGCAGGCCAGTATTAGTGCCAGGAAAGATCAGTTTATGTACCACGAAAGATCTAGAAAGCAGTTTGCAACACTGTGGATGATTTGTGAAGCTCGTGCCGGCCAGTATATGTGCCAGGAATGGTCTAGAAAACAGTTTCCACCACTGTGGAAGTCCTGTGATGCTCGTGCACCTCTCTTTCAGTGCCAGTAAAGCTGCAGAAAGCCGATTTTACCACTGGGATGTCGTATGAAGTACACGTAGGTTCGTTTGAGTGGTGGGTAAGTCGGTCAAAGCCGTTTTAACCCCGTTAGAGGCCCTGTGAAGTTCATGGAGGACAGTTTATATACAAGGAAAGATGTAGAATGCACTTTGCACCGCTGTGGAAGTCCAGTGAAGCTCGTGCATGCCTGTTTGAGTGTCAGGAATGACCTAGACAGTAGTTTTCACCAATGTGGTGGTCATGTGAAGCACGTGCAAGCCAGTTGAAGTACCAGGAATGATCGAGAAATCAGTTTTGACCGCTGTGGAGATGTACGTCGTGCAGGCTTGGTTGACCACTGTGCAAGTTCCGTGAAGCTCATGCATGCTAATTTGAATGTCAGGAAAGATGTACAAAGCAGTTTTCACCACTGTGGAAGTCCTGTGAAGTTGTTGCAGGTCAGTTTAAGTGCCAGGAAAGATCTAGAAAGCAGTTTACACGGCTGTGGAGGTCCTGTGAAGCTCGAGTTGGCCCGTATAAGTGCCAGGAAAGATCAGTTTATGTACCACGAAAGATCTAGAAAACAGTTTGCAACACTGTGGAGGATCTGTGAAGCTCGTGCAGGCCAGTATAAGTGCCAGGACAGATCTAGAAAGCAGTTTTCACCACTGTGGAGGTCCTGTCATGCTCGTGCACCTCTCTTTCAGTGCCAGTAAAGCTGCAGAAAGCCGATTTTAAAACTGTGATTTCCTATGAAGTTCGTGCTGGCTCATTTGGGTGCTGGGCGAGTCGGTCAAGCTGTTTTCTCCCCGTTGGAGGCCCTGTGAAGCTTGCGGAGGCCAGTTTATGTACCAGGAAAGATCTAGAAAGCAGTTTGCACCGCTGCGGATGTCCAGTGAAGCTCTTGCATGCCTCTTTGAGTGTCAGCAATGATCTAGACAACAGTTTTCAGCACTGTGGAGGTCATGTGAAGTACGTGCAAGCCAGTTTAAGTACCAGGAAGGATCGAGAAATCAGTTTTGATCGCTGTGGTGGTCCTATGTACGTCGTCCAGGCTTGGTTGACCACTGTGCAGGTCCTGTGAAGCTTGCGCGTGCCTGTTTGAATGTCAGGAAAGATCCCAAAATATAGTTTTCACCACTGTTGAGGTCCTGTGAGGCTGGTGCAGGTCAGTTTAAGTGCCAGGAATGAGGTAGAAAGCAGTTTTCACGGCTGTGGTCGTCCTGTGAAGTTTGTGCAGGCCAGTATTAGTGCCAGGAAAGATCAGTTTATGTACCACGAAAGATCTAGAAAGCAGTTTGCAACACTGTGGACGATTTGTGAAGGTCGTGCGGGCCAGTATACGTGCCAGGAAAGGTCTAGAAAGCAGTTTATACGGCTGTGGAGGTCCTGTGAAGTTGGTGCAGGTCAGTTTAAGTGCCAGGAAAGATCTAGAAAGCAGTTTATATGGCTGTGGAGGTCCTGTGAAGCTCGAGTAGGCCCGTATAAGTGCCAGGAAAGATCAGTTTATGTACCACGAAAGATCTAGAAAGCCGTTTGCAACACTGTGGAGGATCTGTGAAGCTCGTGGAGGCCAGTTTATGTACCAGGAAAGATGTAGAAAGCAGTCTTCACCGCTGTGGATGTCCTGTGATGCTCGTGCACCTCTCTTTCAGTGCCATGAAGTAAAGCTGAAGAATGCCGATTTTACCACTGTGATATCCTATGAAGGTCGTGCAGACACGTTTGAGTGCTGGGCAAGTGGACAAAGCTGTTTTAACCCCGTTGGAAGACCTGTGAAGCTCATGGAGGCCAGTTTATGTACCAGGAAAGATCTAGAAAGCAGTTTTAACCGCTGTGGATGTCCTGTGAAGCTCTTGCATGCCTGTTTGAGCGTCAGGAATGATCTAGACAACAGCTTTCACCACTGTGGAGGTCATGTGAAGCACGTGCAAGCCAGTTTAAGTGCCAGGAAGGATTGAGAAATCAGTTTTGATCGCTGTGGTTATGTACGTCGTCCAGGCTTGGTTGACCACTGTGCAGGTCCTGTGAAGCTTGCGCATGCCTGTTTGAATGTCAGGAAAGATCCCAAAACATAGTTTTCACCACTGTTGAGGTCCTGTGAGGCTGGTGCAGATCAGTTTAATTGCCAGGAATGAGGTAGAAAGCAGTTTTCACGGCTGTGGTCGTCCTGTGAAATTTGTGTAGGCCAGTATTAGTGCCTGGAAAGATCAGTTTATGTACCACGAAAGATCTAGAAAGCAGTTTGCAACACTGTGGACAATTTGTGAAGCTCGTGCGGGCCAGTATAAGTGCCAGGAAAGGTCTAGAAAAGACTGCTTTCTACATCTTTCCTGGTACATAAACTGGCCTCCACGAGCTTCACAGATCCTCCACAGTGTTGCAAACTGCTTTCTAGATGTTTCGTGATACATAAACTGACCTTTCCTGGCACTTATATCTACGGGCCTACTCGATTTTCACAGGACCTCCACAGCCGTATAAACTGCTCACCGCTGTGAATGTCCTGTGATGCTCGTGCACCTCTCTTTCAGTGCCAGTAAAGCTGAAGAAAGCCGATTTTACCACTGTGATATCCTATGAAGGTCGTGCAGGCTCGTTTGAGTGCTGGGCAAGTGGACAAAGCTGTTTTAACCCCGTTGGAAGACCTGTGAAGCTCGTAGAGGCCAGTTTATGTACCAGGAAAGATCTAGAAAGCAGTTTGCACCGCTGTGGATGTCCTGTGAAGCTCTTGCATGCCTCTTTTAGTGTCAGGAATGATCTAGACAACAGTTTTCACCACTGTGGAGGTCATGTGAAGTACGTGCAAGCCAGTTTAAGTGCCAAGAAGGATCGAGAAATCAGTTTTGATCGCTGTGGTGGTCCTATGTACGTCGTCCAGGCTTGGTTGACCACTGTGCAGGTCCTGTGAAGCTTGCGCATGCCTGTTTGAATGTCAGGAAAGATCCCAAAGTGTAGTTTTCACCACTGTTGAGGTCCTGTGAGGCTGGTGCAGGTCAGTTTAAGTGCCAGGAATGAGGTAGAAAGCAGTTTTCATGGCTGTGGTCGTCCTGTGAAGTTTGTGCAGGCCAGTATTAGTGCCAGGAAAGATCAGTTTATGTACCACGAAAGATCTAGAAAGCAGTTTGCAACACTGTGGACGATTTGTGAAGGTCGTGCGGGCCAGTATAAGTGCCAGGAAAGGTCTAGATAGCAGTTTATACAGCTGTGGAGGTCCTGTGAAGTTGGTGCAGGTCAGTTTAAGTGCCATGAAAGATCTAAAATGCAGTTTATATGGCTGTGGAGGTCCTGTGAAGCTAGAGTAGGCCCGTATAAGTGCCAGGAAAGATCAGTTTATGTACCACGAAAGATCTAGAAAGCAGTTTGCAACACTGTGGAGGATCTGTGAAGCTCGTGGAGGCCAGTTCGATTACCACGAAAGATGTAGAAAGCAGTCTTCACCGCTCTGGATGTCCTGTGATGCTCGTGCACCTCTCAGTGCCAGTAAAGCTGAAGAAAGCCGATTTTACCACTGTGATATCGTATGAAGGTCGTGCAGGCTCGTTTGAGTGCTGGGCAAGTGGACAAAGCTGTTTTAACCCCGTTGGAAGACCTGTGAAGCTCGTGGAGGCCAGTTTATGTACCAGGAAAGATCTAGAAAGCAGTTTGCACCGCTGTGGATGTCCTGTGAACCTCTTGCATGCCTCTTTGAGTGTCAGGAATGATCTAGACAACAGTTTTCACCACTGTGGAGGTCATGTGAGGTACATGCAAGCCAGTTTAAGTGCCAGGAAGGATCGAGAAATCAGTTTTGATCGCTGTGGTGGTCCTATGTACGTCGTCCAGGCTTGGTTGACCACTGTGCAGGTCCTGTGAAGCTTGCACATGCCTGTTTGAATGTCAGGAAAGATCCCAAAGTATAGTTTTCACCACTGTTGAGGTCCTGTGAGGCTGGTGCAGGTCAGTTTAAGTGCCAGGAATGAGGTAGAAAGCAGTTTTCATGGCTGTGGTCGTCCTGTGAAGTTTGTGCAGGCCAGTATTAGTGCCAGTAAAGATCAGTTTATGTACCACAAAAGATCTAGAAAGCAGTTTGCAACACTGTTGAGGATCTGTGAAGCTCGAGGAGGCCAGTTTATGTACCAGGAAAGATGTAGAAAGCAGTCTTCACCGCTGCGGATGTCCTGTGATGCTCGTGCACCTCTCTTTCAGTGCCATGCAGTAAAGCTGAAGAAAGCCGATTTTACCACTGTGATATCCTGTGAAGGTCGTGCAGACACGTTTGAGTGCTGGGCAAGTGGACAAAGCTGTTTTAACCCCGTTGGAAGACCTGTGAAGCTCATGGAGGCCAGTTTATGTACCAGGAAAGATCTAGAAAGCAGTTTTAACCGCTGTGGATGTCCTGTGAAGCTCTTGCATGCCTGTTTGAGTGTCAGGGATGATCTAGACAACAGTTTTCACCACTGTGGAGGTCATGTGAAGTACGTGCAAGGCAGTTTAAGTGCCAGGAAGGATCGAGAAATCAGTTTTGACCGCTGTGGAGGTCCTATGTACGTCGTGCAGGTTTGGTTGACCACTGTGCAGGTCCCGTGAAGCTTGTGCATGCCTGTTTGAAAGTCAGGAGAGATCCAAAAAGTAGTTTTCACCACTGTTGAGGTCCTGTGAGGCTGGTTCAGGTCAGTTTAAGCGCAACGTAAGATGTAGAAAGCAGTTTTCACGGCTGTGGTCGTCCTGTGAAGTTTGTGCATGCCAGTATTAGTGCCAGGAAGGATCAGTTTATGAGCATGAAATATCTAGAAAGCACTTTTGACCACTGTGAAGGACCGGTGAAGCTTGTGGACGCGTCTTTCAGTGCCAGTAAAGCTTTAGAAAGCCGATTTTACCTCTGGGATGTCGTATGAAGTTCGTGTAGGTTCGTTTGAGTGGTGGGTAAGTTGGTCAAAGCCATGTTAACCCCGTTGGAGGACCTGTGAAGCTCGTGGAGGCCAGTTTATGTACCAGGAAAGATCTAGAAAGCAGTTTTCACCGCTGTGGATGTCCTGTGAAGCTCTTGCATGCCTGTTTGAGTGTCAGGAATGATCTAGACAACAGCTTTCACCACTGTGGAGGTCATGTGAAGCACGTGCAAGCCAGTTTAAGTGCCAGGAAGGATCGAGAAATCAGTTTTGACCGCTGTGGAGGTCCTATGCATGTACGTCGTGCAGGTTTGGTTGACCACTGTGCAGGTCCCATGAAGCTTGTGCATGCCTGTTTGAATGTCAGGTCCTGTGAGGCTGGTTCAGGTCAGTTTAAGCGCAACGTAAGATGTAGAAAGCTGTTTTCATGGCTGTGGTCGTCCTGTGAAGTTTGTGCATGCCAGTATTAGTGCCAGGAAAGATCAGTTTATGAGCACGAATGATCTAGAAAGCACTTTTGACCACTGTGAAGGACCGGTGAAGCTTGTGGGCACCTCTTTCAGTGCCAGTAAAGCTTTAGAAAGCCGATTTTCCCACTGGGATGTCGTATGAAGTTCGTGTAGGTTCGTTTGAGTGGTGGGTAAGTTGCTCAAAGCCGTGTTAGCCCCGTTGGAGGCCCTGTGAAGCTCGTGGAGGCCAGTTTATGTACCAGGAAAGATGTAGAAAGCACTTTGCACCGCTGTGGAAGTCCAGTGAAGCTCGTGCATCCCTGTGTGAGTGTCAGCAATGATCTAGACAGTAGTTTTCACCAATGTGGTGGTCATGTGAAGTACGTGCAAGGCAGTTTAAGTGCCAGGAAAGATGTAGAATGAAGTTTTCACGGCTGTGGTCGTCAAGAGAAGTTCGTGCAGGCCAGTATTAGTGCCAGGAAGGATCAGTTTATGAGCACGAATGATCTAGAAAGCAGTCTTCACCGCTGTGGAGTTTCTATGATGCTCGTGCACCTCTGTTTCAGTGCCAGTAAAGCTGCAGAAAGCTGATTTTACCACTGTGATATCCTATGAAGGTCGTGCAGGCTCGTTTGAGAGCTGTGGAAGTCGGACAAAGCTGTTTTAACCCCGTTGGAAAACCTGTGAAGCTCGTGGAGGCCAGTTTATGTACCGGGAAAGATCTTCAAAGCACTTTGCACCGCTGTGGATGTCTTGTGAAGCACTTGCGTGCCTGTTTGAGTGTCAGGAATGATCTAGACAACAGTTTTCACTACTGTGGAGGTCATGTGAAGCACGTGCAAGCCAGTTTAAGTGCCAGGAAAGATGTAGAATGAAGTTTTCACGGCTGTGGTCGTCCTGTGAAGTTTGTGCAGGCCAGTATTAGTGCCAGGAAAGATCAGTTTATGAGCACGAATGATCTAGAAAGCAGTCTTCACCGCTGTGGAGTTTCTGTGATGCTCGTGCACCTCTGTTTCAGTGCCAGTAAAGCTGCAGAAAGCTGATTTTACCACTGTGATATCCTATGAAGGTCGTGCAGGCTCGTTTGAGAGCTGGGCAAGTCGGACAAAGCTGTTTTAACCCCGTTGGAAAACCTGTGAATCTCGTGGAGGCCAGTTTATGTACCGGGAAAGATCTTCAAAGCACTTTGCACCGCTGTGGATGTCTTGTGAAGCACTTGCGTGCCTGTTTGAGTGTCAGGAATGATCTAGACAACAGTTTTCACTACTGTGGAGGTCATGTGAAGCACGTGCAAGACAGTTTAAGTGCCAGAAGGATCGAGAAATCAGTTTTGACCGCTGTGGATGTCCTATGTACATCGTGCAGGCTTGATTGACCACTGTGCAGGTCCCGTGAAGCTTGTGCATGCCTGTTTGAATGTCAGGAAAGATCCAAAAAGTAGTTTTCACCACTGTTGAGGTCCTGTGAGGCTGGTGCAGGTCAGTTTAAGTGCCAGGTAAGATCTAGAAAGCAGTTTTCACGGCTGTGATCATCCTGTGAAAATTGTGCAGGCCAGTATTAGTGCCGGGAAAGATCAGTTTAACAGCACGAAAGATCTATAAAGCAGTTTTGTCAGCAATGATCTAGACAGTAGTTTTAACCAATGTGGTGGTCATGTGAAGCACGTGCAAGGCAGTTGGAGGGCCGGTAATACCGTTTTCACCCCGTTGGAGGCTCAGTGAAGCTCGTGGATGCCAGTTTATATACCAGGAAAGATGTAGAAAGCACTTTGCACCGCTGTGAAAGTGCAGTTAAGACAGTAGTTTTCAACAATGTGGTGGTCATGTGAAGCTCGTACATGCTAGTTTGAATGTCAGGAAGTATGTACAAAGCCACCACTGTGGAGGTCCTGTGAAGCTGATGCAGGTCAGTTTAAGTGCCAGGAAAGATCTAGAAAGCAGTTTACACGGCTGTGGAGGATCTGTGAAGCACATGCGGGCCAGTATAAGAGCCAGGAAAGGTCTAGAAAGCAGTTTGCACCACTGTGGAGGTCCTGTGATGCTTGTGCACCTCTCTTTCAGTGGTTGACAACTGTACAAGTGCCGTGAAGCTCGTGCATGCTAGTTTGAATGTCAGGAAAGATCTACAAAGCAGTTTACACGGCTGTGAAGGGCCTGTGAAGCTCGTGCAGGCCCGTATGAGTGCCAGGAAAAATCTGTTTATGTACCACGAAAGATCTAGAAAGCAGTTTGCAACACTGTGGAGGATCTGTGAAGCTCGTGCGGGCCAGTATAAGTGCAAGGAAATATCTAGAAAGCAGTTTTCCCCACTGTGGAGGTCCTGCGAATCTCGCGCATGCCTGTTTGAGTGTCAGGAATGACCTAGGCAGTAGTTTTCACCAATGTGGTGGTCATGTGAAGCACATGCAAGCCAGTTAAAGTGCCAGGAAAAATCGAGAAATCAGTTTTGACCGCTGTGGAAGTCCTATATACGTCCTGCAGGCTTGGTTGACCACTGTGCAGGTCCCGTGAAGCTTGTGCATGCCTGTTTGAATGTCAGGAAAGATCCGAAAAGTAGTTTTCACCACTGTTGAGGTCCTGTGAGGCTGGTGCAGGTCAGTTTAAGTGCCAAGTAAGATGTAGAAAGCAATTTTCACTGCTGTGGTCGTCCTCTGAAGTTTGTGCAGGCCAGTATTAGTGACAGAAAGATCAATTTATGAGCACGAAAGATCTAGAAAGCAGTTTTGACCACTGGGAAGCACCGATGAAGCTTGTGCACGCCTCTTTCAGTGCCAGTAAAGCTGCAGAAGGCCGATTTCACCACTGGGATGTCGTATGAAATTCGTGTAGGTTCGTTTGAGTGGTGGGTAAGTCAGTCAAAGCCGTTTTAACCCCATTGGAGGCCCTGTGAATATCGTGGAGGCCATTTTATGTGCTAGGAAAGACGTAGAAAGCAGTTTTCACCGCTGTGGAGGATATGTGAAGCTCGTGCGGGCCAGTACAAATGCCAGGAAAGATCTAGAAAGCATTTTTCACCACTGTGAAGGTCCTGTGAAGCTTGTGCATGCCTCACTGGACTTCCACAGCAGTGCAAAGTGCTTTCTACATCTTTCCTGGTATATAAACTGGCCTCCACGAGCTTCACAGTGCCTCCAACGGGGTTAAAACGGCTTTGACTGACCTGCCCAGCACTGAAACGAACCTACACGAACTTCATACGACATCCCTGTTGTAAAATCGGATTTCTGCAGCTTTACTGGCACTGAAAGAGAGCTCGGGCATGCCTGTTTGAGTGTCAGGAATGATCTAGACAGTAGTTTTCACCAATGTGGTGGTCATATGAAGCACGTGCAAGCCAGTTGAAGTGCCAGGAGTGATCGAGAAAGCAGTTTTGACCACTGTGCAGGTCCCGTGAAGCTTGTGCATGCCTGTTTTCATGTCAGGAAAGATCCAAAGAGTAGTTTTCACCCTGTGAGGCTGGTGCAGGTTAATTTATGTGCCAGGAAAGATGTAGAAAGCAGTTTTCACGGCTGTGGTCGTCCTGTGAAGTTTGTGCAGGCCAGTATTAGTGCCAGGGAAGATCAATTTATGAGCACGAAAGATCTAGAAAGCTGTTTTGACCACTGGGGAGTACCGGTGAAGTTTGTGCTCGCCTCTTTCAGTGCCAGTAAAGCTGCAGAAGGCCGATTTTACCACTGGGATGTCGTATGAAGTTCGTGTAGGTTCGTTTGAGTGCTGGGCAGGTCGGTCAAAACCGTTTTAACCCCGTTGGAGGACCTGTGAAGCTTGTGGAGGCCAGTTTATATACCAGGAAAGATGTAGTTTGCACCACTGTGGAAGTCCAGTGAAGCTCGTGGATGCCTGTTTGAGTGTCAGCAATGATCTGGACAGCAGTTTTCACCAATGTGGTGGTCATGTGAAGCACGTGCAAGCCAGTTGCAGTGCCAGGAAGGAACGAGAAATCAGTTTTTATCGCTGTGGTGGTCCTATGTACGTCTTGCAGGCTTGGTGGACCACTGTGCAAGTCCTGTGAAGCTTGTGCATGCCTGTTTGAATGTCAGGAAAGATCTAAAAAGTAGTTTTCACCACTGTTGAGGTCCTGTGAGGCTGGTGCAGGTCAGTTTAAGTGCCAGAAAAGGTCTAGAATGCAGTTTGCACCGCTGTGGATGACCTGTGAAGCTCTTGCATGCCTGTTTTAGTGTCAGGAATGATCTAGACCGTAGTTTTCACCAATGTGGTGGTCATGTGAAGCATGTGCAAGTCACTTGAAGTGCCAGGAACGATTGAGAAAGCAGTTTTGGCGGCTGTGGAGGTCCTATGTACGTCGTGCAGGCTTGGTTGACTACTGTGCAAGTCCCGTGAAGCTCGTTCATGCTAGTTTGAATGTCAGGAAAGATCTAAAAAGCAGTTTTCACTGCTGTGGAGGTCCTGTGAGGCTGGTGCAGGTCAGTTTAAGTGCCAGGAAAGGTCTAGAAAGCAGTTTTCACCACTGTGGAAGTCCTGTGATGCTTGTGCACCTCTCTTTCAGTGCCAGTAAAGCTGCAGAAAGCCGATTTTACCACTGTGATGTCCTATGAAGGTCGTGCAGGCTCATTTGAGTGCTGGGCAAGTCGGACAAAGCAGTTTTAACCCGGTTGGAAGACCTGTGAAGCTCGTGGAGAACCAGTTTATGTACCAGGAAAGATCTAGAAAGCAGTTTGCACCGCTGTGTATGTCCTGTGAAGCTCTTGCATGCCTGTTTGAGTGTCAGGAATGATCTTGACAGTAGTTTTCATCAATGTGGTGGTCATGTGAAGCACGTGCAAGCCAGTTGAACTGCCAGGAATGATCGAGAAAGCAGTTTTGACCACTGTGGAGGTCTTATGTACGTCGTGCAGGCTTGGTTGACAACTGTACAAGTCCCGTGAAGCTCGTGCATGCTAGTTTGAATGTCAGGAAAGATCTACAAAGCAGTTTACACGGCTGTGAAGGGCCTGTGAAGCTTGTGCACGGCTCTTTCAGTGCCAGTAAAGCTGCAGAAAGCCGATTTTACAACAGGGATGTCGTACGAAGTTCGCGTAGGTTCGTTTCAGTGCTGGGCAGGTCAGTCAAAGCCGTTTTAACCCTGTTGGAGGCGCTGTGAAGCTCGTGGAGGCCAGTTTATATACCAGAAAGGATGTAGAAAGCACTTTGCACTGCTGTGGAAGTCCAGTGAAGCTCGTGCATGCCTGTTGGAGTGTCAGGAATGATCTAGACAGTAGTTTTCACCAATGTGGTGGTCATGTGAAGCACGTGCAAGCCAGTTGAAATGCCAGGAATGATCGAGAAAGCAGTTTTGACCGCTGTGGGGGTCATATGTATGTCGTACAGGCATGGTTGACCACTGTGCATGTCCCGTGAAGATTGTGCATGCCTGTTTATATGTCAGGAAAGATCCAAAGAGTAGTTTTCACCCTGTGAGACTGGTGTAGGTCAATTTATGTGCCAGGAAAGATGTAGAAAGCAGTTTTCACGGCTGTGGTCGTCCTGTGAGGTTTGTGCAGGCCAGTATTAGTGCCAGGGAAGATCAATTTATGAGCACGAAAGATCTAGAAAGCTGTTTTGACCACTGGGGAGTACCGGTGAAGTTTGTGGACGCCTCTTTCAGTGCCAGTAAAGCTGCAGAAGGCCAATTTTACCACTGGGATGTCGTATGAAGTTCGTGTAGGTTCGTTTGAGTGCTGGGCAGGTCGGTCAAAACCGTTTTAACCCCGTTGGAGGCCCTGTGAAGCTCGTGGAGGCCAGTTTATATACCAGGAAAGATGTAGTTTGCACCACTGTGGAAGTCCAGTGAAGCTCTTGGATGCCTGTTTGAGTGTCAGCAATGATCTGGACAGCAGTTTTCACCAATGTGGTGGTCATGTGAAGCACATGCAAGCCAGTTGAAGTGCCAGGAATGATCGAGAAAGCGGTTTTGACCGCTGTGGAGGACCTATGTACGTCGTACAGGCTTGGTTGACCACTGTGCAAGTCCCGTGAAACTCGTGCATGCTAGTTTGAATGTCAGGAAAGATCTAGAAAGCAGTTTATACGGCTGTGGAAGTCCTGTGAAGCTCGAGTAGGCACATATAAGTGCCAGGAAAGATCAGTTTATGTACCACGAAAGATCTAGAAAGCAGTTTGCAACACTGTGGAGGATTTGTGAAGCTCGTGCGGGCCAGTATAAGTGCCAGGAAATATCTAGAAAGCAGTTTTGACCGCTGTGGAGGTCCTATGTACGTCATGCAGGTTTGGTTGACCACCGTGCAGGTCCGGTGAAGCTTGTGCATGCCTGTTTGAATGTCAGGAAAGATCCAAAAAGTAGTTTTCACCACTGTTGAGGTCCTGTGAGGCTGGTGCAGGTCAGTTTAAGTGCCAAGTAAGATGTAGAAAGCAGTTTTCACTGCTGTGGTCGTCCTATGAAGTTTGTGCAGGCCAGTATTAGTGGCAGAAAGATCAGTTTATGAGCACGAAAGATCTAGAAAGCAGTTTTGACCACTGTGGAGCACCGGTGAAGCTTGTGCACTCCTCTTTCAGTGCCAGTAAAGCTGCAGAAGGCCGATTTTACCACTGGGATGTTTATGAAGTTCGTGTACGTACATTTGAGTGGTGGGCAAGTCGGTCAAAGCCGTTTTAACCCCGTTGGGGGCCCTGTGAAGCTCGTGGAGGCCAGTTTATATGCCAGGAAAGGTGTAGAAAGCACTTTGCACCACTGTGGAAGTCCAGCGAAGCTCGTGCATGCTATTTGAGTGTCAGGAATGACCTAGACAGTAGTCTTCACCAATGTGGTGGTCATGTGAAGCACGTGCAAGCCAGTTGAAGTGCCAGGAATGATCGAGAAAGCAGTTTTGACCGCTGTGGAGTTCCTGTGAAGCTGATGCAGGTCAGTTTAAGTGCCAGGAAAGATCTAGAAAGCTGTTTACATGGCTGTGGAGGTCCTGTGAAGCTTGTGCAGGCCCGTATAAGTGCCAGGAAAAATCAGTTTATGTACCACGAAAGATCTAGAAAGCAGTTTGCAACGCTGTGGAGGATCTGTGAATCTCGTGCCGGCCAGTATAAGTGCCAGGAAAGATCTAGAAAGCAGTTTTCACCACTGTGGAAGTCCTGTGAAGCTTGCGGAGGCCAGTTTATGTACCAGGAAAGATCTAGAAAGCAGTTTGCATCGCTGTGGATGTCCTGTGAAGCTCTTGCATGCCTCTTTGAGTGTCAGCAATGATCTAGACAACAGTTTTCAGCACTGTGGAGGTCATGTGAAGTACGTGCAAGACAGTTTAAGTGCCAGGAAGGATCGAGAAATCAGTTTTGATCGCTGTGGTGGTCCTATGTACGTCGTCCAGGCTTGGTTGACCACTGTGCAGGTCCTGTGAAGCTTGCGCATGCCTGTTTGAATGTCAGGAAAGATCCCAAAATATAGTTTTCACCACTGTTGAGGTCCTGTGAGGCTGGTGCAGGTCAGTTTAAGTGCCAGGAATGAGGTAGAAAGCAGTTTTCATGGCTGTTGTCGTCCTGTGAAGTTTGTGCAGGCCAGTATTAGTGCCACGAAAGATCAGTTTATGTACCACAAAAGATCTAGAAAGCAGTTTGCAACACTGTTGAGGATCTGTGAAGCTCGAGGAGGCCAGTTTATGTACCAGGAAAGATGTAGAAAGCAGTCTTCACCGCTGTGGATGTCCTGTGATGCTCGTGCACCTCTCTTTCAGTGCCAGGAAGCTGCAGAACGCCGATTTTACCACTGGGATGTCGTATGAAGTATGCGTAGGTTCGTTTGAGTGGTAGGTAAGTCGGTCAAAGCCGTTTTAACCCCGTTAGAGGCCCTGTGAAGCTCGTGGAGGACAGTTTATATAAAAGGAAAGATGTAGAATGCACTTTGCACCGCTGTGGAAGTCCAGTGAAGCTCGTGTATGCCTGTTTGAGTTTCAGGAATGACCTAGACAGTAGTTTTCATCAATGTGGTGGTCATGTGAAGCACGTGCAAGCCAGTTGAAGTACCAGGAATGATCGAGAAATCAGTTTTGACCGCTGTGGAGATGTACGTCGTGCAGGCTTGGTTGACCACTGTGCAAGTTCCGTGAAGCTCATGGATGCTAGTTTGAATGTCAGGAAAGATCTACAAAGCAGTTTTCACCGCTGTGGAGGTCCTGTGAAGCTGATGCAGGTCAGTTTAAGTGCCAGGAAAGATCTAGAAAGCAATTTACACGGCTGTGGAGGTCCTGTGAAGCTCGTGCAGTCCCGTATAAGTGCCAGGAAAGATCAGTTTATGTACCATGAAAGATCTAGAAAGCAGTTTGCAACACTGTGGAGGATCTGTGAAGCTCGTGCGGGCAAGTATAAGTGCCAGGAAAGGTCTAGAAAGCAGTTTTTACCACTGTGGAGGTCCTGTGATGCTCGTGCACCTCTCTTTCCGTGCCAGTAATGCTGCAGAAAGCCGATTTTACCACTGTGATGTCCTATGAAGGTCGTGCAGGCTCGTTTGAGTGCTGGGAATGTCGGACAAAGCTGTTTAAACCCCGTTGGAAGACCTGTGAAGCTCGTGGAGGCCAGTTTATGTACCAGGAAAGATGTAGAAAGCAGTTTGCACCGCTGTGGAAGTCCAGTGAAGCTCGTGCATGCCTGTTTGAGTGTCAGGAATGACCTAGGCAGTAGTTTTCACCAATATGGTGGTCATGTGAAGCACGTGCAAGCCAGTTGAAGTGCCAGGACTGATCGAGAAATCAGTTTTGACCGCTGTGGAGATGTACGTCGTGAAGGCTTGGTTGACCACTGTGCAAGTTCCGTGAAGCTCGTGCATGCTAGTTTGAATGTCAGGAAAGATCTACAAAGCAGTTTTCACCCCTGTGAAGTTGGTGCAGGTCAGTTTAAGTGCCAGGAAAGATCTAGAAAGCAGTTTTTACGGCTGTGGAAGTCCTGTGAAGCTCGAGGAGGCACATATAAGTGCCAGGAAAGATCAGTTTATGTACCACGAAAGATCTAGAAAGTAGTTTGCAACACTGTGGAGGATCTGTGAAGCTCGTGGAGGCCAGTTTATGTACCAGGAAAGGTGTAGAAAGCAGTCTTCACCGCTGTGGATGTCCTGTGATGCTCGTGCACCTCTCTTTCAGTGCCAGTAAAGCTGAAGAAAGCCGATTTTACCACTGTGATATCCTATGAAGGTCGTGCAGGCTCGTTTGAGTGCTGGGCAAGTGGACAAAGATGTTTAACCACGTTGGTAGAACTGTGAAGCTCGTGGAGGCCAGTTTATGTACCAGGAAAGTCTAGAAAGCAGTTTTCACCCCTGTGAAGTTGGTGCAGGTCAGTTTAAGTGCCAGGAAAGATCTAGAAAGCAGTTTATACGGCTGTGGAAGTCCTGTGAAGCTCGAGTAGGCACATATAAGTGCCAGGAAAGATCGGTTTATGTACCACGAAAGATCTAGAAAGCAGTTTGCAACACTGTGGATGATTTGTGAAGCTCGTGCCGGCCAGTATATGTGCCAGGTAAGTTCTAGAAAGCAGTTTCCACCGCTGTGGAAGTCCTGTGATGCTCGTGCACCTCTCTTTCAGTGCCAGTAAAGCTGCAGAAAGCCGATTTTACCACTGGGATGTCGTATGAAGTATGTGTAGGTTCGTTTGAGTGGTGGGTAAGTCGGTCAAAGCCGTTTTAACCCCGTTAGAGGCCCTGTGAAGCTCGTGGAGGACAGTTTATATAAAAGGAAAGATGTAGAATGCACTTTGCACCGCTGTGGAAGTCCAGTGAAGCTCGTGTATGCCTGTTTGAGTGTCAGGAATGACCTAGACAGTAGTTTTCATCAATGTGGTGGTCATGTGAAGCACGTGCAAGCCAGTTGAAGTACCAGG
Source organism: Agelas oroides (assembly GCA_949130485.1). Lineage (NCBI taxonomy): Eukaryota > Metazoa > Porifera > Demospongiae > Agelasida > Agelasidae > Agelas > Agelas oroides. The sequence continues at coordinate 4,185,233 of OX422199.1, forward strand.
AATGATCGAGAAATCAGTTTTGACCGCTGTGGAGATGTACGTCGTGCAGGCTTGGTTGACCACTGTGCAAGTTCCGTGAAGCTCATGCATGCTAGTTTGAATGTCAGGAAAGATCTACAAAGCAGTTTTCACCGCTTTGGAGGTCCTGTGAAGTTGTTGCAGGTCAGTTTAAGTGCCAGAAAGATCTAGAAAGCAGTTTATACGGCTGTGGAGGTCCTGTGAAGCTCGAGTAGGCCCGTATAAGTGCCAGGAAAGATCAGTTTATGTACCATGAAAGATCTAGAAAGCAGTTTGCAACGCTGTGGAGGATCTGTGAAGCTCGTGCAGGGCAGTATAAGTGCCAGGACAGATCTAGAAAGCAGTTTTCACCACTGTGGAGGTCCTGTCATGCTCGTGCACCTCTCTTTCAGTGCCAGTAAAGCTGCAGAAAGCCGATTTTAAAACTGTGATGTCCTATGAAGGTCGTGCTGGCTCGTTTGAGTGCTGGGCGAGTCGGTCAAGCTGTTTTCACCCTGTTGGAGGCCCTGTGAAGCTTGCGGAGGCCAGTTTATTTACCAGGAAAGATCTAGAAAGCAGTTTGCACCGCTGTGGATATCCTGTGAAGCTCTTGCATGCCTCTTTGAGTGTCAGGAATGATCTAGACAACAGTTTTCACCACTGTGGAGGTCATGTGAAGTACGTGCAAGCCAGTTTAAGTGCCAGGAAGGATCGAGAAATCAGTTTTGATCGCTGTGGTGGTCCTATGTACGTCGTCCAGGCTTGGTTGACCACTGTGCAGGTCCTGTGAAGCTTGCGCATGCCTGTTTGAATGTCAGGAAAGATCCCAAAGTATAGTTTTCACCACTGTTGAGGTCCTGTGAGGCTGGTGCAGGTCAGTTTAAGTGCCAGGAATGAGGTAGAAAGCAGTTTTCACGGCTGTGGTCGTCCTGTGAAGTTTGTGCAGGCCAGTATTAGTGCCAGGAAAGATCAGTTTATGTACCACGAAAGATCTAGAAAGCAGTGTGCAACACGGTGGACGATTTGTGAAGGTCGTGCGGGCCAGTATAAGTGCCAGGAAAGGTCTAGAAAGCAGTTTATATGGCTGTGGAGGTCCTGTGAAGCTCGAGTAGGCCCGTGTAAGTGCCAGGAAAGATCAGTTTATGTACCACGAAAGATCTAGAAAGCAGTTTGCAACACTGAAAAAAACTGGCCTCCACGAGCTTCACAGATCCTCCATCTGTGAAGCTCGTGGAGGCCAGTTTATGTACCAGGAAAGATGTAGAAAGCAGTCTTCACCGCTGTGGATGTCCTGTGATGCTCGTGCACCTCTCTTTCAGTGCCATGCAGTAAAGCTGAAGAAAGCCGATTTTACCACTGTGATATCCTATGAAGGTCGTGCAGACACGTTTGAGTGCTGGGCAAGTGGACAAAGCTGTTTTAACCCCGTTGGAAGACCTGTGAAGCTCATGGAGGCCAGTTTATGTACCAGGAAAGATCTAGAAAGCAGTTTTCACCGCTGTGGATGTCCTGTGAAGCTCTTGCATGCCTGTTTGAGTGTCAGGAATGATCTAGACAACAGCTTTCACCACTGTGGAGGTCATGTGAAGCACGTGCAAGCCAGTTTAAGTGCCAGGAAGGATCGAGAAATCAGTTTTGACCGCTGTGGAGGTCCTATGCATGTACGTCGTGCAGGTTTGGTTGACCACTGTGCAGGTCCCATGAAGCTTGTGCATGCCTGTTTGAATGTCAGGTCCTGTGAGGCTGGTTCAGGTCAGTTTAAGCGCAACGTAAGATGTAGAAAGCTGTTTTCATGGCTGTGGTCGTCCTGTGAAGTTTGTGCATGCCAGTATTAGTGCCAGGAAAGATCAGTTTATGAGCACGAATGATCTAGAAAGCACTTTTGACCACTGTGAAGGACCGGTGAAGCTTGTGGGCACCTCTTTCAGTGCCAGTAAAGCTTTAGAAAGCCGATTTTCCCACTGGGATGTCGTATGAAGTTCGTGTAGGTTCGTTTGAGTGGTGGGTAAGTTGCTCAAAGCCGTGTTAGCCCCGTTGGAGGCCCTGTGAAGCTCGTGGAGGCCAGTTTATGTACCAGGAAAGATGTAGAAAGCACTTTGCACCGCTGTGGAAGTCCAGTGAAGCTCGTGCATCCCTGTGTGAGTGTCAGCAATGATCTAGACAGTAGTTTTCACCAATGTGGTGGTCATGTGAAGTACGTGCAAGGCAGTTTAAGTGCCAGGAAAGATGTAGAATGAAGTTTTCACGGCTGTGGTCGTCAAGAGAAGTTCGTGCAGGCCAGTATTAGTGCCAGGAAGGATCAGTTTATGAGCACGAATGATCTAGAAAGCAGTCTTCACCGCTGTGGAGTTTCTATGATGCTCGTGCACCTCTGTTTCAGTGCCAGTAAAGCTGCAGAAAGCTGATTTTACCACTGTGATATCCTATGAAGGTCGTGCAGGCTCGTTTGAGAGCTGTGGAAGTCGGACAAAGCTGTTTTAACCCCGTTGGAAAACCTGTGAAGCTCGTGGAGGCCAGTTTATGTACCGGGAAAGATCTTCAAAGCACTTTGCACCGCTGTGGATGTCTTGTGAAGCACTTGCGTGCCTGTTTGAGTGTCAGGAATGATCTAGACAACAGTTTTCACTACTGTGGAGGTCATGTGAAGCACGTGCAAGCCAGTTTAAGTGCCAGGAAAGATGTAGAATGAAGTTTTCACGGCTGTGGTCGTCCTGTGAAGTTTGTGCAGGCCAGTATTAGTGCCAGGAAAGATCAGTTTATGAGCACGAATGATCTAGAAAGCAGTTTTGACCACTGTGGAGCACGCTTGTGCACGCCCCTTTCAGTGTCAATAAAGCTGCAGAAGGCCGATTTTACCACTGGGATGTCGTATCAAGTTTGTGCAGGTTAGTTTGAGTGGTGGGTAAGTCGGTGAAAGCCGTTTTAACCCCATTGGAGGCCCTGTGAAGCTCGTGGAGTTCAGTTTATGTACCAGGAAAGATCTAGAAAGCAGTTTGCACCGCTGTGGATATCCTGTGAAGCTCTTGCATGCCTGTTTAAGTGTCAGGGATGATCTAGACAACAGTTTTCACCACTGTGGAAGTCAAGTGAAGTATGTGCAAGCCAGTTGAAGTGCCAGGAATGATCGAGAAAGCAGTTTTGACCGCTGTGGAGGTCCTATGTACGTCGTGCAAGTTTGGTTGATCACCGTGCAGGTCCCGTTAAGCTCGTGCATGCTAGTTTGAATGTCAGGAAAGATCTACAAAGCAGTTTTCACCGCTGCAGACTTCCTGTGAAGCAGATGCAGGTCAGTTTAAGTGCCAGGAAAGATCTAGAAAGCAATTTACACGGCTGTGGAGGTCCTGTGAAGCTCGTGCAGTCCCGTATAAGTGCCAGGAAAGATCAGTTTATGTACCATGAAAGATCTAGAAAGCAGTTTGCAACACTGTGGAGGATCTGTGAAGCTCGTGCGGGCAAGTATAAGTGCCAGGAAAGGTCTAGAAAGCAGTTTTTACCACTGTGGAGGTCCTGTGATGCTCGTGCACCTCTCTTTCCGTGCCAGTAATGCTGCAGAAAGCCGATTTTACCACTGTGATGTCCTATGAAGGTCGTGCAGGCTCGTTTGAGTGCTGGGAATGTCGGACAAAGCTGTTTAAACCCCGTTGGAAGACCTGTGAAGCTCGTGGAGGCCAGTTTATGTACCAGGAAAGATGTAGAAAGCAGTTTGCACCGCTGTGGAAGTCCAGTGAAGCTCGTGCATGCCTGTTTGAGTGTCAGGAATGACCTAGGCAGTAGTTTTCACCAATATGGTGGTCATGTGAAGCACGTGCAAGCCAGTTGAAGTGCCAGGACTGATCGAGAAATCAGTTTTGACCGCTGTGGAGATGTACGTCGTGAAGGCTTGGTTGACCACTGTGCAAGTTCCGTGAAGCTCGTGCATGCTAGTTTGAATGTCAGGAAAGATCTACAAAGCAGTTTTCACCCCTGTGAAGTTGGTGCAGGTCAGTTTAAGTGCCAGGAAAGATCTAGAAAGCAGTTTTTACGGCTGTGGAAGTCCTGTGAAGCTCGAGGAGGCACATATAAGTGCCAGGAAAGATCAGTTTATGTACCACGAAAGATCTAGAAAGTAGTTTGCAACACTGTGGAGGATCTGTGAAGCTCGTGGAGGCCAGTTTATGTACCAGGAAAGGTGTAGAAAGCAGTCTTCACCGCTGTGGATGTCCTGTGATGCTCGTGCACCTCTCTTTCAGTGCCAGTAAAGCTGAAGAAAGCCGATTTTACCACTGTGATATCCTATGAAGGTCGTGCAGGCTCGTTTGAGTGCTGGGCAAGTGGACAAAGATGTTTAACCCCGTTGGTAGAACTGTGAAGCTCGTGGAGGCCAGTTTATGTACCAGGAAAGTCTAGAAAGCAGTTTGCACCACTGTGGATGTCTTGCATGGCTGTTTGCGTGTCAGGAATGACCTAGACAGTAGTCTTCACCAATGTGGTGGTCATGTGAAGCACGTGCAAGCCAGTTGAAGTGCCAGGAATGATCGAGAAAGCAGTTTTGACCGCTGTGGAGTTCCTGTGAAGCTGATGCTGGTCAGTTTAAGTGCCAGGAAAGATCTAGAAAGCTGTTTACACGGCTGTGGAGGTCCTGTGAAGCTTGTGCAGGCCCGTATAAGTGCCAGGAAAAATCAGTTTATGTACCACGAAAGATCTAGAAAGCAGTTTGCAACGCTGTGGAGGATCTGTGAATCTCGTGCCGGCCAGTATAAGTGCCAGGAAAGATCTAGAAAGCAGTTTTCACCACTGTGGAAGTCCTGTGAAGCTTGCGGAGGCCAGTTTATGTACCAGGAAATATATAGAAAGCTGTTTTCACCACTGTGGAGGTCTTGTGAAGCTCGTGCATGCCTGTTTGAGTGTCAGGAATGACCTAGGCAGTAGTTTTCACCAATGTGGTGGTCATGTGAAGCACGTGCAAGCCAGTTAAACTGCCAGGAAGGATCGAGAAATCAGTTTTGACCGCTGTGGAAGTCCTATGTACGTCCTGCCGGCTTGGTTGACCACTGTGCAGGTCCCGTGAAGCTTGTGCATGCCTGTTTGAATGTCAGGAAAGATCCAAAAAGTAGTTTTCACCACTGTTGAGGTCCTGTGAGGCTGGTGCAAGTCAATTTATGTGCCAGGAAAGATGTAGAAAGCAGTTTTCACTGCTGTGGTCGTCCTGTGAAGTTTGTGCAGGCCAGTGTTAGTGCCACGGAAGATCAATTTATGAGCATGAAAGATCTAGAAAGCAGTTTTGACCACTGAGAAGCACCGATGAAGCTTGTGCACGCCTCTTTCAGTGCCAGTAAAGCTGCAGAAGGCCGATTTCACCACTGGGATGTGGTATGAAGTTCGTGTAGGTTCGTTTGAGTGGTGGGTAAGTCAGTCAAAGCCGTTTTAACCCCATTGGAGGCCCTGTGAATATCGTGGAGGCCAGTTTATGTACCAGGAAAGATCTAGAAAGCATTTTTCACCACTGTGAAGGTCCTGTGAAGCTTGTGCACGCCTCTTTCAGTGCCAGTAAACCTGCAGAAAGCCGATTTTACAACAGGGATGTCGTATGAAGTTCGCGTAGGTTCGTTTCAGTGCTGGGCAGGTCAGTCAAAGCCGTTTTAACATCGTTGGAGGCACTGTGAAGCTCGTGGAGGCCAGTTTATATACCAGGAAAGATGTAGAAAGCACTTTGCACTGCTGTGGAAGTCCAGTGAAGCTCGGGCATGCCTGTTTGAGTGTCAGGAATGATCTAGACAGTAGTTTTCACCAATGTGGTGGTCATGTGAAGCACGTGCAAGCCAGTTGAAGTGCCAGGAGTGATCGAGAAAGCAGTTTTGACCGCTGTGGGGGTCCTATGTACGTCGTACAGGCATGGTTGACCACTGTGCAGGTCCCGTGAAGCTTGTGCATGCCTGTTTTTATGTCAGGAAAGATCCAAAGAGTAGTTTTCACCCTGTGAGGCTGGTGCAGGTCAATTCATGTGCCAGGAAAGATGTAGAAAGCAGTTTTCACGGCTGTGGTCGTCCTGTGAAGTTTGTGCAGGCCAGTATTAGTGCCAGGGAAGATCATATTTATGAGCACGAAAGATCTAGAAAGCTGTTTTGACCACTGGGGAGTACTGGTGAAGCTTGTGCACGCCTCTTTCAGTGGCAGTAAAGCTGCAGAAGGCCGATTTTACCACTGAGACCGAGACCTCACTTTCCTTTGTGAACCCCTGCCTGCCCTGAATGCACCCCCACTAATCAAAAGATGCAGTAATAACTGCTTGACATGCAGAGCCCTCGATACCAAACCTTATATTAAGAGCACCTCCAAAGGTACATACCACAACCTCAAGATTGCAAACACCATCAGCTGTAAAACAAGGAATGTCATCTATGTAATAACATGCACTAGATGTAAAGTCCAATATGCAGGAATGACCACACAACCCTTACACAATAGATTCAGAAACCATTTGAGAGAAATGTTCGCCAAAAGACCAGCTAACTGGGTACAAACTCGCCTGTATAGACATGTCCAACAGAACCACCACATCCCCTCTGACGTCCAAGTCCAGCCAGTTGAAAGCACAGAAGATCAAAGAAGTCTGAAGAAGAGAGAAAGTGCTTGGATCAAGGCCTTAAGAACAATAGAACCCTACGGACTAAATATCATCCCATAGCCTCCCTACACCTACTGCCATTGCTCCCGTTTTGTTGTCCCTCCAGGGTTCGTTCCCTGGAGTATACCTCCCTTATTATTTTTTGTTTGTATTTGAAGTACCTTTAGGCCTTTCACATGCTGTATCCCTTAGGCCTTACATAGTTTACGATAGCATGCTGTTGCCATGACAAACACGCTATCACTAGATACACGCCGTTGCTAGTTATCATACACGCTGTTACTAAGCAAACCTATATTTAAGCGCTGTTTCATTTCATTGTACTTACCCTTGAAAAAGCTCTCCATAGATGAGCGAAACGTCGGGCCTCTAAGCAGAGAATAAAGTTTTGCCAACCCCCTCCTACTGTCCTCATCAATAAGCCTATACCGCAGCGCCGCAGTATGACGTCATTTTTGAAACTACTGCACTATACTACTCGCCTGAGATACGCACTTCGATCCAGGGAGATCTATACCGAGGAACCGATTACGTCCCCGGAGATACTGTCAGAGCCCCCCCAGATGCAGGATGACAGCATCAGCAGCATACAAGAGACACCAAACAGCCAATTTAGGCTGGTACTCTCGGTAACCCCGTGCATGCCCTGTATAAGTAGTATAGAATCTGTTAACCATAGCCCTTCCCCCTTACTGTTTAGCCCCACACCCACCGCAAGCCCAGTCCATGCCCCTACCCCTGATTCCACCCAGCACCAGCCACCTCCCCCTTAGCCCCACTAACAGTCTAACCTATGTACGTCGTACAGGCTTGGTTGACCACTGTGCAAGTCCCGTGAAGCTCGTACATCCTAGTTTGAACGTCAGGAAAGATCTAGAAAGCAGTTTTCACCGCTGTGGAAGTCCTGTGAAGCTGTTGCAGGTCAGTTTAAGTGCCAGGAAAGGTCTAGAAAGCAGTTTTCACCACTGTGGAGGTCCTGTGATGCTCGTGCACCTCTCTTTCAGTGCTAGTAAAGCTGCAGAAAGCCGATTTTACCACTGTGATGTCCTATGAAGGTCGTGCAGGCTCGTTTGAGGGTTGGGAAAGTCGGACAAAGCTCTTTTAACCCCGTTGGAAGACCTGTGAAGCTCGTGGAGGCCAGTTTATGTACCAGGAAAGATCTAGAAAGCAGTTTGCACCGCTGTGGATGTCCTGTGAGGCTCTTGCATGCCTGTTTGAGTGTCAGGAATGATCTATACAACCGTTTTCACCACTGTGGCGGTCATGTGAAGCACGTGGAAGCCAGTTTAAGAGCCAGGAAGGATCGAGAAATCAGTTTTGACCGCTGTGGAGGTCCTATGCACGTCGTGCAGGCTTGGTTGACCACTGTGCAAGTCCCTTGAAGCTTGTGCATGCCTGTTTGAATGTCAGGAAAGATCGAAAGATTAGTTTTCACCACTGTTGAGGTTCTGTGAGGCTGGTGCAGGTCAGTTTAAGTGCCAGGAAAGATCTAGAAAGCAGTTTGCACTGCTGTGGATGTCCTGTGAAGCTCTTGCATGCCTGTTTGAGTGTCAGGAATGATCTAGACAGTAGTTTTCACCAATGTGGTGGTCATGTGAAGCACGTGCAAGCCAGTTGAAGTGTCAGGAATGATCGAGAAAGCAGTTTTGACCGCTGTGGAGGTCCTATGTACGTCGTGCAGGCTTGGTTGACCACTGTCCAAGTCCCGTGAAGCTCGTCCATGCTAGTTTGAATGTCAGGAAAGATCTACAAAGCAGTTTTCACTGCTGTTGAGGTAGGTGCAGGTCAGTTTAAGTGCCAGGAAAGGTGTATAAAGCAGTTTTCACCACTGTGGAAGTCCTGTGATTCTCGTGCACCTCTCTTTCAGTGCCAGTAAAGCTGCAGAAAGCCGATTTTACCACTGTGATGTCCTATGAAGGTCGTGCAGCCTCGTTTGAGTGCTGGGAAAGTCGGACAAAGCTGTTTTAACTCAGTTGGAAGACCTGTGAAGCTTGTGGAGGCTAGTTTATGTACCAGGAAAGATCTAGAAAGCAGTTTGCACCACTGTGGATGTCCTGTGAAGCTCTTGCATGCCTGTTTGAGTGTCAGGAATGATCTAGACAACAGTTTTCAGCACTGTGGAGGTCATGTGAAGTACGTGCAAGACAGTTTAAGTGCCAGGAAGGATCGAGAAATCAGTTTTGATCGCTGTGGTGGTCCTATGAACGTCGTCCAGGCTTGGTTGACCACTGTGCAGGTCCTATGAAGCTTGCACATGCCTGTTTGAATGTCAGGAAAGATCCCAAAATATAGTTTTCACCACTGTTGAGGTCCTGTGAGGCTGGTGCAGGTCAGATTAAGTGCCAGGAATGAGGTAGAAAGCAGTTTTCACCACTGTGGCGGTCATGTGAAGCACGTGGAAGCCAGTTTAAGTGCCAGGAAGGATCGAGAAATCAGTTTTGACTGCTGTGGAGGTCGTAGGCACGTCGTGCAGGCTTGGTTGACCACTGTGCAAGTCCCTTGAAGCTTGTGCATGGCTGTTCTGCTGTGGAGGTCCTATGAAGCTGGTGCAGGTCAGTTTAAGTGCCAGGAAAGGTCTAGAAAGCAGTTTTCACCACTGTGGAAGTCCTGTGATGCTCGTGCACCTCTCTTTCAGTGCCAGCAAAGCTGCAGAAAGCCGATTTTACCACTGTGATGTCCTATGAAGGTCGTGCAGGCTCGTAGCAGTTTAACCCCGTTGCAAGACCTGTGAAGCTCGTGGAGGACCAGTTTATGTACCAGGAAAGATCTAGAAAGCAGTTTGCACTTCTGTGTATGTCCTGTGAAGCTCTTGCATGCCTGTTTGAGTGTCAGGAATGATCTAGACAGTAGTTTTCACCAATGTGGTGGTCATGTGAAGCACGTGCAAGCCAGTTGAAGTGTCAGGAATGATCGAGAAAGCAGTTTTGACCGCTGTGGAGGTCCTATGTACGTCGTGCAGGCTTGGTTGACCACTGTCCAAGTCCCGTGAAGCTCGTCCATGCTAGTTTGAATGTCAGGAAAGATCTACAAAGCAGTTTTCACTGCTGTTGAGGTAGGTGCAGGTCAGTTTAAGTGCCAGGAAAGGTGTATAAAGCAGTTTTCACCACTGTGGAAGTCCTGTGATTCTCGTGCACCTCTCTTTCAGTGCCAGTAAAGCTGCAGAAAGCCGATTTTACCACTGTGATGTCCTATGAAGGTCGTGCAGCCTCGTTTGAGTGCTGGGAAAGTCGGACAAAGCTGTTTTAACTCAGTTGGAAGACCTGTGAAGCTTGTGGAGGCTAGTTTATGTACCAGGAAAGATCTAGAAAGCAGTTTGCACCGCTGTGGATGTCCTGTGAAGCTCTTGCATGCCTGTTTGAGTGTCAGGAATGATCTAGACAACAGTTTTCACCACTGTGGCGGTCATGTGAAGCACGTGGAAGCCAGTTTAAGTGCCAGGAAGGATCGAGAAATCAGTTTTGACTGCTGTGGAGGTCGTAGGCACGTCGTGCAGGCTTGGCTGACCACTGTGCAAGTCCCTTGAAGCTTGTGCATGGCTGTTCTGCTGTGGAGGTCCTATGAAGCTGGTGCAGGTCAGTTTAAGTGCCAGGAAAGGTCTAGAAAGCAGTTTTCACCACTGTGGAAGTCCTGTGATGCTCGTGCACCTCTCTTTCAGTGCCAGCAAAGCTGCAGAAAGCCGATTTTACCACTGTGATGTCCTATGAAGGTCGTGCAGGCTCGTAGCAGTTTAACCCCGTTGCAAGACCTGTGAAGCTCGTGGAGGACCAGTTTATGTACCAGGAAAGATCTAGAAAGCAGTTTGCACTTCTGTGTATATCCTGTGAAGCTCTTGCATGCCTGTTTGAGTGTCAGGAATGATCTAGACAGTAGTTTTCACCAATGTGGTGGTCATATGAAGCACGTGCAAGCCAGTTGAAGTGTCAGGAATGATCGAGAAAGCAGTTTTGACTGCTGTGGAAGTCCTATGTACGTCGTGCAGCTTTGGTTGACCACCGTGCAGGTCCCGTGAAGCTCATCCATGCTAGTTTGAATGTCAGGAAAGATCTACAAAGCAGTTTTCACTGCTGTGGAGGTAGGTGCAGGTCAGTTTAAGTGCCAGGAAAGGTGTAGAAAGCAGTTTTCCCCACTGTGGAAGTCCTGTGATTCTCGTGCACCTCTCTTTCACTGCCAGTAAAGCTGCAGAAAGCCGATTTTACCACTGTGATGTCCTATGAAGGTCGTGCAGGCTCGTAGCAGTTTAACCCCGTTGCAAGACCTGTGAAGCTCGTGGAGGACCCGTTTATGTACCAGGAAAGATCTAGAAAGCAGTTTGCACTTCTGTGTATATCCTGTGAAGCTCTTGCATGCCTGTTTGAGTGTCAGGAATGATCTAGACAGTAGTTTTCACCAATGTGGTGGTCATGTGAAGCACGTGCAAGCCGATTTAAGTGCCAGAAGGATCGAGAAATCAGTTTTGACCGCTGTGGAGGTCTTATGTACGTCGTGCAGGCTTGATTGACCACTGTGCAGGTCGCGTGAAGCTTGTGCATGCCTGTTTGAAAGTCAGGAAAGATCCAAAAAGTAGTTTTCACCACTGTTGAGGTCCTGTGAGGCTGGTGCAGGTCAGTTTAAGTGCCAGGTAAGATCTAGAAAGCAGTTTTCATGGCTGTGGTTGTCCTGTGAAGTTTGTGCAGGCCAGTATTAGTGCCAGGAAAGATCAGTTTATGAGCACGAATGATCTAGAAAGCAGGTTTGACCACTGTGGAGCACCGGTGAAGCTTGTGCACGCCTCTTTCAGTGTCAGTAAAGCTGCAGAAGGTCGATTTTACCACTGGGATGTCATATCAAGTTTGTGCAGGTTCGTTTGAGTGGTGGGTAAGTCGGTGAAAGCCGTTTTAACCCCATTGGAGTCCCTGTGAATTTCGTGGAGTCCAGTTTATGTATCAGGAAAGATCTAGAAAGCAGTTTGCACTGCTGTAGATATCCTGTGAAGCTGTTGCATGCCTGTTTGAGTGTCAGGGATGATATAGACAACAGTGTTCACCACTGTGGAAGTCAAGTGAAGTACGTGCAAGCCAGTTGAAGTGCCAGGAATGATCAAGAAAGCAGTTTTGACCGTTGTCGAGGTCCTATGTACGTTGTGCAGGTTTGGTTGATCACCGTGCAGGTCCCGTGAAGCTCGTGCATGCTAGTTTGAATGTCAGGAAATATCTACAAAGCAGTTTTCACCGCTGCAGACTTCCTGTGAAGCTGATGCAGGTCAGTTTAAGTGCCAGGAAAGATCTAGAAAGCAGTTTACACGGGTGTGGAGGATCTGTGAAGCTCATGCGGGCCAGTATAAGAGCCAGGAAAGATCTAGAAAGCAGTTTGCACCACTGTGGAGGATCTGTGAAGCTCATACGGGCAAGTGTAAGTGCCAGGAAAGATCTAGAAAGCAGTTTTTACCACTATGGAGGTTCTGTGATGCTCGTGCACCTCTCTTTCTGTGCCAGTAAAGCAGCAGAAAGCCGATTTTACCACTGTGATGTCCTATGAAGGTCGTGCAGGCTCGTTTGACTGCTGGGAATGTCGGACAAAGCTGTTTTAGCCCCGTTGGAAGACCTGTGAAGCTCATGGAAGCCAGTTTATGTACCAGGAAAGATGTAGAAAGCACTTTGCACCGCTGTGGAAGTCCAGTGAAGCTCGTGCATGCCTGTTTGAGTGTCAGCAAAGATCTAGACACTAGTTTTCACAAATGTGGTGGTCATATGAAGCACGTGCAAGCCAGTTGAAGTGCCAGGAATGATCGAGAAAGCAGTTTTGACCACTGTGGAGGCCCTATATACGTCGTGCAGGTTTGGGTGACCACCGTGCAGGTCCCGTGAAGCTCGTGCATGCTAGTTTCAATGTCAGGAGATATGTACAAAGCCACTACTGTGGAAATCCTGTGAAGCTGATGCAGGTCAGTTTAAGTGCCAGGAAAGATCTAGAAAGCAGTTTACACGGCTGTGGAGGATCTGTGAAACTCATGCGGGCCAGTATAAGAGCCAGGAAAGGTCTAGAAAGCAGTTTTCACCACTGTGGAGGTCCTGTGATGCTCGTGCACCTCTCTTTGAGTGCCATGAAAGCTGCAGAAAGCCGATTTTACCACTATGATGTCCTAGGATGGTCGTGCAGGCTCGTTTGAGTGCTGGGCAAGTCGGACAAAGCTGTTTTAACCCCATTGGAAGACTTGCGAAGCTCGTGGATACCAGTTTATGTACCAGGAAAGATCTAGAAAGCAGTTTGCACTGCTGTGGATGTCCTGCGAAGCTCTTGCATGCCTCTTTTAGTGTCAGGAATGATCTAGACAACAGTTTTCACCACTGTGGAGGTCATGTGAAGTATGTGCAAGCCAGTTTAAGTGCTAGGAATGATGTAGAAAGCAGTTTTCACGGCTGTGGTCGTCCTGTGAAGTTTGTGCAGGCCAGTATTAGTGCCAGGAAAGATCAGTTTATGAGCACGAATGATCTAGAAAGCAGTTTTGACCACTGTGGAGCACCGGTGAAGCTTGTGCACGCCTCTTTCAGTGTCAGTAAAGCTGCAGAAGGCCGATTTTACCACTGGGATGTCATATCAAGTTTGTGCAGGTTCGTTTGAGTGGTGGGTAAGTCGGTGAAAGCCGTTTTAACCCCACTGGTGGCCCTGTGAAGCTCGTGGAGTCCAGTTCATGTACCAGGAAAGATCTAGAAAGCAGTTTGCACCGCTGTAGATATCCTGTGAAGCTGTTGCATGCCTGTTTGAGTGTCAGGGATGATCTAGACAACAGTGTTCACCACTGTGGAAGTCAAGTGAAGTACGTGCAAGCCAGTTGAAGTGCCAAGATCTAGAAAGCAGTTTACACGGCTGTGGAGGTCTTGTGAAGCTCGTGCAGGCCCATGTAGTGCCATGAAAGATCAGTTTATGTACCATGAAAGATATAGAAAGCAGTTTGCAACACTGTGGAGGATCTGTGAAGCTCGTGCGGGCAAGTATAAGTACCAGGAAAGGTCTAGAAAGCAGTTTTCACCACTGTGGAGGTCCTGTGATTCTCGTGCACCTCTCTTTCAGTGCCAGTGAAGCTGCAGAAAGCCGATTTTACTACTATGATGTCCTATGTTCGTGCGGGCTCGTTTGAGTGCTGGGCATGTCGGACAAAGCTGTTTTAACCCCGTTGGAAGACCTGTGAAGCTCGTGGAGGCCAGTTTATGTACCAGGAAAGATGTAGAAAGCAGTTTGCACCGCTGTGTTAGTCCAGTGAAGCTTGTGCATGCCTGTTTGAGTGTCAGGAATGACCTAGGCAGTAGTTTGCACCAATGTGGTGGTCATGTGAAGCACGTGCAAGCCAGTTGAAGTGCCAGCAATAATCGACAAAGCAGTTTGCACCGCTGTGGATGTCATGTGAAGCTCTTGCATGCCTGTTTGAGTGTCAGGAATGATCTAGACAACAGTTTTCACCACTGTGGTGGTCAGGTCAAGCACGTGCAAGCCAGTTTAAGTGCCAGGAAGGATCGAGAAATCAGTTTTGACCTCTGTGGAGGTCTTATGTACGTTGTGCAGGCTTGGTTGACCACTGTGCAAGTCCCGTGAAGCTTGTGCGTGGCTGTTTGAATGTCAGGAAAGATCCAAAAAGTAGTTTTCACCACTGTTGAAGTCCTGTGAGGCTGTTGCAGGTCAGTGTAAGTGCCAGGAATGATCTAGAAAGCAGTTTTCACGGCTGTGGTCGTCCAGTGAAGTTTGTGCAGGCCAGTATTAGTGCAAGGAAAGATCAGTTTATGAGCACGAAAGATCTAGAAAGCAGTTTTGATCGCTATGGAGCTCCGGCGAAGCTTGTGCACGCCTCTTTCAGTGCCAGTAAAGCTGCGGAAAGCCGATTTTACCACTGGGATGTCGTATGAAGTTCGTGTAGGTTCGTTTGAGCGCTGAACAAGTTGGTCACAGCCATTTTAACCCCGTCGGAGGCCCTGAGAAGCTCGTGGAGGCCAGTTTATATGCCAGAAAAGATGTAGAAAGCACTTTGCACCGCTGTGGAAGTCCAGTGAAGCTCGTGCATGCCTGTTTGAGTGTCAGGAATGACCTAGGCAGTAGTTTTCACCAATGTGGTGGTCATGTGAAGCACGTGCAAGCCAGTTGAACTGCCAGGAATGATCGAGAAAGCAGTTTTGACCACTGTGGAGGTCCTATTTACGTCGGGCAGGCTTGGTTGACAACTGTACAAGTCACGTGAAGCTCGTGCATGCTAGTTTGAATGTGAGGAAAGATCGACAAAGCAGTTTACACGGCTGTGGAGGGCCTGTGAAGCTCGTGCAGGCTCGTGTGAGTGCCAGGATTCACCAATGTGGTGGTCATGTGAAGCACATCCAAGCCAGTTTAAGTGCCAGGAAGGATCGAGAAATCAGTTTTGACCGCTGTGCAAGTCCTATGTGCATCCTGCAGCCTTGGTTGACCACTGTGCAGGTCTCGTGAAGCTTGTGCATGCCTGTTTGAATGTCAGGAAGGATCCAAAAAGTAGTCTTCACCACTGTTGAGGTCCTGTGAGGCTGGTGCAGGTCAGTTTATGTGCCAGGAAAGATGTAGAAAGCAGTTTTCACGGCTGTGGTCGTCCTGTGAAGTTTGTGCAGGCCAGTGTTAGTGCCACTGAAGATCAATTTATAAGCATGAAACATCTAGAAAGCAGTTTTGACCACTGGGGAGCACAGATGATGCTTGTGCACGCCTCTTTCAGTCCCAGTAAAGCTGCAGAAGACCGATTTCACCACTGGGATGTGGTATGAAGTTCGCGTAGGTTCGTTTGAGTGGTGGGCAAGTCAGTCAAAGCCGTTTTAACCCCATTGGCGGCCCTGTGAATATCGTGGAGTCCAGTTTATGTACCAGGAAAGATGTAGAAAGCAGTTTGCACCGCTGTGGAGGATATGTGAAGCTCGTGCGGGCCAGTACAAATAGCAGGAAATATCTAGAAAGCATTTTTTACCACTGTGAAGGTGCTGTGAAGCTTGTGCACGCCTCTTTCAGTGCCAGTAAAGCTGCAGAAAGCTAATTTTACAACAGGGATGTCGTATGAAGTTCGCGTACGTTCGTTTCAGTGCTGGGCAGGTCAGTCAAAGCCGTTTCAACCCCGTTGGAGGCGCTGTGAAGCTCGTGGAGGCCAGTTTATATACCAGGAAAGATGTAGAAAGCACTTTGCACAGCTGTGGAAGTCCAGTGAAGCTCGGGCATGCCTGTTTGACTGTCAGGAATGAACTAGACAGTAGTTTTCACCAATGTGGTGGTCATGTGAAGCACGTGCAAGCCAGTTGAAGTGCCAGGAATGATCGAGAAAGCAGTTTTGACCGCTGTGGGTGTCCTATGTACGTCGTACAGGCATGGTTGACCACTGTGCAGGTCCCGTGAAGCTTGTGCATGCCTGTTTTTATGTCAGGAAAGATCCAAATAGTAGTTTTCACCCTGTGAGGCTAGTGCAGGTCAATTTATGTGCCAGGAAAGATGTAGAAAGCAGTTTGCACGGCTGTGGTTGTCCTGTGAAATTTGTGCATGCCAGTGGTAGTGCCAGGGAAGATCAATTTATGAGCACGAAAGATCTAGAAAGCAGTTTTGACCACTGGGGAGCACCGATAAAGCTTGTGCACGCCTCTTTCAGTGCCAGTAAAGCTGCAGAAGGCCGATTTCACCACTGGGATGTGGTATGAAGTTCGTGTAGGTTCGTTTGAGTGGTGGGTACGTCAGTCAAATCCGTTTT
The DNA here is from genome assembly GCA_949130485.1 of Agelas oroides. NCBI lineage: Eukaryota > Metazoa > Porifera > Demospongiae > Agelasida > Agelasidae > Agelas > Agelas oroides. The sequence continues at coordinate 4,201,546 of OX422199.1, forward strand.
AACCCCATTGGAGGCCCTGTGAATATCGTGGACGCCAGTTTATGTACCAGGAAAGATGTAGAAAGCAGTTTTCACCGCTGTGGAGGATATGTGAAGCTCGTGCGGGCCAGTACAAATGCCAGGAAAGATCTAGAAAGCATTTTTCACAACTGTGAAGGTCCTGTGAAGCTTGTGAATGGCTCTTTCAGTGCCAGTAAAGCTGCAGAAAGACGATTTTACAGCAGGGATGTCGTATGATGTTCTTGTAGGTTCGTTTGAGTGCTGGGCAGGTCCGTAAAAGCCGTTTTAACTCCGTTAGAGGCGCTGTGAAGCTCGTGTAGGCCAGTTTATATACCAGGAAAGATGTAGAAAGCACTTTCCACCGCTGTGGAAGTCCAGTGAAGCTGAGGCATGCCTGTTTGAGTGTCAGGAATGATCTAGACAGTAGTTTTCACCAATGTGGTGGTCATGTGAAGCATGTGCAAGCCAGTTAAAGTGCCAGGAATGATCGAGAAAGCAGTTTTGACCGCTGTGGAGGACCTATGTACGTCGTATAGGCTTGGTTGACCACTGTGCAAGTCCCGTGAAGCTCGTGCATGCTAGTTTCAATGTCAGGAAAGATCTACAAAGCAGTTTTCACCGCTGTGGAGCTCCTGTGAAGCTGGTGCAGGTCAGTTGAAGTGCCAGGAAAGGTCTAGAAAGCAGTTTTCACCACTGTGGAGGTCCTGTGATGCTCGTGCACCTCTCTTTCAGTGCCAGTAAAGCTGCAGAAAGCCGATTTTACCAATGTGATGTCCTATGAAGGTCGTGCAGGCTCGTTTGAGTGCTGGGCAAGTCGGAGAAAGCTGTTTTAACCCCGTTGGAAGACCTGTCAAGCTCGTGGAGGCCAGGTTATGTACCAGGAAAGATCTAGAAAGCAATTTTCACCATTGTGGAAGTCCTGTGATTCTCGTGCACCTCTCTTTCAGTGCTAGTAAAGCTGTAGAAAGCCGATTTTACCACTGTGATGTCCTATGAAGGTCGTGCAGGCTCATTTGAGTGCTGGGCAAGTCGGACAAAGCTGTTTTAATCCCGTTGGAAGAACTGTCAAGCTCGTGGAGGCCAGTTTATGTACCAGGAAAGATCTAGAAAGCAGTTTTCACCACTGTGGAAGTCCTGTGATACTCGTGCACCTCTCTTTCAGTGCGAGTAAAGCTGCAGAAAGCCGATTTTACCACTGTGATGTCCTATGAAGGTCGTGCAGGCTCGTTTGAGTGCTGGGCAAGTCGGAAAAAGCTGTTTTAACCCCGTTGGAAGACCTGTGAAGCTCGTGGAGGCCAGTTTATGTACCAGGAAAGATCTAGAAAGCAGTTTGAACCACTGTGGAAGTCCTGTGATGCTCGTGCACCTCTCTTTCAGTGCGAGTAAAGCTGCAGAAAGCCGATTTTACCACTATGTTGTCCTATGAAGGTCGTGCAGGTTCATAGCAGTTTAACCCCATTGGAAGACCTGTGAAGCTCGTGGAGGACCAGTTTATGTACCAGGAAAGATGTAGAAAGCACTTTGCTCTGCTGTGGAAGTCCAGTGAAGCTCGGGCATGCCTGTTTGAGTGTCAGGAATGATCTAGACAGTAGTTTTCACCAATGTGGTGGACATGTGAAGCACGTGGAAGCCAGTTGAAGTGCCAGGAAGGAACGAGAAATCAGTTTTTATCGCTGTGGTGGTCCTATGCACGTCTTGCAGGCTTGGTGGACCACTGTGCAGGTCCTGTGAAGCTTGTGCATGCCTGTTTGAATGTCAGGAAAGATCCAAAAGTAGTTTTCACCACTGTTGAGGTCCTGTGAGGCTGGTGCAGGTCAGTTGAAGTACCAGAAAAGATCTAGAATGCAGTTTGCACCGCTGTGGATGTCCTGTGAAGCTCTTGCATGCCTGTTTTAGTGTCAGGAATGATCTAGTAAAGCTGCAGAAAACCGATTTTACCACTGTGAAATCCTATGAAGGTCGTGCAGGCTCATTTGAGTGCTGGGCAAGTCGGACAAAGCAGTTTTAACCCGGTTGGAAGACCTGTGAAGCTCGTGGAGAACCAGTTTATGTACCAGGAAAGATCTAGAAAGCAGTTTGCACCGCTGTGTATGTCCTGTGAAGCTCTTGCGTGCCTGTTTGAGTGTCAGGAATGATCTTGACAGTAGTTTTCATCAATGTGGTGGTCATGTGAAGCACGTGCAAGCCAGTTGAACTGCCAGGAATGATCGAGAAAGCAGTTTTGACCACTGTGGAGGTCTTATGTACGTCGTGCAGGCTTGGTTGACAACTGTACAAGTCCCGTGAAGCTCGTGCATGCTAGTTTGAATGTCAGGAAAGATCTACAAAGCAGTTTACACGGCTGTGAAGGGCCTGTGAAGCTTGTGCACGGCTCTTTCAGTGCCAGTAAAGCTGCAGAAAGCCGATTTTACAACAGGGATGTCGTACGAAGTTCGCGTAGGTTCGTTTCAGTGCTGGGCAGGTCAGTCAAAGCCGTTTTAACCCTGTTGGAGGCGCTGTGAAGCTCGTGGAGGCCAGTTTATATACCAGAAAGGATGTAGAAAGCACTTTGCACTGCTGTGGAAGTCCAGTGAAGCTCGTGCATGCCTGTTGGAGTGTCAGGAATGATCTAGACAGTAGTTTTCACCAATGTGGTGGTCATGTGAAGCACGTGCAAGCCAGTTGAAATGCCAGGAATGATCGAGAAAGCAGTTTTGACCGCTGTGGGGGTCATATGTATGTCGTACAGGCATGGTTGACCACTGTGCATGTCCCGTGAAGATTGTGCATGCCTGTTTATATGTCAGGAAAGATCCAAAGAGTAGTTTTCACCCTGTGAGACTGGTGTAGGTCAATTTATGTGCCAGGAAAGATGTAGAAAGCAGTTTTCACGGCTGTGGTCGTCCTGTGAGGTTTGTGCAGGCCAGTATTAGTGCCAGGGAAGATCAATTTATGAGCACGAAAGATCTAGAAAGCTGTTTTGACCACTGGGGAGTACCGGTGAAGTTTGTGGACGCCTCTTTCAGTGCCAGTAAAGCTGCAGAAGGCCAATTTTACCACTGGGATGTCGTATGAAGTTCGTGTAGGTTCGTTTGAGTGCTGGGCAGGTCGGTCAAAACCGTTTTAACCCCGTTGGAGGCCCTGTGAAGCTCGTGGAGGCCAGTTTATATACCAGGAAAGATGTAGTTTGCACCACTGTGGAAGTCCAGTGAAGCTCTTGGATGCCTGTTTGAGTGTCAGCAATGATCTGGACAGCAGTTTTCACCAATGTGGTGGTCATGTGAAGCACATGCAAGCCAGTTGAAGTGCCAGGAATGATCGAGAAAGCGGTTTTGACCGCTGTGGAGGACCTATGTACGTCGTACAGGCTTGGTTGACCACTGTGCAAGTCCCGTGAAACTCGTGCATGCTAGTTTGAATGTCAGGAAAGATCTACAAAGCAGTTTTCACCGCTGTGGAGGTCCTGTGAAGCTGTTGCAGGTCAGTTGAAGTGCCAGGAAAGGTCTAGAAAGCAGTTTTCACCACTGTGGAGGTCCTGTGATGCTCGTGCACCTCTCTTTCAGTGCCAGTAAAGCTGCAGAAAGCCGATTTTACCACTGTGATGTCCTATGAAGGTCGTGCAGGCTCGTTTTAGTGCTGGGCAAATCGGACAAGCTGTTTTCACCCCGTTGGAGGCCCTGTGAAGCTTGTGGAGGACAGTTTATGTACCAGGAATGATCTAGAAAGCAGTTTGCACCCCTGTGAAGCTCTTGCATGCCTCTTTGAGTGTCAGGAATGATCTAGACAACAGTTTTCACCACTGTGGAGGTCATGTGAAGCACGTGCAAGCCAGTTGAAGTGCCAGGAAGGAACGAGAAATCAGTTTTTATCGCTGTGGTGGTCCTATGTATGTCTTGCAGGCTTGGTGGACCACTGTGCAGGTCCTGTGAAGCTTGTGCATGCCTGTTTGAATGTCAGGAAAGATCCAAAAAGTAGTTTTCACCACTGTTGAGGTCCTGTGAGGCTGGTGCAGGTCAGTTTAAGTGCCAGAAAAGATCTAGAATGCAGTTTGCACCGCTGTGTATGTCCTGTGAAGCTCTTGCATGCCAGTTTGAGTGTCAGGAATGATCTAGACAGTAGTTTTTACCAATGTGGTGGTCATGTGAAGCACGTGCAACTCAGTTTAAGTGTCAGGAATGATCGAGAAAGCAGTTTTGACCGCTGTGGAGGTCCTATGTACGTCGTGCAGGTTTGGTTGAACACCGTACATGTCCCGTGAAGCTCGTGCATGCTAGTTTTAATGTCAGGAAAGATCTACAAAGCAGTTTTCACCGCTGTAGAGGTCCTGTGAAGCTGATGCAGGTCAGTTTAAGTGCCAGGAAAGATCTAGAAAGCAGTTTTGACTGCTGTTGAGTTAGGTGCAGGTTAGTTTGAGTGCCAGGAAAGGTGTAGAAAGCAGTTTTCACCACTGTGGAAGTCCTGTGATTCTCGTGCACCTCTCTTTCAGTGCTAGTAAAGCTGTAGAAAGCCGATTTTACCACTGTGATGTCCTATGAAGGTCGTGCAGGCTCGTTTGAGTGTTGAGAAAGTCGGACAAAGCTCTTTTAACCCCGTTGGAAGACCTGTGAAGCTTGTGGAGGCCAGTTTATGTACCAGGAAAGATCTAGAAAGCAGTTTGCACCGCTGTGGATGACCTGTGAGGCTCTTGCATGCCTGTTTGAGTGTCAGGAATGATCTAGACAACCGTTTTCACCACTGTGGCGGTCATGTTAAGCACGTGGAAGCCAGTTTAAGTGCCAGGAAGGATAGAAAAATCAGTTTTGACCCCTGTGGAGGTCCTATGCACGTCATGCAGGCTTGGTTGACCACTGTGCAAGTCCCTTGAAGCTTGTGCATGCCTGTTTGAATGTCAGGAAAGATCGAAAGATTAGTTTTCACCACTGTTGAGGTTCTGTGAGGCTGGTGCAGGTCAGTTTAAGTGCCAGGAAAGATCTAGAAAGCAGTTTGCACTGCTGTGGATGTCCTGTGAAGCTCTTGCATGCCTCTTTCAGTGTCAGGAATGATCTAGACAGTAGTTTTCACCAATGTGGTGGTCATGTGAAGCACGTGCACGCCAGTTGAAGTGTCAGGAATGGTCGAGAAAGCAGTTTTGACCGCTGTGGAGGTCCTATGTACGTCGTGCAGGCTTGGTTGACCACTGTCCAAGTCCCGTGAAGCTCGTCCATGCTAGTTGGAATGTCAGGAATGATCTACAAAGCAGTTTTCACTGCTGTGGAGGTAGGTGCAGGTCAGTTTAAGTGCCAGGAAAGGTGTATAAAGCAGTTTTCACCACTGTGGAAGTCCTGTGATTCTCGTGCACCTCTCTTTCAGTGCCAGTAAAGCTGCAGAAAGCCGATTTACCACTGTGATGTGCTACTCAGGGGCATTACGGACTGGTTCCAGGGCTTCTGAGGCTATATTATGGCAAAGTTTGAATCATTTTTATGACAAATTAATAGGATAAAAGTAATTGTTTAAAGTTGTTACATGTAGCCCCATCCTTGTTGTTTACTGTGACATAATTTTAGGCCACACCCACAAACAACTTAGCTGTACCAAGCCCCTCCCACAAGGTATAATAGTGCAATAAACGTGATATGCGGAATTCGCGCGAGCAAAATTTCTTTTTGCACCATTACGTTCTATTTCAACTGGCCCAACTTTTTATCCGTGGAAATAGTCGATGTCCCTTTGCAAAGCGCTGGAACTGGCAAATATGCCACGCCCACCGTGCATATAAAGTTCCACTTCGTATCTTTAGCGGTAAGAAACGAACTTTCCCACGGTGAAATCAAAGACCATTAGATTTCTTCTCCATCAAACCCAACAATACACTCCAGTTCTCTTCTGACGAATTCCGCATGAGTTACTTCCGGAAAAAGAACTGCCAAGCGGCCTTTATGCGGCTTTTTCAAGAGTAGCTGGCACGTGCTACAGTAGATGGTGCACGTGACTCCACTAAAGACGCTTTGAAAATTGCTGGAAGCGCTAAGCTGAATGACTTTTAGTGTTACAGATGTGCGTATAGCATCACATTTAGTCGAACGAGGTAAGGACAAGACTGTTAGGAAGAGTACAAGCCTACAACTGTCCTTCGGTACCGTGATAGCGAAGGTACTTAATTGCATTCCAAGGTTCCGCATTGTTTACATAGATACAACCACCTTCCTGTTTATGGTGCGATAACGCCCGCCCCAAGGGATATTTAGGCAGCGCGCGCAAAACAGCTGGACCCAGTCCTTAACGCGCCTGAGTATGAAGGTCGTGCAGGCTCGTTTGAGGGCTGTGCAAGTCGGAGAAAGCTGTTTTAACCCCGTTGAAGACCTTCGAAGCTCATGGATGCCAGTTTATGTACCAGGAAAGATCTAGAAAGCAGTTTGCACCGATGTGGATGTCCTGTGAAGCTCTTGCATGCCTCGTTGAGTGTCAGGAATGAACTAGACAACAGTTTTCATCACTGTGGAGATCATGTGAAGTATGTGCAAGCCAGTTGAAGTGCCAGGAAGGATCGAGAAATCAGTTTTCACGGCTGTGGTCGTCCTGTGAAGTTTGTGCAGGCCAATATTAGTGCCAGGAAAGACCAGTTTGTGAGCACGAATGATCTAGAAAGCAGTTTTCACCACTGTGGAGCACCGGTGAAGCTTGTGCACGCCTCTTTCAGTGTCAGTAAAGCTGCAGAAGGCCGATTTTACCACTGGGATGTCGTATGAAGTTCGTGTAGGTTCGTTTGAGCGCTGAGCAAGTCGGTCACAGCCATTTTAACCCCGTCGGAGGCCCTGAGAAGCTCGTGGAGGCCAGTTTATATGCCAGGAAAGATGTAGAAAGCACTTTGCACCGCTGTGGAAGTCCAGTGAAGCTCGTGCATGCCTATTTGAGTGTGAGGAATGACCTAGGCAGTAGTTTTCACCAATGTGGTGGTCATGTGAAGCACGTGCAAGCCAGTTGAACTGCCAGGAATGATCGAGAAAGCAGTTTTGACCACTGTGGAGGTCCTATTTACGTCGGGCAGGCTTGGTTGACAACTGTAGAAGTCCCGTGAAGCTCGTGCATGCTAGTTTGAATGTCAGGAAAGATCTACAAAGCAGTTTACACGGATGTGAAGTGGCTGTGAAGCTCGTGCAGGCTCGTATGAGTGCCAGGAAAGATCAGTTTATGTACCACGAAAGATCTAGAAAGCAGTTTGCAACACTGTGGAGGATCTGTGAAGCTCGTGCGGGCCAGTATAAGTGCCAGCAAATATCTAGAAAGCAGTTTTCACGACTGTGGAAGTCCTGCGAAGCTCGTGCATGCCTGTTTGAATGTCAGGAAAGATCCAAAAAGTAGTTGTCACCACTGTTGAGGTCCTGTGAGGCTGGTGCAGGTCAGTTTATGTGCCAGGAAAGTTGTAGAAAGCAGTTTTCACGGGTGTGGTCGTCCTGTGAAGTTTGTGCAGACCAGTGTTAGTGCCACGGAAGATCAATTTATGAGCACGAAACATCTAGAAAGCAGTTTTGACCACTGGGGAGCACAGATGAAGCTTGTGCACGCCTCTTTCAGTCCCAGTAAAGCTGCAGAAGGCCGATTTCACCACTGGGATGTGGTATGAAGTTCGTGTAGGTTCGTTTGAGTGGTGGGTAAGTCATTTAAAGCCGTTTTAACAACATGGGAGGCCCTGTGAATATTGTGGAGGCCCGTTTATGTACCAGGGAAGATGTAGAAAGCAGTTTTAACCGCTGTGGAGGATATATGAAGCTCGTGCGGGCCAGTAGAAATGCCAGGAAAGATCTAGAAAGCATTTTTCACAACTGTGAAGGTCCTGTGACGCTTGTGCACGCCTCTTTCAGTGCCAGTAAAGCTGCAGAATGCCGGTTTTACAACAGGGATGTCGTATGAAGTTCGCGTAGGTTCGTTTCAGTGCTGGGCAGGTCAGTCAAAGCCGTTTTAACCCCGTTGGAGGCGCTGTGAAGCTCGTGGAGGCCAGTTTATACACCAGGAAAGATGTAGAAAACACTTTGCACCGCTGTGGAAGTCCAGTAAAGCTCGGGCATGCCTATTTGAGTGTCAGGAATGATCTAGACAGTAGTTTTCACCAATGTGGTTGTCATGTGAAGCATGTGCAAGCCAGTTGAAGTGCCAGGAATGATCGAGAAAGCAGTTTTGACCGCTGTGGAGGACCTATGTACGTCGTACAGGCTTGGTTGACCACTGTGCAAGTCCCGTGAAGCTCGTGCATGCTAGTTTGAATGTCAGGAAAGATCTACAAAGCAGTTTTCACCGCTGTGGAGGTCCTGTGATGCTCGTGCACCTCTCTTTCAGTGCCAGTAAAGCTGCAGAAAGCCGATTTAACCGCTGTGATGTCCTATGAAAGTCGTGCAGGCTCGTTTGAGTGCTGGGCATGTCGGACAAAGCTGTTTTAACACAGTTGGAAGAGCTGTCAAGCTCGTGGAGGCCAGTTTATGTACCAGGAATGATCTAGAAAGCAATTTTCACCACTGTGGAAGTCCTGTGATTCTCGTGCACCTCTCTTTCAGTGCTTGTAAAGCTGCAGAAAGCCGATTTTACCACTGTGATGACCTATGAAGGTCGTGCAGGCTGGTTTGTGTGCTGGGCAAGTCGGACAAAGCTGTTTTAACCTCGTTGGAAGACCTGTCAAGCTCGTGGAGGCCAGTTTATGTACCAGGAAAGATGTAGAAAGCACTTTGCTCTGCTGTGGAAGTCCAGTGAAGCTCGGGCATGCCTGTTTGAGTGTCAGGAATGATCTAGACTGTAGTTTTCACCAATGTGGTGGACATGTGAAGCACGTGCAAGCCAGTTGAAGTGCCAGGAAGGAACGAGAAATCAGTTTTTATCGCTGTGGTGGTCCTATGCACGTCTTGCAGGCTTGGTGGACCACTGTGCAGGTCCTGTGAAGCTTGTGCATGCCTGTTTGAATGTCAGGAAAGATCCAAAAGTAGTTTTCACCACTGTTGAGGTCCTGTGAGGCTGGTGCAGGTCAGTTGAAGTACCAGAAAAGATCTAGAATGCAGTTTGCACCGCTGTGGATGTCCTGTGAAGCTCTTGCATGCCTGTTTTAGTGTCAGGAATGATCTAGTAAAGCTGCAGAAAACCGATTTTACCACTGTGAAATCCTATGAAGGTCGTGCAGGCTCATTTGAGTGCTGGGCAAGTCGGACAAAGCAGTTTTAACCCGGTTGGAAGACCTGTGAAGCTCGTGGAGAACCAGTTTATGTACCAGGAAAGATCTAGAAAGCAGTTTGCACCGCTGTGTATGTCCTGTGAAGCTCTTGCGTGCCTGTTTGAGTGTCAGGAATGATCTTGACAGTAGTTTTCATCAATGTGGTGGTCATGTGAAGCACGTGCAAGCCAGTTGAACTGCCAGGAATGATCGAGAAAGCAGTTTTGACCACTGTGGAGGTCTTATGTACGTCGTGCAGGCTTGGTTGACAACTGTACAAGTCCCGTGAAGCTCGTGCATGCTAGTTTGAATGTCAGGAAAGATCTACAAAGCAGTTTACACGGCTGTGAAGGGCCTGTGAAGCTTGTGCACGGCTCTTTCAGTGCCAGTAAAGCTGCAGAAAGCCGATTTTACAACAGGGATGTCGTACGAAGTTCGCGTAGGTTCGTTTCAGTGCTGGGCAGGTCAGTCAAAGCCGTTTTAACCCTGTTGGAGGCGCTGTGAAGCTCGTGGAGGCCAGTTTATATACCAGAAAGGATGTAGAAAGCACTTTGCACTGCTGTGGAAGTCCAGTGAAGCTCGTGCATGCCTGTTGGAGTGTCAGGAATGATCTAGACAGTAGTTTTCACCAATGTGGTGGTCATGTGAAGCACGTGCAAGCCAGTTGAAATGCCAGGAATGATCGAGAAAGCAGTTTTGACCGCTGTGGGGGTCATATGTATGTCGTACAGGCATGGTTGACCACTGTGCATGTCCCGTGAAGATTGTGCATGCCTGTTTATATGTCAGGAAAGATCCAAAGAGTAGTTTTCACCCTGTGAGACTGGTGTAGGTCAATTTATGTGCCAGGAAAGATGTAGAAAGCAGTTTTCACGGCTGTGGTCGTCCTGTGAGGTTTGTGCAGGCCAGTATTAGTGCCAGGGAAGATCAATTTATGAGCACGAAAGATCTAGAAAGCTGTTTTGACCACTGGGGAGTACCGGTGAAGTTTGTGGACGCCTCTTTCAGTGCCAGTAAAGCTGCAGAAGGCCAATTTTACCACTGGGATGTCGTATGAAGTTCGTGTAGGTTCGTTTGAGTGCTGGGCAGGTCGGTCAAAACCGTTTTAACCCCGTTGGAGGCCCTGTGAAGCTCGTGGAGGCCAGTTTATATACCAGGAAAGATGTAGTTTGCACCACTGTGGAAGTCCAGTGAAGCTCTTGGATGCCTGTTTGAGTGTCAGCAATGATCTGGACAGCAGTTTTCACCAATGTGGTGGTCATGTGAAGCACATGCAAGCCAGTTGAAGTGCCAGGAATGATCGAGAAAGCGGTTTTGACCGCTGTGGAGGACCTATGTACGTCGTACAGGCTTGGTTGACCACTGTGCAAGTCCCGTGAAACTCGTGCATGCTAGTTTGAATGTCAGGAAAGATCTACAAAGCAGTTTTCACCGCTGTGGAGGTCCTGTGAAGCTGTTGCAGGTCAGTTGAAGTGCCAGAAAAGGTCTAGAAAGCAGTTTTCACCACTGTGGAGGTCCTGTGATGCTCGTGCACCTCTCTTTCAGTGCCAGTAAAGCTGCAGAAAGCCGATTTTACCACTGTGATGTCCTATGAAGGTCGTGCAGGCTCGTTTTAGTGCTGGGCAAATCGGACAAGCTGTTTTCACCCCGTTGGAGGCCCTGTGAAGCTTGTGGAGGACAGTTTATGTACCAGGAATGATCTAGAAAGCAGTTTGCACCCCTGTGAAGCTCTTGCATGCCTCTTTGAGTGTCAGGAATGATCTAGACAACAGTTTTCACCACTGTGGAGGTCATGTGAAGCACGTGCAAGCCAGTTGAAGTGCCAGGAAGGAACGAGAAATCAGTTTTTATCGCTGTGGTGGTCCTATGTATGTCTTGCAGGCTTGGTGGACCACTGTGCAGGTCCTGTGAAGCTTGTGCATGCCTGTTTGAATGTCAGGAAAGATCCAAAAAGTAGTTTTCACCACTGTTGAGGTCCTGTGAGGCTGGTGCAGGTCAGTTTAAGTGCCAGAAAAGATCTAGAATGCAGTTTGCACCGCTGTGTATGTCCTGTGAAGCTCTTGCATGCCAGTTTGAGTGTCAGGAATGATCTAGACAGTAGTTTTTACCAATGTGGTGGTCATGTGAAGCACGTGCAACTCAGTTTAAGTGTCAGGAATGATCGAGAAAGCAGTTTTGACCGCTGTGGAGGTCCTATGTACGTCGTGCAGGTTTGGTTGAACACCGTACATGTCCCGTGAAGCTCGTGCATGCTAGTTTTAATGTCAGGAAAGATCTACAAAGCAGTTTTCACCGCTGTAGAGGTCCTGTGAAGCTGATGCAGGTCAGTTTAAGTGCCAGGAAAGATCTAGAAAGCAGTTTTGACTGCTGTTGAGTTAGGTGCAGGTTAGTTTGAGTGCCAGGAAAGGTGTAGAAAGCAGTTTTCACCACTGTGGAAGTCCTGTGATTCTCGTGCACCTCTCTTTCAGTGCTAGTAAAGCTGTAGAAAGACGATTTTACCACTGTGATGTCCTATGAAGGTCGTGCAGGCTCGTTTGAGTGTTGAGAAAGTCGGACAAAGCTCTTTTAACCCCGTTGGAAGACCTGTGAAGCTTGTGGAGGCCAGTTTATGTACCAGGAAAGATCTAGAAAGCAGTTTGCACCGCTGTGGATGACCTGTGAGGCTCTTGCATGCCTGTTTGAGTGTCAGGAATGATCTAGACAACCGTTTTCACCACTGTGGCGGTCATGTTAAGCATGTGGAAGCCAGTTTAAGTGCCAGGAAGGATAGAAAAATCAGTTTTGACCCCTGTGGAGGTCCTATGCACGTAGTGCAGGCTTGGTTGACCACTGTGCAAGTCCCTTGAAGCTTGTGCATGCCTGTTTGAATGTCAGGAAAGATCGAAAGATTAGTTTTCACCACTGTTGAGGTTCTGTGAGGCTGGTGCAGGTCAGTTTAAGTGCCAGGAAAGATCTAGAAAGCAGTTTGCACTGCTGTGGATGTCCTGTGAAGCTCTTGCATGCCTCTTTCAGTGTCAGCAATGATCTAGACAGTAGTTTTCACCAATGTGGTGGTCATGTGAAGCACGTGCACACCAGTTGAAGTGTCAGGAATGGTCGAGAAAGCAGTTTTGACCGCTGTGGAGGTCCTATGTACGTCGTGCAGGCTTGGTTGACCACTGTCCAAGTCCCGTGAAGCTCGTCCATGCTAGTTGGAATGTCAGGAAAGATCTACAAAGCAGTTTTCACTGCTGTGGAGGTAGGTGCAGGTCAGTTTAAGTGCCAGGAAAGGTGTATAAAGCAGTTTTCACCACTGTGGAAGTCCTGTGATTCTCGTGCACCTCTCTTTCAGTGCCAGTAAAGCTGCAGAAAGCCGATTTTACCACTGTGATGTGCTACTCAGGGGCATTACGGACTGGTTCCAGGGCTTCTGAGGCTATATTATGGCGAAGTTTAAATCATTTTTATGACAAATTAATAGGATAAAAGTAATTGTTTAAAGTTGTTACATGTATCCCCACCCTTGTTGTTTACTGTGACATAATTTTAGGCCACACCCACAAACAACTTAGCTGTACCAAGCCCCTCCCACAAGGTATAATAGTGCAATAAACGTGATATGCGGAATTCGCGCGAGCAAAATTTCTTTTTGCACCATTACGTTCTATTTCAACTGGCCCAACTTTTTATCCGTGGAAATAGTCGATGTCCCTTTGCAAAGCGCTGGAACTGGCAAATATGCCACGCCCACCGTGCATATAAAGTTCCACTTCGTATCTTTAGCGGTAAGAAACGAACTTTCCCACGGTGAAATCAAAGACAATTAGATTTCTTCTCCATCAAACCCAATAATACACTCCAGTTCTCTTCTGACGAATTCCGCATGAGTTACTTCCGGAAAAAGAACTGCCAAGCGGCCTTTATGCGGCTTTTTCAAGAGTAGCTGGCACGTGCTACAGTAGATGGTGCACGTGACTCCACTAAAGACGCTTTGAAAATTGCTGGAAGCGCTAAGCTGAATGACCTTTAGTGTTACAGATGTGCGTATAGCATCACATTTAGTCGAACGAGGTAAGGACAAGACTGTTAGGAAGAGTACAAGCCTACAACTGTCCTTCGGTACCGTGATAGCGAAGGTACTTAATTGCATTCCAAGGTTCCGCATTGTTTACATAGATACAACCACCTTCCTGTTTATGGTGCGATAACGCCCGCCCCAAGGGATATTTAGGCAGCGCGCGCAAAACAGCTGGACCCAGTCCTTAACGCGCCTGAGTATGAAGGTCGTGCAGGCTCGTTTGAGGGCTGTGCAAGTCGGAGAAAGCTGTTTTAACCCCGTTGAAGACCTTCGAAGCTCATGGATGCCAGTTTATGTACCAGGAAAGATCTAGAAAGCAGTTTGCACCGATGTGGATGTCCTGTGAAGCTCTTGCATGCCTCGTTGAGTGTCAGGAATGAACTAGACAACAGTTTTCATCACTGTGGAGATCATGTGAAGTATGTGCAAGCCAGTTGAAGTGCCAGGAAGGATCGAGAAATCAGTTTTCACGGCTGTGGTCGTCCTGTGAAGTTTGTGCAGGCCAATATTAGTGCCAGGAAAGACCAGTTTGTGAGCACGAATGATCTAGAAAGCAGTTTTCACCACTGTGGAGCACCGGTGAAGCTTGTGCACGCCTCTTTCAGTGTCAGTAAAGCTGCAGAAGGCCGATTTTACCACTGGGATGTCGTATGAAGTTCGTGTAGGTTCGTTTGAGCGCTGAGCAAGTCGGTCACAGCCATTTTAACCCCGTCGGAGGCCCTGAGAAGCTCGTGGAGGCCAGTTTATATGCCAGGAAAGATGTAGAAAGCACTTTGCACCGCTGTGGAAGTCCAGTGAAGCTCGTGCATGCCTATTTGAGTGTGAGGAATGACCTAGGCAGTAGTTTTCACCAATGTGGTGGTCATGTGAAGCACGTGCAAGCCAGTTGAACTGCCAGGAATGATCGAGAAAGCAGTTTTGACCACTGTGGAGGTCCTATTTACGTCGGGCAGGCTTGGTTGACAACTGTAGAAGTCCCGTGAAGCTCGTGCATGCTAGTTTGAATGTCAGGAAAGATCTACAAAGCAGTTTACACGGATGTGAAGTGGCTGTGAAGCTCGTGCAGGCTCGTATGAGTGCCAGGAAAGATCAGTTTATGTACCACGAAAGATCTAGAAAGCAGTTTGCAACACTGTGGAGGATCTGTGAAGCTCGTGCGAGCCAGTATAAGTGCCAGCAAATATCTAGAAAGCAGTTTTCACGACTGTGGAAGTCCTGCGAAGCTCGTGCATGCCTGTTTGAATGTCAGGAAAGATCCAAAAAGTAGTTGTCACCACTGTTGAGGTCCTGTGAGGCTGGTGCAGGTCAGTTTATGTGCCAGGAAAGTTGTAGAAAGCAGTTTTCACGGGTGTGGTCGTCCTGTGAAGTTTGTGCAGACCAGTGTTAGTGCCACGGAAGATCAATTTATGAGCACGAAACATCTAGAAAGCAGTTTTGACCACTGGGGAGCACAGATGAAGCTTGTGCACGCCTCTTTCAGTCCCAGTAAAGCTGCAGAAGGCCGATTTCACCACTGGGATGTGGTATGAAGTTCGTGTAGGTTCGTTTGAGTGGTGGGTAAGTCATTTAAAGCCGTTTTAACAACATGGGAGGCCCTGTGAATATTGTGGAGGCCCGTTTATGTACCAGGGAAGATGTAGAAAGCAGTTTTAACCGCTGTGGAGGATATATGAAGCTCGTGCGGGCCAGTAGAAATGCCAGGAAAGATCTAGAAAGCATTTTTCACCACTGTGAAGGTCCTGTGACGCTTGTGCACGCCTCTTTCAGTGCCAGTAAAGCTGCAGAATGCCGGTTTTACAACAGGGATGTCGTATGAAGTTCGCGTAGGTTCGTTTCAGTGCTGGGCAGGTCAGTCAAAGCCGTTTTAACCCCGTTGGAGGCGCTGTGAAGCTCGTGGAGGCCAGTTTATACACCAGGAAAGATGTAGAAAACACTTTGCACCGCTGTGGAAGTCCAGTAAAGCTCGGGCATGCCTATTTGAGTGTCAGGAATGATCTAGACAGTAGTTTTCACCAATGTGGTGGTCATGTGAAGCATGTGCAAGCCAGTTGAAGAGCCAGGAATGATCGAGAAAGCAGTTTTGACCGCTGTGGAGGACCTATGTACGTCGTACAGGCTTGGTTGACCACTGTGCAAGTCCCGTGAAGCTCGTGCATGCTAGTTTGAATGTCAGGAAAGATCTACAAAGCAGTTTTCACCGCTGTGGAGGTCCTGTGATGCTCGTGCACCTCTCTTTCAGTGCCAGTAAAGCTGCAGAAAGCCGATTTAACCGCTGTGATGTCCTATGAAAGTCGTGCAGGCTCGTTTGAGTGCTGGGCATGTCGGACAAAGCTGTTTTAACCCAGTTGGAAGAGCTGTCAAGCTCGTGGAGGCCAGTTTATGTACCAGGAATGATCTAGAAAGCAATTTTCACCACTGTGGAAGTCCTGTGATTCTCGTGCACCTCTCTTTCAGTGCTTGTAAAGCTGCAGAAAGCCGATTTTACCACTGTGATGACCTATGAAGGTCGTGCAGGCTGGTTTGTGTGCTGGGCAAGTCGGACAAAGCTGTTTTAACCTCGTTGGAAGACCTGTCAAGCTCGTGGAGGCCAGTTTATGTACCAGGAAAGATCACTGTGGAAGTCCTGTGATGCTTGTGCACCTCTCTTTCAGTGCCAGTAAAGCTTCAGAAAGCCGATTTTACCACTGTGATGTCCTATGAAGGTTGTGCAGGCTCGTAGCAGTTTGACCACGTTGGAAGACCTGTGAAGCTCGTGGAGGACCAGTTTATGTACCAGGAAAGATCTAGAAAGCAGTTTGCACCGCTGTGTATGTCCTGTGAAGATCTTGCTTGCCTGTTTGAGTGTCAGGAATGATCTAGACAGTAGTTTTCACCAATGTGGTGGTCATATGAAGCACGTGCAAGCCAGTTGAAGTGTCAGGAATGATCGAGAAAGCAGTTTTGACCACTGTGGAGGTCCTATATACGTCGTGCAGGTTTGGGTGACCACCGTGCAGGTCCCGTGAAGCTCGTGCATGCTAGTTTGAATGTCATGAAAGATCTACAAAGCAGTTTTCACCGCTGTAGAAGTCCTGTGAAGCTGATGCAGGTCAGTTTAAGTGCCAGGAAAGATCTAGAAAGCAGTTTTCACTACTGTAGAGGTCCTGTGATGCTTGTGCACCTCTCTTTAAGTGCCAGTAAAGCTGCAGAAAGCCGATTTTACCACTGTGATGTCCTATGAAGGTCGTGCAGGCTCGTTTGAGTGCTGGGCAAGTTGGACAAGCTGTTTTCACCCCGTTGGAGGCCCTGTGAAGCTTGTGGAGGCCAGTTTATGTACCAGGAATGATCTAGAAAGCAGTTTGCACAGCTGTGGATGTCCTGTGAAGCTCTTGCATGCCTGTTTGAGTGTCAAGAATGATCTAGACAGTAGTTTTCACCAATGTGGTGGTCATGTGAAGCACGTGCAAGTCAGTTGACGTGTCAGGAATGATCGAGAGAGCAGGTTTGACCGCTGTGGAGGTCTTATGTACGTCGTGCAGGCGTGGTTGACCACTGTGCAAGTCCCGTGAAGCTCATCCATGCTAGTTTGAATGTCAGGAAAGATCTACAAAGCAGTTTGCACTGCTGTAAGTGCCTAGAAAAGTGTAGAAAGCAGTTTTCACCGCTGTGGAAGTCCTGTGATTCTCGTGCACCACTCTTTCAGTGCTAGTAAAGCTGCAGAAAGCCGATTTTACCACTGTGATGTCCTATGAAGGTCGTGAAGGCTCGTTTGAGTGTTTGGAAAGTCGAACAAAGCTGTTTTAACCCCTTTGGAAGACCTGTGAAGCTCGTGGAGGCCAGTTTATGTACCAGGAAAGATCTAGAAAGCAGTTTGCACCGCTGTGGATGTCCTGTGAAGCTCTTGCATGCCTGTTTGAGTGTCAGGAATGATCTAGACAACCGTTTTCATCACTGTGGCCGTCATGTGAAGCACGTGGAAGCCAGTTTAAGTGCCAGGAAGGATCGAGAAATCAGTTTTCACGGCTGTGGTCGTCCTGTGAAGTTTGTGCAGGCCAATATTAGTGCCAGGAAAGACCAGTTTGTGAGCACGAATGATCTAGAAAGCAGTTTTCACCACTGTGGAGCACCGGTGAAGCTTGTGCACGCCTCTTTCAGTGTCAGTAAAGCTGCAGAAGGCCGATTTTACCACTGGGATGTCGTATGAAGTTCGTGTAGGTTCGTTTGAGCGCTGAGCAAGTCGGTCACAGCCATTTTAACCCCGTCGGAGGCCCTGAGAAGCTCGTGGAGGCCAGTTTATATGCCAGGAAAGATGTAGAAAGCACTTTGCACCGCTGTGGAAGTCCAGTGAAGCTCGTGCATGCCTATTTGAGTGTGAGGAATGACCTAGGCAGTAGTTTTCACCAATGTGGTGGTCATGTGAAGCACGTGCAAGCCAGTTGAACTGCCAGGAATGATCGAGAAAGCAGTTTTGACCACTGTGGAGGTCCTATTTACGTCGGGCAGGCTTGGTTGACAACTGTAGAAGTCCCGTGAAGCTCGTGCATGCTAGTTTGAATGTCAGGAAAGATCTACAAAGCAGTTTACACGGATGTGAAGTGGCTGTGAAGCTCGTGCAGGCTCGTATGAGTGCCAGGAAAGATCAGTTTATGTACCACGAAAGATCTAGAAAGCAGTTTGCAACACTGTGGAGGATCTGTGAAGCTCGTGCGGGCCAGTATAAGTGCCAGCAAATATCTAGAAAGCAGTTTTCACGACTGTGGAAGTCCTGCGAAGCTCGTGCATGCCTGTTTGAATGTCAGGAAAGATCCAAAAAGTAGTTGTCACCACTGTTGAGGTCCTGTGAGGCTGGTGCAGGTCAGTTTATGTGCCAGGAAAGTTGTAGAAAGCAGTTTTCACGGGTGTGGTCGTCCTGTGAAGTTTGTGCAGACCAGTGTTAGTGCCACGGAAGATCAATTTATGAGCACGAAACATCTAGAAAGCAGTTTTGACCACTGGGGAGCACAGATGAAGCTTGTGCACGCCTCTTTCAGTCCCAGTAAAGCTGCAGAAGGCCGATTTCACCACTGGGATGTGGTATGAAGCTCGTGTAGGTTCGTTTGAGTGGTGGGTAAGTCATTTAAAGCCGTTTTAACAACATGGGAGGCCCTGTGAATATTGTGGAGGCCCGTTTATGTACCAGGGAAGATGTAGAAAGCAGTTTTAACCGCTGTGGAGGATATATGAAGCTCGTGCGGGCCAGTAGAAATGCCAGGAAAGATCTAGAAAGCATTTTTCACCACTGTGAAGGTCCTGTGACGCTTGTGCACGCCTCTTTCAGTGCCAGTAAAGCTGCAGAATGCCGGTTTTACAACAGGGATGTCGTATGAAGTTCGCGTAGGTTCGTTTCAGTGCTGGGCAGGTCAGTCAAAGCCGTTTTAACCCCGTTGGAGGCGCTGTGAAGCTCGTGGAGGCCAGTTTATACACCAGGAAAGATGTAGAAAACACTTTGCACCGCTGTGGAAGTCCAGTAAAGCTCGGGCATGCCTATTTGAGTGTCAGGAATGATCTAGACAGTAGTTTTCACCAATGTGGTGGTCATGTGAAGCATGTGCAAGCCAGTTGAAGTGCCAGGAATGATCGAGAAAGCAGTTTTGACCGCTGTGGAGGACCTATGTACGTCGTACAGGCTTGGTTGACCACTGTGCAAGTCCCGTGAAGCTCGTGCATGCTAGTTTGAATGTCAGGAAAGATCTACAAAGCAGTTTTCACCGCTGTGGAGGTCCTGTGATGCTCGTGCACCTCTCTTTCAGTGCCAGTAAAGCTGCAGAAAGCCGATTTAACCGCTGTGATGTCCTATGAAAGTCGTGCAGGCTCGTTTGAGTGCTGGGCATGTCGGACAAAGCTGTTTTAACCCAGTTGGAAGAGCTGTCAAGCTCGTGGAGGCCAGTTTATGTACCAGGAATGATCTAGAAAGCAATTTTCACCACTGTGGAAGTCCTGTGATTCTCGTGCACCTCTCTTTCAGTGCATGTAAAGCTGCAGAAAGCCGATTTTACCACTGTGATGACCTATGAAGGTCGTGCAGGCTGGTTTGTGTGCTGGGCAAGTTGGACAAGCTGTTTTCACCCCGTTGGAGGCCCTGTGAAGCTTGTGGAGGCCAGTTTATGTACCAGGAATGATCTAGAAAGCAGTTTGCACAGCTGTGGATGTCCTGTGAAGCTCTTGCATGCCTGTTTGAGTGTCAAGAATGATCTAGACAGTAGTTTTCACCAATGTGGTGGTCATGTGAAGCGCGTGCAAGCCAGTTGACGTGTCAGGAATGATCGAGAGAGCAGGTTTGACCGCTGTGGAGGTCTTATGTACGTCGTGCAGGCGTGGTTGACCACTGTGCAAGTCCCGTGAAGCTCATCCATGCTAGTTTGAATGTCAGGAAAGATCTACAAAGCAGTTTGCACTGCTGTAAGTGCCAAGAAAAGTGTAGAAAGCAGTTTTCACCGCTGTGGAAGTCCTGTGATTCTCGTGCACCACTCTTTCAGTGCTAGTAAAGCTGCATAAAGCCGATTTTACCACTGTGATGTCCTATGAAGGTCGTGAAGGCTCGTTTGAGTGTTTGGAAAGTCGAACAAAGCTGTTTTAACCCCTTTGGAAGACCTGTGAAGCTCGTGGAGGCCAGTTTATGTACCAGGAAAGATCTAGAAAGCAGTTTGCACCGCTGTGGATGTCCTCTGAAGCTCTTGCATGCCTGTTTGAGTGTCAGGAATGATCTAGACAACCGTTTTCATCACTGTGGCCGTCATGTGAAGCACGTGGAAGCCAGTTTAAGTGCCAGGAAGGATCGAGAAATCAGTTTTGACCCCTGTGGAAGTCCTATGCACGTCGTGCAGGCTTGGTTGACCACTGTGCAAGTCCTTTGAAGCTTGTGCATACCTGTTTGAATGTCAGGAAAGATCGAAAGATTAGTTTTCACCACTGTTGAGGCTCTGTGAGGCTGGTGCAGGTCAGTTTAAGTGCCAGGAAAGATCTAGAAAGCAGTTTTCACTACTGTAGAGGTCCTGTGATGCTTGTGCACCTCTCTTTAAGTGCCAGTAAAGCTGCAGAAAGCCGATTTTACCACTGTGATGTCCTATGAAGGTCGTGCAGGCTCGTTTGAGTGCTGGGCAAGTTGGACAAGCTGTTTTCACCCCGTCGGAGGCCCTGTGAAGCTTGTGGAGGCCAGTTTATGTACCAGGAATGATCTAGAAAGCAGTTTGCACAGCTGTGGATGTCCTGTGAAGCTCTTGCATGCCTCTTTGAGTGTCAGGAATGATCTAGACAACCGTTTTCACCACTGTGGCGGTCATGTGAAGCACGTGGAAGCCAGTTTAAGTGCCAGGAAGGATTCAGAAATCAGTTTTGACCGCTGTGGAGGTCCTATGTACGTCGTGCAGGCTTGGTTGACCACTGTGCAAGTCCCGTGAAGCTCGTCCATGCTAGTTTGAATGTCAGGAAAGATCTACAAAGCAGTTTGCACTGCTGTAAGTGCCAAGAAAGGTGTAGAAAGCAGTTTTCACCTCTGTGGAAGTCCTGTGATTCTCGTGCACCACTCTTTCAGTGCTAGTAAAGCTGCAGAAAGCCGATTTTACCACTGTGATGTCCTATGAAGGTCGTGCAGGCTCGTTTGAGTGCTGGGAAAGTCGGACAAAGCTGTTTTAACCCCTTTGGAAGACCTGTGAAGCTCGTGGAGGCCAGTTTATGTACCAGGAAAGATCTAGAAAGCAGTTTGCACAGCTGTGGATGTCCTGTGAAGCTCTTGGATGCCTGTTTGAGTGTCAAGAATGATCTAGACAGTAGTTTTCACCAATGTGGTGGTCATATGAAGCACGTGCAAGCCAGTTGAAGTGTCAGGAATGATCGAGAAAGCAGTTTTGACCACTGTGGAGGTCCTATATACGTCGTGCAGGTTTGGGTGACCACCGTGCAGGTCCCGTGAAGCTCGTGCATGCTAGTTTGAATGTCAGGAAAGATCTACAAAGCAGTTTTCACCGCTGTAGAAGTCCTGTGAAGCTGATGCAGGTCAGTTTAAGTGCCAGGAAAGATCTAGAAAGCAGTTTTCACTACTGTAGAGGTCCTGTGATGCTTGTGCACCTCTCTTTAAGTGCCAGTAAAGCTGCAGAAAGCCGATTTTACCACTGTGATGTCCTATGAAGGTCGTGCAGGCTCGTTTGAGTGCTGGGCAAGTTGGACAAGCTGTTTTCACTCCGTTGGAGGCCCTGTGAAGCTTGTGGAGGCCAGTTTATGTATCAGGAATGATCTAGAAAGCAGTTTGCACAGCTGTGGATGTCCTGTGAAGCTCTTGGATGCCTGTTTGAGTGTCAAGAATGATCTAGACAGTAGTTTTCACCAATGTGGTGGTCATATGAAGCACGTGCAAGCCAGTTGAAGTGTCAGGAATGATCGAGAAAGCAGTTTTGACCACTGTGGAGGTCCTATATACGTCGTGCAGGTTTGGGTGACCACCGTGCAGGTCCCGTGAAGCTCGTGCATGCTAGTTTGAATGTTAGGAAAGATCTACAAAGCAGTTTTCACCGCTGTAGAAGTCCTGTGAAGCTGATGCAGGTCAGTTTAAGTGCCAGGAAAGATCTAGAAAGCAGTTTTCACTACTGTAGAGGTCCTGTGATGCTTGTGCACCTCTCTTTAAGTGCCAGTAAAGCTGCAGAAAGCCGATTTTACCACTGTGATGTCCTATGAAGGTCGTGCAGGCTCGTTTGAGTGCTGGGCAAGTTGGACAAGCTGTTTTCACCCCGTTGGAGGCCCTGTGAAGCTTGTGGAGGCCAGTTTATGTACCAGGAATGATCTAGAAAGCAGTTTGCACAGCTGTGGATGTCCTGTGAAGCTCTTGCATGCCTGTTTGAGTGTCAAGAATGATCTAGACAGTAGTTTTCACCAATGTGGTGGTCATGTGAAGCACGTGCAAGTCAGTTGACGTGTCAGGAATGATCGAGAGAGCAGGTTTGACCGCTGTGGAGGTCTTATGTACGTCGTGCAGGCGTGGTTGACCACTGTGCAAGTCCCGTGAAGCTCATCCATGCTAGTTTGAATGTCAGGAAAGATCTACAAAGCAGTTTGCACTGCTGTAAGTGCCTAGAAAAGTGTAGAAAGCAGTTTTCACCGCTGTGGAAGTCCTGTGATTCTCGTGCACCACTCTTTCAGTGCTAGTAAAGCTGCAGAAAGCCGATTTTACCACTGTGATGTCCTATGAAGGTCGTGAAGGCTCGTTTGAGTGTTTGGAAAGTCGAACAAAGCTGTTTTAACCCCTTTGGAAGACCTGTGAAGCTCGTGGAGGCCAGTTTATGTACCAGGAAAGATCTAGAAAGCAGTTTGCACCGCTGTGGATGTCCTGTGAAGCTCTTGCATGCCTGTTTGAGTGTCAGGAATGATCTAGACAACCGTTTTCATCACTGTGGCCGTCATGTGAAGCACGTGGAAGCCAGTTTAAGTGCCAGGAAGGATCGAGAAATCAGTTTTCACGGCTGTGGTCGTCCTGTGAAGTTTGTGCAGGCCAATATTAGTGCCAGGAAAGACCAGTTTGTGAGCACGAATGATCTAGAAAGCAGTTTTCACCACTGTGGAGCACCGGTGAAGCTTGTGCACGCCTCTTTCAGTGTCAGTAAAGCTGTAGAAGGCCGATTTTACCACTGGGATGTCGTATGAAGTTCGTGTAGGTTCGTTTGAGCGCTGAGCAAGTCGGTCACAGCCATTTTAACCCCGTCGGAGGCCCTGAGAAGCTCGTGGAGGCCAGTTTATATGCCAGGAAAGATGTAGAAAGCACTTTGCACCGCTGTGGAAGTCCAGTGAAGCTCGTGCATGCCTATTTGAGTGTGAGGAATGACCTAGGCAGTAGTTTTCACCAATGTGGTGGTCATGTGAAGCACGTGCAAGCCAGTTGAACTGCCAGGAATGATCGAGAAAGCAGTTTTGACCACTGTGGAGGTCCTATTTACGTCGGGCAGGCTTGGTTGACAACTGTAGAAGTCCCGTGAAGCTCGTGCATGCTAGTTTGAATGTCAGGAAAGATCTACAAAGCAGTTTACACGGATGTGAAGTGGCTGTGAAGCTCGTGCAGGCTCGTATGAGTGCCAGGAAAGATCAGTTTATGTACCACGAAAGATCTAGAAAGCAGTTTGCAACACTGTGGAGGATCTGTGAAGCTCGTGCGGGCCAGTATAAGTGCCAGCAAATATCTAGAAAGCAGTTTTCACGACTGTGGAAGTCCTGCGAAGCTCGTGCATGCCTGTTTGAATGTCAGGAAAGATCCAAAAAGTAGTTGTCACCACTGTTGAGGTCCTGTGAGGCTGGTGCAGGTCAGTTTATGTGCCAGGAAAGTTGTAGAAAGCAGTTTTCACGGGTGTGGTCGTCCTGTGAAGTTTGTGCAGACCAGTGTTAGTGCCACGGAAGATCAATTTATGAGCACGAAACATCTAGAAAGCAGTTTTGACCACTGGGGAGCACAGATGAAGCTTGTGCACGCCTCTTTCAGTCCCAGTAAAGCTGCAGAAGGCCGATTTCACCACTGGGATGTGGTATGAAGTTCGTGTAGGTTCGTTTGAGTGGTGGGTAAGTCATTTAAAGCCGTTTTAACAACATGGGAGGCCCTGTGAATATTGTGGAGGCCCGTTTATGTACCAGGGAAGATGTAGAAAGCAGTTTTAACCGCTGTGGAGGATATATGAAGCTCGTGCGGGCCAGTAGAAATGCCAGGAAAGATCTAGAAAGCATTTTTCACCACTGTGAAGGTCCTGTGACGCTTGTGCACGCCTCTTTCAGTGCCAGTAAAGCTGCAGAATGCCGGTTTTACAACAGGGATGTCGTATGAAGTTCGCGTAGGTTCGTTTCAGTGCTGGGCAGGTCAGTCAAAGCCGTTTTAACCCCGTTGGAGGCGCTGTGAAGCTCGTGGAGGCCAGTTTATACACCAGGAAAGATGTAGAAAACACTTTGCACCGCTGTGGAAGTCCAGTAAAGCTCGGGCATGCCTATTTGAGTGTCAGGAATGATCTAGACAGTAGTTTTCACCAATGTGGTGGTCATGTGAAGCATGTGCAAGCCAGTTGAAGTGCCAGGAATGATCGAGAAAGCAGTTTTGACCGCTGTGGAGGACCTATGTACGTCGTACAGGCTTGGTTGACCACTGTGCAAGTCCCGTGAAGCTCGTGCATGCTAGTTTGAATGTCAGGAAAGATCTACAAAGCAGTTTTCACCGCTGTGGAGGTCCTGTGATGCTCGTGCACCTCTCTTTCAGTGCCAGTAAAGCTGCAGAAAGCCGATTTAACCGCTGTGATGTCCTATGAAAGTCGTGCAGGCTCGTTTGAGTGCTGGGCATGTCGGACAAAGCTGTTTTAACCCAGTTGGAAGAGCTGTCAAGCTCGTGGAGGCCAGTTTATGTACCAGGAATGATCTAGAAAGCAATTTTCACCACTGTGGAAGTCCTGTGATTCTCGTGCACCTCTCTTTCAGTGCATGTAAAGCTGCAGAAAGCCGATTTTACCACTGTGATGACCTATGAAGGTCGTGCAGGCTGGTTTGTGTGCTGGGCAAGTTGGACAAGCTGTTTTCACCCCGTTGGAGGCCCTGTGAAGCTTGTGGAGGCCAGTTTATGTACCAGGAATGATCTAGAAAGCAGTTTGCACAGCTGTGGATGTCCTGTGAAGCTCTTGCATGCCTGTTTGAGTGTCAAGAATGATCTAGACAGTAGTTTTCACCAATGTGGTGGTCATGTGAAGCACGTGCAAGCCAGTTGACGTGTCAGGAATGATCGAGAGAGCAGGTTTGACCGCTGTGGAGGTCTTATGTACGTCGTGCAGGCGTGGTTGACCACTGTGCAAGTCCCGTGAAGCTCATCCATGCTAGTTTGAATGTCAGGAAAGATCTACAAAGCAGTTTGCACTGCTGTAAGTGCCAAGAAAAGTGTAGAAAGCAGTTTTCACCGCTGTGGAAGTCCTGTGATTCTCGTGCACCACTCTTTCAGTGCTAGTAAAGCTGCATAAAGCCGATTTTACCACTGTGATGTCCTATGAAGGTCGTGAAGGCTCGTTTGAGTGTTTGGAAAGTCGAACAAAGCTGTTTTAACCCCTTTGGAAGACCTGTGAAGCTCGTGGAGGCCAGTTTATGTACCAGGAAAGATCTAGAAAGCAGTTTGCACCGCTGTGGATGTCCTCTGAAGCTCTTGCATGCCTGTTTGAGTGTCAGGAATGATCTAGACAACCGTTTTCATCACTGTGGCCGTCATGTGAAGCACGTGGAAGCCAGTTTAAGTGCCAGGAAGGATCGAGAAATCAGTTTTGACCCCTGTGGAAGTCCTATGCACGTCGTGCAGGCTTGGTTGACCACTGTGCAAGTCCTTTGAAGCTTGTGCATACCTGTTTGAATGTCAGGAAAGATCGAAAGATTAGTTTTCACCACTGTTGAGGCTCTGTGAGGCTGGTGCAGGTCAGTTTAAGTGCCAGGAAAGATCTAGAAAGCAGTTTTCACTACTGTAGAGGTCCTGTGATGCTTGTGCACCTCTCTTTAAGTGCCAGTAAAGCTGCAGAAAGCCGATTTTACCACTGTGATGTCCTATGAAGGTCGTGCAGGCTCGTTTGAGTGCTGGGCAAGTTGGACAAGCTGTTTTCACCCCGTCGGAGGCCCTGTGAAGCTTGTGGAGGCCAGTTTATGTACCAGGAATGATCTAGAAAGCAGTTTGCACAGCTGTGGATGTCCTGTGAATCTCTTGCATGCCTCTTTGAGTGTCAGGAATGATCTAGACAACCGTTTTCACCACTGTGGCGGTCATGTGAAGCACGTGGAAGCCAGTTTAAGTGCCAGGAAGGATTCAGAAATCAGTTTTGACCGCTGTGGAGGTCCTATGTACGTCGTGCAGGCTTGGTTGACCACTGTGCAAGTCCCGTGAAGCTCGTCCATGCTAGTTTGAATGTCAGGAAAGATCTACAAAGCAGTTTGTACTGCTGTAAGTGCAAAGAAAGGTGTAGAAAGCAGTTTTCACCTCTGTGGAAGTCCTGTGATTCTCGTGCACCACTCTTTCAGTGCTAGTAAAGCTGCAGAAAGCCGATTTTACCACTGTGATGTCCTATGAAGGTCGTGCAGGCTCGTTTGAGTGCTGGGAAAGTCGGACAAAGCTGTTTTAACCCCTTTGGAAGACCTGTGAAGCTCGTGGAGGCCAGTTTATGTACCAGGAAAGATCTAGAAAGCAGTTTGCACCGCTGTGGATGTCCTGTGAAGCTCTTGCATGCCTGTTTGAGTGTCAGGAATGATCTAGACAACCGTTTTCATCACTGTGGCCGTCATGTGAAGCACGTGGAAGCCAGTTTAAGTGCCAGGAAGGATCGAGAAATCAGTTTTGACCCCTGTGGAGGTCCTATGCACGACGTGCAGGCTTGGTTGACCACTGTGCAAGTCCCTTGAAGCTTGTGCATACCTGTTTGAATGTCAGGAAAGATTGAAAGATTAGTTTTCACCACTGTTGAGGTTCTGTGAGGCTGGTGCAGGTCAGTTTAAGTGCCAGGAAAGATCTAGAAAGCAGTTTGCACCGCTGTGGATGTCCTGTGAAGCTCTTGCATGCCTGTTTGAGTGTCAGGAATGATCTAGACAGTAGTTTTCACCCATGTGGTGGTCATGTGAAGCACGTGCAAGCCAGTTGAAGTTCCAGGAATGATCGAGAAAGCAGTTTTGACCGCTGTGGTGGGCCTATGTACGTCGTGCAGGCTTGGTTGACCACTGTGCAAGTCCCGTGAAGCTCGTCCATGCTAGTTTGAATGTCAGGAAAGATCTACAAAGCAGTTTACACTGCTGTTGAGGTAGGTGCAGGTTAGTTTAAGTGCCAAGAAAGGTGTAGAAAGCAGTTTTCACCTGTGTGGAAGTCCTGTGATTCTCGTGCACCACTCTTTCAGTGCTAGTAAAGCTGCAGAAAGCCGATTTTACCACTGTGATGTCCTATGAAGGTCGTGCAGGCTCGTTTGAGTGCTGGGAAAGTCGGACAAAGCTGTTTTAACCCCGTTGGAAGACATGTAAAGCTCGTGGAGGTCAGTTTAAGTGACAGGAAATATCTAGAAAGCAGTTTGCACCGCTGAGGATGTCCTGTGATGTTCTTGCATGCCTGTTTGAGTGTGAGGAATGATCTAGACACCAGTTTACACCACTGTGGAAGTCATGTGAATCACGTGCAATCCAGTTTAAGTGCCAGGAAAGGATCGCGAAATTAGTTTTGACTGCTGTAGAGGTACTATGCACGTCGTGCAGGCTTGTTTGAGTAGTGGGCAAGTCGGTCAAAGCCGTTTTAACCCCGTTGGAGGCCCTGTGAAGCTCGTGGAGGCCAGTTTATGTACCAGAAAAGATGTAGAAAGCAGTTTGCACCGCTGTGGAAGTCCAGTGAGGCTCATGCATGCCCGTTTGAGTGTCAGGAATGACCTAGGCAGTAGTTTGCACCAATGTGGTGGTCATGTGAAGCACGTGCAGGTCAGTTGAAGTGCCAGCAATGATCGAGAAAGCAGTTTGCACCGCTGTGGATGTCATGTGAAGCTCTTGCATGCCTGTTTGAGTGTCAGGAATGATCTAGACAACAGTTTTCACCACTGTGGTGGTCAGGTCAAGCACGTGCAAGCCAGTTTAAGTGCCAGGAAGGATCGAGAAATCAGTTTTGACCTCTGTGGAGGTCTTATGTACGATGTGCAGGCTTGGTTGACCACTGTGCAAGTCCCGTGAAGCTTGTGCGTGGCTGTTTGAATGTCAGGAAAGATCCAAAATGTAGTTTTCACCACTGTTGAAGTCCTGTGAGGCTGGTGCAGGTCAGTGTAAGTGCCAGGAAAGATCTAGAAAGCAGTTTTTACGGCTGTGGTCGTCCAGTGAAGTTTGTGCAGGCCAGTATTAGTGCAAGGAAAGATCAGTTTATGAGCACGAAAGATCTAGAAAGCAGTTTTGATCGCTATGGAGCTCAGGCGAAGCTTGTGCACGCCTCTTTCAGTGCCAGTAAAGCTGCGGAAAGCCGATTTTACCACTGGGATGTCGTATGAAGTTCGTGTAGGTTCGTTGGAACGCTGAGCAAGTCAGTCACAGCCATTTTAACCCCGTCGGAGGCCCTGAGAAGCTCGAGGAGGCCAGTTTATATGCCAGGAAAGATGTAGAAAGCACTTTGCACCGCTGTGGAAGTCCAGTGAAGCTCGTGCATGCCTGTTTGAGTGTGAGGAATGACCTAGGCAGTAGTTTTCACCAATGTGGTGGTCATGTGAAGCACGTGCAATCCAGTTGAACTGCCAGGAATGATCGAGAAAGCAGTTTTGACCACTGTGGAGGTCCTATTTACGTCGGGCAGGCTTGGTTGACAACTGTAGAAGTCCCGTGAAGCTCGTGCATGCTAGTTTGAATGTCAGGAAAGATCTACAAAGCAGTTTACACGGATGTGAAGTGGCTGTGGAGCTCGTGCAGGCTCGTATAAGTGCCAGGAAAGATCAGTTTATGTACCACGAAAGATCTAGAAAGCAGTTTGCAACACTGTGGAGGATCTGTGAAGCTCATGCGGGCCAGTATAAGTGCCAGCAAATATCTAGAAAGCAGTTTTCACGACTGTGGAAGTCCTGCGAAGCTCGTGCATGCCTGTTTGAGTGTCAGGAATGACCTAGGCAGTAGTTTTCACCAATATGGTGGCCATGTGAAGCACGTCCAAGCCAGTTTAAGTGCCAGGAAGAATCGAGAAATCAGTTTTCAAGGCTGTGGAAGTCCTATGTACGTCCTGCAGGCTTGGTTAACCACTGTGCAGGTCCCGTGAAGCTTGTGCATGCCGGTTTGAATGTCAGGAAAGATCCAAAATGTAGTTTCCACAACTGTTGAGGTCCTGTGAGGCTGGTGCAGGTCAGGTTATGTGCCAGGAAAGATGTAGAAAGCAGTTTTCACGGCTGTGGTCGTCCTGTGAAGTTTGTGGAGACCAGTGTTAGTGCCACGGAAGATCAATTTATGAGCACGAAACATCTAGAAAGCAGTTTTGACCACTGGGGAGCACAGATGAAGCTTGTGGACGCCTCTTTCAGTTCCAGTAAAGCTGCAGAAGGCCGATTTCACCACTGGGATGTGGTATGAAGTTCGTGTAGGTTCGTTTGAGTGGTGGGTAAGTCATTTAAAGCCGTTTTAACCACATGGGAGGCCCTGTGAATATTGTGGAGGCCAGTTTATGTACCAGGGAAGATGTAGAAAGCAGTTTACAGCTGTGGAGCATATATGAAGCTCGTGCGGGCCAGTAGAAATGCCAGGAAAGATCTAGAAAGCATTTTTCACCACTGTGAATGTCCTGTGAAGCATGTGCACGCCTCTTTCAGTGCCAGTAAAGCTGCAGAAAGCCGGTTTTACAACAGGGATGTAGAATGAAGTTCGCGTAGGTTCGTTTCAGTGCTGGGCAGGTCAGTCAAAGCCGTTTTAACCCCGTTGGAGGCGCTGTGAAGCTCGTGGAGGCCAGTTTATACACCAGGAAAGATGTGGAAAACACTTTGCACCGCTGTGGAAGTCCAGTGAAGCTCGGGCATGCCTGTTTGAGTGTTAGGAATGATCTAAACTGTAGTTTTCACCAATGTGGTGGTCATGTGAAGTATGTGCAAGCCAGTTGAAGTCCCAGGAATGATCGAGAAAGCAGTTTTGATAGTATGTGACATTTGCGATCACGTGGGATGCTGGGGGACTTCATGTAGAGAATTTCGTCATAGAATTAGTGCCACAGTAAAAATTCAGTACTTAGATTCTATTCTGCACCATTGAAAGTGCAGTCTAACTTAAAATGTGTAACTGCACTTCAATGGTGTAGCTAATGCTCAGAGTTTCATTTGGGCTTGTTGCTGAAGGGTACATGCAAAATGCCAGTCAACATAATATTTTGAAGCTGGACCGCATAGTTTGCGCATGGATCCTACAAGCTGGATTAGTGATAATGCTGTTCAGGTGAAAATTCCTGACAGAGTAACTACACGCAACTCAGGTGGAGTGCATGGGGCATGCCTGTTTCTTTTTCCTGACAGAAGCCAAAATTCCTGACAGAGTAGCTAACTACACGCAACTGAGGTGGAGTGCATGGAGCATGCCTGTTTATTTATCCTGACAGAGGCCAAAATTCCTGACAGAGTAACTACACGCAACTCAGGTGGAGTGCATGGGGCATGCCTGTTTCTTTTTCCTGACAGAGGCCAAAATTCCTGACAGAGTAACTACACGCAACTCAGGTGGAGTGCATGGGGCATGCCTGTTTCTTTTTCCTGACAGAAGCCAAAATTCCTGACAGAGTAACTACACGCAACTCAGGTGGAGTGCATGGGGCATGCCTGTTTCTTTTTCCTAACAGAAGCCAAAATTCCTGACAGAGTAACTACACGCAACTCAGGTGGAGTGCATGGAGCATGCCTGTTTCTTTTTCCTGACAGAGGCCAAAATTCCTGACAGAGTAACTACACGCAACTCAGGTGGAGTGCATGGAGTGTGCCTGTTTCTTTTTCCTGACAGAGGCCAAAATTCCTGACAGAGTAACTACACGCAACTGAGGTGGAGTGCATGGAGCGTGCCTGTTTCTTTTTCCTGACAGAGGCCAAAATTCCTGACAGAGCAGCTACACGCAACTCAGGTAGAGTGCATGGAGCATGCCTGTTTATTTCTCCTGAAAGATCTAGAGGCCAAATTTCCTGACGGAGTAGCTACTCAGTTGAGGGGAGTGGGTGCTTGCTGATGTCTTTCGTGTTTCACTAAACTCTGTGTAATTCCTCACAAAGCCAGCTAGGCTATAGTGATTCGGCTCCCAAATACTCCATATTCTGGTGTTCAAGTTAGACGGGCTCCACTGTATTTCTTGACCTGATGACTTTCATTTATGTCATGATAAAACTGCAATCCAAGCTATATGTACGTGTCTGCATGGTGATTGGAAAGGTCAGTTTGTGATATAGCTACACAAACATGAAGGTGTAATTGTATTTACAAAAAGCAAGGCTTCTGGTACTTCCAGTAGGTGTGGTAATGCAAACTCGCACTGTTGAGTGCATGTTCGAGAGCTCTCCCATGCTCTACATTGGCAAGAAAGGCTAATCAGAGGCCAGTAGTGCACGTATACTAGTCATAGAATCGAGCTAGTCTGGACCCCAGACCCTTCCTGGCCACGCGACCAACCCTTCCTCATGCAACCAGAAGGGTCTGGGGTTCAGACTAGAATCGAGTACCGGTGGTGGAAAATCAGGTTTGCTTGAGAGGCATGCAAGTGGCCGTGTTATATCAAATGAATTTTCTAAAGTCCAATCCATGAGCCCTTTCCATTGTACCTCCTGTTGCACACTCCACAGAAACAACCGTAATTTGAAACATTATTAACACAACAGCAGGTACGTATGGACCAATTAATTGGATACCAATGACTATACCAATGCTGGTACATACATAAAACACACCTGTCTTTTTCTTCTTCTTCATTTGTTGATGCTTCTTGATGGACTTGTGCGTAGTGCATTTAACCACCTTCAGGGGTGAGCAGGGTGTTTCATCAACAGAACATTTCCTTTTCTTTATGTTTCTGGTAAAGAAAATTAGAACAAACTTTTAGAGTCTAGTGATTGTTTTTAGTTTTGTAACATCAATTTTATTATACCTTCCTTCATGACAACTGTTTAGCTCTTTCAGAGTTTCCTGCATGTTGGTAAACTTGTTTGGAGAGAGGGTTCCCTTTTGAGGGGATCTCCCTGCATGTTGGGTAACTTGTTGGGAGATGGAATTGCATGTTGGTGAACTTGTGGGGGAACAGGTTGCCTTCTGAGGGGAGGTGAAAGTCAATTTCCGGCCAGGTGATCCCTTTTTAGGGGACCAGTACTTTCGCAGAGGGGAACAATATGGGTGGTGTTTCATGATGACTACCTGCTTCCGGAAATACCTGCATAAAAGTAATAATTGTGCTTGTGACTTACTAGTCTCGTGTGACCACACCCCATTGGGTGTGGCCACGCGAGACTAGTGACTTAATTAGTAAAACAAATAATGTCTTGCACTCTATTTGTGAGTTATCATTAAGCTATTACAGCGAGGGCATGGGTATAATAATTTAGATAGGATTGTGACATACCTTTTTTGTGCACTCGATGTGCTGGGCAGGTCTGTATTCTTTCTTCGATTCTTTGCAGCGTTCTCTTCCCCACCAGCTCCTCCTTTTTCACTTTCCCAAGCGTTTTCAGTTTAAGTATAAAACTGTGTATTACAAACTTTAAGTTAATATCTATTAACTACCCTCATCATTCACTACTACCCTTCAGAATTCACTACTACCCTTCACCATTAACTTGTACCCTTCATAATTCATACTACCCTACATCATCCTCTTCTATCCTCCATCATTCACTTCTACCTTTCATCATTCACTACTATCCTCCATCATTCACTTCTACCTTTCATCATTCACTACTACACTTCATCATTCACTACTAACCTTCATCACATTCACTACTACCTTTCACCATTCACTACTACCCTTTATCATTAACTACTACCCTTCATCATTCACTACAACCCTTCATCACTCACTATTACACTCCATCATTCACTACTACCCTTCAGCATTCACTACTATACCCTTCATCATTCACTACTACACTTCATCATTCACTACTACCCTTCCTCAGTCACTACTACCCCCCATCATTCACTACTACACTTCAGCATTCACTACTACCATTCATCATTCACTACTATCCTTCATCATTCACTACGACCCTTCATCATTCACTACTACCCTTCAGCATTCACTACTACCCTCCATCATACACTACTGCCCTTCATCACTAATTAGTACATTTATGCATTTCCTACTACCCTTCATTTTTCACTGCCACCCTTCATCATTCAGTACCACACCTAGCATTCACTACTACACTACATCATTCATTACTACCCTTCATCTTTCACTACTACACATCAGCAATCACTGCTACCTTTCATCATTCACTACTACCATTCATCATTTACTACTACCCTTCATCATTCACTGCTACCCTTCATCATTCACTGCTACACTTCATCATTCACTGCTACCCTTCATCTATCACTACTGCACTTCATCATTCACTACTACCCTTCATCATTCACCACTACACTTCATCATTCACTACTACACTTCAGCATTCACTACTACACTTCATCTTTCACTACTACCCTCCATCATTCACTGCTACTGAGTGAGCCAGCTCTAGATACCAGGACTCAGGAGATTAGTCACCTTACTCAAATTTTATTAACTCACTTCTAATTACGCGAACAGTACAGAAAAATTAAATGAGTGAGACAAGAGAGTGATAAATGGATGACACGATTATTACCAAAGAAGCTGGCATAGACATAACCGCCGGCCAAGACTGGGACGGTCTTACAAAACATGTCTTGGACATGACAATTGCAGTATGTACCTTCCCTGTTGAGTTCACATAAATAGACCACTCCAGCGTATGCTTCCTCAGAGGCGTCGCTAGTTGCGTGGACAAGACAGAGAATCCGATGGACGAGTAACACCGAGGGATGTGAATGGTAGACAGAGAGGGTAGTTCCATTCTCCATTGAGACCACACTTCTAAGAGGTTGTCAGGTACTGGATCATCCCAGTCGAGCTTTATCTCCCAGAGACGTTGGAGAAGGATCTTCATCTTGACTGTGGCTGGAGAGAACAGACCAAGGGCGTCAAACACCTTGGCAACATCAGAGACAACATTCCTCTTAGTCATCTTGTTGACAGAGGGAGGCTTGGAGATGTTGAGCCGAAACTGGTCAGTGGCAACATTCCACTCAACACCAAGTGTCTTCGAGTACTTGTTGGCTTCAGAGAAGGTATGTACTTCACAAGAATCTCTGAGGTCTTCAGGAATATTCTCCAGAACAGAGGGGTCATTAGAATTCCATTTTCTGAGCACAAATCCACCACGAGAGAACAACTCAGTGAGCTGCTGTTGAAGCAGTAGGGCAGATTTGGAGTCAGTAGTGCCAGTCAAGCAGTCATCAACGTAGAATGATTTGTGAACGACTTCTGCAGCCAATGGAAACTCATGAGAGTAGTCAATGGCATTCTGTTTAACAGCCATGTTGGCAGCGAATGATGAAGCAGATACTCCAAATGTTACCCGTGTCATTCTGTAGTCCTTCAGAAGATCATTTGGGTGAGATCTCCACACGAACCTGTGTAGGTCCTTGTCATCATCTGTCAGCTCTCACTCGATACATCTTAGAGACGTCAGCTGTGAGTGCGACAGGGTACAATCGGAAACGTAACAGAACATCAACTAAAGGAGGATGTATGGTCGGACCAACAAGGAGTGTGTTGTTGAGAGAGACTCCCGTAGAAGACTTGGCAGATGCAACAAAGACTGCTCTGATCTTTGTTGTGGTACTTGATGCCTTGTGTACGGCATGCATGGGTAGATAGAAGGTTAGCTCAGGTGGCTTCTCCAGATCTGGCATGGGAATGGCCTCAGCATGCTTCAAGTCGAGATACTCTTGCATGACTGTGTTGAATTCCTGGAAGCAACCCTTCTGGTTCAGAGAGCGCTCCAGAGAGAGAAATCTCTTCACAGCTTGTGATCTTGACTCACCAATGGGTCTTGCATTAGGATCTTTCGGCAGAGGGACTATGAAGCGTCCTTCCTCAGAGCGTGAGTGGTTAGACTCAAAGTGACGAACAACTGCACGTTCCTCAACGGATAGGGAAGCTTGGTCAGAAGGTGATTCTTCAATCTCCCAGAACTTCCTGAGGATATCATTAGAGGAGGTCAGTAGGACCATTCCGCCGGCCCTGACGTAGTACCTCAACGAAAATGTCAGCGCCAAGCAGTATGTCAATTCGGCCGGGTTGACCAAATCCAGGATCGGCCAAGGGTAGATCTGAGAGGTCCAGCTGATTTCAAAAGTAACAGGCTTCAACGGTAGGTCACAGGTGACCTTCGGTACCACAACCGCAGTGATGTCGATCTTTCTTCCAGAGGGCTGGAGAGATGAGAGTTGGAAGCGAGTGACAGACTGTATGGGGGGTTTGTGAGATATTCCACCTATCCCAGACACATGGATTGATTGATTTGTGCGAGGTAGAGAGAGACTGTGTACCAATCGTTCAGAAATGAAAGATGCTGATGACGCGTTATCCAGCAATGCTCTGGCTTCAACAGTCGAGCCATCAGGAGCGGTAATCAGTACACGACAGGTCATCAGCAGCACATCAGACTTTAACCTTGTAACAGCATGAGATCCCACAGGGGTGTCTGCTTGAGCAGTAGCTCGGTCTTGAGACCTAGGTGAGGCCTTGTTCGGCATTTCGTAGTGTAGTAGGGTGTGGTGAGACTTCTGGCACACCTTGACATGTGCAGAGACTTGCACTGATTCTTGAAGTGTCCGCCACCGAGACAGTTAGCACACAAACGATGGACCTTCACCACTTGCATCTTGTCCTCAGGAGACATGGCTTTGAACTTGGTGCAGATGTATAGAGGGTGTTTTTTGGTCTTACAGACTACACAGCTGTTGTCAACATCTGAGCTGGTTGCATAGGAGGTCACTCTACTGTGTGGCTTCCTAGACGGTTGCATTTGCTTCTTAGGAGCAGCGCATGAGGCTTCTGATGCCTGGGCTCGCAAGTCAATGAAGTCAAGAAGATCTTGATAGTGAGGGACATCTGTTTCGGCTTGGCTGTGTTTCTGCCATTCAATTAGAGTGTCAACATCAAGCTTTAGTTCAATCAATGAGGTGAGGAATTTTCCAGGTAGGTCACATCCCAGAGTCTTAAGGGCACGAACATGTTGTTGAACATTGTCATGCAAACGCCGGAGTTCCCTGCCACTTCCTTCCTTCAGGGGTGGAGTGTCGACTATTAGTTGGACGTGAGTATGTTGAATAAGGCGCGGCCTGTCATAGCGGGACTTGAGGCATTCAACAGCTTCCTCATAGTTGTCACCAGAGCGTGACAATCCCTCAATTGCATTCCTAGCGGATCCATCTTTAATGGCATGTTGCAGGTAGATGGTCTTCTCTGCGTTAGACAGGCTAGTCTTGCTGTGTACAGCCACAGTGAATTGATCCCAGAACTGCTTCCAGTGGATGATGTTTCCGTCGAATGTGGGTACATCGAGTTTTGGGAGTTTAACTCCTGTGCCATCAGTGGTAGCAGGAGTGGGTGTGTCCAGAGGGGGAACCACAAGTAGAGACTTAATCTTATAAGAGGTGGAAGACAGTTGCTTTTTGAGAGCGGAATGTGTGACAAATAGTTCATCGTCATCAGCTAGGTTTTTAGCGATAAGTTCTTCATAGAGAGTGGCAATGTCCTTCTTGTAGTCTGATACCTCTTCCTGGATAGTATGTGATGTTACTTATTACCACCTTTCACAGTCTGCTTTTTGAGAGCGGAATGTGTGACAAATAGTTCATCGTCATCAGCTAGGTTTTTAGCGATAAGTTCTTCATAGAGAGTGGCAATGTCCTTCTTGTAGTCTGATACCTCTTCCTGGATAGTATGTGATGTTACTTATTACCACCTTTCACAGTCTGGCAACATCCCGTCGCCTTGTGTAGCGCTCAGGCAACACCCAGATCATCCAACTAGGTGTGGTCGGCACTGGATACGAGCGTATTAGTATCTCACTGACGCGCGCGAAGGTTACGACCGTCAATTTCAGGGCTGGCAGCCCGAAGCTTGAAGTTTCTTGTTCTAGCAGCAAATAGAGACGACGAGAACGCTATTATAAAAAATTCCTGACCGTGAGCCTGACAGCGGATACGGTGAGCTAGCGCATATATCGCAAATGTTACAGCATATGGCAGTTTTGACCGCTGTGGAGGACCTATGTACGTCGTACAGGCTTGGTTGACCACTGTGCAAGTCCCGTGAAGCTCGTGCATGCTAGTTTGAATGTCAGGAAAGATCTACAAAGCAGTTTTCACCGCTGTGAAGGTCCTGTGATGCTCGTGCACCTCTCTTTCAGTGCCAGTAAAGCTGCAGAAAGCCGATTTAACCGCTGTGATGTCCTATGAAAGTCGTGCAGGCTCGTTTGAGTGCTGGGCATGTCGGACAAAGCTGTTTTAACCCCGTTGGAAGAGCTGTCAAGCTCGTGGAGGCCAGTTTATGTACCAGGAAAGATCTAGAAAGCAGTTTGCACCACTGTGTATGTCCTGTGAAGATCTTGCTTGCCTGTTTGAGTGTCAGGAATGATCTAGACAGTAGTTTTCACCAATGTGGTGGTCATATGAAGCACGTGCAAGCCAGTTGAAGTGTCAGGAATGATCGAGAAAGCAGTTTTGACCACTGTGGAGGTCCTATATACGTCGTGCAGGTTTGGGTGACCACCGTGCAGGTCCCGTGAAGCTCGTGCATGCTAGTTTGAATGTCAGGAAAGATCTACAAAGCAGTTTTCACCGCTGTAGAAGTCCTGTGAAGCTGATGCAGGTCAGTTTAAGTGCCAGGAAAGATCTAGAAAGCAGTTTTCACTACTGTAGAGGTCCTGTGATGCTTGTGCACCTCTCTTTAAGTGCCAGTAAAGCTGCAGAAAGCCGATTTTACCACTGTGATGTCCTATGAAGGTCGTGCAGGCTCGTTTGAGTGCTGGGCAAGTTGGACAAGCTGTTTTCACCCCGTTGGAGGCCCTGTGAAGCTTGTGGAGGCCAGTTTATGTACCAGGAATGATCTAGAAAGCAGTTTGCACAGCTGTGGATGTCCTGTGAAGCTCTTGCATGCCTGTTTGAGTGTCAAGAATGATCTAGACAGTAGTTTTCACCAATGTGGTGGTCATGTGAAGCACGTGCAAGCCAGTTGACGTGTCAGGAATGATCGAGAGAGCAGGTTTGACCGCTGTGGAGGTCTTATGTACGTCGTGCAGGCGTGGTTGACCACTGTGCAAGTCCCGTGAAGCTCATCCATGCTAGTTTGAATGTCAGAAAAGATCTACAAAGCAGTTTTCACTGCTGTTGAGGTAGGTGCAATTCAGTTTAAGTGCCTGGAAAGTTGTAGAAAGCAGTTTTCACCACTGTGGAAGTCCTGTGATTCTCGTGCACCTCTCTTTCAGTGCTAGTAAAGCTGCAGAAAGCCGATTTTACCACTGTGATGTCCTATGAAGGTCGTGCAGGCTCGTTTGAGTGTTGGGAAAGTCGGACAAAATTGTTTTAACCCCGTTGGAAGACCTGTGAAGCTCGTGGAGGCCAGTTTATGTACCAGGGAAGATCTAGAAAGCAGTTTGCACCGCTGTGGATGTTCTGTGAAGCTCTTGCATGCCTGTTTGTGTGTGAGGAATGATCTAGACAACCGTTTTCACCACTGTGGCGGTCATGTGAAGCACGTGGAAGCCAGTTTAAGTGCCAGGAAGGATTCAGAAATTAGTTTTGACCGCTGTGGAGGTCCTATGTACGTCGTGCAGGCTTGGTTGACCACTGTGCAAGTCCCGTGAAGCTCATCCATGCTAGTTTGAATGTCAGGAAAGATCTACAAAGCAGTTTGTACTGCTGTAAGTGCCAAGAAAGGTGTAGAAAGCAGTTTTCACCTCTGTGGAAGTCCTGTGATTCTCGTGCACCACTCTTTCAGTGCTAGTAAAGCTGCAGAAAGCCGAGTTTACCACTGTGATGTCCTATGAAGGTCGTGAAGGCTCGTTTGAGTGTTTGGAAAGTCGAACAAAGCTGTTTTAACCCCTTTGGAAGACCTGTGCAGCTCGTGGAGGCCAGTTTATGTACCAGGAAAGATCTAGAAAGCAGTTTGCACCGCTGTGGATGTCCTGTGAAGCTCTTGCATGCCTGTTTGAGTGTCAGGAATGATCTAGACAACCGTTTTCATCACTGTGGCCGTCATGTGAAGCACGTGGAAGCCAGTTTAAGTGCCAGGAAGGATCGAGAAATCAGTTTTGACCCCTGTGGAGGTCCTTATGCACGTCGTGCAGGCTTGGTTGACCACTGTGCAAGTCCCGTGAAGCTCGTCCATGCTAGTTTGAATGTCAGGAAAGATCTACAAAGCAGTTTGCACTGCTGTAAGTGCCAAGAAAGGTGTAGAAAGCAGTTTTCACCTCTGTGGAAGTCCTGTGATTCTCGTGCACCACTCTTTCAGTGCTAGTAAAGCTGCAGAAAGCCGATTTTACCACTGTGATGTCATATGAAGGTCGTGAAGGCTCGTTTGAGTATTTGGAAAGTCGAACAAAGCTGTTTTAACCCCTTTGGAAGACCTGTGAAGCTCGTGGAGGCCAGTTTATGTACCAGGAAAGATCTAGAAAGCAGTTTGCACCGCTGTGGATGTCCTGTGAAGCTCTTGCATGCCTGTTTGAGTGTCAGGAATGATCTAGACAACCGTTTTCATCACTGTGGCCGTCATGTGAAGCACGTGGAAGCCAGTTTAAGTGCCAGGAAGGATCGAGAAATCAGTTTTGACCCCTGTGGAGGTCCTATGCACGTCGTGCAGGCTTGGTTGACCACTGTGCAAGTCCCTTGAAGCTTGTGCATACCTGTTTGAATGTCAGGAAAGATTGAAAGATTAGTTTTCACCACTGTTGAGGTTCTGTGAGGCTGGTGCAGGTCAGTTTAAGTGCCAGGAAAGATCTAGAAAGCAGTTTGCACCGCTGTGGATGTCCTGTGAAGCTCTTGCATGCCTGTTTGAGTGTCAGGAATGATCTAGACAGTAGTTTTCACCCATGTGGTGGTCATGTGAAGCACGTGCAAGCCAGTTGAAGTTCCAGGAATGATCGAGAAAGCAGTTTTGACCGCTGTGGTGGGCCTATGTACGTTGTGCAGGCTTGGTTGACCACTGTGCAAGTCCCGTGAAGCTCGTCCATGCTAGTTTGAATGTCAGGAATGATCTACAAAGCAGTTTACACTGCTGTTGAGGTAGGTGCAGGCCAGTTTAAGTGCCAAGAAAGGTGTAGAAAGCAGTTTTCACCTGTATGGAAGTCCTGTGATTCTCGTGCACCACTCTTTCAGTGCTAGTAAAGCAGCAGAAAGCCGATTTTACCACTGTGATGTCCTATGAAGGTCGTGCAGGCTCGTTTGAGTGCTGGGAAAGTCGGACAAAGCTGTTTTAACCCCGTTGGAAGACATGTGAAGCTCGTGGAGGTCAGTTTAAGTGACAGGAAATATCTAGAAAGTAGTTTGCACCGCTGAGGATGTCCTGTGAAGCTCTTGTATGCCTGTTTGAGTATGAGGAATGATGTAGACACCAGTTTACACCACTGTGGAGGTCATGTGAATCACGTGCAATCCAGTTTAAGTGCCAGGAAAGGATCGAGAAATTAGTTTTGACTGCTGTAGAGGTACTATGCACGTCGTGCAGGCTTGTTTGAGTAGTGGGCAAGTCGGTCAAAGCCGTTTTAACCCCGTTGGAGGCCCTGTGAAGCTCGTGGAGGCCAGTTTATGTACCAGAAAAGATGTAGAAAGCAGTTTGTACGGCTGTGGAAGTCCAGTGAGGCTCATGCATGCCCGTTTGAGTGTCAGGAATGACCTAGGCAGTAGTTTGCACCAATGTGGTGGTCATGTGAAGCACGTGCAGGTCAGTTGAAGTGCCAGCAATAATCGACAAAGCAGTTTGCACAGCTGTGGATGTCATATGAAGCTCTTGCATGCCTGTTTGAGTGTCAGGAATGATCTAGACAACAGTTTTCACCACTGTGGTGGTCAGGTCAAGCACGTGCAAGCCAGTTTAAGTGCCAGGAATGATCGAGAAATCAGTTTTGACCTCTGTGGAGGTCTTATGTACGATGTGCAGGCTTGGTTGACCACTGTGCAAGTCCCGTGAAGCTTGTGCGTGGCTGTTTGAATGTCAGGAAAGATCCAAAAAGTAGTTTTCACCACTGTTGAAGTCCTGTGAGGCTGGTGCAGGTCAGTGTAAGTGCCAGGAAAGATCTAGAAAGCAGTTTTCACGGCTGTGGTCGTCCAGTGAAGTTTGTGCAGGCCAGTATTAGTGCAAGGAAAGATCAGTTTATGAGCACGATAGATCCAGAAAGCAGTTTTGATCGCTATGGAGCTCCGGCGAAGCTTGTGCACGCCTCTTTCAGTGCCAGTAAAGCTGCGGAAAGCCGATTTTACCACTGGGATGTCGTATGAGGTTCGTGTAGGTTCGTTTGAGCGCTGAGCAAGTCTGTCACAGCCATTTTAACCCCGTCGGAGGCCCTGAGAAGCTCGTGGAGGGCAGTTTATATGCCAGGAAAGATGTAGAAAGCACTTTGCACCGCTGTGGAAGTCCAGTGAAGCTCGTGCATGCCTGTTTGAGTGTGAGGAATGACCTAGGCAGTAGTTTTCACCAATGTGGTGGTCATGT
Organism: Agelas oroides; assembly: GCA_949130485.1. Classification (NCBI taxonomy): domain Eukaryota; kingdom Metazoa; phylum Porifera; class Demospongiae; order Agelasida; family Agelasidae; genus Agelas; species Agelas oroides. The sequence continues at coordinate 4,242,991 of OX422199.1, forward strand.
GAAGCACGTGCAAGCCAGTTGAACTGCCAGGAATGATCGAGAAAGCAGTTTTGACCACTGTGGAGGTGCTATTTACGTCGGGCAGACTTGGTTGACAACTGTGAAGGTCCCGTGAAGCTTGTGCATGCCTGTTTGAATGTCAGGAAAGATCCAAAAAGTAGTTTTCACCACTGTTGAGGTCCTGTGAGGCTGGTGCAGGTCAGTTTATGTGCCAGGAAAGATGTAGAAAGCAGTTTTCACGGCTGTGGTCGTCCTGTGAAGTTTGTGCAGACCAGTGTTTGTGCCATGGAAGATCAATTTATGAGCACGAAACATCTAGAAAGCAGTTTTGACCACTAGGGAGCACAGATGAAGCTTGTGCACGCCTCTTTCAGTCCCAGTAAAGCTGCAGAAGGCCGATTTCACCACTGGGATGTGGTATGAAGTTCGTGTAGGTTCGTTTGAGTGGTGGGTAAGTCATTTAAAGCCGTTTTAACCACATGGGAGGCCCTGTGAATATTGTTGAGGCCAGTTTATGTACCAGGGAAGATGTAGAAAGCAGTTTACAGCTGTGGAGCATATATGAAGCTCGTGCAGGCCAGTAGAAATGCCAGGAAAGATCTAGAAAGCATTTTTCACCACTGTGAAGGTCCTGTGAAGCTTGTGCACGCCTCTTTCAGTGCCAGTAAAGCTGCAGAAAGCCGGTTTTACAACAGGGATCGCGTATGAAGTTCGCGTAGGTTCGTTTCAGTGCTGGGCAGGTCAGTCAAAGCCTTTTTAACCCCGTTGGAGGCGCTGTGAAGCTCGTGGAGGCCAGTTTATACACCAGGAAAGATGTAGAAAACACTTTGCACCGCTGTGGAAGTCCAGTGAAGCTCGGGCATGCCTGTTTGAGTGTTAGGAATGATCTAAACTGTAGTTTTCACCAATGTGGTGGTCATGTGAAGTATGTGCAAGCCAGTTGAAGTGCCAGGAATGATCGAGAAAGCAGTTTTGACCGCTGTGGAGGACCTATGTACGTCGTACAGGCTTGGTTGACCACTGTGCAAGTCCCGTGATGCTCGTGCATGCTAGTTTGAATGTCAGGAAAGATCTACAAAGCAGTTTTCACCGATGTGGAGGTCCTGTGATGCTCGTGCACCTCTCTTTCAGTGCCAGTAAAGCTGCAGAAAGCCGATTTAACCGCTGTGATGTCCTATGAAGGTCGTGCAGGCTCGTTTGAGTGCTGAGCATGTCGGACAAAGCTGTTTTAACCCCGTTGGAAGAGCTGTCAAGCTCGTGGAGGCCAGTTTATGTACCAGGAAAGATCTAGAAAGCAATTTTCACCACTGTGGAAGTCCTGTGTTTCTCGTGCACCTCTCTTTCAGTGCTTGTAAAGCTGCAGAAAGCCGATTTTACCACTGTGATGACCTATGAAGGTCGTGCAGGCTCGTTTGTGTGCTGGGCAAGTCGGACAAAGCTGTTTTAACCCCGTTGGAAGACCTGTCAAGCTCGTGGAGGCCAGTTTATGTACCAGGAAAGATCACTGTGGAAGTCCTGTGATGCTCGTGCACCTCTCTTTCAGTGCCAGTAAAGCTTCAGAAAGCCGATTTTACCACTGTGATGTCCTATGAAGGTTGTGCAGGCTCGTAGCAGTTTGACCACGTTGGAAGACCTGTGAAGCTCGTGGAGGACCAGTTTATGTACCAGGAAAGATCTAGAAAGCAGTTTGCACCGCTGTGTATGTCCTGTGAAGATCTTGCTTGCCTGTTTGAGTGTCAGGAATGATCTAGACAGTAGTTTTCACCAATGTGGTGGTCATATGAAGCACGTGCAAGCCAGTTGAAGTGTCAGGAATGATCGAGAAAGCAGTTTTGACCACTGTGTAGGTCCTATATACGTCGTGCAGGTTTGGGTGACCACTGTGCAGGTCCCGTGAAGCTCGTGCATGCTAGTTTGAATGTCAGGAAAGATCTACAAAGCAGTTTTCACCGCTGTAGAAGTCCTGTGAAGCTGATGCAGGTCAGTTTAAGTGCCAGGAAAGATCTAGAAAGCAGTTTTCACTACTGTAGAGGTCCTGTGATGCTTGTGCACCTCTCTTTAAGTGCCAGTAAAGCTGCAGAAAGCCGATTTTACCACTGTGATGTCCTATGAAGGTCGTGCAGGCTGGTTTGAGTGCTGGGCAAGTTGGACAAGCTGTTTTAACCCCGTTGGAGGCCCTGTGAAGCTTGTGGAGGCCAGTTTATGTACTAGGAATGATCTAGAAAGCAGTTTGCACAGCTGTGGATGTCCTGTGAAGCTCTTGCATGCCTGTTTGAGTGTCAAGAATGATCTAGACAGTAGTTTTCACCAATGTGGTGGTCATGTGAAGCACGTGCAAGCCAGTTGACGTGTCAGGAATGATCGAGAGAGCAGGTTTGACCGCTGTGGAGGTCTTATGTACGTCGTGCAGGCGTGGTTGACCACTGTGCATGTCCCGTGAAGCTCATCCATGCTAGTTTGAATGTCAGAAAAGATCTACAAAGCAGTTTTCACTGCTGTTGATGTAGGTGCAATTCAGTTTAAGTGCCTGGAAAGTTGTAGAAAGCAGTTTTCACCACTGTGTAAGTCCTGTGATTCTCGTGCACCACTCTTTCAGTGCTAGTAAAGCTGCATAAAGCCGATTTTACCACTGTGATGTCCTATGAAGGTCGTGCAGGCTCGTTTGAGTGTTGGGAAAGTCGGACAAAGTTGTTTTAACCCCGTTGGAAGAATTGTGAAGCTCGTGGAGGCCAGTTTATGTACCAGGAAAGATCTAGAAAACAGTTTGCACCGCTGTGGATGTTCTGTGAAGCTCTTGCATGCCTGTTTGTGTGTGAGGAATGATCTAGACAACCGTTTTCACCACTGTGGCGGTCATGTGAAGCACGTGGAAGCCAGTTTAAGTGCCAGGAAGGATCGAGAAATCAGTTTTGACCGCTGTGGAGGTCCTATGCACGTCGTGCAGGCTTGGTTGACCACTGTGCAAGTCCCGTGAAGCTCGTCCATGCTAGTTTGAATGTCAGGAAAGATCTACAAAGCAGTTTGCACTGCTGTAAGTGCCAAGAAAAGTGTAGAAAGCAGTTTTCACCTCTGTGGAAGTCCTGTGATTCTCGTGCACCACTCTTTCAGTGCTAGTAAAGCTGCAGAAAGCCGATTTTACCACTGTGATGACCTATGAAGGTCGTGCAGGCTCGTTTGTGTGCTGGGCAAGTCGGACAAAGCTGTTTTAACCCCGTTGGAAGACCTGTCAAGCTCGTGGAGGCCAGTTTATGTACCAGGAAAGATCACTGTGGAAGTCCTGTGATGCTCGTGCACCTCTCTTTCAGTGCCAGTAAAGCTTCAGAAAGCCGATTTTACCACTGTGATGTCCTATGAAGGTTGTGCAGGCTCGTAGCAGTTTGACCACGTTGGAAGACCTGTGAAGCTCGTGGAGGACCAGTTTATGTACCAGGAAAGATCTAGAAAGCAGTTTGCACCGCTGTGTATGTCCTGTGAAGATCTTGCTTGCCTGTTTGAGTGTCAGGAATGATCTAGACAGTAGTTTTCACCAATGTGGTGGTCATATGAAGCACGTGCAAGCCAGTTGAAGTGTCAGGAATGATCGAGAAAGCAGTTTTGACCACTGTGGAGGTCCTATATACGTCGTGCAGGTTTGGGTGACCACCGTGCAGGTCCCGTGAAGCTCGTGCATGCTAGTTTGAATGTCAGGAAAGATCTACAAAGCAGTTTTCACCGCTGTAGAAGTCCTGTGAAGCTGATGCAGGTCAGTTTAAGTGCCAGGAAAGATCTAGAAAGCAGTTTTCACTACTGTAGAGGTCCTGTGATGCTTGTGCACCTCTCTTTAAGTGCCAGTAAAGCTGCAGAAAGCCGATTTTACCACTGTGATGTCCTATGAAGGTCGTGCAGGCTCGTTTGAGTGCTGGGCAAGTTGGACAAGCTGTTTTCACCCCGTTGGAGGCCCTGTGAAGCTTGTGGAGGCCAGTTTATGTACCAGGAATGATCTAGAAAGCAGTTTGCACAGCTGTGGATGTCCTGTGAAGCTCTTGCATGCCTGTTTGAGTGTCAAGAATGATCTAGACAGTAGTTTTCACCAATGTGGTGGTCATGTGAAGCACGTGCAAGTCAGTTGACGTGTCAGGAATGATCGAGAGAGCAGGTTTGACCGCTGTGGAGGTCTTATGTAAGTCGTGCAGGCGTGGTTGACCAATGTGCAAGTCCCGTGAAGCTCATCCATGCTAGTTTGAATGTCAGGAAAGATCTACAAAGCAGTTTGCACTGCTGTAAGTGCCTAGAAAAGTGTAGAAAGCAGTTTTCACCGCTGTGGAAGTCCTGTGATTCTCGTGCACCACTCTTTCAGTGCTAGTAAAGCTGCATAAAGCCGATTTTACCACTGTGATGTCCTATGAAGGTCGTGAAGGCTCGTTTGAGTGTTTGGAAAGTCGAACAAAGCTGTTTTAACCCCTTTGGAAGACCTGTGAAGTTCGTGGAGGCCAGTTTATGTACCAGGAAAGATCTAGAAAGCAGTTTGCACCGCTGTGGATGTCCTGTGAAGCTCTTGCATGCCTGTTTGAGTGTCAGGAATGATCTAGACAACCGTTTTCATCACTGTGGCCGTCATGTGAAGCACGTGGAAGCCAGTTTAAGTGCCAGGAAGGATCGAGAAATCAGTTTTGACCCCTGTGGAGGTCCTATGCACGTCGTGCAGGCTTGGTTGACCACTTTGCAAGTCCTTTGAAGCTTGTGCATACCTGTTTGAATGTCAGGAAAGATCGAAAGATTAGTTTTCACCACTGTTGAGGCTCTGTGAGGCTGGTGCAGGTCAGTTTAAGTGCCAGGAAATATCTAGAAAGCAGTTTTCACTACTGTAGAGGTCCTGTGATGCTTGTGCACCTCTCTTTAAGTGCCAGTAAAGCTGCAGAAAGCCGAATTTACCACTGTGATGTCCTATGAAGGTCGTGCAGGCTCGTTTGAGTGCTGGGCAAGTTGGACAAGCTGTTTTCGCCCCGTTGGAGGCCCTGTGAAGCTTGTGGAGGCCAGTTTATGTACCAGGAATGATCTAGAAAGCAGTTTGCACAGCTGTGGATGTCCTGTGAAGCTCTTTCATGCCTGTTTGAGTGTCAGGAATGATCTAGACAGTAGTTTTCACCAATGTGGTGGTCATGTGAAGCACGTGCAAGCCAGTTGACGTGTCAGGAATGATCGAGAGAGCAGGTTTGACCGCTGTGGAGGTCTTATGTACGTCGTGCAGGCGTGGTTGACCACTGTGCAAGTCCCGTGAAGCTTGTCCATGCTAGTTTGAATGTCAGGAAAGATCTACAAAGCAGTTTGCACTGCTGTATGTGCCAAGAAAAGTGTAGAAAGCAGTTTTCACCTCTGTGGAAGTCCTGTGATTCTCGTGCGCCACTCTTTCAGTGCTAGTAAAGCTGCAGAAAGCCGATTTTACCACTGTGATGTCCTATGAAGGTCGTGAAGGCTCGTTTGAGTGTTTGGAAAGTCGAACAGAGCTGTTTTAACCCCTTTGGAAGACCTGTGCAGCTCGTGGAGGCCAGTTTATGTACCAGGAAAGATCTAGAAAGCAGTTTGCACCGCTGTGGATGTCCTGTGAAGCTCTTGCATGCCTGTTTGAGTGTCAGGAATGATCTAGACAGTAGTTTTCACCCATGTGGTGGTCATGTGAAGCACGTGCAAGCCAGTTAAAGTTCCAGGAATGATCGAGAAAGCAGTTTTTACCGCTGTGGTGGGCCTATGTACGTCGTGCAGGCTTGGTTGACCACTGTGCAAGTCCCGTGAAGCTCGTCCATGCTAGTTTGAATGTCAGGAAAGATCTACAAAGCAGTTTACACCGCTGTGGAGGTCCTGTGATGCTCGTGCACCTCTCTTTCAGTGCCAGTAAAGCTGCAGAAAGCCGATTTAACCGCTGTGATGTCCTATGAAGGTCGTGCAGGCTCGTTTGAGTGCTGGGCATGTCGGACAAAGCTGTTTTGACCCCGTTGGAAGAGCTGTCTAGCTCGTGGAGGCCAGTTTCTGTACCAGGAAAGATCTAGAAAGCAATTTTCACCTCTGTGGAAGTCCTGTGATTCTCGTGCACCTCTCTTTCAGTGCTTGTAAAGCTGCAGAAAGCCGATTTTACCACTGTGATGACCTATGAAGGTCGTGCAGGCTCGTTTGTGTGCTGGGCAAGTCGGACAAAGCTGTTTTAACCTCGTTGGAAGACCTGTCAAGCTCGTGGAGGCCAGTTTATGTACCAGGAAAGATCACTGTGGAAGTCCTGTGATGCTCGTGCACCTCTCTTTCAGTGCCAGTAAAGCTTCAGAAAGCCGATTTTACCACTGTGATGTCCTATGAAGGTTGTGCAGGCTCGTAGCAGTTTGACCACGTTGGAAGACCTGTGAAGCTCGTGGAGGACCAGTTTATGTACCAGGAAAGATCTAGAAAGCAGTTTGCACCGCTGTGTATGTCCTGTGAAGATCTTGCTTGCCTGTTTGAGTGTCAGGAATGATCTAGACAGTAGTTTTCACCAATGTGGTGGTCATATGAAGCACGTGCAAGCCAGTTGAAGTGTCAGGAATGATCGAGAAAGCAGTTTTGACCACTGTGGAGGTCCTATATACGTCGTGCAGGTTTGGGTGACCACCGTGCAGGTCCCGTGAAGCTCGTGCATGCTAGTTTGAATGTCAGGAAAGATCTACAAAGCAGTTTTCACCGCTGTAGAAGTCCTGTGAAGCTGATGCAGGTCAGTTTAAGTGCCAGGAAAGATCTAGAAAGCAGTTTTCACTACTGTAGAGGTCCTGTGATGCTTGTGCACCTCTCTTTAAGTGCCAGTAAAGCTGCAGAAAGCCGATTTTACCACTGTGATGTCCTATGAAGGTCGTGCAGGCTCGTTTGAGTGCTGGGCAAGTTGGACAAGCTGTTTTAACCCCGTTGGAGGCCCTGTGAAGCTTGTGGAGGCCAGTTTATGTACCAGGAATGATCTAGAAAGCAGTTTGCACAGCTGTGGATGTTCTGTGAAGCTCTTGCTTGCCTGTTTGAGTGTCAGGAATGATCTAGACAGTAGTTTTCACCAATGTGGTGGTCATATGAAGCACGTACAAGCCAGTTGAAGTGTCAGGAATGATCGAGAAAGCAGTTTTGACCACTGTGGAGGTCCTATATACGTCGTGCAGGTTTGGGTGACCACTGTGCAGGTCCCGTGAAGCTCGAGCATGCTAGTTTGAATGTCAGGAAAGATCTACAAAGCAGTTTTCACCGCTGTAGAAGTCCTGTGAAGCTGATGCAGGTCAGTTTAAGTGCCAGGAAAGATCTAGAAAGCAGTTTTCACTACTGTAGAGGTCCTGTGATGCTTGTGCACCTCTCTTTAAGTGCCAGTAAAGCTGCAGAAAGCCGATTTTACCACTGTGATGTCCTATGAAGGTCGTGCAGGCTCGTTTGAGTGCTGGGCAAGTTGGACAAGCTGTTTTAACCCCGTTGGAAGACCTGTCAAGCTCGTGGAGGCCAGTTTATGTACCAGGAAAGATCACTGTGGAAGTCCTGTGATGCTCGTGCACCTCTCTTTCAGTGCCAGTAAAGCTTCAGAAAGCCGATTTTACCACTGTGATGTCCTATGAAGGTTGTGCAGGATCGTAGCAGTTTGACCACGTTGGAAGACCTGTGAAGCTCGTGGAGGACCAGTTTATGTACCAGGAAAGATCTAGAAAGCAGTTTGCACCGCTGTGTATGTCCTGTGAAAATCTTGCTTGCCTGTTTGAGTGTCAGGAATGATCTAGACAGTAGTTTTCACCAATGTGGTGGTCATATGAAGCACGTACAAGCCAGTTGAAGTGTCAGGAATGATCGAGAAAGCAGTTTTGACCACTGTGGAGGTCCTATATACGTCGTGCAGGTTTGGGTGACCACCGTTCAGGTCCCGTGAAGCTCGTGCATGCTAGTTTGAATGTCAGGAAAGATCTACAAAGCAGTTTTCACCGCTGTAGAAGTCCTGTGAAGCTGATGCAGGTCAGTTTAAGTGCCAGGAAAGATCTAGAAAGCAGTTTTCACTACTGTAGAGGTCCTGTGATGCTTGTGCACCTCTCTTTAAGTGCCAGTAAAGCTGCAGAAAGCCGATTTTACCACTGTGATGTCCTATGAAGGTCGTGCAGGCTCGTTTGAGTGCTGGGCAAGTTGGACAAGCTGTTTTAACCCCGTTGGAGGCCCTGTGAAGCTTGTGGAGGCCAGTTTATGTACCAGGAATGATCTAGAAAGCAGTTTGCACAGCTGTGGATGTCCTGTGAAGCTCTTGCATGCCTGTTTGAGTGTCAAGAATGATCTAGACAGTAGTTTTCACCAATGTGGTGGTCATGTGAAGCACGTGCAAGCCAGTTGACGTGTCAGGAATGATCGAGAGAGCAGGTTTGACCGCTGTGGAGGTCTTATGTACGTCGTGCAGGCGTGGTTGACCACTGTGCAAGTCCCGTGAAGCTCATCCATGCTAGTTTGAATGTCAGGAAAGATCTACAAAGCAGTTTGCACTGCTGTAAGTGCCAAGAAAAGTGTAGAAAGCAGTTTTCACCGCTGTGGAAGTCCTGTGATTCTCGTGCACCACTGTTTCAGTGCTAGTAAAGCTGCATAAAGCCGATTTTAACACTGTGATGTCCTATGAAGGTCGTGAAGGCTCGTTTGAGTGTTTGGAAAGTCGAACAAAGCTGTTTTAACCCCTTTGGAAGACCTGTGAAGTTCGCGGAGGCCAGTTTATGTACCAGGAAAGATCTAGAAAGCAGTTTGCACCGCTGTGGATGTCCTGTGAAGCTCTTGCATGCCTGTTTGAGTGTCAGGAATGATCTAGACAACCGTTTTCATCACTGTGGCCGTCATGTGAAGCACGTGGAAGCCAGTTTAAGTGCCAGGAAGGATCGAGAAATCAGTTTTGACCCCTGTGGAGGTCCTTATGCACGTCGTGCAGGCTTGGTTGACCACTGTGCAAGTCCCGTGAAGCTCGTCCATGCTAGTTTGAATGTCAGGAAAGATCTACAAAGCAGTTTGCACTGCTGTAAGTGCCAAGAAAGGTGTAGAAAGCAGTTTTCACCTCTGTGGAAGTCCTGTGATTCTCGTGCACCACTCTTTCAGTGCTAGTAAAGCTGCAGAAAGCCGATTTTACCACTGTGATGTCATATGAAGGTCGTGAAGGCTCGTTTGAGTATTTGGAAAGTCGAACAAAGCTGTTTTAACCCCTTTGGAAGACCTGTGAAGCTCGTGGAGGCCAGTTTATGTACCAGGAATGATCTAGAAAGCAGTTTGCACCGCTGTGCAAGTCCCGTGAAGCTCGTCCATGCTAGTTTGAATGTCAGGAAAGATCTACAAAGCAGTTTACACCGCTGTGGAGGTCCTGTGATGCTCGTGCACCTCTCTTTCAGTGCCAGTAAAGCTGCAGAAAGCCGATTTAACCGCTGTGATGTCCTATGAAGGTCGTGCAGGCTCGTTTGAGTGCTGGGCATGTCGGACAAAGCTGTTTTGACCCCGTTGGAAGAGCTGTCTAGCTCGTGGAGGCCAGTTTCTGTACCAGGAAAGATCTAGAAAGCAATTTTCACCTCTGTGGAAGTCCTGTGATTCTCGTGCACCTCTCTTTCAGTGCTTGTAAAGCTGCAGAAAGCCGATTTTACCACTGTGATGACCTATGAAGGTCGTGCAGGCTCGTTTGTGTGCTGGGCAAGTCGGACAAAGCTGTTTTAACCTCGTTGGAAGACCTGTCAAGCTCGTGGAGGCCAGTTTATGTACCAGGAAAGATCACTGTGGAAGTCCTGTGATGCTCGTGCACCTCTCTTTCAGTGCCAGTAAAGCTTCAGAAAGCCGATTTTACCACTGTGATGTCCTATGAAGGTTGTGCAGGCTCGTAGCAGTTTGACCACGTTGGAAGACCTGTGAAGCTCGTGGAGGACCAGTTTATGTACCAGGAAAGATCTAGAAAGCAGTTTGCACCGCTGTGTATGTCCTGTGAAGATCTTGCTTGCCTGTTTGAGTGTCAGGAATGATCTAGACAGTAGTTTTCACCAATGTGGTGGTCATATGAAGCACGTGCAAGCCAGTTGAAGTGTCAGGAATGATCGAGAAAGCAGTTTTGACCACTGTGGAGGTCCTATATACGTCGTGCAGGTTTGGGTGACCACCGTGCAGGTCCCGTGAAGCTCGTGCATGCTAGTTTGAATGTCAGGAAAGATCTACAAAGCAGTTTTCACCGCTGTAGAAGTCCTGTGAAGCTGATGCAGGTCAGTTTAAGTGCCAGGAAAGATCTAGAAAGCAGTTTTCACTACTGTAGAGGTCCTGTGATGCTTGTGCACCTCTCTTTAAGTGCCAGTAAAGCTGCAGAAAGCCGATTTTACCACTGTGATGTCCTATGAAGGTCGTGCAGGCTCGTTTGAGTGCTGGGCAAGTTGGACAAGCTGTTTTAACCCCGTTGGAGGCCCTGTGAAGCTTGTGGAGGCCAGTTTATGTACCAGGAATGATCTAGAAAGCAGTTTGCACAGCTGTGGATGTTCTGTGAAGCTCTTGCTTGCCTGTTTGAGTGTCAGGAATGATCTAGACAGTAGTTTTCACCAATGTGGTGGTCATATGAAGCACGTACAAGCCAGTTGAAGTGTCAGGAATGATCGAGAAAGCAGTTTTGACCACTGTGGAGGTGCTATATACGTCGTGCAGGTTTGGGTGACCACTGTGCAGGTCCCGTGAAGCTCGAGCATGCTAGTTTGAATGTCAGGAAAGATCTACAAAGCAGTTTTCACCGCTGTAGAAGTCCTGTGAAGCTGATGCAGGTCAGTTTAAGTGCCAGGAAAGATCTAGAAAGCAGTTTTCACTACTGTAGAGGTCCTGTGATGCTTGTGCACCTCTCTTTAAGTGCCAGTAAAGCTGCAGAAAGCCGATTTTACCACTGTGATGTCCTATGAAGGTCGTGCAGGCTCGTTTGAGTGCTGGGCAAGTTGGACAAGCTGTTTTAACCCCGTTGGAAGACCTGTCAAGCTCGTGGAGGCCAGTTTATGTACCAGGAAAGATCACTGTGGAAGTCCTGTGATGCTCGTGCACCTCTCTTTCAGTGCCAGTAAAGCTTCAGAAAGCCGATTTTACCACTGTGATGTCCTATGAAGGTTGTGCAGGATCGTAGCAGTTTGACCACGTTGGAAGACCTGTGAAGCTCGTGGAGGACCAGTTTATGTACCAGGAAAGATCTAGAAAGCAGTTTGCACCGCTGTGTATGTCCTGTGAAGATCTTGCTTGCCTGTTTGAGTGTCAGGAATGATCTAGACAGTAGTTTTCACCAATGTGGTGGTCATATGAAGCACGTACAAGCCAGTTGAAGTGTCAGGAATGATCGAGAAAGCAGTTTTGACCACTGTGGAGGTCCTATATACGTCGTGCAGGTTTGGGTGACCACCGTGCAGGTCCCGTGAAGCTCGTGCATGCTAGTTTGAATGTCAGGAAAGATCTACAAAGCAGTTTTCACCGCTGTAGAAGTCCTGTGAAGCTGATGCAGGTCAGTTTAAGTGCCAGGAAAGATCTAGAAAGCAGTTTTCACTACTGTAGAGGTCCTGTGATGCTTGTGCACCTCTCTTTAAGTGCCAGTAAAGCTGCAGAAAGCCGATTTTACCACTGTGATGTCCTATGAAGGTCGTGCAGGCTCGTTTGAGTGCTGGGCAAGTTGGACAAGCTGTTTTAACCCCGTTGGAGGCCCTGTGAAGCTTGTGGAGGCCAGTTTATGTACCAGGAATGATCTAGAAAGCAGTTTGCACAGCTGTGGATGTCCTGTGAAGCTCTTGCATGCCTGTTTGAGTGTCAAGAATGATCTAGACAGTAGTTTTCACCAATGTGGTGGTCATGTGAAGCACGTGCAAGCCAGTTGACGTGTCAGGAATGATCGAGAGAGCAGGTTTGACCGCTGTGGAGGTCTTATGTACGTCGTGCAGGCGTGGTTGACCACTGTGCAAGTCCCGTGAAGCTCATCCATGCTAGTTTGAATGTCAGGAAAGATCTACAAAGCAGTTTGCACTGCTGTAAGTGCCAAGAAAAGTGTAGAAAGCAGTTTTCACCGCTGTGGAAGTCCTGTGATTCTCGTGCACCACTGTTTCAGTGCTAGTAAAGCTGCATAAAGCCGATTTTAACACTGTGATGTCCTATGAAGGTCGTGAAGGCTCGTTTGAGTGTTTGGAAAGTCGAACAAAGCTGTTTTAACCCCTTTGGAAGACCTGTGAAGTTCGTGGAGGCCAGTTTATGTACCAGGAAAGATCTAGAAAGCAGTTTGCACCGCTGTGGATGTCCTGTGAAGCTCTTGCATGCCTGTTTGAGTGTCAGGAATGATCTAGACAACCGTTTTCATCACTGTGGCCGTCATGTGAAGCACGTGGAAGCCAGTTTAAGTGCCAGGAAGGATCGAGAAATCAGTTTTGACCCCTGTGGAGGTCCTTATGCACGTCGTGCAGGCTTGGTTGACCACTGTGCAAGTCCCGTGAAGCTCGTCCATGCTAGTTTGAATGTCAGGAAAGATCTACAAAGCAGTTTGCACTGCTGTAAGTGCCAAGAAAGGTGTAGAAAGCAGTTTTCACCTCTGTGGAAGTCCTGTGATTCTCGTGCACCACTCTTTCAGTGCTAGTAAAGCTGCAGAAAGCCGATTTTACCACTGTGATGTCATATGAAGGTCGTGAAGGCTCGTTTGAGTATTTGGAAAGTCGAACAAAGCTGTTTTAACCCCTTTGGAAGACCTGTGAAGCTCGTGGAGGCCAGTTTATGTACCAGGAAAGATCTAGAAAGCAGTTTGCACAGCTGTGGATGTTCTGTGAAGCTCTTGCTTGCCTGTTTGAGTGTCAGGAATGATCTAGACAGTAGTTTTCACCAATGTGGTGGTCATATGAAGCACGTACAAGCCAGTTGAAGTGTCAGGAATGATCGAGAAAGCAGTTTTGACCACTGTGGAGGTCCTATATACGTCGTGCAGGTTTGGGTGACCACTGTGCAGGTCCCGTGAAGCTCGAGCATGCTAGTTTGAATGTCAGGAAAGATCTACAAAGCAGTTTTCACCGCTGTAGAAGTCCTGTGAAGCTGATGCAGGTCAGTTTAAGTGCCAGGAAAGATCTAGAAAGCAGTTTTCACTACTGTAGAGGTCCTGTGATGCTTGTGCACCTCTCTTTAAGTGCCAGTAAAGCTGCAGAAAGCCGATTTTACCACTGTGATGTCCTATGAAGGTCGTGCAGGCTCGTTTGAGTGCTGGGCAAGTTGGACAAGCTGTTTTAACCCCGTTGGAAGACCTGTCAAGCTCGTGGAGGCCAGTTTATGTACCAGGAAAGATCACTGTGGAAGTCCTGTGATGCTCGTGCACCTCTCTTTCAGTGCCAGTAAAGCTTCAGAAAGCCGATTTTACCACTGTGATGTCCTATGAAGGTTGTGCAGGATCGTAGCAGTTTGACCACGTTGGAAGACCTGTGAAGCTCGTGGAGGACCAGTTTATGTACCAGGAAAGATCTAGAAAGCAGTTTGCACCGCTGTGTATGTCCTGTGAAGATCTTGCTTGCCTGTTTGAGTGTCAGGAATGATCTAGACAGTAGTTTTCACCAATGTGGTGGTCATATGAAGCACGTACAAGCCAGTTGAAGTGTCAGGAATGATCGAGAAAGCAGTTTTGACCACTGTGGAGGTCCTATATACGTCGTGCAGGTTTGGGTGACCACCGTGCAGGTCCCGTGAAGCTCGTGCATGCTAGTTTGAATGTCAGGAAAGATCTACAAAGCAGTTTTCACCGCTGTAGAAGTCCTGTGAAGCTGATGCAGGTCAGTTTAAGTGCCAGGAAAGATCTAGAAAGCAGTTTTCACTACTGTAGAGGTCCTGTGATGCTTGTGCACCTCTCTTTAAGTGCCAGTAAAGCTGCAGAAAGCCGATTTTACCACTGTGATGTCCTATGAAGGTCGTGCAGGCTCGTTTGAGTGCTGGGCAAGTTGGACAAGCTGTTTTAACCCCGTTGGAGGCCCTGTGAAGCTTGTGGAGGCCAGTTTATGTACCAGGAATGATCTAGAAAGCAGTTTGCACAGCTGTGGATGTCCTGTGAAGCTCTTGCATGCCTGTTTGAGTGTCAAGAATGATCTAGACAGTAGTTTTCACCAATGTGGTGGTCATGTGAAGCACGTGCAAGCCAGTTGACGTGTCAGGAATGATCGAGAGAGCAGGTTTGACCGCTGTGGAGGTCTTATGTACGTCGTGCAGGCGTGGTTGACCACTGTGCAAGTCCCGTGAAGCTCATCCATGCTAGTTTGAATGTCAGGAAAGATCTACAAAGCAGTTTGCACTGCTGTAAGTGCCAAGAAAAGTGTAGAAAGCAGTTTTCACCGCTGTGGAAGTCCTGTGATTCTCGTGCACCACTGTTTCAGTGCTAGTAAAGCTGCATAAAGCCGATTTTAACACTGTGATGTCCTATGAAGGTCGTGAAGGCTCGTTTGAGTGTTTGGAAAGTCGAACAAAGCTGTTTTAACCCCTTTGGAAGACCTGTGAAGTTCGTGGAGGCCAGTTTATGTACCAGGAAAGATCTAGAAAGCAGTTTGCACCGCTGTGGATGTCCTGTGAAGCTCTTGCATGCCTGTTTGAGTGTCAGGAATGATCTAGACAACCGTTTTCATCACTGTGGCCGTCATGTGAAGCACGTGGAAGCCAGTTTAAGTGCCAGGAAGGATCGAGAAATCAGTTTTGACCCCTGTGGAGGTCCTTATGCACGTCGTGCAGGCTTGGTTGACCACTGTGCAAGTCCCGTGAAGCTCGTCCATGCTAGTTTGAATGTCAGGAAAGATCTACAAAGCAGTTTGCACTGCTGTAAGTGCCAAGAAAGGTGTAGAAAGCAGTTTTCACCTCTGTGGAAGTCCTGTGATTCTCGTGCACCACTCTTTCAGTGCTAGTAAAGCTGCAGAAAGCCGATTTTACCACTGTGATGTCATATGAAGGTCGTGAAGGCTCGTTTGAGTATTTGGAAAGTCGAACAAAGCTGTTTTAACCCCTTTGGAAGACCTGTGAAGCTCGTGGAGGCCAGTTTATGTACCAGGAAAGATCTAGAAAGCAGTTTGCACAGCTGTGGATGTTCTGTGAAGCTCTTGCTTGCCTGTTTGAGTGTCAGGAATGATCTAGACAGTAGTTTTCACCAATGTGGTGGTCATATGAAGCACGTACAAGCCAGTTGAAGTGTCAGGAATGATCGAGAAAGCAGTTTTGACCACTGTGGAGGTCCTATATACGTCGTGCAGGTTTGGGTGACCACTGTGCAGGTCCCGTGAAGCTCGAGCATGCTAGTTTGAATGTCAGGAAAGATCTACAAAGCAGTTTTCACCGCTGTAGAAGTCCTGTGAAGCTGATGCAGGTCAGTTTAAGTGCCAGGAAAGATCTAGAAAGCAGTTTTCACTACTGTAGAGGTCCTGTGATGCTTGTGCACCTCTCTTTAAGTGCCAGTAAAGCTGCAGAAAGCCGATTTTACCACTGTGATGTCCTATGAAGGTCGTGCAGGCTCGTTTGAGTGCTGGGCAAGTTGGACAAGCTGTTTTAACCCCGTTGGAAGACCTGTCAAGCTCGTGGAGGCCAGTTTATGTACCAGGAAAGATCACTGTGGAAGTCCTGTGATGCTCGTGCACCTCTCTTTCAGTGCCAGTAAAGCTTCAGAAAGCCGATTTTACCACTGTGATGTCCTATGAAGGTCGTGCAGGATCGTAGCAGTTTGACCACGTTGGAAGACCTGTGAAGCTCGTGGAGGACCAGTTTATGTACCAGGAAAGATCTAGAAAGCAGTTTGCACCGCTGTGTATGTCCTGTGAAGATCTTGCTTGCCTGTTTGAGTGTCAGGAATGATCTAGACAGTAGTTTTCACCAATGTGGTGGTCATATGAAGCACGTACAAGCCAGTTGAAGTGTCAGGAATGATCGAGAAAGCAGTTTTGACCACTGTGGAGGTCCTATATACGTCGTGCAGGTTTGGGTGACCACCGTGCAGGTCCCGTGAAGCTCGTGCATGCTAGTTTGAATGTCAGGAAAGATCTACAAAGCAGTTTTCACCGCTGTAGAAGTCCTGTGAAGCTGATGCAGGTCAGTTTAAGTGCCAGGAAAGATCTAGAAAGCAGTTTTCACTACTGTAGAGGTCCTGTGATGCTTGTGCACCTCTCTTTAAGTGCCAGTAAAGCTGCAGAAAGCCGATTTTACCACTGTGATGTCCTATGAAGGTCGTGCAGGCTCGTTTGAGTGCTGGGCAAGTTGGACAAGCTGTTTTAACCCCGTTGGAGGCCCTGTGAAGCTTGTGGAGGCCAGTTTATGTACCAGGAATGATCTAGAAAGCAGTTTGCACAGCTGTGGATGTCCTGTGAAGCTCTTGCATGCCTGTTTGAGTGTCAAGAATGATCTAGACAGTAGTTTTCACCAATGTGGTGGTCATGTGAAGCACGTGCAAGCCAGTTGACGTGTCAGGAATGATCGAGAGAGCAGGTTTGACCGCTGTGGAGGTCTTATGTACGTCGTGCAGGCGTGGTTGACCACTGTGCAAGTCCCGTGAAGCTCATCCATGCTAGTTTGAATGTCAGGAAAGATCTACAAAGCAGTTTGCACTGCTGTAAGTGCCAAGAAAAGTGTAGAAAGCAGTTTTCACCGCTGTGGAAGTCCTGTGATTCTCGTGCACCACTGTTTCAGTGCTAGTAAAGCTGCATAAAGCCGATTTCACTGTGATGTCCTATGAAGGTCGTGAAGGCTCGTTGAGTGTTTGGAAAGTCGAACAAAGCTGTTTTAACCCCTTTGGAAGACCTGTGAAGTTCGTGGAGGCCAGTTTATGTACCAGGAAAGATCTAGAAAGCAGTTTGCACCGCTGTGGATGTCCTGTGAAGCTCTTGCATGCCTGTTTGAGTGTCAGGAATGATCTAGACAACCGTTTTCATCACTGTGGCCGTCATGTGAAGCACGTGGAAGCCAGTTTAAGTGCCAGGAAGGATCGAGAAATCAGTTTTGACCCCTGTGGAGGTCCTTATGCACGTCGTGCAGGCTTGGTTGACCACTGTGCAAGTCCCGTGAAGCTCGTCCATGCTAGTTTGAATGTCAGGAAAGATCTACAAAGCAGTTTGCACTGCTGTAAGTGCCAAGAAAGGTGTAGAAAGCAGTTTTCACCTCTGTGGAAGTCCTGTGATTCTCGTGCACCACTCTTTCAGTGCTAGTAAAGCTGCAGAAAGCCGATTTTACCACTGTGATGTCATATGAAGGTCGTGCAGGCTCGTTTGAGTATTTGGAAAGTCGAACAAAGCTGTTTTAACCCCTTTGGAAGACCTGTGAAGCTCGTGGAGGCCAGTTTATGTACCAGGAATGATCTAGAAAGCAGTTTGCACAGCTGTGGATGTCCTGTGAAGCTCTTGCATGCCTGTTTGAGTGTCAAGAATGATCTAGACACCAGTTTACACCACTGTGGAGGTCATGTGAATCACGTGCAATCCAGTTTAAGTGCCATGAAAGGATCGAGAAATTAGTTTTGACTGCTGTAGAGGTACTATGCACGTCGTGTAGGCTTGGTTGACCACTGTGCAGGTCCTGTGAAGCTTGTGCATGCCTGTTTGAATGTTAGCAAAATGTATTTTGAACCATTTGTGAGATCCTGTGGAGCTAGTGCAAGTGAGTTTAAGTGCCAGGAAAGATCTAGAAAGTAATTTACTCGGCTGTGGAGTTCCTGTGGTGATCGTGCTGGTCCGTATAAGTGTCAGGAAAGCTCGGTTTTTGCACTACGAAAGTTATAGAAAGCAGTTTACCCCAATGAGGAGTATCATACGGGCCAGTATAAGTGCCAGAAAAGATCTAGAAAGCAGTTGTCACCACTGTGGAGGTTGTGTGATGCTCGTGCACTTCTTTCAGTGCCAGTAAAGCTTCAGAAAGCCGATTTTGACACTGTAAGTCGTGCAAGCTGGCAAGGTAGAATGGCGAGAAACTTCGTAAATTGTTGTGTTGTAAGCTAGTGTCGTTCAAGTTGTCGCAACTGACTCAAGAAATGGTTTGGAAGACAGCCAGTACTCGATCGATTTACAAAGAATTTAGACGGGTCTATCTCCCTGGAAATGCCTTTGCGCTGCACAACGGTCACCATTGAGTGAGCGGATAGCGGCACAATCTTGGCGTGGAAAGCTTGTTCAATGTAGAATTAATATCGAGCAGTACGATAGAAGTACTAGTTCTCGCTTTCTCGTTGTTCCAATAAACGCTGCTCTGCGATTTGGTTGGCCGCTCCACGCTTCTGGAGCTAGCCCAAGGAATTGGACTTGTGACACCAGACCCCTTCTCCTCGTGTGAGCTGGGTGGGGTCTGGGCATGAAACGACATCGATACCAACTTCATTCCTGTGTAAGGTATAAAAAATCGAGTAGTAGATATTTGTGTCATGACAAGCCTCAAATATTACTTTGGCACAAGTCATATGACATCAAACGTTAACATGCCGGCTTTCGGGCCACACCCACTATGACACTACTTTCAGTACTGAGTGAAGACTTCCTGTACATTCACCACGCCTCATTCTCGTTTTAGCTACACCAAGGCTGTGAGGCGGGAACATTTGAATACATCACATCTGACCATCCAATGAAACGAAATCAATACTTCCAAAACAACTGCACAAGGCTTTATGAATTAGGCAGGCATGCACAAGGCGTTATGAATTAGGCAGGAAACTAATAATCTAGTAGTCTCGTGCTCAGCCGGTGTGCGCCTCCCGGTGAGAAACGGTCTGGTGAACAAGTCGAACTTCTTGGGCTTATTCCCCAAAAGTGGTAATGACCAATGAGATTGCGAGATCAGCAATCACTTTCTTTACAATAATAAAATCTACTCGAGTATGCGTATCTTTCATCAGCAGGTTGCTAGGTGACACTGTCGCAAAAGTGTGCGCAAGCGCAAGAAAATTTGACTCAGATGGTTTCTCCTCATGAGACGGTGGGATCTAGGGACTAGACTAATCCAAAGGGCTGGAGGTTGAAGCATTTGCAAGGCAACCAGAGGTAGAGATATTGTTGCATAAGGTGATGTTAGGTAGACAGAAGTGAAACTTGTAATTGCATACTGTACGCTTGCACGACATTAAAACAGGTCTGCTTCTTCATATTCTAAATCGCTAAACCACGGTGCTCGTCGATGAAGTCAAAAACCATGATTTCCATCCCCCTTTTCTTTTGGCTTCATCATTTTGCTTCCCTTCAGTCCCCACTGCAGTGTTTGGTGGTCCTCATTACACTGAGAAGACAACGGTTTTTGATCTCTGGTGGGGTTCACTAAGTTCACCCAACTCCATGTGGTGACGTCATAATTTGTAATGTTTATTCCTTGCGCATTGCGCGCGCGGATCGAAGATGGAACTGGATCCAGACATGTTAATTGGACCTCCCTTGTGAGGTAAACTTTCACTTACAGCTTGCTATAGTTTTACGGGTCGTAGTTTTATACTTATAGTAACTCTGTGGACTGAATGCAGCATAATTTCTGGACCTGAAGGGGTTCAGTACTTTTTTCATGCCTTTTTTCTAGCTTGTGAGCTGAATAATACCTACAGTGCAACAGCTAGCTAGCTGTAACTCCTGGTTATAGGAGTAAATGTTCATCTACATGCTGTGTGAGTTACTAGTCTCTAGTCTTTCACGCTCAGGTCTAGCTTCACCAGTCCAGTGAGCAAGTTGTAGTTTGCTTGTGATGTTTACTACAGTCTGAGTACAAGAACAAATTTTGTGTGAGCATCTTGGGGTACGGTTTCACTCGACCGCACTATTTAAGATACTAGAAACTTGCCCCTCAGCAAGTCATGCAAAACAGTTGCTAGAAGGCATGCAGCAAAACAAAACACCAGAAAAATCACAGAGTCTGTATTGTGTCCAAAGATGTGCAACTTTTTAACAAGAATACTGAACTCTAGTGTACATACACTATTTTCAGAGAAAACTGCTCTTGCAAACTGAATCATGCACAGTGCAATCTGTTGAAGTGTACTCCCAAAGTAGTCTCATTGCCATACTCTCACAAATGTCACATGTTCTGAGGGACATGTCTTGTCATATGTAATGGTTGCTTACTACACAAAGAATGTCATAATTGCATTTAAAATTTTGATCTCATAATGCCGACAGTTTAGTGCTGAAGAACATTTACATCTTTAATTTTACCTTGCTCCTCCCTATCACAAAAGCCTCTCTGCCCCCAGTTTCCATGACTGTGTTCTCATTTGGGATACAGTGTGTGACAAATTTCTTCACAAACTAGCACAAGCCTGATGCTAAGACACTTATCCTAGTTTCTATCCAACTTTTAATATGCTGCTTGCAGTTTCCGCTCTGGAAAAATCGGGAAGCGCTGTTTACCCATACGGGTTATGGAGACAAACTCCCCGATCGTCTGTAACTTGCAAGGCACTGGGCATGGATCCCGATCAACTGAGTTGTATTGCTTATTCAACTCAGCGGTTGCAGTAAGGCGTGTCCTACCATAGCACGCGTTTGATGACGGGATACTGTCTTTTCACCCAATCCCATGCGGATCACGTGATAGGCCTCCAGGACGAAAGGTCATTGATGAAGGAAATGTGTTGGACACTGCGCTTGCGAACGGCAGGAGCAGCGTATTCTCCTCGACAGGTAAGGCAGCTTGTAGATTTTAACGTATAAATTAGCTTATTGGATATACTGGGATGGGGACATCGATTGACTCCTGAAAGTGGCCTTGTGTATGAGTACAAGAAGACTTCTTACCACTTCTGGCCACTTTTGTCAGCTCTCCAAACCTCCTTGTAGATTGTGAGAAGGAAAGGGAGGATTTCATAGCAGTGATAGAGGGTGACTGGGTGTGCCTTTGTGCTTTGTTAAAAGTGTAGAATACAGACAGAAGCATAAATGTAATTACATAAGCCCTTTCTAAGGGAGCATCTACAAACTATTTTTTCCCAAAGTGACATCACTGTGCCGAAAAATAGTCTGGGCATGAGACGGAGTTGATAGGGAACCTTTCTGTATTTCTCTTTGCAGATTGAGAAGTGTAGAAGCTTCAATCAAGATCTACCTGTCGTATCCTCCGATGTGAAGACCTAATAGATCTATATGATGCTAAATCTAGAACTCAATGCTGTCGTGTTGTATGTAGTCATTTTTGTACCTAGTCAATTTTTGTTCCAGTGCTTGTCAGGCATACTGCAAGAAACTAATGGCATTGCATGATTAGAAGGCCTTGGTATGAGGATGTTTAAGTATTCATGGTCAACAGTTCTGTTTTGCAACAACTTGCATGGTTTAATTTCAGCTGAACAACTTACAGTAAAACTTAACCAGTAAAACAAGTATAAATATCAACCTTATTCTTTTAGTAAGGAACATAACGCTGAAAGAGGTCATCTAGCTGCAAGAGTCTAGCCTAGGTCCACTGCGAGACTGACGTACGCAACTCACAAGAGCTCGAGCGCTGGTGACTCGCCCGACTTCACTGTACTGCAGGCCGTGCAAGTTGTACCGGAAGTCACATGACCTATTAGGGCGTACCACATGGGTTTGGGTGAAAAGACAGTCTCCCGTTTGATGACGTTTTACGAAAATATACAGAAGTGCTATTTTACAGACGGGGCCTGGATTGATGTGCAAGCGCGTTGTTGTTGCCAGTAGACTTGTTACAGGCTTCGCTTGCAGTTGACTCGCTCCCACTCTCGCTTCACCGATGTTGATGTGCCTGACTGACAGTAAGTACTACCGCTGGATTTATCTACCTTTGCAACAAGTTCAGCTCAATATAATGTAGTTTGTTTAGCTAATTATGTTTGTGAAGTACTTCACAGATCAGCGCCAGTATCCAGTTACGCGGGTGCCTAATTGAATTTGTTGGTGCCTAATTGAATTTGTTGCACAGCTGTGGCTTCGAGGTTTTGGCTGCCGGCTCAACGTTAAAGAATCCGTTATGTCCGCAGGTACTGTAGTTGCACACAGAAGGGATTTGAACAAAAGCGTTAGCAGTACCACGGGACGGGTATAAATAATTGAATCGCTTCCTTCAAATCGCTTTAAGCAGAAAAGCTGCGACAATGTTCGTCATATCTGCCTAAACTCCTCATGCCTTTCAATTTTCCCCCTTGCTACTTCTGCTGGTGATGGAACCTCAGTCAGAACGTTACCGAAATAGACCTTTATCCTTGTTAGTAATCAGTTGGCATTAATTGGAATACAAAGCGATGGCGGTGATCGTGAAGCGAACAGAGCGCGAAAACGTCAGTTCTAGACGAGGGAGGCTGCCCAATCCCATGTGGTACCGCCCTAATTGGTCATGGACTTCCGGTGCAACTTAAACGGTCTGCAGTGCAGTGAAGTCGAGCGAGTCATTAGCGATCTTGTCAGTTGCCTACGTCAGTCTCCCGTAATTATGTTCTTTTACTGAAGAAGTCTACTGGCTCACCTTGTCCATTTGGTACAAGTAGATTAATAAAGGAGAAAAAAAATCAAGCGTCTTATTCAACGTCAATGTGCAAATTAACGAAGTCCAACAATGCACAATTAGAAACGTTGAATCTGGCAATTAATAGCATCAACATTAACCCATTGAGCATGCGGAAAAATCAATCTCGTAGCCACGAGACAAGATATTGAAAAATGGCAACTTTGAATCATGAAGATTCATAATATCTTGCCTAAACAAAAACTTCACATTGCCTCCAAACGGGTTAAAACGGCTTTAACCAACTTGCTCAGCTTCAAACGAAGAGCACGATACTTGGCTAAATCTATATATTGAGGTGAGGATGTAGCCTCGTTCCCAGGCCCCGCTAAGCTTTCCGTCGCTTGCAGTACGGAAAAGCGGTAGAGGGCCTAGAATAATTCATCATGTGAGTGACGTAGGGGTAGAGAGAAGGGTAGAGAGGACTTAATTGAGCGTAGGCGGATCGTCGATTTGCCCACGCACGTAGTTGATCGATAATCGACAGTACACGTAGCTGTTTTTTAGTAGGAGCCCGTTCTGGCAGTTTTTTTCGAACAATAAGCGCAGAGAAAACTTGAGCAAAGCCTAGGAAAGGGCTGCCTTGGCGTTTAATTGCGCCTTGAAAGCCATTCCTCGGGGTGTACAGCGGTCAGCTTGCCAGGTAAGCGAGTAGGTTAGGGTCTGTGTAAGCTCACCATAGCTTTCCGTACTGCCAGGTAATGTAGCATAGTGCCATCTAGTCCCATTCTGTCGGCCATAAAGCTATCGCAACTGTATTCTGTCCATACAGCGTGGGCGAGTTCATTCGTTCGCCCACATGTAATTTCTCTCTACCTATGACGTTTCTCACGTGATAAATCAGGCTCTCCCCTTTCCTTTCGCTTTTTCGTTCGCGCGCGGGGAGAGCCTGGGAACGAGGCTAGTGAGGATGCATAAGAAGCCATTGTGTAATTGCGCTTCTTTTCGTGTTCATGCTGCATTACAGAGAGATTAGAGTAAGTCATAAAACTAGGGATACACAAGAATACACGGTACTTTTCGTACTGTTTCACGTAGACAAACTCCCCGATCGTCTGTTGGCACTGGCTTCAACTGAGATGATCTGTCGGAATAGACAGTGTGCAATACTACAGCATCACGCCCTCGACCTTTGTCAGTTGTAAGAGCTTGATTGTCAAGGACGCCATCCGTCTTTAACAAAGAATTCAACCAATAGCAGTGATTTTTCAGTGAACTGTATCCAGTTGAGCAAGAATGGGAAGCATTTGCCGCAGTTCCAACACACAATCTGCCAGGGACAAATTTATGAATCTAGCCCAGGAGCGAACTCAACCTACACAACAAACTACCCAATTTGTAGGAGGGTTCGTGCTGGCTCAAAATTTATCTTGCAGTAAGTTGTGACCGGCAAAGTTGCTCGAAATTTTCTTAGTGAAATGTACACCTAGAAGTGCATAATGGTGGAGAATGGGTGCACTAGCAAGAGTTGTGGGCTAGAGTAGATGTTTCCTTTTAAAGGTTGTCAAAATTCTGGGCTATGATTTTTAATGAAGCCAGAGGAATCAGCCGGATGTCACCAGACCCTCTCCTCGCTGGTGGGGTCTGGGCACGAGACTAAGGTACAACAGCCCCATTTTCAACACATTGCCTCCCGCCCCCCCCCAAATACTTGCCAATTCAGAAATACTGGTGTAGTGTTCTGATTCAAATCTCAAATCAGCTGCTGCTGTGACAAAGTAAGCACATTACAATACAGCTGGGGGCGGCAATGGTGGAGGCAGGGAGAGCACTGGGATGCCTAGGAACGAACACCACAACATTTGAATGACTACAACAGCGAAGAGATTGTGTTTCCATTTCTATTTTCAGTTTCCAGTTTCCGATTTCCAGTTTCCATTTCATTTCCATTTCCTGCTTTTCCATATGCTCGAATAAGCTAGATTTGGTTGTTTATTTGTTAGGTAGAGAAGGGGACTCTGGAGCTGACCTGGAAGGCTGTTCTAATCTATGGCCTGGTATGCCTTGTACCCAGGCCGTTAATTGGAAAAAACAACTTACCCGGGTGTTCAAACTGTTAACTTCCACTGCATGGAGTTGGCAGTACCAATCAGATTTCAGAACGCTTCACGTGACAGGTGTAGAGTATTACACTGGCCTTCCATCATACCCTGATACTTTGAACCTCTATGTCATCTACTCGTACCCAGGCCACGTGGGAGGAGGAAAAAGTGGCCTGGTATCCACTGTTTGCGCATGCGCGAATGATTCCGGAAATCTTCCGCGAACGAGTCCGATTATTGACAAGTTACACGTAGTTGTTATGCGGAGAAATAACCAAACTAGACATACGGCTTGCAGTGTGGCAGCTGTGTTTACGCGGCGATGGCTTCGCTACAACTGTCACTGTGCTTGTAGTTGAAAGTCTTGTAGCAGATGGACTTCCCAAACCTCGTGGGTAGCCGCAGGAATACGTCTTTACCATCATAGATACATTTGATCGCATCCAGCTGGTCTGTTTTCAACGCAAAATCTCTTTTTCCAATACAACAAAGAGCGAACTTGAGCGCTTTATCAAAGTCCTCTGCCATGTTCTCGGGATAAGCTCGAGACGACGTGCTTCGGAGCTATGCGGTAAAGATTAATGGTTCGTAAACGATGCTATACGATACCGGAATTTTCAGGTTTGTTGTCCAATACCGAATACGCATGCGCACAATTGCTTGAACCATGACCCAGATTATGTGCCGCGGTAAATCCAAACAACAAAAGCACCGTCTTCTGGCTTTAGTCATGCCTATTCCGTACTCCCTCGATTTGCGATGGCGAATAATCTGGATTGCCCTCGCCTGGCATGCTTCTCCACAAGATATAGGCCAGCTACTCAGTGTGTCTGTGAGACGAAGATGTTCGAGGAGACCAGTGATGTGAAGCCACGTTCACAGACCAGGTAGATAGTCACTATATTGTAAATCTAAGTCCCTCAGGCGCCTAAACTGCTTCATGCATGCAGCCAAACAGGTTTTTTAGACAGGCAGTATGCGCATGCGCAAGTTATAAACCAAAAGGGCGCGGACAACAAACCTGAAAATTCCGGTACCCCATGAAATCATAGGGCTTTTCGCGCATGCGCAAACAGTGGATACCAGGCCACTTTTCCCTCCTCTCACGTCGCCTGGGTACGAGGAAATGTTAAGAGTACCTCTACCCAAACATTTAAACCGAGAGCCCGAGCATTGTAACCCATTGATAAACTATTCCTGGTATTAATAAGGTTACGATTAGGATTATATTGGAACAAGATTTAGTGCATCGATTTAATGTTGGCATTGCTATCAAGTTCTTAGACCAGACCAGCAGTTATCGATACACATATGCCACCACAGTTTAAAGAATTTTATCCCTCTACCCGTGTGATTATACTTTGGCTTGGTCACTTCCAGCATTCTCACTGGTGGAACTCCCCACTTTCTGGGCAGCGAGGTCGAACTTGCCCCACCACTGTCTCCATGGGTAGCACGTGCTCTCTTGATGTCGTCTAAGAGCGTGTCACCGCAACAAAGCCATTCGAGAGGGGATACAGGCTGTTTGAGTATACTGCATCATCCGTGCAATTGTGTTACCCTCACAGAAAGGTGGAGCATACAAAACAATAACAAAATGAACGGGCAAATTATACACGGAAGCTGTACCTGTGTTTGCAAGCCTGCAATCATGAAATATTGGTGAATGTGTTTGAGGGTGAGCGTAGCTACATTAGCATCTATCCACCTTGTTCTGATACTATTGTTCATAAATAAACCAGTATTATGTTTTCATGTGGTGTATTAACTGGAAGGGAGGGTTCAAATCTCTCCACTTATTGGGCATTCGTTTGTCCACGTTCTCTCTACCTATGACGTTTCTCACGTTCCCCTTTCCTTTCGATTTTTCGTGCGCGGGGAGAGCATTGATAGTTTAATGGTCAGTTGGTCATGAGAAGCAATTTTCACTAGCCAGTTTTGTTGAAAAATCCATGTGCCCATTTCTGGGACAACATTCCCCAGGTTGCAGGTAGACTATTGACGCACTATCATGATTGTCTTTATGGCAAATTATTTTTATTTCTGGGAGACAACATGCAGAAATTGGACAGTGGCCAGATACTATCCAGTCTTGTTCACAGTTTTGAAGTTCTATAGTGAATCACCTCCAGTCTTCTCGACAGTCGTTTTGCTCGATCATGTTCAACACACCCTTCCCATACACAGAGGAAATACGCCCTATCCGGTATATCGTTATGTCTGACGCGTAGGCCTTTTCCCACAAAAAATCTTACATTTCAACAGTGATCGCATTTGAACTTTTCAGATCAAACCGAGATCCTGAAACAAAGCCACATTTTTGCGTATCTATGGCATAACATTCAAAACGGAACTGTAATAATCTTTATCGTCCAGACTCATTCCTTGGGTCTGACTCTGAATTCGAGCTACACAGTATACTCGAGCTAGAAGCAGGAAGAAAAAATGGCCTCAGGTTTAAACTTCCGAAATACCATTCCGTGTACTGTATTTACTGTCGACAATTACCTCTCAAACCACACGGAACGTGGTCTCATCACATGCGCACGATAGCTCGTGTACGTGCGACAGTGGTGTCTCGTTAGGTTCCTGTTAGGTACAGGCCGAATGCCGCATCCGGTGGGTGGAGCTATGGGCGTGACCTTGTCGCACTGCCGTGAAAATTAAAAGGGATACCCCGCTTTTGACGTCATCTCATTAAATATTCATAAGACAACTTCGCACAGGTATTTGCATGCCTGTTGTACTTTGACCTCGACTGCTGACTTTTGCTTGCTTGGCAAGGCACCCAGCCAACTGTTCTACAGCTTTTCCTAAGGTATTCAGTAGAGATTTACAAGTGTGCCAATGCATCAGAACTCATAAGTTGATGTAAAACTCAGCAGTAGTCCATGTGGGTTGCATAAATTATGGACTACTCTGGTTACATGTACGTGAAGTTCTTTAGACTCTCCATCCTGGGGCGATAGGCCTGTGTTGGAGAAAGTTGCTTGAAGATTTTGGTAACGTTTGCATCTCCACAACCAGGTTACTGAGGTTTTGTCATCTACATTTCGGTCATTTTTACTTTAGTACAAGCACGCAACCTTGTGAGACAAATGCTGATGGTTAGCTGGGCACCTTGCCAAGTTTGTTGAGGTCAAAATTAGTCCCGCAGGCCCGACCCACTTCCGCAAGAGAAGGGAAGGGTCTGGTGAACTGTGTATATAAGCCGTGTCCCACCGGAATGCAATTAGTTGGATGACGTAACCAGATTTCAAATAATGCACTTTTGAATTACCTGTTGCGGAGTAAGCACGCTCCCCGAGACCCTCTCTCTTCTCTAGTGGAAGTGGGTCGGGCCTGCGAGACTAGGTCAAAATGCACTGCAGCACTCAAACTTGCCAGATGAAAAAGACTGGGTTCTAGCCACCAACTGTGCTGATGAAAACACTCAGCCACTGCCTGGAAACAACTTAGTGTCCTGACTGATGAATGTACGTTCTAAACAAACTACGCTGTCAAAGTGTACATGATGATACACCGAAGGGTTGAGAACTTGTACTATGGTAAATATCTCCCCGTCCAGCCTGGATAGTTGCTTGTATGCATAGAAAACGTACCAATACAGGGCCACTAGAAGCTGTTGGGTAAAATGCATGGGGAAAACAGACTTTTAGACCTACATTTTAGCAGTCAGGAAATGCTCATTGAACTTTAAACAGGTAGCTACACTGCAAGATAGGTACTTCAAACCTGAAGGTCCCCATCTACTGTTTTACATGATCACAACTAATCTACCCGAATTTAGTCCGGGAACCATAAGATGCGCATAAATCGCACCAAGTTGGGCAAGTCGGCTGGAAAAAAATCTGGCCATGGTCTGACAAGCCATACCAGTTCCAGTGGCTACATATAACTTTAAGTCCGCTAGCCTTGTTCTCAGGCCACCCTCAGATTTACAGATGTCAGATCAAAGTTCCATTCAGAAACCTGTACTATACCATTGAGTATGGTATTTCCTTGTGAAATTTTGCCATCATAAATAGGATTATCTAGTTCACTTAGTACTTCCAACTTGTTGGAAATTATGAAAAACGTGCATGTATTCTTGATCAAGGCAGCAGCAAATAGTCTTATGTCGAGCCATCCAGGCCTCCCAATGAAGCCATTGAGCCATCCAGGCCTCCCATTGATGAAAAATTTCTGGTGGATTGATTCAAATTCCTATAGTCAAGAAAGCATGTCTAGCAAAACAGGAATGGAGCACTGATGCATACAGTTCCCTATTTGATTATATACTCTTTGATTTTGTTGGCCATCCAATATTCCAGTTGGAAAGCATCCTAATGACAATATCATTGAATCAAACCACCAAGAGGTCAGACATTGTGGAGAAGCATACATCTGGAGACTGACATCACTACTTGTAGGCCTGTCGCCCCAGGATGGAGTCTAAAGAGCTTCAGTAGAGTAGGCTATAATTTATGCAACCCACATGGACTACTGCTGAGTTTACGTCAACTTATGAATTCTGATGCATGGGCACACTTGTAAATCTACTGTAGAACAGTTGGCTGGGTACCTTGCTAAGCAAGCAAAAGTCAGCAGTCGAGGTCAAAGTACAACAGCCATGCAAATACACACATGTAGTCTTGCGCGCGAGACTTCCAGACGCGCCGCGAAGTTGTCTTATGAATATTTAATGAGATGATGTCAAAGCGGGTTTTCATGCGCGGCGATGAGACAAGGTCACGCCCATAGCTCCACCCACCGGATGCGGCATTCGGCCTGTACCTAACAGGAACCATCTTGTTATGTACAGACTTGCTCATGAGAAAAAAATTACGCGTTTACCCCAAATTTAATTTTTAACCCTCTCCCTACCAGATTTAACTTAACCGAATTTCTGCCTACAAGCATGCATTCAGGAAGTATGCAGCACATTGAGAGAGAAGAGAATAAGTAAGGGTATCAGTATAGCAATAAAACTAGTCAGTATTGAATATCAGAAAAAGGATGCATTTCTGGAAGCTGACTGACATTTCAGAGCAGCCTCCAGCAGCACAACCTGAAAAAGCTTGAATTATATTTTCTATTTCTATCCATGAGTTGTGTTTGGTGCACAATTAGTAAACCTGCTGTACAATGCTGTGGTGTGCATTTGTGCACTACGTTGCTGTACACTGCAATCTAACTGGCCAAACATTGTTGAAGTTGTCAACAATGAAATCGTCAACGCTGTGTGATGAAATCAGGTTTAAAAATGAAGCTATTTTATGTCTGTTCAATGTGGTAATGTTCCTATGCTAGAGGTAAAAATTTATTCTTCAAAGGTCTGAGCAGGGTAGCAACTTAGCTTCGTTCCCAGGTGCGGAGGATGGGAATGAGGCTAGGTAGCAACTGTGCCAGATCATCAGAGCAACAAGACATGCTGGCGCTGGGATAGTTTTCGACACCCGAAGCTACTGTAGTACGCGGGGATAGAAAATCACGCCCAAAAATACATTGTAAAACAACGCGTAACTTCCTTGCCACCTCCTCCGAACAGTAAAGACTAAAATACTTGCCCTTCCACTGGCCTTGCCTATGAACCCATTCATGCTGCAGCAGTTGCCAAATTTGGCTAGCGATGTGATATAATATATGATTATCAGACTTGTCTGCTAGTAGAACCCTTTTCCGAGGATAGATGCTTGAACAGATGTAGTACATGTATTTCTTTTGCTAAATCCCTGGTAGAAGACTGTTTGGAGTTCAATTTCAAGTAAATACCATCAAACATTAGCCCACCTATCCTACAGTTCAGCGATCCAGAAATTAGAGCTTCAAATTGAACCTTCACTATGCATGCATGTATTAAAATTATGCATACCTACTTAAAATTCTTACCTAGTTCGATTGCACCGTTAATGCTGTGTTTTCATGTTTACATATCAAGCAAAATTCTCATTTCTATACTGTCGCACTTGCATGTATACGAAACCAGTCTCACACTGCAAGCTCAGGGTGTGAGGAGAGCCTGGGTAGGAGACTATGATACACTTCCCCACCATTGCAAACTATGAACAAGCTGTGCATATGAATATAATTATGTTGTAAACTTCTTTACAGGCTAAATAACCACAAATTATATTCATATCACAGCTTTTTGGCTTGTATTTTGCAAGGTCAACTCAAACAGCAGACATCGACTACATATACAAGTTCTCCCCTAGCACCCCTTTCAGAGCACCTGCGCGCAGATGAACCTTCCCCTAGCATCCCTCTCTTTGAGCATAGGAAAACATAGCATAATCAAAGAGAGGCTATACATTTTACTTTAAGTGTTAGGCATCCCATCCGTAATCCTGGATAAAGCTTAGCCTCGTTCCCAGGCCTCCCCCGTTTTACCTTCCGTTTGCGGTAGCGGAAGGCCGGCGAAAACGGGGAAGACCTGGGAGCATTCATCACGTGAGTGGACGCGAGGTGGACGTAGGGGGGTAGGGGCCGATATTCAAATATAAACGTACAGACGAGTAGTTGCCATCACACTAAAGTCTGAAAACGCGGTAGAGCGCTCGAACGGATGGTCCTGTGCGTTGTTTTGGCAGTTGGGCCCCTCCCCCCCTACGTCCTCCTCGCGTCCACCTGACGTCATTCACGTGATAAATGCTCCCAGGCCTTCCCCGTTTTTCGCCGGCCTTCCGCTCAAGGTAAAACGTGGGAGGCCTGGGAACAAGGCTAGATAAAGCTTGCATTTGACTGATATTCACTTTTTCGATAAATGCATGATTGTATTTTTTCAGTAACCATTTTGCCTTACTTGTAGTGTGTGGCTACACTGACAGATAAACTATCCCCTCAAACTATATATCTTCCTAGCACTTATGAGGCAGTGTTCAACTTGCTCCTTTGGATTCTTTGTTCTATCATCGAACATGGCAGCTATATAGCATGCATGCACAGCATTGACTTAGTGTGAACAATTAGATCAACCTGAGAGCACTGATCCCACATGCAAAATGTCTTTATATGCAACACGCTGCCATGTAGAGTCAACTCTCACTCTATCGTGTTCATAAATAACTCTCGGAAAAACACAGCATTGCACAGCAGGTTTACTAATTGTGCACCAAGAGTGTTGACCAGTCAAGGTTCATGGCAAATATGAGTCAAGCTTTCTCTGTGCTGCTGGAGGCTGCTCTGAAATGTCAGTCTGTTTCCCCATAGCTACAAAGCTGCCATTTTTGGTCACGTGCCATTTTTCGGAATTCACCCCCGGAAAAGTGCACCGATCCCAAAAGAAATGATACGCGAACCCAATCCGTCTGTGGTTTCTTTCTTACCTGGGTTAGCTCTTTCGAAAACCACTGTTTTGGAACCAATACGCACACTTTCGTATTTCAGGATGGACACCCTATAAACAGGCTTGCACGTGCTTCACAGTACCTCCGCGGAGATTAAAACGGCGTCATCAGGTAAATCACGCACAAAAACAGGTTTGCAGCAACCTCACAGAGCCTCCACAGCGGTGAAAACTGCTTTCTCGATCCTCCCTGGCACTTAAACAAGCCTTACACGTGCTTCACAGCACTTCCTCTCAGGTTTGAAACGGCGCTATCAGGTCCTTCCAGCACACAAACAGGCTTCCACCAACCTCACAGGGCCTCCACAACGGTGAAAACTGCTTTCTCGCTCTTCTTTGCCACCTGAACAGGCATGCATGTGCTTCACAGTACCTCCTTGGAGTTTAAAACGGCGTTATCAGGTCTTTCCCACACATTAACAGGCTTGCACGAGCTTCAAAACTGCTTTCTCAATCATCTCTAGCACTTAAATAGGCCTGCACAGGCTTCACAGTACACACTCGGAGCTTAAAACGGCGTTATCAGGTCTTTCTCCCCCATAAACAGGCTCCCACCAACCACACAGCGCCTCCAAAGCGGTGGAAACTGCTTCCTCGCTTCCCTCTGGCATTTAAACGACGCGATTCACAGCACTTCAAATATCGGGATTTCAAGCACATAAATAGGGTTGCACCAGCCTCATAGGACCTCCAAAGTGGTGAAAACTGACTTCTAGATCGTCCCCAGGCCTCCACGTGCTTCACAGTACCTCCTAGGCGGATAAAACGGCGTTATCAGGTCTTACCCGCACATAAATAGGCTTCCACCAACCACTCAGGGTCTGCTTTCTCGATCTTCTGCACGTGCTTCACAGTACCTCCTCGGAGGTTAAAACGGCGTTATTTGGTCTTATCCGCACATAAACAGGCTTGCACCAACCTCACAGGGCTTCCACAGTGGTGAAAACTGCTTTCTAAATCTTCCCTGCCACATAAACAGGCCTACACATGGTTCAAAGCACGCCCTAGCAGGTTAAAACGGTGTTATAAGGTCTTTCCAGCTCACAAACAGGTTTGCACAAACCTCACAGGGCCTCAACAGCGATAAAAACTGCTTTCTCGATCCTCCTTGGCACTTAAACAAGCATACACGTGATTCACAGCACTTTGTCGGAGGTTCAAACAGCGCTATCAAGTCTTTCCCGCACATAAACAGGCTTACACCAACGGTGGAAACTGCTTTCTCGATCCTCCCTGGTACTTAACAAGCCGACATGTGCTTCACAGCACTTCCTCGGAGATTAAAACGATGTTATCAGGTCTTTCCCGCATATAAACGTGCTTGCACCAATCTCACAAGGCCTCCAAAGCGGTGAAAACTGCTTTCTCGATCCCCTCTGGCATTTAAACAAACCTAGACGTCATGCACATCACTTCTTCGGGGGTTAAAACTGAAATATCGGGTTTTCAAGCACATAAATAGGCTTGCACAAGCCTCATAGGACGGCCAAAGTGGTGAGAAATGACTTCTAGATCTTCCCTGGCACTTAGACAGGCCTCAACGTGCTTCACAGTACCTCCCAGGAGGAAAAAACGGCGTTATCACGTCTTACCCGCACATAAACAGGCTTACACCAACAACTCAGAGCCTCCACAGCGGTGAAAACTGCTTTCTTGATCTTCTCTGGCACCTGAACAGGCCTACACGTGTTTCACAGTACCTCCTTGGAAATTAAAAGGGCGTTATCAGGTCTTTCGCGCACATAAACAGGCATGCACTAAGCTCACACGGCCAGCACAACGGTGAAAACTGCTTCCTCGATCATCTCTGGCACTGAAACAGGCTTCCACGTGCTTCCCAGCACCGCCTAGGAGGTTAAAACGGCGTTATCAGCTTTATCCGCACATAAACAGGCTTCCACCAACCGCACAGGGCCTCCACAGCTGTGCAAACTGCTTTCTCGATCTTCTCTGCCACTTAAACAGGTTTCCACGTGCTTGACAGTACCTACTCGGAGGGTAAAACGGCAATATCAGGCTTTTCATGCACAAAAACAGTTATGCACCAACCTCACAGGGCCTCCACAACGGTGAAAACTGCTTTCTCGATCCTCCCTGGCACTTAAACAGGCCGACACGTGTTTCACAGCATTTCCTCGGAGATTAAAACGGAGTTATCAGGTCTTCCTCGCACATGAACAGGCTTCCACCAACCACACAGGGCATGCACAGCTGTGCAAACTGCTTTCTCGGTCTTCTCTGCCACTTAAACAGGCCTCCACATGCTTCACAATACCTATTCGGAGGTTAAAACGGCGTTCTTAGGCCTTTCCCGCATATAAACAGGCTTTCACAAAAAAAAAAAAGGGCCTCCACAGCGGTGCAAACTGCTTTATAGATCTTCTCTGCCACTTAAACAGGCCTCCACGTGCTGCACAGCACCTACTCGGAGGTTTGAACGGCGATATCAGGCCTTTCCCGCATATAAACCGGCTTGCACCAACCTCACAGTGCCCCCACAACGGTGAAAACTGCTTTCTCGATCCTCCATGGCACTTAAACAAGCCGACACGTGCTTCACAGCACTTCGTTATCAGGTCTTTACCGCACATATACAGGGTTACACCTACCACACAGGGACTCCACAGCGGTGAAAACTGCTTTCTCGATATTCTCTGCCACTTAAACAGCACTGCACGTGCTTCACAGAACCTATACGGAGGTTAAAACGGCGTTATCAGACCTTTCCCGCCTATAAACAGGCTTGCACCAAACTCACAGGGCCTCAACAACGGTGAAAACTGCTTTCTTGATCCTCCCTGGCACTTAAACAAGCTGACACGTGCTTCACAGCACTTCCTAGGAGGTTAAAACGGCGTTATCAGGTCTTTCTCGCACCTAAACTGGCTTCCACCAACCACTCAGGGCATCCACAGCGGTGCAAACTGCTTTCTCGATCTTCTCTGCCACTTAAACAGGCCTCCACGTTATTCACAGAACCTACTCGGAAGTTGAAATGGAGTTATCTGGTCTTTACCGTATATAAACAGGCTTGTACCAACCGCACAGGGCCTCCACAGCGGTGAAAACTGCTTTCTTGATCTTCTCTGGCACCTGAACTGGCCTGCACGTGCTTCACAGTACCTCCTTGGAGGTGAAAACGGCGTTATCAGGTATTTCGCGCACATAAAGGAGCTTGCACTAAGCTCACACGGTCAGCACAAAGGTGAAAACTGCTTCCTCGATCATCTCTGGCACTTAAACAGACCTCCACGCGATTCCCAGGAGGTCAAAACGGAGTTATCGGGTCCTTCGCGCACATAAACAAGCTTGCACTAAGCTCACACGGTCAGCACAACGGTGAAAACTGCTTCCTTGATCACCTCTGGCACTTAAAGAGGCCTCCACGTGCTTCCCAGCACCTCCTAGGAGGTTAAAACGGGGTTATCAGGTCTTTCGCGCACATAAACAAGCTTGCACTAAGCTCACACGGTAAGCACAACGGTGAAAACTGCTTCCTCGATCATCTCTGGTACTTAAACAGGCCTCCACGTGCTTCCCAGCACCTCCTAAGAGGTTAAAACGGCGTTATCAGGTTTTTCCAGGACATAAACAAGGTTCCACCAACCACACAGAGACTCCACAGCTGTGCAAACTGCTTTCTCGATCTTCTCTGCCATTTAAACAGGCCACCACGTGCTTCACAGTACCTACTCGGAGGTTAAGACGGCGTTATCAGGCCATTCCCGCCTATAAACCGGCTTCCACCAACAACACAGGGCCTCCACAGCGTTACAAACTTCTTTCTCGATCTTCTCTGCCACTTAAACAGGCCTCCACGTACTGCACAGTACCTCCTTGGAGGTTAAAACAGCGTTATCAAGTCTTTCGCGCATATAAACAAGCTTGCACTAAGCTCACGCGGCCAGCACAACGGTGAAAACTGCTTTCTCGATCATCTCTGACACTTAAACTGGCCTCCACGTGCTTCACAGTACCTAGTCGGAGGTTAAAACGGCGTTATCAGGCCTTTCCCGCCTATAAACAGGCTTGCAACAACCTCACAGGGCCTCCTCAGCTATGAAAACTGCTTTCTCGATCCTCCCTGGCACTTAAACAAGCCGGCACGCGCTTCAGATACCTACTAGCAGGTTAAAACGGCGTTATCAGCATATAAACATGCTTGCACCAACCTCACAGGACCTCTAAAGCGGTGAAAACTGATTTCTCGATCCTCCCTGGCACTTAAACAAGCATACACCTGATTCACAGCACTTCCTCTGAGGTTAAAACGGCGCTACCAGGTCTTTCCCGCACATAAACCGGCTTCCATCAACCACACAGAGCCTCCACAGCTGTGCAAACTGCTTTCTCGATCTTCTCTGCCATTTAAGCAGGCCTCCACGTGCTTCACAGTACCTACGCGGAGTGTAAAACGGCTTTATCAGGCCTTTCCCGCCAATAAACAGGCTTCCACCAACAACACAGGGCTTCCA
This sequence comes from Agelas oroides, assembly GCA_949130485.1. Taxonomy (NCBI): domain Eukaryota; kingdom Metazoa; phylum Porifera; class Demospongiae; order Agelasida; family Agelasidae; genus Agelas; species Agelas oroides. The sequence goes on from OX422199.1 coordinate 4,279,260, forward strand.
CAGCGGTGCAAACTGCTTTCTCGATCTTCTCTGCCACTTAGACAGGCTTCCACGTGCAGCACAGTACCTCCTTTGAGGTTAAAACTGTGTTATCAGGTCTTTCGCGCATATAAACAAGCTTACACTAAGTTCACGCGGCGAGCACAACGGTGAAAACCGCTTTCTCAATCCGCAGTGGCACTTAAACAAGCCGACACGTGCTCCACAGCACTTCCTCGGAGGTTAAAACGGCGTTATCAAGTCCTTCCGGCAAATAAACAGGCTTCCACCAACCACACAGGGCCTCCACAGCTGTGCAAACTGCTTTCTCGATCTTCCCTGCCACTTAAACAGGCCTACACGTGCTTCACAGTACCTACTCGGAGGTTAAAACGGCATTATCAGTGCTTTCCCGCATATAAACAGGCTTCCACCAACAACACAGGGCCTCCACAGCAGTGCAAACTGCTTTCTCGATCTTCTCTGCCACTTAAACAGACCTCCACGTGTTGCACAGTACCTCCCTTTAGGTTAAAACGGCGTTATCAGGTCTTTCGCGCATATAAACAAGCTTGAACTAAGCTCACGCGGCCAGAACAACCGTGAAAACTGCTTTCTCGATCATCTCTGGCACTTACACAGGCCTCCACGTGCTTCCCAGCACCTCCTAGGAGGTTAAAACGGCGTTATCAGGTTCTTCCAGCACATAAACAGGCTTCCACCTCCCACACTGGGCGTCCACAGTGGTGAAAACTGCTTTCTCGATCTTCTCTGACACTTAAACAGGCCTACACGTGCTTCAAAGTACCTACTAGGTGGTTAAAACGTCGTTATCAGCATATAAACAGGCTTGCACCAACCTCACAGGGCCTCCAAAGTGGTGAAAACTGCTTTCTCGATCCTCCCTGGCACTTAAACAAGCATACACGTTATTCACAGCACTTCCTCGGAGGTTAAAACGGCGCTATCACGTCTTTCCCGCACATAAACAGGCTTCCACCCACCACACAGAGCCTCCAAAACGGTGAAAACTGCTTTGCTGATCTTGTTTTGGACTTAAAAAGCCTTCACGTGCTTAACAATACCTACTCGGAGGTTAAAATTGAGTTATCAGGTCTTTCCCGCATATAAACAGGGTTCCACCAAACTCACAGGGCCTTCAAACCGGTGAAAACTGCTTTCTCGATCCTCCCTGGCACTTAAACAAGCATACGCGTGATTCACAGCACTTCCTCGGAGGTTAAAACCGCGTTATAAGGTCTTTCCCGCACATAAACACGCTTCCAACCACCACACAGAGCCTCCAAAACGGTGACAACTGCTTTCTCGCTGTTCTTTGCGACTTAAACAGCCTTCACGTGCTTCACAGTACTTACTCGGAGGTTAAAATGGAGTTATCAGGTTTTTACGCATATAAACAGGCTTGCACCAACTTCACAGGGCCTCCACAATGGTGAAAACTGCTTTCTTGATCTTCTCTGGCACCTGAACAGGTCTGCACGTGCTTCACAGTACCTCCTTGGAGGTTAAAACGGCGTTATCATGTCTTTCGCGCACATAAACAAGCTTGCACTCAGCTCACACTGCCAGCACAACGGTGAAAACTGCTTTATCGATCATCTCTGGCACTTAAACAGGCCTCCACGTGCTTCCCAGCACCGCCTAGGAGGTTAAAACGTCGTTATCAGGTCTTTCTCGCACATAAACCGGCTTCCACCATCCGCACAAGGCCTCCACAGCTGTGCAAACTGCTTTCTCGATGTTCTCTGCCACTTAAACAGGCTTCCACGTGCTTCACAGTACCTACTCGGAGGTTAAAACGGCGTTATCAGGCTTTTCCCGCCTATAAACAGGCTTCCACCAACAACACAGGGCCTCCACAGCAGTGAAAACTGCTTTCTCGATCTTCTCTGCCACTTAAACAGGCTTCCACGTGCTGCACAGTACTTCCTTGGAGGTTAAAACGGCGTTATCAGGTCTTTCGCGCATATAAACAAGGTTGCACTAAGCTTACACGGCCAGCACAACGGTGAAAACTGCTTTCTCGATCATCTCTGGCACTTAAACAGGCCTCCACGTGCTTCCCAGCACTTCCTAGGAGGTTAGAACTGCGTTATCGGGTCCTTCCAGCACATAAACAGGCTTCCACCTCCCACACAGGGCTTCCACAGCGGTGAAAACCGCTTTTTCGACCTTCTCTGCCACATAAACCGGCCGGCACGTGCTTCAGAGTACCTACTAGGAAGTTAAAACGGCGTTATCAGCATATAAACAGGCTTGCACCAAGCTCACAGGGCCTCCAAAGCGGTGAAAACTGCTTTCTCGATCCTCCTTGGCACTTAAACAAGCATACACGTGATTCACAGCACTTCCTCGGAGGTGAAAACGGCGCTATCAGGTTTTCCCGCACATAAACAGGCTTCCACCAACCACACAGGGGCTCCAAAACGGTGAAAACTGCTTTCTCGCTCTTCTTGCCATTTAAAGAGCCTTCACGTGCTTCACAGTACCTACTCGGAGGTTAAATGGAGTTATCAAGTCTTTCCCGCATATAAACATGCAGGCTTGCACCAACCTCACAGGGCTTCCACAGCGGTGAAAACTGCTTTCTTGATCTTCACTGGCACCTGAACAGGCCTGCACGTGCTTCACAGAACTTACATGGAGGTTAAAACGGCGTTATCAGGTCTTTCGAGCACATAAACAAACTTACACTAAGCTAAAATGGCCAGCACAACGGTGAAAACTGCTTCCTCGATCATCTCTGGCACTTAAACAGGCCTCCACATGCTTCTCAGCACCTCCTAGGAGGTTAAAACGGCGTTATCAGGTCTTTCCCGCACATAAACATGCTTCCACCATTCACACAGGATCTCCACAGCGGTGAAATCTGCTTTCTCGATTCTCCCTGGTACTTAAACAAGCATACACGTGATTCACAGCACTTCCTCGGAGGTTAAAACGGCGCTATCAAGTCTTTCTTGCACATAAATAGGCTTCCACCAACCACACAGTGCCTCCAAAACGGTGAAAACTGCTTTCTCGATCTTCTTTGCCACTTAAAGGGCCTTCACGTGCTTCACAGTACCTACTCGGGGGTTAAATGGAGTTATCAGGTCTTTCCCGCATATAAACAGGCTTCCACTAAACTCACAGGGCCTCCAATGCGGTGAAAACTGCTTTCTCGATCCTCCCTGGCACTTAAACAAGTATACACGTGATTCACAGCACTTCCTCGGAGGTTAAAACGGTGTGATCAGGTCTTTCCCGCACATAAACAGGCTTCCACCAACCGCTCATGGCCTCCACAGCGGTGCAAACTGCTTTCTCGATCTTCTCTGCCACTTAAACAGGCCTTCACGTGCTTCACAGTACCTACTCGGAGGTTAAAACGGCGTTATCAGGCCTTTCCCGCCTATAAACAGGCTTGCACCAACCTCACAGGGCCTCCACAACGGTGAAAACTGCTTTCTCGATCCTCCCTGGCACTTAAACAAGCCGACACGTGCTTCACAGCACTTCCTAGGAGGTTAAAACGGCGTTATCAGATTTTCCCGCACATTAACTGGCTTCCACCAACCACTCAGGGCCTCCACAGCGGTGCAAACTGCTTTCTCGATCTTCTCTGCCACTTTAACAGGCCTCCACGTGCTTCACAGAACCTACTCGGAGGGGATCTCCACATAAACAAGCTTGCACTAAGCTCACACGGTCAGCACAACGGTGAAAACTGCTTCCTCGATCATCTCTGGCACTTTAAAAGGCCTCCTCGTGCTTCCCAGCACCTCCTAGGAGGTTAAAACGGCGTTATCAGGCCTTTCCCGCTCATAAACAGGCTTCCACCATCCAAACAGAGCCTCAACAGCTGTGCAAACCATAGGATACCCTCAACAGCTATGCAAACTGCTTTCTCGATCTTCTCTGGCACCTGAACAGGCCTGCATGTGCTGCATAGAACCTCCTTGGAGGTTAAAACGGCGTTATCAGGTCTTTCGAGCACATAAACAAACTTACACTAAGCTAAAATGGCCAGCACAACGGTAAAAACTGCTTCCTCGATCATCTCTGGCACTTAAACAGGCCTCCACATGCTTCCCAGCACCTCCTAGGAGGTTAAAAGGGCGTTATCAGGTCTTTCCCGCACATAAACATGCTTCCACCAAACACACAGGGCCTCCACAGAGGTGCAAACTGCTTTCTCGATTCTCCCTGGCACTTAAGCAAGTATACACGTGATTCACAGCACTTCCTCGGAGGTTAAAACGGCGTGCTCAGGTCTTTCCCGCACATAAACAGGCTTCCACCAACCACATAGTGCCTCCACAGCTGTGCAAACTGCTTTCTCGATCTTCTTTGCCGCTTAAACAGCGTTCACGTGCTTCACAGTACCTACTCGGAGGATAAAACGGCGTTCTAAGGCCTTTCCCACCTATAAACAGGCTTCCACCAACAACACAGGGCCTCCACAGCGATGCAAACTGCTTTCTCGATCTTCTGTGCCACTTAAACCGGTCTCAACGTTCTGCACAGTACCTACTCGGAGGTTAAAACGGCGTTATCAGGCCTTTCCAGCACATAAACAGGCTTGCACCAACCTCACAGGGCCTCCACAACGGTGAAAACTGCTTTATCGATCCTCCCTGGCACTTAAAAAAGCCGACAAGTGCTCCACAGCACTTCCTCGGAGGTTAAAATGGAGTTATCAGGTCTTTCCCGCATATAAACAGGCTTGCACCAACAACCACTTGAGGCACAATATAAGACCACTTGGTTAACACTACTTGCAGTAGCAGGGTAGTGAGGTAGTATTAGTACTCACCGTAAACTGTATACTCGCCACCGTAGAGTAATGCGGTAGTGAGGTAGTAGCTTGGATAGTATAGTCATCGTCAACTAAATTTACCCTGTATTTCGCTCTCTTTTTCACAGGTGCCGTGTACTTCCACAATTACGACCTATAACTTGTGCAGCAGTGACTTCATCCAGACGCAAAGCGCCTCGCACTGTTCTACGAGCCATTCGGACTTTGTCTTAGATAACAGCAGAATTAATAATTATTAATAACTATTAACGGTCATGTGATGTAAACAATGTGGTGAAAAACAGTTACTGCAATTAAGGGCTGTATGAGACAAAGTGGACACAGGTACTAGTTAACAATGTTTATTCTACAATGCAACCTGTAGTATTAGTGCAGCATAATAACAGCAATGTGTTTATGTTTTCCTCAGCCAGACTCTCAATGCAGCTGACAGTCCAGTCAAATTCCCATCATGCTAGGGTGTAACTTGCACAAACAGCGGTAGAGTAGCAAACGAAGTGATATCAACATACTTAAGATGTCCAGCCAATTAGATTCATCAAAATTCCACAGAGGTGGCAGGAAGTGCATGCTTTGAGGAATACTGAGAAGGCAACTGCAAGCATTTTTTGATATCACATTTGTTAATCACCCAATCAATACACTAAGAAATTGTTGGCATGTTAAGCATGATATGATGATAGATTGACCAGACTCCCCTCATTGAGAGTCTGGCCCATGAGACTAACACTGCATATAGATAATAAACATGACACTAGTCCAAGATAAGATAAGAGATAAGAAGATGACTCTATGGATCTACCTACTATACAACTAACATATCAGTTCCTTCATGTGCATGATCCAGGGCATGCAAACTCGATCTTGGCTGCTTCGTCAGCATTTGTGCCCACACACTCATAGTGGTACCACTGGTCGCATAAGTCGCATTGAATCATCTGATTTTGCCACTTCCGAACTATCTTTTTGCAACTTCCACACACTTCTTTAGGCTTTATCTTGTTGCGTTTACGCTTTGGTTCAGGCTCAGAATTTGACACAACTGTCAGCGCCCTCTTCAGTTGGGCTGTTACTACACCTGTATGTGGCGAGAGTATGATAGCATGGGTATGGGAAATGCACATTGTTTAGTGGTAGTCGTTGCCTAGCACCATGTCCTTCTGTTTTAAGTGTTATGGCAAAGATATAGGGCACATTAGATGGCAGGCTTTTAGTAAATATAGCATAACCATGCTGACTGCATGTTCCAACCATACAAAAACTTGTATTCTGAATTCTAAAGCGGTGGACCATCTATAAAAATTGATGATGAATTCAGAGTCTTGATTAAAATACTTGACTAAGTCAGGATTTTAGCTCGCTTACCTGTAGTTTTAAGATTTGTCCGTGTTGTTGTAGCTGAAAAACAGAAGGAAACATTTACCATGAAGCAGCATTTTTCTTACTTTGATTGCTAAATGTTTGCTAAATGTTTTAACCTATGAATACTGTGTAATCATTGGATGGCTTCATAGCAACCACATGATAGCCTACATGTTCCAGAAATGACTTGCACTAGCTGCACATGCTGAAGAAGTTTGTCTGAAGTTACATATGTACCTAAAGGTTGGCGATTTGATGCTGTAGACCACACATAAGACAACCTTGACTGAGGTGTCTTCAACTGAGGAGCATTAGACACTTTGCTACCTGTTGCCACCACTCTGAGATCTGTCATACCACAGTCGGTCAGACTGGGATCAGCCAGATTGGAAATGGAATTGGAAATGGTCGCACCACAGTTGGTCTGACTGGAATCAGTCGGGTTGGAATTGGAATTGGAATTGGTTACACCGCGGTTGGTCGAACTGGAATCAGTTGGGTTGGAATTGGAATCGGTTACACCGCAGTTGGTCAGACTGGAATCAGTTGGGTTGGAATTGGAATCAGTTACACCGCAGTTGGTCAGACTGGAATCAGTCAGGTTGGAATTAGTAGTCAGATTGTAAATGGAATTTGTCGAACCAGAGTCGGTCAGATTAGAATCGGTCATGCTGGAGTTGTTCAGATTGGAATTGGTCATGGATGAGTCGGTCAGACTGGAATGTATCCCACCGGAATCGGCGTTGGTTACAGTTGTGCTGGAATCCGTCTCACTCATGCTGGAGTCAGTGAGCTCATCACAGTGTCCTGTGGCTGATTAAGATGAATGATTACTTAATGTACTTACTAATTTCTGCCCAGTGGTGGAAGCCCATAGCCTCCCTGCTTGTCAAATCCATGTCTGGTGGTTAGTAATTGAGATCTGGCTACAAATTGCAACAAATTAAGAATGTACATTTAACTTGAAATAAAGACTTTATAGGTAGGTTTAAAGGGAATGGGAGGGGAGAAAACTATCTTGAAATAACCCATGATTGCAGAAAATGAAAAACCATGAGTCTAGTTAATTAATAACACTCACCCCTATCCAATTTCTCCAGCACTTGATCTGGGAGGGAAGTGCGATAGATGTGGATTGCCTTGTGCTGAGTGCAATGCACGCTTTGCAAGGTTTTCGAACTGGGAATAAATGTGAGGTCACTCAGATTTGTGAGAAACCACTGAGGCATACCAGCCTTGGCTCGAAACGAGCACAGCATACTCTCTCGAAAAGCTGCTTCGGTTATGTTTTTCCCTTTGTCATTCAGGATGCGACAAATGAGGGGGACTACTACCAAGACACACGGTTTCGGACTTGAGTCGCCAGGTGCAGTGCATGAGCGATCGGTCCTCATAAACTGTAGAACCTACATGTATAAAGATCATGAAGGTGCAGTACTGACATGATTATTTATTCTTTTTCACAAAAACACAGTCACTTGTTTCAAGGGCTAGTGTTGTTGTAAACCTTATAGCTGCACAGGATTCCATACAGATTGCAAGACTGTAGTGCACCTCAATGTGCATGTGTACCTTGGTCACATTTTCTCCCTGCACAGCTGCCACAAGCATATCTGCGACTTCTTTTGCTGACATCTTTTCTCGTAATCCACGAAGACGATTGGCAGTCTCAGTCTGGTAGTTGAGGACAGACTGGTGAACGGTAGTCTCCACAAACTCCCAAACACTCTTCTCATGTTGGGATCTCCTGTTGACACTTTCCAACATCTTTAAGTGGAAGAAGTATTTTACTTAAAGTCAAAGTGAACTATCGTATTTCTTCGAATAGACGCCGCCCTTGAATAGTGGCCGCCCTCAAATAGTAGCCACACAATCCGAAGCTCTTGAACGAAATAAACGCCGCCCTCGAATAGTAGCCGCGGCTAGTAAACACAGCACACGCACACGTGTGCAAATGATTTCTGACGGCGGTCACCATGCTGGCGCTAGGACTGTTTGTGTTGTACGAGTCGTTCCCATGGCTTACAGCAGGACTGAGAGGCTGCGCGTACTACTAACAGTGTCTAGTAACTGTCACTGTCTCACTCGTTCGTAGCCTATCCAGCCGTCGTTGATGTCTCCAGGCTTTCCAAAGAAATAAACGTCGCCCTCGAATAGTAGCCGCACAAAATGAGCAGCAGAATAAATAGTAGCCGCGGCGTCTGATCGAAGAAATACAGTATGTGACTGGCATGCAAAATCTTTTGCCTAATGTTACTTGAGCAACCAACTTGGAGAGTCATTCTACAGTTAAGTACAATCAGTAAGCTGGACTACTTGAATAGCCACTGGAATGGACTGTTGCATTGATCTTTTTGCACTAAATCCAATGAAGCCATGGTAAGGTTGGATCCCACCCTCCAAGTAGCTGTGCAGACTATTGAGCTGAGCAACTAAGGCTTTAGTAGGTGTAAGGTGATATTAGCACTACATTACTAGCTTGTTCCTAGGCTCCCACCACTGCAAAAAAGCGGGCTGGTACATTTCAGCATGGAAGAAACATCAATTCTGGACCTGGAGCCTGAGACAACAAGGAAAATCTGGTAGCCTACCCCCTGGATGTAGCTAGTTGGGGGCAAGTCACATCTGCTTATGTAGCTTGATTTCACACTTGTGGTAATCACACCACATCTGGTGGAAGCCTGGGAAGAGGTGACTGTGATTTGCTCACACTGAAGTATTATTTGCTGGCATAAAAATGATTTTTAGTGCCAAAGCATTGGACAATCAGTCATGCTACATTAGTGGGCTCATATCAGTGAAATGCAGGGCAAGCAGTGAGTGCATATACAAAATGTGTATCCACAACCATTCTTCCTAGGAAGCTAGTCTATACTAGTAAGATGATATCATCATCATGGGGCGAGCCTGAGCGAGCAATACATTGCTGTTTTGTCATGGCACACAAACCATGCATAACAGCAGGGTTTGTCCTGTCTGTTGTTCCATGAGCATGGTAAGCAAAACTTCATGAAGCCAAGCAGTATAGTGGTCACCAGATATAGATGATCTACATGCTGACAAATTGCAGTCATTACTCCTGTCAAGGAAGCTACTAAGGCTACACACAAACTTGAATTAAGCTTCACGCTGAAGTCATGAACTGAATCTCTGGCGCTTAACGATTATGCATGGCGCTTACCTCAAGGGACCTCAACTATACCGTGTGCGTAATTTGTACCGTTTTAGGCCCGAGTGGTACATGGGGACGAGGCTAGTACCGTCTCTGTGTAGCCTGCCCTTGTCAGGCTGTCACGGTCCGTAGTTGCCATGCGTGCGTTAACTTGAGTCATCTTCGCTCCGAGTTTCTTTCACGCCGACGCTGCATTCTGGCAGTAGCTGACGGTAGTCCTTCATCCACAGCGCGCTAGGCACAAGACTATCCGTCTTCGTGAAATATTTAAATGCGCTCATTTAAAATTTACGATATATGAATGCAAGCAAGCAAGCAAGCATACACACACAGTTTCGCAATGCAGTCACGCTAGTGTGGGGCTCGCTCAGGCTCGCCCCAACTATGCTTATTGCTGAAGCAGCTACTAAAGATTTAACAGTCTAAGTACGAAGCTAGAGGGGACCCTCTACCATCCTCTGTTGTCTGCGACCATGAGCAAGCTGTGGTGGCTATGACATGGCAGGCACTTGCTAGTGGCTACTTTTTTTTCAAGTTTTACAAGCGGAGACTTCTCTGTTGGAAGTATGTCACTCCACTTACGGTCTGAGATCTCTCTTACAACTGACGTCACAATGATTTGTATGTTACTAAAATTGATGCTGTAAAATTATTGCACTGTTCCACATAAATTGAGTTTGAACATACAGTAAGTGATCTGTTCAAACAAACAAGTATACACACACACACAAACACACGTGTGCAATGCAGTTCCACTAGTGTGGGACTAGTCTCATGCCCAGACCCTCTTGCACGTGCGAAGAGGGTCTGGTGTTCTGAGCGACTTTTCTTGTCACAGAGGGCGGAGTCACTCCAAGGATCTGAGAACTCGAATCAGATTGCAGAAGTCGCCATGCATTATGTCTGTGACGTAAGCGATCATATTTTGAACCTAATCATATACTTATTGATTTTATATGCAGTTTCCCCTATAGAAAAGAGTGCAATTATTTCCAAATTGCACTCTTATTGAGCCAGTAATTGCACTCTTATTCACCCAATCAGAAGCACGCACGTTTCAAATCTGACGAATCACGTTATCGCTATAATTATCCCTCGCGACTCACACTGGCAACAATATTTTGAAAATGACTACTGTTGTCACAGTTGTCGCTATTTGCTGTAGCTGTAAAGATACCTAGATGCTAGAAATGCTGTAAAAACGGAACGAAAATACACCAAAATACGGCATACAAGCGGTGGTGTGTTGGAAAAGTTGAAACTTATAGTCAATGCCGCTCCGCCGGTGCCAAGTTGGGCATGGCTAGCTACTCATGACTGAACGGACCCGCTGTGCTCTCCTCTTGTGCTAATCTAAACCTGGACGACATTTCACTGTCTCCGGTTTCTGACCTTACGCCTACTGTCATGAGCTTCGTAGCTAGGAAAAGCGATACTGTTCAGCTTGCTCGTTTGAGGCGTGGCTTACTCGCTTGTTTTGCAAAGCGCGGTGTTAAAAGATGAGAAGTATATGATTAATATGCAATCACATGGATTGTTGTACAATTTGGAAATAATTGCACTCACAACAGACATAAATTGCACTCGCTATCGCTCGTGCAATTACTTTGCCCGTTGCTCGTGCAATTATTCCCAAATTGCACTCGAATCCATGTGATTACCTATACAAATTGGCTGTAGAGAGAGCTTGTCTCGTAGCTTGTTTGTAGCTGTCCTAAGACACTTCATAGCTTTCTTGAGCTTTTGTAAATCGCTTTGTGCAGCAGCCTATTGACACTGAAATGGCAAAAACTCAAACCCTGATATTATTTTCCATTATGGCCATGCCCCTTTTTGTGACAAAATTTTTGTGACAAAAAATGTTGCTCAGAACACCAGACCCTCTTTCCACTTTTAGCATGTGAGGAGGGGTTTGGGCATGAGACTAGTGTGGGATTAGCTCAGGCTTGCCCCAAGCATGTGACAAAATTACAAGGGGTATTGGCTTTCTTGGTATAGCAACTCACTTTCAATGTTGCAAACACAATCAGAGCATAGGAGAAGTGGACCCGATGTATGGCTTCTGGTAGTGCATTCTGTACCCTTGGTAGGATGATACTTATCAGCTCCGTCCTGTTAGCAATTAGCTGCTTGCCAATGCTGATCATCACTCCAGCTGCACCATGTGCATTGGCCATTGCTGCGTCCATTGTTTGGTCACAGTAGTCTTGTTCCTCCGCTGAGCGATCTTCGACTCGCTGCAGGTGTATAATTGCAGCTCTGGTAATCAGCCTGTTAATAAAGAAAGGAAAGATTTATGTGATAAAAGGACATGTATTATAATTTCCAATTTCTTTTTCCAATTGAGCTGAATTACTGATCTAACTTACAAAAGTTACCTTGAGTGCTTTGCAAGGCCTTTTAGGGTAGGTTCATTCATCGAAGTAATAAAGGTTGTTCTTGGGCTGTACTCATACGACATTGTTGCTGCTACCGATTTCTGAAAGTGATGCGTCAATTTGTTGGAAACTTGCTTTAAATCACAAGGGTCATCTAGCACCATGCCAAGAGTTGTCTGTGATGAAAATGCAAATGTTTTGACGTCAGACATTGAGGAGAAGAAGTTTTCCTGTTGCACACCCATGGTTGAGAGGGCTGCTCTTGTGATTGCGGACTTCCCACACTGAACCTCACCATAAACTAGAGTTGCAGGGACTTTGTTGTAGATGTCAATTAAAGCCTCATAGTGTATGGCTAGTATGTAACAGCCCAATACAAGCAAGGCTCCTGGGAAGTTAGTACCATAGTTGGCTTCAAGTGCATCAAGAAGCTGGGACAGGGGCGCAGCGTTAGAGATAGGTGAAGCCAATGACTTTTTCCTGGGGTCTGCAACAGCACAATCTCCGTGTTTGTCTGGAAGGAACAGATCCTTTCTTTTCTGACAAATGTCTCCGAGCCATATGTATGGAGAATCTTGGCATTGGACTCCATCTTCATCAAACTGAACTTGTTCGTTTAAGACCCAAATCTTCCTTGCATCCTGAGTGGTTTTTGCAGGTTTTTGGAGGCCCGTTACCTGTGCTGCTATCTTGCATCTCGTATTTGGATCGCGATTTGTAGCACTAAACTCATCGATCTTCATCATGAAATAGTCGGTGATATCCTTGTCTGATAGTCGAGAACACTGGGGTCTTGTCGTGTTAAGTGACAGCTGAATGGCCTGAACCCACTTCTTCCGACCTCCGTTTATATCGTCTTGGGTGATAAATGCATTCCTAGACAATGATACCAGTGTGAAAAATGAAACATCACCGTGCAACTGGGAAACAAGGTTCCGTTACACTGACACACACAGCACACTTAATACTGTAGCTACATATATGATAACGTACCCGAGTGACTCTCCTGTAAAGAAGACAACTTCGCACAAGTACCCAAATTTTGGCCCCGCTTCAACTTCATAAAGAATTTTGAGGACAAAGTTGCTACCTTCTCGAATTTCTCGTTCTTCGTCGTACACGACGACAACGCGATTGGCCTTCTCGCCTATTCTGGACATGATCCACAGCCAGCTTGACGACTAACGAGCAAAACGATTAGCTACACCTGTCTTCTATGAAGGTTACGACGTCGTACCCCGCTTAAGTACTAGTAGTATGTAGTAGACCTCGCAAATCCCGTGCCCGCGCAACCTGCGTATGCACAACGCGCGCGAGAATGAACTTAATTGTAATTATATTTCGAAATAGAGATGAACACACAAAATATCAAATGCAGGGGAACTTAAATAACATCCTTAGACTTTACTTTAGGAAGTAGTGGCTTTCTGTTCATGGCCACACACAATGCAGTATAGTTGTTTCTTCTTGTTACAGTACGATGAAGAAAGAAACAATGATGTGTCTTCGGCATAGCTGATAATATTTTCTTAAATCAAGATAGCCAAGCAAATGTCTGCTCAGCGCATATTAAGTTAAATTTTGGATTGGATTCCTTTACAGGACTTGGATCATACTGAACGAGGCACCTTGGATCTTTATGGTTCTTTATATGTAAATTGTCGATAATTTTGGTGACAGACTTCCACATGGTGTGGAAGGGTGGAGAAAGTGGTAGATTTTCTTGAGCTGCCTTCAGTTGATCAAGGTGGCACATATTGTCATAACACACCACTACATTCTTCCATTCATCTGTAGGGATCGTGCTGAGAGTATGCAGCAGCCACCTTATGGTTATTATAAACACCTGGGAGGGTGATTCCGATCTGTAAATGATAAAGTGCAAAATCTGTCATCTGCTATAGAAGTATTTACTACTGAGCTTCAACAAAACTAGGTATGACTTAGCCATGTTCCCAGGCTACACAAGTGCATTGCTTAGTAGTACAGCAGGTTATAGGTCACTGCACACTAAATTGCTTGGTTACTGCCAAAAATTTATCTGGGAGGCCCAAGTGCTTTTAAATATCTTTTTGTAGGGTTTCAAGGCCCCCTGCAAGCCAGAACTCAAATCACATGTTAATCACACAACTGTATGTGTGGGAACTATCAACAGTTCACCTGCATTTAATTAAGTTCTCTCTACCTTCTGTCTACACATATGCACATGGACTTTTTATGCTTTTATATATTGCAACGTACAGAAGGCTGGGTGGGGGATAGGAACAAGGCTAGGATGGCTACAAGTTTTTGACTTGTATATAATCAGGATGTACAGAGTCAAAAAACTGAACTGTATTCTCAATCAGGCAGTACAGCCAGGTGCCAAGTCATCAGCAACAGTCAAATATGTACTTTATGTACCTGTAAAGGGGATGCCAGGCATCAATATGCCCGCATGACCTCACAATAAAGAGGTGCCCCCTACTCCAACACTGCAGCTTTGATCCTTCTCCTGTATCCTTGTTACAAGTGATGTCGTTAGTAGACACAGTGATGCAGTTTCTAAGGATCTCTGGGTTCTTCCTTATGAACTCCTCAGTTCCTGCCATGTATAGGAACAGTTATGACCAGACGTACAACATATGTCTCAGTAGTGCAACTCTTCACTGTTTAAGTGGGGCTTTTGACTCACACCTTCTAGAATATCACCTAGCCTCGTTCCCAGGGTCTTGTGCGGGGGGAGGAGGAAAGAGAGCCTGGTACACACTGTTCGCGCATGCGCCAAGTTCCCTTGGTAACCTGCATACTACTCCGCTACAATAAAATTACGGTTTACCTGCTGAAAAGCCGCAATGAATGGTTATACTCTCTGTGGGACACATACGGGCGGTTTTGAAGTCAAAAGCAATATTGCTTTGACGGTAATGGTCTGCATTGCTTCATTCGAGGCGATCGGTGAACTTCAAAGGGAAAGATTGCGTCATTCACGTGCCACAGCGTTTAGCTGGAATGGACGAGAGCGTGGACAACTCCTGCAAGCGAAGAGCTGAGTACCTTTGTCGCTCCCTCGTCATCGTCTACACAGAGCGTAGTCAGTGGCAGGCATCTTTTATACGGGATAAATCAGCGTGCCTCGTGGAGGTTAGTGTAATAATGGGACATATTTTATGGAAATTTCCAAATTCCCAGAAATCCTGGGGAACTGAGCATTCGCAAACAGTGTGTACCAGGCTCTTCTTCCTCCGCCCATGCACAAGAGCCTGGGAACAAGGCTAGAATATTACCCTGAAGTGGTCCAGATGTTGCCATGGAAACCATTGTGTAAACAAGGGCTTCCTTTGAAAAGGATCTGCCATTATGACAAGTTGCCATGAAAACAATCACTGGGTTAAGAGAGAAACGTTTTCTGTAGAACCCTAGCCTCGTTCCCAGGCCCCACCCAGCTTTCCGTCGCTTGCAGTACAAAAAAGCGGGGAGAGCCCGGTATCTTTTCTCACATGAGCATGACGTAATTGGAAAATAGCGAAAATTTTCAGAACAAACAGGCTGTGTTTCGTGTATTGTTCAACCGACTACACGCTCAACGCTCGGTGTATACGACAAACGCCCTCCGCTAGCTAGATACGAGCGGTAAGTTACCTGCCACATGTACGTTGGCTCTTTTTGCTATTCTGGGCCCTGTGCACCCACACACAATTAAACCCTTTCTATCCTGACATCACTCACGTGAGAAAAGATACCAGGCCCTCTCCCGCTTTTCCATACTGACAGCGATGGAAAGCTGGGCGGGGCCTGGGAATGAGGCTAGTGGAACCCTATATACTAAGGTTTCCATGGCAAACACTGAAACTCCCCAGGGTGCTATTTTAAAGCATATGAATGAACCTCACAGTTATAACAGTGTAACATTGTGTCCTCAGCAGGCGCTCATGGGTGCTTACAGATCATGCAAGCATCACTAACCATGGGTACTTACAGCTCATGCTGTATCAATAACAGATCTGTAAAATAGCTGCTGTTATAATATACATGAGCTCAGTGACAATATTGAAACCACTAGCTACTGTTTCAATATGCGATTACAGGGAGGGTTCTATGAGTATAAAACTGTCAAAATTGTGGGGTAGGTACTTGCCCAGCACAATACAGTATATTGGATACCTGTATATCACATACCCTGATCACTTGCAACAGGATGTTTAGTAGACATAACTGTATGTGCAGTTATCTCCCCTGCAAGTACAGAGTCAAGTTACACATACTGTCATCTTCCATGTGCATATGCGAATTAGGATTGACCACTAAATTAGCGATTAGAGACAGCATACTTTACATACAAATGGATAAAAGCAAAATTGGTTAACACTTAGGATGTGAAGCACCAATTTATTCCCACACAGGCTGTACACGTGTAGCGCGATGGAGCTTACGCGGTAAGTAGTGAAGCCAACCGAGGTTTTAGGGTAAATCCCTGCCCGGTGAGTAGTACTAAGTGTAGACCACACCTTTCCACTTACATCACACGCGGGAAGGTAGGAAGGGGCGGTGCTAGTTCGTGATCGTTCGTGAATTATGAGAAGGGCCATCAAACGTGAAACTTTTTCTTCAACATAGGAAGCAAGTGGCTTCCAGATTTCACATAAGGCAGGAATACTAGCTTCAAATAACTTGGAAAAGGACTTAGTCAGTCAGAGCTGTTCGTAGCAAATGAGAAGCGCCGTTTCAAATTGCTGGTAAGCTACAAGATGTACACCTACAGATAATGATTTCAAACACGTACAAATCGCTTACCTAGCAGTGATCAGCAACTTAGATAAACTATAGTCCAGCCTAGTTACACGCTATGTGTGCAAGCCAGCAGGCCTAAGCAACGCTTGTCACTTTGACCTTAGACAGATAAATTCTTAATAAACGAATTAACTTCCACGTGCAAAGTATTACTGCAAATAAGGGTGTTTATGTACTGGTTTACGTGGCATAGTTATAATACAATTAGCATTATATTATCAGTGGTAACCTTACTTGTCTGTGGTCCCTTGAATTATCTGAACAGGGTTCCATGCATTTTAATTAATGCACACCATACACATGCATGATCTATGGCTATTTCTGCGAGTAAATACAAATGATGTTCTTGCAATAAAGAGTTTGCAAACTAGATTGTTTGAATTAAGGGAAGAGCAACCCATGCAAAAACGGGATTTCAATCATTGCCGATACCCGATGAAGAAAGATAAGCTGGGTGAAAATACAATTGTTGACTTGGACAATGGGATAGCATCAACAATGGTAGCATGGCCATGAAAAAGAAACAACGCAGGGTAACGTGCTTAGTTATAATTATGGTGCACTAGACCACAGACTGTATTCGGGCGTCTCTAATCACTGAACTGGAATATGGAATGGAACGATGGAATGGAAAATGGAATGGAACAGTGAACGTACACTGTTATAAGTAACTCGTGTAACTGGCACTGCTCAGTCTAGGTTGAACTACCTAGTGTATCTCTAGGGCTGTTATCTCACCGCAGAAAATGAGCAAGTATGGTCATGCTTCTATATCCAAGCATGGTACTGTTGCTAGCTCATCGTAGGGTGCTTTGTTATTGTAGTCTTGCAAAGCCAGACTCTCGAACGAAAAACAAGGGTCTGGCTTCACAAGACTATAGTTATAGTCTTCGTAGACAAACTTGAATGTGCTTGATGGCAGAAATTAGTGCTCGTTCCTCAGTTTCTTCGCTTCGGTTCTTTGTCTGTGCACCTCAATCCTTGGTCACTCCTAGGTCTCACAATCTTAGTATAGCGGCCTTCCTTAACAGTAGTAAGCGTGGCTCCTATGCATGGTACTGGTCTCCGGGGACCCTGAGTTCTGACCGTGACATCATGATACCAGACAAGGAAGAATGCTGGCAACATGCACTGGACTTGCTCATACAGCCTCTGCGGTGAGATAAGAGCCCTAGACACATAGTAGCTAGCTGAACCTTGAAGAACAGCGCCAGCTACACGAGTTAGCTGTAACTATGTACATTCACCGTTCCATTCCATTTTCCATTCCACTGTTCCATTCCATATTCCATTCAAATACTCTATATATTCGTACACTGTTTCTCGGAATATTCGGTATTTTTCATACTCTATTCAAATCGTAGAATTTTGTATGAATTATTAGAAATTATACGGTAATTCTGTAAGCTTTTTCACTCCACAAAACTGTGATTACCAGTATAAGCCTACGTCAAGGGTGTAAAAATAAGAACACATACACATACCGTTCTTTTCTTTGTACTGCAGATAACCTCTCAATGATGTTGGGACGTTCTTCTCTGTAGCAAGTTGGCAATGTTGGAGACAAAATGCTTTCGATGGTTGTGGTTCATTTGTACAGACATCAGGAAAATTCAGTTGTGGGAAGCCTTCAACGGTGGTTTTCACTGGGTACATACAGTGGGTGAATCCCAATTTCCAATTTCCATCCAAGGTCCAGCAGTGACCACAACCTGATGATCATTTATTGCAGGTAGTTAAGTAACACCTTACAGTTTTCAATCTTGTATACACTTACCACAAACACAATGTTTTTAACAAACATTCTCCTTCTTAATTCATAAATATATTGATGCCATGTTTTATTTTCCTTACCCTACCCCCAACTTTTCCTAACCCTAACCTTTCTCACTGCAAGATATGTTCGGTGTATGGGGATATGAACTCCCAGCCCTCTCCACTTCAAGTTTCTGCATAACAAGTTCTCAATCTGCATCATTTCGAAAGGTATACAGACGCTGCTTGTTGCTCTCCTGTAACTCACACTCAAGTTCAGCATTGAAGTATGCATCTGATACATGCTTACGGCTTAGTCCAGTGCAAAATCCATATCCTACACAGTATGAAAAGGGATAAAAGTAAATTTCTCAATGTGTGCAGATGATGTTGGCTACAATTTTGTTATGAGTTACACTAAAGGCTTATTGAGCTGCCATAGGCAGATACTGTAGGCGCTCTAAATATGTGTTGCTCTAATTCCACGTCAAAATTAACAATATAGAAGCTGCATTTTCTAATTTTGTGTCAATTGGCAAAAAAATTCAACACAGGTACTTTCTAATGTTGCATCGTTGACATCGTTCCACAAACTGTCATTGTAAGCTGTCTACTGGCAGGTTTAATAGATGGTCACAACGCACAGTTATCACAAGTGCAAGAAGTGACAACAATGGCTTCTTGCAGTGCATCTCTTTGAGTGGAAAGTTACATTCGGGGATAGCATGGGCAAATTCTCTATTAACGTGCGGGAAGGAGAGAACTTGCGTGACGGCTACACTGTAGCTATTTTAGCAGCCATGGGTTTCTTGCTCTCACAAGTACCGTTTCAACGTTCATGGTTCGATTTTCACACTCTAATATTGACTCACATTCGAACCTTGCGTCACATTAAGCAAAATTTTTGTGAGCAACTTTCTATTCGTGCGTCATTCAGTGATAATAATGTCTCCTTTTTTGATATATGCTGCAGGCATCGCTTGCAGGCAATGTACGCTTCACTCATAAGTAACATTTTCGCTCTGACTTTCCAGAACGAGCACAGTTTTCGAAGACGGCGAAGAGAGAAGCTTGAGAGGAGTAGCTGGAGCATGAAAGTTTACTGTATGAGGGCTGCAAGTTGTGAAGACAAACCTGGCTACTTACAGAACGCAGATGGCAGCTGAGATTCCTTGACAGTTAAATAGTTGACGGTGTATTGAATATCCCGTGTAGCAACTTTTCGACACCTCTCCTATTTGTGTAAGAACTATGCATGACAGTGTGTTCCGAATCAATAGAAGTCAGCAGGAGTCGCAGATAGCGGCTAAGATCCTTTGACAGTTGAGTAGTTGACGGTGTATTGATCATCTGTAGCGACTTTTCGAGGCCTCTCCTATTTGTGTAAGATTCAAATCTTTTGCCCACCATACTTGGAATGCAACTAACCTTTCATCACATTAACCTTGCTCTCTTCCATCTGTTGTTGATACATTTCAAAGAGAACCTCACTAAAACCAGCAAAGGACACCCAACAGTGAAGGCTGTAGAGGAGATATACAAAGGAAAGTAAAATAGACTGTATGTCAGTTCTTAACGGAAAAACAGACACTTTCTGACCAGTTCTTACATTTGTCCAAGTAAAGTAACTTTAGTCAGAAAACTGTCTGAATGCATGTGAGTTGAAGGATTAACTTTTTTGGACCATTACCACATACTAGACTGACAAAATCTTGAAGCTGCATGCAATATATTTTTTAACAACAAGCCATCTCGGCTACAATTTTACCCATACCTTAATAATGTGAATAGCTGCTGGAGCTGGGCACTTACAAACACCATGTCTGATGCTTCCACAAACATACGTTGCTGATCATAGAACCTTTCCCCAGAGCTCATTTTCTTACCGAACTTAGAGTAGTTATAGATAGTTCCACAAGTTGCACATTTCAATGACTGCTTTGAAGCAGGTTTTAAACCATTAATGTCAAACACTGTGACATTGCAAACAGGGTTGTGCTGGCACAGCTTGGCCATCTCACACTCGGGTTTCAAGCATCGTATCACAGGCGGTGCCAGAAAGGCATTATATCCCACACCACTTTCTTTGGTTAGGTCCCACATCTCCTTTTCATATGAAGTATATTCCATCTTTCTGCTAGTGTAGGAGTGTAATTTGTGACCAGCAAAGAATTTAATCAATTCGCGGCATTCTTCCTGCGACAGTGGAACCGTACAGATTTTGTTCACCATATCGCTGATGAACTTTTCACGAGTCGTAAGGAAGCCTTCAGGAACAGTATGAATAGCGTGCCGCAAACAATCAACACCTTCGAGCCCCAACCTAGCGACAAGGAGTTCTACGGTTGAAACATCACACTTGTCCAACAATTTAAACAGGTTGCTACCGTTGCCCCAAACGTCGGTCGCAGTCACGCGAAATACATTTGCATCATCCTGTACTTTCTCCACAGAATCTAGCAGTGACTGCGATGATGCGGAATAGGCACGAAAGTCGACTTTGACTTTTTTTCTCGACATAACGCTCCACAGCTGCAGTACAGGTGCATGTGCTTGCTAGGTATATAACACGTGACAGCGCTAGAAATTTGTAGCCCCTCCCCTAATCTTGACCACATAATCGTGGCCTATTAGGGCACGGTTATACTTCACTTTATTTTAATACTCCAGAGACAAATAAAAATACATAACTGCTTTGGAATTTCACATCAAATCTCACTTCAAAACTCAAATCTCACTCTGCAGCCTTTGGCATAGTTCAGACCAAACTGATGCAGCTACTGAGCTAGCTGTTCTTCCATTGTTGCCTGCTGAAGGCTGGGGAGAAAAATTAATACACTACCCTGCTACCTCTACTACGTGACCCCTGCTACCTCACTACCTCACTACCTCACTACCCCTGCTACCTCACTACCCCTGCTACCTCACTACCTCCCTACCCCTGCTACCTCACTACCTCACTACCCCTGCTACCTCACTATACCTCACTACCCTGCTACCTCACTATACCTCACTACACCTGCTACCTCACTACCTCACTACCCCTGCTACCTCACTACCCCTGCTACCTCACTACCCCTGCTACCTCACTACCTCACTACCTCACTACCCCTGCTACCTCACTATACCTCACTACCCCTGCTACCTCACTACCTCACTACCCCTGCTACCTCACTATACCTCACTACCCCTGCTACCTCACTACCCCTGCTACCTCACTACCTCAGTACCCCTACTACCTCACTACCTCAGTACCCCTGCTACCTCACTACCTCAGTACCCCTGCTACCTTACTACCTCACTACCTCAGTACCCCTGCTACCTCACTACCTCACTACCCCTGCCACCTCACTACCTCAGTACCCCTGCTACCTCACTACCTCACTACCTCAGTACCCCTGCTACCTCACTACCTCAGTACCCCTCTACCTCACTACCCCTGCTACCTCACTACCTCACAACCCCTGCCACCTCACTACCTCAGTACTCCTGCTACCTCACTACCTCAGTACCCCTGCTACGTCACTACCTCTCTACCCATGGTACCTCACTACCCCTGCTGCCTCATTACCTCACCACCTCGGCTACCTCACTACCAACCCTCCGCCAACTTCCTCAGTACATGCATATGTTCTGCCTAACCACACAATCCAAAATCCTGCCTAAACTTAAATACATAAAAAAATTGGACTACAAGTAATGCATGTGATTTTCACACAATCAAACGAAACTTTGGAACACATTTATGCTACTTTTACCATATTACTGCAGGTAGTACATCGTTACTTTATCTTAAATCATGCCTTATCTACCAACAACACAGGGACTCCACAGCGGAGCAAACTGCTTTTTCGCTCTTCCCTGCAACTTAAACAGGCTTCCACGTGCTGCACAGCACTTCCTAGGAGGTTAAAACGGCGTTATCAGGTCTTTCCAGCACATAAACAGGCTTCCACCTCCCACACAGGGCTTCCACAGCGGTGAAAACCGCTTTCTCGATCTTCTCTGCCACTTAAACAGGCCTGCACGTGCTTCAGAGTACCTACTAGGAGCTTGAAACGGCGTTATCAGCATATAAACAGGCTTGCACCAACCTCACATTGCGTGCAAAGCAGTGAAAACTGCTTTCTCGATCCTCCCTGGCACTTAAGCATACACGTGATTCACAGCACTTCCTAGGAGGTTAAAACTGCGCTATCAGGACTTTCCCGCACATAAACAGGCTTCCACCAAACACACAGGGTCTCCAAAACAGTGAAAACTGCTTTCTCGCTCTTCTTTGCCGCTTCAACATTCTTCACGTGCTTCACAGTACCTACTCGGAGGTTAAAATGGAGTTATCAGTTCTTTCCCGCATATAAACAGGCTTGCACCAACCCCACAGGGCCTCCACAGCTGTGAAAACTGCTTTCTTGATCTTCTCTGGCAACTGAACAGGCCTGCACGTGCTTCACAGCAACTCCTTGGAGGTTAAATCGGCGTTATCAGGTCTTTCGCGCACATAAACATGCTTGCACTAAGCTCACACGGCCAGCGCAACGGTGAAGATTGCTTCCTCGATCAACTCTGGCACTTAAACAGGCCTCCACGTGCTTCCCAGCATCTCCTAGGAGGTTAAAACGGCATTATCAGGTCTTTCCCGCACATAAACATGCTTCTACCAACCACACAGGGCCTCCCCAACGGTGATAACTATTTTCTCGATCCTCCCTGGCAATTAAACAAGTATCCACGTGTTACACAGCACTTCCTCGGAGGTTAAAACGGCGTTATCAGGTCTTTCCCGCACATAAA
This sequence comes from Agelas oroides, assembly GCA_949130485.1. Classification (NCBI taxonomy): domain Eukaryota; kingdom Metazoa; phylum Porifera; class Demospongiae; order Agelasida; family Agelasidae; genus Agelas; species Agelas oroides. Next base: position 4,302,292 of record OX422199.1, read on the forward strand.
CAGGCTTCCACCAACCACATAGGGCCGCCACAGCGGTGATAACTATTTTCTCGATCCTCCCTGGCAATTAAACAAGTATCCACGTGTTACACAGCACTTCCTCGGAGGTTAAATCGGCGTTATCAGGTCTTTCGCGCACATAAACATGCTTGCACTAAGCTCACACGGCCAGCGCAACGGTGAAGATTGCTTCCTCGATCAACTCTGGCACTTAAACAGGCCTCCACGTGCTTCCCAGCATCTCCTAGGAGGTTAAAATGGCATTATCAGGTCTTTCCCGCACATAAACATGCTTCTACCAACCACACAGGGCCTCCCCAACGGTGATAACTATTTTCTCGATCCTCCCTGGCAATTAAACAAGTATCCACGTGTTACACAGCACTTCCTCGGAGGTTAAAACGGCGTTATCAGGTCTTTCCCGCACATAAACAGGCTTCCACCAACCACATAGGGCCGCCACAGCGGTGAAATCTGCTTTCTCGATCTTCTCTGCCACTTAAACAGGCCTCTACGTATCTACTCGGAGGTAAAAACGGCGTTAGCAGGCCTTTCTCCCACATAAACAGGCTTGCACCAACCTCAAAGGGCCTCCACAACGGTGAAAAGTGCTTTCTCAATCCTCCCTGGTACCAAAACAAGCAGACACGTGCTTCACAGCACTTCCTAGGAGGTTAAAACGGGGCTATCAAGTCTTTCCCGCACATAAACAGGCTTCCACCAACCAAACAAGGCCTCCAAAACGGTGAAAACTGCTTTCTCGCTCTTCTTTGCTACTTAAACAGCCTTCATGTGCTTCACAGTACCTAGTCGGAGGTTAAAATAGAGGTATCTGGTCTTTCCCGCATATAAACAGGCTTGCACCAACCTCTGAGGGCCTCCACAGCGGTGAAAACTGCTTTATTGATCATCTCTGGCACTTAAACAGGTCTCCACGTGCTTCACAGCACCTCCTAGGAGGTTAAAATGGCGTTATCAGGTCTTTCCTGCACATATACGGGCTTCCACCAACCACACAGGGCCTCCACAGCTGTGCAAACTGCTTTCTCGATCTTCTCTGCCACTTAAACAGGCCTCCACGTGCTTCACTGTGTCTACTCGTAGGTTAAAACGGCGTTATCAGGCCTTTCCCGCCTATAAACAGGCTTCCACCAGCAACACAGGGCCTCCACAGCGGTGCAAACTGCTTTCTCGATCCTCTGTGCCACTTAAACAGGCCCCCACGTGCTGCACTGTACTTCCTTTGAGGTTAAAACGGCGTTATCAGGTCTTTCGCGCATATAAACAAGCTTGCACTAAGCTCACACGGCCAGCACAACGGTGAAAACTGCTTTCTCGATCATCTCTGGCACTGAAACAGGCTTCCACGTGCTTCCCAGCACCTCCTAGGAGGTTAAAACGGCGTTATCAGGTCTTGCCAGCACATAAACAGGCTTCCACCTCCCACTTAGGGTTACCACAGCAATGAAAACCGCTTTTTCGATCTTCTCTGCCACCTAAACAGGCCTGCATGTGCTTCAGAGTACCTACTAGGAGGTTAAAACGGCGTTATCATCATATAAACAGGCTTTCACCAACCCGACAGGGCCTCCAAAGCGGTGAAAACTGCTTTCTCGATCCTCCCTGGCACTTAAACAAGCATACACGTGATTCACAGCAGTTCCTCGGAGGTTAAAACGGCGCTATCAGGTCTTTCCCGCACATAAACAGGCTTCCACCAACCACACAGGGCCTCCACAGCGGTTAAAACTGCTTTCTCGATCCTCCCTGGCACTTAAACAGGTATACACGTGATTCACAGCACTTCCTCGGAGGTTAAAACGGCGAGATGAGGTCTTTCCCGCACATAAACAGGCTTCCACCAACCACACAGTGCCTCCACAGCTGTGCAAACTGCTTTCTCGATCTTCTCTGCCAATTAAACAGGCCTCCACGTGCTTCACAGTACCTACTCGTAGGTGAAAACGGCGTTTTCAGGCCTTTTCCGCCTATAAACAGGCTTCCACCAGCAACACAAGGCCTCCATAGTGGTGCAAACTGCTTTCTGGATCTTCTCTGCCACTTAAACAGGCCTCCACGTGCTGCACAGTACTTTCTTGAAGGTTAAAACAGCGTTATCAGGTCTTTCGCGCATATAAACAAGCTTGCACTAAGCTGACACGGCCAGCACAACGGTGAAAACTGCTTTCTCGATCATCTCTGGCACTTAAACAGGCCTCCACGTGCTTCCTAGCACCTCCTAGGAGGTTAAAACGGCGTTATCAGGTCTTTCAAGCACATAAACAGGCCACCACATCCCACACGGATCTACCATAGCGGTGAAAACCGCTTTTTCGATCTTCTCTTCCACCTAAACAGGCCTGCACGCGCTTCAGAGTACCTACTAGGAGGTTGAAACGGCGTTATCAGCATATAAACAGGCTTTCACCAACCTCACAGGGTCTCCAAAGCGGTGAAAAGTGCTTTCTCGAACCTCCCTGGCACTTAAACAAGCATACACGTGATTCGCAGCACTTTCTCGGAGGTTCAAACGACGCTACCAGGTCTTTCCCTCACATAAACAGGCTTCCCCCAACCACACAGGGCATCCAAAACGGTGAAAACTGCTTTGTCGCTCTTCTTTGCCACTTCAAGAGCCTTCACGTGGTTCACAGTACCTACTCGGTGGTTAAATGGAGTTATCAGGTCTTTACCGCATATAAACAGGCTTGCACCAACATCACAGGGCCTCCACAGCGGTGAAAACTGCTTTCTTGACCTTCTCTGGCACCTGAACAGGCCTGCACGTGCTTCACAGAACCTCATTGGAGGTGAAAACGGCGTTATCAAGTCTTTCGAGTACATAAACAAGCTTGCACTAAGCAAAAACGGCCAGCACAACGGTGAAAACTGCTTCCTCGATCATCTCTGGCACTTAAACAGGCCTCCACGAGCTTCCCAGCACCTCCTAGGAGGTTAAAAGGGCGTTATCAGGTCTTTCCCGCACATAAGCATGCTTCCACCAACCACACAGGGCCTCCACAGCGGTGAAAACTGCTTTCACGATCCTCCCTGGCACTTAAACAGGAATACACGTGATTCACAGCCCTTCCTCGGAGGTTAAAACGGCGTGATCAGGTATTTCCCTCACATAAACAAGCTTCCACCACCCACACAGTGCCTCCACAGCTGTGCAAACTGCTTTCTCGATCTTCTCTGCCACTTAGCCCTTTAAACACTGAATTTTTTCACTGGAGATTAGTTTTAGCCTAAACATGCCTTTAACGCACCGTAGCTGCATTTGTGCCAAAGCTCTGACTCCAAAACTGAGCCCAACTCCACTTCCAGCCTTAGCAAGCAGACACGTGACCTTAACCACGCCCCCTCATTAACGAGCATGCAATGGTCAGCACTCTCGATTGGCAAACACCCGCTTAGAGCCCAAGAAGCCTTCCCTGCCAGAAATGAACACCCTGAAAGGTGAGAGAAGCATTTTCTAAGCCTGCTCATGCAGCCAGGCCAAGAGTTGGCCCACCCGGTGCCAACCACGGTCCTTTTGCAGCCAAGCCTAGCATCTGCCATGTGCACAGCACCCTGCGGGTGACCCCACCCACCTCCCCCTGTCCCACCCTTTCTGCTGACGCAGAACCTGCGCGCCAGTGCGCAGTGCGCAGTATGACGTTATCAAAAGTGTACTATAGGGTTTAAAGGGTTAAACAGGCCTCCACGTGCTTCACAGTACCTACAGGGAGGTTAAAACGGCGTTATCAGGCTTTTCCCGCCTATAAAGACGCTTCCACCAACAACACAGGGCCGCAACAGCGGTGAAAACTGCTTTCTCGATCCTCCCTGGTACTTGAACAAGCCGACACGTGCTTCACAGCACTTCCTAGGAGGTTATAACGGCGCTTTGAGGTCTTTCCCGCACATAAACAGGCCACCACCAACCACACAGGTCTTCCAAAACGGTGAAAACTGCTTTCTCGCTCTTCTTTGCCACTTAAACAGCCTTCACGTGCTTCACAGTACCTACTCTGAGGTTAAAATGGAGTGATCAGGTCTTTCCCGCACGTAAACAGGTTTCCACAAACCGCACAGGGCCTCCACAGCTGTGCAAACTTCTTTCTCGATCTTCTCTGCCACTTAAACAAGCCTCCACGTGCTTCACAGAACGGCGTTATCAGGCCTTTCCCGCACATAAAAGGGCTTCCACCAACAACACAGGGCCTCCCACAGCGGTGCAAACTGCTTTCTCGATCTTCTCTGCCACTTAAACAGGCCTCCACGTGCAGCACAGTACTTACTCGGAGGTGAAAACGGCGTTATCATGCCTTTCCAGCACATAAACAAGTTTGCACCAACCTCACAGGGCCTCCACAACTGTGAAAACTGCTTTCTCGATCCTCCCTGGCACTTAAACAACCCGACACGTGCTCCACAGCACTTCCTCGGAGGTTAAAACGGCGTTATCAGGTCTTTCCCGCCTATAAACAGTCTTCCACCAACCTCACAGGGCCTCCAAAACAGTGAAAACCGCTTTCTCAATCTTCCTGGCACTTAGACAAGTATACACGTGATTCATAGCACTTCCTCGGAGGTTAAAACGACGTTATCAGTTCCTTCCCGCTCATAAACAGGCTTCCAGTAACCACAAAGGGCCTCCACAGCTGTGCAAACTGCTTTCTCGATCTTCTCTGCCACTTAAACAGGCCCCCACATGCTTCACAGTACCTCCTTGGAGGTTAAAACGGCGTTATCAGGTCTTTCGTTCATATAAACAAGCTTGCACAAAGCTCACACGGCCAGCACAACGGTGAAAACTGCTTCCTCGATTATCTCTTGCACTGGAAAAGGGCTTGACGTACTTCCCTGCACCTCCTAGGAGGTTAAAACGGCGTTATCAGGTCTTTCCAGCACATAAACAGGTTTCCACCTCTCACACAGGGCTTCCACAGTGGTGAAAACCGCTTTTTCGATCTTCTCTGCCCCATAAACAGGCAGGCACGTGCTTCAGAGTACCTACTAGGAGGTTAAAACGGTGTTATCAGCATATAAACAGGCTTGCACCAACATCACAGGGCCTCCAAAGCGGTGAAAACTGCTTTCTCGATCCTCCCTGGCACTTAAACAAGCATACACGTGATTCACAGCACTTCCTAGGAAGTTAAAACCGCGATATCAGGTCTTTCTCGCACATAAACAGGCTTCCACCAACCACACAGAGCCTCCAAAACGGTGAAAACTGCTTTCTAGATCCTCCCTGGCCCTTAAACAAGCCGATACGTGCTCCACAGCACATTCTCGTAGGTAAAAACGGCGCTATGAGGTCTTTCCCGCACATAAACAGGCTTCCACCAACCACACAGGGACTCCAAAACTGTAAAAACTGATTTCTCTCACCTCTTTGCCACTTAAACAGCCTTCATGTGCTTCACTGGACGTACTCGGAGGTTAAAATGGAGTTATCAGGTCTTTCCCGCATATAAACAGGCTTGCACCAACCTCACAGGGCCTCCATAACGGTGAAAACTGCTTTCTAGATCCTCCCTGGCCCTTAAACAAGCCACCACGTGCTGCACAGCACCTGCTAGGAGGTGAAAACCGCGTTATCAGGTCTTTCCAGCACATAAACAGGCTTCCATCTCCCACACAGGGATTCCACAACGGTGAAAACCGCTTTCTCGATCTTCTCTGCCACTTAAACAGGCCTGCACGTGCTTCAGAGTACCTACTAGGAGGTTAAAACGGCGTTATCAGCATATAAACAGGCTTTCACCAACCTCACAGGGCTTGCAAAGCAGTGAAATCTGCTTTCTCGATCCTCTCTGGCACTTAAACAAGCACACACGTGATTCACAGCGCTTCCACGGAGGTTGAAACGGCGCTATCAAGTCTTTCCCGCACATAAACAGGCTTCCACCAGCCAAACAAGGCCTCCAAAACGGTGAAAACTGCTTTCTCGCTCTTCTTTGCTACTTAAACAGCCTTCATGTGCTTCACAGTACCTAGTCGGAGGTTAAAATGGAGGTATCTGGTCTTTCCCGCATATAAACAGGCTTGCACCAACCTCTGAGGGCCTCCACAGCGGTGAAAACTGCTTTATTGATCATCTCTGGCACTTAAACAGGTCTCCACGTGCTTCACAGCACCTCCTAGGAGGTTAAAATGGCGTTATCAGGTCTTTCCTGCACATATACGGGCTTCCACCAACCACACAGGGCCTCCACAGCTGTGCAAACTGCTTTCTCGATCTTCTCTGCCACTTAAACAGGCCTCCACGTGCTTCACTGTGTCTACTCGTAGGTTAAAACGGCGTTATCAGGCCTTTCCCGCCTATAAACAGGCTTCCACCAGCAACACAGGGCCTCCGCAGCGGTGCAAACTGCTTTCTCGATCCTCTGTGCCACTTAAACAGGCCCCCACGTGCTGCACTGTACTTCCTTTGAGGTTAAAACGGCGTTATCAGGTCTTTCGCGCATATAAACAAGCTTGCACTAAGCTCACACGGCCAGCACAACGGTGAAAACTGCTTTCTCGATCATCTCTGGCACTGAAACAGGCTTCCACGTGCTTCCCAGCACCTCCTAGGAGGTTAAAACGGCGTTATCAGGTCTTGCCAGCACATAAACAGGCTTCCACCTCCCACTTAGGGTTACCACAGCGATGAAAACCGCTTTTTCGATCTTCTCTGCCACCTAAACAGGCCTGCATGTGCTTCAGAGTACCTACTAGGAGGTTAAAACGGCGTTATCATCATATAAACAGGCTTTCACCAACCCGACAGGGCCTCCAAAGCGGTGAAAGCAGCTTTCTCGATCCTCCCTGGCACTTAAACAAGCATACACGTGATTCACAGCAGTTCCCCGGAGGTTGAAACGGCGCTATCAGGTCCTTCCCGCACATAAACAGGCTTCCACCAACCACACAGGGCCTCCACAGCGGTTAAAACTGCTTTCTCGATCCTCCCTGGCACTTAAACAGGTATAGAGTAAGTTAGCAATCATCGGACGACAGGTATATTCGGACACTCAAACGCGGAGGGAAAACTGCGTAAACATTCGGCGATACCACAAGACTGTAGCTGAGGTACGTGGTACCTGGTGTACCAAAAATGACGCCCGCGCATTGTTTCCTGTTGGCGCTAGAAGCGATAAAATGGCCGTCCGAAAAACATCAATATTCGGAAAAGTGTATGTATTTTCAGACACTGTTGTTTGTGCCTTCTCTGAAGCTGCTTTTGGAGAGATTTTAGCATCGATACGATGCCGTAAGACCTCCCCAATTCGCAATATATTTTGGTAGCGGTAGCTGCTTTGAACACTCAGGGGCGCAGATGAACATGGACCAGTCCGATTCGATCGATATCGGACGGTGAAATTTGTCATTTCTTGCTGTGTTGTCTCCAAACAAGTTGAAGTCTCCACCATATTAGCATCAGTAGAATCTACAGGCTCTTGGCTACATGCTGGTATTTGTCCGGTGTTTGTGCGTTTAGTAGTTCTCGAGATATTGCCTATTTATGCTGCACTGTGCACATAAACCAACCAGCGTAGTTCATGGAAAGAAACATGAAATATATTTATATCTCGAGAAATACTCAACGCACAAACACCGGACAAATACCAGCATGTAGCCAAGAGCCTGTAGATTCTACTGATGCTAATATGGTGGAGACTTCAACTTGTTTGGAGACAACACAGCAAGAAATGACAAATTTCACCGTCCGATATCGATCGAATCGGACTGGTCCATGTTCAGCTGCGCCCCTGAGTGTTCAAAGCAGCTACCGCTACCAAAATATATTGCGAATTGGGGAGGCTTGGGGCATCGTATCAATGCTAAAATCTCTCCAAAAGCAGCTTCAGAGAAGGCACAAACAACAGTGTCTGAAAATACATACACTTTTCCGAATATTGATGTTTTTCGGACGGTCATTTTATCGCTTCTAGCGCCAACAGGAAACAATGCGCGGGCGTCATTTTTGGTACACCAGGTACCACGTACCTCAGCTACAGTCTTGTGGTATCGCCGAATGTTTACGCAGTTTTCCCTCCGCGTTTGAGTGTCCGAATTTACCTGTCGTCCGATGATTGCTAACTTACTCTACACGTGATTCACAGCACTTCCTCGGAGGTTAAAACGGCGAGATGAGGTCTTTCCCGCACATAAACAGGCTTCCACCAACCACACAGTGCCTCCACAGCTGTGCAAACTGCTTTCTCAATCTTCTCTGCCACTTAAACAGGCCTCCACGTGCTTCACAGTACCTACTCGGAGGTTAAAACGGTAAAGAGGCCTGCACATGCTTCAGAGTATCTACTCGGAGGTTAAAATGGCGTTATCAGGTCTTTCCCGCATATAAGCAGGCTTCCACCAACCTCAGGGCCTCCACACCAATGACAACTGCTTTCTCGATCGTCTCTGGCACTTAAAACAGGCCTACACATTGTTCATAGCACGCCCTCGGCGGTTAAAGCAGCTTTATCCGGGCTTCTCGAACGTAAACTGGCTTGCACCAACCTCACACGGCCTACACAGCGGTGAACACTGCTTTCTCGATCATTTCTGGCACTTAAACAGGCCTACACGTGCTTCACAAGGCCTCCTCAGCGGTGACAACTGCCTTCTCCATCTTCCCTGGCACATAAACAGGCCTACACGTGGTTCATAGCACGCTCTCGGAGGTTAAAACTGCTTTATCAGGATTTCCCGAACATGAACAGGCTTGAACCAACCTCACACGACCAGCACAGCAGTGTAAACTGCTTTCTCGATCATGTCTGCCACTTAAAATTGTCTGCACGTCTTTCACTGTACCTCCTCGGTGGTTAAAACGTCGTTATCAGGTCTTTCCCGCACATAAACAAGGCTCCCACCACCCACACAGGGCCTGCAGAGCGGTGAAAACTGCTTTATCGATCATCTCTGGTATATAACAGGCCTCCACGTGCTTCACAGCACCTCCTCGGAGGTTAAAACGGCGTTAAACTGTCTTGCACCAACCTCACAGGGCCTCGACAGCGGTGAAAACTGCTTTTTCGATCTTGCCTGGCACTTAAAAAAAAGCCTTACACGTGCTTCACAGCACCTCCTCGCAGGTGAAAATGGCGTTATCAGATCTTTCCCGCACATAGACAGGTTTCCACCAACCACACAGGGCCTCCACAGCGGTGAAAACTGCTTTCTTGATCTTCTCTAGCACTTGAACAGGCCTGCACGTCCTTCACCGTACCTCATTGGAGGTTAAAACGGCGTTATCAGGTCTTCCGCGCACATAAACAAGCTTGAGCTAAGTTCACACGGCCAGCATAGCGGTGAAAACTGCTTTCTCGATCATCTCTGGCACTTGAACAGGCCTGCACGTGCTTCACACTACATCCTTGGAGTTTAAAACGGCGTTATCAGGTCTTTCCCGCACATAAACAGGCTGGCACGAGCTTCACAGGACCACATAAGTGGAGAAAACTGCTTTCTCGATATTCCTTGGCACTTCAACAGGACTACACGTGTTTCACATTACCTCCTCGGAGGTTAAAACTGTTTTCATAGGATTTCCAGCAGATAAACATGCTTGCAATAAGCTCACACGGCCACCACTGCGGTGAAACCTGCTTTCTCAATCATCACTGGCACTTAAATAGGCCTGCACAGGCTTCACATTACACACTCGGAGGTTAAAACGGCGTTATCAGGTCTTTCCCACATATAAACAGGCTCCCACAAGCCACACAGGGCCTACAAATCAGTGAAAACTGCTTTCTCGATTCCCTCTGGCATTTAAACAAACCTAGACGTGATCCACAGCACTTCTTCGGAGGTTAAAACTGAAATATCGGGATTTCAAGCACATACAAAGGCTTGGACCAGCCTCATAGGACCTCCAAAGTGTTGAAAACTGACTTCAAGATCGTCCATGGCACTTAAACAGGCCTCCACGTGCTTCACAGTACCTCCTAGGAGGTTAAAACGGCGTTATCAGGTCTTTCCAGCACATAAACAGGGTTGCACAAACCTCACAGGGCCTCCACAGCGGTGAAAACTGCTTTCTCGATCTTCTGTGCAACTTAAACAGGACTGCACGTGTTTCACAGTACCTACTCGGAGACTAAAACGGCGTTATCAGAAATTTCCCGCAAAAAACAGGCTTGCACCAATCTCACAGGGCCTCCAAAGTGGTGAAAACTGCTTTCTCGATCCTCCCTGTCACTTAAATAAGCCTTAAACGTGCTTCACAGCACTTCTTCGCAGGTTATAACTGCGCTATCAGGTCTTTCCCGCACATAAACAGCCTTCCACCAACCACACAGGGCCTCCACAACAGTGAAAACTGCTTTCTCGCTCTTCTTTGCCACCTGACCAGGCATGCACGTGCTTCACAGTACCTCCTTGGAGGTTAAAACGGCGTTATCAGGTCTATCGCACACATAAAGTAGATTGCACTAAGCTCAAACGGCCAGCACAACGGTGAAAACTGCTTCCTGGATCACCTCTGGCACTTAAACAGGACACCACGTGCTTCCCAGCACCTCCTAGGAGGTTAAAACGGTGGTATCAGGTCTTTCCAGCACATAAACAGGCTTCCACCTCACACACAGGGCTTCCACAGCGGTGAAAACCGCTTTCTCGATCTTGTCTGCCACTTAAACAGGCCAGCACGTGCTTCAGAGTACCTATTCGGAGGTTAAAACTGAGTTATCAGGTCTTTCCCGCATATAAACAGGCTTGCACCAACCTCACAGGGCCTCCACAGCGGTGAAAACTGCTTTCTTGACCTTCTCTGGCACCTAAACAGGCTTGCACGTGCTTCACAGTACTACCTTGGAGGTTAATACGTCGTTATCAGGTCTTTCCCGCACATAAACAGGCTTCCACCAACCACACAGGGCCTCCACAGCATTGCAAACTGCTTTCTCGATCTTCTTTGTCACTTAAAGAGGCCTCCACGTGCTTCACAGTGCCTACTCGGAGGCTAAAACGGCGTTATCAGGCCTTTCCCGCCTATAAACAGGCTTCCACCAACAACACAGGGCCTCCACAGCGGTGCAAACTGCTTTCTCGATCTTCTCTGCCACTTAAACAGGCCTACACGCGCTGCAACAGTACCTACTCGGAGGTTAAAACGGGGTTATCAGGCCTTTCCCGCACATAAACAGTCTTGCATCAGCCTCACAGGGCCTCCAAACCGGTGCAAACTGCTTTCTCGATCCTGTCTGGCAGTTAAACAGGCCTAGATGTGATCCACAGCACTTCTTCGGAGGTTAAAACGGCGTTGTCCGCAAATAAACAGGCTTGCACCAACCTCACAGGGCCTCCACAAAGGTGAAAACTGCTTTCTCGATCCTACCTGGCACTTTAACAGGCCTACACATGGTTCATAGCACGCTCTCGGAGGTTAAAACTGCTTTATCAGGATTTCCGGAACATAAACAGGCTTGAACCAACCTCACACGACCAGCACAGCGGTGAACAGTGCTTTCTCGATCATCTCTGGCACTTAAACAGGCCTGAAAGTGCTTTCCAGCACCTCCTAGGAGGTTAAAACGGCGTTATCAAGTCATTCTCACATATAAACAGGCTTTCACCAACCACACACAGCCTCCACAGCGGTGAAAACTGCTTTCTCGATCACCTCTGCCACTTAAAAAGGCCTGCACGTCTTTCACAGTACCTCCTCAGAGGTTAAAACAGCGTTATCAGGTCTTTCCCGCACATAAACAGGCTCCCACCACCCACACAGGGCCTCAAGAGCGGTGAAAACTGCTTTATCGATCATCTATGTCATATAACAGGCCTTCACGTGCTTCACAGCTCCGCCTCGGAGGTTAAAACGGCGTTATCAGATCTTTCCTGCACAGAAACAGGCTTGCACCAACCTCACAGTGCCTCCAAAGCGGTGAAAACTTCTTTCTCGATCCAGTCTGACATTTAAACAGGCCTAGACGAGATCCACAGCACTTCTTCGGAGGTTAAAACGGCGTTGTCCGCAAATAAACAGGCTTGCACCAACCTCACAGGGCCTCCACAAAGGTGAAAACTGCTTTCTCGATCCTACCTGGCACTTTAACAGGCCTACACATGGTTCATAGCACGCTCTCGGAGGTTAAAACTGCTTTATCAGGATTTCCGGAACATAAACAGGCTTGAACCAACCTCACACGACCAGCACAGCGGTGAACAGTGCTTTCTCGATCATCTCTAGCACTTAAACAGGCCTGCAAGTGCATTCCAGCACTTCCTAGGAGGTTAAAACGGCGTTATCAAGTCATTCCCACATATAAACAGGCTTCCACCAACCACACACGGCCTCCACAGCGGTGAAAACTGCTTTCTCGATCACCTCTGCCACTTAAAAAGGCCTGCACGTCTTTCACAGTACCTCCTCAGAGGTTAAAACGGCGTTATCAGGTCTTTCCCGCACATAAACAGGCTCCCACCACCCACACAAGGCCTCCAGAGCGGTGAAAACTGCTTTATCGATCATCTATGTCATATAACAGGCCTTCACGTGCTTCACAGCTCCGCCTCGGAGGTTAAAACGGCGTTATCAGATCTTTCCTGCACATAAACAGGCTTGCACCAACCTCACAGGGCCTCGACAGCGGTGAAAACTGCTTTCTCGATCCTCCCTGGCACTTAAACAAGTATACACGTGATTCACAGCACTTCGTCGGAGGTTAAAACGGCGTTATCAGGTCTTTCCCGCTCATAAAAAGGCTTCCACCAACCACACACGGCCTCCACAGCTGTGCAAACTGCTTTCTCGATCTTCTCTGCCACTTAAACAGGCCTCCACGTGCTTCACTGTACCTACTCGGAGGTGAAAACGGCGTTATCAGGCCATTCCCGCACATAAACAGTCTTGCACAAACCTCACAGGGCCTCCAAAGCGGTGAAAACTTCTTTCTCGATCCAGTCTGACGTTTAAACAGGCCTAGACGAGATCCACAGCACTTCTTCGGAGGTTAAAACGGCGTAATTCGCAAATAAACAGGATTGCACCTACCTCACAGGGCCTCCACAACGGTGAAAACTGCTTTCTCGATCCTCCCTGGCACTTAAACAGGCCTACACATGGTTCAAAGCACGCTCTCGGAGGTTAAAACTGCTTTATCAGGATTTCCCGAACATAAACAGACTTGAACCAACTTCACACGACCAGCATAGCGGTGAACACTGCTTTCTCGATCATCTCTGGCACTTAAACAGGCCTGCAGGTGTTTTCCAGCACCTCCTAGGAGGTTAAAACGGCGTTATCAGGTCATTCCCGCATATAAACAGGCTTCCACCAACCATATACGGCCTCCACAGCGGTGAAAACTGCTTTCTCGATTATCTCTGCCACGTAAAAAGGCTTGCACGCCTTGCACAGCACCTCCTAGGAGATTAAAACGGCGTTATCAGGTCTTTCCCGCACATAAACAGCTCCCACCACCCACACAGGGCCTCCAGAGCGGTGAAAACTGCTTTATCGATCATCTCTGGCATATAACAGGCCTCCACGTGCTTCACAGCACCTCCTCGAAGGTTAAAACGGCGTTATCAGATCTTTCCCGCACATAAACAGGCTTGCACCAACCTCACAGGGCCTCGACAGCGGTGAAAACTGCTTGCTCGATCATCCCTGGCACTTAAACAAGTATACACGTGATTCACAGCACTTCCTCGGTGGTTAAAACGGCGTTATCACGTCTTTCCCGCACATAAACAGGCTCCCACCACCCACACAGGACTTCCAGAGCGGTGAAAACTGCTTTATCGATCATCTATGTCATATAACAGGCCTCCACGTGCTTCACAGCACCTCCTCGGAGGTTAAAACGGCGTTATCAGATCTTTCCCGCACATAAACAGGCTTGCACCAACCTCACAGGGCCTCAACAGCGGTGAAAACTGCTTGCTCGATCATCCCTGGCACTTAAACAAGTATACACGTGATTCACAGCACTTCCTCGGTGGTTAAAACGGCGTTATCACGTCTTTCCCGCACATAAACAGGCTCCCACCATCCACACAGGACCTCCAGAGCGGTGAAAACTGCTTTATCGATCATCTATGTCATATAACAGGCCTTCACGTGCTTCACAGCTCCGCCTCGGAGGTTAAAACGGCGTTGTCACGTTTTCCCGCACATAAACAGGCTCCCACCACCCACACAGGACCTCCAGAGCGGTGAAAACTGCTTTATCGATCATCTGTGGCATATAACAGGCCTCCACGTGCTCCACAGCACCTCCTCGGAGGTTAAAACGGCGTTATCAGATCTTTCCCGCACATAAACAGGCTTGCACCAAACTCACAGGGCCGCGACAGCGGTGAAAACTGCTTTTTCTATCTTCCTGGCACTTAAACAGGCCTACACAAGTTTCACAGCACCTCCTCGGAGGTTAAAACTGCATTATCTGGATTTCCCGCACATAAATAGGCTTGCACCAGCCTCACAGGACCTCAAAAGTGGTGAAAACTGCCTTCTCGATCGTCCTTGGCTCTTAAATAGACCTACACGTGCTTCACAGGGCCTCCACAGCGGTGAAAACTGCCTTCTCCATCTTCCCTGGCACTTAAACAGGCCTACACGGAAGTAAGACCATGTAAGAACAGCCTATGGCTGAATGGCCATTAAAGTTTCACTTCACTTCACTTCACTTCCCAGCACTTCCTCGGAGGTTAAAACGGTGTTGTCAGGTCTTCCCCGCACATAAACAGGGTTACACGAGCTTCACAGGACCACCACGGTGGAGAAAACTGCTTTCTCGACATTCCCTGGCACTTCAACAGGACTACAAGTGCTTCATACTATCTCCTCGGAGGTTAAAACTGCTTTCACAGGATTTTCAGCACATAAACATGCCTGCACTAAGCTCACAGGGCCTCCACAGCGGTGAAACCTGCCTTCTCCATATTCCCTTGCACTTAAACAGGCCTACACGTGCTTCACAGGGCCTCCACAGCGGTGAAAACTGCCTTCTCCATGTTCATTGGCACTTAAACAGGCCTACACGCAAGTATGACCACGTAAGAACAGCCTCTGGCTGAATGGCTATTAAAGTTTCACTTCACTTCACTTCACTTCACAGCACTCCCCGGAGGTTTAAACGGCGTTATCAGGTCTTTCCCGCACATAAACAGGCTTGCACCAACCTCACAGGGCTTCCACAGTGGTGAAAACTGCTTTCTCGACCCCCTCTGCCACTTAAACAGGCCTGCATGTGCTTCAGAGTACCTACTCGGAGGTTAAAACGGCGTTATCAGGTCTTTCCCGCATATAAGCAGGCTTCCACCAACCTCACAGGGCCTCCACACCAATGACAACTGCTTTCTCGATCGTATCTGGCACTTAAAACAGGCTTACACGTGGTTCATAGCACGCCGTCGGAGGTTAAAACTGCTTTATACGGACTTCCCGAACATAAACTGGCTTGCACCAACCTCACACGGCATACACAGCGGTGAACACTGCTTTCTCCATCATCTCTGGCACATAAACAGGCCTACACGTGCTTCACAGGGCCTCACAGCGGTAAAAACCGCTTTCTCCATCTTCCCTGGCACTTAAACAGGCCTACATATGGTTCGTAGCACACTCTCGGAGGTTAAAACTGCTTTATCAGGATTTCCGGAACATAAACAGGCTTCAACCAACCTCACACGACCAGCACAGCGCTGAACGCTGCCTTCTCGATCATCTCTGGCACTTAAACAGGCCTGCACGTGCTTCCCAGCATCTCTTAGGAGGTTAAAACAGCGTTATCAGGTCATTCCCGCATATAAGCAGGCTTCCACCAACCTCACAGGGCCTCCACACCAATGACAATTGCTTTCTCGACCGTCTCTGGCACTTAAAACAGGCCTACACATGGTTCATAGCACGCCCTCAGAGGTTAAAACTGCTTTATCCGGACTTCCCGAACATAAATTGGCTTGCACCAACCTCACACGGCCTACATAGCGGTGAACACTACTTTCTCGATCATCTCTGGCACTTAAACAGGCCTCCACGTGCTTCCCAGCACCTCCTGGGAGGTTAAAACAGCGTTATCAGGTCTTTCCAGCACATAAACAGGCTTCCGCCTCCCACACAGGGCTTCCACAGCGGTGAAAACCGCTTTCTCGATCTTCTCTGCCACTTAAACAGGCCTGCACGTGCTTCAGAGTACCTACCAGGAGGTTAAAACGGCGTTATCAGCATATAAACCGGCTTGTACCAACCTCAAAAGGCCTCCACAGCTGTGCAAACTGCTTTCTCGATCTTCTCTGCCACTTAAACAGGCCTCCACGTGCTTCACAGTACCTACTCGGAGGTTAAAACGGCGTTATCAGGCCTTTCCCGCCTATAAATAGGCTTCCACCAACAACAGAGGGCCTCCACAGCGGTGCAAACAGCTTTCTCGATTTTCTCTGCCACTTAAACGGTCCTCCACGTGCTGCACAGCATCTACTTGGAGGTTAAAACGGCGTTATCAGTCCTTTCCCGCACATAAACAGGCTTGCACCAACCTCACAGGGCCTCCACAACGGTGAAAACTGCTTTCTCGATCCACCCTTGCACCTAAACAAGTCGACACGTGCTTCACAGCACTTCCTCGGATGTTAAAATGGCGTTATCAGGTCTTTCACGCACATAAACCGGCTTGCACCAACCTCACAGGGCCTCCAAACCGGTGAAAACTGCTTTCTCCATCGTGTCTGGCATTTAAACAGGCCTAGACGTGATCCACAGCACTTCTTCGAAGGTTAAAACGGCGTTATCAAGTCTTTCCCGCACATAAACAGCAATACACCTACCACACAGGGTCACGGAAGCGGTGAAAGCGGCTTTGTCGATCTTCTCTGCCACTTAAACACGCCTGCACGTGCTTCACTGAACCTACACGGATGTTAAAACGGCGTTATCAGGCCTTTCCTGCACATAAACAGGCTTGCACCAACCTCACAGGGCTTCCACAGTGGTGAAAACTGCTTTCTCGATCTTCTCTGCAACATAAACAGTCTTACTCGGAGATTAAAACGGCGTTATCAGGAATTTCCCGCATAAAAACAGGCTTGCACCAATCTCACAGGGCCTCCACAGCGGTGAAAACTGCTTTGTCGATCCTCCCTGGCACTTAAACAAGCCATACACGTGCTTCACAGCACTTCCTCTCAAGTTAAAACGGCGCTATCAGGTCTTTCCCGCACATAAACAGGATTCCACCAACCACACAGGGCCTCCACAACGGTGAAAACTGCTTTATCACTCTTTTTTCCACCTGAACAGGCCTGCACGTGCTTCACAGTACCTCCTTGGAGGTTAAAACGGCGTTACCAAGTCTTTCGCGCATATAAACAAGCTTGAACTAAACTCAAAAGGCCACCACACCGGTGAAAACTGCTTTCACGATCATCTCTGGCACTTAAACAGGCCTCCACGTGCTTGCCAGTACCTCCTAGGAAGTTAAAACGGCGTTATCAGGTCTTTCCCGCACATAAACAGGTTTCCACCTCCCACACAGGGCTTCCACAGCGGTGAAAACCGCTTTCTCGATCTTCTCTGCCACTTAAACAGGCCTGCACGTGCTTCAGAGTACCTACTAGGAGGTTAAAACGGCGTTATCAGCATACAAACAGGCTTGCACCAACCTCACAGGGCCTCCAAAGTGGTGAAAACTGCTTTCTCCATCCTCTCTGGCACTTAAACAAGCATACACGTGATTCACAGCACCTCCTCGGAGGTTGAAACGGCCCTATCAGGTCTTTCCAACACATAAACAAGCTTCCACCAAACACACAGGGCCTCCACACGTGATCCATAGCACCTCCTCGAAGGTTGAAAAGGCCCTATCAGGACTTTACCACACATAAACAGGCTTCCACCAAACACACAGGGCCTCCACAACGGTGAAAGCTGTTTTCTCGCTCTTCTTTGCCACTTAAACAGCCTTCACGTGCTTCACAGTACCTACTCGGAGGTTAAAACGGAATTATCAGGTCTTTCCCGCATATAAACAGGCTTGCACCAAACACACAGGGCCTCCACAGCGGTGAAAACTGCTTTCTTGATCTTCTCTGGCACCTGAACAGGCCTGCACGTGCTTCACAGTACTTCCTTGGAGGTTAAACCGGCGTTATCAGGTCTTTCGAACACATAAACAAGCTTGCACTAAGCTCAAACGGCCAGCACAACGGTGAAAACTGCTTCCTCGATCATCTCTGGCACTTAAACAGGCCTCCACGAATCTCCCAGCACCTCCTAGGAGGTTAAAACGGGGTTATCAGGTCTTTCCCGCACATAAACAGGCTTCCACCAACCACACAGGGCCTCCACAGCGGTGCAAACTGCTTTCTCGATCTTCTTTGCCACTTAAACAGGCTTCCACGTGCTCACAGTACCTCCTTGGAGGTTAAAACGGCGTTATGAGGCCTTTTCCGCCTATAAACAGGCTTCCACCAACAACACAGGGCCTCCACAGCGGTGCAAACTGCTTTCTCGATCTTCTCTGCCACTTAAAGAGGCCTGCACGTGCTGCACACTACCTACTCGGAGGTTAAAACGGCGTTACCAGGCCTTTCCCGCACATAAACAGGCTTGCACCAACCTCACAGGGTCTCCACAACGGTGAAAACTGCATTCTCGATCCTCCCTGGTACTTAAATAAGCCGACACATGCTTCACAGCACTTCCTCGGAGGTTAAAACGGCGTTATCAGGTCATTCCCGCACATAAACAAGCTTCCACCAACCACACAGGGCCTTCACAGCTGTGCAAACTGCTTTCTCGATCTTCTCTGCCACTTAAACAGGCCTCCACGTGCTTCACACTACCTACTCGGAGGGTAAAACGGAGTTATCAGGCCTTTCCGGCTTATAAACAGGCTTGCACCAACCTCACAGTGCCTCCAAAGCGGTGAAACCTGCCTTCTCCATCTCCCTGGGACTTAAACAGGCCTACACGTTTTTTCACAGGGCCTCCACAGCGGTGAAAACTGCCTTCTCCATCTTCCCTGGCACTTAACCCTTTACCAACCAATGACGCCATATGGTGTCGTCAGACTTTGGCCGCATGTTATCAGTTGGCGCAATCCGTTTTGAAGATGAGCTCTGCGCTAGCAGAAAGGGTGGGACAGGGGGAGGTGGGTGGGTGCACCGCTCTGGCTGACAGTGCATGGCGGCGGTTGCAGCTGCCTGTAGAAAAGCCTTGGTCAATGCCGGGTGGGCCATTTGTCTGCTTTCTTGCACAAACGGGCGTAGAAAACGCTCCTTTCACCGTGTAGGCACTCCATTTCTGGCATTTTAGGCAGCTTTTAGTCTGGAGGAGCGTTCTCTGGTTGGAGGGCCCTGACTATTGAACGCTCGCTAATGAGTGGGTGTGTCCAAGGTCATGAACCTACAGAGAATGTGTCAATAAAGCTTTGAGTCAAGTTTCCAGTGCTAGCTCCAAGCAGAAGTGAAAATACGGACCATGGAAGGTATCCATAGCCTAATAAACACTTCCAGTAAATAGCCTACGGTTGTTAAAGAGTTAAACAGGCCTACACGTAAGTATGACCACGTAAGAACAGCCTCTGGCTGAATGGCCATTAAAGTTTCACTTCACTCCACTTCACTTCACAGCACTCCTCGGAGGTTAAAACGGCGTTATCAGGACTTTCCCGCACATAAACAGGCTTGCACCAACCTCACAGGTCATCCACAGTGGTGAAAACTGCTTTCTCGACCTTCTCTGCCACTTAAACAGGCCTGCACGTGCTTCAGAGTACCTACTCGGATGTTAAAACGGCGTTATCAGGTCTTTCCCGCATATAAGCAGGCTTCCACCAACCTCACAGGGCCTCCACACCAATGACAACTGCTTTCTCGATCGTCTCTGGCACTTAAAACAGGCCTACACATGGTTCATAGCACGCCCTCAGAGGTTAAAACTGCTTTATCCGGACTTCCCGAACATAAACTGGCTTGCACCAACCTCACACGGCCTACACAGTGGTGAACACTGCTTTCTCGATCATCTCTCGTACTTAAACAGGCCTCCACGTGCTTCCCAGCACCTCCTAGGAGGTTGAAACGGCGTTATCAGGTCTTTCCAGCACATAAACTGGTTTCCGCTTCCCACACAGGTCTTCCATAGCGCTGAAAACCGCTTTTACAATCTTCTCTGCCACATAAACAGGCCTGCACGTGCTTCAGAGTACCTACTAGGAGGTTAAAACGGCGTTATCAGCATATAAACCGGCTTGTACCAACCTCAAAAGGCCTCCAAAGCTGTGAAAACTGCTTTCTCGATTCTCCCTGGCACTTAAACAAGCATACACGTGATGCACAGCACTTCCTGAGAGGCTCTGGCTGACAGTGCATGGCGGCGGTTGCAGCTGCCTGTAGAAAAGCCTTGGTCAATGCCGGGTTGGCCATTTGTCTCCTTTCTTGCACAAACGTGCGTAGAAAACGCTCCTTTCACCGTGTAGGCACTTCATTTCTGGCATTTTAGGCAGCGTTTAGTCTGGAGGAGCGTTCTCTGGTTGGAGGGCCCTGACTATTGAACGCTCGCTAATGAGTGGGTGCGTCCAAGGTCATGAACCTACAGAGAATGTGTCAATAAAGCTTTGAGTCAAGTTTCCAGTGCTAGCTCCAAGCAGAAGTGAAAATACGGACCATGGAAGGTATCCATAGCCTAATAAACACTTCCAGTAAATAGCCTACGGTTGTTAAAGAGTTAAACAGGCCTACACGTAGGTATGACCACGTAAGAACAGCCTCTGGCTGAATGGCCATTAAAGTTTCACTTCACTCCACTTCACTTCACAGTACCTACACGGTGGTTAAAACGGCGTTATCACGCCTTTCCCGCCTATAAACAGGCTTCCACCAACAACACATTTCCTCCACAGCGGTGCAAACTGCTTTCTCGATCTTCTCTGCCACTTAAGAAGGCCTCCACGCGCTTCACTGTCCCCACTCGGAGGTTAAAACGGCGTTATCAGGCCTTTCCCGCACATAAACAGGCTTGCACCAACCTCACAGGGCCTCAACAACGGTGAAAACTGCTTTCTCGATGCTCCCTGGCACTTAAACAACCATACACGTGATTCACAGCACTTCCTCGCAGGTTAAAACGGCGCTATCAGGTCTTTCCCGCACATAAACAGCCTTCCACCAACCACACAGGGCTTCCACAACGGTGAAAACTGGTTTCTCGCTCTTCTTTGCCACTTAAACAGCCTTCACGTGCTTCACCGTATCTACTCGGAGTTTAAAATGGAGTTATCAAGTCTTTCCCGCATATAAACAGGCTTGCACAAACCTCACAGGGACTCCATAGCGGTGAAAACTGCTTTCTTGATCTTCTCTGGCACATGAACAGACCTGCACGTGCTTCACAGTACCTCCTTGGAGGTTAAAACGGTGTTATCAGGCCTTTCCCGCCTATAAACAGGCTTCCACCAACAACACAGGGCCTCCACAGCGGTGCAAACTGCTTTCTCGATCTTCTCTGCCACTTAAACAGGTCTCCACCCGCTTCACAGTACCTACTCGGAGGTTAAAACGGCGTTATCAGGCCTTTCCCGCACATAAACAGGCTTGCACCAACCTCACAGGGCCTCCACATCGTTGAAAACTACTTTCCCGATCCTCCCTGGCACTTAAACAAGCATACACGTAATACACAGCACTTCCTCGGCGGTTAAAACGGCGCTATCAGGTCTTTCCCGCACATAAACAGGCTTCCACCAACCACACAGGGCCTCCACAGCTGTGCAAACTGCTTTCTCGATCTTCTCTGCCAGTTAAACAGGCCTCCACGTGCTTCACAGTATCTACTCGGAGGTTGAAATGGCGTTGTCAGGCCTTTCCCGCCTATAAACAGGCTTCCACCAACAACACAGGGCCTGCACAGCGGTGCAAACTGCTTTCTCGATCTTCTCTACCACTTAAACAGGCCTCCATATGCTGCACAGTACCTACTCGGAGGTTAAAACGGGGTTATCAGGCATTTCCCCCACATAAACAGGCTTGCACCAACCTCACAGGGCCTCGAAAGCGGTGAAAACGGGTTTCTCGATCCTGTCTGGCATTTAAACAATCCTAGACGTGATCCACAGCACTTCTTCGGAGGTTAAAACGGAGTTATCAGGTCTTTCCCGCACATAAACAGGCTTACACCTACCACACAGGGCCTCCACGGCGGTGAAAACTGCTTTCTCGATCTTCTCTGCGACTTAAACAGGCCTGCACGTGCTTCACCGAACCAACACGGAGGATAAAACGGCGTTATCAGGTCTTTCCCGCACATAAATAGGCTTGCACCAACCTCACAGGGCCTCCACAACGGTGAAAACTGCTTTCTCGATCCTCCCTGGCACTGAAACAAGCCGACACGTGCTTCACAGCTCTTCTTCGGAGGTTAAAACGACGTTATCAGGTCTTTCCTTCATATAAACGTGCTTGTGCCAATCTCACAGGGCCTCCAAAGCGGTGAAAACTGCTTTCTATATCCCCTCTGGCATTTAAACGAGCCTAAACATGATCCACAGCACTTCTTCAGAGGTTAAAAGGGCATTATCAGGTCTTTCCCGCACATAAACAGGCTTCCACCAACCACACAGGGCCTCCACAGCGGTGAAAACTGCTTTCTTGATCTTCTCTGGCACTTAAACAGGCCTGTACGCGCTTCACAGTACCTCCACAGAGGTTAATACGCCGTAATCTGGTCTTTTCCGCATATAAACAGGATTGCACCAACCTCACAGGGCTTCCACAGTGGTGAAAACTGCTTTCTTGATCTTCTCTGGCACTTAAACAGGCCTGTACGTGCTTCACAGTACCTCCACAGGGGTTAAAACAGCGTTATCTGGACTTTTCCGCACATAAACAGGATTGCACCAACCTCACAGGGCTTCCACAGTGGTGAAAACTGCTTTATCGATCTCGCTGCCACTTAAACAGGCCTACACTTGGTTCAAAGCACGCCCTAGGAGGTTAAACCGGCGTTATCAAGTCTTTCCAGCACATAAACAGGCTTGCACAAACGCCTCACTGGGCCTCCACAGCGGTGAAAACTGCTTTCTCGATCTTCTCTGCAACTTCAACAGGCCTGCACGTGTTTCACAGTACCTACTCAGAGATTAAAGCAGCGTTATCAGGAATTTCCCGCATAAAAACAGGCTTGCACCAATCTCACAGGGCCTCCGTAGCAGTGAAAACTGCTTTCTCGATCCTCCCTGGCACTTAAACAAGCCTTACACGTGCTTCACAGTACCTACTCGGAGGTTAAAACGGAGTTATCAGGTCTTTCCCGCATATTAACAGGCTTGCACCAACCTCACAGGGCCTCCACAGCGGTGAAAACTACTTTCCTGATCTTCTCTGGCACCTGAACTGGCCTGCACGTGCTTCACAGTACATCCTTGGAGGTTAAAACGGCGTTATCAGGTCTTTCGAACACATAAACAAGCTTGCACTAAGCTCACACGGCCAGCACAACGGTGAAAACTGCTTCGTCGATCATCTCTGCCACTTAAACCAGCCTCCACGTACCTCCCAGCATCTCCTAGGAAGTTAAAACGGGGTTATCAGGTCTTTCCCGCACATAAACAGGCTTCCACCAACCACACAGGGTCTCCACAGAGGTGCAAACTGCTTTCTCGATCTTCTCTGCCACTTAAACAGGCCTCCATGTGCTTCACATTACCTACTCGGAGGTTAAAACGGCGTTGTCAGGCCTTTCCCGCCTATAAACAGGCTTGCGCCAACATCACAGGGCCTCCAAAGCGGTAAAAACTGCTTTCTCGATCTTCCCTTGCACTTAAACAAGTATACACGTGATTCACAGCACTTCCTCGGAGGTTAAAACGACGTTATCAGGCTTTTCCCGTACATAAACAGGCTTCCACCAACCACACAGGGCCTCCACAGCTGTACAAACTGCTTTCTCGAACTTCTCTGCCACTTAACCAGGCCTCCACGTGCTTCACAGTACCTACTCGGAGGTTAAAACGGCGTTATCAGGCCTTTCCCGCCTATAAATAGGCCTCCACCAACAACACAGGGCCTCCACAGCGGAGCAAACTGCTTTCTCGATCTTCACTGCCACTTAAACAGGCCTCCACCTGCTGCACAGCACCTACTCGGAGGTTAAAACGGCGTTAACACCTACCAACACTACACATCTCTGATAAGCTCAGAAAAGCCATACCAAACCCACCCCTGGTAGCCTACAGGAGACCACCCAACCTGCGAGATCTCCTGGTTCGAGCAGTGGTAAAAACACCAACCCCACCCACCGTTGGAGACAATGCCCCCTGCGGCAGCAGACGATGCAAGACCTGCCAGCTAATAAAACACACCAACACTTTTACCAGTAATACCACGGGCAGGAGATACACCATCAGGAACCAATTTACATGTAAAACAAAAAACATCGTGTACATGACCAGCTGCAACAAGTGTAACAAGCAATATGTGGGAGAGACAGAAAATGCCCTGCACATCAGGATGAATGGCCACCGGTCCGACATCACAACAAAGAAACTGGACAAACCGGTGGCCGCACACTTCAACCAGCCAGACCACTCCTATGAAGATCTGAGGGTGATGGGGATAGAGAAGATAGAAGATCATAACAACAGCAGGAAACGGAGGAAGCTGAGGGAACGATATTGGATCTTCGAGCTCAGAACACTGACGCCCGAGGGACTCAACATCGAGGACTAACAGACGCCGCGTCTGGACGCTAACACCATGCGTCCGGACGCTAACAACATTGCGTCGGAACGCCAGACTCTTAGAGATTTAGTATAAAAAGAACTCCACTTGTGTTATTTGTACCTTGTATTTGACCAGTGTCCCAGTTGTTGTATGCCTGAAGAAGGTCCGGATCGGACTGAAACGTAGCAAGAAAAGTTTGACCAATGTAATAGCGAAGTACTTCACTGCCACTTAAACAGGCCTGCACGTGATTCACAGAACCTACACGGATGTTAAAACGGCGTTATCAGGCCTTTCCCGCACAAAAACAGGCTTGCACAAACGCCTCACAGGGCCACCACAGCGGTGAAAACTGCTTTCTCGATCTTCACTGCAACTTAAACAGGCCTGCACGTGTTTCTCAGTACCTACTCGGAGATTAAAACGGCGTTATCAGGAATTTCCCGCATAAAAACAGGCTTGTACTAATCTCACAGGGCCTCCACAGTGGTGAAAACTGCTTATCGATCTTCCCTTGCACTTAAACAGGCCTACACATGGTTCAAAGCACGCCCTAGGAGGTTAAAACGGCGTTATCAGGTCTTTCCAGCACATAAACAGGCTTGCACAAACGCCTCACAGGGCCACCACAGCGGTGAAAACTGCTTTCTCGATCTTCTCTGCAACTTAAACAGGCATGCACGTGTTTCACAGTACCTACTCGGAGATTAAAACAGCGTTATCAGGAATTTCCCGCATAAAAACAGGCTTGTACCAATCTCACAGGGCCTCCACAGTGGTGAAAACTGCTTATCGATCTTCCCTTGCACTTAAACAGGCCCACACATGGTTCAAAGCACGCCCTAGGAGGTTAAAACGGCGTTATCAGGTCTTTCCAGCACATAAACAGGCTTGCACAAACGCCTCACAGGGCCACCACAGCGGTGAAAACTGCTTTCTCGATCTTCTCTGCCACTTAAACAGGCCTGCACGCGCTTCACAGTACCTACTCGGAGGTTAAAACGGCGTTATCAGGCCTTTCCCGCACATAAACAGGCTTGCACCAACATCACAGGGCCTCCACAACGGTGAAAACTGCTTTCCCGATCCTCCCTGGCACTTAAACAAGCATACACGTGATTCACAGCACTTCCTCGGTGGTTAAAACGGCGCTATCAGGTCTTTCCCGCACATAAACAGGCTTCCACCAACCACACAGGGCCTCCACAACGGTGAAAACTGCTTTCTCGCTCTTCTTTGCCACCTGAACAGGCCTGCACGTGCTTCACAGTACCTCCTTGCAGGTTAAAACGGCGTTATCAGGTCTTTCCAGCACATAAACAGGCTTACACAAACGCTTCACAGGGCCTCCACAGCAGTGAAAACTGCTTTCTCGACCTACTCTGCAACTTAAACAGGCCTGCACGTGTTTCACAGTACCTACTCGGAGATTAAAACGGCGTTATCAGGAATTTCCCGGATAAAAACAAGCTTGCACCAATCTCACAGGGCCTCCACAGCGGTGAAAACTGCTTTCTCGATCCTCCCTGGCACTTAAACAAACCTTACACGTGCTTCACAACACTTCCTCGCAGGTTAAAACGGCGTTATCAGGTCTTTCCCGCATATAAACAGGCTTCCACCTCCCACACAGGGCTTCCACAGCAGTGAAAACCGCTTTCTCGATCTCCTTTGCCACTTAAAAAGCCTTCACGTGCTTCACAGTACCTACTCGGAGGTTTAAACGGAGTTATCAGGTCTTTCCCGCATATTAACAGGCTTGCACCAACCTCACAGGGCCTCCACAGCGGTGAAAACTGCTTTCTTGATCTTCTCTGGCACCTGAACAGGCCTGCACGTGCTTCACAGTACCTCCTTGGAGGTTAAAACGGCGTTATCAGGTCTTTCGAACACATAAACAAGCTTGCACTAAGCTGACACGGCCAGCACAACGGTGAAAACTGCTTCCTCGATCATCTCTCGCACTTAAACAGGCCTCCACGTACCTCCCAGCACCTCCTAGGAGGTTAAAACGGGGTTATCAGCTCTTTCCCGCACATAAACAGGCTTCCACCAACCACATAGGGCCTCCACAGCGGTACAAACTGCTTTCTCGATCTTCTCTGCCACTTAAACAGGCTTCCACGTGCTTCACAGTACCTCCTTGGAGGTTAAAACGGTGTTATCAGGCCTTTCTCGCACATAAACAGGCTTGCACCAACCTCACAGGGCCTCTACAAGGGTGAAAACTGCATTGTCGATCCTCCCTGGTACTTAAATAAGATGACACATGCTTCACAGCACTTCCTCGGAGGTTAAAACGACGTTATCAGGTCTTTCCCACACATAAACAAGCTTGCACCAACCTCACAGGGTCTCGACAGCGGTAAAAACTGCTTTTTCGATCTCCCCTGGCACTTAAATAGGCCTACAGAAGCTTCACAGCACCTCCTCGGAGGTTAAAACTGCATTATCTGGATTTCCCGCATATAAACAGGCTTCCACCAACCACACACGGCCTCCACAGCGGTGCAAACTGCTTTCTCGATCTTTTCTGCCACTTAAACAGGCCTCCACGTGCTTCACAGTACACACTCGGAGTTTAAAACGGCGTTATCAGGCCTTTCCGGCTTATAAACAGGCTTGCACCAACCTCACAGTGCCTCCAAAGCGGTGAAACCTGCCTTCTCCATCTCCCTGGGACTTAAGCAGGCCTACACGTTTTTTCACAGGGCCTCCACAGCGTTGAAAACTGCCTTCTCCATCTTCCCTTGCACTTAACCCTTTACCAACCAATGACACCATATGGTGTCGTCAGATTTTGGCCGCATGTTATCAGTTGGCGCAATCCGTTTTGAAGATTGGCTCTGCGCTAGCAGAAAGGGTGGGACAGGGGGAGGTGGGTGGGTGCACCGCTCTGGCTGACAGTGCATGGCGGCGGTTGCAGCTGCCTGTAGAAAAGCCTTGGTCAATGCCGGGTGGGCCATTTGTCTGCTTTCTTGCACAAACGGGCATAGAAAACGCTCCTTTCACCGTGTAGGCACTCCATTTCTGGCATTTTAGGCAGCTTTTAGTCTAGAGGAGCGTTCTCTGGTTGGAGGTCCCTGACTATTGAACGCTCGCTAATGAGTGGGTGTGTCCAAGGTCATGAACCTACAGAGAATGTGTCAATAAAGCTTTGAGTCAAGTTTCCAGTGCTAGCTCCAAGCAGAAGTGAAAATACGGACCATGGAAGGTATCCATAGCCTAATAAACACTTCCAGTAAATAGCCTACGGTTATTAAAGAGTTAAACAAGCCTACACGTAAGTATGACCACGTAAGAACAGCCTCTGGCTGAATGGCCATTAAAGTTTCACTTCACTCCACTTCACTTCACAGCACTCCTCGGAGATTAAAACGGCGTTATCAGGACTTTCCCGCACATAAACAGGCTTGCACCAACCTCACAGGGCATCCACAGTGGTGAAAACTGCTTTCTCGACCTTCTCTGCCACTTAAACAGGCCTGCACGTGCTTCAGAGTACCTACTCGGATGTTAAAACGGCGTTATCAGGTCTTTCCCGCATAAAAGCAGGCTTCCACCAACCTCACAGGGCCTCCACACCAATGACAACTGCTTTCTCGATCGTCTCTGGCACTTAAAACAGGCCTACACATGGTTCATAGTACGCCCTCAGAGGTTAAAACTGCTTTATCCGGACTTCCCGAACATAAACTGGCTTGCACCAACCTCACACGGCCTACACAGCAGTGAACACTGCTTTCTCGATCATCTCTGGTACTTAAACAGGCCACGTGCTTCCCAGCACCTCCTAGGAGGTTGAAACGGCGTTATCAGGTCTTTCCAGCACATAAACAGGCTTCCGCCTCCCACACAGGGCTTCCATAGCGCTGAAAACCGCTTTCACGATCTTCTCTGCCACTTAAACAGGCCTGCACGTGCTTCAGGGTACCTACTAGGAGGTTAAAATAGCGTTATCAGCATATGAACCGGTTTGTACCAACCTCAAAAGGCCTCCAAAGCGGTGAAAACTGCTTTCTCGATCCTCACTGGCACTTAAACAAGCATACACTTGATGCACAGCACTTCCTCAGAGGTTAAAACGGCGCTATCAGATCTTTCCCGCACATAAACAGGCTTCTACCAACCACACAGGGCCTCCACAACGTTGCAAACTGCTTTCTCGCTCTTCTTTGCCACTTAAACAGCCTTCACGTGCTTCACAGTACCTACTCGGAGGTTAAAACGGCGTTATCAGGCCTCTCCCGCACATAAACAGGCATGCACCAACATCACAGGGCCACCAAAGCGGTGAAAACTGCTTTCTCGATCCTTCCTGGCACTTAAACAAGTATAGACGTCATTCACAGCACTTCCTCGGAGGTTAAAACGGTGTTATCAGGTCTTTCCCGCACATAAACAGGCTTCTACCAACAACACAGGGCCTCCAAAGCTGTGCAAACTGCTTTCTCGATCTTCTCTGCCACTTAAACAGGCCTCCACGCGCTTCACAGTACCTACTCGGAGGTTAAAACGTCGTTGTCAGGCCTTTCCCGCCTATAAACAGGCTTCCACCAATGACACAGGTCTTCCACAGCGGTGAAAACTGCTCTCTCGATCTTCTCTGCCACTTAAACAGTCCTCCACGCGCTTCACTGTGCCTACTCAGAGGTTAAAACGGCGTTATCAGGCCTTTCCCGAACACAAACACGCTTGAACCAACCTCACAGTGCCTCAACAACGTTGAAAACTGCTTTCTCGATCCTCCCTGGCACTTAAACAAGCACACACGTGATTCATAGCACTTCCTCGGAGGTTAAAACGACGTTATCAGGTCTTTCCCGCACATAAACAGGCTTCCATCAACCACACAGGGCCTCCACAACGGTGAAAACTGGTTTCTCGCTCTCCTTTGCCACTTAAACAGCCTTCACGAGCTTCACAGTATCTACTCGGAGTTGAAAATGGAGTTATCAGTTGTTTCCCGCATATAAACAGGCTTGCACAAACCTGACAGGGCCTCCACAGCGGTGAAAACTACTTTCTTGATCTTCTCTGGCACATAAACAGGCCTGCACGTGCTTCACAGTACCTCCTTGGAGGTTAAAACGGCATTATCAGGCCTTTCCCGCCAATAAACAGGCTTCCACCAACAACACCGGGCCTCCACAGTGGTGCAAACCGCTTTCTCGATCTTCTCTGCCACTTAAACAGGCCTGCACGCGCTTCACAGTACCTACTCGGAGGTTAAAACGGCGTTATCAGGCCTTTCCCGCACATAAACAGGCTTGCACCAACATCACAGGGCCTCCACAACGGTGAAAACTGCTTTCCCGATCCTCCCTGGCACTTAAACAAGCATACACGTGATTCACAGCACTTCCTCGGTGGTTAAAACGGCGCTATCAGGTCTTTCCCGCACATAAACAGGCTTCCACCAACCACACAGGGCCTCCACAACGGTGAAAACTGCTTTCTCGCTCTTCTTTGCCACCTGAACAGGCCTGCACGTGCTTCACAGTACTTCCTTGCAGGTTAAAACGGCGTTATCAGGTCTTTCCAGCACATAAACAGGCTTACACAAACGCTTCACAAGGCCTCCACAGCAGTGAAAACTGCTTTCTCGACCTACTCTGCAACTTAAACAGGCCTGCACGTGTTTCACAGTACCTACTCGGAGATTAAAACGGCGTTATCAGGAATTTCCCGGATAAAAACAAGCTTGCACCAATCTCACAGGGCCTCCACAGCGGTGAAAACTGCTTTCTCGATCCTCCCTGGCACTTAAACAAACCTTACACGTGCTTCACAACACTTCCTCGCAGGTTAAAACGGCGCTATCAGGTGTTTCCCGCATATAAACAGGCTTCCACTAACCACACAGGTCCTCCCCAACGGTGAAAACTGCTTTCTCGCTCTTCTTTGCCATCTGAACAGGCCTGCACGTGCTTCACAGTACCTCCTTGGAGGTTAAAACGGCGTTATCAGGTCTTTCGAACACATAAACAAGCTTGCACTAACCTCACACGGCCAGCACAACGGTGAAAACTGCTTCCTCGATCATCTCTGGCACTTAAACAGGCCTCCACGTACCTACCAGCACCTCCTAGGAGGTTAAAACGGGGTTATCAGGTCTTTCCCGCACATAAACAGGCTTCCACCAACCACACAGGGCCTCCACAGCGGTGCAAACTGCTTTCTCGATCTTCTCTGCCACTTAAACAGGCCTCCACGCGCTTCACAGTACATACTCGGAGGTAAAAACGGCGTTAGCAGGCCTTTCCCGCACATAAACTGGCTTGCACCAACCTCACAGGGCCTCCAGAACGGTGAAAACTGCTTTCTCGATCCTCCCTGGCACTGAAACAAGCCGACACGTGCTTCACAGCACTTCTTCGGAGGTTAAAACGACGTTATCAGGTCTTTCCTGCATATAAACGTGCTTGTACTAATCTCACAGGTCCTCCAAAGCGGTGCAAACTGCTTTCTCGATACCCTCTGGCATTTAAACAAGCCTATACGTGATCCACAGCACTCCTTCAGAGGTTAAAAGGGCATTATCAGTTCTTTCCCGCATATAAACAGGCTTGCATGCACCAACAACACAGGGCCTGCACAGCGGTGCAAACTGCTTTCTCGATCTTCTCTGCCACTTAAACAGGCCTCCATGTGCTGCACAGTACCTACTCGGAGGATAAAACGGCGTTATCAGGCATTTCCCGCACATAAACAGGCTTGCACCAACCTCACAGGGCCTCCACAACGGTGAAAACTGCTTTCCCGATCCTCCCTGGCTCTTAAACAAGCATACACGTGATTCACAGCACTTCCTCGGCGGTTAAAACGGCGCTATCAGGTCTTTCCCGCACATAAGCAGGCATCCTCCAACCACACATGGCCTCCACAGCTGTGCAAACTGCTTTCTCGATCATCTCTGCCAGTTAAACAGGCCTCCACATGCTTCACAATATCTACTCGGAGGTTAAAATGGCGTTATCAGGTCTTTCCCGCCTATAAACAGGCTTCCACCAACAACACAGGGCCTGCACAGCGGTGCAAACTGCTTTCTCAATCTTCTCTGCCACTTAAACAGGCCTCCATGTGCTGCACAGTACCTACTCGGAGGATAAAACGGCGTTATCAGGCATTTCCCGCACATAACAGGCTTGCACCAACCTCACAGGGCCTCCACAACGGTGAAAACTGCTTTCTCGATCCTCCCTGGCACTGAAACAAGCCGACACGTGCTTCACAGCACTTCTTCGGAGGTTAAAATGGCGTTATCAGGTCTTTCCCGCCTATAAACAGGCTTCCACCAACAACACAGGGCCTGCACAGCGGTGCAAACTGCTTTCTCAATCTTCTCTGCCACTTAAACAGGCCTCCATGTGCTGCACAGTACCTACTCGGAGGATAAAACGGCGTTATCAGGCATTTCCCGCACATAAACAGGCTTGCACCAACCTCACAGGGCCTCCACAACGGTGAAAACTGCTTTCTCGATCCTCCCTGGCACTGAAACAAGCCGACACGTGCTTCACAGCACTTCTTCGGAGGTTAAAACGACGTTATCAGGTCGTTCCTGCATATAAACGTGCTTGTACCAATCTCACAGGGCCTCCAAAGCGGTGAAAACTGCTTTCTCGATCCACTCTGGCATTTAAACAAACCTAGACGTGATCCACAGCACTTCTTCAGATTTTAAAAGGGCATTATCAGGTCTTTCCCGCACATAAACAGGCTTCCACCAACCACACAG
The DNA here is from genome assembly GCA_949130485.1 of Agelas oroides. NCBI lineage: Eukaryota > Metazoa > Porifera > Demospongiae > Agelasida > Agelasidae > Agelas > Agelas oroides. The sequence goes on from OX422199.1 coordinate 4,334,687, forward strand.
GGCCTCCACAGAGGTGCAAACTGCTTTCTCGATCTTCTCTGGCACTTAAACAGGCCTGTACGTGCTTCACAGTACATCCACAGAGGTTAAAACGGCGTTATCTGGACTTTTCCGCACATAAACAGGATTGCACCAACCTCACAGGGCTTCCACAGTGATGAAAACTGCTTTCTCGATCTTACCTGCCACTTAAACAGGCCTACACATGGTTCAAAGCACGCCCTAGGAGGTTAAAACGGCGTTATCAGGTCTTTCCAGCACATAAACAGGCTTGCACAAACGCCTCACAGGGCCTCCACAGCGGTGAAAACTGCTTTCTCGATCTTCTCTGCAACTTCAACAGGCCTGCACGTGTTTCACTGTACCTACTCGGAGATTAAAACGGCGTTATCAGGAATTTCCCGCATAAAAACAGGCTTGCACCAATCTCACAGGGCCTCCACAGCGGTGAAAACTGCTTTCTCAATCCTCCCTGGCACTTAAACAAGCCTTACACGTGCTTCACAGTACCTACTCGGAGGTTAAAACGGAGTTATCAGGACTTTCCGCATATTAACAGGCTTGCACCAACCTCACAGGGCCTGCACAGCGGTGAAAACTGCTTTCTTGATCTTCTCAGTCGCCTGAACTGGCCTGCACGTGCTTCACAGTTCCTCATTGGAGGTTAAAACGGTGTTATCAGGTCTTTAGAACACATAAACAAGCTTGCACTAAGCTGACACGGCCAGCACAACGGTGAAAACTGCTTCCTCGATCATCTCTCGCACTTAAACAGGCCTTCACGTACCTCCCAGCACCTCCTAGGAGGTTAAAACGGGGTTATCAGGTCTTTCCCGCACATAAACAGGCTTCCACCAACTACACAGGGCCTCCACAGCGGTGCAAACTGCTTTCTCGATCTTCTCTGCCACTTAAACAGGTCTCCACGTGCTTCAAAGTACTTACTCGGAGGTTAAAACGGCGTTATCAGGCCTTTCCAGCACATAAACAGGCTTGCACTAACGCCTCACAGGGCCACCACAGCGGTGAAAACTGCTTTCTCGATTTTCTCCGCAACTTAAACAGTCCTACACATGGTTCAAAGCACGTCCTAGGAGGTTAAAACGGCGTTACCAGGTCTTTCCAGCACATAAACAGGCTTGCACTAACGCCTCACAGGGCCACCACACCGGTGAAAACTGCTTTCTCGATCTTCTCTGCAACTTAAACAGGCCTGCACGTGTTTCACAGTACCTACTCGGAGATTAAAACGGCGTTATCAGGAATTTCCCGCATAAGAACAGGCTTGCACCAATCTCACAGGGCCTCCAGAGCGGTGAAAACTGCTTTCTCGATCCTCCCTGGCACTTAAACAAGCATACACGTGGTTCACAGCACCTCCTCGGAGGTTGAAACGTCGCTATCACGTCTTTCCCGCACATAAACAGGCTTCCACCAACCACACAGGGCCTCCACAACGGTGAAAACTGCAATCTCGCTCTTCTTTGCCACCTGAACAGGCCTGCACGTGCTTCACAGTACCTCCTCGGAGGTTAAAACGGCGTTATCAGGTCTTTCTCGCATATAAACAAGCTTGCACTAAAGTCAAACGGCCAGCCCACCGTTGGAAACTGCTTTCTCGATCATCTCTGGCACTTAAACAGCCCTCCACGTGCTTCCCAGCACCTCCTAGGAGGTTGAAACGGCGTTATCAGGTCTTTCCCACATATAAACAGGCTTCCACCTCCCACACAGGGCTTCCACAGCGGTGAAAACCGCTTTCTCGATCACCATTGCCACTTAAACAGCCTTCATGTGCTTCACAGTACATACTCGGAGGTTAAAACGGAGTTATCAGGTCTTTCCCGCATATAAACAGGCTTGCACCAAGCTCACAGTACCTCCACAGCGGTGAAAACTGCTTTCTTGATCTTCTCTGGCACCTGAACAGGCCTGCACGTGCTTCACAATACCTCCTAGGAGGTTAAAACGGCGTTATTAGGTCTTTAGAACACATAAACAAGCTTGCACTAAGCTCACACGGCCAGCACAACGGTAAAAACTGCTTCCTCGATCATCTCTGACACTTAAACAGGCCTCCACGTACCTACCAGCACCTCCTAGGAGATTAAAACGGGGTTATCAGGTCTCTCCCGCACATAAACAGGCTTATACCTACCACACAGGGCCTCCACAGCGGTGCAAACTGCTTTCTCGATCTTCTCTGCAACTTCAACAGGCCTGCACGTGTTTCACTGTACATACTCGGAGATTAAAACGGCGTTATCAGGAATTTCCCGCATACAAACAGGCTTGCACCAATCTCACAGGGCCTCCACAGCGGTGAAAACTGCTTTCTCGATCCTCCCTGGCACTTAAACAAGCCTTACACGTGCTTCACAGTACCTACTCAGAGGTTAAAACGGAGTTATCAGGTCTTTCCCGCATATTAACAGGCTTGCACCAACCTCACAGGGCCTCCACAGCGGTGAAAACTGCTTTCTTGATCTTCTCTGGCACCTGAACTGGCCTGCACGTGCTTCACAGTACCTCCTTGGAGGTTAAAACGGCGTTATCAGGTCTTTCGAACACATAAACAAGCTTGCACTAAGCTCACACGGCCAGCACAACGGTGAAAACTGCTTCCTCGATCATCTCTGGCACTTAAACAGGCCTCCACGTACCTCCCAGCATCTCCTAGGAGGTTAAAACGGGGTTATCAGGTCTTTCCCGCACATAGAGAGGCTTCCACCAACCACACAGGGCCTCCACTGCGGTGCAAACTGCTTTCTCGATCTTCTCTGCTACTTAACCAGGCCTCCACGTGCTTCACAGTACCTACTCGGAGGTTAAAACGGCGTTATCAGGCCTTGCCCGCCTATAAACAGGCTTGCACCAACATCACAGGGCCTCCAAAGCGGTGAAAACTGCTTTCTCGATCTTCCATGGCACTTAAACAAGTATACACGTGATTCACAGCACTTCTTCGGAGCTTAAAACGGCGTTAACTGGTCTTTCCCGCACATAAACCGGCTTCCACCAACCACACTGGGCCCCCACAGCTGTGCAAACTGCTTTTTCGATCTTCTCTGCCACTTAACCAGGCCTCCACGTGCTTCACAGTACCTACTCGGAGGTTAAAACGGCGTTATCAGGCCTTTCCCGCCTATAAATAGGCCTCCACTAACAACACAGGGCCTCCACAGCGGTGCAAACTGCTTTCTGGATCTTATCTGCCACTAAAACAGGCCTCCACCTGCTGCACAGCACCTACTCGGAGGTTAAAACGGCGTTATCAGGCCTTTCCCACACATAAACTGGCTTGCAACAACCTAACAGAGCCTCCTCAACGGTGAAAACTGCATTCTCGATCCTCCCTGGCACCTAAACAAGTCGACACATGCTTCTCAGCACTTCCTCGGAGGTTAAAACGGCGATATCAGGTCTTTCCCGCACTTAAACAGGCTTCCACCAACCGCACAGGGCCTCCACAGCTGTGCAAACTGCATTCTCGATCTTCTCTGCCACTTAAAGAGGCCTCCACGTGCTTCACAGTACCTACTCGGAGGTTAAAACGGCGTTATCAGGCCTTTCCCGCCTATAAATAGGCTTCCACCAACAACACAGGGCCTCCACAGCTGTGCAAACTGCATTCTCGATCTTCTCTGCCACTTAAAGAGGCCTCCATGTGCTTCACAGTACCTACTCGGAGGTTAAAACGGCGTTATCAGGCATTTCCCGCCTATAAATAGGCTTCCACCAACAACACAGGGCCTCCATAGCGGTGCAAACTGCTTTCTCGATCTTCTCTGCCACTTAAACAGTCCTCCACGTGCTGCACTGCACCTACTCAGAGCTTAAAACGGCGTTATCAGGCCTTTCCCGCACATAAACAGGCTTGCACCAACCTCACAGGGCCTCCACAACGGTGAAAACTGCTTTCTCGTTCCACCCTGGTATTTAAACAGGCCTAGACGTGATCCACAGCACTTCTTCGGAGGTTAAAACGGCGTTATCAGGTCTTTCCCGCACATAAACAGGTATACACCTACCACACAGGGTCTCCCAAGCGGTGAAAACGGCTTTGTCGATCTTCACTGCCACTTAAACAGGCCTGCACGTGCTTCACAGAACCTACACGGATGTTAAAACGGCGTTATCAGGCCTTTCCCGCACATAAACAGATTTGCACCAACATCACAGGGCTTCCACAGTGGTGAAAACTGCTTTATCGATCTTCCCTGGCACTTAAACAGGCCTACACATGGTTCAAAGCACGCCCTAGGAGGTTAAAACGGTGTTATCAGGTCTTTCCAGCACATAAACAGGCTTGCAGAAACGTCTCACAGGGCCACCACAGCGGTGAAAACTGCTTTCCCGATCTTCTCTGCAACTTAAACAGGCCTGCACGTGTTTCACAGTACCTACTCGGAGATTAAAACGGCGTTATCAGGAATTTCCGCATAAAAACAAGCTTGCACCAATCTCACAGGGCCTCCACAATGGTGAAAACTGCTTATCGATCTTCCCTGGCACTTAAACTGGCCTACACATGGTTCAAAGCACGACCTAGGAGGTTAAAACGGCGTTATCAGGTCTTTCCAGCACATAAACAGGCTTGCACAAACGCCTCACAGGGCCACCACAGCGGTGAAAACTGCTTTCTCGATCTTCTCTGCAACTTAAACAGGCCTGCACGTGTTTCACAGTACCTACTCGGAGATTAAAACGGCGTTATCAGGAATTTCCCGCATAAAAACAGGCTTGCACCAATCTCACAGGGCCTCCAGAGCGGTGAAAACTGCTTTCTCGATCCTCCCTGGCACTTAAACAAGCCTTACACGTGCTTCACAGCACTTCCTCGCAGATTAACACGGTGCTATCAGGTCTTTCCCGCACATAAACAGGCTTCCACCAACCGCACAGGGACTCCACAACGGTGAAAACTGCTTTCTTGCTCTTCTTTGCCACCTGAACAGGCCTGCAAGTGCTTCACAGTACCTCCTCGGAGGTTAAAACGGCGTTATCAGGTCCTTCGCGCATATAAACAAGCTTGCACTAAGCTCAAACGGCCAGCACACCGGTGAAAACTGCTTTCTCGATCATCTCTGGCACTTAAACAGGCCTCCACGTGCTTCCCTGTACTTCGTAGGAGGTTAAAACGGCTTTATCAGGTCTTTCCCGCACATAAACAGGCTTCCACCTCCAACACAGGGCTTCCACAGCGGTGAAAACCGCTTTCTCGATCTTCTCTGCCACTTAAACAGGCCTCTACGTGCTTCAGAGTACCTACTAGGAGGTTAAAACGGCGTTATCAGCATATAAACAGGCTTGCACCAACCTCACAGGGCCTCCAAAGCGGTGAAAACTGCTTTCTCGATCCTCCCTGGCACTTAAACAAGCATACACGTGATTCACAGCACCTCCTCGGAGGTTGAAACGGCGCAATCACGTCTTTCCCGCACATAAACAGGCTTCCACCAACCACACAGGGCCCCACAACGGTGAAAACTGCTTTCTCGCTCTCTTTTTGCCACCTGAACAGGCCTGCACGTGCTTCACAGTACCTCTTTGGAGGTAAAAACGGCGTTATCAGGTCTTTCCAGCACATAAACAGGCTTGCACAAACGCCTCACAGGGTCTCCACAGCGGTGAAAACTGCTTTCTCGACCTTCTGTGCAACTTAAACAGGCCTGCACGTGTTTCTCAGTACCTACTCGGAGATTAAAACGGCGTTATCAGGAATTTCCCGCATAAAAACAGGCTTGCACCAATCTCACAGGGCCTCCACAGCGGTGAAAACTGCTTTCTCGATCCTCCCTGGCACTTAAACAAACCTTACACGTGCTTCTACTCGGAGGTTAAAACGGAGTTATCAGGTCTTTCCCGCATATAAACAGGCTTGCACCAACCTCACAGGGCCTCCACAGCGGTGAAAACTGCTTTCTCGATCTTCTCTGGCACCTGAACAGGCCTGCACGTGCTTCACAGTACCTCCTTGGAGGTTAAAACGGCATTATCAGGTCTTTCGAACACATAAACAAGCTTGCACTAAGCTCACACGGCCAGCACAACGATGAAAACTGCTTCCTCAATCATCTCTGGCACTTAAACAGGCCTCCACGTACCTCCCAGCACCTCCTAGGAGGATAAAACTGGGTTATCAGGTCTTTCCCGCACATAAACAGGCTTCCACCAACCACACAGGGCATCCACAGCGGTGCAAACTGCTTTCTCGATCTTCTCTGCCACTTAAACAGGCTTCCACGTGCTTCACAGTACCTCCTTGGAGTTTAAACGGCGTTATCAGGCCTTTCCCGCCTATAAACAGGCTTCCACCAACAACACAGGGCCTCCACAGCTGTGCAAACTTTTTTCTCGATCATCTCTGCCACTTAAACAGGCATCCACGTGCTTCACTGTACCTACTCGGAGGTTAAAACGGCGTTATCAGGTCTCTCCCACACATAAACAGGCTACCACCAACCACACAGGGCGTCCAGAGCATGTGAGAACTGCTCCATCGATCACCTCTGGCATATAACAGGCCTCCACGTGCTTCACAGCACCTCCTCGGAGGTTAAAACGGCGTTATTAGATCTTTCCCACATAAAATGGCTTGCACAAACCTCACAGGGCCTCGACAGCGGTGTAAACTGCTTTTTCAATCGTTCATGGCACTTAAACAGGCCTACACGAACTTCACAGCACCTCCTCGGAGGTTAAAACTGCATTATCTGGATTTGCCGCATGTAAACAGGCTTCCACCAACCACACACAGCCTCCACAGCGGTGAAAACTGCTTTCTCGATCATCTCTGCCACTTCAAAAGGTCTGCACGTCTTTCACAGTACCTCCTCGGTGGTTAAAACGGCGTTATCAGGTCTTTCCCGCACATAAACAGGCTTCCATCAACCACACAGGGCCTCCACAACGGTGAAAACTGGTTTCTCGCTCTCCTTTGCCACTTAAACAGCCTTCACGAGCTTCACAGTATCTACTCGGAGTTGAAAATGGAGTTATCAGTTGTTTCCCGCATATAAACAGGCTTGCACAAACCTGACAGGGCCTCCACAGCGGTGAAAACTGCTTTCTTGATCTTCTCTGGCACATAAACAGGCCTGCACGTGCTTCAGAGTACCTACTAGGAGGTTAAAACGGCGTTATCAGCATATAAACAGGCTTTCACCAACCTCACAGAGCTTGCAAAGCAGTGAAATCTGCTTTCTCGATCCTCTCTGGCACTTAAAAAGCCTTCATGTGCTTCACAGTACCTACTCGGAGGTTAAAACGGAGTTATCAGGTCTTTCCCGCATATAAACAAGCTTGCACCTACCTCACAGGGCCTCCACAGCGGTGAAAACTGCTTTCTTGATCTTCTCAGGCACCTGAACAGGCCTGCACATGCTTCACAGTACATCCTTGGAGGTTAAAACTGCGTTATCAGGTCTTTCGCGCACATAAACAAGCTTGCACTAAGCTCACACGGCCAGCACAGCGGTACAAACTGCTTTCTCGATCTTCTCTGCCACTTAAACAGGCCTCCACGTGCTTCACAGTACCTACTCGGAGGTTAAAACGGCGTTATCAGGCCTTTCCCACACATAAACAGGCTTGCACCAACCTCACAGGGCCTCAACAATGGTGAAAACTGCTTTCTTGATCTTCTCTGCCACTTAAACAGGCCTCCACGTGCATCACAGTACCTACTCGGAGGTTAAAACGGCGTTTTCAGGCCTTTCCCGCACATAAACAGCATTGCACCAACCTCACAGGGCCTCAACAACGGTGAAAGCTGCTTTCTTGATCTTCTCTGGCACTTAAACAGGCCTGTACGTGTTTCATAGTACCTCCACAGAGGTTAAAACGGCGTTATCTGGACTTTTCCGCACATAAACAGCATTGCACCAACCTCACAGGGCTTCCACAGTGGTGAAAACTGCTTTCTCGACATCCTCTGCCACTTAAACAGGGCTGCATGTGCTTCAGAGTACCTACTCGGAGGTTAAAACGGCGTTATCAGGTCTTTCCAGCACATAAACAGGCTTGCACAAACGCCTCACAGGGTCTCCACAGCGGTGAAAACTGCTTTCTCGATCTTCTCTGCCACTTAACCAGGCCTCCACGTGCTTCACAGTACCTTCTCGGAGGTTAAAACGGCGTTATCAGGCCTTTCCCGCCTATAAACAGGCTTGCACCAACATCACAGGGCCTCCAAAGCGGTGAAAACTGCTTTCTCGATCTTCCCTGGCACTTCAACAAGTATACACGTGATTCACAGCATTTCCTCGGAGGTTAAAACGGCGTTAACAGGTCTTTCCCGTACATAAACCGGCTTCCACCAACCACACTGGGCTTCCACAGCTGTGCAAACTGCTTTTTCGATCTTCTCTGCCACTTAACCAGGCCTCCACGTGCTTCACAGTACCTACTCGGAGGTTAAAACGGCGTTATCTGGCCTTTCCCGCCTATAAATAGGCCTCCACCAACAACACAGGGCCTCCACAGCGGTGCAAACTGCTTTATCGATCTTCTGTGCCACTTAAACAGGCCTCCACCTGCTGCACAGCACCTACTCGGAGGTTAAAACGGCGTTATCAGGCCTTTCCCACACATAAACAGGCTTGCACCAACCTCACAGAGCCTCCTCAACGGTGAAAACTGAATTCTCGTTCCACCCTTGCACCTAAACAAGTAGACACGTGCTTCACAGCACTTCCTCAGAGGTTACAATTGCGTTAGCAGGTCTTTCCCGCACATAAACAGGCTTGCACCAACATCACAGGGCCTCCAAAGCGGTGAAAACTGCTTTCTCGATCGTGTCTGGCATTTAAACAGGCCTAGACGTGATCCACAGCACTTCATCGGAGGTTAAAACGGTGTTATCAGGTCTTTCCCGCACATAAACAGGCATACACCTACCACACAGGGTCTCCGAAGCGGTGAAAACGGTTTGGTCGATCTTCACTGCCACTTAAACAGGCCTGTACGTGCTTCACAGAACCTACACGGATGTTAAAACGTCGTTATCAGGCCTTTCCCGCACATAAACAGACTTGCACCAACCTCACAGGGCTTCCACAGTGGTGAAAACTGCTTTATCGATCTTCGCTGGCACTTAAACAGGCCTACACATGGTTCAAAGCACGTCCTAGGAGGTTAAAACGGCGTTATCAGGTCTTTCCAGCACATAAACAGGCTTGCAGAAACGTCTCACAGGGCCACCATTGAGGTGAAAACTGCTTTCTCGATCTTCTCCTCAACTTAAACAGGCCTGCACGTGTTTCCCAGTACCTTCTCGGAGATTAAAACGGCGCTATCAGGAATTTCCCGTATAAAAACAGGCTTGCACCAATCTCACAGGGCCTCCACAGCGGTGAAAACTGCTTTCTTGATCCTCCCTGGCACTTAAACAAGCCTTACACGTGCTTCACAGCACTTCCTCGCAGGTCTTTCCCGCACATAAACAGGCTTCCACCAACCACACAGGGCCTCCACAACGGTGAAAACTATTTTCTCGCTCTTCTTTGCCACCTGAACAGGCCTGCACGTGCTTCACAGTCCCTCCTTGGAGGTTTAAACGGCGTTATCAGGTCTTTCGCGCATATAAACAAGCTTGCACTAAGCTCAAAAGGCCAGCACACCGGTGAAAACTGCTTTCTCGATCATGTCTGGCACTTAAACAGGCCTCCACGTGCTTCCCAGTACCGCCTAGGAGGTTAAAACGGCGTTATCAGGTCATTCCCGCACATAAACAGGCTTCCACCTCCAACACAGGGCTTCCACAGCGGTGAAAACCGCTTTCTCGATCTTCTCTGCCACTTAAACAGGCCTGCACGTGCTTCAGAGTACCTACTAGGAGGTTAAAACGGCGTTATCAGCATATAAACAGGCTTGCACCAACCTCACAGGGCCTCCACAGCGGTGAAAACTGCTTTCTTGATCTTCTCTGGCACCTGAACAGGCCTGCACGTGCTTCACAGTACCTCCTTGGAGGTTAAAATGGCGTTATCAGGTCTTTCCCGCACATAAACAGGCTTCCACCAACCACACAGGGCCTCCACAGCGGTGCAAACTGCTTTCTTGATCTTCTCTGCCACTTAAACAGGCTTCCACGTGCTTTACAGTACCTCCTTGGAGGTTAAAACGGCGATATCAGGCCTTCCCCGCCTATAAACAGGCTTCCACCAACAAAACAGGGCCTCTACAGCGGTGCAAACTGCTTTCTCGATCTTCTCTGCCACTTAAACAGGCTTCCACGTACTGCACACTACCTACTCGGAGGTTAAAACGGCGTTATCAGGCCTTTCCCGCACATAAACAGGCTTGCACCAACCTCACAGGGGCTCGATAGCGGTGAAAACTGCTTTTTCGATCTTCCCTGGCACTTAAACAAGCCTTACAAGTGCTTCACAGCACAACCTCGCAGGTTAAAACGGCGCTATCAGGTCTTTCCCGCACATAAACAGGCTTCCACCAACCACACAGGGCCTCCACACCTGTACAAACTGCTTTCTCGATATTCTCTGCCACTTAAACAGGCCTCCACGTGCTTCACAGTACCTACTCGGAGGATGAAACGGCGTTATCAAGTGTTTCCCGCACATAAACAGGCTCCCACCACTCACACAGGGCCTCGAGAGTGGTGAAAACTGCTTTATCGATCATCTCTGGCATATAACTCGCCTCCACGTGCTTCACAGCACCTCCTCGGAGGTTAAAATGGCGTCATCAGATCTTTCCCGCACGTAAACAGGCTTGTACCAACCTCACAGGGCCTCGACAGCGGTGAAAAGTGCTTTTTCGATCTCCCCTGGCACTTAAAGAGGCCTATACAAGCTTCACAGCACCTCCTAGGAGGTTAAAACTGCATTATCTGGATTTCCCGCATATAAACAGGCTTCCACCAACCACACACCGCCTCCACAGCGGTGAAAACTGCTTTCTCGATCATCTCTGCCACTTAAAAAGGCCTGCAGGTCTTTCACAGTACCTCCTCGGAGGTTAAAACGGTGCAATCAAGTCTTTCCCGCACATAAACAGGCTCCCACCACCCACACAGGACTTCCAGAGCGGTGAAAACTGCTTTATCGATCATCTCTGGCATATAACAGGCCTCCACATGCTTCACAGCACCTCCTCAGAGGTCAAAACGGCGTTATCACATCTTTCCCGCACATAAACAGGTTTGCACCAACCTCACAGGGCCTAGACAGCGGTGAAAAGTGCTTTCTCGATCTTCTCTGCCACTTAAACAGGCCTCCACGTGCTTCACAGTACCTACTCGGAGGTTAACATGGCGTTATCAGGCCTTTCCGGCTTATAAACAGGCTTGCACCAACCTCACAGTGCCTCCAAAGCGGTGAAAACTGCTTTCTCGATCCTCCCTGGCACTTAAACAAGTATACACGTGATTCACAGCACCTCCTCGGAGGTTAAAACGGCGTTATCAGCTCTTTCCCGCACATAAACAGGCTTCCACCAACCACACAGGGCCTCCACAGCTGTGCAAACTGCTTTCTCGATCATCTCTGCCACTTAAACAGGCATCCACGTGCTTCACAGTTCCTCCTCGGAGGTTGAAACGGCGTTATCAGGTCTTTCCCGCACATAAACAGGCTACCACCACACACACAGGGCGTCCAGAGTGGTGAGAACTGCTCTATCGATCATCTTTGGCATATAACAGGCCTCCACGTGCTTCACAGCACCTCCTCGGAGGTTAAAACGGCGTTATCAGGTCTTTCCCGCATATAAACAGGCTTCCACCTCCCACACAGGGCTTCCACAGCGGTGAAAACCGCTTTCTCGATCTCCTTTGCCACTTAAACAGCCTTCACAGTACCTACTCGGAGGTTAAAACGGAGTTATCAGGTCTTTCCCGCACATAAACAGGCTTGCACCAACCTGACAGGGCTTCCACAGTGGTGAAAACCGCTTTCTCGATATTCTCTGCCACTTAAAAAGGCCTCCACGTGCTTCACAGTACCTACTCGGAGGATAAAACGCCGTTATCAAGTGTTTCCCGCACATAAACAGGCTCCCACCACTCACACAGGGCCTCAAGAGGTGTGAAAACTGCTTTATCGATCATCTCTGGCATATAACTGGCCTCCAAGTGCTTCACAGCACCTCCTCGGAGGTTAAAACGGTGTCATCAGATCTTTCCCGCACGTAAACAGGCTTGCACCAACTTCACAGGGCCTCGACAGCGGTGAAAAGTGCTTTTTCGAACTCCACTGGCACTTAAAGAGGCCTGCACAAGCTTCACAGCACCTCCTAGGAGGTTAAAACTGCATTATCTGGATTTCCCGCATATAAACAGGCTTCCACCAACCACACACGGCCTCCACAGCGGTGAAAACTGCTTTCTCGATCATCTCTGCCACTTAAAAAGGCCTGCACGTCTTTCACAGTACCTACTCGGAGGACAAAACGGCGTTATCAAGTGTTTCCCGCACATAAACAGGCTCCCACCACTCACACAGGGCCTCGAGATGTGTGAAAACTGCTTTATCGATCATCTCTGGCATATAACTGGCCTCCACGTGCTTCACAGCACCTCCTCGGAGGTTAAAACGGCGTCATCAGATCTTTCCCGCACATAAACAGGCTCCCACCACCCACACAGGACCTCCAGAGCGGTGAAAACTGCTTTATCGATCATCTCTGGCATATAACAGGCCTCCACGTGCTTCACAGCACCTCCTCGGAGGTTAAAACGGCGTTATCACATCTTTCCCGCACATAAACAGGCTTCAACCAACCTCACAGGGCCTCGACAGCGGTGAAAAGTGCTTTCTCGATCTTCTCTGCCACTTAAACAGGCTTCCACGTGCTTCACAGTACCTACTCGGAGGTTAAAACGGCGTTATCAGGCCTTTCCGGCTTATAAACAGGCTTACACCAACCTCACAGTGCCCCCAAAGCGGTGAAAACTGCTTTCTCGATCCTCCCTGGCACTTAAACAAGTATACACGTGATTCACAGCACCTCCTCGGAGGTTAAAACGGCGTTATCAGGTCTTTCCCGCACATAATCAGGTTTCCACAAACCACACACTGACACAGGGCCTCCACAGCTCTGCAACTGCTTTCTCGATCATCTCTGCCACTTAAACAGGCATCCACGTGCTTCACAGTACCTCCTCGGAGGTTAAAACGGCGTTATCAGGTCTTTCCCGCACATAAACAGGCTACCACCACATACACAGGGCGTCCAGAGTGGTGAGAACTGCTCTATTGATCATCTCTGGCATATAACAGGCCTCCACGTACTCCACAGCACCTCCTCGGAGGTTAAAACGGCGTTATCAGATCATTCCCTCATAAAATGGCTTGCACCAACCTCACAGGGCCTCGACAGCGGTGAAAATTGCTTTTTCGATCGTTCCTGGCACTTAAACAGGCCTACACGAACTTCACAGCACCTCCTCGGAGGTTAAAACTGCATTATCTGGATTTGCCGCATATAAACAGGCTTCCACCAACCACACACGGCCTCCAAAGCGGTGAAAACTGCTTTATCGATCATCTCTGCCACTTAAAAAGGCCTGCACGTCTTTCACAGTACCTCCTCGGAGGTTAAAACGGCGTTATCAGGTATTTCCCGCACATAAACAGGCTTCCACCAACCACACACGGCCTCCACAGCGGTGAAAACTGCTTTCTCGATCATCTCTGCCACTTAAAAAGGCCTGCACGTCTTTCAAAGTACCTCCTCGGAGGTTAAAACGGCGTTATCTGGATTTCCCGCACGTAAATAGGCTTGCACCGGCCTCACAGGACCTCCAAAGTGGTGAAAACTGCCTTCTCGATCGTCACTGGCACTTAAACAGACCTACACGTGCTTCACAGGGCCTCCACAGCGGTGAAAACTGCCTTCTCCATCTTCCCTGGTACTTAAACCGGCCTACACGGAAGTATGACCATGTAAGAACAGCATCTGGCTGAATGGCCATTAAAGTTTCACTTCACTTCACTTTACTTCACAGCACTTCCTCGGAGGTTAAAACGGTGTGGTCAGGTCTTTCCCGCACATAAACAGGGTTACACGAGCTTCACAGGACCACCACGGTGGAGAAAACCGCTTTCTCGATATTCTCTGGCACTTCAACAGGACTACACGTGCTTCACACTATTTCGTAGGAGGTTAAAACTGCTTTCACAGGATTTTCAGCACATAAACATGCCTGCACTAAGCTCACAGGGCCTCCACAGCGGTGAAACCTGCCTTCTCCATCTACCCTGGCATTTAAACAGGCCTACACGTGCTTTACAGGGCCTCCACAGCGGTGAAAACAGCCTTGTCCATCTTCATTGGCACTTAAACAGGCCTACACGTAAGTATGACCACGTAAGAACAGCCTCTGGCTGAATGGCCATTAAAGTTTCACTTCACTTCACTTTACTTCACAACACTTCCTCGGAAGTTCAAACGGTGTTGTCAGGTCTTTCCCGCACATAAACAGGGTTACACGAGCTTCACAGGACCACCACGGTGGAGAAAACTGCTTTCTCGATATTCCCTGGCACTTCAACAGGACTACACGTGCTTCACACTATCTCCTCGGAGGTTAAAACTGCTTTCATAGGATTTTCAGCACATAAACATGCCTGCACTAAGCTCACACGGCCTCCACAGCGGTGAAACCTGCCTTCTCCATCTTCCCTGGCACTTAAACAGGCCTACACGTGCTTCACAGGTCCTCCACAGCGGTGAAACCTGCCTTCTCCATCTTCCCTGGCACTTAAACAGGCCTACACGTGCTTCACAGGGCCTCCACAGCGGTGAAAACTGCCTTCTCCATCTTCATTGGCACTTAAACAGGCTTACACGCAAGTATGACCACGTAAGAACAGCCCCTGGCTGAATGGCCATTAAAGTTTCACTTCACTTCACTTCACTTCACAGCACTCCTCGGAGGTTAAAACGGCGTTATCAGGTCTTTCCCGCACATAAACAGGCTTGCACCAACCTCACACGGCCACTACAGCGGTGAAAACTGCTTTCTCGACCATCTCTGGCACTTAAACAGGCCTGCACATGCTTCACAGTTCACACTCGGAGGTTAAAACGGCGTTATCAGGTCATTCCCGCACATAAACAGGCTTGCACCAAACTCACAGGGCTTTCACTGTGGTGAAAACTGCTTTCTCGACCTTCTCTGCCACTTAAACAGGCCTGCATGTGCTTCAGAGTACCTACTCGGAGGTTAAAACGGCGTTATCTGGTCTTTCCCGCATATGTGGGACTCCACACCAATGACAACTGCTTTCTCGATCGTCTCTGACACTTAAAACAGGCCTACACATGGTTCATAGCACGCCCTCTGAGGTTAAAACTGCTTTATCCGGACTTCCCGAACATAAACTGGCTTGCACCAACCTCACATGGCCTACACAGCCGTGAACACTGCTTTCTCGATCATCTCTGGCACTTAAACAGGCCTACACGTGCTTCACAGGGCCTCCACAGCGGTGAAACTGCCTTCTCCATCTTCCCTGGCACTTAAACAGGCCTACACGTAAGTATGACCATGTAAGAACAGCCTCTGGCTGAATGGCCATTAAAGTTTCACTTCACTTCACTTCACAGCAATTGCTCAGAAGTTAAAACGGCGTTATCAGATCTTTCCGGCCCGCACATAAATAGGCTTGTACGAGCTTCACAGGACCACCACAGTGGAGAAAACTGCTTTCTCGATATTCCCTGGCACTTCAACAGGACTACACGTGCTTCACACTATCTCCTCGGAGGTTAAAACTGCTTTCACAGGATTTCCAGCACACAAACATGCTTGCACTAAGCTCACACGGCCACTACAGCGGAGAAAACTGCTTTCTCGACCATCTGTGGCACTTAAACAGGCCAGCACCTGCTTCACAGTACACACTCGGAGGTTAAAACGGCGTTATCAGGTCTTTCCCGCACATAAACAGGCTGCACAAACCTCACAGGGCCTCCACAGCGGTGAAACCTGCCTTCTCCATCTTCCCTGGCACTTAAACAGGCCTACACGTGCTTCACAGGGCATCCACAGCGGTGAAAACTGCCTTCTCCATCTTCCCTGGCACATAAACAGGCCTACACGTAAGTATGACCACGTAAGAACAGCCTCTGGCTGAATGGCCATTAAAATTTCACTTCACTTCACTTCACTTCACAGCACTTCCTCAGAGGTAAAAACGGCGTTATCAAGTCTTTCCCGCACATAAATAGGCTTGCACCAACCTCACATGGCCACTACAGCGGTGAAAACTGCTTTCTCGACCATCTCTGGCACTTAAACAGGCCTGCACATGCTCCACAGTACACACTCGGAGGTTTAAACGGCGTTATCAGGTCATTCCCGCACATAAACGGGCTTGCACCAACCTCACAGGGCTTCCACAGTGGTGAAAACTGCTTTCTCGACCTTCTCTGCCACTTAAACAGGCTTGCACGTGCTTCAGAGTACCTACTTGGAGGTTAAAACGGCGTTACCAGGTCTTTCCCGCATATAAGCAGGCTTCCACCAACCTCACAGGGCCTCCACACCAATGACAACTGCTTTCTCGATCATCTCTGACACTTAAAACAGGCTTACACATGGTTCATAGCACGCCCTCGGAGGTTAAAACTGCTTTATCCGGACTTCCCGAACATAAACTGGCATGCACCAACCTCACACGGCCTACACAGCGGTGAACACAGCTTTCTCGATCATCTCTGGTACTTAAACAGGCCTACACGTGCTTCACAGTGTCTCCACAGCGGTGAAAGCTGCCTTCTCAATCTTCCTTGGCACTTAAACAGGCCTACACGTGAGTATGACCATGTAAGAACAGCCTCTGGCTGAATGGTCATTAAACCTTCACTTCACTTCACAGCACATACTCGGAGGTTAAAACGGCGTTATCAGGTCTTTCCCGCCCGCACACAAACAGGCTTGCACGAGCTTCACAGGACCACCACAGTGGAGAAAACTGCTTTATCGATATTCCCTGGCACTTCAACAGGACTACACGTGCTTCACACTATCTCCTCGGAGGTTAAAACTGCTTTCACAGGATTTCCAGCACATAAACATGCTTGCACTAAGCTCACACGGCCACTACAGCGGTGAAAACTGCTTTCTCGACCATCTCTGGCACTTAAACAGGCCTGCACATGCTTCACAGTACACACTCGGAGGTTAAAACGGCGTTATCAGGTCATTCCCGCACATAAACAGGCTTGCACCAACCTGACAGGGTTTCCACAGTAGTGAAAACCGCTTTCTCGACCTTCTCTGCCACTTAAACAGGCCTGCATGTGCTTCAGAGTACCTACTCGGAGGTTAAAACGGCGTTATCAGGTCTTTCCCGCATATAAGCAGGCTTCCATCAACATCACAGGGCCTCCACATCAATGACAACTGCTTTCTCTATCGTGTCTGGCACTTAAACAGGCCTACTCATGGTTCATAGCACGCTCTCGGAAGTTAAAACTGCTTTTATCAGGATTTCCCGAACATAAACAGGCTTGAACCAACCTCACACGACCAGCACAGCGGTGAACAGTGCTTTCTCGACCATCTCCGGTACTTAAACAGGCCTGCACGTGCTTCACAGCACTTCCTAGGAGGTTAAAACGGCGTTATCAGGTCATTCCCGCATATAAACAGACTTCCACCAACCACACACTGCCTCCACAGCGGTGAAAACTGCTTTCTCGATCATCTCTGCCACTTAAAAAGGCCTGCACGTCTTTCACAGTACCTACTCGGAGGATAAAACGGCGTTATCAAGTGTTTCCCGCACATAAACAGGCTCCCACCACTCACACAGGGCCTCGAGAGGGTTGAAAACTGCTTTATCGATCATCTCTGGCATATAACTGGCCTCCACGTGCTTCACAGCACCTCCTCGGAGGTTAAAACGGCGTCATCAGATCTTTCCCGCACATAAACAGGCTTGCACCAACCTCACAGGGTCTCGACAGCTGTGAAAACTGCTTTTTCGATCTTCCCTGGCACTTTAACAGGCCTACACAAGCTTCACAGCACCTCCTCGGAGGTTAAAACTGCATTATGTGGATTTCCCGCCCATAAATAGGCTTGCACCAGGCTCACAGGACCTCCAAAGTGGTGAAAACTGCTTTCTCGATATTCCCTGGCACTTCAACAGGACTACACGTGCTTCACACTATCTCCTCGGTGGTTAAAACTGCTTTCACAGGATTTCCAGCACACAAACATGCTTGCACTAAGCTCACACGACCACTACAGAGGAGAAAACTGCTTTCTCAACCATCTCTGGCACTTCACAGTGGTGAAAACCGCTTTCTCGACCTTCTCTGCCACTTAAACAGGCCTGCACGTGCTTCAGAATACCTACTCGGAGGATAAAACGGCGTTATCAGGTCTTTCCCGCATATAAGCAGGCTTCCACCAACCTCACAAGGCCTCCACACCAATGACAACTGCTTTCTCGATCGTCTCTGGCACTTAAAACAGGCCTACACATGGTTCATAGCACGACGTCGGAGGTTAAAACTGCTTTATCCGGACTTCCCGAACATAAACTGGCTTGCACCAACCTCACACGGCCTACACAGCGGTAAACACTGCTTTCTCGATCATCTCTGGCACTTAAACAGGCCTACACGTGCTTCACAGGGCCTCCACAGCGGTAAAAACCGCCTTCTCCATCTTCCCTGGCACTTAAACAGGCCTACACATGGTTCATAGCACGACGTCGGAGGTTAAAACTGCTTTATCCGGACTTCACGAACATAAACTGGCTTCCACCAACCTCACACTACCAGCACAGCGGTGAACACTGCTTTCTCGATCATCTCTTGCACTTAAACAGGCCTGCACGTGCTTCCCAGCATCTCCTAGGAGGTTAAAACGGCGTTATCAGGTCATTCCCACATATAAACAGGCTTCCACCAACCACACACGGCCTCCACAGCGGTGAAAACTGCTTTCTCGATCATCTCTGCCACTTAAAAAGGCCTGCACGTCTTTCACAGTACCTCCTCGGAGGTTAAAACGGCGTTATCAGGTCTTTCCCGCCCATAAACAGGCTCCCACCACCAACACAGGGCCTCCAGAGCGGTGAAAACTGCTTTATCGATCATCTCTGGCATATAACAGGCCTCCACGTGCTTCAGAGCACCTCCACGGAGGTTAAAACGGCGTTATCAGATCTTTCCCGCACATAAACAGGCTTGCACCAACCTCACAGGGCCTCGACAGCGGTGAAAACTGCTTTTTCGATCTTTCCTGGCACTTAAACAGGCCTACACAAGTTTCACAGCACCTCCTCCGAGGTTAAAACTGCATTATCTGGATTTCCCGCACATAAATAGGCTTGCACCAGCCTCACAGGATCTCCAAAGTGGTTAAAACTGCCTCGTCGATCGTCCCTGGCACTTAAACAGACCTACACGTGCTTCACAGGGCCTCCACAGCGGTGAAAACTGCCTTCTCCATCTTCCCTGGCACTTAAACAGGCCTACACGGAAGTATGACCATGTAAGAACAGCCTCTGGCTGAATGGCCATTAAAGTTTCACTTCACTTCACTTCACTTTACAGCTCTTCCTCAGAGGTTAAAACGGTGTTGTCAGGTCTTTCCCGCACATAAACAGGGTTACACGAGCTTCACAGGACCACCACGGTGGAGAAAACTGCTTTCTCGATATTCCCTGGCACTTCAACAGGACTACACGTGCTTCACACTATCCCCTCGGGGGTTAAAACTGCTTTCACAGGATTTCCAGCACATAAACATGCTTGCACTAAGCTCACACGGCCACTACAGCGGTGAAAACTGCTTTCTCGACCATCTCTGCCACTTAAACTGGCCTGAATATGCTTCACAGTACACACTCGGAGGTTAAAACGGCGTTATCAGGTCTTTCCCGCACATAAACAGGCTGCACAAATCTCACAGGGCCTCCACAGCGGTGAAACCTGCCTTCTCCATCTCCCTGGGACTTAAACAGGCCTACACGTGTTTCACAGGGCCTCCACAGCGGTGAAAACTGCCTTCTCCATCTTCCCTGGCACTTAACCCTTTACCAACCAATGACGCCATACGGAGTCGTCAGATTTTGGCCGCATGTTATTAGTTGGCGCAATCCGTTTGGAAGATAGGCTCTGCGCTAGCAGAAAGGGTGGGACAGGGGGAGGTGGGTGGGTGCACCGCTCTGGCTGACAGTGCATGGCGTCGGTTGCAGCTGCCGGTAGAAAAGCCTTGGTCAAGGCCGGATGGGCCATTTGTCTGCTTTCTTGCACAAACGGGCGTAGAAAACGCTCCTTTCACCGTGTAGGCACTCCATTTCTGGCATTTTAGGCAGATTCTAGTCTGGAGGAGCGTTCTCTGGTTGGAGGGCCCTGACTATTGATCGCTCGCTAATGAGTGGGTGTGTCCAAGGTCATGAACCTACAGAGAATGTGTCAAAACTTTGAGTCAAGTTTCCAGTGCTAGCTCCAAGCAGAAGTGAAAATACGGACCATGGAAGGTATCCATAGCCTAATAAACACTTCCAGTAAATAGCCTACGGTTGTTAAAGAGTTAAACAGGCCTACAGGTAAGTATGACCACGTAAGAACAGCCTCTGGCTGAATGGCTATTAAAGTTTTACTTCACTCCACTTCACTTCACAGCACTCCTCGGAGGTTAAAACGGCGTTATCAGGACTTTCCCGCACATAAACAGGCTTGCACCAATTTCACAGGGCATCCACAGTGGTGAAAACTGCTTTCTCGACCTTCTCTGCCGCTTAAACAGGCCTGCACATGCTTCAGAGAACCTACTCGGATGTTAAATCGGCGTTATCAGGTCTTTCCCGCATATAAGCAGGCTTCCACCAACCTCACAGGGCCTCCAAACCAATGACAACTGCTTTCTCGATCGTCTCTGGCACTTAAAACAGGCCTACACATGGTTCATAGCACGCCCTAAGAGGTTAAAACTGCTTTATCCTGATTTCCCGAACATAAACTGGCTCGCACCAACCTCACATGGTCTACACAGCGGTGAACACTGCTTTCTTGATCTTCTCTGGCACATGAACAGGCCTGCACGTGCTTCAAAGTACCTCCTTGCAGGTTAAAACGGCGTTATCAGGCCTTTCCCGCCTATAAACAGGCTTCCACCAACAACACAGGGCCTCCACAGCGGTGCAAACTGCTTTCTCGATCTTCTCTGCCACTTAAACAGGCCTCCACGCGCTTCACAGTACCTACTCGGAGGTTAAAATGGCGTTATCAGGCCTTTCCCGCACATAAACAGGCTTGCACCAACCTCACAGGGCCTCCACAACGGTGAAAACTGCTTTCCCGATCCTCCCTGGCACTTAAACAAGCATACACGTGATTCACAGCACTTCCTCGGCGGTTAAAACGGCGCTATCAGGTCTTTCCCGCACATAAACAGGCTTCCACCAACCACACAGGGCCTCCACAGCTGTGTAAACTGCTTTCTCGATCTTCTCTGCCAGTTAAACAGGCCTCCACGTGCTTCACAGTACCTACTCGGAGGTTAAAACGGCGTTATCAGGCATTTCCCCCACATAAACAGGCTTGCACCAACCTCACAGGGCCTCCAAAGCGGTGAAAACTGCTTTCTCGATCCTGTCTGGCATTTAAACAAGCCTAGACGTGATCCACAGCACTTCTTCGGAGGTTAAAACGGCGTTATCAGGCCGTGTCTTTCCCGCACATAAACAGGCTTACACCTACAACACAGGGCCTCCACAGCGGTGAAAATTGCTTTCTCGATCTTCTCTGCGACTGAAACAGGCCTGCACGTGCTTCACAGAACCTACACGGAGGATAAAACGGCGTTATCAGGTGTTTCCCGCACATAAACAGGCTTGCACCAACCTCACAGGGCCTCCACAACGGTGAAAACTGCTTTCTCGATCCTCCCTGGCACTGAAACAAGCCGACACGTGCTTCACAGCACTTCTTCGGAGGTTAAAACGACGTTATCAGGTCTTTCCTGCATATAAACGTGCTTGTACCGTTCTCACATGGCCTCCACAGCGGTGAAAACTGCTTTCTTGATCTTCTCTGGCACTTAAACAGGCCTGTACGTGCTTCACAGTACCTCCACAGAGGTTAAAACGGCGTTATCTGGACTTTTCCGCACATAAACAGCATTGCACCAACCTCACAGGGCTTCCACAGTGGTGAAAACTGCTTTATCGATCTTCCCTGCCACTTAAACAGGACTACACATGGTTCAAAGCACGCCCTAGGAGGTTAAAACGGCGTTATCAGGTCTTTCCAGCACATAAACAGGCTTGCACAAACGCCTCACAGGGTCTCCACAGCGGTGAAAACTGCTTTCTCGATCTTTTCTGCAACTTCAACAGGCCTGCACGTGTTTCACAGTACCTACTCGGAGATTAAAACAGCGTTATCAGGAATTTCCCGCATAAAAACAGGCTTGCACCAATCTCACAGGGCCTCCATAGCGGTGAAAACTGCTTTCTCGATCCTCCCTGGCACTTAAGCAAGCCTTACACGTGCTTCACAGTACCTACTCGTACGTTAAAACGGAGTTATCAGGTCTTTCCCGCATATTAACAGGCTTGAACCAACCTCACAGGGCCTCCACAGCGGTGAAAACTGCTTTCTTGATCTTCTCTGGCACCTGAACTGGCCTGCACGTGCTTCACAGTACCTCCTTGGAGGTTAAAACGGCGTTATCAGGTCTTTCGAACACATAAACAAGCTTGCACTAAGCTCACACGGCTAGCACAACGGTGAAAACTGCTTCCTCGATCATCTCTGGCACTTAAACAGGCCTCCACGTACCTCCCAGCATCTCCTAGGAGGTTAAAACGGGGTTATCAGGTCTTTCCCGCACATAAAGAGGCTTCCACCAACCACACAGGGCCTCCACAGCGGTGCAAACTGCTTTCTCGATCTTCTCTGCCACTTAACCAGGCCTCCACGTGCTTCACAGTACCTTCTCGGAGGTTAAAACGGCGTTACCAGGCCTTTCCCGCCTATAAACAGGCTTGCACCAACATCACAGGGCCTCCAAAGCGGTGAAAACTGCTTTCTCGATCTTCCCTGGCACTTAAACAAGTATACACGTGATTCACAGCACTTCCTCGGAGGTTAAAACGGCGTTAACAGGTTTTTCCCGCACATAAACCGGCTTCCACCAACCACACAGGGCCTCCACAGCTGTGCAAACTGCTTTCTCGATCTTCTCTGCCACTTAACCAGGCCTCCACGTGCTTTACAGTACCTACTCGGAGGTTAAAACGGCGTTATCAGGCCTTTCCCGCCTATAAATAGGCCTCCACCAACAACACAGGGCCTCCACAGCGGTGAAACTGCTTTCTCGTTCTCCTCTGCCACTTAAACAGGCTTCCACCTGCTGCACTGCACCAACTCGGAGCTTAAAACGGCGTTATCAGGCTTTTCCCGCACATAAACAGGCTTGCACCAACCTCACAGGGCCTCCAAAGCGGTGAAAACTGCTTTCTCGATCGTGTCTGGCATTTAAACAGGCCTAGACGTGATCCACAGCACTTCTTCGGAGGTTAAAACGGCGTTATCAGGTCTTTCCCGCGCATAAACAGGCATACACCTACCACCCTGGCAGGGTCTCCGAAGCGGTGAAAACGGCTTGGTCGATCTTCACTGCCACTTAAACAGGCCTGCACGTGCTTCACAGAACCTACACGGATGTTAAAACGGCATTATCAGGCCTTTCCCGCACATAAACAGACTTGCACCAACCTCACAGGGCTTCTACAGTGGTGAAAACTGCTTTATCGATCTTCCCTGGCACTTAAACAGGCCTACACATGGTTCAAAGCACGCCCTAGGAGGTTAAAACGGCGTTATCAGGTCTTTCCAGCACATAAACAGGCTTGCACAAACGCCTCACAGGGCCTCCACTGTGGTGAAAACTGCTTTCTCGATCATCTCTGCAACTTAAACAGGCCTGCACGTGTTTCACAGTACCTACTCGGAGATTAAAACGACGTTATCAGGAATTTCCCGCATAAAAACAGGCTTGCACCAATCTCACAGGGCCTCCAGAGCGGTGAAAACTGCTTTCTCGATCCTCCCTGGCACTTCAACAAGCCTTACACGTGCTTCACAGCACTTCCTCGCAGGTCAAAACGGCGCTATCAGGTCTTTCCCGCACATAAACAGGCTTCCACCAACCACACAGGGCCTCCACAATGGTGAAAACTATTTTCTCGCTCTTCTTTGCCACCTGAACAGGCCTGCACGTGCTTCACAGTACCTCCTTGGAGGTTTAAACGGCGTTATCAGGTCTTTCGCGCATATAAACAAGCTTGCACTAAGCTCAAACGGCCAGCACACCGGTGAAAACTGCTTTCTCGATCATGTCTGGCACTTAAACAGGCCTCCACGTGCTTCCCAGTACCGCCTAGGAGGTTAAAACGGCGTTATCAGGTCATTCCCGCACATAAACAAGCTTCCACCTCCAACACAGGGCTTCCACAGCGGTGAAAACAGCTTTCTCGATCTTCTCTGCGACTTAAACAGGCCTGCACGTACTTCAGAGTACCTACTAGGAGGTTAAAACGGCGTTATCAGCATATAAACAGGCTTGCACCAACCCCACAGGGCCTCCACAGCTGTGCAAACTGCTTTCTCGATCATCTTTGCCACTTAAACAGGCATCCACGTGCTTCACAGCTCCTCCTCGGAGGTTAAAACGGCGTTATCAGGTCTTTCCCGCACATAAACAGGCTACCACCACATACACAGGGCGTCCACAGTTGTGAGAACTGCTCTATCGATCATCTCTGGCATATAACAGGCCTCCACGTGCTTCACAGCACCTCCTCGGAGGTTAAAACGGCATTATCAGATCATTCCCGCACATAAAATGGCTTGCACCAACCTCACAGGGCCTCGACAGCGATGAAAATTGCTTTTTCGATCGTTCCTGGCACTTAAACAGGCCTACACGAACTTCACAGCACCTCCTCGGAGGTTAAAACTGCATTATCTGGATTTGCCGCATGTAAACAGGCTTCCACCAACCACACACGGCCTCCACAGCGGTGAAAACTGCTTTATCGATCATCTCTGCCACTTAAAAAGGCCTGCACGTCTTTCACAGTACCTCCTCGGAGGCTAAAACGGCGTTATCAGGTCTTTCCCGCACATAAACAGGCTTCCACCAACCTCACAGGGCCTCCACAACGGTGAAAACTGCTTTCTCGCTCTTCTTTGCCACCTGAACAGGCCTGCACGTGCTTCACAGTACCTCCTTGGAGGTTAAAACGGCGTTATCAGGTATTTCGCGCAAATAAACACGCTTGCACTAAGCTCAAACGGCCAGCACACGGGTGAAAACTGCTTTCTCGATCATCTCTGGCACTTAAACAGCCCTCCACGTGCTTCCCAGCACCTCCTAGGAGGTTAAAACGGCGTTATCAGGCTTTCCCCGCCTATAAACAGGCTTCCACCAACAACACAGGGCCTCTACAGCGGTACAAACTGCTTTCTCGATCCTCTCTGCCACTTAAACAGGCCTCCACGTGCTGCACACTACCTACTCGGAGGTTAAAACGGCGTTATCAGGTCTTTCCCGCACATAAACAGGCTTGCACCAACCTCACAGGGGCTCGATAGCGGTGAAAACTTCTTTTTCAATCTTCCCTGGCACTTAAACAAGCCTTACAAGTGCTTCATAGCACAACCTCGCAGGTTAAAACGGCGCTATCAGGTCTTTCCCGTACATAAACAGGCTTCCACCAACCACACAGGGCCTCCATACCTGTGCAAACTGCTTTCTCGATATTCTCTGCCACTGAAACAGGCCTCCACGTGCTTCACAGTACCTACTCGGAGGATAAAACGGCGTTATCAAGTGTTTCCCACACATAAACAAGCTCCCACCACTCACACAGGGCCTCGAGAGGGATGAAAACTGCTTTATCGATCATCTCTGGCATATAACTGGCCTCCACGTGCTTCACAGCACCTCCTCGGAGGTTAAAACGGCGTCATCAGATCTTTCCCGCACGTAAACAGGCTTGCACCAACCTCACAGGGCCTCGACAGCGGTGAAAAGTGCTTTCTCGATCTCCACTGGCACTTAAAGAGGCCTGCACAAGCTTCACAGCACCTCCTCGGAGGTTAAAACTGCATTATCTGGATTTCCCGCATATAAACAGGCTCCCACCACCCACACAGGACCTCCAGAGCGGTGAAAACTGCTTTATCGATCATCTCTGGCATATAACAGGCTTCCACGTGCTTCACAGCACCTCCTCGGGCGAATTTTTTTTTTGGGCGTACTTTCGACTTAGACTTTGGCAATGTTACTATGTGCGCATGCATGCACTAAGGGGTGCGGTCTGGATTATACTCACATGCCGCTTGGTTGGTTTCGCGGGAAAAGTGAGCGTTGAGTGACGTCTGACCTAGCTAGCTTGGAGGAAGGTACGCCACATTGGGCTGCCAAAATGATGTAGCCACGTAATACTGATGCAGCTATAATTACATTCAACAACTTTCAGCGATGAGTGAGCAACAGCCAATTATAATAACTGATGGCAATGACAATGAGCTGATTGCAGAGCTTTCCACTGAGCTGAATAGTGATGACCTCAGGAGGTTAGCTGGTAAAGAATGGCTGACTGACAAGGTAAATCAATTCCAGTGTTAAAGTGCACAATGGTTGTTTTGCAAGAGTATCAGCAGTGCCAGTATGTATACTCTTCTTGACCCACAGATCATGATAAAATATCTTCATCTTCTCCAATCTGAAGCAGAGAGAGTAAGAATGAAAAGTTGGCTAGAAAAGCTTTACATACTTACAACATAGATTACTTTGTTAACAATTGGCTTGCAGCTGACACAAAGAAAGACCACCATTCTGAACAGTTTCTTCACAGAGAAATTGCTTTCTACTGGTTATGATGGTGTCCTACGATACTACAGAAAGGTATGTGGAATATCGGTTGATTACGTGCTTAGTACCTGAATACATACATATTTCAACACAGGAAAAGTTGCTTGAATCTGATGGAATACTGGTACTCTTCAATGATAAGCGAAACCACTGGACATTCATGGTACAGTACATGTACCTCAAGCTCATGGAGATGAATATTAATGAACTACATCTCCAATTGACAGTGGGCTGATCTGGCGGCAAAGGAAATGATATACTATGATTCATTCAAGCCACTATGTTCTCCCTACTTTTGCACAATTCGGTATGTAATCGTACATAAATATAATACTTGTACTGCTACAGATAGATACTGTTGTTCTATTATTAACAGAAACTATCTTGAGAGAAGAGCACAAACAGAGGAAAAGATTATCAGCTGGCATGACTGGAAATTCCATATGGCAACGGTTAGTAAGGCATCTGAGGGCGATATTTTCTGCAGTAGGTGGTACTGCTGTATATTTGTATTGTTATCCACTATAGGACATACCTTGCCAACTAAATGGGTACGACTGTGGCATCTTTAGTCTTGAGGTACCTATACATATGTACACTCAGTCAACTGGTTATTAGAATACTCATACAAGATTCAGTGTTGTGGTCGCTTTACAGTTATGTTAGTATAAGACCTTGTAAATACATTTGTAGTTGTGGTCTAATAAGTGGAATAATAATTCAATTTTGGCCTGATCTGTTAGTCTTTTGAATTGAAAAAAAAAAAGCTCAAAGATCTTGATATGCAACTGGAGTTCACTTGCAAGCAAAGCAGTGCATGACAAGTTTTGTCCTCTACACAGTTTACAAGACATTTGCTACTGGGTCTCCCAATGGGATTTGAGCAGGTAAGCATTTGTGAGCAATGTATGGGTACTAAACACACGTTACGCACACCCGTCTCCATATGCAGTGTGATACAGCACAGACTCGAAGTTGGATTCTTCACGAATTGACTGAGAAGAAGCTGCTTACAAATGACAACACATCAAGTAGCTCATTTACTCAGAAGCCATCAACAAATGCATCTGAGGCAAAGTCCAACAGTTATCTGAGCTCAGACAGTGACTTTGAAGACAAGTCAGCAGTCAGCCGAAAGAGAAAGAAGCAGATTAGTAACTCCTCAAAGTTTGAAAGTGATGGCAATAGTAGTGATGCACATGTTTGTAATTGTGATCGTACAAATATCTCAAGTGGGTTCACTTCCCCCAAGTCCCTCAATTGGGAACAACTTCCTGCTGATATTCAGTCTGTACTACCACGTGATGAAGAATATTCATACGTTATCCAATCATACCAGGACCAGGAAACTAGATCATTTGAAGGTGCTCCGGAATTTGCTTTTAGTGCAGTAATTCGAATCAATCTTGAAAGCAATGAAGCAATTGACAACTGGTTAAAGAAAATGATGGAAACAAGCTTGTGCACTTACAGAGTGTCCAGAGGAGGGCATAAACCACTTGGCAAACGCTTACTTTGTAAACATGAGATGCACTGTCAACACTCGAGAAAGGCTCTTACACCTAAACAGATACAGAAATCTGCTGCTGCAAAAGCGAAAAAACTGAGAAAACCTCTATGTACTTTAGTGAGAGACAAGAAAACACAATGTCCATCTACTCTCACTTTATCATTGCAAGTTCCTACAAAGAAACAGAAAAGAGCAGCTGAACAACATCCTTACCTGTTGAGCCACAGAGCTGTATTAAAGCTGGATTTCATCCACAACCATCCTATTCATGCTGCTCATCCTCTCAGCTTTCGCCCTATCAGTGAAAACACAAAGCAGCAATTCTTTGAGTATTTTGACAAAGGCCATTGTGCCTCATCTGCGAGGCACACACATGAACAAATGCTCATTCTCAACTCAGAAACAGATGCTCACAAACAAACAGTGCTAGCAGATCGTGCAACTAATCCAAACATACAAGACATATGTCGTTTGTTCATTCAATGGAGAAAGAGAAACTACGGGGAAGAAGATGGAAAACAAATGTTTGAAAGGCTACAGGATGAAGTAGACAAGTACAATGAAAAGCATGCAAGTATGGGTGGAAAAGCACTGCTGCAGTGGTATGAGGCAGATGATGACAAAGATATGGACAGTGAAAGGGAATGCATTCCAAAGAAAAAGAAGAAAAGAGAGATATCAAATAAACCACTAATATTGGTTCTTTTGACCCCACTCATGGCACGTGCTCATGAAGAAATTCAACAAGCTAGTGAAATTGTGTTCTGTGACTCAACAGCATCTCTTGACAGATTTAACACATCTATATTCATTTTGTCCACTGCCAGTACTGCATCTGGTGTACCTCTAGCAATAATACTAACATCAGATGAACGAGAGCACACTATTCAAAGAGCATTTGAGATGGTTAAGGAAACTTTACCACCCTGGGCATTTTTTGGCAATGGACCGAATACTGGTCCAGAGGTATTCATGATAGATGACAGCTCTTCTGAACGAACAGCTATTAACAAGGCATGGCCATCAGCTGTAGTTCTCCTCTGCACTTTCCACTTCCTTCAAAGAAGGTGGACATGGCTGCAAGATGGTCAAAATAAAGTGGAAAAAAATGATCGTCTGATTCTTATTGAAAAACTGAAGAACATGGTATATGCAAACAGCGAGAGCGCTCTTGAATCTCATTACCATAAACTACTTCAAACATGTCCACAAGCTACCAGATACCCTCATTTTTTACAACATCTACAGTCTGTCTGGGAAAAGAGACATACATGGGCACACTGTTATCGAAGCACTCTGCCAGTACGAGGAAATCATACAAATAATTATGCTGAAGCTGGGATCCGAATACTTAAAGAACTGATATTCTCACGGGTGAAATGTAGTTGTCCAGTATGGAGAATATGGGCTCAACTTCATTACCAGCATGTCATCTTCAGCAAGACAAAAGCTCGCACGAATTGCGCTTGGAGATGGTGCCATCAAGGACCCAGGCTTTTATTCTTCAATCCATCAAGAATCCCTTGAGCATAAATACGGGGGTAAAGGGAAAGACCAGATAAAACCATCATCACTTGACACAATGGACTTCAGCAGTACCCACTGGGATTTGATTCGGGTAGGTGCTTATGAGGACAATGAAGAGCCAGCTACTGACAAAATCTCCCCAAACGTAGAAGAGACATGTAAAATGATTGATTCTGTAGCAGAGGATTTAAAAAGAAGGCTAAGAGAGCACCCACTTGATGAACAGTTATTTTCAGGTACAAACAAATTCATTCATCGATACAACCGCTACTCATCCTGCAAATCAAATGCAATGCTAGCTTCTGCTCTTCACAAATTTGGATGGGTTTTTGGAGGATCTGTTATGTCACAAAAGTTTGGAAGACTGCGTCATAGAAAATGAATCACTTTTCAAGCTACAGCTGCTGGCAGACGCAGAAAAGGAGTGAAAAAAGGGAAAGCTCCAGTTGTATCTGGAAGGCCAGCTGGATCTCAGTCTGTCCAACTCCCGATCGCACGAGCGATCGTTTGTTTCACAGACACAGTAAGTACCTTGCATGTACACATATAAAATAGCGAGACAGTATATAGAGTAGATGGTCTCAGGGTATGAGTTTACCATTTACCAGCATTTTGCTGACCTTTAGCGATGTTAGCACTAAGATTATGAAGACGTTTACCCTTAGGTTCATTACGAACGTGCACCGAGTATTTGTTAGTAATGTCAAGGTTCATATTCCATCTGCGGCCGCCGCGCCTGTGGCGAATAACGTTCGGACCACAACCCCTGGCGCATGCGCATACAGTGGCCATTGCAAAGTCTAAGTCGAAAGTAGCCCAAAAATAAAATTCGCCCTCCTCGGAGGTTAAAACGGCGTTATCACATCTTTCCCGCACATAAACAGGCTTGCACCAACCTCACAGGGCCTCGACAGCGGTGAAAAGTGCTTTCTCAATCTTCTCTGCCACTTAAACAGGCCTCCACGTGCTTCACAGTACCTACTCGGAGGTTAAAACGGCGTTATCAGGCCTTTCCGGCTTATAAACAGGCTTACACCAACCTCACAGTGCCTCCAAAGCGGTGAAAACTGCTTTCTCGATCCTCCCTGGCACTTAAACAAGTATACACGTGATTCACAGCACCTCCTCGGAGGTTAAAACGGCGTTATCAGGTCTTTCCCGCACATAAACAGGCTTCCACCAACCACACAGGGCCTACACAGCTGTGCAACTGCTTTCTCGATCATCTCTGCCACTTAAACAGGCATCCACGTGCTTCACAGTTCCTTCTCGGAGGTTAAAACGGCGTCATCAGGTCTTTCCCGCACATAAAGAGGCTACCACCACATACACAGTGCGTCCAGAGTGGTGAGAACTGCTCTATCGATCATCTCTGGCATATAACAGGCCTCCACGTGCTCCACAGCACCTCCTCGGAGGTTAAAACGGCGTTATCAGATCACTCCCGCACATAAAATGGCTTGCACCAACCTCACAGGGCCTCGACAGCGATGAAAATTGCTTTTTCGATCGTTCCTGGCACTTAAACAGGCCTACACAAACTTCACAGCACCTCCTCGGAGGTTAAAACTGCATTATCTGGATTTGCCGCATGTAAACAGGCTTCCACCAACAACACACGGCCTCCACAGCGGTGAAAACTGCTTTATCGATCATCTCTGCCACTTAAAAAGGCCTGCACGTCTTTCACAGTACCTCCTCGGAGGTTAAAACGGCGTTATCTGGATTTCCCGCACGTAAATAGGCTTGCACCAGCCTCACAGGACCTCCAAAGTGGTGAAAACTGCCTTCTCGATCGTCCCTGGCACTTAAACAGACCTACACGTGCTTCACAGGCCCTCCACAGCGGTGAAAACTGCCTTCTCCATCTTCCCTGGCACTTAAACAGGCCTACACGGAAGTATGACCATGTAAGAACAGCCTCTGGCTGAATGACCATTAAAGTTTCACTTCACTTCACTTTACTTCACAGCACTTCCTCGGAGGTTAAAACGGTGTGGTCAGGTCTTTCCCGCACATAAACACGGTTACACGAGCTTCACAGGACCACCACGGTGGAGAAAACTGCTTTCTCGATATTCCCTGGCACTTCAACAGGACTACACGTGCTTCACACTATTTCCTAGGAGGTTAAAACTGCTTTCACAGGATTTTCAGCACATAAACACGCCTGCACTAAGCTCACAGGGCCTCTACAGCGGTGAAAACTGCCTTCTCCATCTACCCTGGCACTTAAACAGGCCTACACGTGCTTCACAGGGCCTCCACAGCGGTGAAAACAGCCTTCTCCATCTTCATTGGCACTTAAACAGGCCTACACGTAAGTATGACCACGTAAGAACAGCCTCTGGCTGAATGGCCATTAAAGTTTCACTTCACTTCACTTTACTTCACAGCACTTCCTCGGAAGTTAAAACGGTGTTGTTCACTTCACTTCACTTCACAGCACTCCTCGGAGGTAAAAACGGCGTTATCAGGTCTTTCCCGCACATAAACAGGCTTGCACCAACCTCACACGGCCACTACAGCGGTGAAAACTGCTTTCTCGACCATCTCTGGCACTTAAACAGGCCTGCACATGCTCACAGTACACACTCGGAGGTTAAAACGGCGTTATCAGGTCATTCCCGCACATAAACAGGCTTGCACCAAACTCACAGGGCTTCCACTGTGGTGAAAACTGCTTTCTCGACCTTCTCTGCCACTTAAACAAGCCTGCATGTGCTTCAGAGTACCTACTCGGAGGTTAAAACGGCGTTATCTGGTCTTTCCCGCATATGTGGGCCTCCACACCAATGACAACTGCTTTCTCGATCGTCTCTGACACTTAAAACAGGCCTACACATGGTTCATAGCATGCCCTCGGAGGTTAAAACTGCTTTATCCGGACTTCCCGAACATAAACTGGCTTGCACCAACCTCACACGGCCTACACAGCGGTGAACACTGCTTTCTCGATCATCTCTGGCACTTAAACAGGCCTACACGTGCTTCACAGGGCCTCCACAGCGGTGAAACTGCCTTCTCCATCTTCCCTGGCACTTAAACAGGCCTACACGTCAGTATGACCATATAAGAACAGCCTCTGGCTGAATGGCCATTAAAGTTTCACTTCACTTCACTTCACAGCACTTCCTCGGAGGTTAAAACGGCGTTATCAGATCTTTCCGGCCCGCACATAAATAGGCTTGCACGTGCTTCACAGGACCACCACAGTGGAGAAAACTGCTTTCTCGATATTCCCTGGCACTTCAACAGGACTACACGTGCTTCACACTATCTCCTCGGAGGTTAAAACTGCTTTCACAGGATTTCCAGCACACAAACATGCTTGCACTAAGCTCACACGGCCACTACAGCGGAGAAAACTGCTTTCTCGACCATCTGTGGCACTTAAACAGGCCAGCACCTGCTTCACAGTACACCCTCGGAGGTTAAAACGGCGTTATCAGGTCTTTCCCGCACATAAACAGGCTGCACAAACCTCACAGGGCCTCCACAGCGGTGAAACCTGCCTTCTCCATCTTCCCTGGCACTTAAACAGGCCTACACGTGCTTCACAGGGCATCCACAGCGGTGAAAACTGCCTTCTCCATCTTCCCTGGCACTTAAACAGGCCTACACGTAAGTACGACCACGTAAGAACAGCCTCTGGCTGAATGGTCATTAAACTTTCACTTCACTTCACAGCACTTAATCGGAGGTTAAAACGGCGTTATCAGGTCTTTTCCGCCCGCACACAAAAAGGCTTGCACGAGCTTCACAGGACCACCACAGTGGAGAAAACTGCTTTCTCGATATTCCCTGGCACTTCAACAGGACTACACGTGCTTCACACTATCTCCTCGGAGGTTAAAACTGCTT
The DNA here is from genome assembly GCA_949130485.1 of Agelas oroides. Taxonomy (NCBI): domain Eukaryota; kingdom Metazoa; phylum Porifera; class Demospongiae; order Agelasida; family Agelasidae; genus Agelas; species Agelas oroides. Next base: position 4,368,472 of record OX422199.1, read on the forward strand.
TCACAGGATTTCCAGCACATAAACATGCTTGCACTAAGCTCACACGGCCACTACAGCGGAGAAAACTGCTTTCTCAACCATCTCTGGCACTTCACAGTGGTGAAAACCGCTTTCTCGACCTTCTATGCCACTTAAACAGGCCTGCATGTGCTTCAGAGTACCTACTCGGAGGTTAAAACGGCGTTATCAGGTCTTTCCCGCATATAAGCAGGCTTCCATCAACATCACTGGGCCTCCACACCAATGACAACTGCTTTCTCTATCGTGTCTGGCACTTAAACAGGCCTACTCATGGTTCATAGCACGCTCTCGGAAGTTAAAACTGCTTTTATCAGGATTTCCCGAACATAAACAGGCTTGAACCAACCTCACACGACCAGCACCGCGGTGAACAGTGCTTTCTCGACCATCTCCGGTACTTAAACAGGCCTGCACGTGCTTCACAGCACTTCCTAGGAGGTTAAAACGGCGTTATCAGGTCATTCCCGCATATAAACAGGCTTCCACCAACCACACACTGCCTCCACAGCGGTGAAAACTGCTTTCTCGATCATCTCTGCCACTTAAAAAGGCCTGCACGTCTTTCACAGTACCTACTCAGAGGATAAAACGGCGTTATCAAGTGATTCCCGCACATAAACAGGCTCCCACCACTCACACAGGGCCTCGAGAGGGGTGAAAACTGCTTTATCGATCATCTCTGGCATATAACTGGCCTCCACGTGCTTCACAGCACCTCCTCGGAGGTTAAAACGGCGTCATCAGATCTTTCCCGCACATAAACAGGCTTGCACCAACCTCACAGGGTCTCGACAGCTGTGAAAACTGCTTTTTCGATCTTCCCTGGCACTTTAACAGGCCTACACAAGCTTCACAACACCTCATCGGAGGTTAGAACTGCATTATGTGGATTTCCCGCCCATAAATAGGCTTGCACCAGCCTCACAGGACCTCCAAAGTGGTGAAAACTGCCTTCTCGATCGTCCCTGGCACTTAAACAGACCTACACGTGCTTCTCAGGGCCTCCACAGCGGTGAAAACTGCCTTCTCCATCTTCCCTGGCACTTAAACAGGCCTACACGTAAGTATGACCATGTAAGAACAGCCTCCGGCTGAATGGCCATGAAAGTTTCACTTCACTTCACTTCACTTCACAGCACTTCCTTGGAGGTTAAAACGGCGTTATCAGGTCTTTCCCATCCGCACATAAACAAGCTTGCGCGAGCTTCACAGGACCACCACAGTGGAGAAAACTGCTTTCTCGATATTCCCTGGCACTTCAACAGGACTACACGTGCTTCACACTATCTCCTCGGAGTTTAAAACTGCTTTCACAGGATTTCCAGCACACAAACATGCTTGCACTAAGCTCACACGGCCACTACAGAGGAGAAAACTGCTTTCTCGACCATCTCTGGCACTTAAACAGGCCTGCACATGCTTCACAGTACACACTCGGAGGTTAAAACGGCGTTATCAGGTCTTTCCCACACATAAACAGGCTTGCACCAACCTCACACGGCCACTACAGCGGCCATCTCTGGCACTTAAACTGGCCTGCACAATGCTTCACAGTACACACTGGGAGGTTAAAACGGCGTTATCAGGTCTTTCCCGCACATAAAGAGGCTGCACAAACCTCACAGGGCCTCCATAGCGGTGAAACCTGCCTTCTCCATCTTCCCTGGCACTTAAACAGGCCTACACGTGCTTCAAAAGGGCCTCCACAGCGGTGAAAACTGCCTTCTCCATCTTCCCTGGCACTTAAATAGGCCTACACGTAAGTAGGACCACGTATGAACAGCCTCTGGCTGAATGGACATTAAAGTTTCACTTCACTTCACTTCACAGCACTTCCTCGGAGGATAAAACGGCGTTATCAGGTCTTTCCCGCACATAAACAGGCTTGCACCAACCTCACACGGCCACTACAGCGGTGAAAACTGCTTTCTCGACCATCTCTGGCACTTAAACAGGCCTGCACATGCTTCACAGTACACACTCGGAGGTTAAAACGGCGTTATCAGGTCATTCCCGCACATAAACAGGCTTGCACCAACCTAACAGGGCTTCCACAGTGGTGAAAACCACTTTCTCGACCTTCTCTGCCACTTAAACAGGCCTGCACGTGCTTCAGAATACCTACTTGGAGGATAAAACGGCGTTATCAGGTCTTTCCCGCATATAAGCAGGCTTCCACCAACCTCACAAGGCCTCCACACCAATGACAACTGCTTTCTCGATCGTCTCTGGAACTTAAAACAGGCCTACACCAGGTTCATAGCACGACGTCGGAGGTTAAAACTGCTTTATCCGGACTTCCCGAACATAAACTGGCTTGCACCAACCTCACACGGCCTACACAGCGGTAAACACTGCTTTCTCGATCATCTCTGGCACTTAAACAGGCCTACACGTGCTTCACAGTACACACTCGGAGGTTAAAACGGCGTTATCAGGTCATTCCCGCACATAAACAGGCTTGCACCAACCTCACACGGCCACTACAGCGGTGAAAACTGCTTTCTCGACCATCTCTGGCACTTAAACAGGCCTGCACATGCTTCACAGTACACACTCGGAGGTTAAAACGGCGTTATCAGGTCATTCCCGCACATAAACAGGCTTGCACCAACCTAACAGGGCTTCCACAGTGGTGAAAACCACTTTCTCGACCTTCTCTGCCACTTAAACAGGCCTGCACGTGCTTCAGAATACCTACTTGGAGGATAAAACGGCGTTATCAGGTCTTTCCCGCATATAAGCAGGCTTCCACCAACCTCACAAGGCCTCCACACCAATGACAACTGCTTTCTCGATCGTCTCTGGAACTTAAAACAGGCCTACACCAGGTTCATAGCACGACGTCGGAGGTTAAAACTGCTTTATCCGGACTTCCCGAACATAAACTGGCTTGCACCAACCTCACACGGCCTACACAGCGGTAAACACTGCTTTCTCGATCATCTCTGGCACTTAAACAGGCCTACACGTGCTTCACAGTACACACTCGGAGGTTAAAACGGCGTTATCAGGTCATTCCCGCACATAAACAGGCTTGCACCAACCTAACAGGGCTTCCACAGTGGTGAAAACCGCTTTCTCGACCTCTGCCACTTAAACAGGCCTGCACGTGCTTCAGAATACCTACTTGGAGGATAAAACGGCGTTATCAGGTCTTTCCCGCATATAAGCAGGCTTCCACCAACCTCACAAGGCCTCCACACCAATGACAACTGCTTTCTCGATCGTCTCTGGAACTTAAAACAGGCCTACACCAGGTTCATAGCACGACGTCGGAGGTTAAAACTGCTTTATCCGGACTTCCCGAACATAAACTGGCTTGCACCAACCTCACACGGCCTACACAGCGGTAAACACTGCTTTCTCGATCATCTCTGGCACTTAAACAGGCCTACACGTGCTTCACAGGGCCTCCACAGCGGTAAAAACCGCCTTCTCCATCTTCCCTGGCACTTAAACAGGCCTACACATGGTTCATAGCACGACGTCGGAGGTTAAAACTGCTTTATCCGGACTTCCCGAACATAAACTGGCTTGCACCAACCTCACACTACCAGCACAGCGGTGAACACTGCTTTCTCGATCATCTCTGGCACTTAAACAGGCCTGCACGTGCTTCCCAGCACCTCCTAGGAGGTTAAAACGGCGTTATCAAGTCATTCCCGCATATAAACAGGCTTCCACCAACCACACACGGCCTCCACAGCGGTGAAAACTGCTTTCTCGATCATCTCTGCCACTTAAAAAGGCCTGCACGTCTTTCACAATACCTCCTCGGAGGTTAAAACGGCGCTATCAGGTCTTTCACGCCCATAAACAGGCTCCCACCACCAACACAGGGCCTCCAGAGCGGTGAAAACTGCTTTATCGATCATCTCTGGCATATAACAGGCCTCCACGTGCTTCACAGCACCTCCACGGAGGTTAAAACGGCGTTATCAGATCTTTCCCGCACATAAACAGGCTTGCACCAACCTCACAGGGTCTCGACAGCGGTGAAAACTACTTTTTCGATCTTCCCTGGCACTTAAACAGGCCTACACAAGTTTCACAGCACCTCCTCCGAGGTTAAAACTGCATTATCTGGATTTCCCGCACATAAATAGGCTTGCACCAGCCTCACAGGATCTCCAAAGTGGTTAAAACTGCCTCCTCGATCGTCCCTGGCACTTACACAGACCTACACGTGCTTCACAGGGCCTCCACAGCGGTGAAAACTGCCTGCTCCATCTTCCCTGGCAATTAAACAGGCCTACACGGAAGTATGACCATGTAAGAACAGCCTCTGGCTGAATGGCCATTAAAGTTTCACTTCACTTCACTTCACTTTACAGCTCTTCCTCGGAGGTTAAAACGGTGTTGTCAGGTCTTTCCCACACATAAACAGGGTTACACGAGCTTCACAGGACCACCACGGTGGAGAAAACTGCTTTCTCAATATTCCCTGGCACTTCAACAGGACTACACGTGCTTCACACTATCCCCTCGGGGGTTAAAACTGCTTTCACAGGATTTCCAGCACATAAACATGCTTGCACTAAGCTCACACGGCCACTACAGCGGAGAAAACTGCTTTCTTGACCATCTCTGGCACTTAAACAGGCCTGCACATGCTTCACAGTACACACTCGGAGGTTAAAACGGCGTTGTCAGGTCTTTCCCGCACATAAACAGGCTGCACAAATCTCACAGGGCCTCTACAGCGGTGAAACCTGCCTTCTCCATCTTCCTGGGACTTAAACAGGCCTACACGTGTTTCACAGGGCCTCCACAGCGGTGAAAACTGCCTTCTCCATCTTCCCTGGCACTTAACCCTTTACCAACCAGTGACGCCATATGGAGTTGTCAGATTTTTGCCGCATGTTATCAGTTGGCGCAATCCGTTTGGAAGATAGGCTCTGCGCTAGCAGAAAGGGTGGGACAGGGGGAGGTGGGTGGGTGCACCGCTCTGGCTGACAGTGCATGGCGTCGGTTGCAGCTGCCGGTAGAAAAGCCTTGGTCAATGCCGAAGGGCCATTTGTCTGCTTTCTTGCACAAACGGGCGTAGAAAACGCTCCTTTCACCGTGTAGGCACTCCATTTCTGGCATTTTAGGCAGATTTTAGTCTGGAGCGTTCTCTGGTTGGAGGGCCCTGACTATTGATCGCTCGCTAATGAGTGGGTGTGTCCAAGGTCATGAACCTACAGAGAATGTGTCAATAAAGCTTTGAGTCAAGTTTCCAGTGCTAGCTCCAAGCAGAAGTGAAAATACGGACCATGGAAGGTATCCATAGCCTAATAAACACTTCCAGTAAATAGCCTACGCTTGTTAAAGAGTTAAACAGGCCTACACGTAAGTATGACCACGTAAGAACAGCCTCTGGCTGAATGGCCATTAAAGATTCACTTCACTCCACTTCACTTCACAGCACTCCTCGGAGGTTAAAACGGCGTTATCAGGACTTTCCCGCACATAAACAGGCTTGCACCAACTTCACAGGGCATCCACAGTGGTGAAAACTGCTTTCTCGACCTTCTCTGCCACTTAAACAGGCCTGCACGTGCTTCAGAGAACCTACTCGGATGTTAAATCGGCGTTATCAGCTCTTTCCCACATATAAGCAGGCTTCCACCAACCTCACAGGGCCTCCAAACCAATGACAACTGCTTTCTTGATCGTCTCTGGCACTTCAAACAGGCCTACACATGGTTCATAGCACACCCTAAGAGGTTAAAACTGCTTTATCCGGACTTCCCGAACATAAACTGGCTCGCACCAACCTCACAAGGCCTACACAGCGGTGAACACTGCTTTCTCGATCATCTCGGGCACTTAAACGGGCCTCCACGTGCTTCCCAGCACTCCCTAGGAGGTTAAAATGGCGTTATCAGGTCTTTCCAGCACATAAACAGGCTTCCGCCTCCCACACAGGGCTTCCACAGCGGTGAAAACCGCTTTGTCGATCTTCTCTGCCACTTAAACAGGCCTCCACGTGCTTCACAGAACCTACACGGATGTTAAAATGGCGTTATCAGGCCTTTCCCGCACATAAACAGGCTTGCACCAACCTCACGGCCTCCACAGCGGTGCAAACTCCTTTCTCGATCTTCTCTGCCACTTAAACAGGCCTCCACGTGCTGCACAGTACCTACTCGGAGGTTAAAACGGCGTTATCAGGCCTTTCCCGCACATAAACAGGCTTGCACCAAACTCACAGGGCTTCCACAGTGGTGAAAACTGCTTTCTCGATCTACACTGCCACTTAAACAGGACTACACATGGTTCAAAGCACGCCCTAGGAGGTTAAAACGGCATTATCAGGTCTTTCCAGCACATAAACAGGCTTCCACCAACAACACAGGGCCTCCACAGAGGTAAAAACTGCTTTCTCGCTCCTCCCTGTCACTTAAACAAGACGACACGTGCTTCACACCACTTCTTCGGAGGTTAAAACTACGTTATCAGGTCTTTCCTGCATATAAATGTGCTTGCACCAATCTCACAGGGCCTCCAAATCGGTGTAAACTGCTTTCTCGATCCCCTCTGGCATTTAAACAAGCCTAGACGTGATCCACAGCACTTCTTCAGAGGTTAAAACGGCGTTATCAGGTCTTTCCCACACATAAACAGGGTTCCACCAACCACACAGGACCTCCACCGCGGTGAAAACTGCTTTCTTGATCTTCTCTGGCACTTAAACAGGCCTGCACGTGTTTCACAGTACCTCCTCAGAGGTTAAAACGGCGTTATCTGGTCTTTTCCGCACATAAACAGGCTTGAACCAACCTCACAGGGTTTCCACAGTGGTGAAAACTGCTTTCTCGATCTTCCCTGCCACTTAAACAGGCCTCCACATGGTTCAAAGCACGCCATAGGAGGTTAAAACGGCGTTATCAGGTCTTTCCAGCACATAAACAGGCTTGCACAAACCTGACAGGGCTTCCACAGCGGTGAAAACTGCTTTCTCGATCTTCTTTGCCACTTAAACAGGCCTACACATGGTTCAAAGCACGCCCTAGGAGGTTAAAACGGCGTTATCAGGGCTTTCCAGCACATAAACAGGCTTCCACAAATCTCACAGGGCCTCCACAGCGGTGAAAACTGCTTTCTCGATCTTCTCTGCAACTTAAACAGGCCTGCACGTGTTACACAGTACCTACTCGGAGATTAAAACGGCGTTATCAGGAATTTTCCGCATAAAAACAGGCTTGCACCAATCTCACAGGGCCTCCACAGCGGTGAAAACTGCTTTGTCGATCCTCCCTGGCACTTAAACAAGCCTTACACGTGCTTCACAGCACTTTCTCGCAGGTTAAAACGGCGCTATCAGGTCTTTCCCGCACATAAACAGGCTTCCACCAACCACACAGGGCCTCCACAACGGTGAAAACTTCTTTCTCGATCATCTCTGCCACTTAAACAGGCGTGCACGTGCTTCCCAGTACCTCCTAGGAGGTTAAAACGGCGTTATGAGGTCTTTCCCGCACATAAACAGGCTTCCACCTCCTACACAGGGTTTCCACAGCGGTGAAAACCGCTTTCTCGATCTTCTCTGCCACTTAAACAGGCCTGCACGTGTTTCAGAGTATCTACTAGGAGGTTAAAACGGTGTTATCAGCATATAAACAGGCTTGCACCAACCTCAAAGGGCCTCAAAAGCGGTGAAAACTGCTTTCTCGATCCTCCCTGGCACTTAAACAGGCATAGATGTGATTCACAGCACTTCCTCGCAGGTTGAAACGGCGTTATCAGGTCATTCCCGCACATATACAGGCTTCCACCAACCACACAGGGCCTCCACAGCTGTGCAAACTGCTTTCTCCACCTTCTCTGCCCCTTAAACAGGCCTCCACGTGCTTCACAGTAACTACTCGGAGGTTAAAACGGCGTTATCAGGCATTTCCCGCCTATAAATAGGCTTCCACCAACCACACAGGGCCTCCACAGCGGTGCAAACTGCTTTCTCCACCTTGTCTGCCCCTTAAACAGGCCTCCACGTGCTTCACAGTAACTACTCGGAGGTTAAAACGGCGTTATCAGGCATTTCCCGCCTATAAATAGGCTTCCACCTACAACACAGGGCCTCCACAGCGGTGCAAACTGCTTTCTCGATCTTCTCTGCCACTTAAACAGGCCTCCACGTGCTGCACAGTACCTACTCGGAGGTTAAAACGGCGTTATCAGGCCTTTCCCGCACATAAAGAGGCTTGCACGAACCTCGCAGTGCCTCCACAACGGTGGAAACTGCATTCTCGATCCTCCCTGGTACTTAAACAGGCCTACACACGGTTCATAGCACTTCCTCGGAGGTTAAAATGGCGTTATCAGGTCTTTCCCGCACATAAACAAGCTTGCAAACTCATAGGGCCTCCAAAGCGGTGAAAACTGCTTTCTCGATCCTGTCTGGCATTTAAACAGGTCTAGACGTGATCCACAGCACTTCTTCGGAGGTTAAAACGGCGTTATCAGGTTTTCCCCTCACATAAACAAGCCTACACCTACCACACAGGGTCTCCACAGCGGTGAAAACGGCTTTGTCGATCTTCTCTGCCACTTAAACAGGCCTGCACGTGCTTCACAGAACCTACACGGATGTTAAAACGGCGTTATCAGGCCTTTCCCGCACATAAACAGGCTTGCACCAACCTCACAGGGCCTCCACAGAGGTGCAAACTGCTTTCTCGATCTTCTCTGCCACTTAAACAGGCCTCCACGTGCTCCACAGTACCTACTCGGAGGTTAAAACGGCGTTATCAGGCCTTTTCCGCACATAAACAGGCTTGCACCAACCTTACAGGGCTTCCACAGTGGTGAAAACTGCTTTCTCGATACTCTCTGGCATTTAAACAAGCCTAGACGTGATCCACAGCACCTACTCGGAGGTTAAAACGGCGTTATCAGGTCTTTCCCGCACATAAACATGCTTGCACCAACCTCACAGGGCCTCCACAACAGTAAAATCTGCTTTCTCGCTCCTCGCTGGCACTTAAACAAGCCGACACGTGCTTCACAGCACTTCTTCGGAGGTTAAAACGACGTTATCAGGTCTTTCCTGCGTATAAACGTGCTTGCACCAATCTCACAGGGCCTCCAAATCGGTGAAAACTGCTTTCTCGATCCCCTCTGGCATTTAAACAAGCCTAGACGTGATCCACAGCACTTCTTCAGAGGTTAAAACGGCATCAGGTCTTTCCCGCACATAAACAGGCCTCCACCAACCACACAGGGCCTCCACAACGGTGAAAACTGTTTTCTTGATCTTCTCTGGCACTTAAACAGGCCTGTACGTGCTTCACAGTACCTCCTTGGAGGTTAAAACGGCGTTATCTGGTGTTTTCCGCACATAAACAGGCTTGCACCAACCTCACAGGGCTTCCACAGTGGTGAAAACTGCTTTCTCGATCTTCCCTGCCACTTAAACAGGCCTACACATGGTTCAAAGCACGCCCTAGGAGGTTAAAACGGCGTTATCAGGTCTTTCCAGCACATAAACAGGCTTGCACCAACCTCACAGGGCCTCCAAAGCGGTGAAAACTGCTTTCTCGATACTCTCTGGCATTTAAACGAGCCTAGACGTTATCCACAGCACCTACTCGGAGGTTAAAACGGCGTTATCAGGTCTTTCCCGCACATAAATAGGCTTGCACCAACCTCACAGGGCCTCTACAACGGTAAAAACTGCTTTCTCCATCCTCCCTGGCACTTAAACAAGCCGACACGTGCTTCACAGCACTTCTTCGGAGGTTAAAACGACGTTATCAGGTCTTTCCTGCATATAAACGTGCTTGCACCAATCTCACAGGGCCTCCAAATCGGTGAAAACTGCTTTCTCGATCCCCTCTGGCATTTAAACTAGCCTAGACGTGATCCACAGCACTTCTTCAGAGGTTAAAACGGCATTATCAGGTCTTTCCCGCACATAAACAGGCCTCCACCAACCACACAGGGCCTCCACAAACGTGAAAACTGTTTTCTTGATCTTCTCTGGCACTTAAACGTGCCTGTACGTGCTTCACAGTACCTCCTCGGAGGTTAAAACGGCGTTATCTGGTGTTTTCCGCACATAAACAGGCTTGCACCAACCTCACAGGGCTTCCACAGTGGTGAAAACTGCTTTCTCGATCTTCCCTGCCACTTAAACAGGCCTACACATGGTTCAAAGCACGCCCTAGGAGGTTAAAACGGCGTTATCAGGTCTTTCCAGGACATAAACAGGCTTGCACCAACCTCACAGGGCCTCCAAAGCGGTGAAAACTGCTTTCTCGATACTCTCTGGCATTTAAACAAGCCTAGACGTGATCCACAGCACCTACTCGGAGGTTAAAACGGCGTTATCAGGTCTTTCCCGCACATAAACAGGCTTGCACCAACCTCACAGGGCCTCTACCACGGTAAAAACTGCTTTCTCCATCCTCCCTGGCACTTAAACAAGCGACACGTGCTTCACACCACTTCTTCGGAGGTTAAAACGACGTTATCAGGTCTTTCCTGCATATAAACGTGCTTGCACCAATCTCACAGGGCCTCCAAATCGGTGAAAACTGCTTTCTCGATCCCCTCTGGCATTTAAACAAGCCTAGAGGTGATCCACAGCACTTCTTCAGAGGTTAAAACGGCATTATCAGGACTTTCCCGCACATAAACAGGCCTCCACCAACCACACAGGGCCTCCACAACGGTGAAAACTGTTTTCTTGATCTTCTCTGGCACTTAAACGTGCCTGTACGTGCTTCACAGTACCTCCTCGGAGGTTAAAACGGCATTATCTGGTGTTTTCCGCACATAAACAGGCTTGCACCAACCTCACAGGGCTTCCACAGTGGTGAAAACTGCTTTCTCGATCTTCCCTGCCACTTAAACAGGCCTCCACATGGTTCAAAGCACGCCATAGGAGGTTAAAGCGGCGTTATCACGTCTTTCCAGCACATAAACAGGCTTGCACAAACCTGACAGGGCTTCCACAGCGGTGAAAACTGCTTTCTCGATCTTCTTTGCCACTTAAACAGGCCTACACATGGTTCAAAGCACGCCCTAGGAGGTTAAAACGGCGTTATCAGGGCTTTCCAGCACATAAACAGGCTTCCACAAATCTCACAGGGCCTCCACAGCGGTGAAAACTGCTTTCTCGATCTTCTCTGCAACTTAAACAGGCCTGCACGTGTTACACAGTACCTACTCGGAGATTAAAACGGCGTTATCAGGAATTTTCCGCATAAAAACAGGCTTGCACCAATCTCACAGGGCCTCCACAGCGGTGAAAACTGCTTTGTCGATCCTCCCTGGCACTTAAACAAGCCTTACACGTGCTTCACAGCACTTTCTCGCAGGTTAAAACGGCGCTATCAGGTCTTTCCCGCACATAAACAGGCTTCCACCAACCACACAGGGCCTCCACGATGGTGAAAACTTCTTTCTCGATCATGTCTGACACTTAAACAGGCGTGAACGTGCTTCCCAGCACCTCCTAGGAGGTTAAAACGGCGTTATGAGGTCTTTCCCGCACATAAACAGGCTTCCACCTCCTACACAGGGTTTCCACAGCGGTGAAAACCGCTTTCTCGATCTTCTCTGCCACTTAAACAGGCCTGCACGTGTTTCAGAGTATCTACTAGGAGGTTAAAACGGTGTTATCAGCATATAAACAGGCTTGCACCAACCTCAAAGGGCCTCAAAAGCGGTGAAAACTGCTTTCTCGATCCTCCCTGGCACTTAAACAGGCATAGATGTGATTCACAGCACTTCCTCGCAGGTTGAAACGGCGTTATCAGGTCATTCCCGCACATATACAGGCTTCCACCAACCACACAGGGCCTCCACAGCTGTGCAAACTGCTTTCTCCACCTTCTCTGCCCCTTAAACAGGCCTCCACGTGCTTCACAGTAACTACTCGGAGGTTAAAACGGCGTTATCAGGCATTTCCCGCCTATAAATAGGCTTCCACCAACCACACAGGGCCTCCACAGCGGTGCAAACTGCTTTCTCCACCTTGTCTGCCCCTTAAACAGGCCTCCACGTGCTTCACAGTAACTACTCGGAGGTTAAAACGGCGTTATCAGGCATTTCCCGCCTATAAATAGGCTTCCACCTACAACACAGGGCCTCCACAGCGGTGCAAACTGCTTTCTCGATCTTCTCTGCCACTTAAACAGGCCTCCACGTGCTGCACAGTACCTACTCGGAGGTTAAAACGGCGTTATCAGGCCTTTCCCGCACATAAAGAGGCTTGCACGAACCTCGCAGTGCCTCCACAACGGTGGAAACTGCATTCTCGATCCTCCCTGGTACTTAAACAGGCCTACACACGGTTCATAGCACTTCCTCGGAGGTTAAAATGGCGTTATCAGGTCTTTCCCGCACATAAACAAGCTTGCAAACTCATAGGGCCTCCAAAGCGGTGAAAACTGCTTTCTCGATCCTGTCTGGCATTTAAACAGGTCTAGACGTGATCCACAGCACTTCTTCGGAGGTTAAAACGGCGTTATCAGGTTTTCCCCTCACATAAACAGGCCTACACCTACCACACAGGGTCTCCACAGCGGTGAAAACGGCTTTGTCGATCTTCTCTTCCACTTAAACAGGCCTGCACGTGCTTCACCGAACCTACACGGATGTTAAAACGGCGTTATCAGGCCTTTCCCGCACATAAACAGGCTTGCACCAACCTCACAGGGCTTCCACAGTGGTGAAAACTGCTTTCTCGATCTACCCTGCCACTTAAACAGGCCTACACATGGTTCAAAGTACGCCCTAGGAGGTTAAAACGGCGTTATCAGGTCTTTCCAGCACATAAACAGGCTTGCACCAACCTCACAGGGCCTCCAAAGCGGTGTAAACTGCTTTCTCGATACTCTCTGGCATTTAAACAAGCCTAGACGTGATCCACAGCACCTACTCGGAGGTTAAAACGGCGTTATCAGGTCTTTCCCGCACATAAACAGGCTTGCACCAACCTCACAGGGCCTCTACCACGGTAAAAACTGCTTTCTCCATCCTCCCTGGCACTTAAACAAGCCGACACGTGCTTCACAGCACTTCTTCGGAGGTTAAAACGACGTTATCAGGTCTTTCCTGCATATAAACGTGCTTGTACCAATCTCACAGGGCCTCCAAAGCGGTGAAAACTGCTTTCTCGATCCCCTCTGGCATTTAAACAAGCCTAGACGTGATCCACAGCACTTCTTCATAGGTTAAAAGGGCATTATCAGGTCTTTCCCGCACATAAACAGGCTTTCACCAACCACACAGGGCTTCCACAGCGGTGAAAACTGCTTTCTTGATCTTCTCTGGCACTTAAACAGGCCTGTACGTGTTTCACAGTACCTCCTCGGAGGTTAAAACGGCGTTATCTGGTGTTTTCCGCACATAAACAGGCTTGCACCAACCTCACAGGGCTTCCACAGTGGTGAAAACTGCTTTCTCGATCTTCCCTGCCACTTAAACAGGCCTACACAAGGTTCAAAGCACGTCCTAGGAGGTTAAAACGGCGTTATCAGGTCTTTCCAGCACATAAACAGGCTTGCACCAACCTCACAGGGCCCCCAAAGCGGTGAAAACTGCTTTCTCGATCCCCTCTGGCATTTAAACAAGCCTAGACGTGATCCACAGCACTTCTTCAGAGGTTAAAACGGCATTATCAGGTTTTTTCCCGCACATAAACAGGCCTCCTCCAACCACACAGGGCCTCCACAACGGTGAAAACTGTTTTCTTGATCTTCTCTGGCACTTAAACAGGCCTGTACGTGCTTCACAGTACCTCCTTGGAGGTTAAAACGGCGTTATCTGGTGTTTTCCGCACATAAACAGGCTTGCACCAACCTCACAGGGCTTCCACAGTGGTGAAAACTGCTTTCTCGATCTTCCCTGCCACTTAAACAGGCCTACACATGGTTCAAAGCACGCCCTAGGAGGTTAAAACGGCGTTATCAGGTCTTTCCAGCACATAAACAGGCTTGCACCAACCTCACAGGGCCTCCAAAGCGGTGAAAACTGCTTTCTCGATACTCTCTGGCATTTAAACGAGCCTAGACGTTATCCACAGCACCTACTCGGAGGTTAAAACGGCGTTATCAGGTCTTTCCCGCACATAAATAGGCTTGCACCAACCTCACAGGGCCTCTACAACGGTAAAAACTGCTTTCTCCATCCTCCCTGGCACTTAAACAAGCCGACACGTGCTTCACAGCACTTCTTCGGAGGTTAAAACGACGTTATCAGGTCTTTCCTGCATATAAACGTGCTTGTACCAATCTCACAGGGCCTCCAAATCGGTGAAAACTGCTTTCTCGATCCCCTCTGGCATTTAAACTAGCCTAGACGTGATCCACAGCACTTCTTCAGAGGTTAAAACGGCATTATCAGGTCTTTCCCGCACATAAACAGGCCTCCACCAACCACACAGGGCCTCCACAACGGTGAAAACTGTTTTCTTGATCTTCTCTGGCACTTAAACGTGCCTGTACGTGCTTCACAGTACCTCCTCGGAGGTTAAAACGGCGTTATCTGGTGTTTTCCGCACATAAACAGGCTTGCACCAACCTCACAGGGCTTCCACAGTGGTGAAAACTGCTTTCTCGATCTTCCCTGCCACTTAAACAGGCCTACACAAGGTTCAAAGCACGCCCTAGGAGGTCAAAACGGCGTTATCAGGTCTTTCCAGCACATAAACAGGCTTGCACCAACCTCACAGGGCCTCCAAAGCGGTGAAAACTGCTTTCTCGATACTCTCTGGCATTTAAACAAGCCTAGACGTGATCCACAGCACCTACTCGGAGGTTAAAACGGCGTTATCAGGTCTTTCCCGCACATAAACAGGCTTGCACCAACCTCACAGGGCCTCTACAACGGTAAAAACTGCTTTCTCCATCCTCCCTGGCACTTAAACAAGCCGACACGTGCTTCACAGCACTTCTTCGGAGGTTAAAACGACGTTATCAGGTCTTTCCTGCATATAAACGTGCTTGCACCAATCTCACAGGGCCTCCAAATCGGTGAAAACTGCTTTCTCGATCCCCTCTGGCATTTAAACTAGCCTAGACGTGATCCACAGCACTTCTTCAGAGGTTAAAACGGCATTATCAGGTCTTTCCCGCACATAAACAGGCCTCCACCAACCACACAGGGCCTCCACAAACGTGAAAACTGTTTTCTTGATCTTCTCTGGCACTTAAACGTGCCTGTACGTGCTTCACAGTACCTCCTCGGAGGTTAAAACGGCGTTATCTGGTGTTTTCCGCACATAAACAGGCTTGCACCAACCTCACAGGGCTTCCACAGTGGTGAAAACTGCTTTCTCGATCTTCCCTGCCACTTAAACAGGCCTACACAAGGTTCAAAGCACGCCCTAGGAGGTCAAAACGGCGTTATCAGGTCTTTCCAGCACATAAACAGGCTTGCACCAACCTCACAGGGCCTCCAAAGCGGTGAAAACTGCTTTCTCGATACTCTCTGGCATTTAAACAAGCCTAGACGTGATCCACAGCACCTACTCGGAGGTTAAAACGGCGTTATCAGGTCTTTCCCGCACATAAACAGGCTTGCACCAACCTCACAGGGCCTCTACAACGGTAAAAACTGCTTTCTCCATCCTCCCTGGCACTTAAACAAGCCGACACGTGCTTCACAGCACTTCTTCGGAGGTTAAAACGACGTTATCAGGTCTTTCCTGCATATAAACGTGCTTGCACCAATCTCACAGGGCCTCCAAATCGGTGAAAACTGCTTTCTCGATCCCCTCTGGCATTTAAACTAGCCTAGACGTGATCCACAGCACTTCTTCAGAGGTTAAAACGGCATTATCAGGTCTTTCCCGCACATAAACAGGCCTCCACCAACCACACAGGGCCTCCACAAACGTGAAAACTGTTTTCTTGATCTTCTCTGGCACTTAAACGTGCCTGTACGTGCTTCACAGTACCTCCTCGGAGGTTAAAACGGCGTTATCTGGTGTTTTCCGCACATAAACAGGCTTGCACCAACCTCACAGGGCTTCCACAGTGGTGAAAACTGCTTTCTCGATCTTCCCTGCCACTTAAACAGGCCTACACATGGTTCAAAGCACGCCCTAGGAGGTCAAAACGGCGTTATCAGGTCTTTCCAGGACATAAACAGGCTTGCACCAACCTCACAGGGCCTCCAAAGCGGTGAAAACTGCTTTCTCGATACTCTCTGGCATTTAAACAAGCCTAGACGTGATCCACAGCACCTACTCGGAGGTTAAAACGGCGTTATCAGGTCTTTCCCGCACATAAACAGGCTTGCACCAACCTCACAGGGCCTCTACAACGGTAAAAACTGCTTTCTCCATCCTCCCTGGCACTTAAACAAGCGACACGTGCTTCACAGCACTTCTTCGGAGGTTAAAACGACGTTATCAGGTCTTTCCTGCATATAAACGTGCTTGCACCAATCTCACAGGGCCTCCAAATCGGTGAAAACTGCTTTCTCGATCCCCTCTGGCATTTAAACAAGCCTGTACGTGCTTCACAGTACCTCCTCGGAGGTTAAAACGGCATTATCTGGTGTTTTCCGCACATAAACAGGCTTGCACCAACCTCACAGGGCTTCCACAGTGGTGAAAACTGCTTTCTCGATCTTCCCTGCCACTTAAACAGGCCTCCACATGGTTCAAAGCACGCCATAGGAGGTTAAAGCGGCGTTATCACGTCTTTCCAGCACATAAACAGGCTTGCACAAACCTGACAGGGCTTCCACAGCGGTGAAAACTGCTTTCTCGATCTTCTTTGCCACTTAAACAGGCCTACACATGGTTCAAAGCACGCCCTAGGAGGTTAAAACGGCGTTATCAGGGCTTTCCAGCACATAAACAGGCTTCCACAAATCTCACAGGGCCTCCACAGCGGTGAAAACTGCTTTCTCGATCTTCTCTGCAACTTAAACAGGCCTGCACGTGTTACACAGTACCTACTCGGAGATTAAAACGGCGTTATCAGGAATTTTCCGCATAAAAACTGGCTTGCACCAATCTCACAGGGCCTCCACAGCGGTGAAAACTGCTTTGTCGATCCTCCCTGGCACTTAAACAAGCCTTACACGTGCTTCACAGCACTTTCTCGCAGGTTAAAACGGCGCTATCAGGTCTTTCCCGCACATAAACAGGCTTCCACCAACCACACAGGGCCTCCACGATGGTGAAAACTTCTTTCTCGATCATGTCTGACACTTAAACAGGCGTGAACGTGCTTCCCAGCACCTCCTAGGAGGTTAAAACGGCGTTATGAGGTCTTTCCCGCACATAAACAGGCTTCCACCTCCTACACAGAGTTTCCACAGCGGTGAAAACCGCTTTCTCGATCTTCTCTGCCACTTAAACAGGCCTGCACGTGTTTCAGAGTATCTACTAGGAGGTTAAAACGGTGTTATCAGCATATAAACAGGCTTGCACCAACCTCAAAGGGCCTCAAAAGCGGTGAAAACTGCTTTCTCGATCCTCCCTGGCACTTAAACAGGCATAGATGTGATTCACAGCACTTCCTCGCAGGTTGAAACGGCGTTATCAGGTCATTCCCGCACATATACAGGCTTCCACCAACCACACAGGGCCTCCACAGCTGTGCAAACTGCTTTCTCCACCTTCTCTGCCCCTTAAACAGGCCTCCACGTGCTTCACAGTAACTACTCGGAGGTTAAAACGGCGTTATCAGGCATTTCCCGCCTATAAATAGGCTTCCACCAACCACACAGGGCCTCCACAGCGGTGCAAACTGCTTTCTCCACCTTGTCTGCCCCTTAAACAGGCCTCCACGTGCTTCACAGTAACTACTCGGAGGTTAAAACGGCGTTATCAGGCATTTCCCGCCTATAAATAGGCTTCCACCTACAACACAGGGCCTCCACAGCGGTGCAAACTGCTTTCTCGATCTTCTCTGCCACTTAAACAGGCCTCCACGTGCTGCACAGTACCTACTCGGAGGTTAAAACGGCGTTATCAGGCCTTTCCCGCACATAAAGAGGCTTGCACGAACCTCGCAGTGCCTCCACAACGGTGGAAACTGCATTCTCGATCCTCCCTGGTACTTAAACAGGCCTACACACGGTTCATAGCACTTCCTCGGAGGTTAAAATGGCGTTATCAGGTCTTTCCCGCACATAAACAAGCTTGCAAACTCATAGGGCCTCCAAAGCGGTGAAAACTGCTTTCTCGATCCTGTCTGGCATTTAAACAGGTCTAGACGTGATCCACAGCACTTCTTCGGAGGTTAAAACGGCGTTATCAGGTTTTCCCCTCACATAAACAGGCCTACACCTACCACACAGGGTCTCCACAGCGGTGAAAACGGCTTTGTCGATCTTCTCTTCCACTTAAACAGGCCTGCACGTGCTTCACCGAACCTACACGGATGTTAAAACGGCGTTATCAGGCCTTTCCCGCACATAAACAGGCTTGCACCAACCTCACAGGGCTTCCACAGTGGTGAAAACTGCTTTCTCGATCTACCCTGCCACTTAAACAGGCCTACACATGGTTCAAAGCACGCCCTAGGAGGTTAAAACGGCGTTATCAGGTCTTTCCAGCACATAAACAGGCTTGCACCAACCTCACAGGGCCTCCAAAGCGGTGTAAACTGCTTTCTCGATACTCTCTGGCATTTAAACAAGCCTAGACGTGATCCACAGCACCTACTCGGAGGTTAAAACGGCGTTATCAGGTCTTTCCCGCACATAAACAGGCTTGCACCAACCTCACAGGGCCTCTACCACGGTAAAAACTGCTTTCTCCATCCTCCCTGGCACTTAAACAAGCCGACACGTGCTTCACAGCACTTCTTCGGAGGTTAAATCGACGTTATCAGGTCTTTCCTGCATATAAACGTGCTTGTACCAATCTCACAGGGCCTCCAAAGCGGTGAAAACTGCTTTCTCGATCCCCTCTGGCATTTAAACAAGCCTAGACGTGATCCACAGCACTTCTTCATAGGTTAAAAGGGCATTATCAGGTCTTTCCCGCACATAAACAGGCTTTCACCAACCACACAGGGCTTCCACAGCGGTGAAAACTGCTTTCTTGATCTTCTCTGGCACTTAAACAGGC
Source organism: Agelas oroides (assembly GCA_949130485.1). Classification (NCBI taxonomy): domain Eukaryota; kingdom Metazoa; phylum Porifera; class Demospongiae; order Agelasida; family Agelasidae; genus Agelas; species Agelas oroides. The sequence goes on from OX422199.1 coordinate 4,387,523, forward strand.
CTGTACGTGTTTCACAGTACCTCCTCGGAGGTTAAAACGGCGTTATCTGGTGTTTTCCGCACATAAACAGGCTTGCACCAACCTCACAGGGCTTCCACAGTGGTGAAAACTGCTTTCTCGATCTTCCCTGCCACTTAAACAGGCCTACACAAGGTTCAAAGCACGTCCTAGGAGGTTAAAACGGCGTTATCAGGTCTTTCCAGCACATAAACAGGCTTGCACCAACCTCACAGGGCCCCCAAAGCGGTGAAAACTGCTTTCTCGATCCCCTCTGGCATTTAAACAAGCCTAGACGTGATCCACAGCACTTCTTCAGAGGTTAAAACGGCATTATCAGGTCTTTCCCGCACATAAACAGGCCTCCACCAACCACACAGGGCCTCCACAACGGTGAAAACTGTTTTCTTGATCTTCTCTGGTACTTAAACGTGCCTGTACGTGCTTCACAGTACCTCCTCGGAGGTTAAAACGGCGTTATCTGGTGTTTTCCGCACATAAACAGGCTTGCACCAACCTCACAGGGCTTCCACAGTGGTGAAAACTGCTTTATCGATCTTCCCTGCCACTTAAACAGGCCTCCACATGGTTCAAAGCACGCCCTAGGAGGTTAAAACGGCGTTATCAGAGCTTTCCAGCACATAAACAGGCTTCCACAAATCTCACAGGGCCTCCACAGCGGTGAAAACTGCTTTCTCGATCTTCTCTGCAACTTAAACAGGCTTGCACGTGTTACACAGTACCTACTCGGAGATTAAAACGGCGTTATCAGGAATTTTCCGCATAAAAATAGGCTTGCACCAATCTCACAGGGCCTCCACAGCGGTGAAAACTGCTTTGTCGATCCTCCCTGGCACTTAAACAAGCCTTACACGTGCTTCACAGCACTTTCTCGCAGGTTAAAACGGCGCTATCAGGTCTTTCCCGCACATAAACAGGCTTCCACCAACCACACAGGGCCTCGACAACGGTGAAAACTTCTTTCTCGATTATCTCCGACACTTAAACAGGCGTGCACGTGCTTACCAGCACCTCCTAGGAGGTTAAAACGGCGTTATGAGGTCTTTCCCGCACATAAACAGGCTTCCACCTCCTACACAGGGTTTCCACAGCGGTGAAAACCGCTTTCTCGATCTTCTCTGCCACTTAAACAGGCCTGAACGATTTTCAGAGTACCTACTAGGAGGTTAAAACGGCGTTATCAGCATATAAACAGGCTTGCACCAACCTCAAAGGGCCTCAAAAGCGGTGAAAACTGCTTTCTTGATCCTCCCTGGCACTTAAACAGGCATACACGTGATTCACAGCACTTCCTCGGAGGTTGAAACGGCGTTATCAGGTCATTCCCGCACATATACAGGCTTCCACCAACCACACAGGGCCTCCACAGCTGTGCAAACTGCTTTCTCCACCTTCTCTGCCCCTTAAACAGGCCTCCACGTGCTTCACAGTAACTACTCGGAGGTTAAAACGGCGTTATCAGGCATTTCCCGCCTATAAATAGGCTTCCACCTACAACACAGGGCCTCCAGCGGTGCAAACTGCTTTCTCGATCTTCTCTGCCACTTAAACAAGCCTTACACGTGCTTCACAGCACTTTCTCGCAGGTTAAAACGGCGCTATCAGGTCTTTCCCGCACATAAACAGGCTTCCACCAACCACACAGGGCCTCCACAACGGTGAAAACTTCTTTCTCGATCATCTCTGACACTTAAACAGGCGTGCATGTGCTTCCCAGCACCTCCTAGGAGGTTTAAACGGCGTTATGAGGTCTTTCCCGCACATAAACAGGCTTCCACCTCCTACACAGGGTTTCCACAGCGGTGAAAACCGCTTTCTCGATCTTCTCTGCCACTTAAACAGGCCTGTACGTGTTTCAGAGTACCTACTAGGAGGTTAAAACGGCGTTATCAGCATATAAACAGGCTTGCACCAACCTCAAAGGGCCTCAAAAGCGGTGAAAACTGCTTTCTCGATCCTCCCTGGCACTTAAACAGGCATACACGTGATTCACAGCACTTCCTCGCAGGTTGAAACGGTGTTATCAGGTCATTCCCGCACATATACAGGCTTCCACCAACCACACAGGGCCTCCACAGCTGTGCAAACTGCTTTCTCCACCTTCTCTGCCCCTTAAACAGGCCTCCACGTGCTTCACAGTAACTACTCGGAGGTTAAAACGGCGTTATCAGGCATTTCCCGCCTATAAATAGGCTTCCACCTACAACACAGGGCCTCCACAGCGGTGCAAACTGCTTTCTCGATCTTCTCTGCCACTTAAACAGGCCTCCACGTGCTGCACAGTACCTACTCGGAGGTTAAAACGGCATTATCAGGCCTTTCCCGCACATAAAGAGGCTTGCACCAACCTCACAGGGCCTCCACAACGGTGAAAACTGCTTTCTCGATCCTCCCTGGCACTTAAACAAGTATAGACGTGATTCACAGCACTTCCTCGGAGGTTAAAACGGCGTTATCAGGTCTTTCCCGCACATAAACAGGCTTGCAACCTCATAGGGCCTCCAAAGCGGTGAAAACTGCTTTCTCGATCCTGTCTGGCATTTAAACAGGTCTAGACGTGATCCACAGCACTTCTTCGGAGGTTAAAACGGCGTTATCAGGTTTTTCCCGCACATAAACAGGCCTACACCTACCACACAGGGTCTCCACAGCGGTGAAAACGGCTTTGTCGATCTTCTCTACCACTTAAACAGGCCTGCACGTGCTTCACAGAACCTACACGGATGTTAAAACGGCGTTATCAGGCCTTTCCCGCACATAAACAGGCTTGCACCAACCTCACAGGGCTTCCACAGTGGTGAAAACTGCTTTCTCGATCTTCTCTGCCACTTAAACAGGCCTGCACGTGCTTCAGATTACCTACTAGGAGGTTAAAACGGCGTCATCAACATGTAAACCGGCTTGTACCAAAGTCACAGGGCCTCCAAAGCGGAGAAAACTGCTTTCTCGATCCTCCCTGGCACTTAACAAGCATACACGTGATTCACAGCACTTCCTCGGAGGTTGAAACGGCGCTATCAGGTCTTTCCTGCACATAAACAGGCTTCCACCAACCACATAGGGCCTCCATTACGGTGAAAACTGCTTTCTCGCTCTTTGCCACTTAAACATCCTTGACGTGCTTCACAGTACCTACTCGGAGGTTAAAACGGAGATATCAGGTCTTTCCCGCATATAAACAGGCTTGCAACAACCGAACAGGGCCTCCACAGCGGTGAATACTGCTTTCTTGATCTTCTCTGGCACCTGAACAGGCCTGCACGTGCTTCACAGTACCTCCTTGGAGGTTAAAACGGCGTTATCAGGTCTTTCGCGCACATAAACAAGCTTGCACTAAGCTGACACGGCCAGCACAACGGTGAATACTGCTTTCTCGATCATCTCTGGCACTTAAACAGGACTCCACGTGCTTCACAGTACCTCCTTGGAGGTTAAAACGGCGTTATCAGGTTTTTCGCGCACATAAACAAGCTTGCACTAAGCTCACACGGCCATCACAACGGTGAAAACTGTTTCTCGATCTTCTCTGCCACTTAAACAGGCCTACACAAGGTTCAAAGCACGCCCTAGGAGGTTAAAACGGCGTTATCAGGTCTTTCCAGCACAGAAACAGGCTTGTACAAACCTCAAGGGCCTCCACAGCGGTGAAAACTGCTTTCTCGATCTCCTCTGCAACTTAAACAGGCCTGCACGTGTTTCACAGTACCTACTCGGAGATTCAAACGGCGTTATCATGTCTTTCGTGCGCATAAACAGGCTTCCACCAACCACACAGGGCCTCCACAACGGTGAAAACTGCTTTCTCGCTCTTCTTTGCCACCTGAACAGGCCTGCACGTGCTTCGCAGTACCTCCTTGGAGGTTAAAACGGCGTTATCAGGTCTTTCGCGCACATAAACAAGCTTGCACTAAGCTCAAACGGCCAGCACAACGGTGAAAACTGCTTTCTCGATCATCTCTGGCTCTTAAACAGGCCTCCACGTGCTTTGCAGCACCTCCTAGGAGGTTAAAACGGCGTTATGAGGTCTTTCCCGCACATAAACAGGCTTCCACCTCCCACACAGGGCTTCCACAACGGTGAAAACCGCTTTCTCAATCTTCTGTGACACTTAAACAGGTCTGCACGTGCTTCAGAGTACCTACTAGGAGGTTTAAACGGCGTTATCAGCATATAAACAGGCTTGCACAAACCTCGCAGGGCCTCCAAAGCGGAGAAAACTGTTTTGTCGATCCTGCCTGGCACTTAAACAAGCATAAACCTGATTCACAGCACTTCCTCGGAGGTTAAAACGGCGCTTTCAGGTCTTTCCCACACATAAACCGGCTTCCACCAACCACACAGGGCCTCCACAACGGTGAAAACTGCTTTCTCGCTCTTCTTTGCCACTTAGACAGCGTTCACGTTCTTCACAGTACCTACTTGGAGCTTAAAACGGAGTTATCAGGTCTTTCCCGCATATAAACAGGCTTGCACCAACCTCACAGGGCCACCATAGCGATGAAAACTTCTTTCTCGATCTTCACTGGCACCTGAACAGGCCTGCACGTGCTTCACAGTGCCTCCTTGGAGGTTAAAACGGCGTTATCAGGTCTTTCGCGCACATATACAAGCTTGCACTAAGCTCACACGGCCAGCACAACGGTAAAAACTGCTTTCTCGATCATCTCTGGCACTTAAACAGGCCTCCACATGCTTCCCAGCACCTCCTAGGAGGTTAAAACGGCGTTATCAGGTCTTTCCCGCACATAAACAGGCTCCCACCACCCACACAGGGCCTCCAGAGCGGTGAAAACTGCTTTCTCGATCATCTCTGCCACTTAAAAAGGCCTGCATGTGTTTTACAGTACCTCCTCGGAGGTTAAAACGGCGTTATCAGGTCTTTCCCGCACATAAACAGGCTCCCACCACCCACACAGGGCCTCCAGAGCGGTGAAAACTGCTTTATCGATCATCTCTGGCATATAACAGGCCTCCACGTGCTTCACAGTACCTCCTCGGAGGTTAAAACGGCGTTATCAGATCTTTCCCGCACATAAACAGGCTTGCACCAATCTCACAGGGCCTCGACAGCCGTGAAAACTGCTTTTTCGATCTTCCCTGGCACTTAAACAGGCTTACACGAGCTTCACAGCACCTCCTGGGAGGTTAAAACAGCATTATCTGGATTTCCCGCCCATAAATAGGCTTGCACCTGCCTCACAGGACCTCCAAAGTGGTAAAAACTGCCTTCTCGATCGTCCCTGGCACTTAAACAGACCTACACGTGCTTCACAGGGCTTCCACAGCGGTGAAAACTGCCTTCTCCATCTTTCCTGGCACTTAAACAGGCCTACATGTAAGTATGACCATGTAAGAACAGCCTCTGGCTGAATGGCCATTAAAGTTTCACTTCACTTCACTTCACTTCCCAGCACTTCCTCGGAGGTTAAAACGGTGTTGTCAGGTCTTTCCCGCACATAAACAGGGTTACATGAGCTTCACAGGACCACCACGGTGGAGAAAACTGCTTTCTCGATATTCCCTGGCACTTCAACAGGACTACACGTGCTTCACACTATCTCCTCGGAGGTTAAAACTGCTTTCACAGGATTTCCAGCACGTAAACATGCTTGCACTAAGCTCACACGGCCACTACAGCGGTGAAAACTGCTTTCTTCATCCTCCCTGGCACTTAAACAGGCCTACACGTGCTTCACAGGGCCTCGACAGCGGGGAAAACTGCCTTCTCCATCTTCCCTGGCACTTAAACAGGCCAAAACTGTTTTATCAGGATTTCCGTACATAAACAGGCTTGAACCAACCTCACACGACCAGCACAGCGGTGAACACTGCTTTCTCGATCATCTCTGGCACTTAAACAGGCTTGCACGTGCTTCCCAGCACCTCCTAGGAGGTTAAAACGGCGTTATCAGGTGTTTCCCGCACATAAACAGGCTTGCATCAAGCTCACACGGCCACTACAGCGGTGAAAACTGCTTTCTCAACCATCTCTGGCACTTAAACAGGCCTGCACATGCTTCACAGTACACACTCGGAGGTTAAAACGGTGTTATCAGGTCATTCCTGCACATAAACAGGCTTGCACCAACCTCATAGTGCTTCCACAGTGGTGAAAACTGCTTTCTCGACCTTCTCTGCCACTTAAACAGGCCTGCACGTGCTTCAGAGTACCAACTCGCGGAGGTTAAAACGGCGTTATCAGGTCTTTCCCGCATATAAGCAGGCTTCTACCAGCCTCACAGGGCCTCCACACCAATGACAACTGCTTTCTCGATCGTCTCTAGCACTTAAAACAGGCCTACAAATGGGTCATAGCACGCATTATCCGGACTTCCTGAACATAAACTGGCTTACACCAATCTCACACGGCCTACACAGCGGTGAACACTGCTTTCTCGATCATCTCTGGCACTTAAACAGGCCTACACGTGCTTCACAGGGCCTCCACAGCGGTGAAAACTGCCTTCTTCATCTTCCCTGGCACTTAAACAGGCCTACACATGGTTCATAGCACGCTCTCGGAAGTTAAAACTGCTTACCAACCGCACACGGCCTCCACAGCGGTAAAAACTGCTTTCTCGATCATCTCTGCCACTTAAAAAGGCCTGCACGTCTTTCACAGTACCTCCTCGGAGGTTAAAACGGCGTTATCAGGTCTTTCCCGCACATAAACAGTCTCCCACCACACTGTGTGGGCCTCCAGAGCTGTGAAAACTGCTTTATCGATCATCTCTGGCATATAACAGGCCTCCACATGCTTCACAGCACCTCCTAGGAGGTTAAAACGGCGGTATGAGATCTTTCCCGCACACAAACAGGCTTGCACCAACCTCACCGGGCCTCGACAGCTGTGAAAATTGCTTTTTCCATCTTCCCTGGCACTTAAACAGGCCTACACGTAAGTATGACCACGTAAGAACAGCCTCTGGCTGAATGGACATTAAAGTTTCACTTCACTTCACTTCACTTCACAGCACTTCCTCGGAAGTTAAAACGGCGTTATCAGGTCTTTCCCTCACATAAACAGGCTTGCACCAACCTCACACGGCCACTACAGCGGTGAAAACTGCTTTCTCGACCATCTCTGGCACTTAAACAGGCCTGCACATGTTTCACAGTACACACTCGGAGGTTAAAACGGCGTTATCAGGTCTTTCCCGCACATAAACAGGCTGCACAAACCTCACAGGGCCTCCACAGTGGTGAAACCTGCCTTCTCCATCTTCCCTGGCACTTAAACAGGCCTACAAGTGCTTCACAGGGCCTCCACAGCGGTGAAAACTGCCTTCTCCATCTTCCCTGGCACTTAAACAGGCCTACACGTAAGTATGACCACGTAAGAACAGCCTCTGGCTGAATGGCCATTAAAGTTTCACTTCACTTCACGTCACTTCACAGCACTTCCTCGGAGGATAAAACGGCGTTATCAGGTCTTTCCCGCACATAAACAGGCTTGCACCAACCTCACAGGGCCTCCACACCAATGACAACTGCTTTCTCGATCGTCTCTGGCACTGAAAACAGGCCTACACATGGTTCATAGCACGCCGTCGGAGGTTAAAACTGCTTTATCCGGACTTCCCGAACGCAAACTGGCTTGCACCAACCTCACACGGCCTACACAGCGGTGAACACTGCTTTCTCGATCATCTCTGGCATTTAAACAGGCCTACACGTGCTTCACAGGGCCTCCACAGCGGTAAAAACCGCCTTCTCCATCTTCCCTGGCACTTAAACCGGCCTACACATGGTTCATAGCACGCTCTCGGAGGTTAAAACTGCTTTATCAGTATTTCCCGAACATAAACAGTCTTGAACCAACCTCACACGACCAGCACAGCGGTGAACACTGCTTTCTCGATCATCTCTGGCACTTAAACAGGCCTGCACGTGCTTCCAAGCACCTCCTAGGAGGTTAAAACGGCGTTATCAGGTCATTCCCGCATATAAACAGGCTTCCACCAACCACACACGGCCTCCACAGCTGTGAAAACTGCTTTCTCGATCATCGCTGCCACTTAAAAAGGCCTGCACGTCTTTCACAGTACCTCCTCGGAGGTTAAAACGGCGTTATCAGGTCTTTCCCGCACATAAACAGGCTTGCACCAACCTCAGAGGGCCTCCACAGCGGTGAAACCTGCCTTCTCCATGTTTCCTGGCACTTAAACATGCCTACACATGGTTCATAGCACGCTCACGGAGGTTAAAACTGCTTTATCAGGATTTCCCGAACATAAACAGGCTTGAACCAATCTCACACGACCAGCACAGCGGTGAACACTGCTTTCTCGATCATCTCTGGCACTTAAACAGGCCTGCACATGCTTCCCAGCACCTCCTAGGAGGTTAAAACGGCGTTATCAGATCTTTCCCGCATATAAACAGGCTTCCACCAACCACACACGGCCTCCACAGCGGTGAAAACTGCTTTCTCGATCATCTCTGCCACTTAAAAAGGCCTGCACGTCTTTCACAGTACCTCCTCGGAGGTTAAAACAGCGTTATCAGGTCCTTCCCGCACATAAACAGGCTTGCTCCAACCTCACTGGGTCTCGACAGCTGTTAAAACTGCTTTCTCGATCGTCCCTGGCACTTAAACAGGCCTGCACGTGCTTCAGAGTACCTCCTAGGAGGATAAAACGGCGTTATCAGGTCTTTCCCGCACATAAACAGGCTTGCACCAACCTCACAGGGCCTCCACAGCGGTGAAACCTACCTTCTCCATCTTCCCTTGCACTTAAACAGGCCTACACGTGCTTCACAGCGCCTCCACAGCGGTGTAAACTGCTTTCTCCATCTTCCCTTGCACTTAAACAGGCCTACACGTGCTTCACAGGGCCTCCACAGCGGTGTAAACTGCTTTCTCCATCTTCCCTGGCACTTCCCGCACATAAACAGGCTTGCACCAACCTCACAGGGACTTTCCCGGCACTAAACCAAGCCAGCACGACCTTCACAGGTCCTCCACAGTGGTGAAAATTGCTTTCTAGATCTTTCCTGGCACTTAAACTGGCCTGCACGAGCTTTACAGGGCCTCCAAAATGGTGAAAATGGCTTTCTAGATCTTTCCTGACACTCAAACGGGCGTGAACAAGCTTCACAGGACCTAGAACGAGGTTAAAATGCTTTGTCCAACTTGCCCAACACTAAAACAGGCCTCCACATGTTTCGCATGACTTCCACACTGGTGAAAACTGCTTTCTGAACACTCAAAGTAGCCTGCACGATTTTCACAGGGCCTCCAACGAGGTTAAAACGGCTTTGTCCAAATCATCCGGCATTTAAACAAGCCAGCACGAGCTCCGCAGGACCTCCACAGTGGTCAAAACTTCTTTCTAGATCTTTCCTGACTCTCAAACAGGCGTGCACGAGCTCCACAGGACCTCCACAGTGGTGAAAACTGCTGTCTAGATCTTTCGTGGCACTTAAGTTGTCCTGCACTAGCTTCACAGGGCCTCCACAGTGGTGGAAACTGGTTTCTACGTCTTTCTTGACACAAAAACAGGCATGCACGAGCTTCACATGACCACCACAGCGGTGGAAACTGCTTTCCAGATCTATCCTGCCACTCAAAGTTGCCTGCACGAGCTTCACAAGGCCACCAACGGGGTTAAAACAGATTTGTCCGACTTGCCCGGCACTTAACCAAGCCAGCACGACCTTCGCAGGTTCCTTCACAGTGGTGAAAATTGCTTTCCTGACACCAAAAGAAGCATGCACGAGCTCCACAAGGCCTGCACAGTGGTGAAAACTGCTTCCTTGATCTTTCCTGGCACTGAAAGAGGCATGCACGAGCTTCACAGGGTCTCTGCATCGGTGGAAACTGCTTTCTAGATCCTTCCTGGCACAAAAAGAGGACTGCACGAGCTTTACAGGGCCTTCACAGTGGTGAAAACTGGTTTCTAGGTCTTTCCTGGCACTAAAAGAGGACTGTACAAGCTTTACAGGGCCTCCAAAGCGGTCAAAACTGCTTTTAAATCCTTCCTGGCACCAAAAGATGCGTGCACGAGCTTCACAGGGCTTCCACAGCGGTGAAAACTGCTTTTAAATCCTTCCTGGCACCAAAAGATGCGTGCACGAGCTTCACAGGGCTTCCACAGCGGTGGAAACTGCTTTCCAGATCTATCCTGCCACTCAAAGTTGCCTGCACGGCCACCAATGGGGTTAAAACAGCTTTGTCCGACTTGCCCGACACTAAACCAAGCCAGCACGACCTTCACAGGTCCTCCACAGTGGTGAAAATTGCTTTCTATATCTTTCCTGGCACTTAAGCTGGCCTGCACGAGCTTCACAAGGCCCCCACGGCGGTGAAAACTGCTTTCTAGATCATTCTTGGCACTTAAACTGGCCTGCACGAGCTTTACAGGGCCTCCACAATGGTGAAATGGTTTTCTAGATCTTTCCTGACACTCAAACGGGCGTGAACAAGCTTCACAAGACCTAGAACGAGGTTAAAATGCTTTGTCCAACTTGCCCAACACCTCCACATGTTTCACATGACCTCCACAGTGGTGAAAACTGCTTTCTGGACACTCAAAGTGGCCTGCACGAGTTTCACAGGGCCTGCAACGTGGTTAAAACGACTTTGTCCGACTCATCCGGCATTTAAACAAGCCAGCACGAGCTCCGCAGGACCTCCACAGTGGTCAAAACTTCTTTCTAGAAGATCTTTCCTGACACTCAAACAGGCATGCACGAGCTCCACAGGACCTCCACAGTGTTGTAGACTGCTGTCTAGATCTTTCGTGGCACTTAAATTGTCCTGCACTAGCTTCACAGGGCCTCCACAGTGGTTAAAACTTCTTTCTAGATCTTTCCTTACACTCAAAGACGCGTGCACGAGCTTCATAGGACTTCCACAGTGGTAAAAACTGCAGAGATCCTGTGAAGCTTGTGCATGCCTCTTTCAGTGAAAACCTTTCTCCATCTTTACTGGTACTTAAACAGGCCTGCACGTGCTTCACAGCACCACTGCGGCGGTTAAAACGACGTTCTAGGGTGTTTCCCGCCCATAAACAGGCTTGCACCAGCTTTACAGGGCTTCCACAGTAGTGAAAAGCTTTCTCCATCTTCACTGGTACTTAAACAGTGCCAAGATCTAGAAAGCAGTTTCCACCGATGCGGTCTTGGCATTTAAATTGTCCTGCACTAGCTTTACAGCGCCTCCACAGTGGTGAAAACTGCTTCCTTGATCTTTCCTTTCTGCATGGCACAAAAAGAGGACTGCACGAGCTTTACAGGGCCTTCACAGTTGTGTGCACTGCATGCTAGGTCTATCCTGCCACTAAAATGGGCGTGAACAAGCTTCACAGGACCTCCAACCATGTTAAAAATGCTTTGTCTGACTTGCATGACTCTAAATCAGGCCTCCATATGCTCCACATGATTTCCACGGTGGTGAAAACTTCCTTGTAGATCTTTCCTGACACTCAAACAGGCGTACACGGGCTCCACAGGACCTCCACCGTGGTGAAAACTGCTGTCTAGATCTTTCGTGGCACTTAAACTGTCCTGCACTAGCTTCACAGCGCCTCCACAATGGTGAAAATGGCTTTCTAGATCATTCTTGACACTCAGACGGGCGTGAACAAGCTTCACAGGACCTACAACGAGGTTAAAAATGCTTTGTCCGACTTGCCCGACACTAAAACAGGCCTGCACATGCTTCGCATGACCTCCACAGTGGTGAAAACTGCTTTCTTCACCTTTCCTAGCACTCAAAGTGGCCTGCACGAGTTTCACAGAGCCTCCAACGTGGTTAAAACGGCTTTGTCCGACTCATCCTGCATTTAAACAAGCCAGCACGAGCTCCACAGGACCTCCACAGCGGTACAAAATGCTTTCTAGATCTATCCTGGCACTCAATGTTGCCTGCACGAGCTTCACAGGGCCACCAACGGGGTTAAAACAGCTTTGTCCGACTTGCCTGGCACTTAACCAAGCCAGCCTGCACGACCTTCACAGGTCCTCCACAGTGGTGAAAATTGCTTTCTAGGTCATTCCTGGAACTTAAACTGCTCTGCACTAGCTTCACAGGGCCTCCACAATGGTGAAAATGGCTTTCTAGATCTTTCCTGACACTCAAACGGGCGTGAACAAGCTTCACAAGACCTAGAACGAGGTTAAAATGCTTTGTGCGACTTGCCCGACACTAAAACAGGCCTCCACATGTTTCACATGACCTCCACAGTGGCGAAAACTGCGTTCTGGACACTCAAAGTGGCCTGCACGAGTTTCACAGGGCCTCCAACGTGGTTAAAACGGCTTTGTCCCACTCAACCGGCATTTAAACAAGCAAGCACAAGCTTCACAAGACCTCCACAGTGGTGAAAACTGCTGTCTAGATCTTTCGTGGCACTTAAATTGTCCTGCACTAGCTTCACAAGGCCGCCATAGCGGTGCAAACAGCTTTCTAGATCTTTCCTGACACTCAGACGGGCATGAACAAGCTTCACAGGACCTACAACGAGGTTGAAAACGCTTTGTTCGACTTAAACGACACTAAAACAGGCCTGCACATGCTTCACATGACCTCCACAGTGGTGAAAATTGCTTTCTTCACCCTCAAAGTGCCCTGCACTAGTTTCACAGGGCCTCCAACGTGGTTAAAACGGCTTTGTCCGACTCATCCGACACTTAAACAAGCCAGCACGAGCTCCGCAGGACCTCCACAGTGGTGAAAACTGCTGTCTAGACATTTCGTAGCACTTAAACTGTCCTGCACTAGCTGCCTCCACAGTGGTTAAAACTTCTTTCTAGATCTCTCCTTACACTCAAACACGCGTTCACGGACTTCCACAGTGGTGAAAACTGCAGTCTTGGCATTTAAACTGTCCTGCACTAGCTTTACAGCGCCTCCACAGTGGTGAAAATTGCTTTCTAGATCTTTCCTGACACCAAAAGAAGCATGCACGAGCTCCACAAGGCCTGCACAGTGGTTAAAACTGCTTTCTAGGTTTATCCTGGCATTAAAAGAGCTATGCGCGAGTTTCACAAGACATTGGACAGGGTAAAACGTCTTTGTCCGATTTGTACGGCACTCAAAAAAGCCTGCACGACCTTCATAGGACATACCAGTTGTGACAACTGCTTCCTGGATCTTTCCTGGCACTGAAAGAGGCATGCACGAGCCTCACGGGATCTACGCATCGGTGGAAACTGCTTTGTAGATCTTTCCTGGCACAAAAAGAGGACTGCACGAGCTTTACAGGTCCTGCACAGTGGTGAAAACTGCTTTCTAGGTCTTTCCTGGCATTAAAAGATGTATGCGCGAGCTTCACAAGACATTGGACTGGGTAAAACCTTTTTGTCCGATTTGTACGACACTCAAAAAAGCCTGCACGACCTTCATAGGACATCCCAGTGGTGACAACTGCTTCCTGGATCTTTTCTGGCACTGAAAGAGGCATGCACGATCTTCACGGGATGTACGCATCTGTGGTAACTGCTTTCTAGATCTTCCCTGGCACAAAAACAGGACTGCATGAGCTTTACATGGCCTTCACAGTGGTGAAAACTGCTTTTTAAATCCTTCCTGGCACAAGAAGAGGCATGCACGAGCTTCACAGGGGCTCTACAGTGGCGAAAACTGGTTTCTAGGTCTTTCCTGCCACTAAAAGAGGTTTGCACGAGCTTTACAGGGCCTCCATAGCGGTGAGAACTGCTTTTTAAATCCATCCTGGCACAAAAAGAGACATGCACGAGCTTTACAGGACCTCCACAGCGGTGGAAACTGTTTTCTAGAACTTTCCTGCCACAAAAAGAGGACTACACGAGCTTTACAGGACCTCCACAGTGGTGAAAACTGCTTTTTAAATCCTTCCTGGCACTAAAACAGGCCAGCACGAGCTTTACAAGATCAAAATAGTGGTCAAAACTGCTTTTTAGATCTTTCCTAGCACTTAAGCTGGCCTCCAAGAGCTTCACGGAACTTACAAAGCGGCGCAACTGCTTTCCAGATCTTTCCTGGCACGAAAACAGGCATGCGCGTGCGTCAGAACGCGTCGGACGGAGTTAAAATGTCTTTTCCAATTGACGGCACACAAAAAAGCCAGTAAGACCTTCAAAGGGCCTCCACAGCGGTGGAAACTGCTTTCTACATCTTTCCTGGCACGAAAAGAGGCATGCACGAGCTTCACAGGACCTCCACAGCGGTGGAAACTGCTTTCTACATCTTTCCTGGCACGAAAAGAGGCATGCACGAGCTTCACAGGACCTCCACAGCGGTGGAAACTGCTTTCTACATTTTTCATTGCACAAAAAGAGGCATGCACGAGCTTCACAGGAACTCCACAATTGTGTAAACTGCTTTCTAGATCCATCCTGGCACTAAAAGAAGCATGCGCGACCTTCAGAAGATATCCAACCGGGTTAAAACGTCTTTGTCCGATTTGCACAACACTGATGAAAGCCTGCTTGACCTTCATGTGACATCCGAGTGGTGAAAACTGCTTTACGTTTCTCTCCTTGCACAAAAAGGGGCATGCATGAGCTTCACAGGAGCTCCACAATTGTTAAAACTGCTTTCTAGGTCTTTCCTGGTACTAAAAGATGCATGCGCGAGCTTGAGAAGACATCCGACGGGATTAAATCGTCTTTGTCCGATTTGCACGGCACTGAAAAAAGCCTGCTCGACCTTCATAGGACATTCCAGTGGTGAAAACTGCTTTCTGGATCTTTCCTAGCACTGAAGGAAGCAATCACGAGCTTCACAGGACCTCCACAGCTGTGTAAACTGCTTTCTATATCTTTCCTGGAACTAAAAGAGGCACGCACGAGCTTCACAGGGCCTCCAAAGTGATGAAAACTGCATTCTAGGTCTTTTCCTGGCACTAAAAGAAGCATGCACGATCACCATGGCCTGCACAGGGGGGAAAACTGCTTTCTAGGTTGTTCCTGGCATTAAAAGAAGGATGCGCGAGCTTCACAAGACATCCGACGGGGTTAAAACGTCTTTGTCCGATTTGCACGACACTGATAAAAGCCTGCTCGTCCTTCATAGAACTTCCTAGTGGTAAAAACTGCTTTCCGGATCTTTTCTTGCACAAAAAGGGCATGCACGAGCTTCACAGGACCTCCACAATTGTGAAAACAACTTTCTAGGTCTTTCCTGGTACTAAAAGATGAATGCGCGAGCTTCAGAAGACATCCAACGGGATTAAATCGTCTTTGTCCGAATTGTACGGCACTGAAAAAAGCCTGCTCGACCTTTATAGGACATTCCAGTGTTGAAAACTGCTTTCTGGACCTCTCCTGGCACTGAGGGAGGCATGCACGAGCTTCACAGGACCTCCACAGATGTGGAAACTGCTTTCTAGATCTTTCCTGGCACTAAAAGAGGCATGCACGAGCTTCACAGGGCCTCCAAAGTAATGAAAACTGCTTTCTAGGTCTTTTCCTGGCATTAAAAGAAGCATGCACGAGAACCAAGGCCTGCACAGTGTGGAAAACTGCTTTCTTGGTTGTTCCTGGCATTAAAAGAGGGATGCGCGAGCTTCACAACACATCCGACGGGGTTAAAACGTATTTGTCCGATCTACATGGCACTGAAAAAAGCCTGCACGACCTTCATAGGACATTTCAGTGTTGAAAACTGCTTTCAGTAGCGATGTCAGAGTCTCCAGAAGTATGCCCTCTTTCGTCTACAGAGGCCATATCTACACATTGCTACAACGTATCTGCATCAAATTGAGTACAGAGGTTTCTTAGATGCTTAGGTACATTTGCATTTACTAATTTTTGAAAATGTCTGCCTTAGTCAAGAATGCATGCACTTTTTCGTCGTATTTCATCCTTTTTCTGTGTATATTTGAGGTAATAACAGACTTTGTACTCCTGCTCACAATGACTTTCAATATTCAACAATGAACAACTATTTTTGCATACCAGACTGGTTGTCCAAGGGGACAGTGCAGGTTTTTGATTGCAACTTTGATCCAACTCCTGCGGAAATGCTACTATTTACAACCGAAAAACGCCGGTTTTAAAGCGTTTATCAAGCCTAGTGCAGGCATTACACTAGAATGAACAACCCTCCCTAGACTGAATAGGTACTGACTAACCTTCACAGCGAGTTTCATCTCAATTGGACTTGCAGTCGCTGGCGGAACGTGTACCGGACGCATAATCACGCAAAAACGACGTATAAATTTTCTGCAAATCACTTGCGTTTCTAAGCTCATACCACCTGCCATATAGACTCAAAGTTAATGATATTGGTACCGTTAGAATCGCCTTTTCATGCTCTTTTCAAAAATCACAGTTGTTAATGTTATAAATCAATTTCAGTTTTTACCCCGATATCGCTACTTTCAGGATCTTTCCTGGCACTGAAAGAGGGCATGCACGAGCTTCACAGGAAGCTCCACAGCTGTGGAAACTGCTCTCTAGATCTTTCCTGGTACTAAAGGCACCAGCTTCTCAGGGCCTCCATAGAGGTGAAAACTGCTTTCTGCGTCTTTCCTGGCACTAAAAGTGGCATGCGCGAGCATCACAAGTCAGCCGACGGGGTTAAAACATCTTCATCCGATTTGCACGGCGTTCAAAACAGCCTGCACGACCTTCGTAGGACATTCCAGAGGTGAAAACTGCTTTCCTGGCTCTGAAAGAGGCATGCACGAGCTTCACAGGGCCTACGTAGTGTTGAAAACTGCAATGGTGAAAACCTGACACTCAAAGTGGCCTGCACGAGTTTCACAGGGCCTCCAACGTGGTTAAAACGGCTTTGTCCGACTCAACTGGCATTTAAACAAGCAAGCACGAGCTTCACACAGTGGTGAAAACTTTCTTCTAGATCTTTCGTGCCACTCAAACAGGCATCCACGAGCTTCACAGAACCTCCACAGCGGTGAAAACAGCCTTCTAGATACTTCCTGGCACTTTAACTGGCCTGCACGAGCTTCGCGGGACCTCCACAGTGGTGAAAACTGCGGTCTAGATCTTTCCTGACACTCAAACCGGCATCCACGAACTTCACTGGACCTCCACGGGGGTGTAAACTGCTTTGTAGATCTTTCCTGGCACTCAAAGTGGCCTGCACGAGCTTCACAGGGTCTCCAACGGGTTTTGTCCGACTTGCCCGGCACTTAACCAAGCCAGAACGACTTTCACAGGTCTTCCAGAGTGGTGAAAACAGCTTTCTAGATCTTTCCTGGCACTTAAACTGGACTGCACGAGCTTCACAGGGCCTCCACAGCGGTGAAAACTTCCTTCTAGATCTTTCCTTACACTCAAACACGTGTGCACGAGCTTCATCGGACCTCCACAGTGGTGAAAACTGCAGTCTTGGTATTTAAACTGTCCTGCACTAGTTTCACAGGGACTCCACAGTGTTGAAAATTGCTTTCTAGATCTTTCTTGGAACCAAAAGAGGCATGCACGTGCTCCACATGGCCTGCACAGTGGTGAAAACTGCTTTCTAGGTCTTTCCTGGCATTAAAAGACGCATGCGCGAGCTTCACAAGACATCCGACGGAGTTAAAACGTCTTTATCCGATTTGTACGGCACTCAAAAAAGCCTGCACGACCTTCATAGGACATCCCAGTGGTGAAAACTGCTTTCTGGATCTTTCCTGGCACTGAAAGAGGCATGCACGAACTTCACAGGACCTCAACAGCTGTGGAAATTGCTTTCTACATCTTTCCTGGCACTGAAAGAGGCATGCACGAGCTTCACAGGACCTCAACAGCTGCGGTGAAAACCTGCTTTCTAGGTCTTTCCTGACACTCAAATGGGCGTAAACAACCTTCACAGGACCTACAACGAGGTTAAAAATGCTTTGTCTGACTTGCACGACACTAAAACAGGCCTGCACATGCTTCACATGACCTCCACAGTGGTGAAAACTGCTTTCTTCACCTTTCCTAACACCCAAACAGCTGTGGAAATTGCTTTCAACATCTTTCCTGACACTAGAAGAGGCATGCACGAGCTTTACAGTGCCTCCACAGCGGTGAAAACTGCTTTTCAAATCCTTCCTGGCACTAAAAGAGGCATGCACGAGTTTCACTGGGTGTCCAAAGTTCTGCAAACTGCTTTCTAGGTCTTTCCTGGTACTAAAAGAATCATGCACGAGCACCACAGGGCCTGCACAGTGGGGAAAACTGCTTTCTAGGTCTTTCCTGGCATTGAAAGAGGGATGCGCGAGCTTCACAAAACATTCCACGGCACTGAAAAAAGGCTGCATGACCTTCATAGGACATTTCAGTGTTGAAAACTGCTTTCTGGATCTTTCCTGGCACAGAAAGAGGCAAGCACCAACTTCACAGGACCTCCACAGCAGTGGAAACTGCTTTCTAAATCTTTCCTGGTACTGAAAGAGGCATGCACGAGCTTCACAGGACCTCCACAGCTGTGGAAACTGCTTTCTAGATCTTTCCTGGCACAAAAAGAGGCATGCACGAGCTTCACAGGGCCTGCACAGTTGTGAAAACTGATTTCTACGTCTTTCCTGGCACTAAAAGAGGCATGCACGAGCACCACAAGATATCTGACCTGGTTAAAACGTCCTTGTCCGATTCGCACGGCACTCAAAAAAAGCCTGCACGACCTTCGTAGGAGATCCCAGTGGAAAAAATTGCTTGTTGGATCTTTACGGGCACTGAACGAGGCAAGCACGAGCTTCGCAGGAGTGGAAACTGCTTTCAAATCATTCCTGGCACTGAAAGAGGCATTCACAAGCTTTACAGGGCCTCCAAAGTGGTGGAAACCGCTTTCTAGGTCTTTCCTGGCACTAAAATAGGCATGAACGAGCTTTACAGGGCATCCACAGCTGTGAAAACTGCTTTCTAGGTCTTTGCTGGGGCTAAAAGGGGCATGTGAGAGCTTCACACCACATCCGACGGGGTTAAAACGTCTTTGTCCGATTTGCACGGCACTAAAAAAAGCCTGCACGACCTTCATAGGAAAACTGCTTTCTGATTCTTTCCTGGCACTGAAAGAGGCGTCACAGGACCACCACAGCAGTGAAAACTGCTTTCTGGATCTTTCCTGGCACTGAAAGAAGGATGCACGAGCTTCACAGGTCCTCCACAGTTGTGAAAACTGCTTTCCAGTTCTTTCCTGGCACTAAAAGAAGCATGCACGAGCTACACAGGGCCTCCACAGTGGTGAAAACTGCTTTCTAGGTCTTTCCAGGCATTAAAAGAGACATGCGCGAGCTTCACAAGACATCCGATGGGGTTAAAACGCCTTTGTCCGGTTTGCACGGCACTCACAAAAGCCTGCACGACCGTCATAGGATATCCCAGTTGTGAAAACTGCATTCTAGATCTTTCCTGGCACAAAATGAAGCATGCACGAGCTCCACAGGTGAAAACTGCTTTCTGGATCTTTCCTGGCACTGAAAGAGGCATGCACGAGCTCTACAGGGCCTCCACAGTGGTGAAAACTGCTTTCCAGGTCTTTCCTGACACTAATAGAAACATGCATGAGCTCCACACGGCCTGCAGAGTGGTGAAAAGTGCTTTCTAAATCTTTCCTGGCACTAAAAAAGGCATGATCAAGCTTCACAGGTCCTCCACAGTTGTTAAAACTGCTTTATAGTTTTATCCTGTCACTTAAAGAAGCATGCACGAGCTCAACATGGCCTCCACAGTGCTGAAAACTGCTTTCTAGGTCTTTCCTGGCACTAATAGAAGCATGCACGAGCTCGCAGGGCCTGCAGAGTGGTGAAAAATGCTTTCTAGATCTTTCCTGGCACTAAAAGAGGCATGGGCAAGCTTCACAGGGCCTCCACAGTGGTGAATACTTTTTTCCAGGCCTTTCCTGGCACAAAAAGGGGCATACGCGAGCTTCACAGGGTCTGCACAGTTGTGAAAACTGCTTTCTAGGTCTTTACTTGCAGTAAAAGAGGCATGTGCAAGCTTCACAAGATATCCGACGGGGTTAAAATGTCTTTGTCCGATTTGTACGGAACTCAAAAAAGCCTGTACGACCTTCATAGGACTTCCTAGTAGAGAAAACTGCTTTCTGAATCTTTCCTGGCACTGAAAGAGGCAAGCACGAGCTTCACAGGACCTCCACAGCAGTGGAAACTGCTTTCTACATCTTTCCTGGCACTGAAAGAGGCATGCACGGGCTTTACAGTGGTGAAAACTGCTTTCTAGGACTTTCCTGGTACTAAAACGAGCATGCACGATCTGAAAAGGGCCTGCACAGTAGTCCAAACTGCTTTCTAGGTCTTTCCTGGCATGAAAAGAGGCATGCGCGAGCTTCACAAGACGTACGACGGAGTTAAAACGTCTTTGTCCGATTTGAACGGCACAAAAAAGCCTGCACGACCTTCATAGGACATCCCAGTGGTGAAAACTGCTTTCTGGATCGTTCCATGTACCGTAACAGACATGCACGATCTTCACAGGGCCTCCCAGTGATGGAAACTACTTTCTAGATATTTTCTGTCACTAAAAGGAGCTTCTCAATATATCCGACGGGGTTAAAACGTCTTTGTCCGATTTGCACGGCACTAATCAAAGCCTGCACGACCTCCATAGGACATCCCAGTGGTGAAAACTGCTTTCTGGATCCTTCCTGGTACTGAAAGTGGCAAGCACGAGCTTCACAAAATTTTCCACAGCAGTGGAAACTGCTTTCTAAATCTTTACTGGCACTAAACGAGGCAGGCACGATCTTTACAGCACCTCCACAGTTGTGAAAACTGCTTTCTAGGTCTTTCCTGGTACTGAAAGAAACACGCACGAGCTCCACAAGGCCTACACAGTGCTGAAAACTGCCTTATAGATCTTCCCTGACACTATAAGGGGCTTGTGCGAGCTTCACAAGATATCCGACGGGGTTAAAATGTCTTTGTCCGATTTACATGGCATTCAAAAAAGCCTGCACGACCTTCATAGGACATTCCAGGTGTGAAAACTGCTTTCTTGATCTTTCCTGGCACTGAAAGAGCCATGCACGAGCTTTACAGGGCCTCCACAGTGGTGAAAACTGCTTCTAGGTATTTCATGGCACTAAAAGGGGCATGTGCGAGGTTCACAAGATATCCGACGGCATTAAACGTCTTTGTCGGATTTGCACGGCACTAAAAATAGCCTGCACAACCATCATAGGACATCCCAGTGGTGAAAACTGCTTGCTAGGTCTTCCCTGGCACTAAAAGAAGCATCCGCGAGCTTCACAGGGACTGCACAGTAGTGAAAACTGCTTTCTATGTCTTTCCTGGTACTAAAAGAAGCATGCACGAACTCCACAGGACTTGCTCAGTGGTGAAAACTGTTTTCTAGGTCTTTCCTGGCACTGCAAAGGGCATACGCGAACTTCACAAGGTATCCAACGGCGTTAAAAGTCTTTGTCCGATTTGCACGGCACTCAAAAAAGCTTGCACGACCTTCGTAGGACATCCTAGTGGTGAAAACTGCTTTCTGGATCGTTGCTGGCGCTGAAAGAGGCAAGCACGAGCTTCACAGGACCTCCACAGCAGTGAAAACTGCTTTCTAGGTCTTTCCTGGTACTAAAAAGGAGGATACACGAGCTCAAAAGGGCCTGCACAGTGTTCAAAAGTGCTTTCTAGGTCTTTCCTGGCATTAAAAGAGGCATGCGCGAGCTTCACAAGACATACGACGGAGTTAAAACGTCTTTGTCCGATTTGCACGGCACAAAAACGCCTGCACGACATTCATAGGACATCCCAGTGATGAAAACTGCTTTCTGGATCTTCGCTTGCACAGTAACAGACATGCACGATCTTCACAAGGCCTCCACAGTATGGAAACTGCTTTCTAGTACATCCGACGGGGTTAAAACGTCTTTGTCCGATTTGCACGGCACTAAACAAAGCCTGCACGACCTCCATAGGACAGCCCAGTGGTGAAAACTACTTTCTGGATCCTTCCTGGTACTGAAAGAGGCAAGCACGATCTTCACAAAATTTTCCACAGCAGTGGAAACTGCTTTCTAAATCTTTCCTGGCACTAAAAGAGGCATGCACGAGCTTTACAGCGCCTCCACAGCTGTGAAAGCTGCTTTCTAGGCCTTTCCTTGCACTAAAAGAAGCACGCACGAGTTCCACAAGGCCTGCACTGTGGTGAAAACTGCCTTATAGATCTTCCCTGACACTACAAGGGGGATGTGCGAGCTTCACAAGATATCCGACGAGGTTAAAACATCTTTGTCCGATTTGAACGGCACAAAAAAGCCTGCACGACCTTCATAGGACATCCCAGTGGTGAAAACTGCACTATCTTCACAGGGCCTCCACAGTGATGGAAACTGCTTTCTAGATCTTTTCTGTCAGTAAAAGGAGCTTCTCAATATATCCGACGGGGTTGAAACGTCTTTGTCCGATTTGCACGGCACTAAACAAAGCCTGCACGACCTCCATAGGACATCCCAGTGGTGAAAACTGCTTTCTGAATCCTTCCTGGTACTGAAAGTGGCAAGCACGAGCTTCACAAAATCTTCCACAGCAGTGGAAACTGCTTTCTAAATCTTTACTGGCACTAAACGGGGCAGGCACGATCTTTACAGCGCCTCCACAGTTGTGAAAACTGCTTTCTAGGTCTTTCATTGCACTAAAAGAAGCACACACGAGCTCCACAAGGCCTGCACAGTGGTGAAAACTGCTTTCTAGGTCTTTCCTGGTACTGAAAGAAGCATGCACGAGCTCCACAAGGCCTGCACAGTGGTGAAAAGTGCCTTATAGATCTTCCCTGACACTACAAGGGGCTTGTGCGAGCTTCACAAGATATCCGACGGGGTTAAAATGTCCTTGTCCGTTTTGCACGGCACAAAAAAGCCTGCACGACCTTCATAGGACATTCCAGGTGTGGAAACTGCTTTCTGGATCTTTCCTGGCACTGAAAGAGGCATGCACGAGCTTCGCAGTGCCTCCACAGTGGTGAAAACTGCTTTCTAGGTATTTCATGGCAATAAAAGGGGCATGTGCGAGGTTCACAAGATATCCGACGGCATTAAACGTCTTTGTACGATTTGCACGGCACTAAACAAAGCCAGCACAACCATCATAGTACATCCCAGTGGTGAAAACTGCTTGCTAGGTCTTTCCTGGTACTGAAAGAAGCATGCACGAACTCCACAGGACTTGCTCAGTGGTGAAAACTGTTTTCTAGGTCTTTCCTGGCACTAAAAGAAGCATGCGCGAGCTTCATAGGACATCCTAGTAGTGAAAACTACTGTCTAGGTCTTTCCAAAGAGGCAAGCACGAGCTTCACTGGACCTCCACATCAGTGGAAACTGCTTTCTAAATCTTTCCCGGCATTAGAAGAAGCATGCGCGAGCTCCACAAAGCATCGGACGGGGCTAAATCATCTTTGTCCGATTTGCACGGCACTCTAAAAAGGCTGCACGACCTTCCTAGGACATCCCAGTGGTGAAAACTGCTTTCTGGATGTTTCCTGATACTGAAAGAGGTAAGCACGAGCTTCACAGGACATCCACAGCAGTGGAAACTGCTTTCTAAATCGTTCCTGGCACCAAAAGAGGCATACACGAGCTTTACAGGGGTGAAAACCGCTTTCTAGGCCTTTCCTGGTACTAAAAGAAGCATGCATGAGCTCAAAAAGGGCCTGCATAGTTGTCAAAACTGCATTCTAGGTCTTTCCTCGCATTAAAAGAGGCATGCGCGAGCTTCACAAGACATACAACGGAGTTAAAACGTCTTTGTCCGATTTTGCACGGCACAAAAAAGTCTGCACGACCTTCATAAGATATCCCAGTGGTGAAAACTGTTTTCTGGATCTTTCCTGGTGCTGAAAGAGGCAAGAACGAGCTTCACAAAATCTTCCACAGCAGTGGAAACTGCTTTCTAAATCTTTCCTGGCACTAAAAGAGGCAGGCACGAGCTTTACAGCGCCTCCACAGTTGTGAAAAGTTCTTTCTAGTCCTTCCTTGCACTAAAAGAAGCACGCACGAGCTCCACAAGGCCTGTACAGTGGTGAAAACTGCTTTCTAGGTATTTCCTGGTCCTAAAACAAGCATGCACGAGCTCCAGAAGGCCAGCACAGTAGTAAAAACTGCCTTATAGATCTTTCCTGATACTACAAGTGTCATGTGCGAGCTGTGTCTTTGTCCGATTTACACGGCATACAAAAAAGCCTGCACGACCTTCATAGGACATTCCAGGAGTGGAAACTGCTTTCTGGATCTTTCCTGGCACTGAAAGAGGCATGCACGAGCTTCACAGGGTCTCCACAGTGGTGAAAACTGCTTTCTAGGTATTTCATGGCACTAAAAGGGCATGTGCGAAGTTTACAGGATATCCGACGGCGTTAAACGTCTTTGTCCGAATTGTACGGCACTAAAAAAAGCCTGCACAACCATTATAGGACATCCCAGTGGTGAAAACTGCTTGCTAGGTCTTTCGGATATCTTGTGAAGCTCGCGTATTGTCCTTTTAGTACCAGGAAGGACCTAGAAAGCAGTTTTCACCACTGGGCAAGTCCTGTAGAGTTCGTGCATGCTTCGTTAGTGCCAGGAAAGACATAGAAAGCAGATTTCACTACTGTGTAGGCCCTGTGAAGCTCGCGGATGCTTCTTTTAGTGCCATGACGGTCTTCGTCCGATATACACGGCACTAAACAAAGCCTGTACGACCTCCATAGGACATCAAAGTGGTGAAAATTGCTTGCTAGGTTTTTCCTGGCACGGCAAAGTGCATGCGCGAACTTCATAAGATATTCGACGGCGTTAAAAGTCTTTTTTCCGAATTGCTCGTCACTCAAAAAAGCCTGCACGACCTTCATAGGACATCCTAGTGGTGAAAACTGCTTTCTGGATCTTTCCTGGCGCTGAAAGAGGCAAGCACGAGCTTCAGAGGACCTCCACAGCAGTGGAAACTGCTTTCTAAGTCTTTCCTAGCGTTAAAAGAGGCATGCACGAGCTTTGCAGTGTTTAAAACTGCTTTTTAGGTCTTTCCTGGTACTAAAAGGAGCATGCACGAGCTCAAAAGGGACTGCACAGTATTCAAAAGTGCTTTCTAGGTCTTTCCTGGCATTAAAAGGGGCATGCGCGAGCTTCACAAGACATACGACGAAGTTAAAACGTCTTTGTCCGACTTGTACGGCACTAAACAAAGCCTGCACGACCTTCATGGGACATTCCAGGTGTGAAAACTGCTTTCTGGATCTTTCCTGGTACTGGAAGAGGCATGCACGTGCTTCACAGGGCCTCCACAGTGGTGAAAACTGCTTTCTAGGTAATTCATGGCACTAAAAGGGGCATGTGCGAGGTTCAAAAGATATCCGACGGCGTTAAACGTCTTTGTCCGATTTGCGCGGGACTAAATAAAGGCTGCACAACCATCATAGGACATCCCAGTGGTGAAAACTGCTTGCTAGGTCTTTCATGGCATTAAAAGGGTCACGCATGAGCTTCACAAGGCCTCCACAGTGGTAAAAATTGCTTTCTAGGTCTTTCCTGGCACTAAAAGAAGCACGCACGAGCTCCACAAGGCCTGCACAGTGGTGAAAACTGCTTTCTGGATCTTTCCAAAGAGGCAAGAACGAGCTTCACAGGACCTCCACAGCATTGGAAACTGCTTTCTAAATCGTTGCTGGCACTAAAAGAGGCATGCACGAACTTTATAGGGCCTCCACAGTGGTGAAAACTGCTTGCTAGGTCTTTCCTGGCACTAAAACAAGCATCCACGAGCTTCACAGGGCCTGTACAGTAGGGTAAATTGCTTTCTATGTCTTTCCTAGCAGTAAGAGAAGCATGCACGAACTCCACAGGACTTGCTCAGTGGTGAAAACTGCTTTCTAGGTCTTTCCTGGCACTAAAAGGGGCATTTGCGAGCTTCACAAGATATCCAACGGGGTTAAACGGCTTTGTCCGATATGGACGGCATTCAAAAACCCTGCACGACCTCCATAGGACAGCCCAGTGGTGAAAACTGCTTTCTAGATCCTTCCTGGTACTGAAAGAGGCAAGCACGAGCTTCACAAAGTCTTCCACAGCATTGGAAACTGCTTTCTAAATCGTTACTGGCACTTAAAGGGGCATGCACGAGATTTACAGCGCCTCCACAGTTGTGAAAACTGCTTTCTAGTTCTTTCCCGGCACTAAAAGAAGCACACACGAGCTCCACAAGACCTGCACAGTGGTGAAAACTGCTTTCTTGGTCTTTCCTGGCACTAAAAGAAGCATGCGCGAGCTTCATAGGACATCCTAGTGGTGAAAACTGCTTTCTGGATCTTTCCAAAGAGGCAAGCACGTGCTTCACAGGACCTCCACATCAGTGAAAACTGCTTTCTAAATCTTTCCTGGCATTAAAAGAGGCATGTGCGAGCTCCACAAGACATCGGACGGGGCTAAATCATCTTTGTCCGATTTGCACGGCACTCAAGAAAGCCTGCACGACCTTCATAGGACATCCCAGTGGTGAAAACTGCTTTCTGGATATTTCCAGGTACTGAAAAGGCATGCACGAGCTCACAGGACCTACACAGCATTGGAAACTGCTTTCTAAATCCTTACTGGCACTAAAAGAGGCACGCACGAGCTTTACAGCGCCTCCAGAGTGGTGAAAACTACCTTCTAGGTCTTTCCTGGCACAAAAATAAGCATCCACGAGCTTCACAGGGCCTGCACAGTGGTCTTACCTTGCACTAAAAGAAGGACGCACGAGCTCAACTAGGCCTGCACAGTGGTAAAAACTGCTTTCTAGGTCTTTCCTGGTACTAAATGAAGCACGAACGAGCTCCACAGGGCCTTCACGGTAGTGAAAACCGTCTTAAAGATCCTCCCTGACACTACAAGGGGCAAGTGCGAGCTTTACAAGATATTCGAATGGGATAAAATGTCTTTGTCCGATTTATACGGCACTCAAAAAAGCCTGCACGTCCTTCATAGGACATTCCAGGTGTGAAAACTGCTTTCTGGATTTTTCCTGGTACTGAAAGAGGTAAGCACGAGTGTTACAGGGTCTCCACAGTGATGAAAACTGCTTCAAGGTATTTCATGGCACTAAAAGGGGCATGTTCGAGGTTCACAAGATATCCGACGGCGTTAAACGTCTTTGTCCGATTTCCACGGCACTAAAAAAAAGCCTGCACAACCATCATAGTACATCCCAGTGGTGAAAACAGCTTGCTAGGTCTTTCGGATATCTTGTGAAGCTCGCGTATGGCCCTTGTAGTGCCAGGAAAGACCTAGAAAGCAGTTTTCACCACTGAGCAAGTCCTGTGGAGATCGTGCATGCTTCGTTTAGTGCCAGGAAAGACATAGAAAGCAGTTTTCACTACTGCGCAGGCCCTGTGAAGCTCGTGGATGCTTCTTTCAGTGCCAGGATGGGGTTAAACGTCTTTGTCCGTTACGCACGGCACTAAACAAAGCGTGCACGACTTCCATAGATTTCCCAGTGGTGAAAACTGCTTTCTGGATCTTTCCTGGTACTGAAAGAGGCAAGCACTAGCTTCACAAAATCTTCCACAGCAGTGGAAACTGCTTCCTAAATCATTCCTGGCAGTAAAAGAGGCAGACACGAACTTTACAGCGCCTCCACAGTTGTGAAAACTGCATTCTATGTCTTTCCTGGCACTAAAAGAAGCACGCACGAGCTTTACAGTGCCTCCACACTTGTGAAAACTGCTTTCTAGGTCTTTCCTGGCACTAAAAGAAGCATGCACGAACTCCACAGGACTTGCTCAGTGGTGCAAACTGCTTTTTAAGTCTTTCCTCGCACTAAAAGGGCCATACGCTAGCTTCACAAGATATCCGACCGGGCTAAACGTCTTTGTCCGATATACACGGCATTCAAAAACGCATGTACGACCTTCATAGGACTTCCTAGTAGTGAAAACTGCTTTCTGGATCTTTCCTGGCGCTGAAAGAGGCAAGCGCGAGCTTCACAGGTTCTCCACAGCAGTGGAAACTGCTTTCTAAGTCTTTCCTGGCACTAAAAGAGGCATGCACGAACTCCACAGGACTTGCTCAGTGGTAAAAACTGCTTTCTAGGTCTTTCCTGGCACTAAAAGGGGTATACGCGAGCTTCACAAGGTATCCGACGGGGTTAAACGTCTTTGTCCGATATGCACGGCACTCAAAAAACCCTGCACGACCTTCGTAGGGCATCCCAGTGGTAAAAACTGCTTTCTGGATCTTTCCTGGCACTGAAAGATGCAAGCGGGAGCTTCACAGGACCTCCACAGCAGTGGAAACTGCTTTCTAGGGCTTTTCCAGCACTAAAAGGGGCATGCACGAGCTTTACAGTGGAGAAAACTGCTTTCTAGGTCTTTCCTGGTTCTAAAAGGAGCATGCACGAGCTCAAAAGGGACTGCACAGTTGTGGTAACTGGTTTCTAGGTATTTCAAAGCACTAAAAGGGGCATGTGCGAGGCTCACAAGATATCCGACGGCGTTAAACGTCTTGGTCCGATTTGCACGGCACTAAAAAAAGCCTGCACAACCATCATAGGACATCCCAGTCGTGAAAACTGCTTGCTAGATCTTTCGGATATCTTGTGAAGCTCGCGTATGGCCCTTTTAGGGACAGGAAATTCCTAGAAAGCAGTTTACACCACTGAGCAAGTACTGTGGAGTTTGTGCATGCTTCTTTTAGTGCCGGGAAAGACAACGAAAGCAGTTTTCACAACTGTGTAAGCCCTGTGAAGCTCGCGGATGCTTCTTTTAGTGCCAGGACGGGGTTAAACGTCTTTGTCCAATATGCACGGCACTAAACAAAGCGTACACGACCTCCATAGTATTTCCAAGTGGTGAAAACTGCTTTCTGGAGCTTTCCTGGTACTGAAAGAGGCAAGCACGAGCTTCACAAAATCTTCCACAGCAGTGGAAACTGCTTTCTAAATCTTTCCTGGCACTAAAAGAGGCATGCACGAGCTTTACAGCGCCTACACAGTTGTGAAAACTTCATTCTAGGTCTTTCCTTGCACTAAAGGAAGCACGCACGAGCTTTACAGTGCCTCCACACTTGTTAAAACTGCTTTCTAGGTCTTTCCTGGAACTAAAAGAAGCACGCACGACTTCCACAAGGCCTGAACAGTGGTGTAAACCGCTTTCTAGGTCTTTTCTGGCACAAAAAGGGGCACACGCGTGCTTCGCAAGGTATACGACGGGGTTAAACGTCTTTGTCCGATTTGCACGGCACACAATATAGCCTGCATGACCTTCCTAGGATATCCCAGTGGTGAAAACCGCTTTCTGGATGTTTCCTGATTCTGAAAGAGGTAAGCACGAGCTTCACAGGAGTGGAAACTGTTTTCTAAATCGTTCCTTGATCTAAAGGAGGCATGCACGAGCTTTACAGGTCCTCCACAGTTGTGACAACTGCTTCTAGGTCTATCCTGTCAGTAAAAGAAGCACGCATGAGCTTTACAGTGCCTCCACACTCGTGAAAACTGCTTTCTAGGTCTTTCCTGGAACTAAAAGAAGCACGCACGACTTCCACAAGGCCTGAACAGTGGTGTAAACCGCTTTCTAGGTCTTTTCTGGCACAAAAAGGGGCACACGCGTGCTTCGCAAGGTATACGACGGGGTTAAACGTCTTTGTCCGATTTGCACGGCACACAATAAAGCCTGCACGACCTTCCTAGGATATCCCAGTGGTGAAAACCGCTTTCTGGATGTTTCCTGATTCTGAAAGAGGTAAGCACGAGCATCACAGGAGTGGAAACTGTTTTCTAAATCGTTCCTTGATCTAAAGGAGGCATGCACGAGCTTTACAGGTCCTCCACAGTTGTGACAACTGCTTCTAGGTCTATCCTGTCAGTAAAAGAAGCACGCATGAGCTTTACAGTGCCTCCACACTCGTGAAAACTGCTTTCTAGGTCTTTCCTGGGACTAAAAGAAGCATGCGCGAGTTTCACAAGGTTCGCGACGGTGTTAAACGTCTTTGTCCGATTTGCACGGCACTCAAAAACGCCTGCGCGACCTTCCTAGGACATCCCAGTGGTGGAAACTGCTTTCTAGATGTTTCTTGATATTGAAAGAGATAAGCACGAGCTTCACAGGACATCCAAAGCTGTGCAAACTGCTTTCTAAACCGCTCCTGGCACTAAAAGGGGCATGCACGAGCCTTACAGGTCTTCCACAGTGGTGAAAACTGCTTTCTAGGTCTTTCCTGGCACTAAAAGGAGCATACGCGAGCTTCACAAGGTACACGACGGGGTTAAACGTCTTTGTCCGATTTGCACGGCACTCAAAAAAGCCTGCACGAACATCCTAGTACATCCCAGTGCTGGAAACTGCTTTCTGGATCTTTCCTGGCACTAAAAGAGTCAGGCACGAGCTTTTCAGCGCCTCCACAATTGTGAAGACTGCTTTCTAGGTCTTTCCTTGCACTAAAGGAAGTACGCACGAGCTCCACAAAGCCTGCACAGTGGTGAAAACTGCTTTCTAGGTCTTTCCTGTTACCAAACGAAGCATGCACGAGCTCCACAAGGCCTGCACAGTGGTGAAAACTGCCTTATAGATCTTCCCTGACACTACAAGGGGCGTGTGCGAGCTTCACAAAATATCCGACGGTGTTAAAATGTTTTTCTACGAATTTAACGGCACTCAAAAAAGCCTGCACGACCTTCATAGGACATTCAAGGTGTGAAAACTGCTTTCTGGATCTTTCCTGGAACTGAAAGAGGCATGCACGAGCTTCACATGGCCTCCACAGTGGTGGAAACTGCCTGCTAGGTCTTTCCTGGCACTAAAAGAAGCATCCGCGAGCTTCACAGGACCTGCACAGTAGTGAAAACTGCTTTCTATGTCTTTCCTAGCACTAAAAGAAGCACACACGAGCTCCACAAGGCCTGCACAGTGGTGAAAACTGCTTTCTAGGTCTTTCCTGGTACTAAAAGGGCCATGCACGAGCTTCACAAGACATACGACGGAGGTAAAACGTCTTTATCCGATTTTCACGACACAAAAAAGCCTGCACGACCTTCATAGGAAATCCCAGTGGTGAAAACTGCTTTCTGGATGTTTCCTGATAGAAAGAGATAAGCACGAGCTTCACAAAATCTTCCACAGGAGTACATACTGCTTTCTAAATCTTTCCAGACACTGAAAGGGGCATTCACGAGATTTGCAGCGCCTCCACAGTGGTGAAAACTGCTTTCTAGGTCTTTCCTGGCACTAAATGAAGCACACACGAGCTCCACAAGGCCTGCACAGTGGTGAAAAATGCTTTCTAGGCCTTTCCTGGCACTAAAGGAAGCATGAGCGAGCTTCATAGGACATCCTAGTGGTGAAAACTGCTGTCTGGATCTTTCCAAACAGGCAAGGACGAGCTTCACAGGACCTCCACAGCAGTGAAAACTGCTTTCTAGGTCTTTCCTGGCACTAAAAGGGGCATACGCGAGCTTCACAAGGTATCCGACGGGGATAACGTATTTGTCCGATATGCACGGCACTCAAAAAAGCCTCCACGACCTTCATAGGACATCCTAGTGGTGGAAACTGCTTTCTGGATCTTTCCTGGCACTGAAAGAGGCAAGCACGAGCTTCGCAGGTCCTCCACAGCAGTGGAAACTGCTTTCTATGTCTTTCCTGGCACTAAAAGAGGCATGCACGAGCTTTACAGTGGTGAAAACTGCTTTCTAGGTCTTTATTGAAACTAAAAGGAGGATGCACGAGCTCAAAAGGGCCTGCACAGAAGTCAAAACTGCTTTTTATGACTTTCCTGGCATTGAAAGAGGCATGCGCGAGCTTCTCAAGGCATACGACGAAGTTGAAACGTCTTTGTCCGATTTGCACGGCACTCAAAAAAGCCTGCACGACCTTCATAGGACATTCCAGGTGTGAAAACTGCTTTCTGGACCTTTCCTGGTATTGAAAGAGGCAAGCACGAGCTTCACAAAATCTTCCACAGCAGTGGAAATTGCTTTCTAAATCTTTCCTGGCACTTAAAGAGGCATGCACGAGATTTACAACGCCCCCACAGTTGTGAAAACTGCTTTCTAGGTCTTTCCTGGCACTAAAAGAAGCATGCGCGAGCTTCATAGGACATCCTAGTGGTGAAAACTGCTGTCTGGATCTTTCCAAAGAGGCAAGCACGAGCTTCACAGGGCCTCCACAGCAGTCGAAACCGCTTTCTAAATCTTTCCTGGCATTAAAAGTCGCATGCGCGAGCGCCACAAGACATCGGACGGGGCTAAAGCAGTTTTGTCCGATTTGCACGGCACTCAAAAAAGCCTGCACGACCTTCATAGGACATCCCAGTGGTGAAAACTGCTTTCTGGATGTTTCCTGATACTGTAAGAGGTAAGCACGAGCTACACAGGACGTCCACAGCAGTGGAAACTGCTTTATAGGTCTTTCCTGGCACTAAAAGGGGCATACGCGTGCTTCACAAGGTATCCGACTGGGATAACGACTTTGTCCGATATGCACGGCGCTCAAAAAAGCCTGCACGACCTTCATAGGACATCCTAGTGGTGAAAACTACTTTCTGGATCTTTGCTTGGACTGAAAGATGCAAGCACGAGCTTCACAGGACCTCCACAGCAGTGGAAACTGCTTTCTAAGTCTTTCCTGGCACTAAAAGAGGCATGCACGAGCTTTACAGTGGTGAAAACTGCTTTCTAGGTCTTTCCTGGAACTTAAAGGAGTATGCACGAGCTCAAAAGGGCCTGCACAGAAGTCAAAACTGCTTTTTATGGCTTTCCTTGCATTGAAAGAGGCATGCGCGAGCTTCTCAAGGCATACGACGAAGTTAAAACGTCTTTGTCCGATTTGCACGGCACTCAAAAAAGCCTGCACGACCTTCATAGGACATTCCAGGTGTGATAACTGCTTTCTGGATCTTTCCTGGTATTGAAAGAGGCAAGCACGAGCTTCACAAAATCTTCCACAGCAGTGGAAATTGCTTTCTAAATCTTTCCGGGCACTTAAAGAGGCATGCACGAGATTTACAGCGCCTCCACAGTTGCGAAACCTGCTTTCTAGGTCTTTCCTGGCACTAAAACGAGCATGCACGAGCTCAAAAGGTCCTGCACAGTAGTCAAAAGTGCTTACTAGGTCTTTCCTGGCATTAAAAGGGGCATGCGCGAGCTTCACAAGACACACGGCGGAGTTAAAATGTCTTTGTCCGATTTGCACGGCACTAAACAAAGCTTGCACGACCTCCACAGGACACCTCAGTGGTAAAAACTGCTTTCTGGATCTTTCCTGGTACTGAAAGAGGCAAGCACGAGCTTTACAAAATCTTCCACAGCAGTGGAAACTGCTTTCTTAATCTTTCCTGGCCCTTAAAGAGGCATGCACGTGATTTACAGCGCCTCCACAGTTGTGAAAACTGCTTTCTAGGTCTTTCCTGGCACTAAAAGAAGCATGCGCGAGCTTCATTGGACATCCTAGTGGTGAAAACTGCTGTCTGGATCTTTCCAAAGAGGAAAGCACGAGCTTCACAGGACCTCCACAGCAGTCGAAACCGCTTTCTAAATCTTTCCTGGCATTAAAAGAGGCATGCGCGAGCTCCGCAAGACATCGGACGGGGCTAAAGCAGCTTTGTCCGATTTGCACGGCACTCAAAAAAGCCTGCACGACCTTCATAGGACATCCCAGTGGTGAAAACTGCATTCTGGATGTTTCCTGATACTGTAAGAGGTAAGCACGAGCTACACAGGACGTCCACAGCAGTGGAAACTGCTTTCTAAATCATTCCATGCACTTAAAGAGGCATGCACGAGCTTTACAATGGAGAAACTGCTTTCTAGGTCTTTCCTGGTACTAAAAGTAGCATGCACGAGCTCACAAGGTCCTGTACAGTAGTCAAAACTGCTTACTAGATCTTTCCTGGCATTAAAAGAGGCATGCGCGAGCTTCACAAGACATACGACGGAGTTAAAACGTCTTTGTCCAATTTGCACGGCACAAAAAAGCCTGCACGACCTTCATATGACATTCCAGTGGTGAAAACTGCTTTCTGGATCTTTCCTGGTACTGAAAGAGGCAAGCACGAACTTCACAAAATCTTCCACAGCAGTAGAAACTGCTTTCTGGATCTTTCCTTGCACAGTAACAGGCATGCACGAGCTTTACAGCGCCTCTACAGAGGTGAAACCTGCTTTCTACGTCTTTCCTGGCACTAAAAGAAACACGCACGAGCTCCACAAGGCCTGCACAGCCGTGCTTATAGATCTTCCCTGACATTACAAGGGGCATGTGCGAGCTCCACAAGATATCCGACGGGGTTAAAATGTCTCTTGTCCGATTTACATGGCACTCAAAAGAGCTGGCACGACTTTCATAGGACATTCCAGGTGTGAAAACTGCAATTGGGATCTTTCCAAGCAATGAAAGAAGCATGCACGAGCTTCACAGGGCCTCCACAGCGGTGAAAACTGCTTTCTAGGTATTTCATGGCACTAAAAGGGGCATGTGCGAGGTTCACAAGATATCCGACGGCGTTAAACGCCTTTGTCCGATTTGTACGGCACTAAAAAAAGCCTGCACAACCATCATAGGACATCCCAATGGTGAAAACTGCTTGCTAGGTCTTTGCTGGCACTAAAAGAAGCATAGGCGAGCTTCACAGAGCCTGCACAGTAGGGAAAACTGTTTTCTATGTCTTTCCTGGCACTAAAAGAAGCATGCACGAACTCCACAGGACTTGCTCAGTGGTGAAAACTGCTTTCTAGGTCTTTCCTGGCACTAAAAGGAGAATGCGCGAGCTCCATTGTACATCCTAGTGGTGAAAACTGCTTTCTGGATAATTCCAAAGAGGCAAGCACGAGCTTCACAGGACCTCCACAGCAGTAGAAACTGCTTTCTAAATCCTTCCTGGCATTAAAAGAGGCATGCGCGAGTTTCCCAAGACATCGGACGGGGTTAAAACGTCTTTGTCCGATTTGCACGGCACTCAAAAAAAAACCTGCACGACCTTCATAGGACATTCCAGGTGTGAAAACTGCTGTCTGGATTTTTCCTGGCACTGAAAAAGGCATGGAAGAGCTTCACAGGTCCTCGACAGTGGTGAAAACTGCTTTGTAGGTCTTTCCTTGCACTAAAAAAATACTGCACGACCTTCATGGAACATCCCAGTGGTGTAAACTGTTTTCTGGATCTTTCCTGGCACTGAAAGAGGCAAGCACGAGCTCACAGGACCTCAACAGCGTTGGAAACTGCTTTCTAAATCGTTAATGGCATTAAAAGAGGCATGCACGAGCTTTAAAGATCCTCCACAGTGGTGAAAACTGCTTTCTAGGTCTTTCATGACACTGCAAGGGGCATTCGCGAACTTCACAAGATATCCGACGGCGTTAAAAGTCTTTGTCCGATTGCACGGCACTCAAAAAAGCCTGGACGACCTTCATAGATCTTTCTTGGCACTGAAAGAGGCAAGCACGAGCTTCACAGGACCTCCACAGCAGTGGAAACTGCTTTCTAAGTCTTTCCTGGCACTAAAAGAAGCATGCGCGAGGTTTACATTGGTGAAAACTGCTTTCTAAGTCTTTCCTGGTACTAAAAGGAGCATTCACGAGCTCAAAAGGGCCTGCAGAGTAGTCAAAACTGCTTTCTAGGTCCTTCCTGGCATTAAAGGGGGCATGCGCGAGCTTCACAAGACATACGACGGAGTTAAAACGTCTTTGTCCGATTTGCACGGCACAAAAAAGCCTGCACGACCTTCATAGGACATCCCAGTGGTGAAAACGTCTTTCTGGATCTTTCCTTGCACAGTAACAGACATGCACGATCTTCACAGGGCCTCCACAGTGATGCAAACTGCTTTCTAGATCTTTCCTGTCACTAAAAGGGGTATGCGCGAGCTTCTCAATATATCCGACGGGGCTAAAACGTCTTTGTCCGATTTGCACGGCACTAAACAAAGCCTGCACGACCTCCATAGGACATCCCAGTGGTGAAAACTGCTATCTGGATCCTTCCTGGTACTGAAAGAAGCAAGCACGAGCTTCACAAAATCTTCCACAGCAGTTGAAACTGCTTTCTAAATCTTTCCTGGCACTAAAAGAGCTATGCGCGAGTCTATAGGACATCCTAGTGATGAAAACTGCTTTCTGGTTCTTTCCAAAGAGGCAAGCACGAGCTTTACAGGACCTCCACAGCAGTGGAAACTGCTTTCTAAATCCTTCCTGGCATTAAAAGAGGCATGCGCGAGCTTCACCAGACATCCGACAGGGTCAAAACATTTTTGTCCGAATTGCACGGCACTCAAAAAAGGCCTGCACGTCCTTCATAGAGTATTCCAGTGGTGAAAACTGCTCTCTGAATCTTTCCTGGCACTGAAAGAGTCATGCACGAGCTTCACGGGGCCTCCACACTGTGGAGGCCCCGTGAAGCTCGTGCATGACTCTTTCAGTGAAGACATAGAAAGCAGGAAAGACATAGAAAGCAGTTTTTACCACTGTGGACCACAGTGGTAAAAACTGCTTTCTATGTCTTTCCTGGCACTAAAAGTAGCATGCACGAGCTCCACAAGGCCAGCACAGTGGTGAAAAGCGCTTTCTAGATCATTCCTGACACTACAAGGGGCATGTGCGAGCTTCACAAGATATCCGACGGGGTTAAACGTCTTTGTCCGATTTGCAAGGAACTCAAAAAAGCCTGCACGACCTTCCTAGGACATCCCAGTCATGAAAACTGCTTTCTGGATGTTTCCTGATACTGAAAAAGGTAAGCACGAGCTTCACAGGACATCCACAGCAGTGGAAACTGTTTTCTAAATGGTTCCTGGCACTAAAAGAGGCATGCACGAGCTTCACAGGGCTTCCACAGTGGTAAAAACTGCTTTCTAGATCTTTCCTGTCACTAAAAGTGGTATGCGCGAGCTTCTCAATATATCCGACGGGGTTAAAACGTCTTTGTCCGATTTTGCACGGCAGTAAACAAACCCTGCACGACCTCCATAGGACATCCAAGGGGGGCAAACTGCTTTCTGGATTTTTCCTGGTACTGAAAGAGGCAAGCACGAGCTCACAGGTCCTCCACAGCATTGGAAACTGCTTTCTAAATCGTTACTGGCACTATAAGAGGCATGCACGAGCTTTACGGGGCCTCCACAGTGGTGAAAACTGCTTGCTAGTTCTTTCCTGGCACTAAAAGAAGCATTCACGAGCTTCACAGGGCCGGCACAGTGGTGACAACTGCTTTCTAGATCTTTCCTGACACTACAAGGGTCATGTGCGAGCTTCACAAGACATCCGACGGGGTTAAAACGTCTTTGTCCGATTTACACGGCACTCATAAAAGCCTACACGACCTTCATAGGACATCCCAGTGGTGAAAACTGCTTTCTGGATCTATCCTGGTACTGAAAGCGGCAAGCATGAGCTTAACAAGGCCTCCACAGTAGTAAAAACTGCTTTCTAGGTGTTTCCTTGCACTAAAAGAAGCACGCATGAGCTCCACAAGGCCTGCATAGTGGTAAAAACTGCTTTCTAGATCTTTCCTGGCGCATAAAAAAGCACGAACGAGTTCCACAAGGCCTGCACTGTGGTGAAAACTGCCTTATAAACCTTCCCTGACACTACAAGGGGCATGTGCGAGCTTCACAAGATATCCGACGGTGTTAAAATGTCTTTGTCCGATTTGGACGTCACTCAAAAAAGCCTGCACGACCTTCATAGGACATTCCAGGTGTGAAAACTGCTTTCTGGATCTTTACTGACACTGAAAGAGCCATGCACGAGCTTTACAGGGCCTCCACAGTGGTGAAAACTGCTTTCTAGGTATTTCATGGCACTAAAACGGGCATGTGCGAGGTCCACAAGATATCCGACGGCGTGAAACGTCTTTGTCCGATTTGCGCGGGACTAAAAAAAGGCTGCACAACCATCATAGGACATCCCAGTGGTGAAAACTGCTTGCTAGGTCTTTCCTGGCATTAAAAGAGGCATGCGCGAGCTTCACAAGACATACGACGGAGTTAACTCTTTAACAACCGTAGGCTATTTACTGGAAGTGTTTATTAGGCTATGGATACCTTCCATGGTCCGTATTTTCACTTTCGCTTGGAGATAGCACTGGAAACTTGACTCAAAACTTCATTGACACATTCTCTGTACGTTCATGACCTTGGACACACCCACTCATTAGCGAGCGTTGAATAGTCTGGCCCTCCAACCAGAGAACGCTCCTCCGGACTAAAAGCTGCCTAAAATGCCAGAAATGGAGTCCCTACAAGGTGAAAGGAGCGTTTTCTACGCCCGTTTGTGCAAGAAAGCAGACAAATGGCCCACCCGGCATTGACCAAGGCTTTTCTACAGGCAACTGCAGCCGCCGCCATGCACTGTCAGCCAGAGCGGTGCAACCACCCACCGCCCCCTGTCCCACCCTTTCTGCTAGCGCAGAGCCTATCTTCAAAACGGATTGCGCCAACCGATAACATGTGGCCAAAATCTGACGACGCCATATGGCGTCATCGGTTGGTAAAGGGTTAAAACGTCTTTGTCAGATTTGCACGGCACAAAAAAGGCTGCACGACCTTCATAGGACATCCCAGTGGTGAAAAGTGCTTTCTGGATCTTTCCTGGTACTGAAAGAGGCAAGCACGAGCTTCACAGGACATCCACAGCAGTGGATACTTCTTTCTAAATCTTTCCTGGCACTTAAAGAGGCATGCACGAGATTTACAGCGCCTCCACAGTTGTGAAAACTGCTTTCTAGGTCTTTCCTGGCTCTAAAAGAAGCATGTACGAGCTCCACAAGGCCTGCACAGTGGTGTAAACTGCTTTCTAGGTCATTCCTGGCACTGCAAGGGGCATGTGCGAGCTTCACAAGACATCCGATGGGGTTAAAACGTCTTTGTCCGATTTGCACGACACTCAAAAGCCTCCGCAACTTTCATAGGACATTCTAGGTAAGAAAACTGCTTTCTAGATCTTTCCTGGTACTGAAATAGGCATGCACGAGCTTCACAAGGCCTGCACAGTGGTGAAAACTGCTTTCTAGGTCTTTCCTGTCACTGCACGGGGCATGCGCGAGCTTCACAAGACATCCGATGGGGTTAAAACGTCTTTCTCCGATTTGCACGATACCCAAAAGCCTCCACGACTTTGATAGGACATTCCAGGTGAGAAAACTACTTTCTGGATCTTTCCTGGTACTGAAATAGGCATGCACAGCTTCACAAGTCCTCCACAGTGGTAAAATCTGCTTTCTAGGTGTTTCCTGGCACTAAAAGGCGCATGCGCGAGCTTCATAGAACATCCTAGTGGTGAAAACTGCTTTCTGGATCTTTCCAAAGAGGCAAGCACGAGCTTCACAGAACCTCCACAGCAGTGGAAACTGCTTTCTAAGTCTTTCCTGGCACTAAAAGAGGCATGCACGAGCTTTACAGTGGTGAAAACTGCTTTCTATAGGTCTTTCCTGGAACTAAAAGGAGAATGCACGAGCTCAAAAGGTCCGGCACAGTAGTCAAAACTGCTTTCTAGGTCTTTCCTGGCATTAAAAGAGGCATGTGCGAGCTCCACAAGGCCTACACAGTGGTGAAAACTGCTTTCTAGATCTTTCCTGACACTACAAGGGGCATGTGCGAGCTTCACAATATATCCAACCGGGTTAAACGTCTTTGTCCGATTTGCACGGCACTCAAAAAAAAGCCTGCATGACCTTCATAGGACATTCCAGGTGTGAAAACTGCTTTCTGCATCTTTTCTGGCACTAAAAGAAGCATCCACGAGCTTCATAGGACATCCTAGTGGTGAAAACTGCTTTCTGGATCTTTCCAAAGAGGGAAGCATGAGCTTCACAGGACCACCACAGCAGTGGAAACTGCTTTCTAGGTCTTTCCTGGCATTAAAAGAGGCATGCGCGAGCTCCACAAGACATCCGACGGGGTTAAAACATCTTTGTCCGATTTGCAAGGCACTCAAAAAAGCCTGCACGACCTTCATAGAATATCCCAGTGGTGAAAACTGCTTTCCGGATCTTTCTTGGCACTGAAAGAGGCAAGCACGAACTTCACAAGGCTTCCACAGTGGTAAAAACTGCTTTCTAGGTGTTTCCTTGCACTAAAAGAAGCACGCATGAGCTCCACAAGGCCTGCGCAGTGGTGAAAACCGCTTTCTGGATCTATCCTGGTACTGAAAGAGGCAAGCACGAGCTTCACAACGCCTCCACAGTGGTAAAAACTGCTTTCTAGGTCTTTCCTTGCACTAAAAGAAGTACGCACGAGCTCCACAAGGCCTGCACAGTGGTGAAAACTGCTTTCTAGATCTTTCCTGACACTACAAGGGGCATGTGCGAGCTTCACAATATATCCGACCGGGTTAAACGTCTTTGTCCGATTTGTACGGCACTCAAAAAAAAGCCTGCACGACCTTCATAGGACATTCCAGGTGTGAAAACTGCTTTCTGCATCTTTTCTGGCACTGAAAGAGGCATGCACGAGCTTCACAGGGCTTCCTGAGTGGTGAAAACTGCGTTCTAGGTCTTTCCTGGCACTAAAAGAAGCATCCACGAGCTTCATAGGACATCCTAGTGGTGAAAACTGCTTTCTGGATCTTTCCAAAGAGGGAAGCATGAGCTTCACAGGACCACCACAGCAGTGGAAACTGCTTTCTAGGTCTTTCCTGGCATTAAAAGAGGCATGCGCGAGCTCCACAAGACATCCGACGGGGTTAAAACATCTTTGTCCGATTTGCAAGGCACTCAAAAAAGCCTGCACGACCTTCATAGAATATCCCAGTGGTGAAAACTGCTTTCCGGATCTTTCTTGGCACTGAAAGAGGCAAGCACGAACTTCACAAGGCCTCCACAGTGGTAAAAACTGCTTTCTAGGTGTTTCCTTGCACTAAAAGAAGCACGCATGAGCTCCACAAGGTCTGCACAGTGGTGAAAACCGCCTTCTGGATCTATCCTGCCTGGTACTGAAAGAGGCAAGCACGAGCTTCACAAGGCCTCCACAGTGGTAAAAACTGCTTTCTAGGTGTTTCCTTGCACTAAAAGAAGCATGCACTAGCTCCACAAGGCCTGCACAGTGGTGAAAACTGCTTTCTTGAACTTTCATGGCACTAAAAGGGGCATGTGCGAGGTTCACAACATATCCGACGGCGTTAAACGTCTTTGTCCGATTTGCGCGGGACTAAAAAAAGGCTGCACAACCATCATAGGACATCCCAGTGGTGAAAACTGCTTGCTAGGTCTTTCCTGGCATTAAAAGGGTCATGCACGAGCTTCACAAGGCCTCCACAGTGGTAAAAACTGCTTTCTAGGTCTTTCCTTGCACTAAAAGAAGTACGCACGAGCTCCACAAGGCCTGCACAGTGGTGAAAACTGCTTTCTAGATCTTTCCTGACACTACAAGGGGCATGTGCGAGCTTCACAAGACATCCAACGGGGTTAAAACGTCTTTGTCCGATTTGCACGGCACTCAAAAAAGCCCGCACGACCTTCATAGGACAGACCAGTGGTGAAAACTGCTTTCTGGATCCTTTGTGGCACTGAAAGAGGCTGGAACGACATTCACAGGGCCTCCACAGCAGTGGAAACTGCTTTCTGAATCTTTCCTGGCACTAAAAGAGGCATGCACGAGCTTTACAGGGCCTCCACAGTGTTGAAAACTGCTTTCTAGGTCTTTCCTGGCGTTAAAAGAGGCATGCGCGAGCTTCACAAGACATCTGACGCGGTTAAAACGTGTTTGTCCGATTTGCACGGCAGTCAGAAAAGCCTGCACGACCTTCATAGGACATCCCAGTGGTGAAAACTGCTTTCTGGATCTTTCCTGGCACTGAAAGAGGCATACACGATATTCACAGGACTTCCACAGCAGTGGAAACTGCTTTCTAAAGCTTTCCTGGCACTAAAAGAGGCATTCACGAGCGTTACAGGCCCTCCACAGTGGTGAAACGTTTTTTATAGGTCTTTCCTGGCACTAAAAGAAGCATGCACGAACTCCACAGGGCCTGCACAGTGGTGAAAACTGCTGTCTAGGTCTTTCCTGGTATTAAAAGAAGCACGCGCGAGCTTCACAAGACATCCGACGGGGTTAAAACGTCTTTGTCCGATTTGCACGGCACTCAAAAAAGCCCGCACGACCTTCATAAGACAGACCAGTGATGAAAGAGGCAAGCACGAGCCTCACAGGACCTCTACAGCAGTGGAAGCTGCTTTCTAAGTCTTTCCTGGCACCAAAAGGGGCATGCACGAGCATTACAGGGCCTCCTCAGTGGTGAAAGCTGCTTTCTAGGTATATCCTGGCACTAAAAGAAGCATGCACAAACTTTACAGGGCCTTCACAGTGGTGAAAAGTGCTTTCTAGGTCTTTCCTGGCACTAAAAGTGGATTGCGCGAGCTTCACAAGATATCCGACGGGGTTAAAACGTCTTTGTGTGATTTGCACGGTACTCAAAAAAGCCTGCACGACCTTCATAGGACATTGGTGTGAAAACTGCTTTCTGGATTTTTCCTGGCACTGAAAGAGGCATGGAAGAGCTTCACAGGTCCTCGACAGTGGTGAAAACTGCTTTGTAGGTCTTTCCTTGCACTAAAAAAAGCCTGCACGACCTTCATGGAACATCCCAGTGGTGTAAACTGTTTTCTGGATCTTTCCTGGCACTGAAAGAGGCATGCACGACCTTCACAGGACTTCCACAGCAGTGGAAACTGCTTTCTAAAGCTTTCCTGTTACTAAAAGAGGCATTCACGAGCGTTACAGGCCCTCCACAGTGGTGAAAAGTTCTTTCTAAATATTTCCTGCTACTAAAAGGGGATTACGCGAGCTTCACAAGATATCTGACGGGGTTAAAACGTCCTTGTCTGATTTGCAGGGCACACAAAAGCCTGCACGACCTTCATAGGATATCCCAGTTGTAAAACCTGCTTTCTGGATCTTTCCTGGCACTGAAAGAAGCATGTTCGAGCTGCACAGGACTTCCACAGCAGTGGAAACTGCTTTCTAAAGCTTTCCTGGCACTAAAAGAGGCATTCACGAGCGTTACAGGCCCTCCACAGTGGTGAAACGTTTTTTATAGGTCTTTCCTGGCACTAAAAGAAGCATGCACGAACTCCACAGGGCCTGCACAGTGGTGAAAACTGCTTTCTAGGTCTTTCCTTGCATTAAAAGAAGCATGCTCGAGCTTCACAAGACATCCGACGGGGTTAAAACGTCTTTGTCCGAT
The DNA here is from genome assembly GCA_949130485.1 of Agelas oroides. NCBI lineage: Eukaryota > Metazoa > Porifera > Demospongiae > Agelasida > Agelasidae > Agelas > Agelas oroides. Next base: position 4,430,542 of record OX422199.1, read on the forward strand.
TTGCACGGCACTCAAAAAAGCCCGCACGACCTTCATAAGACTGACCAGTGGTGAAAGAGGCAAGCACGAGCCTCACAGGACCTCTACAGCAGTGGAAGCTGCTTTCTAAGTCTTTCCTGGCACCAAAAGGGGCATGCACGAGCATTACAGGGCCTCCTCAGTGGTGAAAGCTGCTTTCTAGGTATATCCTGGCACTAAAAGAAGCATGCACGAACTTTACAGGGCCTTCACAGTGGTGAAAAGTGCTTTCTAGGTCTTTCCTGGCACTAAAAGTGGATTGCGCGAGCTTCACAAGATATCCGACGGGGTTAAAACGTCTTTGTGTGATTTGCACGGTACTCAAAAAAGCCTGCACGACCTTCATAGGACAGACCAGTGGTGAAAACTATTTTCTGGATCTTTCCTGGTACTGAAAGAGGCATGCACGACCTTCACAGGACTTCCACAGCAGTGGAAACTGCTTTCTAAAGCTTTCCTGTTACTAAAAGAGGCATTCACGAGCGTTACAGGCCCTCCACAGTGGTGAAAAGTTCTTTCTAAATATTTCCTGCTACTAAAAGGGGATTACGCGAGCTTCACAAGATATCTGACGGGGTTAAAACGTCCTTGTCTGATTTGCAGGGCACACATAAAAGCCTGCACAACCTTCATAGGATATCCCAGTTGTAAAACCTGCTTTCTGGATCTTTCCTGGCACTGAAAGAAGCATGTTCGAGCTGCACAGGAACTCCACAGCAGTGGAAACTGCTTTCTAAATCTTACCTGGCACTAAAAGAGGCATGCACGAGCTTTGCAGGGCCTCCACAGAGGTGAAAACTGCTTTCTAGGTCTTTCCTTGCACTAGAAGAAGCATGCATGAACTCCACAGGGCCTGTGGTGAAAACAGATTTCTGGGTATTTCCTGGCATTAAAAGAGGCCGCGCGAGCTTCACAAGACATCCGACGGAGTTAAAACGTCTTTGTCCGATTAGCACGGCACACAAAAAAGGCTGCACGACACTCATAGCACATACCAGTGGTGGAAACTGATTTCTGGATCTTTCCTGGTTCTGAAAGAAGCAAGCACGAGGTGCACAGGACCTGCACAGCAGTGGAAACTGCTTTCTGGATCTTTCCTGGCACTGAAAGAGGCATGCACTAGCTTCACAGGGCCTCCACAGTGGTGAAAACTGCTTTCTAGGCCATAACATCACCACATGCAAGAATTAAAAAAAACAATACAGAATCATACAAAGTAGCCACTAATAGCAGGTATCAACAGACAAAATTACTGGGGCAGAATAAGCCCAGAGCACAAGTATTGAGCAGCAGTACAATCTTAAGGTAGCACATACAACGCTTGGTACAATTACAAGAGAACTTGACATCAAAGAAATGAGTTTTGTTGAGGACTGTGTGTCTATGCGAGCTGGGGCCCAAAAGTAATAATGATAAAACTTCAAACAAAAATTTGGGACACAGGGCGGCCCACCCCATGCCCCAGGAAAAACTCACAACAGGTAAAAAACCCCTTTGGGAAAAACCCTGCAATGAGAAAACCTTGAAATAAACAGCTCACATTCTAGATGCCCAATGATTTAGATACTAGTAGCCTTTTGTCCACAATGTCTTTTACGTATCCATCTTTCACTGTCTCATTCCAATGACCGTGCCTCTTGAATTCGCGATCGGGCACTCCCGCGCTCCTCCAGCCTGCAGGCTTTGAAGGCCATATTTCTGCGCATCCAAACCAATCTCCTGGAACTTCTCTTTCACTATTTCATGGACTCTAGTATACGACATCTTGCCTGACTTCCTGATTTTCTCTCCCTGTTTCGTCTTTGTAATAGTTTGATACCAGCCATCTGTGAGTACCTCTCCAGCAATCCCACTGGACAGGTGGATTGCCCTGTCCTTGCTCCTAGTACCGTGTCCCCATCACGGTACTGATCCATCTTGCTCTGTCGGATCCTGATCTCCATGTGTGTCGCTGTGACTTTAACATCATTGCAGTGGATGTTCGCTAACTCATCATAACGAAGAAATGCTGCAAAACAGATCAGGCATATAGTGATCGCTGTTACGTCGGACAATGATGCCTGCTGGCCAGCAAATCTCTGTGTCAACTCTCTGAGGTCTTCTGCTCTGATCGGCTCTTTCTTGACCTTTGGAGCCGCTAGCAGTTGTCTGGTACCTTCCATCACTACTTCCACTGCTGGGTGCTTCATTGGGTTCTCAACCCCTGCGATCATGTGCACCCATGCAATCGAGTACACAACCTCCTCTGCTGCTGCTTTGGATCTTCTTCCTTCTGCCACCAAATGTATGTACTCACACAGCTCCAATGGCTGTGCTGGCAGTGGTCTAAAACTTCGTGCTTCTGCCCACTGCTTCCATCGAGTCCAGGCGCCCGTATACTTCTTCACGGTCAATTCTGCCCTGGAATTCATTGCTATGGCAACTAGTGCTTTTCCTTTGTCTGCACTCTCCAGCTGTCCCCAACATCCATCCACCAAGACATCCAATACAGGGGAGGGAGGGAGGGTCATTCACTATGTATCGTTTGTTTATGGTATGGCCTGATGCCACCAGTTTTGTCTTGCCACAAGAAAGAAAACGATAAAGCAGCCACAGCTGCTCTGCTTATATACACTGACTTCCCGCCATTACATCACACTACACAAAAGAGATTATTTCCTGTCAAATTCCTATGTCAACCGACAGAAAATATATCACTCTACTCAGCTTCCGTAGGCTTAGATTTCCATGCACAACACCATATGTGCGGTTTGGCTTGTGGCGGGCGGCACAGGCCATAACACCACCACATGCAAGACCCCAAAAAGCGGGTGAGGCACCAGTTTGTCCCCCTATGGCAACTCCACTGGCTCCTATTTCCCTTCATAATTAATGCAAAAATTTTGCTCTGTCAGCTCGCTCCCAGCCCTTACGGCCAATGCCAATTCACTCATGGCCCTTATGGCAAATGCTAGCTCACTCCTGGCCCTTATGGCCAACGCTAGCTCACTCATGGCCCTTATGGCAAATGCTAGCTTACTCCTGGCCCTTATGGCCAACGCTAGCTCACTCATGGCCCTTATGGCCAATGCTAGCTCACTCATAGCCCTCATGGCTAATGCTAGCTCACTCATGGTCCTTACAGCATTACCAGTTCACTTGTAGCCCTTACTATGTGCCAGCTTCTTCATGGCTCTCATGGCCAATACATATTTTCTTGCGGCCCATATGGACAGTGCTCACAAACCCCAGTAGGTTCACTCATGGTCTCCCATTGTCCATTTATGTGCATCTGTTCCATAGCCCCCCATTTTTGTCCCACATAAGGTATGTACATACCCTCACACAACTATTTGTTACATGTACCATTTCAATACTTCATACCCTTTGGGCAAGTGTTCCCTCAATATTGTCTCTTGTCTTGTGTCTTGTCTTGCCTTGAAGCCCTCTCCTAGGAGAAATACTGACTTCAAACTTCAATGCTAGGATTCTAGTATTTGGCATGCCCTTGAACAAAGTGCTTCCTTGCTTCCCAGGAATAAGAGTATCCCCGCTCAATGGTATATCTGCCCAGTCATGAATAAATGGGCTTAACTGGTGTCCATCTACACACAATAATGGCCAGAAGGAGGCTGACCTCCACAATGGAACTACCAATGTTCCTTTGGCCTGGCATTTCCTTGCATGCTTTAACATTCTGGGAATCAAGTAGACTGGGGGACAACACCAATTCGTCGTCCATTCCAATTACATGTAAATGCATCTGTAGCTTCTGTACCTGGATTCCAAAACCTGCTATTAAGGCGAGGTAGTTGCGCATTATAATAACAAGCAAACCTGTCCACATCATGTGGTCCCCATTTTAGGTCTAGGAACCTGAAGTACTTGGGGTTCAGTGACCAATCGTCATAAATCAATGAGGTTGCTAATGTAGTCTGCCTGTTCATTCCACCAACCTAATAGCATGATTCATACAAATTCCAAATAATTATCTCTAATGCTGTCTGCTGTAGATTCTCTTTGCTACTGCCATGTTGAATCACACTAACTACCCCTTCATTATCAGTAAACCATTTGACATTCTCATTTACTAACTTGTGTGCCCATGAGCTCAAAATGCGTTTGACTGCCTCTAACTCCCGCCTTATGGAACATTGCTGACTTTCCACTAGTGACCATTGTCCGTGTGCTATTTCTGGTCCAATATCAATCATGTACCCTCCATATGCTACACTACTTGCATCCGAGTAAACCACTCTCACTGCTGATGGCTGATACCAAATCTCCCGTTCATTAATAGCATGCAGATTTCTGAGCCAAAATTGCATCTCTGATCTTACATCATCGGTAACTGGAAGACAGTCGTTCCATGATCTCCTACATTCAATGGCTCGGTATATAATTCTTGTCATTAGCCGTGTGACACCTCCTATCACAATACCCATCGAAATTATCTCTCCTGCAACACTTGCTAACTGTCTAGCTATCACAGTTGTCCTTCCCTCTACCATCAGTTCCTGAATGCTCTCTATTAAACGTTCACAACGCTGACTTGGGATCCTAAGTGTGCCTGATTCTAAGTTAATTTCATATCCCAGCCACCTACCTGATTGGGATGGATCAAACTGAGACTTCTCTTTGTTTATTACGAGACCAGAGGCTTCAAGATCTGCCTGTAGAATCTGTGACAGCGAGAGCAGGCTCATAACTCTCGACAAAACATATTCCATCATCTAGGTACAAAACCAGTCGAAGACCCATTCCTCTCCAGCGTCTTACTAAGGGTCATAACAGCTTTGTAAATGCATAACAGGCTGTAGCCAGCCCAAATGGCAGCACTTTGAAAACAAAATATCTTTCTTTGTCTTCGTACTTCCATGAGAAACCCAGGTAGGTCCAATGGCTAGGGTACACATCAACATGGTGATAACCAGACTTCAAGTCAAAACATACCATGTAGTCCCCAGGCCTCATTAATTGGAGTGCCACCCTGATATCCTCATATTTAAATTTCTGCTTCCAGAGGCATTCGTTCACATGCCTGATATCTATCACTAGCCGCATTTTCTTTGAGGCTACACACTGCTGGTCTTTCATTCGCTATGGCTATACACCCATTCTTCAGCAGCGCCTCTATTGCTGAACTCACGAATGCAGGTTCTTTCAGTGCTGATGCATGATTCCTGCAAAAACTGGGATCAGGCAGAGACCAGAAAGGGAGAACATAACCCTCCCTGATTGTGCTCAATATACAAGTGGGATGGGCTGCAGGCTCTCCCAAAATGCTATATTCTGCTTCAGCCTACCCTGTACCCTGTCCAGGCTCACGTTGCCCTCTGTGATTTCGGCTTCACACCGACCTTGACTGGTTTCTGGGCAATCAAATTGTTTATTCACAGGTGTCAAATTAGGCTGGGGTGGTTCTTTCCCACCAACTTCCTCCATGCTAGAGCTTACAGATTCAGTAGCTGCAGAGTAATGTAGTTCCACATATTCACTAGTAGATACTGTTGTAGGATAACATGGCTCTACAAATTCACCAGTAGATACTATTTTTAGAGCTGCACTCTTCGCAGCTGTAGGATAACATAGTTCTGCACATTTACTAGTAGATACTGTTTTTAGAGCTGCACTGTTCGCAGCTGTAGGATAACATAGTTCTGCACATTCACTAGTAGATACCGTTTTTAGAGCTGCACTCTTCGCAGCTGTAGGGTTATATACAATATGTACATTACAAGCAATTAGGGAACTTCCCTCACTGCTGCCTCCCCCAGGAGGTTGTGTGCCCTACTACGTGTCAATGGGTGCAGGGAAGCACGTTCCGAGACCGATAGGGCAATTCAGGAAACCAGGGGCTTCTTTCTCGGCTTTCCTAATCCTCTTTTCATCGTCGCTATCGTCTGCGATTGGGTCTTTCATGTATTGCTCGGCTACTTTCCAGCCTCCTTCTGCTCGATCTGCTATCTTCAATAGCTTTTGCCGTCTTCCTATCAGCTCTTTACCTTCGGTAAGTGCGCGTTTCGCTTTCTCGAATGCGGACGACACGTCGGTGGCATTCGTTGTATTGGTATCACCGATAATGACGGCCGCCTCCTCCATTTTGTCGCTTATCTCTTAGTTGAAGTCGTGTTGTGCTTCGTAGGCCTTCTTGAAAGTATACTTCTCCTTTCCTGTTGCTCTCATCTTCTCTATTCGTTCGCAACTGGATTCCTGCTTATCTACGATCTCCTTCCGGAATTGTGCCAATTTGTCGGTCACCGATTGCTCCATCTGTGCGTTTGTCCTAGCTTGCTCCTGTCGGATCTGACTTAGCATTTGTACGACTGCGCCCAGCGCTGGGGTGTGTTGTTCGCCTTCGACGCTAACTCCTGCGACGCTCGTAGCCATTTCCGACGGGTGGTTCAGTTTTGTGTTGCGACGACGCGAGGTATAGCTAGCGGGTAGCTCCGTACGCCAACTTGAAATTTTGCGGTCTCGCGGCGAACTCCGAGTATCAGGAAATGCTCATTCACTATGTATCGTTTGTTTATGGTATGGCCTGATGCCACCAGTTTTGTCTTGCCACAAGAAAGAAAACGATAAACTGGCAGCCACAGCTGCTTTGCTTATATACACTGACTTCCCGCCATTACGTCACACTACGCAAGAGAGATTATTTTCTGTCTAATTCCTATGTCAACGGACAGAAAAAATATTTTCTAGGTCTTTCCTGGCATTAAAAGAGGCATGCGCGGGCTTCACAAGGCTTCCGGCGGGGTTAAAACGTCTTTGTCCGATTTGCACGGCACTCAAAAAAGCCTGCACGACAGCATGCACGAGCTTTATAGGGCCTCCACAGTGGTGAAAACTGCTTTATAGGTCTTTCCTGGCACTAAAAGAAGCATACACGACCTCCACAGGGCCTGCACAGTGGTAAAAACTGATTTCTAGATCTTTCCTGGTCAAAGGTCAAAAGTCAAAGGTTCATCGATATCGCCAAACATGGAGCACGATTGCGTACATATACAAGTCAGACACAACAACACACGCAGGGAAAATAACACAAACATGACACATAGTAGAAGTGCTAGCACAGAGTACACTGTTCAGAGAATGGTAGCTGTTGGCAACACACACCAAACAGGCTACCCATCTGACCATGAGGTAGAAGGATCCACCACATTATTTCCAGGACTGCAGCATTCCACAAAGTGTGCCTGAGCACTGACACAGGGGCCAACCTGATGGAACAGCGTTACAGGGCGTAACCTGACTATTCACACACTCTGCTTCTTGCGGACAGTTTGCCAGTAATATTCTTCTCCTTTATGAAGGGAGGATAACCTGGTAACTCAGACCCAGCAATCGTGCAGGCTTTTTTGAAAGGGGCATGCGCGAGCTTCACAAGACTTCCGGCGGGGTTAAAACGTCTTTGACCGATTTGCACGGCATTCAAAAAAGCCTGCACGACCTTCATAGGACATCCAGGTGTTGAAAACGGCTTTCTGGAGCTTTCCTGGTACTGAAAGAGGCAACCACGAGCTTCACAGGACTTCCAAATCAGTGGAAACTGCTTTCTAAATCTTCCCTGGCACTAAAAGAGGCATGCACGAGCTTCACAGGGCCTCCAAAGTGGTGAAAATTGCTTTCTAGGTCTTTCCTGGCACTAAAAGTGGCATGCGCGAGCTTCAGAAGATATCCGACGGGGTTAAAACGTCCTTGTCCGCTCCAAAAAAGCCTGCACGACCTCCATAGGACATCCCAGTGGTGAAAACTGCTTTCTGGATCTTTCCTGGTACTGAAAAAGGCAAGTACGAGCTTCACAGGACCTCCACAGCAGTGGAAACTGCTTTCTAAATATTTCCTGGCACTAAAAGAGGTATGCACGAGCTTTACAGGGCTTCCACAGTGGTGAAAACTGCTTTCTAGGTATTTCCTGGCACTAAACGAAGCATGCACGAGTTCCACATGGCCTGCACAGTGGTGAAAACTGCTTTCTGGGTCACTAAAAGAAGCATGCACGAGATCCACACAAGGCCTGCATAGCAGTGAAAACTTTGTTCTATGTCTTTCCTGGCACTAAAAGAAGCATGCACGAGCTCCACAGGATCTGCACAGTGGTGAAACTGCTTTCTATAGGTCTTTCCTGGCATTAAAAGAAGCATTAGCGAGCTTCACAAGACATCCGACAGGGTTAAAACGTCTTTGTCCGATTTGAACGGCACTCAAAAAAACCTGCACGACCTCCACAGCAGTGGAAACTGCTTTCTAAATCTTTTCTGGCACAAAAAAGAGGCATGCACGAGCTCCACAGGGCCTGCATAGTGGTGAAAACTGCTCTCTAGGTCTTTCCTGGCACTAAGGGAAGCATGCACGAGCTCCAAAGGGCCACCACAGTGGTGAAAACTGCTTTTTAGGTCTTTCCTGGCATTAAAACAGGCATGCACGAGCTTCACAAGAAATCCTACGTGGTTAAAACGTCATTGTCCGATTTGCATGGCACTCAAAAAAGCCTGCACGACCTTCATAGGACATCCCGGTTGTGAAAACTGCTTTCTGGATTTTTCCTGGCACTGAAGGAGGCAAGCACGAGCTTCACAGGACCTCCAAAGCAGTGGAAACCGCTTTCTAAATCTTTCCTGGCACTAAAGGAGGCATGCACGAGCTTCACAGGGTCTCCAAAGTGGTGAAAACTGCCTTTCCTGGCACTAAAAGTGGCATGCACGAGCTTCACAAGATATCCGACGAGGTTAAAACGTCTTTGTCCGATTTGCACGGCACTCAAAAAAGCCTGCACGATCTTCATAGGACATCCCAGTGGTAAAAACTGCTTTCTGGATCTTTCCTGGCACTGAAACAGGCAAGCATGATCTTCACAGGATCTCCACAGCGGTGGAAACCGCTTTCTAAATCTTTCTGGCATTAAAAGAGGCATACACGAGCTTCACCAGACCTCCAAAGTGGTGAAAACTGATTTCTAGGTCTTTCCTGGCATTAAAAGAAGCATGCACGAGCTCCAAAGGGCCTGCACAGTGGTGAAAACTACTTTCTATAGGTCTTTCCTGGCATTAAAAGAGGCATGCGCGAGCTTCAGAAGACATCCGACGGGGTTAAAAGGTCTTTGTCCAATTTGCACAGCAGCCTACACGACCTTCATAGGACATCCCGGTGGTGAAAACTGCTTTCTGCATTTTTCCTGGCACTAAAAGAGGCATGCACGAGCTTCACAGGGCCTCCACAGTAGTAAAAACTGCTTTCTAAGTCTTTCCTGGCAGTAAAAGGGGCATGCGCGAGCTTCACAAGATATCCGACGGGGTTAAACGTCTTTGTCCGATTTGCACGGCACTCAAAAAAGCCTGCACGACCTTCATAGGACATCCCAGTGGTGAAAACTGCTTTCTGTATCTTTCCTGGTACTAAAAGAGGCAAGCACGAGCATCACAGGACCTCCACAGCGATGGAAACTGCTTTCTAAATCTTTCCTGGCACTAAAAGAGGTATGCACGAGCTTCACAGGGCCTCCACAGTGGTGAAAACTGCTTTCTAGGTCTTTCCTGGCACTAAAAGTGGTATGCGCGAGCTCCACAGGGCCTGCACAGTGTTGAAAACGCCCTTCTATGTCTTTCCTGGCATTAAGAGAGGCATGCGCGAGCTTCACAAGACATTCGACGGGGTTAAAACGCTTTTGTCCGATTTGCACGGCACTCAAAAAAGCCTGCACGATCTTCATAGGACATCCCGGTGGTCAAAAGTGCTGTATGGATTTTTCCTGGCACTGAAAGAGGCAAGCACGAGCTTCACAGGAACTCCACAGCTGTGGAAACTGCTTTCTAAATCTTTCTTGGCACTAAAAGAGGCGTGCACGAGCTTCACAGGGCCTCCACAGTGGTGAAAACTGCTTTCTAGGTCTTTTCTGGCACTAAAAGAGGCATTCACGAGCTTCACAAGCCATTCGACGGGGTTAAAACATCTTCGTCCGATTTGCACGGCTCCCTGCACGACCTTGTTAGGACTTCCCAGTGGTGGAAACTGCTTTCTGGATTTTTCCTGGCACTTAAACATGCCTGCACGAGCTTCACAGAACTTCCAACGTGTGGAAACGGTTTTGTTGGACCACCCTCGCACTTAAACAGGCTTGCACGAGCTTCACAGGACCTCCAACGTGGTTAAAACGGTCTTGTCCGACTTAACCAGCATTTAAACAGGCCTGCACGAGCTTCACAGGACTTCCACAGTGGTGGAAAACTGCTTTCTTGATCTTTCACAGCACTTAAACAGGCCTGAACGACAGGACCTACACGGTGGTGAAAACGGATTTGTTGGACATTCCCAGCACTTAAACAAGCCTGCATAGCTTCACAGGACCTCCATAGTGGTGAAAACGGACAGGCCTGCTAGAGCTTCACAGGACCTCCACGGTGGTGAAAACTGCTTTCTAGATCTTTCCTGGCACATAAACTAGCCAGCACGAGCTTCACAGGACCTCCACAGTGGTGAAAACCGCTCTCTAGATCTCTCCTGGCACTTAAAGAGGCCTGCACGAGCATCACAGGACCTCCAACGTGGTTAAAACGACGGCTTTGTCGGACATTCCCGGCACTTAAACATGACTGGACAAGCTTCACAGGACCTCCACGGTGGATAAAACGGCTTTATCAGACTTCCCGGGCCTTAAACAGGCCCGCACGAGCTACACAGGACCTCCATGGTGTAGAAAACGGCTTTGTCGGACCATCCCCGCTCTTAAACCAGATTTGTTACTTTCGAGTTTTGTTGTTATGCGTTCTGTTATTATGAGGCTTTTGAGGCTCAAAAATAAGTCTTTCACAAGATTAGAGGACAACACAGACAACATGCAGAGCCAGGACAAACACCGAGGCAGGCTGGGAATAAGCCAGAAAGTACTCTCACAAGCTATGTCCAGTACAGAACGCTTACTATAGGAATTATGTCAGCAATGCACCATACATCTGAGTATACATGCAGTTTAGAAACATGTTTAATATGCGCTCCTATGCTGCATGCATGTGCATAACACAATGTTGGCAGCAACTGTATCGATCACTTTGTGATTGTGGTGTCTATTTTTGTGATATTCGCATGGATCACAAACTTGATGTACAGCAGACATGTACACAACTTCATAAACTACTTCCAATCCAGCTAGTTTCACCGATCATATTTGTAGTGAACTCAGTTCCTTGGGTCAGAGGTCATTAATTAGGAGAGAGAGAATAGAGAAACAAAGCACAAATACAAAAGCTTGGATATAGAGTGTGACTAGCCTCATTCCCAGGCCTCCTCCTTTTTGCCTTCTGTTTGTGCTCACAATAATACACAGGAGCGGAAAACGCCGTGTATTATTGTGAACACAAACGGAAGGTAAAAACAGGGGAGGCCTGGGAACGAGGCTGGAGTGTGACATGGGGCAACAGTTTGATAGTGACATACTATGTTGATGAGAATAACCATACATTTATCATCGAGTGAGTTAGACTGTTCTGGAGGTACAATGTGAAAGCACAGTCTGCTCAGTTGATTGATATTCTTTTCCCATTAGTGCATAGGCGTGCACAGCAGTAGAGGGTTTGGGGGGAAAAGCATTCACAAAATTTATGATGTGTGGCACCACCACTCAGAGTAGAAGCTGAACGTCCGCTTGACGAAGGGACTGAGTGGGTTGTTGGTCGTTCAACGGAATCGGTGGACTCCTGGGCTGTTGCTCTTTCAACTGAATCAATGGACTCCAGGGCTGCTGCTCCTTCGACTGGATGAGTGGACTTCTCTCTATCTTGAGTTACAAAGAATGTCTGATCTACGTACCTAGCTAGCTAGCTGTGGCCGTGTACAGTAGATAATAGCATGGCGCCCGCCCCGCGACCAGGCCAGACGGGCAGTTTGGGGGGGGGCTACGCCCCCCTTCTCCCCCCCCCCGTAGTACCGCCACTGCATTAGTGATAAAGTACACCCAAGGAACACATGCATTAGTCGCCGGTTTTCTTCATACCTGCAAGGTACAAGGAAAATACAGTACAAATTAAAGCATTCACAAAATATACCCCCCACGCACTCAATACAACAATTATACTTTGCCCAAAAACTGGACAATTCACCTTAAATAACAGTGGGAGATGCAGGAAGAGCTAGAGTGGCTAGTCAATGGAAGACGTTCTAGAGTGTGGGTACTATTGTAACGTGGGGAAGGGGTGGGGGAGATTGAGAGCGTAATGCTTTTCCCTTTGCATATAAAAATGTAGATACTCTGAGATCAATTCTGATTCCATGGAGATAGTAGTGTGCTTTTCCACTCCAAACTTCTAAGTGTGCAATCGGAAAGCGGGTTGAACCACTTATAATGCACACACATGCATGTCCCTGTACTAGCCTTGTTCTCATGCCTGAAGAGGAGGAGGAAAAAGGGCCTGGTTTCAGCCGTTCGCACATGCACCTAAGTATTACTGACCCTGTTCATCAGTGGCAGGGTCTTAAAGTCACATGGTCGATTATTATTATTTTAGTAGCCTGGTTAATCTGAGTAGCCTCCACCTCAGCACCTTAGCAAGTAGCCTTGTGCTGTTTTGCAATACAAAGTTTTAGCAGAAAGAGCAGACAGCAGTACAATGGAAGCCCAAATTATCTCTTGCGATGGTTTTACTGGTAGATAGTCTCTTCTTCTGGTCAACTGAGTCCAACTCAATGAGAGCTTGCAGATTTCATTTAAAGCTTCAGTAGTTACCACTGGATGTGCATGACTGAGTACTTTGCATGCCACATGACTATATACCGGTATGCTACCATGATTAAAACCTATACAGACAGTATAACTTGAATTTGATGTCAAAAATGTATCTAAGTATATTGATAGTATGTGGAGGGCATGGCACTCTATGATGATTAAGTGCATGTGCAAATGGTTCAAACCTGGCTTTTACTCCTCCTCTTCAGGCCTGGAAACAAGGCTAGCCCTTGTACATGCAAGGACCAAACAACCTGCATGAATGTACAGGCCTAAGCTTTGTAGATGCTGACTCTTACAAGAGCTGAAAGGGAAGAACGCGTGGCAACACCCCTGGATCACTCCTTGATTCTGGACTTAGAGTCTTATGTGATGACCGATCTACTTCTGGCATTTATTTGTGGACAAGTCTTTAGTGGCCAAGGGGTCTAAAAATTCTCAGGACTTGGTTATACTGACATGCAGGAACTTTTGATGTCAGTGCATGCACTGGCTTTTTAACATAATTGGGGTGAGCCTGAGCGAGCCCCACACTAGCGTGACTGCATTGCTCACGCGTGTGTGTATGCTTGTACGCTTGTTTGGACCGACCACTTACCGTAAATTTTAAATGAGCGCATTCAAATATTTCACGATGATCGAGGCCGGTGGAAGGCTACTATCGGAGTGCAGCGTCAGGAACCCGGAGGAAGACGACTGAAGTTGAAGCACGCGTGGCACGATTGTGCTTCTACCGACGACGGCAGTCCTCTCACAGCCGCTATAAATTTAATATGGACGGTGGTTGGCCGGGTCGCTTCAGGTGAGCGGGCCATGGATCATGAAACGGCACTCAGAAATGCCAGAAATTTAGCTCATGATTTCGGTGTAAAGCTTAGTCCATGTATGTGTAGCCACGTTAGCTGCCCTGGCAGGTCGGTTTCAGGTCAGGGCCATGCATATTAACCCTTTAACAGCGAATGACGACTATAGTCATCATCGAAATTCGGCCGCATGTTATCAGTTGGCGCAATCCGTTTTGAAGATAGGTTCTGCGCTAGCAGAAAGGGTGGGACAGGGGGAGGTGGGTGGGTGCACCGCTCTGGCTGACAGTGCATGGCGGCTGTTGCAGCTGGCTATAGAAAGGGCCTGGTCAGCACTGGATGGCCCGTTCTTCTGCTTTCTTGTACAAACGAGCGTAGAAAACGGTGCTTTCACCTTGTATGGACTCCATTTCTGGCTTTTTAGGCAGCTTTCAGTCTGGAGGAGCGCTCTCTGGACGGAGGGCCCTGACTGTTGAACGCTCGGTAATGTGGGTGTGGTCAGGGTCATGAACCTGCAAAGAACTTCTGAAAGAAGCTGTGGAGCAAGTTTCTTGAGCTAACTCCTGGCAGAAGTGGAAATACAGGTGAAAGAAGGTTGGACTAGTCTGCACAAGACCATTAGGGAAATCAATTTAGTACTTAAAGGGTTAAACGGCACTCCGATAAACGCCATGAAATCCAGCTTATGATTTCAGTATAAAGCTTAGTCCACGCATGTGTAGCCCAGGCTGGAGAAATTGCTGCAACTTGTTGGGATATGTGATACCTAGCTATAAGCTTAGGGCTTATCATATACTTATGCGTCATCAGGTTTGGCTTATTACGCTCATGTAGCAGTAGACAGTGACAAATCCTGCTGTGTGCCATGACAAGTTAACATTTGATATTTGAAGCAAAGCAAAAACCCTAGCTCTTAAAGCCCCTGTGAATGGTAAATGGATGTGCATGTAGGAGGATAATTGTGTTACATCACTCATCAGTGACATAATATCCTGTATCAGCTTGCTCAGGCTCGCCCCCACAATGTTCTACATTTTCTAGTTTTAGATTTTACTTACAACACAGGGCCGGAGGCAGCCATTTTGAACCGAGCTGCCAGAAATGACCGCTACGCATGACGCCCATGTTAGCGCCTCCCCAATTTGCGAGCTCGTCTCGCGCTGAAGTATCGCCATAGAAAATTGAGAAGCCTCAATTCTCTGGTCGACACTTATGTTTGAAGACTTGAAAAAGTCCGAAGAAGACCTCTTAGACGTCCCAAGGTACGGCGAACCGCTCGGAGAGGTCATTCTATAACGCATGATCCAAACGACGCCATTTTTCTCCCTCAAAAACCGGTACGGCCACGGCCGTACCGGCCGTACCATTGCCGCCGGCCCTGCAACGTACCACACTTTTGCTGCTGGTCGATGTTCTCATCGTGGGTTGATAGATAGTACAGCTGAATCAGCAAATTACATGTCAACTCGTGATAATCACGTGGTAGGGGACATGAGTCGTTGTGAAAGTAACGAATCCCGCTCTTAAACAGGCAGTTCCTGTTAGGTACAGGCCGAATGGCGCATCCGGTGGGTGGAGCTATGGCCATGACCTTATGCAAGGACATTATCTCATATCAGGGAGGTTGGAAGCTAGTAATTAGTGATACGCGCGAGATAGCTACGCGATTGACAATCATACTGACTGCCATAGAGGTCCATAGTGAAAGGTCAACTCGATTTACACAAACAGATTTCGTTTGTTTGGGACGAAACTCACTCAGTGGATACTGCTAGGTGAGCTCTAGATCGACCTCTATAGCATTTTATGACACGGAGAATTTTCCGTGGGGATTCCCAAGGAAACACTCAAATGCTTCGCGCGTAAGAAAGAGCTTGGCGGTCGATCTAGAGCGCACCTGGCAGTATCCACTGAGTGAGTTTCGTCCCAAACAAACGAAAGCTGCTTGTGTAAATCGAGTTGACCTTTCACTATGGGCCTCTATGGCGGTCAGTATGATTACGTCATCACGTAGCAGTAATTACTAACTCGCACGTATCACTAATTACTAGCTTCCAACCTCCTCTGATCTCATATTAACGCTTGGCTTTGCATGACTGTTATACTTGAATCGAATTATGCGCACGAAACCCGAATCGCGTTGCTAGGCAATATATAGTATATTAACCCTCTCTCTACGTAATTTACTTAACGCGAGTGGTATGGAGAGGAGCCATCCCGGGGTACCTTTTCAAAACTCCAATCCTATTGGTCAATAACCATACGCTTATGCGCCGTTGCCCTGACAACACCATAAATTAACCCTAACCCAACCGTAATAAACCCTAACCCAACCAATCAGATTAGAGCTTTGAAACGCACTCCGGTACTGTGATGGAGAGTGTCAAGGCATAGATTAATAACCCGTACCGGGATTAGAAACGGAATCACGTGAGCGCATCAGCACCGTACGTTTTGGCGGCACCCATCCGTGCAATGCTATGTGATTGCGACTGGTGCGGAACGGTTGAAACAAACGGTGCAGGTAGCAGCTCGGAAGCGGAAATTTCGAATTATCTGTGGATTTTTCGGCACTGTCAGAGACTGAGTAAGTTGTATTTTGTACTAAAATACTCATATAAACTATATGCGTAAAAAACATACGTACTTTCTGTTCACATAGCAACAAGTCTATATGTTTGTGGGGGGGTTTCTTTCCAGTCCGCTACATGTAGGCATTGAAATTTACATCATTAGCTTGCACTAGTGATGAAGTTTTGCATGGTGTGGGTAAAAATTAGTTGTTGCTTGTGATATGAGCAGCAATATAAAATAAATGGTGGTTTTGGATGGTATTAATATGGCATTTTTGTGGGGGAGTTACATTGCACACACTTAACACTGAGAATAGAAATGGTAGTGTTAGGCCTGGTTAGTGGTTGAAGCTTTGCATGCCATAAATGAAACTGTGTTTCAAGTACATTGAGCTTTGCTTTGGCAGAATGTGTGTAAGTGCATTGTTTGTTAAAGACCCATGTAGTAGCATTCACATAATATAAGATGCTGCTAATGGAATGCAGGTTATATGTTTGCAGGATGCCTTGATGGGGGGAAGAAAGTTTAAGTTGAGTGTACTACGTAAAAACTGTGATCGCAAAAGGCATACATTGCAGTCCACCAGTGAGTGTAGCTCGCTTGACACACTTAGACATTTGCTGGAGGGAGCCAATGATGCCATCCCTACAGGGTGGTTATTAGTGAGTGATGAGTACTCACGGTTAGTTTTGGTGAAGCTGACCACGCAAGGGCTGGAAGCAACAGGTGCTAAAGTAATGTACAGCATAGCTGTACATGATGACTTGACGTACAGCATTCATGTGAGAGAAAAGCCTATGAGTTTGAGCAACACAACTGCATTGAAGGATTTGCCAAAAACTGTATCCACAACCTCAGCTCTGTCTGAGGTAATGAAAGCCCTTGATTCAACAAAGCTTTGCATTGGAAATCAACACCACAAGTACCATTTTTTAAATTTATTTATTTATTTTCTATAACAATTTTGCGATAATGCAAGGGTACATAAATAGCAATAGCTAACTTGATAATGCACCCAGAAAGAAATGCAACTTAACTAAGACTTCAATATTAGTGTTAAGGGTTAGGTGAGGTATTAAATGTGTGACAAAATACAGTTTGTTTAAAAGAATGCAATGACCGGCAGTTTTGTGCAGATGGAGGTAAGCTGTTCCATAGGGCAATTGTATGTGGAAAAAATGATGACTGATAGGCATTCGTATGTGTTACTGGCCTTTCAAGGGCTAGTGTGCTGGTGTTTCTGAGACATCTGGACAGGTTTCGTGGTACAATGGGTGCAACAGGGAAATTCAGATGTCCATTGACAATTTGATAAAGTAGGCACAGTTTCAGGTAGTGTCTTCTGCTGGCAAGGGTGGGCAGGTTGCATGCTTGAAGCAAAGACTCGTATTCGGAACTCCAGTTTTTGGTGCACACCTTAAGTGCAAACTTCTGCACTCTCTCCAGAGAGTTGATAAGTCCCTGTTGGTGGGGGTCCCATACAGGTGCTGCATACTCCAAATGCGGACGGATATAAGCCAGGTACAGTTGCAAGAGTGATGAACTATTTACAGAGGGATAGAACTTTCTGTATAGAATACCCACTTGTTGTCGCGCTTTTTTGCATACTTCACTGACTTGCATAGACCAATTGAGAGTAGAAGTGAGCCAGACTCCAAGATACTTATAGCAGTGTACCCTCTCCATACATGTTTGTTTAAGCTTGAGAGGTGTGACTGGGAGGGAGGGTTGCCTTCTTCTGGAGATGATCATATATTTGCATTTTCTGCCATTGAACTTCAAAAGGTTATCATCAGACCATACACAGAGGTTGTCAATGTCCATTTGTAATAGATGGTAATCAGTTGCTGAGTAAATAGGGCGATAAAGCATTAAGTCATCAGCATAGAGTGACATAGTGCCATCTGACAATGGGACCATTGTGATGTCATTAATATAGAAAATAAACAGGAGTGGCCCTAGTCTCGGAGCCAGACCCTCACACGCGGAGAAGGAGGGTCTGGTAAAACTTGCATACATAAACTCTTTATGGGATATGGCCTCCTCACAGGCTTCCTAAGCAATAATTGAAGGTGTTGATTGGGTGAAAATATGCATGTGTTCAATTAGCTACTGTAGACTGTCGCTGCCAGTAAAGGGGGATGGATAAACTTCGAGTTCGAGTTCGAGTTCGAGTTCGAGTTCAAGTTCGAGTTGACTCGAGTTCGAGTTCGAGTTCGAGTTGACTCGAGTTCGAGTTGCCTCCACGGTTTCCGGTGCGCACTGTAAAGAATAATCTTGCTAGCCAGGTCCGGATAGTTTTATGTTTGGTCGGGTTTGACTTTCGAAGCTAGACAGCGAAGGGTTGCAGGTGTTTGCAGAGCCCGATTCTGACACTAGCCATTAGAAAGAGAAGGTTACCTTCGTTATGTTAACCCCTTCCGCTCGATGTTGCTACGAGCTCGAGACTGGTCGATACGCGCATGCGCGTTCAACTTCTTAACGCAGTAGGCTGCAATCATGCCCATGTCACGGAGCCTTAGTCTCTGCTCTTCCAGGCGACGAAAGTTGAGTTTGCAGTCGAAGGTTTCCCTTCCACCGGCGCTTCCCCCTGGAATATATAACCGCGACATAAACCTTCCTCCTGGGATCAGAAATGGAGCCAATATTTGCTATGCAATTAGTGTGTTGCAGTGCCTCTTCAATCATCCTACTTTTAGAGATGTCTTTGAAGAAGTATGTGCCTTTCATGAGAAACAACAGGGCTCAAACTGCTTATCATGCGGTATGATAGTAATATATAAGAGTGCATGACATGAATAATGATATGCCTGCTTACACTGCATGACGTTTTGAAAAGAAATGCAAGTATAAAAATGGTACGTAATGCTTGCACTGTTGCAACCAATTGTTGTAGTTATACTAACATCTACTTGTAGGTCCAACATGCATACTTCCAGCACTGCAGACACTGTACCAACAGTACAGGTATACTAGGGATGGCTTTGTCCTTTCACCGGCTCCTTTGATAACAGCCCTAAAAGGTAGTGATGAATTAGTAATGATCACACACTATTTATGGTTCAGGGCTGGTTTGTACACTCTATTATACTGATTACCTCATAAATTACCCCACCAAATCTATAGTTTGTGCTTTATTCCTCGATTGACATGCAAATTTGTTTCTAAAGGCATTCATCCATCATTACAACATGGTGGAGAACAAGATGCACATGAGTTTCTGACTCACCTGATTGGTTGGCTACTCAAGATGATGCCAGGCAGGTAGGTGAAATCATAACTGCACTAACGACACTTTGGGAAACATCAAGAAGTACAGGTATAGACAATGTGGAGATACTTCTAGCTCAGCGTTTATTCTAATCTACAGCCTTGCTGATCATTTCCAACAGAGAACTCATGTGCAGCTGACACAAACAGGTAGCAATTATTGTGTGATAGTTTTGAGAAACACACAGGTCTATGAGAGCAAGGTTGTAATTCTACAGTGAGATGTGGGTCTTGTGGTTTCCAGAATACCACAAATGTGAGAGAGCCCTGCCTCCAGCTATACACTACAGTAAGGAAATTAGAGATACTAAAATTAAAGCCTGAGGGTGAAGCGTTTTTCTGCACATGAATTGAAACAAATTCTCAAAGCACGTATTTATGTAAACCATGTGTAACTGGGGAAGCATACAACCATTAATGCACTACACTTGGCTTATAGGATGTTCGGTCTCTTCAAGATTTGTTCACTGACAGTCTACAGCCAGAAAAAGTTCCTGACGCTCTATGTGAAAGGTATATCACGTCATTTTAGTCCTGTTTACTGTAACTTCATGGGACAGTGGTGACACCACAGGTGTGGAAAGAGCGGTCAGATGAGCAAGGTGACCTCACCTTGTGCCCTTCCAAAACTGTTGTGTGTGCAAGTATGGAAGGCACCTGGCAGGTATGATATATACTACTGAGGCCATGAACTTTGCAAAGTTGAGTATATACTTATTTCTAACCTTTAGGAATGGTTTACCAAAGGTTCTGCTTCATGTAAGGTTATGACTCACGATGAGTACATGAACACCATTCAATAGCAAAAGTTAATTGGCTGTACGCATATCTATAGGACACCTCACTGCGGATCCCAGGATGGAAGGCTACAGCCTACAAACTGAGAGGAATTGCAGTACATAAGGGAGGGCACTTTCAAGGGGGCCACTACACTTCCTTTTTCCTTTCATCCGAGAATCCAACACAATGGTTCTATGCAAATGACTCAAATGTAGCTACACCCCACTAATAATTAACATAGTGCATAGCAAATTGAGTAGGTGCTTTTGTTCAATAGGTTTCTCCAATCAGCATCGGTACTGTTGTATTGCAAGACCCATATTTGCTGTTCTATGAGCTTCAAGAAGGTATATAGAACTCTGTGGTATTTAAATCATGTTCATGTTATGAATACTCACAGTCAAGCATTGCCATTACCCAGGGTCAGTGGATCACACTCTACATCTGCAACAAAGCAGCTGTCTGCTAGGCAAAACATATCTCAATGATGAGGTACTAATGAGGGTACCAATTAAAGTAAGAAACGTTGCTTAATTCACAATATACATCAATACTACCAGGCCATGCGAGTGTACATGGATCTCATTGCAGCTGAGGCAGCCCAGGTACTGACATATCAGCAAAAAACAACAACTAAAAAAAAAACCCAGAAGTCGTGTGCATGAGCAACAATTTAATTTTTCACAGATGGGTAAATGTGTGATAGTTCTAACTTCCCAATTTTTCGACCAACTACGGAAGGGATACCAGGAAGTTGCAAGGTGGTATCGACAGGTAGGGCACCTAATGTTGTATAGATTGAGTAGCTAGAAAAGTTCATCAAACTGTGCCATGCTTACATTTCAGGTAGATTTTGCAGCACAGGACATCATCCTTACATTCATTAACAGTGGATGTCATTGGACCTTATTGGTAAACAAATAATTACACTTCATGTACAGCTGGAGTGCTGAAGTCCTGTCATTTACAAGGGTTAACTGGAGTGATGATACATCATTGGCTGTGCACCATTTGTAGGTTGTGGACATGAAAGCAAGGCAGGCAGAATATTATGACTCCTACATGGGAAACGCTCTCTCATACTGGATGAAAATAAGGTATCAAGATAGGTGTGAGAAGTAAATGCATCTACATGGTATACACTCTATAATACTACAGGTCATTTCTTCAAGCACGGTGTGCAGATTGCAGCCCAGCAATAGAGTGGGACAGCTGGGGTTACATTCATCAAAAGGTTAGCATGTTGTTTACTGTCCTCCACTCCCTTTGTGGTCTCTATGTAGCCTCAGAAATCTGTGGCTCAACTGATGAAAAAGGAAAGTGGGAAAATGTTACTGCATGCTCCAAGTAAGGTCCTTCTTTTGTTTGGATGTATGCTTGTTAGTCACACACCCATGCCTTCAACCAAACCTTTTTTGGTAGTAGCACTAAAGTTGGGTACAACTGTAAGCCTAACCGCAGGCAAGCCGCATCTTTGCCGCAACACTAGGCTTTTAACTGTCATCAAACTCAGCAGTTACAACAATGACCACGCACAACTGACAGAAAAATGAGCTTTTTATACAGACCATGCTGTGAAGAATCTTCTAGAACGTAGACAATGCCAAATTAGAATACAAATAAGACAAGAATACACAACACAGAAGGACAATGGAGAATACCAGTTAGTCTGGGATAAGGAGTTAGGAAAACCAGTCAGTCCGGAGTAAAGGCACCATGGAGTCTAGGCTTACATCACCCCCTCCTTGAGTTCGATCGCCCTCGAGCGAAGTGGGTGAAACCGTTTGCTTGGTCTTGCTTCTTGTATAGTACCGGTGCTTGGGAGGGCTGTCTTTGGAGTCCTTCCCAGGGGCTAATATCTCTTTGTGTAGTCCTTGAGGTTTCTTGGGTCTCTTAGTTTTCCTTATTCCTAGCCAACAGGCATCATCAGATATCTCTGATCGACAGGGCCGTAGGCGGTCAGTATTGACCAACATCAGAGGATCATCTGGTCGAGTGGTAGGCCGAACCAAAGCTCCATTGGAGTCGGTTAACTTCACAATTCGAAAGGGGCCGTAGTAAGGGTGGGAAAACTTCCAGGCTTTTTGTTGAAGCTCCTTAGGATTGTGGACAAACACACACTGGCCAACTTGAAATTGACACTCTCTAGCTCCACGGTCGTATTGTTGTTTCTGTCGAGACTGGGCATCCTTGATCTTTGATTTTGCTAAGGCCCAGGCATCACTGAGTCCAGAGACTAATTCTGACAGATAGTCTTCCTGGTCCACTTGATAAGGAGAACTTGGGCTTTCTAGAGCAAGCTCAGTTGGTAACCGAGGATCATAGCCATGTAACAGAAAAAAGGGTGACTCACCAGTTGAATGGTGAGGGCTCACTCGATAGGCCCATAACACATATGGGAGTTGTTGGTCCCAGTCTCGGCCTTTCTTGTCCACCCATTTGGAGAGCATTTCTATTAGTGTTCGATTAAAACGTTCAACAAGTCCGTCTGTTTGGGCATGGTATCCAGAGGTGTTGATCTTTTTGGTTCCAATCAAATGGCATACTTCCAGAATTAGCTCTGACAAAAAGTTACTTCCCCGATCTGAAAGTAAGTAATTGGGGGCTCCATGGCGGGTTAGTAGGAACTCTATTAAGAGACGTCCAATAGTCTCTGCTGTCTGGTTAGGGGCAGCAGCAACTTCTGGCCACTTGCTGAAATAATCCATGAACACAATAGCATATTTATTGCCATGGTAAGATTCTGGAAGCTGCAGAACATCCACTCCAACCATCTCAAATGGCTTAGATCCAATGGGAATGGGTATCATTGGTGACTTTTTCTTTCGACTTTGGCCAGTACGGGTTGCACAGCTCATACAGGCATTACAATACTTGCGGATGTCACTTCGCATAGTCGGCCACCAGAAACGCCGTCGGAGAGTTTCCCAGGTGCGCTTTTCTGCAAAGTGTCCACTGAATCTTCCATCATGGCTCTCTTGGACGAGTTGTTCCTGCACTTGTCTTGGAACAACTAGTTGTATCCTGTCAGGGAGTCCTGGGTCTTCGTGAAATAAGACACCATCAACAAGGCTAAAGCGTGGCCTTTCCAAAGCTAAACAACGAGCTTGCACAGGGTCTTCAGGTAGTACCCCTGATTTCAGATAGTCAATAATTGTTTTGAGTGTGGCATCCTCTTGTTGCAGGGAGCCTATTGCTAGTTCCAATTCCCCAGGTGGAAGTGAAGTCTGATAAACACCAGGTAGGGTATCCTCCTGCTGGTCCTCCACCTGGGCAGTGAAACAATTCATGACTGTGTGCACTGCTTCCTCATGTGGCATCCGGGACAAGGCATCCGGTACTACATGCATAGCTCCAGGCCGGTGCTTGATGGTTGGCATGAACTGTTGAAGCTTCAAAGACCATCGCATCAGTCTTCCTGAGAGTTTTGGAGCTTTTAACAGGGATTGGAGAGCAGCATGGTCAGTGAAAACTGTGATGTCTTGACCAACAATGTAGGCATGAAAGTGGCCAAGAGCCCATACAACGGCAAGCCCTTCCAGTTCTGAGACAGCATAGTTTTTCTCATGCTTCAACAATCCACGGCTAGCATAGGCCACGGGGTGAACTTTTCCATCTTCTCCTGCTTGACACAGGACGGCTCCAAGTCCAGAATAAGAGGCATCAGTCCAGACTTCGAATGGTTGTCCCAATCTGGGAAATGTGAGGACTGGAGAGGATGTCAATAATTGCTTGATTGCTTCAAAGGCTTCCTCAGCACTTGGGGTCCACTCGAAAGGTACTCCAGCCTTCAAAAGTGATCTGAGTGGGTTAAATTTCTTTGCAAAGTCCTTAGCAAACCGGCGATAGTAGTTGGCCAGGCCGGCAAACCTCTGGAGTTCCTTTTGGTTCTTAGGGGATGGCCAATTTTGGATCTTTGCAATCTTTTCAGGGTCGGGACGGATACCATCAGCTGAGATGATATGTCCAAGATATGCAATCTGAGAGCACAGGAATTGACACTTGCTAGGCTTTAGCCGGAGGCCAGCCTGCCGTAACCGATCAAAGACAGCACTCAAATGTTTGAGGTGTTCCTTCACTGTAGGGGAATAGATGATTATATCATCCAGATAAACTGAGACAAAGTTTCCAAGGAGACCATGAAGAACAGTTTCCATCAATCTCTGGAATGTTGCGGGGGCGTTACAAAGCCCAAATGGCATGACAGTAAATTCAAACAATCCATGGAAGGTTGTAAAGGCTGTTTTTTCCTGGTCGTTAGGGACCATCTTGACTTGCCAATATCCTGATCGCAGGTCTAACTTGCTGAAGTAACGAGCAGGATTCTTTCCGATGGAGTCCAGGATATCATCGACTCGGGGCAAGGGATAGACATCCTTACGGGTGATGGCATTTAGTTGCCGATAATCGACACAAAAGCGGAGTGAGCCATCCTTCTTGGTCACTAACACAACAGGGCTGGCCCATGAACTCCGAGAAGGTACCACCACTCCTCTTGCCAACATATCACCAATCATGGTCACCACTTTTTCTCGGTATGCTAAGGGGATACGCCAAGGTCGTTGTTTAATTGGTTTAGCTTCACCAGTATCGATGGAATGCTCCACCATGGTTGTAACTCCCAATTGAGTATCATCCAAGGCAAAAAGATCAGCTGACATGATAAGGTGATCCTGGACTTCTTGCTGCACCTCTTTCGGTAACTCTGGATTAATCCACAATTGAGTTAAGAGGGTTGGTGTGGCGATGTCCACTTGGCCAGTAATAACTTGGGCTTTCTCCTCTCCTTGCTCAGGACCACTCCCTTGAGAGTGTCCGGTTGGCACCAGTTCACAAGGTTCTACGGTACCAAGGACCATGTCTTTTCCAATAAAGGTTGCAGAATAGCTGTAGTTATGAACTCTGAGGGCAATGGTGGAATCACACTTCACCAAAGAACTCTCTGCATCCAATTCAAACTTTTGCAGAGTTTCCCGATCAGGCTCGAACAAAAACTCTTTGTTCTGGACTCGACTCCAGTCTCCTTCTACTTTAGCCTTTACAGTGTGACCCCGATATCCAGGGATACGGCAAGTGGTCAGTAGCCTGACAGTAAATGTAGAATTTGCAGTAGGGAGAGAGGTCTTGGAAGTGGAATCTTTGGGTTCTGATTCTTTTGAATATCTCTCCACAGTTGGAGCTGGGGACCTCGGGATCTCTTGACCATCTGGCAATATCAGAGTGAAACCAAGTTCTTCTTGAGCATTGGTTCCTAGTAGGCAATCTTGTGTGCTGTCAGTGTTAATCAGCACTTTTACCTTTCTTTCTGCTCCGGGGATGAGCTTAAAGATGAGGGTGATCTGCCCAACAACGTGAAGCAAGTGTTGACCACAGTCAACCAATTGAACTGTAGGTCTTTCTAAACAAGCTGGGGTAATTTCAGTATTGCCCTTCATAATCTCGTGAAGTAACTTCTCCGAAATAATTGTTGCTGGGGAACCAGTGTCTATCAAGGCCCTTACTGGTAGGCCTCCCACTTCCAGGTCCAAGAAATGACTTCCACCAACCACTGGAGCTATTCTTTCCTTCTTGATGTCTGTATGGATCTCAACATTGGTTGTGCTCAACACCATCAGTGCATTGGATTGTGAGGCTTTGGCGCACCTCTCTTTCAAGGCCTCTAACTCTGCTTGTTCTGCGAGTTTCCTCATTCGTTCAGCATATTGTTGCTTATCTTCTTGCTTTTCTTCAGGGGCTGTTGGCATTCCTGTGGTGATTTGATTATGACCATATCTTTCAGTCTCTGTGCCCACATTCCTTCGTGGACAGGTGTGCTGTGTATGTCCCATTTCATTACATTTCCAACACCTCTTGAGTTGAGATAGCCTGCTTTCAGCGATTTTGGGGACAAAACGGTTGGATGCATTTTTGAATCTCGAGGGAGCCTCCGTCCTTGTCTTTGTTTGAACAGGATCTGCACTTGGTTGCCTTTTGGCTCCTCGCCAATCATTATCTTTTCTGTCTAGACCTTTGATTGTTCTTATGGACTCCTGCTTTGCTGCTCGCTCCAAGACCCAACGTAGGGTCTGATGGAAGTTGGCTGTGTCTGGACAATTCAACAATTTGTAAGCCCAGTCGTCTCCCAGCCCAACTCTGAACTGGTGTCGACACTCGGCATCTCGCTCAGCAGCAGATTTATGTGGGAAGGTACGAATGGACATCTGTTCCACTTCTGTGGCAAACTCTTGGATTGTCTACTGGTGTGGTTTGAACCGTAATCTGCTAAACTCCACACGTAAGGCTTCAGGAGTCAACATACACCTGAACCGCTCCTTCAATCTCTGAGTTGCCACAGCATAACTTCCATGTGCCAACAACTCCAGAAAATCAAATGCTCTCTGCGCTGGTGAGCCCTCTTTCAGAGCTGATCGAAGCTCCAAAAGCTTGCCTCGCTCATCATATCGGTCAAGGGGGACATAGAACCGAAAAATGTTTTGGAGCCAATGATCAAAATCATCATACTTGCTCTCTCCAGAGAACTTAGGGCACTTGCGCTGTTTCTCAGCTACACTAGCAGCCAACTGCTGCAACGCTTGCCCTGAGTCCATGACAAAGGGACCGTGGTGCCCAATTCCAACATTATGTTGCTCAGGAGCTTGATGAAGACTATTACTTGATACTAGCTGATTAGAGAGAGGAATGTGAGGTTGAGTGGCTTCTGGGACACTCCATTGTACAGTGGGAGCATATGGCTGGGCGGTAGATTGGAACAACTGATACAAATTGGATTCTGCTATTGTTGCAACAGATGTTGTTGTGGGTACACTGGCTGTAGCTCCTGTTGGCACAAAAGAGTTCTCTGTTACACTTGATGTGGAGGTTGTTCCCACAGACAAAGATCTTTCAGGCTGAGTTATACTGGCAGAGCTAGTGAGTAGGCCGGTCTGTGCCGGTGCTGTTTTACACGTTGAAAGCGAGATTGGATCTCTCTCATTGCCTGGCATGAGCTGCTCTCTAGGTTGTTCACAATAAATACTTTCTGATTGCAAGGGTACCCATGCCTTTGTCTCAATATTTTCTCTTTCCACAGTCCATCTTTTTTGCTCTCTCTCTAATTCAACCCGGAGGTTTTGATTCTCTTTCTCACACTTCTCTGCCAACAATCGCAATTCCTGTTGGCGCTCCCTGTAGTCATTTTTCTGCTGCCTCAAATCTTGCATACTGTCATGCATGACGGCAACTTGTTCTTTTTGCAAACGGACGAGCTCTTCTGTCTCATACATTCTCCTCTGGAGCTCTTGATTCTCATGGCGCAGTTGTCTGATCTCCTCAAGAGTCTTGCCTTCTCGTCTCCTGGCCTCTTCAGCTTCCTCAACTTGAAGCTGCAATTTTGCCAGCTGGTGGTGTAATTCAGCAACAGTTCTCTCGCTCTCTGTTGCGCTGTGTTGCATCTGCTCTGTCAGTTCTTCCTTTTCTGCTGTGAGAGTAGCAATCTTCTCCTGGTATTCTTTCTCCATACCACGAGTTAACGGCATCAAGACAGTTCCCACAACTCTGGTTTTCCAGGATTACTGAGCACACGCTCCGGTACTACTAATCGATACCCGGATCCTCCACCAGATGTAAGCCTAACCGCAGGCAAGCCGCATCTTTGCCGCAACACTAGGCTTTTAACTGTCATCAAACTCAGCAGTTACAACAATGACCACGCACAACTGACAGAAAAATGAGCTTTTTATACAGACCATGCTGTGAAGAATCTTCTAGAACGTAGACAATGCCAAATTAGAATACAAATAAGACAAGAATACACAACACAGAAGGACAATGGAGAATACCAGTTAGTCTGGGATAAGGAGTTAGGAAAACCAGTCAGTCCGGAGTAAAGGCACCATGGAGTCTAGGCTTACACAACAAAAAGTCGATGAATGTGTATAAGGCTATGGATTTTGACGATTAGCATTACGGTATTTATTGTAGGCAAATTGTTGAATGTTCTGAATCATTAATTTTATATTTACATCTTATTAGCCCATCATAGCACTCTTTCAATGTCCATCTCCCAGCAATACAAGACAGACTTGTTTTTTAGCCCTCAGTTTAGCTTACAGGGATTTCTTCTACACACATTTTAACAGGACATCCCACATCAAAAGAATGGGTTTGATTGTGGAGTGTTTGCTTGCCAGGTTAGTTTAAATCTCGATGTATATACAAGTAAACCTTGCTCGTATCAATGTGGGTGATCTCCATCATACAGTATGCACTACACAGAGTCAGAGGAGACAAGTTTGATTTTCAACAGGTTAGTGTAAATGGTATTTTGTACCTTATCAAGTCATGATCATATGATTGTTTACCTTCCTATGTAGCATGAGATGGGAATCATTCGAAAAGTTATGATGGAGGAACTGCTCACAGGACATTTGTTGTAAGGCATTATATTTTTACCAAACACAGTGATCATGATACAAGAAGAAAAATTCTTGACCACTGCCAAGAACAACTGGCAGAGTCGTACTATGATTTCACGGTCTTCCTAGAGCCATCTACGGTTAGGAACCTTCACCCTACCTGCAATAAAACATCAGCACAACCTTCCACTACAAGTAAAGGTCATGAACATGTACCTAACTCACCACCAACAAATGTTCCACCCCACTTCAAGTTACCAGATACCAAGCTATCAAATACCAAGCTACCACACACCAACCTACTGAACACTAAGCCATTTAACACCAGGCCGCTAAACACCAAGCCACCAACAACTGTTCCGTTGATCACCAGGTTACTACACACCAAGCCACCAACAACTGTACCATCTGGGCCACTGAACACCAAGTCACCAACAACTGTACCATCTGGGCCACCGAACACCAAGCCACCAACAACTGTACCATCTGGGCCACTGAACACCAAGTCACCAACAACTGCAACATCTGGGCCACCGAACACCAAGCCACCAACAACTGTACCATCTGGGCCACTGAACACCAAGTCACCAACAACCGTACCATCTGGGCCACTGAACACCAAGTCACCAACAACTGTACCATCTGGGCCACCGAACACCAAGCCACCAACAACTGTACCATCTGGGCCACTGAACACCAAGTCACCAACAACTGTACCATCTGGGCCACCGAACACCAAGCCACCAACAACTGTACCATCTGGACCACCGAACACCAAGCCACCAACAAGTAACGAAGACAGGAATGAGATTCAAACATCTTCAGGTAGTAGTACATGCCCTCATTGTGGTAAAGTATATGCATTCAAGAGTGGGTTATCTAGACACATTCGAAAGGAACACAGTAATGAGAGCAGAGGAAAGGGATATCTGATGTGCAGCCAATGTCAGTCAAGGTAACTTACGTCAAAAATATATGCTGTGATGTACAATTTTTTATATTAAAAATTTCTTTTTTATGGACGCAGCTATCATCCTACAATATCACACCTTGTTGACCATCTGCAATCCCAGCACAACATTCAAGTTCAAATTCAGAAACTGCACTTTCCAGATGTTGAAACATTCAAGTCATGGAAGGAAAAAGAGGAAAGGAGAACATACTCCAATTATGTCCAGCAGTGTGCACCCCAACTCTATTGTGACAAACAGCACTGGTACTACTACTGCAACCGATCTGGAAGTTACAACAGTAAAACAAAGGGAAAAAGACAACTAAAGACTCAGGGCACTTGCAAGTTAGGGGAAAGGTGTATAGCACACATGAAAGCAACAATAGACCAACTAACAGGTACAGTCGAGGTACAATACTGTAGCACACACCACAATCATGAGGTGAGTCTATAAGGGCACATAAGAATGCCACACGAAACTCAAATGAAAATAGCAGCACAACTGCAGCAGGGAGTGACCATAGAAAGGATCATGGATAACATAAGAGAAAACACCACAGAAGGTATTACTAGAGAGCACTTGGTTACGAAACAGGACATACATAACATTAAGAACCGATACAACATAGAGGGTGTGATGAGGCATTCAAATGACCTTACCAGCGTATGTGCATGGGTAGAAGAATTAAAATCGCTTCCAAACAACCCTCTCCTTCTGTTCAAGGCCCAAGGTGAACCGCAACCTGATGATATGGACAATGTTGGAAATGATGATTTCATACTTGGAATCCAAACCCAGTTTCAACGTGATATGTTGTGCAAGTATGCTGATGTGTGTATTTGCATGGATGCTACACACGGAACAAACATGTACGATTTTAAGTTAATCACAATCCTTGTGTTGGATGACTTTGGTGAGGGTATACCTGTAGCTTGGGCCATCTCAAACAGGGAAGATGCTATAATGTTGGTAGAATTTCTGGGAGCAATAAAATACAGAACTGGGCCACTAAAATCTCCTCGTTGGTTCATGAGCGATGATGCGGAACAATACTATAATTCATGGAAGAGTGTTTTTGGAGTAGAAGGTACAACCAAACTGTTGTGTGCTTGGCATGTTGACAGATCTTGGAGAAATGCTCTTAAGGAACATGTACATACTGCAGAAGCACGCCTTGAACTATACCATCATTTAAGAGTGCTCCTTATGGAAAATGAAGAGTCCACTTTTAGAGTTATGCTACAACAACTCCTATCTTACCTTGACAATGAAGAGAAGGACTTCTATGCCTATTTCAAAGCTACTTACTGCAATCGTTTACAGCAGTGGGCATCATGCTTTCGTGTTGGCACAGTTGTAAACACCAACATGTTTCTGGAGTCCTTTCATAGAATACTAAAGGTTGTGTACCTACAACAGAAACAAAACAGGAGGATTGATTTCCTTTTATCTACCCTTCTCAAAATCGCACGTGATAAGGTGTTTGAACAGCTTACCAAGCTTGAAAAGGGTAAACACTCACACAGGGTAGCAGAAATCCACAAGCGACACAAATCTGCTGTACTAATGCTGTCACTCCATGTACCTGTCACCCATACAAAAGAGTCATGCTGGATGGTTCCATCACAGACTGATGGAAGTATCGAGTACACAATCCGTCTAATTAACAAGACTTGTTATTGTAAGCTGTCCTGTACACACTGTCATGCATGTGTACACATGTACACTTGCACATGCATGGATGCAACACTCCATGCAACAGTCTGCAAACATGTACATTTGGTTCAAATCACAACCACAAACACAGCCTGCAAAGAATCTTCTACACCTGTAAATTCCACTACTCTTCAATACTTCTCAGACCTCTTTGAAAACACCAATTCCACGGACAGTGAACTCTCTGGATTACGCCTACAAGTACAACACCAGATAAATGAATTAAATACACTGGTTCAGAAATGCCAACACATATAGATGCACTAAAAGCCTCTACACAACACTTATCATCTGCCATAACAGTGATCAAGGCCATCGAAAAGAACTCCAACTCAAGGTCACACACACTACCTCAGAAGCGATGTTTTCCACCCAATAAGAATGCGGACAAACAACTACGTTTCTTCTCCACTAAGAAGAGAAAACTGACATCAACTCATCTCAGCAAACCGTCTTATACAGAATCACAACAATGTAAATCACACCTGCTTAGCATAGATACAATTTTCTGTGGTGTCTGTCTCCAAGAAGATGACTGCAGTAAAGATGAGCTAGTGGATTGGGTACAGTGCAGTACCTGTGAGATGTGGCTCCATTTAGCATGTGCCCACTGTGGAAATTCCTTGGATACTTACACATGCAACTATTGCAATACCAACATTTCACACAATGCATAATTAGCTGTAGCTATTTGTACCTGCATGTTCTTAAGTCTGTATTCCATTGGTATTCCCAGTGATAGTGCACAGAAAAGTAAGTTAAAGGTATACCTTTTTGTATGGGTATATTTTATTCACCATCTTGGTGTGTACACCTTTTTGTGTTAAATGTCACTTTAGTCTTGCAATTTGGAATTTCTGCAGCTACTCCTCAACCTCATGATAGAGAACTCAGTAAGGTAGCTTAGAACGCAGGGTAACATTCTTACTCTGGAACAACACCATTCGATCAACAAAATCTGTGGGATTGTTTTGGAATGTATTTTAGTGCACTTTCTTACTGTAGGTGGCAAGTCTCCTATTTTCGCTTCACAGGATCTTTTGTAGGCATTTTGTATCTGCTATCCAATGAAAAGTTCATTTATCAGACAGCTGTAGAATTCTGACAATGGCACTCCATCTGCACACTGAATAAGGATAAATGTCTGGTCAGTCTTCTAAAGGCTTCTACACTTGCTGTGGAAATTTGGTACTGGCTGCCATGAAAGTCATAAGTAAACAGTATTGTGGCTAGCTACTGTTTGTATACATATTTAATAGACAAGTGCAAAGAGAACATGGTATATACAGGGAGAAACTACAGGCAGATAAACAGCCTAGCATCTAAAAGGAGCTTAGTACTTGCACTTCCACAATTGCTTTGCAATATAAGAGTTCCTGCATGTCCAAACAGGCAGTTCAACAATTTTGCACAGGCAATAGTTAATTTGCTGTGTGCAAGATACACTGAAAGCTAAGTTGAGGGTCTTTTTACAGTATGTTGAATGAAATCCATGGTACTGTGGAGGGTGATATAACCTGTTCACGAGATAATGGACTACTAGTGAAGTTGACAAAATAGTCTTTGCTAATCCTCATCAGGCAATGCAGAGTATGCGAATGGTGCTAAGTGCTATTTTACAGAATGGAACTGAAAGTTACACAATCATACTGTAACAGTTATGCAAGATCTTTTCATGCAACAGTACATGGAAGAACTATATATAAAAATGTTAGTGTACCACATATCGTTCCAGATTGGGCTGGGTTGTAATTGTAAGCCCTCACCTTGGTTGAAGTTTGCTGAATGTTGGATGTGTATGACCTCTTTTATTGTTCTCTTGTAGAATTGTTGTCACCTTCATAAAATTTGTTAACTTCACTGTGGTAGTCCGCTACTTTGTGAACAAGTTATCTTTTACTGTAGACATATGAACCTCTTCCCAGATCTCGCACTGTTCTGGCTTTCTTAGAACCAGGTATTAAGTCTAATATCCGTTCCAAGTTACCCCCTCCCTTTACATTACACTTTATGTCTGTTATTTGGCTACTTTTTACCTAGTCTTGCAGTTCGGACTGTTTATGATCACTCCTCGAACTCGCGGTGGAGAAATCGCCAAAGGAGTTAAAAGTTCCATTTCGACATCAAAGGGTTAATTTTGACGAGGGTAACCTTCTCTCTCTAATGGCTAGTATTCTGACTGAGATCCGGCGAGGACTAGTGCTAAGGGGTGTGGCTCGATGCAGTATACATGTACATTCATTGCGTAGAGGTTGGCTCGTACGAAAATCACCGAGTACAGTTTGTTACTACAACACCTCAGCATTTACTGCAATGACAACCATTCTTTCAGCAATCTTTACAGCCCCTATGTAGTACCTGCCACCCCAAAGGTTTCTGTAGCCCCAAGCACAACATCAGCCATTACTGGAAGCGGTGTAGTGCTCATAACAATTTATAAGCCTATAGCTAGTAGGCGTACACCTCTGCATTCTGTGAAGCCAAGCACAATGACGTATCTAACTCTCACAGATTTTTTTGCAGCCAAGCTCAAGAGTATAGTGCTACTTAATTTCACAGGCCAGACTCTCCAGTGAGAGTCCTGCCTGTGAGACTAGCCATACTCCATGCAGTCACGTCCACTCCTCAGACTGAACTCAGTAAATTCTGCAACCCCATAGCATTCTCTGCATGCAATAGTAGCCAGGTGCATTGTCAACCAGGCACAAATGGCAGTCATATACCCCAGTTTAGCGCTCTTCTGTATACTCCCTGGCACTCTGTTCTGCCCCTCATGCATTCTCAGACCCAAGCAGAAGGCAACCATATACATAGCTCTCAACAATATCTATGGACCTCAGTATTTCAAACAAATTTCTACAGTCAAGGACAATGGCAACCATTTCTCTAAGCAGCTCTACTACTTAGAATTATACCTGAACATTAAATAAAGCACAACAGCAGTCATAAATCCTCTATTCCAATTTACCATTTTCTACTATCCCCTCAGCATTCTTTGACCCAATGGCACATCATTAATTCATTAGTAGCCTTCAGCTCTTTCCACTTAGTATTCCTTGCTACTCTCAGCATTTCTCTGGAGTAGCAGGAACTGCCCAAGGGGCAGTAGAGACTGCTGAGAAATAATTATATGGCAGAAGTGAACGGTGGGGAGTAGCTAACTAAAAGGTTATATTGGCTGGAGGTGACAGAGGACATTTCACTTCTGCCCTCATGCAGTCATAATTATCTTTCAGCCGTCTCTATTGCATGTGACTCAACAATTCCTGGTAGCTATATACTTCTAATGTCAAGCGCAGTTGCAGTTAAACCTGTCAGCAATCTCCACACACGAGAGCCTGAGAACAAGGCTACAATCTCTACTGCCACTCATTTCTCTGCACTTTCTACTGCTCATTGGCTTTTATTTCAGTGAAGTACATGATGATAGCAATGCCCTCAGAAATTTTTGTTATGCCTCATGCAGTGATCCTCTCTATACACACACATCCTTGACCCTTGCATGGCTAAAGAAAGTATTCTTTAGGGTGTATTCTTTAGCCAAGTATACATTATCTCTCAACAGTCTGTACATACTGCCTCCCTTGTACCTTTCCCACCTTGGCATTCTCTCCATTCAAGCACAATGGTAGTCATACCTTTCAGCAATCTCTACTGGCCCTTAACGTTCTCTAATTTCCTTCAGCTTACTATATATAGCTAAATGCAATGATAGCTCAGCAATTTCTACTTTCACTTAGCATTTATCAACACGCTGTACTGCCCTTCAGCAGTTTCTAAAACTATAGGAACAATGGCAGCCATAATCTCAACAGCAATTCTGCATCCCTTACTATCCCTCAGCGTTTTCTACTGCTTGACACAGCATTTTCAGCAGACAGGCACAATAGCTAGCCACACCTCTCATCAGTTTCTAATACTGCTGAGCTTTTCCTGTCACACATAAGCATTTGGTGCCATGGACCAAGCACAGTTGTACCCATCCTACTAAGAAATATCTCAGCATCCTACTACAGTCACAATGGCAAGTATGCACGTAGTGATCTCTATGACCTTTCAGCATTCCCTGCCAGGCTAGCTACTCCCTTCAGCATTTTCTACTGTCCCTGCTGAGGGGTAGCAGAAATTGCTGAGATCTATAGGTATGTTATACTATATGCTGCCATTGTTGCTGTATAGCTAGGGTTGCTATTGTGCTTGGCTGGAGCAAATACTGAGGGGTAATAGAGAATGATGAGGGGTAGTAGAAAAATGCCTAAGTATACAAATGCATGGGTATTAGGCTTGGCAGCATGCTAGACTACCTTCTCATAAAGTGGACACTGCATGAAACAATTTTCCAAGCTGAAAAGATAGCTCTGTTCTCCATAAGCACACAAGCACCTAGGTGTATCATCACCTTAACTTCTCGGCTTTTAGAATTCTGCAGCATGAACCAAATTTCTCTTGACAAATAAACTCAATCTCCTACAATCCAACTGCATGCTTTGTATCCTCATTCTACACACTATATTCAACAGTGGAGCCAACCCTGCCTTTACTACAACCATGCGAGCCCCTAACAACCTACTTCATGCCTGTATGAGCCAAATCTACCCCAAGCCACTTGTTGACATTACAAGACCCTATAGTAACCTACCAGTTCCTACATTATAGTCCCACAAGCCACACCAATTTAACCAACCCACGCACATATTGTTTTCAGTACCACATGCATGATCCACTGAAAGCAATCTATCCTGGGTTTGGTTGGGTGTATGATACTGAAAGTGCATGGGTTTTTGGGTCTCCTTTGTGTGACTAATCCAAAGGCACTGCTTCCAAGATGTGCACTGAATTGGGAACACCTACAAACTATTTTCCCAAAATAACATTGTTGTGACCTAAGTTGTGACCCCCCTCCCCCTAGCTCCAATAAGGTCATACATAACCGTCATTTTCAATTGCTTTAGTAGCATTTGCACTCATACAGTCAGAGCGTTTACAACCTCCTCTTTGACGTCACAGTAGTAGTTTTGGAGCAAAAGTTCTGTGCCAAGTGTTCCTTGTAGAAGCCTATCCCCTGATCAATACAAGGCAGATGCAGCCAAATGGTGACACTCACTGACCTGTCAATCCACAGAAGACAATCCCACTGACTGGTAGATTCCCTTGCAAAAGCAATAGACTGGCTTTGTGAAGCTAACCACTGTAGCCTGATACTCTTGTGCCACAAATACCACACCCCCTGGGACCTTCTGCTCTCCTCAGTACAATGTCTGCCTTTCCAACTGCCTCACTCTCCCCACTAATTTACTCCACTTGTCAAGTTCATGAAGGCAAGCACCAATTTTTCAATGAGCACAAAATCCCTCTCTCCATTAAAGCAGCCAAATAGGGAAGCCTATTGGTAAGCCATCTTCGATTCCAGCAGGTAAGCCTCACTGAGATTCTGCCCTTAGGTTGTGTAGCTATCTTCTCACCTGCTCAGAGACCACTTACCCAGTCTTACAAGCCTGCCACACCCTCACTGCGAAGGGTGTGGCTTGCGAGACTATGGTTTGTTCCCTAGCACAGACATCGGTACCATGATCCGTCCTCTCTCCTTGGGCTTACAAAAAACCTAGCTCACGCCTTACTGGTGCAACGCAGGCGCACGTAGCTATAGCTCATGTACGAAGTGATTGCCATCTCGAACTCCGAACTCGAACTCGAACTCGAACTCGAACTCGAACTCGAACTCGAACTCGACAATTATTCTATACCCCAGTGAAGATACTAGTAACGAAGCGAGCGTTTGATAGTACCTTGGAGAGCGCCACTGCTACCTTGGCAGGCAATTTAAACAGCGAATAGCAGGGCTGAGCCCAGAACTGTGGTGTTGGCTAACGAAATTTGCGTGACTTGTGTCCATTGCCGTGAATGCCTCGGCTACATCAAGCACGAGTGCCTCCAGAGGGCTTACAATAACTACGATGGACTTACGTCTGCCTCCGGGACTTCCATGCGCCAAAATTCGCCGATGAACGTAGACTACCGTAGCAGAAGGACTTTCACAGTTCCACTGCTCGGGTAGTGACACCGAAGACTTCTTAACAGCTTTCCAGCTGCTCGAGATTCGCTGGAGAATATCAGTCTAAGCTTGTTGAACGATGGTCGCTTCGATTCTTGTATCAATCGCTGGTCCGTCAATCAAATTCGCCATGTTGTTATTACACGAACACGTGCCTTCGTGGGCAGAAATGTAATTACAGAGTCATCAACCAATCAGATTCATTCCGCCGAAATTCCGCGGACTTCAAATTTATATGTATACGAGTTTACCAGACCCTCCTTCTCCTCCGTGTGCGAGGGTCTGGTTCCGAGACTAGAGTGGCCCTAGCACAGACCCCTGTGGTACTCCAGAAGTTACAGGTAATACACCTGAAGATGAACCATTCACACAGACATACTGACTTCTCTTATAGAGGTAATGTGTGATCCATCTGAGAATGTGTGGACAAACATTGATATTTTTCAGCTTTTGCAGCAGAGGTCCGTGGGGGACTGAATCGAAAGCCTTGCTGTAATTAAAGAACACACAGCAAATGTCTAGGCCCATGTCAAGCTGTCTGTGCCATTGATCAGTTGCATCTAGCAGGGCACCAGTTGTGGACTTGCCTTGAGTGAATCCCCACTGATGAGCAGAAAGAGGATAGTAGTTCTCAAGATGATCAATTAGGACGTTGCGAACATGCATTTCGAGGAGTTTGCTTAGAACTGAGAGTAAGGATATCGGGCGATAGTTTTCAGGAATGGATTTATTATGCGACTTGGGAATAGGTGTAACACGACCAATTTTCCACTCTTCTGGTAGTTCCCCAAGTCGAATGGAAATATTAAATAGTTGAGTCACAGCGGGGGTGATGCTCATTGCCGTCTCCTTAAGCATTCGAGCGGATATGTCATCATGACCATTAGCTTTGTTTGAGTCAAGGGAGCATAAGAGCTCATAAACTTCATCTTCAGTGCACATAAATTTGTCAGGACATTCGTGAGGAACAGCTTCACGAAGATCAGCCACATTTAATCCAGGAAGTGAGTAATTGAGGCAGTTTGTAAATGTGACATTCAGAAGGGAAGTCTTTTCTGGATTAGTAGTTGCAACAATGTTTCCACTAGACAGAGTTGGAATGGTGTTCTCTTTCGGAGTCAAAGATTTCCCAAAATTCTCGTTGATTGTGAGGGTGTAAGTTAGTGAAAAATCTCCTCTTTGCAAGTCTGAGTTCTGCAACAACTCTATTTCTGATTTGCTTGAACTTCATGTAATCATCTCTGTTACCACTGCGATTAGCTTTCCTGAAATGATAGTTTCTCTTCCTGATTAGCTGTATAATCTCTTTGGTTAACCAGGGTAAGTTGTTTCTCCCCGGGAGCACAGACCTAGGTATGCACTGCTCCATTACATCCAAGAAGGCAGATTTAAAACGCTTCCAGCTCATCTGTATGTCATAAGGGTTCAGAATATTGTCCAGATCCATATCACATAGCAGATCGTTGGCCCTGTCAAAATCAGCGTGCTTGTACCTCCAGACTCTGCGTCGTGGAATAGAGATAGAGGACACATGTTGATGTTTCAAGGTTACCATCAATCCAAGGTGGTCCGAGTTGGATAACTGGGGAATGGCAGAGCAGTTAGAAAAGGAATGCAAATTAGATACAAAACCAGATCGATGAGAGTGGATTGCCCATTTGGAGAAAAATGAGTTGGAGTGTCAACAACTTGAAAAAGTGAAAAACTGGTCATGAGGTCACAAAGGTAAGGATAAAAACTGTGAGAAGAGTCAAAATTGACATTAAAGTCACCAAGCAGTACAAAATTAGAAAAATAAGATTGCTCAATAGAAAGTAAAATGTCACACAAATTATCAAAAATAGCAGGTGGGGAAGAGGGGGGTCTATAGAATACACACAAACACAATTTAAAATTACATTTAGACAATGATACAACAATGACTTCCAGACCAGTGGAGCCATACGAAACTACATTATATGATACACTATTTCTAATGTACATAGCAACTCCACCACCATGCCTATTTCTGTCAAGCCTGACAACAGAATAGTTAGGAATAGATATCTCCGTATCCAAGATATCCATACAAAGCCAGGTTTCAACTAAGCAAACAACATCTGGCATGTTTGTAGAACAGAGAGCAGCAAGCTCATCAATTTTGGGGAGTAAACTTCTACAATTAAAATACATAACAGAAAAGGACCTATTGACTATTGGTCTGGAGGATGCAGAAGTTATTGAGTTTGAATTTGAGTTGGAGAGTGGTCTTCTTGGGTCTCTCCTGGGGTTGCCCCTAAAAAAGGAAAGGAATCGGCTGCAACAGTTGGGAGGGGTGAGGCCGGCTCACTTACAGGTACTGGTTGTGTTTGTGGTGCTTGATGGTGTTGCAACTCCAGGGGATCATCGTTTGCCTGAGAGATGCTAGGTGAATCGGCAGGTTTGTAACAGGACTGAAGCTTCCAGGAAGTGTGGTCGGAAACAGACCCCCAACTTGAATCAAGCTTGGCTAGGACCGACTCATCGGCATGAATGACAAACCACCATCTGGGCTTATGGGAAGAATCTCCAGTTTGGTCCTTTCGCTTGACTTAGGAAACTGCCTCAAAAACCCGCCGAAGGCCCGGCTCATCTACCTGGTGAGTCCTTAAATTTAGTAGCTAAGGTTAAGGTTTCTGGTGCCAGGAAAGTATGGGGAACAATGCGAGAAACTACAGTGAGGTCTGTCAAAGGGGTTATTTCAAAGCTCTGCAAGATCGAGTCTGGGTTTAATCGCAACACCTGCGGGTCCTGTAGAGTGGAGCTATGGTGGTAACAGCTCTGTGGTGACCTCAGGGCTGACACCATTTGGAGTATCTCAGGAAGACGGGGTATTGAGGATATATCCAGCTTCTCTACTGGGGGAAGAGGACCAGTACACCTGTAGGGATGGTGCACAGACGCACACTGTTGAGTTGGTGGCAGCCATCTTGGCATATGAAGGCTTGGCGTGTCTGTCAAGAGTGGAATGGCCATGGATAGAGGACTTCAGCTGTTGCACGTCGTCCTTGAGAGCGTCCAGCGCTGCTTTGTTAATTTCGGGGGTGGCCGAGGTCTCCATGGAGCCAGCTTGTCGGAGTTTATAGAGTTCAGACCTAAGGGCTGACACTTCGTCTTGGAGCTGTTGAATAATTACCCTCTGACTGCGCTGAGTGCAAACCAGACAGACAAAAGGTGTAGACTTCGAACACAGTTCATGGTAGTAACTTCTGGTTATACCCACACAATACCTGTGCATATGGAGTTGGCAGTCCTCGCATTGAAGTGAGTCCTGGGAGGTAGAGCAGATGGTGTCGCCACAAAGGTCACACTCTGGTTGGGCCGGTTTTTTGCTAGCTGTGCCCTTGGCCTTAGGCATCTTCGAACCGCTCAATTGCTTACGTATGAGATGATGCTCAATTCAATGTAACAGTGGCATACTTTGCGAGGGTGGAAAAAGGGATCCTTTTTCAATCAAACAGGTAAGCTGCTGATAGTTGAATTACATTGTGCACACTGGCAACATGTAGTAGTCACAAGTAAACATTTTGGATGTATAATCAGCTGATTTTGAACAAGTTGTAAACACATAAGCATAATACATGCAATGTCAGATCTACCTTAATGTTACGTTTATTTAGCGATTTTAGTGTGTATTAATTTTAGTGTTTTTTGGCAATAATGCCTCTGATCGCTAAAAAATTGCTAAATTTAGCACGCGCAATTAAAAGTAACATTAAGGTATAGTGTATGCATAATGTTTGTATTAATTGCATGCATGTTTATTGCAATGCATCTTTACTCTATAGGGTCTAAGATGATTGCCTATGTGGACAAGCAGCTACTGCCTGCTGCATCAATTCGACATGTGGATTGTGAAGTGCTTCTTCCTGCAGGAACTGAGCAGCAAAAGTGTTGCAAAGCATGCAGGCGCTACAGGAACACACTCAGAAGCCTCCTTTTCTGAAGCAAGGGAGCCTCACCAAAAGCTGGCAGCACCATACAAATGATCGGTATATCTGTCAACACTAAAGCAGAAGGCAAAGGTAAAAATGCAAAGAGTGGCCCTGAAGGAAGAACGAAGGAGAGTACGAAAGCTAAAGCTGAGGGTTGAAAAGCTGTCAAAGGAAGGAGTGGTGGTGGATAGTGATTCTCACGAAGACTTGCTTGCCATTATGAAAGAAAAGTAGCAGCCAAGTATCCTGACAACTCATTTGCTAGGCTATTTTGGTCTCAGCAGTTGAAGGCTGCCCAACAGAAAACCTCTAAGAGCATGAGATGGCACCCAGTCATGGTGAGGTGGTGCATCTACCTCAGGCACATTTCTGGAAAGGGGTACGACTTACTCAGAGATTCTGGGTGCCTTTCACTTCCCTCGCAGAGAACACTACATGATTACACATACTACAACAAAGCATGCACAGGATTTTCTGCTGGTACAGATGAAGAGCTTGTTCGGGTTTTAGAAGGGTCTGAGGAGTGGCAGAAGATTGTGATATTGCTCCTTGATGAGATGTACATAAAAGAAAACATTGTGTACAACAAGCATACAGGGAGGATTGTGGGGTTTACAGACCTAGGAAATGTTAACAACCACTTGCTGAGGTGAGACTTAGTTTGCTGTCCTATATCCACTCCAGCTATGGGTTAATTTCTACATCACAGATTGGAGAGGTCTGCAGTTAGTGAACAGTCACTTGAGAATCCAGCAAAAACCATGCTCACCTTCATGGTCCGTGGCCTTTGTACAAATCTGGAGTACCCATATGTGCAATTCCCATGTTCTGTGTTGAAAGCTGACCTGATGTACCGACCTGTAACAGAAGCAATCTACCGCCTTGAAATGCTTGGCCTTAAGGTAAGCAGAACATAATT
Source organism: Agelas oroides (assembly GCA_949130485.1). Taxonomy (NCBI): domain Eukaryota; kingdom Metazoa; phylum Porifera; class Demospongiae; order Agelasida; family Agelasidae; genus Agelas; species Agelas oroides. Next base: position 4,472,670 of record OX422199.1, read on the forward strand.
CACTGGGTGCTAATAATTATTATTTCTTTCATTTTTGATAGGTTTTGGGAATAACTGCAGATGGTGCCTCAGTGAACAGACGATTGATGAAATTGCTAAGCACATCACAATCAGATGAGGATGAGCCAACATACAAACTACCAAACCCATACACAGACGAAAACAGGAATATCCACTTCATTTCTGATCCGCCTCATCTTATCAAGACAATCCGAAACTGCCTCTCCAACAAGAAACGTCAGCTCTGGTTTAGTATAACATTACCCATGTTATACATTTGGCTATTTATTTATTTATTTTTTTATTATCCAATTTAGTGCAAAGGCAAAGAGATCAAGTGGGCACATATTGAAGAGCTTTACTTCAAAGATAGACAGACGCCTCAGGATTAGCACTCGTTCCAAAACTGAAGTTTGAACATATCTCTTTGGGATCATTTGCCAAGATGCGAGTGGACTTAGCTGCACAGGTACATGCACTACATATATATGCTTGTTATCTCTGATGCATACCAGTGCTTCTGTATTCACTTCATGGACCAGATGTGCAATGTCATGTGACATGGTATACCTTTTCCTATAGGTTTTGAGTGAGTCTGTTGCTAAAGCTCTGCCAATTGTTGTAGGCCCTGCTTCAGAACGCACTGCACAACTTATTGAAGTTGTTGATAAAATGTTTGATTGCCTCAATGTCACATCGTACACGGAAGGGAAAAAGAGGAGAAAGCCATCCAAAGATCCATACACCAGTGCAAAGGATTGGCGTTTGAATGTAAGTTAATACAACAGCCTCTTTACTAATAGTTATTGCTGCACTATCATGAAATTCCTTTACTATACAGTGGCTAGAGGGTCCATGCCTGGACTTTTTCAGGGAGTGGGAGCAGAGTGTAAAGCAACGTGATGATGTCACCCCTGCCCAGAAGAAGAAGATGCTGCTGAGTGACGCTACTCTCACTGGAATTTACATGACAGGTGTATATAATGGCAGGAGTATAATAGTACACATGCATTATATAACTTAAGATTATTAATGTACATACTCACTTTTTCCTAATCCAGTCCACTCCTTTGTTGACCTTGTGCGCTACCTTTTCACTATTCCTGGAGTATGATCATTCCTGTCTGAACGAATTTCACAGGACCCTCTAGAAAAGTTTTTTGGTTGCCAGAGACAGCGTGGACGAGTTCATGAAAATCCCACTGTGGCAGACTTCATTACCAGCACACAAGCTCTTCGAGTCGCCAATACCTTAACAAGAGATGTTGCAAAAGGCAATTGCAGAGGCAGCAAGAGAAGTCACCACACATGTGCTATTGCTGATGAACCGCTACCAAAACGTAAAAGGTCAAGCAGAACTAGTCATTAACTACATTAGTTTCAGATAAATTTTGATTGAATTTTACCTCACACACCATGTATACCAACATGAATTTATTTCTTAAAATACTGTACATTACTACTGTCAAGGTGCTACTCCACAAAAAATAACAAGACTTACTATAATGTGAATACTTAATCTTTCTTAACAGACACATGTAAAGTCTTTCGAAGACCACAAGATTTTTGCAGTGCCTTTTTTTGTATTTGCTTATATGATTCCAACAGTGAGCGTGCAAATGCAAAGCCTCGCACAACAATGTAAATGTCCACCGTCATTCCTAACAGCTCTGCTTTCTCTTCTATTTCCAAGTCCTCGGCAGCTCTGTCCATGTAGAACTGTACATCTACATCTGCTACAATGCTTTCTTTCACATGTGCTCTGAATTCATCCTGCATGTCCACTACTCTCTGCTTGTTGAAGTGTTGTCTCAGCTCCATTTCCATGGAATGAAATATCATGAATGAATCATGAGTCACATGCACTAGTCCACCTCTGTCCACAGAGTTGATCCATTGCTCATTTTCACCTTTGGAATAATTGTGAGGATGACGACTTGAGCAAAGCTCATCTAGTCCATGGAGCAATGTCTCCTGCATGGTATGTCCGCTACTTTTGATTTTGTCTCTTGTGTGCTTCACCACATATCCAGCCACATATAGCAGGGCATTCTCTTCAACTGTTGTCAATTCAGGAGCTAAACTGGGAGTACTAGAACTCACACATGGAAGAGGAAGCTGTTGCATAATCAGTGAATCCATGAGCTTCATGGATATAAACTGGTACAGTGAAGGATGACTGTTTATTCCCATTTCCTTTAGGAATGCTGTCCAATTCTCTATAAATCCTTTGGATGAAATCAAGTGGTGGTAGTCAGACCACATGTTTTTTCTTTGTATTTTGCTGATTGTTCCTTCCTTTGCACATGCTCTGGGAATACACTTTTGAAGACTGCTGACTAGCTGATTGCTGAACTCCACAAATAATGCACTTTCGCACCGTGATAGAATCGCGGTAGCACTGCTGAATACGTAAAAGGTTTTAAAAACCAGTCTTCAACTTAAAACTGTCATCTTTGAACACTTGCTCAAACGCCTCTTTTGCAAGTTTTGCTGCATATTAATAAAGTAATAAAGATTGCACTGTAAAATGAATTTTGCATAAGCTAGCCTCACCTTCCCAGAGCACTTCGTGCGGTGCTGAGGAGGTGGGGTTAGCTCGCTTTGCTGGTCGAAGTGTAACTATCGCTATGCTAAATGTCAGTGAACTTACTACATAAGTCCGTGTTAGGACTATGACGCTCCGTTTGCTGTAGTGAAGCTTCTGCCATTGGAACTGAGTTACGTGCGTAACGAAACCGGAAGCGTTGACGGATGGTGGTGCGTAAATATTCCGTTTCCAATCCCGGTACGGGTTATTAATCTATGGTCAAGGCAAGAAGTAAGCATGAGATCAGCATGGTAGTCAAGTAATGGATAAGGTATGTATACTGATAGCTATGGAGACATTGGAGGGGGAATAAGCTGTACAGGTCAGAGACCTCCAAGCAGGCCTTCATTTCTGTCTGTGAGACCATGTTCAACTTGTATGCATGCAGGCTACACACAATAGCAAGTAGCTCTGCACTCGAAACACCTGATAGTGTCTTATTACATAGCTAGGTTGGTTGCTTCGAAAGTGAGGCTATGCCGAGTCAATCTAATTTTATCATGATCTGTCTGATCAACCCAAACTTTGGCCAACTCTACTCAAAAGTAATAATAGTCTACTGCTGTATGTAAATCTGCAAGCTGAATTTGTCATCATAGCATAATATTGTCTTCTTTGTGGATACAAGTTTACGATACCCGAGACTATCGTAGTATGCGGGGATAACAAATCACGTCTGACAATACATTTGTAAAACAATGTCTAACTTTTGCCGCCTCCTCCGGAAAGGAAAGACAATAGTTCTTGCCCTTCCATTGGCTTTGCATACGAGCCCATACCATGCTGCAGCACTTACAAAGTATTGAGTATCAATTAATGCCTCTACTTCCCAGTTCTCAGCGAAGAACATGGCCACATTTGGGGGGGGGGGGGGGGGGGGGGGGGTCAAAGATTGATGAAGTACCTGTTCTGAGGCTAGGCGTGCACTATAATATTATGTTTAATAATAAAGTTCCAAAAATTGAAGTGAGCAGAAATGAAATGGGGAATGAGAAACAACAGGCCCGTAGGCAGGGGGGGGGGTTCGAGGGGGTTCGAGCGAACCCCCCTTTTGGCCCCCAAAAGATTTATATACACTGCTTAACTGCACATTTTAAGTGCCCTACCGTTTGAAAGTGGTCCACTAGTCTCGCTGCTATTGAGAATCACCGCTGTCCAAATGAGTCTGGTTGCAGCAATGCAAATTTGTTCATGGAGGACCATGTACCAGAGCGGAATGCGCGCGTAAGCTGGTTACGCCGCTGCAATGAAAGGACACACGCGCGTAACTACATGCGTAAATAAACCGCTATTTCAGCCGCTCGAGAGTTCACCAGTTGTCCTTCTAGTGATGTCACCTGCTGTTCTGCCAACCGTAGTACCTTCTCTCGTAGAAATTCCAAGTCAGCTGGCTTAACAAATGTATACACGGACAGCCAAAAATTGGATGCAATACTCCGCGAGCCATGTAGCTACTACGCCTGCTTCTGTCCCAAAATGGCCTCAGAAGCAATCTCAGAGCATCTAATTCCTACAAATTTCCTGGGGGAGCATGCCCCCAGACCCCCCTACTCTTGCATGCTTATACATACATACATACATACACATCAGACACCCATGTAGCCCCCCTTCTAAAAATCCTGGCTACGGGCCTGAACAATAATATATTAATCTGGAGGGGCCTAAAACTGGCATGAGGGGAGGTCTTGAAAAAAGGCAAGTCAAACTATCCATGAAACAGACTTCTCTCTGAGCACCCAGTTTCCATGACATAAGGTCAGTGCTGGAGGTCACTAAGCATGCGGGTCAGTACTGTCTGTTAGTGTGTTAACATGACATGAACATGTAGAGTGATGGTTTGAAATGGCCAGACCAGGAGTGATCAGTCAGAGACATTTCTCGCCATCAATTTTCACATAACCACTGCGATTGCATGATGTTTCTTTACATCTGTTATGATTTAACACCATGCAAACTGGATGCTCAGAATGTTGTCTATATGCACCTTCTTTATTGACCTACACCATGACCACTTATACCACTTACTTGGTTCTATTTTAACCATAAGTTGCATTCTCACGCCATGTATCATTTCTGTGCCAGGCCATACCAATTAAATTTTATGTTGCTTGGACCAGATGACTTTTCAAGAAGGGTCGGTAGGTAGACTTAAAACTAATGATAGTCACAGGATCAGTATTTTGGCAACAATGTTGCAAAAATGTTCACTAGCAGCTTTCCAAAGAATTATCCCATCTAAAGTTCAACAAACCTGGGCTTTTGCTTGATTTTCAGGCCCTCTTTTACTGAGTACACTTGTATATCCTATATACCGTAATCTCTCGAAAATACGCCCATGGGCGATGAACTTAAGTGGCTCCTAAAAGAGGGGGATGGGCGTATTTTCGGGAGTTGTGATATTTCTCTCGAAAATACGCCCACCTCGTAACACCTTCGTTCTTTCACAAAAAGTGTTGGACACGTATGCTTAACTGATTTGTAATCGTTTTATTAGAAAATACGGTACAGCTAGCCAGCGCGCGAATTTCGAACTCACCAATGTTAAGTACTGACTTCAATGGAAAAGTACTCCAAGTCGGCCAAGGAATGTACTTCGGATGCGACGTCACGTACAATTACAAATAATTGAATACCTGAAGTCTTAAAATAAAGTTGTCTATTGTACACGCGTACAACTCCAATATCGCGTTCCGGAGCGGAGGAGCCTGGGAACGAGGCTACAAATTACGAACTCCCGATTTATAAACACGAACTCCCGATTTATAAATACCAACTTCCGATTTATATATACGAACTTCCGTTTATAAATACGAACTTCCTATTTATAAATACGAACTCTCCCTTCATAAATACGGACTCCGTATTTATAAATAGGAACTCCAGATTTATAAATATGAACTCCTGATTTATAAACACAGCAACAAATATGGCAGTAGATTTGTAAACACAAACTTTGTATTTATAAATACAGGCACAGATTTATAAATATGAACTCTGGATTTATAAATAGAGACTGAGTGATGGATTTATAAACACAAACTTTGTATTTATAAACACGAACTTTGTGTTTATAAACACAGGTGCTGAATTTATAAATAACGAGGGTGTAGATAAACAGAGAGCTGATTTATAAACAAATAGTTGATATATAAACCTGAAATGGAATTATAAATAAAGTGCTGGATATATAAATAGCGGAAAAAACATAATTTTGATACACCCTGGAGACTAGCTACATCTCGTACCATGCATAGGAGCCACGCTTACTATTGACGTATTGTAAAGGAAGGCTGCTACTAAAGTTGTGAGACCTATAGGAGTGACCGAGGATCGAGGTGCACAGACGAACACCGAAGCGAAGAGACTGAGGATCGAGCACTAATTTCTGTAATCAAGCACATTCAAGTTTGTCCACAAAGACTATAACTATATAGTCTTGCGAAGCCAGGCCCTTTGTTTTCGTTCGAGAGTCTGGCTTTGCAAGACTACAATAACAAAGCATCTGATGATGAGCCAGCAACGGTACCATGCTTGGATATAGAAGCATGACGGTGGGCAATACCGTACTTGCTCATAAAGCTTCTGCAGTGAGATATCAGCCCTAGAGATACACTAGATTCGGTGTGCGTACACGGAAAATACAAACTTGCACATATCTCGGGAACGAGATATGTGCAAGATGACATGCAAGATGACATGCAAGATGACATGCAAGATGACATGCTCCTATACAAACAAATTAAGTGCAGTGAGGATTACCAGCAGCTACAATTGGACATTGACAAAATCAGTTCATGGGTAGATAACAATCATCTATCACTGAATCCAGCTAAATGTAAGACCATGCTGATCTCACGAAAGCGAAATCTCAGGTATCCTCCACAGTTCCTGCTAAATAAGGTAGCACTTGAACAGGTAGAAGCCTTTAAGTACTTGGGAGTTCTTATTTCATCAGACTTGTCTTGGTCCAGGCACATAGATTCCATCTGTGCAAAAGGAAAGAAACTTATTGGTCTACTATATAGGAGATTCTCATCTAATGTATGCAGTGAAAGACTGCTAGAAATGTACAAAACTCTAGTGCGTCCTCACCTTGAATATGCCGCCCCTGTGTGGGATCCCCACCTTTTAAAGGACATAGAATCTGTGGAGAATGTGCAAAAATATGGACTAAAAATGTGTTTGAAAAGGTGGGATCTAGGCTACCAGGAACTACTCCATCTCACTCAAATTCCTACACTTGAAAACAGGAGAATATACTTAAAACTTTGTACTGTATTTAAGATCATCCACGGTCTCTTTTCTTTTACACCTGATGTATTTATGCCTCAACCTAGTAGACATGATTATAATTATAATCTCCCCTTATTGTATCAACCCTATGCACACACTAACGCCTTCCAATCATCATTTGTTCCTAGCACTATTTCCATCTGGAATCACTTACCCCACGATGCACTTATTGCACCTTCACTTCGCACTTTTAAGTTGAATGTTGCACCTATGTTCTTGTAATTTTATAATCAGGGTACATACTTGTATTAGCCTAGGAAGCTATTATGTATCCTTTGCATTTGCATAAATTATCATAGAAAAAAAAAACAAAAAAAAAACAAAAAAAAACTGTTAGGCGTACGAAGATGGAACTTACACCCTAAACTGTTGCGCACAGAGTGGTCTATCTCATGAGAGTGTCATCGTGTACAGAGCTCTATGGCCTTCAGGAACAGCATCCAGAAATCTGAAGATATGAGATCCAAATAAACAACCTGAAACAACCTGAGCCAGTGAGTGTTCAAGTTGAAATTGACGAAAGAATCATGCCTCCTAAACGCAAGTGCCCTGCTAACAAAAAGGCAGAAGAATGCGCTGTTTGCTGCCAAAAGGTCACCAAAGAAGAAGACGAAGCTTTGTTCTGTGAGGGCAAATGCCAAAAATGGTTACATCGCTATTGTGCTGGTGTTTCAGTTGCCCAGTTCCAAGACTTGTCGACGGCCTCTGCTCCGTTTCTCTGTGTTATGTGTTACCAGCAGTCTCATGGGGTCGTACTCGAGGAACTGAGAGCCACGGTGACAGCTCTGACTGCAGAGGTCAAGGAACTACGCGCAGCTCTTCAACGAGTGGAAGCTCGCGGCGGCGATGTTCTACCCAGCCCCCAACTGAGAACAATGAACCCTGGCACACTGCCACCAGGAGAAAGAAGCGAAGTAAGAAGGGGAACAATGCCGGAAAGAGTGAAGCTGGAGCCTCTGTGTGCGGAACGAAGCAGCATACTAATGTACAGCGGACAGCTAGACAGCAAGCCTCAGTCAACCCCAGCAAGAAAGAGCTCGTCCCTGGTGCTCGTCGCATTTGGGGCACAATGAGAACGTCCACTGTCCCCACTGTTGTGAATTCGATTGCACGCCTTACCAATGTTGGAGACAGTGTATTAAAGGTGAAAAGGAAATTCAAAACGGGCACTGATGGTACGTAATTCATGTGGAAGAAGCCTGTCTTCAACAGCTGGAAAGTGAATGGCAGAAGGTGGAACTTCAAACATCATGGAAACTCGAGCCGTGCTACAGGTATCTGGAGAGTGATGAACAGACTCCTTCATCTGGAGAACAATGCTCCTTACCTGAAGGTGAAAGTGAGGCGGCCCCTTTAGATCCAGCTCCCGCTGTTCTGAGCCAACATCAGGAGACACAGAGTCAGCGGGAGGAATCTCTGCAAGGAGAGTAGGGAGCCCAAACCATTCCGTGGAGGGTGTAAGCTCTCATAGCTCTAACTTTCAGTCTAATTCTAATCTAAAAATTCTGTATTTTAGTGCTAGGAGTCTTCTCCCCAAATTTGACGAGTTGTTACTCTTGACTGATTCCCATCGCCCAGATGTAATTTGCATTACAGAGTCTTGGCTATGTCCTGACATTCTGGATTCCGAAATCTCGATTCCTGGCTACCAGACAATGAGACTGGACAGAAACAGGCATGGCGGGGGTGTTCTCATGTATGTGTTGGATAAGTACATTGTTAAACGGCTTCCTTCTCATGCAGCTCTTGAGTTGCTTACTGTAACTTTACATTGTGGTAATTATAGATCTTGTTTGTCATTGTTTTATCGTCCTCCTAGCTCACCAGCTGATATTTTGTATTGTCTTCATAGTTATTTTGAGTCAATTAACATTCCTCAGTTCTCTAGTTTTGTACTCATTGGTGACTTTAATATCAACTTTTTTGACACTACTCACCCTTCTTTCGGTAATCTTTGTAATCTCATGTCTACTTTTGGTTTAACACAGGTTGTTGATAACTACACTCATCTCTACCGAGACAATTGTCATTCCCTTTATTGATCTTGTATTACTGTCTAACCCGTCTTTTCTCTCCTCCTGTCAGACCATTCCTCCTTTGTCAAACTCAGACCATCTTGGAATCTGGGTGGAGATCAAGACGAAACATGCTAACAAGACAGTTCGACCCCCCCGGCATTCTGTTTGGCACTATTCCCAGGCAGACTGGGACAGGGCACGTGAGAGAATTGAAACCTTTGACTGGGATGCTGGGATGGTTGAAGACATCAACCTCTCCTGGTCCCGATGGCATATGAACTTCATGAGTATTATGGAGGAATGTATACCAAAGAAAACTCTCGCTTCACGAAAGAATCTACCCTGGTTAACTAAAAACATAAAGAATGCCATGAGGAACCGAAATTCTCTTTATAAGAAGACTGGCTACAGTGCTAAATACAGGACTGCACGCAACAGAGTCACCAACATGCTCCGTAGAGCCAAGGCTAACTATTTTAGAAACCTGAACCCAAGAGACTCGAAACAGTTTTGGAAAGCAGTGAAGTACTTAAAGAAACAACAATGTACAATTCCCACACTTGAGCAGGGTGGACTAACCGCAAATACTGACCTGCAAAAAGCTGAGTGTTTGAATGACTTTTTTTCCTCCTGTTTTAACAACTCCCATCCCCCACTGACGCAGAGCCATTCTCACAGCTCCAGTGAAACGCCTCGTCTACCAGAGATGTTCTGTACGGTAACTGAAGTTGAGCAGTTTCTGCAAGATCTTGAGGTGTCTAAAGCCAGTGGTCCAGACAAGATCTCCAGCCGTATGCTGAAGATGACTGCAACAAGTATTGCCCCATCTATTACCGAGTTATTCAATCTTTCTATCCGTACGGGTAAGATTCCAGACCAGTGGAAAGAATCTATGGTTGTTCCGATCCCAAAGTGTAATAAACTGTCTGATCCCGGGAACTATAGGCCGATCTCCCTCACTTGTATCCTCTGTAAACTCTCGGAGAAGCACATGTACAACATCATGTACGGTCATTTAGTCAACAACAATCAACTCTCTGACTCACAATGGGGTTTTCGCTCTGGTCGATCAACCATGTGTGCACTTTTGTCAGTAACTAATGATTGGTTTGCTGAACTTGAATGTGGCAGAGAAATTTGCGCGGTCTTCTTCGACTATCGCAAGGCTTTCGATAGTGTTCCCCACCTGCCTCTGTTGGAAAAGTTGGAAAATCTCCATTTTAACAGCTCCATCCTAGAATGGGTTACTGATTATGTTACCGGACGCTTTCAAAATGTGGTGGTCAATGGTGAATCTTCTCGGCCTGCCCCTGTCATCTCTGGAGTACCACAAGGTTCTGTTCTTGGGCCCTTACTCTTTCTAATCTACATCAATGATCTCTCTGAGATCAACCTCTGCCAAGGGACTAAAATAACTCTATACGCTGATGATGTCCTACTATATCGAACCATCAGTTCTCCTGAAGACTTTGTTACACTACAGGAAGACATCAACAAAGTGGGGAATTGGTCTAGTACTAACTTTCTCACCCTTAACAGAGCAAAATGCAAATTTATGACCATCTCACGCAGAAGAGCTGTGTCTACTCCTCCAACATCTCTCATGCTAGATGGCTACCCCCTGGATAAAGTTGAAACATTCAAATACCTTGGTGTTCTTTTGTCACATGACCTCTCCTAGGGTGAACATGTCCAGTCTACGTGTACCAAGGCTAAAAAGATTCTAGGGCTCCTCTACAGGCAATTCTATAACCATGCACCCGGTAATGCAATGCTTCAGCTGTATCTTTCTCTGGTTAGGCCCCATCTTGATTATGCTGCATCTATCTGGTCTCCTTACATGAAAAAGGACAAAACACTACTGGAGAACGTTCAGAAATTTGCTCTCCGTATGGCCACCAGAAGTTGGGATATCAGTTATCAAGATCTGCTAGAGCTTGTTGACCTTCCCACCCTAGAACACCGAAGATTGGAAGCTAGACTCTGTCTTTTATACAGAATCATATACAACCTGTGCTATTTTGATAGTAGTGTTTTTGCTCTGAGTACATTTTGTAGCCATCGTAGATTTCATCCCTTGTTTTTAGAACATTCTCACCCTTTTGCACATACCAACTCATATTTTTATTCATTTGTTCCACATACTATTACATTATGGAATAGTTTAAACCCTACAACTGTCACTGCTCCTTCACTTGCCACCTTTAGAAATAAACAGTTTGAACTACTCATTGTCTTTGTAGTTTGTCTTGTCTTAACCTATCTGTTGTAGTTATCATTTTTGGGGGTCATGTCTTGTATTAGCAGCTTGCTATTTACGTGTATCCCTTGTCTATGTGACATAAAGTTTTATAAACAGAAAAAAAAAAAAATAAAGCCTGAGAAAGTATAAATCAGTCTGAAGCAACAGCATTGATCAGCAACGGAGTATGGGTATGTTATTGCAAACTGTTTTCACCAATGTACCCCGGGTAGGGTAGACAACAATGAAGTATAGTTGCCTGTCTCCCCCCGGGTCTGTTTGGATGGCATAGTTCAATGAATCCAAAGTGCCTACACTAACCTGCAACTGTATGACAGGATACCGTAAATGAGCCTCATTCCCAGAGTTTTGTAGCTGGAGAGAAGAAGCCTCAGGTGCACATTTATTTTGCTAGCCATTCTATTGTTTCGTTGGTACAGATTTTTAGAGTTGATCTTGTTTGCTGGTGCATAATTTATTGGGGAATGTGGTTGTCAACCAGTCATTCATTCCCAGTACACTCTACTGCCATTGTGAGGTTTCAAACTAGCCAGGGTGAAGCCTGTGGTTGGTGATAGGTGAATCCCCATGTAACCTTGGCTCAAAGGGAAAGACTTGGTAGTTGGGGTTCACTGTTTGTTTGTGGGTGCTGTGTTGACTCTTCTAAGAAACCATTCATGTAAAGAGCAGATTTATCAAGTGCCTTGGACTTTACAAGCTTCCTGAAGTCCGAGTACAAGTGGTCAAACAGAAGTCCATCAAGCTTGAGCTGTGCAAGTATGTTGCTTTGTCCCATCTTCTGTTGCACTTCATTTTCTAGTTTGTTTTAAAGATTTGAGCTCTTGTTCCTGGCCTAGAAATTCCTTGATTGCTTCTGAAAGACAGAAAATTCACCCTGCATTGTAAGATGTGACGTAGTACCGACTACCTACTTGCCTTGCCAAGTGCACCTTTGGTAGTTCCTTGTACTTACCATCCTTCTGTTTGGCTTTCAGAGAGATTCCAAAAATTTTCCCCTGGCAGTATTCTGGAGCTCTCTTGTTCAACAATTAGTTTGGCAGTTACACTCACAACACTGTCAAGATCAGAGTATCTCCTCCAGCTGCACTTCATTGTGAGCTTTTCTGCAATTGTTCGAATAACTTCCATCTCTAACCTCATTGGCTGTAGTGCAGCATCAGCAGACCAATTAGCAAACTACCAACACCATGCTGTTCATTATAGCTACTGGCTTGCTGGTGATTTGTTGTTCCATCACTGTTGTTGAGTGCTATTGACTGTGCTGATCCAAGGTAATGTGCTTTGCGTGCTCGATTAACTGTTGGCAGTTCGTCCCTGTCTATACTCACTGTTTCAAAAATTTTCACTGGACTGACAAACTGACAGATGGACAAATCTGATTCCTTAACCCCTTTGTGCATGCGCGCGTGGGGTAAGTATTGTAAGTATGAAGATAGAATAGCCAGTGTTTGTCGCATGCCAATACACTAGAGTCTTCAATATAAATGCCTGGGTTATGCAGTGCCGGCCGTATGCTGGAACAGGAGTGCTCACAAAATGTAGCTTCACCCCGATTTTCTCATCAGCAAATCGCCGATCACTTGCTCGCTAGAAGAATATCACCCCTGGCACATTCTGAATATCAAAAGGAAATACAATTTGAACATTCCCAACAGGAAAGTGAGACTGCTCAGAATATTGCACTCAATGAGGATCACGCTCCTTGCTTGAATCATATTACAATATATAGCTAGTTGTGTTGCATCATATACATGATCGTTGAGTTTTGAATTTGAGTTTCAGTGCATACAATCACTTGTAGCCATGATCTCTTGTGTAGCTTCGTGGTGTGTTGGGAGATAAAAACGATGACAGCTACAGAACCTGGATCAGAATCCCACAGACTGGGGCTTAATACTTAATATCACCTAAGTTTACTGTAATTATAAACTGCACGATCTTCTTGGTATTGATGGCCTCATTAGCGAGTTCCGGTTTGTTAGCGACTTTCCGCGAACTACTCCGTATACTATTTGCGTTTCCGCTGCCCATATCTGGCGTGGCCACACCCCGATGTGGCTACGCGCGCACGCGAGACTATCACGAGGAGGGGTCTCTCCCTTGTGTACAGAATCGCGAAGTCGAGCTATTAAACACAGCCAGCAGGTCAGGTGGTCCAACTCAGTCTATCTTCCACTGACTCTGTCCTCTGCGCGACTCAGCACTAATTTGATAGGTAAGTAGGGGTTAGCTTCTTTAGTGATAATTGTTTTGAATGTAGAGTCTACCATTGAATAGCGATGTTGTTGAGCATTACCCGTAGGCAGACATGTAACATATCACAAACGTGAACAGCAGTCTGTAATACTTGCGTTACAGCCTGGTAGCTGGTTTGTCTTATGGACATAGTCCAACATTGATGTGTGAGATTATAATAAGCTGGGGAAGTATGAATGCCTAGATAACGTGATAAGTAACGAAATTTGTTCTACAAAGCCATGTAAACTGCAACTAATTTGCTCAAAGGCCAACGTGCACGTTCATATTCTCAAGCTTCTATTTTTGCCATCATATTTCCACACGTCAATATCTCCTTGTGAAGATATGAATAGTTACCTGTTTCATCATGGAGAAATGCTAGCTCTGTGACTCTAATTCTGTATTCATCTTCCATGTACATGTAGCTATTTTGCCCATGTTTTCTGTAACAAGGCAAACTATATGAAACGACTACAAGTGATAATCAAGGGTAAGTGGAAAATGCTGAAGTACAGAAACCAAAGTACGGAAACAGAATTATGGAAGTAAGAAAAAAGCCGCCTACCAGTGTCTAGTGCCTTACTGACTTCACGACTGTGCCTTGTAGACAAAGGGTGGACTGTCTCCAAGCGATCTGAGAGCCGGATACTGGGACCTCAGATGCCAGTGAGCACTAACTGTCGTTTAGCATATCACACTGAGTGTAGTCTTGTGTTGGTCTCGTTCTGAGACTCTTGTGACTATTTGCTGGTATCCTAGGAGTAGTTCTGTAGCTTGTTGAGCAACTGACAAAGATTCCACTATGACAACACTTGCATCTGTATCACTGTCACAAAAGCATCAGAAGCATAGAGGCCGAAAGCATCAGGAGCATAGAGCCAGCACTCATAAATTTAGTCTTGCGTTGTGTCTGGCCACTTACCTCACCATGGCATTAGAGACCCTAGGATCTGGCTCTCACATCATTGGGAGACAGTCACCCTTTGGCTACAAGGCCTCAACACACACAGTCATGAGTCAGTAAGGCACTAGACACCAGTAGACAGCAGACACTTTTTTCTCACTTCTGTACTTTGTTTTCTGCCCTTCAGCGTTTTCCACTTGCCCGATAATCAAGGTCTCAATGGAACATTAGACTTAATGTAAATCTTACATGAAAAATTCTCTTGTCCCTGCATAGGTTTTTAACCCTTTAACCACCAATGACGCTTTTTGTCGTCGTGTGACTTTGGCCACATGTTATCAGTTGGCACAATCTGTTTTGAAGATAGGTTCTGTGCTAGCAGAAAGGGTGGGACAGGGGGAAGTAGGTGAGTGCACCCCTCTGGGTGACAGTGCAATGAGTGCATGGTGGCTGTTGCAGCTGGCTGTAGAAAAGCCCTGGTCAGCGCCAGGTGGGCCATTTATCTGCTGTCTTGCACTAACAGGCGTAGAAAACGCTCCTTTCACCTTGTAGGGACTCCATTTCTGGCAGCTTTTAGTCCGGAGGAGTGTTCTTTGGTCGGAAGGCCCTGACTATTGAATGCTCACTAATGAGTAGGTGTGGCTAAGGTCATGAACCCACAGAGAATGTGTCAAAAAAGCTTTGACTCAAGTTTCTAGTGCATGATTTTTTTTGCTCTATTACCATGGGTTCACTTCTATGGGGTAATTACCAAACATGCACATGCTGAAAGGATGCTGAAAGTATGCCAATGAATCCCCTAAACATCCTTAGTGAAATTGAAACGTACACCAACAATGATTATTACATGCCAACAATTTACCTGGTTTTTCCCTCATTCCCTGGTATCAACTGACCACTGTTAGTGAACTGGCCATCAACTACTCTACAAAAGCACTATCTACCTACGTACTTTATTTTTGTTATCTATATCAGAGTCCTTCAGTCTCACTAGGTCATGTACTTACTTCAGTGATGTCTGAAACTAGCTAAGGGAATTGAGGATAGTCCTGCACTTGTGCACTCTACGTATGTCTTCACTTATGCCTCCTTATATGGATATTTCATTTCATTGGATAGCATGAAAATAGCATGACTTTGAGGTATATACATGACATCTTCATGGAAGATAGTATTGACAAGGCACAGGTATCTGCACCAGTAGATGACAGGAAAAGTCCTGCTACTCCCCCTCCAATGACAATAGATGGAAGGTTATACCTGTGTTCTGCATGTATAGTCTAATGAAGTGCCCAGTTGCTATGTAGCTTTGGGCAGTGTGTGCAAGACTCCCATGTCTATGTTGAACAACACTTGTGTGCCCAAGGTTGTTTCTTACATGTTGTGATGTATCCTTCTGTCACTTATTTGTACATGAGAATCTTTGTGTGAGAGATCTGTTTGTAAAGTATCCCCTGGCTGTCTTGAAGTTCAAGGCCACCCCAATCTGTGGGCTCCAGATGGGACTTCTCGAAGAATGGGCATTGTTGCCACCTACATATGAGATAATCCCCAGATAATCCCCATCTTTCCAGTTGTCTTACTCTTAGGAACATTGCCTTGGTGGCTAAGTATATCAGCCAGAATGAGCCTCGCACTAGCAGGACCTCATTGCGCACACATGCGTGTTTGTTTATATGCTTGCTTGGACCAACCACTTGGCATTAGTTTCAAGTATTTCACAAATGTCGATGGTCAGATGCACTTCAGCCCAGCTGAGAGCAAGATTGAAGGGCTACTGCCTGACTGCAACAGGGTCTAACGAATCACGGGACTGGACTCACAAAAATGGCAGAAATAAATTAATAGACCACCGGAAACAAAATTAAGCACACGTATAAGACCAGCAGCTGACAACAACATTAGCTCACCAACGGTATTGGGCCCATGTCAACCTTTGCCCTCACTCTGGACTTACATTTTGTAACTGACCGTGAGTAACGCTTTCTCTAGCAAATAACTGATTGGGGTGACCTGCATAGTCTGAACCCTTGACCAAATGAGTAGAGTACAATGGAGAGAGTCTTCATGCAAGCTCCTCAGCAGGCACACAGTCTAGATTACCAATCCTAGAATGAAAACAGTAGAGGCACACAGACAGAAGTAGCCTCCTTCCTAGGCTCTCCATGCACGGCTGACACACATACTGCAAGTGACGGAAAGCTGGGTGGGGCTTGGGAATGAGGCTTGGACAGCTGTTGGTTTAGTCTCTCGTAGCCAGACCGGTGAGACTGCTGTTGGCTACACGTAACAAGTAACATTCAAATCATCAGACTCTCATTGATATAGCAGGACAGATTTACAGCCCCTGGAAGTTCCATGTTCCATCGTGTTTGATTTTTGCGTGTGCTTAACTTTGTTTCCGGTGGTTTATTAACTTATTTCTGACGTTTTGGTGTGTCCAGTCCAGTCTACTTCAGTCCAGTCTACTTCAGTCCAGTGATTAGTTGCACCCACTGCAACATGAAAGAGACCATAAGCAGAGACGACTCAAAAAGAAGCACACATGGCAACTTCTGCTTTCTGTAAGCTACCTGAACTATACCATGAGCATGCTGCTCAAAAATGGCAGTAAATATGCACAGTGGTTAGGATCGGGGTAAGGGTCATGCATGAGCTTAACAGATGCTCTTGACTGCAGACATTGAACACGTGATTCGAGTGTGAAACTTTGCCCGTGCCTGCGTATCTACCGTAGAAGTTTGTACTCATAATCCACCGGGCAGCCACCTACTGTCACTCGACTGTGTACTGTAGCGAAGTTAGTATTATGCTGAACTATAGCCAAATGCCCTCTGTAGTGACTGGTTGTTGTAAAAATCCGGTAGCTTTTTTGTAGAAAATGTTACACAGGCAAGTTTGTGACATACTAATTTTATTCATGAACTTGTACCCGTAACCTTAAGGGCTAAATGACTGTTCACTCCAATGTGCCAAGGTCATGTGCAGGCTGCCTTGCACACCAACCCACTTTCTGACCTTACGTACGTACTGTACATATTTCTGACCAGTTTTGTACAGCTAAGAGTTAAGTTGAACAGTTTCAAAATGTTTGAGTATGGTTTTACTGAAATCCACCATCTCACTGCAATTCTTTCTCCATTTATAGTAACCCCTATTTGTCTTCTCTTATTACAGACAGTGAAATAATGTCACTACCAAACATTTCCAGTGACAGACCTCAGAACTTGTCTGTCTACCGATCCCATATCCCGAGCCTCCATTATCATAACAACCTGTGCCTCTCTCCTGGTGACATTATTGAAACTGATTCAAAATCACCACTCAAGGTTCCTCAGCTACAATTACCTGATCAGTTCACGGCACGGAGCCCATTTTTCGCAGAAGAAGAAGAGGAAAAGGACATGAAGAAGACTCCCACTACTCCTGTGTCATTACAAGGGCAACCTGAAAGCCACGGAACTCCTGATATTGTGTCCAGAGGGCCCCATCCATCAATGGGGAGCTACCAGTCAGTCGCATCAGGGAGGAGATCACAACATCAACCCCCAAGTGAAATGCCAACGGGACAGAGCGCAGTGCCATCAACAGGAATTGTCCCAGGGATGAGAACTGAAATGAGACTATCCTATAATCCTACATTGAGACAAAGTGCACCGAGGCAAACTTCAACAAGCAGTGTAAACAGCTACAGCAGCACATCTTCAAGCAGTGGAACCTACTCATCTGTGTCTGTGGGCAGTCTGAGTGAGCAAGCTGTGTCCTTTCCTTATCCACAACATGGTGTAGGGGATTCCTTTAGACACTATCCGGTAACAGCTGAACACATGCTCTACCCAAGCTACAACAGCTCATCAATGCCACAGTATGGTGGAGGTTCTATCCCTATCCTTCATGAGCAGTCTTCTAGTCAACCTAATTCGCTCACACTGGATTATCAGAGTGCTACATATAATGTTGAAAGTACAAGTGGCCAAATGGATGAGCTGCACATAAGGGAAAAACCAAAAACCACTCCCATCAGAATCATCGTTGAGCCCCACGACTGTGAAGTGTTGCCAAATGAGAGAGCTAGCTTTTTCTGTAAAGCACGAATCACCATCTCACAAGGTTTAGAAGAAGAGCCTACCTACCTCTGGTACAAGGATGAGCAACCTCTGGTCGGGGAGGTGAACAGCGAGTATGTAGTAGAAAAGGTGACAGAAGAGGACACTGGCACCTACTTTTGCCTCGTGATGGACTCCAGTAGCAAATACCAGCAGATGTCACAAAATGCCAAGCTGACTCTGAGTAAGAGTGGCGCAGGAGGTAAGGGATGCTTTATGCTGTGTGAATTTCAGACCAGTCCAATTTAAATGCTTTAACAGATTTCTGACCGCCATGAAGTGCTGTAAATGTATATGAGCACTCCACACAACTGCATGAGCTTGTGCAGTTTGCAAGGGTTTCTGTACAGTTTTGCTTGAAAGCACTTGAATTTACAACAACTGTTTGTTTGTTTTCTGTGAGCAACTGTGCTTTCGTACCTTCCCCTCAGCCTCCCCTACCAACTCTCTTCTCTCCCTTTTACCACTCAAAAAAAAAAAGTAAATAAAAAAACCCCCCAAAAGTCACAGAAAAGTGAAAACAAGCGCATATAGGATGAAACCCTCAAAAACCAACCAAAACAAGATAGGAATGACACCACAATACTTCCCTAAATCTTGTACCATCTTGCCAACTACATCACCACGAAACTCTCACATGTACATGAGCCTATTCAAACTCACTATAACTACACACCAACAAGGCACTCAGCACTGCTCATTCCATAGCCTTCTGCATACAAGACAACCATATCTGCCATGTTCAGCAGCGATAAAAGTTCACAACATATCTCACATTCCAACATGCCATATAGACTCAGCAATGCTCATGCACCCCACACCTTCTGCATACAAGACAACCATATCTGGCATGTTCAGCGGCGATAAAAGTTCACAACATATCTCACATTCCAACATGCCATATAGACTCAGCAATGCTCATGCACCCCACACCTTCTGCATACAAGACAGAGCATACCGTAAACTCTGGTTAATAGGCACACCTTGCTATTAGGTGCATATTATTTATTAGGCGCATGCTGTTCCACGAACACGCAGTACACTTGATAGTCATCCTGAAGTCAAAGAAAGAAGAACTACACAGGTTTTTCCCGCTTCTGGCGGACACAAAGTCACAAGCCACATCCTTTGCGGCTTACGACTGAACTACTAAGTCTAGTAAATTTCTCCCGTACGACGCGTAGAGCCCCACATACCTCCTTGAGTATACAATGGCTGCGAGTCACGGTCTCTTTGAGGAAGATGGAGCCTTCTGATTTCACCTTGATACTTGCCAGGTGAACGTGTGCGTCTAAAGATCTACTGCACACTCAGTCCCCGGCTGTACGGCGTGGCTTTCATTGCATCCCTTATTTAGCTCATATCCTCTATTAGGCGCATATTAGCTTACCACTTACAGTTATAAGTGCATAAGCTTATTAACCAGAGTCTACAGTATCTGCCATGCACAGTATCTGCCATGCACAGTAACAATTATTTTGCAGCCATCCACAACATAACTCACTATTAACATGCACTACACACCCAGCACTATCCACTCCGCTGCCTTCCACAATCCTCCTATGCACACAACTAACAAACACAAGGCATAGCTGGAAAAATGGCACAAGATGTAGGGATGGTGTGAAAGTATTGTGGTGCATTCCTATCTTGTTTGGTTGGTTTTTGAGGGTTCCATCCCTATACATGTGCTTGAGAAAAGTTCTTTGTGACTTGATATTTCACATGGGTTGAAATTGGCCACAGCAACGAGCACTTCAGCTCAGCCAAGAGTGAACGGCTACTACTGCCAGACTGTAGCATTTGCGTGAAAAATGCAAGAAGCAAGATGACTTGTATCAGAGCACACATGGCGACTTCTTGTTTCTGTGACTAAAAGTTACATGTACCTGAACTATACCATGACAGGAAAGTAGGCTGCTCACAGACTGCAAATATTTTTGTACTGTGTTTGAGGTCATTTTGGGTAAGGGTCAGATGCCTGCACCCAGAAGAAGCTCATGATTTGATGATTGACCATGCCTGCATAGCTGCCATGGCTTACTAACCTTGTTGCTAAATCTGCAGGCATGGTCTGTGTCCCATGGCATGGCAACAGTGTGCTGCTCACTCAGGCTTGCCACACGATGGTGTGCATCTGCCTAGTATATTATATCACTCAAGATGTGAGCACAGCTTTCCTAACGCTTCCCTTTGCGTTGACCCCAGCGCTTATTACTTGAGCTGGTCTGTCGACACAGGAAGATCTTCATATCAAAAAAGAAATTTATGACTTTGTAATACAGAATTATGACCTGCAGCCAGATTCCCCTTAGATAAATGCTTCACAGATGTATTTTGCTCAAGTTTGAGCACTGTCACTTTGCTGGAAAGCATACAAAATGGCGGAATTCAGGTCTATAATCATTGTCAACTGTGGACAAAATAAGTATATACAAGTGTACACATGCCTGACTTCATAGCACTGGAATTCTTGGAATGTTGGAAAAATCAGTGCATATGCAAACAGTGGATACCAGGCCCTTATCTCTGTTTTTTTTTTATGAGCCTGGAAACAAAAATAAGCTAGAGTATGGCTACATTAAGCTACCTAAGTGTAGCACACCTAATAGTACCTTGTGTTGAATTACCTTGGCACAGAGCATTACCCTAGCCTTGTGCTAGAATGCAGAGCTAGGGATCTGGGCATGAATACCCTTGTGGTTTCCTCTTATGAAATTTCCTGTTATTGCATACCAACATTCATGTGGTTAAGTGGGTATATCCCTTTGCTGTGTCAGCTTGATAAATGTTATTCAACCTATTGGGAAATATGAGCAACATTGTATCTAGGCCTTTTAGGATATAACCTACAGAAAATCTGCCTGGTAACATAAGGCGCCTTCTTGGGCTTTTGCACAGCAGGGTTTGAATGCTGGCGCTGACCATATATGGAAGTTCTCACCTCTAAATGGCTTCAATTATCACCAATTAGCACCCACACAAGCTGCTACAATTTGTAATTGGACATGCTACAATTTGATTGGCATCAAATAACTCCGTCTAAGTAGAAAAGCCCCAGAATCTTGCCTTACGTTACCAGACGGATTTTCCGTAGGTTTTTCCGGCTGGTCACGAGACTATTCTAAACCCTACCTGGTGCTACAGTTGTTGCCTTAGGTATAGATGTGCAGAAGCCTTGTAATTTCACAGCCATGTGTTATTGCCGATGAAGGCTGAATTAGAAGTACACTTTTGCAAGCATTTGACCAGCTAGGCAGTATCTCACTATTTCTTTTCCACCATCCTTTTCGGTCAACAGTTGAGGCAACATCGTGATTTGCAGCAATATACTTAGGTAGTTCTGTTTTTAGTTCGTGAATGACAGAATCAGAGTTCAAAATTGGAAAAACATGTAATTGTTCGATTTCGTTAACTGAAGGATTAATGTCGACGACCTTCGAAGGATCAAATAAGCGTGCACATTTAAACAGTGAAAGAGCAATAGCCAAGTCCTCACTGAATTTTTCTTCAAAATATTTATACGCTGGCTTGACACATAACTTATTAGCATATTTCATGAGCTGAGTAGATTGTGACGAAACAGTAGAAAGATCTTTGGCAACAGCTGAGACATTGGGATAATATTCATTAGAAATAGTAGCACAAAGATTACAAATTTCTTCATAAGCACTAAAAACAAGGGGTCCATCTCCTTCTAACCGGTAGGTTGCCTTTACAAAGGGTTCACCAGCGTCCACAGTAATAGCTAGTTCAATTTTTAGTTATCGTTGCGTAGGAGGATCATCAAGTAACTCGAGAAGTTTTAGTCTAGTTGGGGGAAGATCTTGACTACTCAGAAATGAGTGAAAATAACCCAGCATTTGCTTCAAGACTTCCCACTTAGACCACCACCTTGTTGCGGAATAGGTAGGAACAGGTAACTCTGTCTTGGTTCTCCACGCCAACTTTGTCTTAGTACTTTGGGAGAATATGTTGATCCAACCCTTAGAAAACTTATCGAGAATGGGAGTACAAAATTTCTCACCAACAAGGTCAAGTGTGTGCGAGAAACAGCCAATGTCAATTACGTTTGGGTATATGATTTTCAAAGTTCGCATTGCAGCATTGTTTACCGATACTCTATCGTGCATGGAAGCAATCAGCCGGTCACCTGTAATACCAAGCTCTGTAGACAGGCAAAGTATTAGTTCACGAGCCAATTCTTCAGCAGACATAGGTTTGGCCAAAAGCATTATTTGAGCTACACGTTGTTTTATGCACCAATCATCATCAACAAAACGCAGGACAATAACAGTAGCCTCACAAACATGAGTTGTTCCATCAAATATAACAGATACTTTTTTCCCATTTATCTCACCTTGCATTTTTTCCTCTTCTTGATGGCGAACGATTGGTATCATCTCAGTTAGATGTCGATTACTAGTTAATCTGTAAGAACTTTCCTCCAAAATGTCATGAAAGTGATCAATTTTGTTAATTGCAACACCAGCCCTTAGAAGCAACTTAGCACCTTTACACGAAAAACACGTATGTCATCAGAGAGACCTTCTCCAACAGGATGGACTTCTTCATCATACTTCTTCAATAAATCGGATATATCTTTTTCTCGAGCACTTTTTGCCGTTAGACGTTGAATTCCAGCAGCATGCTTTGCAGATTTAATGTGGAGGATTATTACACTCTTCTTGACAGACACAGGCTCTCTGCATGCATTACAGAACAGCTTACCACAGACTACAGACAAATGTTCCCCAGGAAACTCTTTCACACGAGTAGTTGCAGCTACAGATGGTTCAGAGGCGACATCACCTTTACTTCTCTTTAAGCCTTTTGGGGGATTAGATGGTGTCTTCCGTTTCCTTGATAAATCAGCTTGTGTTGGGGACCTAAGACGATCCAGGAGATTCACAGGTGAGGGAGTACGAGCAGTAATAATGGAAGAATCAGAATCTTCTGGTTGGGATTCTTGTGAAACAGCACTTGAGGAAGACTCTGGCTGTGAAGTACTTCTGGAAGACTCCTGCTGTTCATTCATGTCAGCAATCAATCCTTGACCATGCACGTGGCTATGTGATTTCTAATTAACGCACACTCATGCCCCGCCCATTTTGGTGAAATTCTTGCCTATTATTCCAGCATTATTCTCAATGCTCAATCACCTAAAATATGCACCCATTATTCTAAAATTATGCCAGCATAATTGGGACAAGCCTAATAATGATTTTATCATAGATTTCATTGCACGTTCAGATGACGCACATGACTTGTAGTAGTACCTGATACGGATTCTCACGTGACTTGTGCTAAAAAATACGGCTTTTTATAAACTGCGTGCAGCTGCAAGGCTTCCCCATTGACTCCCATACATTAGCGTGAGTTAGACGTATGACTATTGGTTATATATAACAGAACTTGTCTAAAGTTTTCTTCATATTGTGTTTTTAACAGGTTTCGTTAGAAACATAATGGGTGGATGTTACATGGCTGTTTGTGCTTTTCATGTGCATGATGTGTTACTGTGCATGTGAGAGAAGTACTGTTTCAATCATTTCATAGAAAAATCTCTTTATGCAAATGGACAGACACATATATTCATGTGGTTGTAATGACCTTTTCTTCTTGCATTCACACAGTGCAGAGGAAAGCACCAAAGATTTTTGAACAGCCAAAACCATACATTGAAGCTACTGCTGGAGGAACACTTCAGTTGGTTATCACAGTAAGTGGAGAAGGCCGTCTTCGCTACAAATGGTACAAGGATACGAGGGAACTAGTGTATGCAACATCAAACACTTTGGAAATTCCCAATATTAATCAGCTGGATAATGGACAATATTGCTGTGCAATTGCCAATGACCATGGAAGCATTCTGAGTGAAATATATCAAGTCAGCGTCTTGCAAAGACCCACAGATAGAGGTTAGTTCACTATTAAGGGCATGGTCACATGACGGTGACAATTATTTTCCTCTAAACAATATTTCAAGGGCAAGAATCATGGCTGTAAGAAGTGCTCTGTGGACTAAGTTATGAGGAACACATAGGATTTTTGACAGCTTTCTAGTCAAATTGTCTCTTGTGACTCACCTTAGCCTCATTCCAAGCATCTTCCTAACTTTTTGGTGCAACTGAAACTGGGGAGAAGCCTGGGAACAAGGCTAACTCACCTAGCGTTGAACCAGTCAATTACATGGTTAGCCTGTGAGGTGAAGCAATTTGACTAGCCAGACGATTTTCTGTAATTTTTGGAGTTGAGATGTCATCAGAGCATGCTAATTGTTGCTACGACATAACGGTAATATGCTACGTGCTGCTTCATTTGTATTCAGACTTATTATGTGTGAGATCCCTACTTCAAACTGGAACTGTAATTCAGTGTGTACTGAACTCTGCATGGTATGAGTCAGTGGCTGTTCAACTACTTCTTGTAAACTGTGTACTTACGCTTGAGACTTTTGGAGTTACTGTACTTCTATCATAAATTGAAGTCACTAACTCTTTGCCAACGATGATGTGCGATCATAGTTGTCTGACAGGTAAAATGCAATGAAGAGCCTTAGGCTTTACCAGTGAAGGGGTTAATGGAACAGGGGATAAGACCACTTTACAGAAAATGAGGGTTTAAAATTTACAATTCTTCCAGGGATATAGTTATAATGAGATTGTATAGTGTTTCACATGCGAAAAATTCATTGCTTCAAAACTGAAACTATGTAATTTATAGTCATTTTCAGTCATATTTCTTAAAGCATAAAGCAATAATGTCAATTATCATCTGAATTGGACGAGACGGGATGATCAGCTAAAGAGCTGTAGATGGTGGTGGAGGGAATGGTGTCATTTTGTGATGATCAGCAATCTTCTTGGGATTTTAACTGCATCCTTCGGGAGTACATGCTTTGGCTGGTCTTATGCATACTAAAGATTATTTCATCCGAAACTCCCCAGAATGTGACACATTGTTGCCACCAACCACTCCTTTGCCTAAAAGTGAGCCAGTTTCAGTGCTAATTAAAACTGGTGCACCAGCAGTGTCCTTCTTTCGAATCGTAAACAGCTTTGTGAGAGATGCAAAATTTTTCTAAACTTCTCTTTGCTCATTTGTTAGACAGATTGCGCAAACTGGCAGCCAAAATTGTATGACGAGTACACTGGTCATCATTGGTTAGAGGGTTTGATACCTCCATTGCAACAATCTGATTATTCCAGTTCATTTTTTGAGCAGTAAATGTAGCATGTCATGTACCGTAGATCTGTAAATGTTCGTTGTAAAAATATTTTCATGGTTTGTGTGCCAACTTTCTCTGTATCCGATACAGTACAGCCACAGCATGTGTATAAAGCGTTCCTGGGTACCCTTTCGCACACGAGTAGCTCGCCAACAGCTGTGTGGTAGACACAGATGCAGCAAGCTGTTCGTACTCCATGTTTCTTGACATGTGTAGTCTTGTTCCAGATCATTAAACCTGGGAACGTAGAATTTATTTAGTACCGTAAAAATTTTTTTCGTGGGTGTCCTAGACCCTGAAAACTTTTTACATGAAATAATAAAACATGAAAATTTCCAGATCTACGGTAGTGTTACACCGATACCACTTTTTACCGATACTACCGATACCAATACTTCATCTCTCAGTACTGGCCGATACCAATACCGATACCGATACTGTAGATCCATTGGCAGAGTCAATAAACCAATTTCAACAAAGACGCTCCGCAGGTAGCACAAAGGGCCTTCGATTCATCAGTGACACAAATCGAGTAGAATTAGTTCCAAATACAACTCGTACGACTGGTATCAGTAGCAATACCAAGCGATGCCCACACGAACGATCAGTCTCAGCTAGCTAGGCACGTCAGGGCTGCGTGCCACGTGCTTGCATACTAACTAGTAAGATGATTATCATCGAGGGGCGAGCCTGACCGAGCATGCATTGCTGATTTAATGTTTTGTCATGGCACACAAACCATGGATAACAGCAGGATTTGTCACTGTCTGCTGTTCCATGAACATGGTAAGCAAAACTTCGTGCAGCCATTTCTCCGGTCAAGGAAGCCTCTACGGTTACACACACGCTTGGACTAAACTTTACAATAAAGTCACAAGCTGAATCTCTGGTGCTTATGAGTGTCATTATGCATGGCCCTTACCTGAAGCGAACTCAACTACTGTGCGTGATTTGACGATACCGCCTGTGAGCAGCCTGCCCTTGTCTGTCATGGTCTGCAGTTGAATTCAGTAGATCCATCGGCGTGGAGTTAGATAGTGAGAGATTCGTCGTGTCAACTTTCATGAGAGAGCTTTAGCACGCGCACGTGTGCAAATTTGAAATGTATGTATCCGTTCGTTCAATTTAAATTTTCGATACATGGCGACACGCAAACATACACACGCGTCTTGCAATGCAGTCCCGCTAGTGTGGGGCTCGCTCAGGCTCGCCCCAATTAAATTTAGTATCACTAATTAGTTCCGGTACGGCCATAACCAGATCAACAGATACCGATTCAGTACCGATACACTGAACATCGGTGCCGGTACTGATGCTGATGCCAGTATCGGTGTAACACTAATCTACGGTATAGCACTCAAAATAATCCATCTCACTTTGTTTTTATTCCCTCTTGCAATGCTGTGTTATATGGTCTTGTTCCCAGGCTGCTCTCAGATTTTATTTCGTAGCTGTGGAGAAAAATCAGGAGAAGGCCAGGTACCATTACTACGTCACCGACCAGAATGGTGGACTCAGTTTCGAAATGATGGCGACATACACTAGCTGCTAGAGACAGGAATAAAACCATTGGTGAACTTTGACCTTTTACACTGTGGTTTCAAACAAGTGTGAAAGCCTCGTTCATGCAGAACATGGTGTGGCAGACATCTGACTAGTCTCGCAAGCCAGACCCACTTCCACAAGTGGGTCTGGCTTGCGAGACTAACATCTGACATGATAAAGATTATACTAGCTGTAGGAATTTGATGAAAGTGACCATCTCTTTATGGTTTGAAGGCATACAAACTTGACAAATCCAGTTCCCCACCGGTTCTGATGTTATATTTACACTTCACCTGAAGTGGAGGGTAAGTTCAGTTTTACCAGCACGTACTGAGTCAATCTTAGTCTCATTACCAGGCTCATTTCCTCTTAAAAGCCCAGAGGACGTGTGATATGGTCACATGCGCTATCATTTAATGGACATTCCAAAGACAAGAAAGTGTGATTGTGAGAGTTGAATACTCTCTACAGCCAAGATCATGATGAATTCAAGAGAGGATGGGGGGGAAGGTTATGGAGCTGATGGCATCTGCTAGTCCGAAGAGACTTTCCACCTTTGGTCACCTCCACACTTTTGTGACCTCCAACGGCACATGCGTGGCTGTTGAGAGCTAGATGAATGACGGTAATCAATCTCAACCAAAACAAGCAGCTTCAGCATGGTTGAAAGTATCCCCCCAACTCGAGTGAAACTTGTAGGCTAGAAGCTTCTAATGCTCAGAATCGCTTTTGAATCAAAAGAATGCACAGGTTAGCAATTAACTTGGCAATCAAGATCACATGTCAATATTGTTGATGTCACTCATATCATCAGACCTCCTCTTGAAAAAGCCTGGTAATATTGGGAGGTTCAAACAGTTGAATTCTGGCATCTCAGACTGAGAAACAGATGGCAAGGGTATTTGTAGGTATGTACAAGTTATCTAAGCCGTTCTAGCCCTGGCTCTGAGCCTCCTTGATGATAGTGGCCCGAGTGCAGATACTTGTTTTGACACAGAGCAACACGCTTGCCCGATCCCTTTCAGTCGATGTACACGCATAACGCCTTCCACTTATGTCTACACATCGTTAGTGACTTGGTACTTGCGAAGTCATTAGCTGTTGGCAAAACGTCTAGGCAAACTTTACTATTCGATCGCTTGCTGTACTGGCCGCATAGTGCGTGGGCACGTTGCCATCATTACGAAACCGAGTCCACATTATGTACTAACTGAGTCCACCATTTCCAGTCAGTGAAATAGTAATGGTACCAGTTCTTCTTCCGATTTTTCTCCACAGCTCCGAGATAAAGTCTGAGAGTGGCCTGGAGACGAGGCTAGCTGTGTTACTCAGTTGTTTGTCTAGTATTCTGTGCTTTGTCCAGACTATTATTTTTTTTGTTAATTTGTTCATCAGGGTCCAGCTCCCAGACGGAAACCAAATTGTACCAAAGTGCTTCTCCCACAGTGGCCCAGTATATTCACCAACCCAGACCAACTTCCTACCAAAAGTGGGACAGTAAGTCTATCCATTACACACAGGCTAGGTTATTTTCTAGCACCTAAAAATACATTATAGTATCTCATTGTAAACTAGCTCTGCAATAATTGCATAATAATGCTGTTATCATAATACACACCACTCAGTATGTAAATGCTTAGATACAGTCTCTGGCATGCATTGCACGTTTATAATGGGTGAGTAATAAATGCAGCAACTAGAGCATTATCAGGAGTTGAACAGAAAGGATTTTACATGGTAGGTAGGTATTCCTGTATATATGCTCCCCATGATGAGGAGTATGCATACAGAAACTCACACTGGCTACATTACAAGGAAATTCTTTAAATAAAAACAAACACTTTTTTCTGCAGGTGGTACATTACATTACCCTTTTACATACAAGTTGTTCGCATCTATGTGGTTTTACTTTCACTCACTTTTAGCTTGTGAAAAATGGATGCACAGTTTTGCAAAGTGCATTACCTTTAGCCCAACAATGCAGGACTTGACAAAAGTGTGTTTACCAGCCAACACTATCAGTACACAATACTAAGCAACTAGTATGTAGCCTTCCTGCAGTAGTGCTGCAAAGGTCAGCAATTAATCCCTCTTTCTTCACAGATCAGCCCGTGACTGACCTCTTCCTTCGTGAAGTTGGTCAACAGGTTGCAAAACAGACAGTTAACTGGAGCCGACTAGCTCTGTTCCTTGGTCTGAGCACTAATGATGTGGTACAGTGCCGCATGCATTTTCACCACCCAGATGAACAAGCTTTCCAGCTGCTTAGAATGTGGAGAGAGCACAAGAAAGGTGGAGACAAAAGTACCCTTCAGACCATTCTTACCCAGGCAGGAATCAATCTACCCCACGTTTCGGCTGTAGAACGTGAGTATTCACAAACCTATAGTAGACAAGCATGGTCATTCACAATTGACATCTGGATGGCGACATTTGGGTATATGTTTTGTGGTTGTTTTATAGTAAAATTGATTGGGCAAACCTGATCCAACAATACTTGGGATGGTGTTCAGGATATTTCGATTTCTTTCTATACAGGTCAAGTCATCAAGCCAAGCATATTCCTTCATCCCCAAAGCACAAAGGTTGTATATGGCCAACCAGCACGTCTTTTTGTGCAGGTGGATAATGCAAGCCTCTGCACCACATACCAATGGTATAGAAACAACAACATTCTGGGTGGTAAGGTTAGTCCAGAGCTGATCATTTCCTCATGTGTGGACAGTGACAAAGGCGACTACTTTTGCACAATTACTAATCAGGCTGGCTCCACTACTTCGAAAGTTGCAAGGATTGATGTTATTGACATTAATCCACTGTCAGCACACTATCAACCCAGGCAACATTACCATTATGACCCCACATATTTGGGTTACCGAAGTCGAGATGCTACTACTACAGAAAAAGAGTTGGAAACCGAAGACCAGCACAGTCTGTGCACTGGTGCCACACGAGAGACTACACATCATGATGATGACATTGGCAGTAAGTGCTTATTCCAATGTACTTTCTAATGTACAGCACATAAATATATGTTCTCCCTTAGCTATCCTGTTGCTATGGCGCTTTAGAATTTGCTTACACGTTTTATGTACATACAAAAAACTTCAGGTGTCATTACTGTGCAGTACAAATTACATGGTTGTTTTCTCATCCTGTCTGTGGCTTCAAAAGCATGAGGGCGGCTCATTTTCATTTCTACATTAACCCTTTACCTGCATTTGTCGCATATATGCAACACGCACCACATGGTTGTGCACGCACAATTGCGCACGCCCACCCATTACAATCGGCTGCTAATTGTTATTGTAAGGTCCGTAGGTGCTTGAGAGCTGTATTGTTATTTCAAGAGTTGCAATTCAGCTACACCAATAGCTATAGTTCAGTCCAAGTCACTTTCATCAGACCCAGAAGAATTGCTTCAATTTATGGACAACTTAGACTGTGACTTCAGTGATGATGACTTTGAGGGGGTATATTGATGAAGATGTGTGGCTTGAGGAAACAATGAGTAGGTGGATTAGTGTGCAGCAGAAAGATGGAAGCAGAGACAATGTTGTGAGTGTGGATGGCAGCAGAGAGAGAATGTGGAACAGCAATGGAATGGATGGGGGTGTGAAGATGAAATGGTGATGGGACGGAGGGGGGTGAGAATGGTGATGGAATAGAGGGGAGTGAGAATGGTGATGGGACGGAGGGGAGTGGGAATGGTGATGGGATGGAGGAGAGTGAGAATGGTGATGGGCCAGAGGGGAGTGAGAATGACAGGATGGATAGTGATGGAGAGAATAGCTACAGTGATGATCATGTGAACACAAATAGAAATGGACTTCCTGTGTTCACAGAAAATGTTGGAGTCATTCCAGACATGATGGGAAAAATTATCGGCTCTTTATCACTGACAGTCTTCTCCAGAATGTCTTGGACGAGACAAACCATTATGGTGAACAGTCACACCAAGACTATCTCACCCTGCATCCCAGAGCCAGGCCACATGACTGCTCAGAAAGCTTGCCGTACTGACCATCAATATACCACAGTACACCTGTAAGCATTTTCATGGCATTGTTGGCAACTCTATGCATGGGCTACTTCAAATGGTGTCCATGAAAGACTTGCCATGCACGAGAAACAGATGATGGGATTATGCAGCTCCCCTTTTTTGTTGCGTGGCTGAACAAAACTGGACAGGAGAGTGTGTGTTCTTTGGCGAGCTTGAGATGCCATGAAATGCATTGGGTCTGCCTGGAGAAGCTGGTTGTTGAGTGGAATCTTTCTTCGCGTAGAATTTTAAGCACTTACCAAAGGATGCAACTAGAATCTTCAAGTTTATAACCTGAAATTAGTAGAGAAGTAGCCTATGATCACACTTGTGCCTACTCCAGCATTCATGCATCTATTCATGGCACTCTCTTGGTTTTCATACATATCCCAGATGGTACATGCTCCTGTTCTCATCCTACTACACACAGCACCCACTCAGCCCTTTTTAACATTTCATACTCCCCTTCACCTCATACATGCACTCGCTGTTCATCATACGCAGAGAGACCACTCCCTACATACCCACGTGGCATACCTGTGTCACTTGCAATGTCCAGAGCGTCCTTCGTCATCCCTACACGCGCTTCTTCCAGCCTATGATCACTGAGGTGTTCTTTGATTTCTTTGTTGCTTCTAGCCACCACCATCTCAAAACAGTCATTCAATGCGAGTCGTTCATCTTGCAGGCAGTGCACTGTCCATGGAAGTAGCGTCTTTGAGCAGGTTGTGTCGAAAATAGGTATGTTAATGAGGACAGCCATTCAAACAGAAGAATAATAGATAGGGATTCAGGGCGACTTTGAGCACTACACACAAAACAAGCTAGAGTTCACCTTAGACACAAAAGGAGCCAACCGGCAGCGTGGTACTGAATCACACTACACATGCGCATTAGTTATGATGTAAAAGTAATTATTTGGTGTATTAGAATAATGGAGTAAAATTTTTATGCGGGCAGTGGACGGGAAACAACATTGCAATTTACAGTGGTCTAAAGACTTATTATGGAGTATATTAGTACTCAATATGTAGGAATGGCCCAGAAATAAAATGGCCACCACTTTAGTCGAAAGGTCTGCTATAGATTACTCCAAGGTGTATTTGAGCTTTATCAGACATCGAGTGTTTTCATGAGCAACAGGACCATTAAAGTTACAGGTACATGTGCATGAATAAAGTTAGTATGTCACAAACTTGCCTGTATAACATTTCCTACCAAAAAGTTACTGGATTTTTACAACAACCAGTTGCTACAGGGGGCATTCAGCTATAGTTTGCATGACACTAACTTAGCCTCATTCCCAGGCTCCTGTTTTTCCAGCCTTTTTTAAATACCATATAACGGGAAGTTTTCGCTGGTGCAAATTTCGCAGAAATGCATCCGGACATTTCAGAAGAAATATTTGCTGTTTTTATTTTCGCGGAACGGATGCGTGACACTCTGTCCACACCCCTACCAGTTGATGGCCACACCCCACATGTGAACCGAAGAAACAACACTGAACGACGAAGTGAAGAAGCAAGCTTGTGTAACAACGGCCTAGTCTTTTGTGTAGAGGCATTCACAATTACGAAAGTATCATGGGTGCCGCTGTGGGTGAGAATCTGGCTTGTTGAACAGAATGATTCAGCACTGCTAATCTCGACTTCGACAACTTCGGAGCATCTCTTATGGTTTGTTGGCATTTTGTATGGTAACATGCTGATTATTCTCTACAGTGACTACTTAGAGGGCAGACAGACTGTAGAGAACCTTCTCGTTCACACGGATACTAGTTCGTATCGATGTACGCACATAATGACATCATCAATCTCCATCTTAGTTCATTTTTTCATGGTTTTTATTTTCACAGAAGCAGGTCTGTCCACGAAAATTGTTGCACCCAGTGAAAATTTATTGCAATACGGTATCTCTCACTTTGCATTCAGATTTGCTGCGTAATGTTTCACAGTGTCATGTTTGTTTGATGTAAGTTACTGTATATGTTACAGCCGGATTACAAACCTTTGACCGGTTTTTAAACCGTTCAACCAGATTATAAGCTGGTCGGCCGGATTTAAAACCGGTCGGGTTTACAAGAAGTCATAAAGCGGGTCAATAAGCCGGCGTGCACGGTCAAAAAGTGGGCCCGCGCATGCGCTGGACGGCTTACCACCTCGTGCGCGTGGTCAACGGTCTTCACGATAAAAGCTACTGGAAAGAAGCTGCGAAACACAATCTGGGAATGAGGCTAGTCAGTTGTTAGTCTTAGCTTTAGTTTTTAGTCTCGCAAGCAAGACTCAACCAACGCCAGCGCGGATCGGATACCGAAAGCGATCCGCGCTGGCGTTGGTTGGGTCTCCGGCTTGGAAGATTACCTTGCTTGTATGCTTCTGTACATCGTTGGCCAGCTTTCATGCTGTTCAGGTCACGGGCTGTTTGTTCGGCAAGTTTGTACAGCTTTCATGCCGTTCGGGCTGCTCGTAAACCTTTCAACGCGCTTCCAAGCCGTTCGGCCAGCTTTCAAACCGTTCGGCCTGGTTTCTAAACGGGACCACTTCGCTTTGTGTATTGAAAGCGGGCCAACCAGTTTAAAAACGGGGTGACCGGTTTATAAACCGGTGGCCCGTTTACAAACTGGTCAGGTTTGCAATCGGTTCGCAACATATATATTACTGCAAAAATTAAGAGAATTCTGGTACCGTAACGCAACATTTTTTTATAAGGATAAATTTGTGTAGTTTCCATAACTTTGTTCTAGACCATACAAGTAGTTCTCTCGAAATTTTGTAAACCATGTGTAAAGGCTGCTGATTGAAATGCTTCTTGCACCATGTACATGATGGCACTACCCTTTTCCATAGTTAAGTGTAACACCCAAGTGAGAAGTCTGCAGGCTGCTTTCAGTCACAGCTATTAATCAAGCTGTAGCCAGCTGTCTAGGTCTTTTCGAGCTCCCTATTGCTCATTATCAACGGTAGCATTTGAACACCTTGAGCCCTGAACTTCTCACCAGTGCTTCAGTGTGTGATGAGGGGTATGTAGCTTTTCTGTTATCAAACCTTTAATTTTTTTGCGAAAAATGTTTGGCAATGTACATGGCTTATTGTATTTGGAAGTCATTATGAGTTGAGTCCAGAGGATCTCTTGAGAGACATTCCTTGACAGCTTTGCAATAGTCTTCTCAAATGTCTGGAAGATCCCGTTAGGGATGGCAATACACATGACTGGTCAGTTGTGAATTACTAATGTGTAGAGTGTGTAGGTAAGTAGTGGAATATAATATCCAGGTGCTATGTAAGCTTTTACAGATATATCTATTTTTCCCCAGAAATTCCAAGGATCATCAAACATCCAGAATCACAGATGGTTCATCCAGGATCTGCACTGACTCTTACATGTGCAGCTGAAGGTGCTGGTCAACTAGACTATCTTTGGTACTTCAATGGCCTGTCACTCAAAGATGAAACTAGACCACAGTATTCCATAAACTGTTTCACAGACGAAGACGAAGGGATGTATGCATGCCAAGTAATGAATGCGTATGGAAAAGTGGTGTCTAAAATGGCACACATTGTAATGAAACTAAACTGATTTTGTGTTTGCAGTCTGGACACTAATCTGAATTTTGTCGTTTTTTTTTTTTTTCTTGTGTGTTTTTGGGGTTCTATTACAATAACTTTTCATAAACTCTGGTGTTTTAGGGTGGATCTATTTATAACAATCAGAAAGCAGTAGGAAGCCTGACTTGATAATTGTGTAGTCACCTAGCGTAGCAAGACAAATGCACAATCGTTTTACTTCTTTCAGTACTTTCAACAACTTGAGTGTAGGTTACTCAGAAGTGATCACCAATATTGTATGCTGTGATCTAGATAGATTATGCTGCTCCACATTGCTCGCTTGGACTCATCCCTACAATGTACTGCCTTTACAGGAATAAGTACTTTCAGACCAGAAGCTGCCTGCTGTTGTCTGGAGAAGGGCGTACAGCCAGGAAAAGGTTGTTGACATGTTAGGCAAACACTTGCTATAGCTGTTCAGTCATGTTCCATGGCTGTGGGGCTTCCTAAATGGCTTTGATCTTCGGTGCTGTTGATGGATTCCCACTTCATTGAACTTGTGGCCAAGATACTCCACCTCTTTGGCCATGAACAGTTAGGCTTCTTCAACCTGACACCAGGATGTCTTCAACGTCTCTAGGGTTGTGCAGCAATGGACTTAAATGGTAAAAAAATCCCATGGGTTACTGCTTTAAGGTGGCACGGTACCCTGTATTTTCAAGGTCAACAAACCTGGAATCCAAGTTGATAGTCTTCTTTGTCTTGTTAAAATTTTAGCGCACAGTCCGTTTTGGGAGTCTCAAACCGTTCACGGTCCGTAAAATTGGGGATTTTCCCCATTTCCTGTCGGCATTGCCATCCAATAATCAGTTTATAATTAAGTTAGTTAAGATGTGGCCTGGTGGCACCCTTCATGTGGTGCTCGGAACTTTGAAGATAAGCTTAGATCGACTTAAAAAAAAAAAAAAAAAAAAAAAAAAAAAAAAAAGAGAAGGAGTTTAGTAGAGTGCTGTAGTGTCAGTAGCTGTGAGTAGTGCGTGATGCCTGCTTGTGAAAGCAAGCTTGTGTCTAGAAGCAGCAGAAAGGCCACAGTGGCCAAGACTGTATTTGTTGAGTAGGCCCAGGTCTCGCGGCCGTATGCCTAGTCTAGTTGGTGACCGTGGCCAGGTGCTTCGAGTGCTGGGCTGGGCTTTAACTAGAATACGCAATTTATCGTTTGTGCTACAGTCTGACAGACAAGGGAGCTGAACGGTGGCTGTGTGTGGAACAGAGCCGTGAGTTGTTTAGCGACATAAGGGGGAGAGGTGGGGCTAGTAATGCTTGCTTCCACTCGTGAATGAGCCCCTCCCGTAGACAAGCTGTGAATTTTTCGAAATGTGCATTCATTTTGGTGCAGTCAAAGTTGTCCATTCCAAGAGTAGTGACAAACATGAGTCTAGCCTGACTTTGAGAGTAGCTTTGAACAAAAGCTGGCATAGATTGATTTGAGATACATTGGTGGTTGGGATGCTACCTACAGTGAGCGTGTAGATGCGTCCATCGAGTGGCAATTTTGGGTTCATGAATATATTAATGAGCTACTAAAACCCTTTTTAAAATTAGGCAAAGCAAGATTGCCCTAAACCAAACCCTAACCCTGAAACTAGGAGTAACCCTGGTCCTGACTGTAACCCAAGTTTATGTTTTCGTTAACCTCCGCTGAGGGACGACCGTGCCACCTTAAAGTCACCATTCTCATGGGTGTCTCATGGGACTGATCGCCACCAAAATCCATGGGACACCCATGGGAATGTTTTAAGTCACTACAGATTGCCTTGATATACTATTCCATCCTACCTCTCATGGGACCATTTTAAGTCAAGCATTAAAGAGTATGCCCCTGTCATCTCACATCATCGGAGTAAGTCCCTAATGATTACCAAGTCTCAGGAAGACGATGACTTAAAATGGTCCCATGAGTAATACTCTCCACACTACTTCTGGTGGGACTATTTTAAGTCAAGTCATTAAAGAGTATTCCCCTGTCATCTCACATCATCTGAGTAACTGTCTTCCTGGATTACAAGTCACTGTTGTAAAAACTCAATCATAACATGGTTGTTCTTCCTGACACACTAAATATTGATGTGTGGACTAGACTCTGGTGGAGTGCTAACAAATAGGTTATCAATCATAGGTAGTGTGAACTCAAATGTCTGCATTTGCAATACAGTTAACAAGTACCCTTACGGGCCTGGGAACGAGGCTAAGTTAGCAAGTAAACCTCTAGTGCTTGTCATTGGGATACACATAACTATTTCACTATCACATGGGAAGTAAATTCCGCATTTCCTGGTCAGTCCATCATACACAGTTATCTGACCTTTAAACCACCGTATCTTTCCAGAAACTTTGAATTTCATTTCCACAGACTTTCCAAAAAGTGTTGTGTCTGGAGGTTTGTACACATTTTTATCCCTAAAGTGAAAGTATAGTTAATACATAATAACTACCATGTGCACATACTTTACCTGCTGGCCCAGATAATACTTCAAAGTCACTGTCACTGTCATCATTGGTTAATAGATGTGGTTTTTAGCCTTAGTTTCTTTGCTATGTGATGGCCTATTGAATCAAGAAAAGCAGCATGACTGCTGATTGCATGTTCTTAGTTACAAAAAGTATGCATTACATTTCTCGTGCTGATCAGCCACATTGTTGAAATGGTCACACACTCTTATTATTGTCAAGAAGAAGTTGGAAAGTATATGAGGCAAGGTAAACAAATGCAAATCATACCTCTTACATCCTTGGCCAAAGTGACATGCTCGGTCTGAAGGCCCTTTTTGTGCTTTCAAATCATCAGGATAAACCTTAGCCAGATGTTGCCTTTGCCTCGTTTGAGCCACAGAACGCCTTGCTGTCTCACATCTGTCCCTGTGGGAAATACGTTACATTTACACTACTTTCTGCAGCGATGTGGTTAGCACAAACTGCCTTGTCCAATTTATAAATGTTATGCATTGCCATCTTCAAATGGGGTGGGTTGTTTTTGTTTCACATTCTGCATTTCTATGCTCTACAGCATTTGTGGTTGAAGGGCATTTCTCCCACACTTCATTGTCCATGGTGGAATAATCCTTGTGAAGCATAGCAAGGTGATTGGACCTCATCCACTACTGAGCCCAGTTTTTTTTTGCATGTGACCAGTCACACTCATTGTCAACAAACTGTGCTTCATTCGGTCGATAATCCAAGCAAAAAATAATTTTCTCAAATGCTTTTTCTTCGGTTGACACAATGCAATCTCTGCCCTTGGGTTTTGAAAAACATTTGAAAAATGTTAAGCGTGACCACCAAGAATTTGAACTTGGAAAATCTTTGCTTGGTATTGTGATAGATTGGAGTGATGCTGAAATTCGAGGGTTATGAGAGGCTGTTGGCACAGAAATCGCTAAAGGTCTTCTGAAGGGATGTCAAGTGCACTGGAACCATTCTTGGCAGCGGGTCATAGGCATTGTGATCTTCCCTAGTCATTCGAACACGGCTAACAACCATCCACTACATACTTTACCTTGAGGAATTTCAGTGGGTTTCAAAGCACTGTTTCTGACTGCAGCATTAGTGATATCTTCAAGTGTTTTCTTGAGAAGATGTGAGTCTGAATACACAGGGTGATCATGTAGATTGTCACTGTCACCTCTGTAGTGGTGCACAAATCCAAACAACCACCTTTGTCTGTCATTACGGAAGTCAACTGGATAGACATATCCATACTGCACCGGACGCTTCAAATCTTCTGTGTTCTTTGCAAAGATACATTAGGATGGTCTCTGCACGATTGATGGTTTTTCAAAGTCCTTGCTGTCACCTGATTCAACTTCTTTACATTGAAAGTAGATATTATGGGGTGCCGTCTGTAACTAAATTGTGTTTTCAAGGCTACTTTATAAACTACGATGTTACTTTATAAACTACGATGCTACTTCATATAAAGTATGCTCACACTTTATAAAGTAGCATCGTAGTTTATAAAGTGACATCATAGTTTATAAAGTAGCCTTAAAAACACAATTTAGTTACAGACGGCGCCCCATAAGATATTTTGCCTGTCAATGTTTCCTTTACTAATATATGGGTTCCGAACAATGGATTGTAGCTGAGACTGAACCTCAGGTGGAGCAGTTCCTGTTAGGAACACAATAGGTATTTGGAGAAACTCATCTTTCAGTGTTTTTTGAGTTTGTTGTATGCAGGCCTAAATTTCTGCCACTGTTTTTGCTTGCTAGATCTTGCAGTTTGGATTTATGTGGTTTGGAAATCCATTCAAGTGTAACAAAAATGATTCTTCCCTCCCCGCTTCCTTGTAAAGCACATGATTCTTCCTGGATTGTCTGTTTTGTACAGAGTGTCTAGCATTGTATGCCTGAAGAAGGTCCTACGGGACCGAAATGTTGCATAAAATTATGAAGCTGTGTGCACTCAAAGATTGATTTGACTATTCGTTTGCAAATACTCTCGTATAACGTAACCGCACAATCTTTTGCTGAGAGATTGGTTGTTCGAGATTCAGACTACCATAAACTGTTTATCTAACTGGGCAGAACTGAGAAATATCCCTTTCTCTCTCAAGTTAGTCACCTGATCTTGCTTATTGTTGGGCTGATGACAATTGCTTTCTTGTTTTCATAGATGGGAGCTCTAGGGAATTGGAAGCAAAGGGATTTACCACTTCCAGTAGGTTGAAGCACAATTGAGTCACGTCCCTCTAGTGTTGCTGTGATCACATCTTTTTGAAATCCTTTGAAATGTGTTAATGAGAAACTTTCTGCTAAAGTAGCAACCAAGGTAGTCTCTTGAAATGTATCATCTACACTCTGTGAGGTTGGGAATGGGAACTCGTCTGTCTCCATTGAAAGTTCACCTTCATCGTGTTGATTTCGCTTGTTTGTGGTATGGTTAGGATCCACATCCATTGATACAGCCACTTTCTAAACAACATACATTTGCAAGAGTACAATATAGATACTGTTGCTACTACCATTAAGTTGCCATACAATGCAGTGCTCCTAGAATAGAATGAAAGTATATTGTTTCCTCAGTGTCTTCCACAATGAATATGTAACATATGGTGTACCTATACATATATAGCATATATTACATGGTTCTCATGTTAAAATACGTATTGCAGGCTTTGGAAATAACTATAATTATGAGCAGGAATAATGAACATGAAACAATATGCTTCTTAATATCCTGATTTTACAGTAGTATCAGATTACATTGATAACTGACATTCTAAGCTTACAGAGAGGACATGATGCCTTCTCACTCTATGTGAATGTAACAAGTTGGTCACATTTCTGACAATGTGAAGAATCACTTGGCACAGTACAGATCTGCAGGTTCTCCACATGATATACATTCATCTCCATGTGCAATGAAATCTGCAAACACATACTGATCACAAAATCCATGCAAGTAAATGTAGTTAGCTACAGTGTACAGATCCGATAGATTAAGGGTTCAAATTACTGGACTGTTTCTATGGCACATTGCTATGGGGAATGCTCCTAACAGATGGCAACGCATGACCTAAATGCTTTCCCAGAACCCTTAAAAGC
The DNA here is from genome assembly GCA_949130485.1 of Agelas oroides. Classification (NCBI taxonomy): domain Eukaryota; kingdom Metazoa; phylum Porifera; class Demospongiae; order Agelasida; family Agelasidae; genus Agelas; species Agelas oroides. Next base: position 4,513,048 of record OX422199.1, read on the forward strand.
TGTATGGAGTGTGCTCCTAGAGTCATCTACATGCTCTTTGTGCTCCCCCTTGAAAGCCAGTTGAAAGTCTCTCCTATTGATATAATCTGCTTATACAACAACGTTCTCAATAAAACCCTCTCCATCAAGAAATGAATCGGGGCAACAGCAGTGCGCACATCTTGTAAATCTGAAGTATTTCCACCACCGCCACCCTTTCCAAGAATGTGCAGCACTATGGAACATGCATGATTCAGCTGTTTTCTAATAGGGAGTTCAAATCTAGCAGTTGATTCTTGTAGAAAAGTTTGTACAGGTGTGTTAGGATCCCAGTGGTATTTGAGACCATCTTGTTGAACTCACTCCCTACATGGTGTTACAAGACTTTACTCTAACTTTGAGTACACCAGAACAAATACATCACTGTGATCAGAATGATTGAGAAGTGTTAAAACACAAGGTAATGAGATATTGGCAGTGTATTCCCCATCACCATAGGGCAATATATTGACACCCAGTGCTATGGTTAGTCTTGTTCCCTGGATACGGTACACTCACACGTTCATGTACTGTTCTGAGGGTCTGGGAACAAGACTACTGTTGATTTTGCCTTGCTTCTCATAGCATGGTGTGGGTGCATCAGCATGCATGTGTATGCTTTTACAGGTACAAGCATGTACACCATCACAATCCCAGGAATTGATCACTATGTGCTTTACTCTTCATACACACCATTTTTAGCCCTGGTGTGTACCATCTTCCTTCTCTACATCTACCCAATTGAACCTGACAAGTATGTGTATTTGTATATTAACTGTTTTGCTTACATTCGGGATGATGTTGATATGGAAGACTCTGTTTGCCATAGTTTGATAGTAAACTTCTTCTCAGCCTAAGTACATGGTCTGCTGTTAGGATTTAGAGGCTGTAGCTAGTAAAACACTATTCGGGAACTCAGTCTACACTAGTCTCACAATCCCCAACCCTTTGCAGAGCTGAGGAAGAGTCTGGTCATGCTGCGACCATCGAGTTGTCGCCACAGTAGAAACTTGTCGTGACCAATCAGATCCACGCTCTTCATAGATCGCATCCGTTGTCATGGAGTAACGATTATGTCCCAACATGTTTAGCAGATCTCAGCATAACCGCGCTGTTTGAGAATTGCATTCCTCGATGACAAGTCGATGGTTGCAGCGTGACCAGAGACCCTTCCTCTCTCTGCAAAGGATGTGGCTTGTGAGACTAAGTCTAAAACATGTTTTTTCAATGTGATTTGGGTGAGCTGTGAAGATTGCACCTAGTTTACAAGGGTGTAGACAAGGGGGGGCTTTGGGGGCTTCACCCCCTCCCCCAGATTTTGGAACTTGGATATATGCATTTACAAATGTATGTATTTATACATTGATGCACTTCATTGACAAATACATTACTTAGCTCTACTATTTAAAATTGTCCAGCCACGGGTTGGTTTGCATCAGTGACATGCTGAGATCACTATAATTTGAGCTACGAGTGTAATGGATATCTCAGCATGCTTTGCACGCAAGATACCCTCTCAAATTAAGCCCTCCTAGCCTGCTTTTCAACTCGTGTCTACGCCCCTTGTTTATCCAACTTTATAAAGCCCATTTCAGATGTCTTGTCAGTAAACTGGTAGTAGGTGCAATTGCCACTGAGAGGGTGTCTCTATTCACTGGACTAGATTACTGGACTGACCTTTTTACCAGTGTAAGCTACATTACACTAGCCTGTAAAAACACGGCCTCATGCTGCCCAATGCCTTTTGACTACAGATAGTTTCCAAATGGGTGAGGCTAATAACTTCCGGAGAGCAACCGTGTAATCGAGAGGTGGCAGTACAGTTGACTATTTGCCTTGATGGAAGCTTCTACTTGTATATCTTACTTGTCACTAATTTTAGGGATTGATAGAATGCTTCTTTGCCTGCATTTGCTCGTAGCTGCACTGCACGCAACCCCTGCCTGTTGCCATCCAAATTGAGTGTACTGAGCCACACACCATATGCCATGAACTAGTCACTTCATCATGCTCAATTGAGGCAAGTTTGTTTCACAACAGTGATCACGTTGGATTGACAACTGTGGTATGAATGCAAGTTGGCAGCTTACCAGGCTACAATTCCTATGGTAATTATAAAACCTTTACTAGACTTTTACCTGCCAGGAAACCTACATTTGCATAGTGTAAGCTGTATTTCTAGGCAGTATGCAACACTACAGGCAAGTGAGGGTAATTACAGGGTATAAAAATGATTTTTAGTGGCAAAAGGTCAGTCCAGTAGTCCAGTCCAGCGAATAGAGGCACCCCGCTGTGAGATGGTACTCCAATGTCTCACAGAGAATATATACTGTAGGTTGAACTGAGTGACGTGAGTGAGTGTATAGTATGTTGTGAAGATAAAGGTATAAAAACATTCACTGTCCAGAGTGCTTTACACATGACCTTTCATACGAGCAGGTGATAATGCATTAGCAAATCATGGTAGCTTCTGGATGTCCACAGCTACTTGTACACATAGAGTATACTACTGCTCAAAACTTTAAAACATGCCTCTCTCTCGCTGGAGGCTTTGACGTAGAAGTAGACTTCACAACTACAGGAGATTTGCGGCTTAAAATTCACATTATAGGCTCTATTCCCAGAGGCAGTGTGACTTGAGATCAAATGTACAACACACACACAAAAGCCCCCCAAAAATTACACCCCAAGATACGAAATACGAGGAAAGGATCCATGTGAACTAGGTAACTAACTAGCCAAAACAAATAACATAATGTAGTACACAGGCCACAGGAAGCGTTAGACATTTTGGATATTCGTTAATTGCATGGTGCACTTATCCCAGGAATGCACCAACAAGGTCCAATGCAGCAAAGCCATGAATCTTATGAGGTTATTAGAGTTTCAGGTGTACCAAATGCATAGTGTGAGCCAAAATTTCTATTTTAGTGAGCTACTAAGAATTGGCCTGCATGCTTGCAAGAAGACTACCTAGCTTGATCAAGACCTTGCATGATAAAAACATGTTCTTTTACTACCATTCCATATTATGTGTAATAATGGATTTCTGTACAAGGGAGTTATGTAATTTGTGGCCGAGTTTTATAAACATAACAAGACATAGTTGTTCAAAGTAATCCATGATATAACAGCAATTATAGTGGTGGTGAAGAACAGGTAATTAACTAAATATCATTATTGTCTCTTATCGAGCAGCTTTCCTTTACAGGTTCTTTTCACTCTGAAATTAGTTGTTGGGTCTTCATACAGATGAAACGTCAGCTCTCTCTTCCTTTTGGTATAAGTTCTTTTGCCACATGCTTTAGCACCCCTCCTGTATGTTGTTGCAGGGTGGGAGACAGACTGTTTAACAACCTGCAAGTGAAATCCTGAGTCTTTTAGCACTGCAGTTTGTGACTGTACTGTAGGTTGTTCTGGTGGGTCAGGTGATATAGTTCCATCATTGTTTAAAGATTGATTGTTAGCAGAGTTGGAATCATCTGGGCTTACAATGATGTCGGACTGATTGCTGTCTGTTGCTTCCAAGTTTTGAGGTGATCTTATTTTTGACTCCATACCTGCTCCTCTGCCATCATTTGTCTTTTCATGTGAACCTTGGCTACTGTGATGGGTTTGTAAAGGTGGAGGTGGGACAGTCATGCTAGCAAGACTCGCTGATGCTCTTCTTTTCGCCCTTTTTACGACAGTAGTCATATGAAATCGAAGTTTTCGGGGTTTAGGCAGCTTTTGTGGTTTCGGTGCTTTTGGTTTAATAATTGTTCTTTTGTGGAACAGTTTCATGTTTTCAGAGTCTCGTAATGCCATGCGGTGTCGTATCTCCTCAGTCTTTGGAGCAATTGGTATGAAGGAGGCTTCCGAGCATGTAGATGTACCAGCAGTAGTGGTAGTGTTGATGTGTGGCATTGTACCTACTGTACTACTAGGAGGAGAAGAAGGCGATACTATGGCAGTAGGTGGCTGTACTGGGCTGTGGACATCAGGCATGATGGAAGTTGTAATGGACGGGGAGAGTGGCTGATTTACTGCACATGGGACTGCCTGTGGGTTAGCATACACCACAGTTTGCAGACCTTTTGTCAGTGAGGTGGAGTTTGTAGGGAAGAACACCACAAACTGCTGTGGTAATGGCGACTGATGTAGTGAGACTGTCCTTGATGCGTGCTCTGGTACAGGACACAGCTTCGGATGATCTGAAGGCCCTGTACTCTGAATAACAGAAGTTACCAAGTTAATCCCTGAGGTGGAAGTGGGAGAGCCTGTGCGAGACCTGTCACCGTTTCTTCTATCCACTATATGCAAGCAGCAATTAGCATGTTCATCAATCTTAGTAGTTGGACTCTTATCTGAGCTACTTCCTTTGAATGGCTTGTCCTTTACACCTGATGGTATGCTGTTTGATTTGTTAGAACTATCTCTCTCACCCAGTCTACTTTCTGTAGAATCCACGGGCCTCTTCCTCTTCTCAGCTGCCATTGATGAAGGAGTAACCATGGTAAACTTGGTATATCGAACAGGGGGTTGGGTGGCCAGGTTGCCAGAGCTGCTTGCTTCAGCACTAGCAGACAATGGTGATGCTGAACTTATGCTGGATGGGGAACTAGAGGAGCTCTGTGTACCCATGAGAATGTTTTCAACTGTGAAACTGGAGACCAGCTTGGGAGGTTGCTGCTTTCTGTGTATCTCTGAGGAGCAAACTGGACTTTGTTGCTCTTTCAGTCCACCACCATCTTCGCTTTCACCACGACAAGCATATTTATGTATTTCAGTAAGGTGTGCTTCACTCGAGGATCTTGACTGTTCCTCTACAGACGCAGAACTACTTCCCTCTCTCTCTAGACAGTCCAACCTACTTGCAATGTAGGTATTCACATCGTAGCTGAAGTAGGTGTACACTGATTTGATCACTTTCTTCAATGCCTGTGTCCAGTTACCTGATATAGAAATGCAATACATAATACTGTGTAAGTGCGACTTTGAAATTCAAAGGTATGGTAATAGCATCATGTCAGTTGTTCCCAGGTCTCCAGTTATTGTTTCTAGCATAGCAAAAACAGAAGGTGAAGGCATGGGAGATTCTATCATGTGTGTGATGCCAATGCCTACCAAGTTAGAGAAAAGTAGGAATGTGTTATGCTTGCATTTTCTGAACACCATGCAGTACTTTGTCAGCTTTGGAAATGCTCCAGGTTCTAGCCCTTGGATGGACACTACCAGAATAGGCTACATGATCCTTGCCCTTCTTTAAAGACACTGACACCAATCACATGAAAAAATCTCTCAAGTGCCTTTGCATTGGCTCCTGATAAACTCGAACTATACCCTTGGTTCCCATAGTTACAAGCACAACTCACAAGCACTGTAGAATTTCTAATAATTCGTACACCCTATTCATTCGTACACCCTCCTTTTCCGGGAAAAAATGGTAATTTAAGTACTCAAATTTATTCGTACATGTAAAAATGGAATTATTATTCTATTGTTTGTACAGCGGAAGCACGTTTGAGCACAAGCCCTCTGAGTTGATGCAAATACGATGAGAGTGTTTTTAACATCCAGAAGTACATTCTTTTGGCTCTTGGTTCTGATCATACAGGCAGGGACGATGTCGAAAAAAGCCAGGTGGGGGTCAGCCCGCGTGTTCCTGCAAGTTTATTCGTGTGGAGCCTTGTGAGAAAAAAGTTCAGCGAATGCTGTACAGCATGCTGTAAGTTTGTTCTTTGATGCTGGCTAAGAGGTCTTCGTGTGACTGACATCTTAATGTAAAGTGTAAGCTGTGGAGCCTCGTAAACTTACTCGCCCAGCATAGGCAGATATATATGTATGCACATAGACTTAAGGTGGTACCAGAACTACGACTGTCGTAGATCGAAGCCAAAGTTACTTGTTACTAGTTGTTATACATGATGGCAGCTGCTGAAACGTGCTTCCGCTGTACGAACAATAGAATAATAATTCCATTTTTACCAAAGTTAGAAAAGTACCTGGTGATAGGCTTCCTTAGTGTCAAAAACTTGCATGCATTTTTCTTCTATTCACTTCGTACAAATGCTCTATTTATTCGTACACCTCCCGTTTCTCGGAATATTCGGTAATTTTTGTACTCTAATCAAATCATACAGCTAAAAGTGAAATTATATGAAATTATACGGTATGTAATTAACATTATCAAAGTTGTATTACAACATGCATACGTTTCCTTTGTTATCCTGGAATTTGTGACATCTTAAGTAATGCAAAGTACATTCCAATAATCATGCACACAATCTAGAGATTGTGCAGTTGATACTGGGATTCAGGACTGTTAATGTACCGTATAGCAGGAAAATCTGATGGGGAATTAAATTTAATGGTTTGGTGGTTGGGGTTGAAACCACCATATTAAAATCCCCCAATATTACTTCGTACGCAACTCATAATGACGTAATGCATGCAGTAAGTGCTCTTGGCCCTGTCCCGCACCCCTCTATGTGGCTGTACATGTAGCTAGCTTGGCGCTAGCACGCTGTCAGTTTTATTTCTTGTAAATTTGTGAACTCACGGCTTTGTTCAAGTACCTCAAGCGAGAGACGACAACGCTCCTTGATAAATGGACCTGAGACGCCACTGCCAAATTTAAATTCCAACAATATTTTTTTACGGTCGGATTGGGGCCAAATCGCCAAATTTAAAGACTGCCAATATTTCTGGCTATATGGTATCTATAGATGATTATCCAACAGCCTTCCGTTTTAAAAACAACTTCAGGAATATGTCTATGAAACTGGCCACTGAAGCACTGAGCCATCTCCTGCTGATCTTTTTGGGTTTTGCAAATGCAGTGGATACGAATAGTCTGCTGGTGAAGCAACTCCCAGCCCATTGTTTTTTGTTCTTTGTTTCTATCTCCCACTCAGGAAGAGAGTATTTCACCTTTCAGAAATGACTAAAGATGCCAGGCCATAACACATAAATAAAGCCGTGGCCATTGCAAAAAGCCCCTCCCGTCTAATTGACCCTTGCCTTTATTGTAAAGGAACAGGAATGGCAATGCAGAACAGAGGCTACAAGCTTAATATCAAGGCTAACTTTCCAGTGCATTCAGGCTGCTATAAAGATCAACTGTGTGCAGAAGAAGTAGAACATGGTTCAGACTAGCAATGAATGGATAGCACCACATCTTGTCCCACATGCTCATATGCAAGTTGGGTTAAGCAATTGGTTGTATCACTTGCAATTATTTTGATAATCATATACTTATTTAGTGTCAATACATTTACTCCCATAGAAAGGTGTGCAATTATTTTTGTAATTGCACAGGTAGGAAAGATTCTGATTGGACAAAAAATACAAAAACTACAAAACCGTGCAAGGTGTAATCGCTCACTGATTGGTCAGTAGCAATTTGCTGTAAACTATATTAACATAATGTAAACTTGTAACTTGTAAGCAACAACAATTTGGTGTAAACTATATTAACATAATGTAAACTTGTAACTTGTAAGTGACAACAATTTGGTGTAAACTATACAGTTTACTGTAAATTTGTATACTATAAACCACCACATCACATACATACTCATACTTATTATAGCATACTGTAAACTAGGCAGAGTATATGATTAACAAGTAACAGCATGTTTTCTCATGCAATTTGGGATTAATAGCACTCATGAATGGCATAATTGCACTCGGCTTCGCCTCGTGCAATTAACAGCCATTCACTCGTGCTATTAATCCCAAATTGCACTCGAAACCATGCTGTTAATTATACTAATCATATGACTAGTCCATACTTAAGCTCCATTAACAACAGTGCAATAAATTCCAAATAGTGTTTTTCTTGTACATGTAAACAGTGCAAAAGTGTAATAGCTCACTGATTGGCTAAGCAACAGTGCAGAAAGTGTAATAGCTCTCTGATTGGCTGAAGAACAGACTGTCAACAGTGCAAAAGTGTAATAGCTCTCTGATTGGTTGAAAAACAAACTGTCAACAGTGCATGAGTGTAGTAGCTCACTGATTGGTCAGTGACTTGTAAGTAACAACAATTTGCTGTAAACTATCTGATGTACTATAAACTTGTAAACTTGTAAGTATCAACAATTTGCTGTAAACTATACAGTGTACTGTAAACTTGTATACAATAAACTTGGCTATCTCATACATGCTCATACTTATTGTAGTGTACTGTCAACTTGGCAAAGTTTATGATTAGCAATCAATAGCATGCTTTCTCATGCAATTTGGGATTAATAGCACTCGTGATTGGCATAATTGCACTCGGCTTCGCCTCGTGCAATTAATAGCCATTCACTCGTGCTATTAATCCCAAATTGCACTCGAAACCATGCTATTAATTATACCTATAGTTTGATAATGAAAAACAAGTTTTAGGATTTTTCTAGTCAAAATAAATGGTCATCTATAACTATTTTTCAAGTGGGTCAGATTTGGCTACATTTTTGTCAATGTTGTAGCCAGAGATACATGATAGAATAGACAAACCCAATTACACATTCTCACAATGCCGGCCATGAAGGTGAACAAATCCCAAGAAGTAGCAGAGAAAAAGAAAAGCTTTAGCACACACAGGATGTGTAGAGTTTTCAGAACCAAAGTAGGAGAGAAGATAAAGAGAAGCCTTCGTACAGGTAATGAAATACCATGCTGAGTCTTAGAAAAGCAAGTCTTGCCACTTGCTAAATAGCATGATGATTTTGTAAAAGGGAAGCAGAAGAGAAGACACAAATGATGCAGGCAACTAAAACAAAACAAAACAAGACATGTTTGTGGGTGTGATCTGGAATTGGAGAAGGATGTTGGCTCACTGCTCATTGTGTGTCTTGATTTTTAGCCACACCCACTTCAGCTGTGATGGAAGTTGGAAGTACACAACTGGTTTGGAAATTTAGCCACACCTACTTCAGCTGTGATGGAAGTTGGAAGTACACAACTGGTTTGGAAATTTTATCTTACACTTCTTTTATTGATCTGTTTGAACAGAGATACACTATATACATATACCGTAAAATCGGGATAATAAATAAGTACCCCATGAATATAGGCACCCATTTTGATTACAACAACCACATCGCGTTTATAAGCACCCATACAAAAATAGGCACCCCACATTCAAAGACGCCCGTTACTGTGCAAACGGAAGTGAATTTGCTGATTCGGCTTTTTTGAACATAGTGGCTACTTTTCGCCAGTGTCTATCTCCGATTGTAAGCAAGCTATCGACACGGGATAAAAACTGAAATTTAGGCAAGGCTTCTTGGTAAACATATCCAGGAATTAGCAAAAACCTCTCGCAGATTCTTTGGTTCCGAGTGCTTTACGTTGGTGGGCAGAGGTTGGCAACGATCGATCGATTGCTGACTGTATCTCTGGTTGTAGAAAAGCTATAAACATTGGAGAGAAATTCGCAGAAAAGAACCTCTAGGCCTAAGATATACAGAGCTAATACGTTCCCACACAACTGGACCCTACCAGAAAATTACATGCATTTATTAGCACCCCTCGAAAATAAGCACCCTGGTAATTCAACTGACTAGTGTGTTGCAGTGGTAAAACATGGTGAGGAAGACTTCTACTTAGCTACACGTACCTAAGGCATCTTTGTTAGCTCTCTGGACATCCTCTGATAGTGAAGGGCATGTAGCCTCTCTAAACATAGCCATTTGTTGGGCAAGTGTTTGAATATCCACCCACAAAATTAATAAATAATAAATCTGCAAAATCAGCAAATTTAACTCCCTGCCAATATTTCCAAATAGATTTTCTCTTACTTACTGGTAATATAACACAAAGTCAATTATTGCATGGAGGTGCACAAGGTATGTGCTCTACTAAGCACCTCAGAGTGCATAGACAAATTGCATACTTTTGAGATTGCATGAGCACTTTCTGTGATTCAAAGTGATTGCTACACTCCTCTCCCCGCATGCGAACAAAAAATCGAAAGGAAAGGGGAGACTCTGGTAAATTTTATCACGTGAGAAACGTCACAGGTAGAGAGAACTTAATTACATGTGGGCGATTGAATGAACTCGCCCACGCTTTATCGACAGACTATACTCGATTACTCATTTAAGTTGTGACAACATTACGGCCGGCAGAACGGGACCAGACGGCACTACGCTACATTAACGGGCAGTATGGAAAGCTATGGTGAGCGTACACAGACCCGTACATTCGAAAATCATGCTAACTTACTCGCTTACCTGACAAACTGTATACCCCGGACAATGGCTCAAGGCGCTATTAAATGCCAAGGGGGCCCTTTCCTAGGCTTTGCTCAACCCTTCTCTGCGCTTTATTGTTTGAAAAAACTGCCAGAATGGGCTCCTACTAAAACACGGCTACGTCACATCAACGATCCCCCTATGCTCAATTAAGTCCTCTCTACCTTCTCTCTACCCTCTATGTCACTCACGTGATAAATTATTTCAGGCACTCTACCGCTTTTCCATACTGCAAGCGACAGAAAGCTGGGTGGGGCCTGGGAATGAGGCTAGCTCAACTGCTCAACTTGCACAAATTCTAGGATTATGCAGAACACAATTAGTGCCCACATCCTCTGAGCTTCAAATCATAGGTAGCCAAACATCTGCACTATGAAGTCCCTTGATGGAATTCACAATAACTCAAATAGCCATATTTGGTTTGGCCACAAGCCAGGCGTGTTTAGTACACTATATGAACTACTCTTCCATATAAAGAAGACGAAGATCACATTAACTGCCCAACCACTATGTTGGCACACCTGCACTGTAACTTGTGTAATTAAGCATGCAGCTGTGAAGATGTACACAGTCTACACTGCATGAGCCAGAGCTGGTCCATAGGAGAAACCTGTCTAGCTCATTACCAGTGGCATTCATGAAGAGCCAAATCATCAGTGCATGCAGGTCAATGAAGCTTGCCATGTCCCCATAAGGAAGTGTATACAGTAGCACACCTAGGGAACAGGACACACCATGAACAGCATAGCCATGGCTGTACAAGCTCCTTAGCTCAATATCTTTTTAATGTGGATCACAAAACCCTCCAATGGTCAAACTCTTACTCAGGGAAGGACCCCGGAATATGCTGATGGAACTAACACGCAAATCCGTACGAGTTTACGCTGAACTGGCTGAACTAACACTCAAATTGGTACGAGATGGCTTAATTTTGCTGGAAACTAGCAATTGTAAGTGACTAACACTTGTACCTGTACAAGATACGGTGCCCATGCGTGCGGTGCGCTATATAATTGAAATTGAAATTCCAGTACGGTAGTCGGACCACGTGCGTTGCAGTTTGCCGTGCTACACCATGCCAGGGGCTATCTCTAGATGTCTTCTGACCAGGAAAACTATTATGTCTAACGTTGATCAGAAGGCGACTGTGAAGAACACAGGCTCTGGCATGCATGGTCACCAGCATCTATACTACATCTAATGTACTTTGGTATGTTATCTCCTACCAGTAAAATTGTCAGGGACACAGCGCGGGGGTACAAATGGAATTTCGAGTGGCCACCAGCTTGGCCTGGGGTCAGACCACTTCAGACCCAGGTCTTTGAGAATGCCAACAATCAGTGACTGCATTTGGTTTCGACTGAGCTGGTCTAGTGGAGCACAAAGTGGAGGAAGAATGAGGTGGATCTCTTTCGCAGCGGAAGTATCAGACTGCTCGAAGCTTGTATCATTGAGGTTCAACAAGATTTCATTCTTGTGTCTCTCTATGACATCAGTGATCCGAGTATCTCCAAGTGTAAACAAGCTCCCAGTGTTCCTCACAGATGAGTAGCAAAATGCACAGGGGATCCCAAGTTCTTGGAGGTCTGCAAGCTTTTTTTGGATCACATCCACCCGCCGTCGGATATCACGTGCTCGGCTGTCAGGTAAGGTCTTTGATTGTAGCTGTGCCATATATACCTGCAGTAGGGTTGTTAACAGATGTTCACTACAGAAGTAATTACCTGCTTGATTAACCTTGTCTCCTTCCAAGGGGTATTCAACCATACTTAATACTCCAATATGTGACTAACATTAAAGGTTAGTCACATATTGGGCAACCCGCTGGATTGTGGACAGGAGCACATTAAACTAAATAAGAATGCCAGGTAATTACCACACACAAAGCCAGCAGGGTACAACTGGTGAACAATCAAGATTGACAACAGACCGCGCCAGTGCTGATCTCTATCCAACACAGAAAAAAAGCACCATCCAAAACCAATGGAGATGAACATGCACAAAGTGAGAGTAAGCAATCAGCTTTGTCCGTTTGTCTGTCTGTCCAGTGAAAAATGTTGAAATCAGCAAATTTACAGGGTTAAACTGGACAGTAACATTGATCAATGGTTCTATTTTAGACATTTATAGCTCTTCCTGTTAGACAATGGAGTCAACCACCATTATATTATGATATAAGTCAACAACTCAATAATGGTGGACAACTGAAGTCACACTTGGCAAGATATCCTCCTATGGTATCCTCCTAAGGAATAGCAGCGCAACTGAGTGTTGGAAGAGACCAGTGGTCATTGGTAGAGAGCTAACTAGTTACCTTCCACCTCATAGCTAGCTATGGATATTGGAAGTAACAATTTGCTAGTAATGAACAGGCATGTAGTCTCCTCCAAAGTTTGGTTCCTGATGTTGTTATGGTCCATTTAATGCGCACCAGCAAGGTATTTCAGTAATGAATAATAAGACTATAAATACTGAATACTGGCAGCTAGCTATGAGTCTTATATTCCTGTCACAGCAAAAAGCAGTGTGGGATATGTCTTCTCTGGAGGTTTTCAATGTTGAGCTTTTTCTTAATTAGTTCCTGGCTTTCCTGCACTACTTCTTGTGAGATCGTGCTTATCTCCCATGCTGCATGTTATTTTTATTCCCTGTATGGACATAGACATGATTGAAATGTTGCCATTAAGCAATAGCAATCATTACATCAAGCAATGTCTACCATTCATCCACCTTCAGCATATAAGGCAAGTCTATAAGACCATGTTGTCATACAGAAGGGCAAAATTGGATGTTAGTGCCCGTAACATTACATACTTTGTTCAGAAAACAAGTACCATGATTTAGGATGTTTATTTAGTTTAGTAGCTACATTCACAAAGGTATCATTGTAGTGGTTGCATACACACTTTGAGTGTTTCTGAGCATTCTCTTCTTTGAGATGTATTGATCATTTGAAGCAAAAATTACTAGATTTTGTTGCACATATAGTTAACCCTTGTGGGTAAGTGTGGCTATGGATGATGGATGTGGAACACCATTTTAATGTGAAAGAGACGGGTGTGCACAGAGTGCAGTGATATCAAGATGTGTACTATGGTTCGGCTTGTGCATGGCAACAGACATGGGTGGTGTAGCACAATCAGTATACAAACAGCAGACAAGTGCAGGAAGTACAGTCAGGCTTATCATAGGGAATCCACACTATCGACATTGAATGCTAGCTTCTTACAAGAGTTAGTTACATCATGCACTCACTAATTAACTAGGCGAATGTAGAACATTGTGGGGTGAGTGTGAGCAAGCAATAGACTTTTATATAGCTGAGGCTTTATCAGTGAAGTATCAGATCACAGAACACAGGCGTGGCATGTAGCTAAACAAATTTGTCACTCTACTGTCTACAAAAGTGCTTAATAGCTTAGGGAAGATGATTGCAGAGAATAGCTTGTCATAGGGTGGTACCATATAAAGGAACTACTCTGGCTAACTGTAGGCTAAGTCTAAACACAGCCTGGCTTGTCATGCATAGTCCTTATTTGAGGCATCTTCGAGAAATAGCAGATAGGATTCACCATGCATCAGCCATGAATTCAAGCAGAACCTCTACTGCCTTCTGCTTTACACAACTGTTAGCCCTTTTATACATACAGTAGATTGTCTACCAACTGTTAGCCCTTTTATACATACAGTAGATACACACACTCGGGCAAGTGGCTACCCAGGACTTCCCCATTTTTTTTGTTCTTCGGTTTGCGTTCGGTATAACACATGGAAGCGGAAGAGTGGCGAAAAACGGGGAAGGCCTGGGAACACCTATCATGTGAATGACGTCTGGTGGACGTAGGGGGGGAGGGGCCCACGTTCAAATACTAAACTTCATCATCGAGTGCTCCAACGATAGCCAGGACCCCAGACATTCACGAGATCAACAGTACTCAACTCCACTGGTAAGAAACTCGCTCTGTCGATTATTGCACACGATTTTGTAGATGGGCACCGCCCCCCATACGTCCCCCCGCCGTCCACCTTGCGTCCACTTGACATCATTCAAATGATAGGTGTTCCTAAGCCTTCCCCGTTTTTCACCGCTCTTCCGCTTCCGTGTATTATACTGAACGCAAACCAAAGAAAAACCGGGGGAGGCCTGGGAACGAGGCTACCTCTTTATCACTATTGATAAGTAGCTTAGAGGGATGAATCTAGTGAGGTGAGGGCAAGCCATTATCACTGTACCATTATTGAATGCTCAAGAAGAAAAAACAGAAGAGTTCACTGGTCTGCTGTAAGTAGCTTGGGCAACATTCTTGCTAGGATAGGATAGTGTGTGTGGTCAATTAATGTGGACAGGTTCTGCAGCACATGCCAATGTCCTACATGGAACATGATGTACCTCTAATCTCTCTAGTGCAAGTAGTTGCTAATCAAAAATGGCACCAGAGCAGCTCTGTGTCAATGTCGTGTGAACTGGTGGAAACACAACTTGGCACAAGGCTGTTCCACATATCTAAATGCTCAGAGCATCTTGCCTCATGCTGGAAAGAATTAGTGCATAGAGGATTGTGAGGGTTGGTGGTTGTCCGGTTGCCGTAGCTCAGTGGCACAGCACTGGCGGCTCAAGCCAGGTGTCCTGGGTTCGACTCCCGGTGGCTGCCGGCCTTTTCACTTTCCTCTATTTTCGCCTCATAACATCTAAATTCCTTTAGTTCCACATATCTGTGTACACTCAAGCGTTTATCACATACTGCTCATGCACAGCTGCCATGCAAGCATACAATACCTCCTGCTGTGCCACAAGAGGCAGTCTACAGAGGCACGAAGTAGTGTCAACTGACCCTAGACTACAGTAGCCTGAGGTCAGTCAACAACGTTTTAGCGGGACTCGAACGACATTGTATCACCGTTGCTGTAGCAAACTATAAACGGGCTGTGGCTTTAGGTCTCACTCTCATGTATAGCTAGTTGGCTAAGTTGCGAACGTCAGGCTCGGTACTACAGGAACATATAATATTTCTGTTACTGAAGTATAATTAGACAACTAGATGATGTGCTTCTTACCTTTACAGTCAAAACTCACTCTGTGATACAAGTCTATGCCACATAGGAACAATCCGAGAGAGTCGAGTTCTAGCAGCTCTTTCTTGTGACGCGATAACAACTAGTCCATATATGGCGCTTACAAATGAATTCTGGTGGCCAAATATGGTAAAAGGACGCGTAATTGATGAACAAATCAAATTTTGGGCTGACCTCTGACCTGCAGCTGTCCAGCCGTTTCGCCAACCTTCTCTACTATCTATGCGCCAACGTACAACTTCCGCCAATTTTAATTTAGCCACGCCCACTCGTTTTGAGTCACCAAACGAACGCCTGAAATTAGCGAGATTCTTCGTGCGACTGTGATGTACTATATCTCGGTGGTGGCGCCACTTACTGCTGCTTTACACGCAGGGCATATGAAGGCGGCTTTCTACAGTCCAACAAAGCAGGTACAATTTTGCTACCCACCTCATAGTTAATACCACCGCCGATCTCGTACAGCTCCTACGAATCACAGCTAAAAAACATAGTGTAAACTGTCCTCTCCAACAGCGTTTCGCCAGCTGCATTCAAGTCAAAATTTTGCATACTGACAGTAGATTGTTAGCTCAATTCTCATCCTGGAAAACAAGTTGTTCTGGCCATTCTTCGGGTCGTTTCGTCCGCTCAAAGTTGACCCCAAAATTATCACACATCACACATAAATAGCCTTGTTCCCAGCCTCCTCTCCCAGCTTTTCAGTTATTAATGTCACAGGAGCCTGGGAATGAGGCTACCAAATATCAAACAAAAATTAGTGTGCTGTTGTGGGTATCAGAAGTTCAGCAGTAATGCAAACTAGTATACTAGTATACAACAATTCAATGCAAAGCCTGTGGGCACTGGTTATTCATCAAAGACGGAAGCAGTCTCCCTACAGAGAGAAGTAAGTGAACAGAAGCAAGATTAAAACACATCATTATATATTGCAAAGCATCAGTGGCAGTGTTGCCACTCTGGCTGGTCCAATTTTGGCTAGATGACTTTTCCTGCAAAGGTTTATCATCAAAGCCTCGCCACGCTACCAATGGTGGCAAGAGGGCATGCAACTAGTATACAGTGGAAACCCGCTTAACGGACATCCCTCAACAGTGGACACCCACGATATGACAGGCAATTCCGAAAGTCCCGACTGTTCTTCCATTCACTTCAATACTTAAGCAACCCCTGAGTAGTGGACACCCCGCTACTCCGTATAACAGACAGCTTTTGCGCCCCCAATCGTATGCAAACATTACTTAACGACCCAGATTTAGTGGACACTTTTTTTAATTTATTTATTTTATTTTTATGAAACTGACCAATATCATAAAAGGTGCAGTCAGTCCCATAGCCAAAGGCTAATATGAGGGACTTGTCGACCTTTTCAGCAATATTGTCCATCACGCTGCTGGAGCTAACAACTTGACATTAGATTAGCGCTGTTACTCATAGTACTAGCCTCTGCTTAGCCTTCCCCGATAGCATATAGCAAGAGAAAGCTCAGAAAACCCAGCCACATTGTGCTCTATTAGGCATACTACGCCGGAAATATACTGAAAAGCCGCTGAGTTAGGGACACCTCGCTATAAGAGACAAAATGTTGGTTCCAAATGGTGTCCGTTATAGGTTCCACTGTATGTGTATATGAATAATGACAGTGTGATCTTTGTGGTACTGGTGACTGGCACCTGCCTGCTAATTATAGTCTGCAAGAGCACATAAGAACGGGCGGCTAGAGTAAGAGCGTGTAACTCCAATAGAAGCCCACAGTCCGGTCAAAATTATTGAACTGTTACTAAAAATAGAATACCCAGCACATGCTTAGCAACAACAGCTGATGTCTACGCACAGCTGCGCAGTATGTGTTACTATTTTTAGTACGGTTCAATAATTCCGACCGGTTTCAAATTTATGTAGTTACACGCTCTTACTCGAGCCGCCCGTTCTTATGCGCTCTTGATGTCTGCTATAGAGGGGCTCCATATGTGAACAACACATGGCCTGGGAACGAGGCTATATTGTACCCAGCCTTGTTCCCAGCAGGGTTGTAGTAATTGAAAAACCAAATGTAATGATTACGTAATGATTACAGGTTTTCAAACACAGTAATTTGTAATTGTAATTTCACTTCACAACAACTGATGTAATTTGTAATGCTGAACAAAAGGCATGTAATTGTTTGCAGAGGGTAGTAAAATACCAATTACAAGTTCAATTACAATACTTGGGTGCCTCGTTCCCAACTGTTCTGTTGTGTGACTGCCAAAGCTCCATCTCTACATCTTTTTCACACTAGATATCTGGCGTAGCTAACTCGAGTGTAAACATGGCAAACTCAGCACACTCAGCTGACCACATGCTGTTCAAGACGTGGCAAGAGCATGCTTTGTCAGCACATTTACCAATTCATGACTACTTCGACCTGTAATTTAACAATGTAATTTGTAATTCTGTCATTTTTCTGTAATTGTAATCATTACTCGTAAGCAACCTTGGTAATTGTAATGGGTATTAATGGCCGATTTGCACTATAGGGTCACGTGATACAACTGGGGGTCAGGGTCCGCGGAATCGCCATTGAAAACGTATGGTAAGTGCTGACAGCGCGGCATAAAGTCAGCTGCCGTTCGTGATCGAAACGATAGATGGAAAAAATACTTTATGTGGCTGTTCTAGGGTGGATTGCCTTGACTGTGAACATTATGTGAATCAATCTTGGGATGCCAGCCGACTCAGGTGAGCCAAAAGCCGTGAAAGCCTGGCTGTTAGCCTTTCTGTACACGTTATTAATGGGTGGGTGCAGAGAGATGAAGCCAGTTTCAGCTGCTGTACAAACAGCTCTTAAAATCTAGCTAGTTACTGTTGGCATAAGAGTTTCTGTGTGGAGTCATCTGCAAGAAATATGATTCCCCACTGCATGCTACTTTATAGACGTCATTGTGTCTATGTAGGTACACTGATTTCCTGATGAAGCATGCTTATCACCAGAGTGGAGAGTGGGGCAGCTAACCATCCATGAATGGGGTTGACGAAGACCACAGACCTGAGTTACGATTGGACATTCCAGCTTCTGTGGACCACTTGGCGTATTGCTAGCATTAATACTTGTATGTACTGTTTCCAGGCATTTTGATACTTGTTCTAGCCTCTCTTCCTGTGCACAGCCTGACTCTGGTTGTGTATGTGCTTGTAGTTGTGTGGGGATGTGTATTGTAGGTGTGTGAGTTATTAAAATTTGAGGGTGGGACTATGATGGTCATGGTTCCACGACAGTACTTTCAACTTAGTGACTGTGTGGGTCCTGCTGTGCAGTTAAACCCTGGGAACATCAAGTTCGCTAGCTGTCGAAGTACAAGTCATGTAAGTCGGTTTTTATTTGGTCTAGCCGCTGTTTCGCAATCATGGCAGTAGAATTTGCCGTGTTTCTGCCGCGTACGAAGAGCTTTAACGTATTGGCTATATACAGTAGCAGAGCTTATCGTATCTGGAATAGATAATCTCTAAACGATGGCTGGAGGACACGCTGTACACGAGCGGCAAGCTATTTTATAGACCTCGGTAGTCGTTTCCCATACATTTTGTGCGGAAAACGAGAAGGAGCTGACCCCCAGAGGGGCGTGGCAGTAATCACGTGATCCTATAGTGCAAATCGGCCATTGACGATTCAGGCTCAAGTAATTGTAATCAATAAAACCATGCCAGAACTCAATTACTACAACCCTGGTTCCCAGGCACTCAAAAATCGAAGGGAGCACCTGATACACACTGTTCATGCATGTGCAAAGTCTCCTTGGTAATGGTTAGAATAGTTTTTGACTATGCAGGGAGGACCTAGCTGCACACCAACCAAAGGAAAGTTAAGTGTATTGCTACTGCACCCTATTACAGTTTCCATACTCACACATTGTTAAGTGCATACACTTACATCTCCACAGGAAGGAACTGAGTACCTTACAGCGAAGTGTGCCTAACAGCTAGCCTCGTTCCCAGGCTCTCCCCGCTAAGGAGGGGGAAAGCCTGGTACATTTTATCACATGCATGACGTTAAGGGTAGGCATGACTTAATTATGCGGGGGTGGACTAAGCTGGGCACCCACACACATTCAAGCACAAGCATTTTACAGTCTTCTTTTCGGGTAAATATGGCCTTTGTGTGTTACCTTCATCTTTGCAGTCAGCTATATATAGTTGTCCACATAGAACTAGTCGATATCTTGACTCAGTGGTGACAACTCAAACAACAAAGACGCTTACAACACACAACAATCACGAAATTTCTTGCCATTCAGCGTGTCAGGTGCCATGTCTGACACTCTGAGAATCTACTACACCGGTCTACCTTGCAATTTACGGCTACTATAGCCAGTGTTTTTTTGCCATCGTAGCTACACATGTACTTGCCTCGATCACAAGCTCCAAACTATGTGGGCTGGATTCCGTGTATGCCCACGCACAATTAAGTCATGTCTACCTTGTGTCTACCCTTGACGTCACGCATGTGATAAAATGTACCAGGCTTTCCCCCTCCTTAGCGGGGAGAGCCTGGGAACGAGGCTATAGATATGTCACTGTACATAACCAGTTTTACAAGGCCCTCCTGGCATATCAAGTAACAAAAACTGGGGTGAAAGTCTGGACATAAGGCCTACAGAAGGTTTTGAAGCATGCACCATCCATAGTCTAATAAAATAGGGGGGTGCAAGGTGAGTGCTGCACAACCTAGCCAGGTCACACTGCTTAATTATTGTAAGTTTTTGGAGTCTCAAATACACAAAAGTAGGTATGGGAACAACTTACTATTCACTTGGTGGAAAGTTGCACCAAAGGACAACATCCACAGCAAAAATCGTCATCTCTGCTATTGGCGAAACGCTATTGGGGAGGCGATCGTGTCCCTCATTCAGAACCAGCAAAACGGAGGATACCTCGAAGACGACGCGATTTCTCTACTGTTCCAAGGCGTAGGAATACCGGACTTCTTCAGTTACATAGCACAGTCCTTGCTCTTCCTCCAAGACCCGATCGACTGCTGCGTGCTCACACACGCACGACTCCACCCTCCAACGAAGTGCTCCAAATGGAGTCTGCCACGTGGTCGGTGAATTCATGACGTATTCGTGTTTACGCCAAAAATTAAAAAATGACCACTCCTATTGCACTTCCGGTCGCTGGCGAAACGGCTGTGTCAACATCACGTTGCACTCTTCAGAAAGCGATTAACACCGAGATGCGAAAAAAAAAAAAAAAACAGGACACTAGAACTAGCCCTTAGTAGAAAACATAGTGCATGGAAACCTGGGTACCAATGTCTGTGGTGTCACCTGTTCCACCTAGGCAGGGCACAAGCTTGATGGGAGTATGTCCGTGAGAGAATCACAACCACTTTGTATTGTTCCATTGTCTACAATTTCCTCTTACTTTATTGCTCCTCTGACTGCAGCCTGTGTCAGTGTGTGTGTCTTAAAACTCAACAAAGTCAATCCAGCAACATAAATATTCTGGACTGACCTTTTTTGCACTAAAAATCATTTTTATGGCCTCTAAATGAGATTCATTTACCTGCAGAACTGC
Organism: Agelas oroides; assembly: GCA_949130485.1. Taxonomy (NCBI): domain Eukaryota; kingdom Metazoa; phylum Porifera; class Demospongiae; order Agelasida; family Agelasidae; genus Agelas; species Agelas oroides. The sequence goes on from OX422199.1 coordinate 4,533,924, forward strand.
ATCCAACTATTCTAGATTGCACATGCAGTGATACAGTAGCTGCTTACATATTCATCACTCATTAATGTACTGTGAAGTAAACTTGACTATGGTTACCTACAAGCAGCGTGGATGATCAAAGAGGAGCTGACCTGCATTTATCAACCCAGTGAAGCTACTGTCTCAAGTGACCAAGTAAAGACTCTAGTGTCTACATTATGGATGCTGGACTTACTTCAATCAGTATTACAGTTACTGCATGCAGAAATTGATTGTCTACATACAGTTGAAAAACAGAAGACAGCAAGAGTTGGAGGCAAGGCTGGCAACCGGGCATGTCAGACAAATCTTGTTAGAGGGCATAAAAAAAAAGGACAGTCCAGTAGTCCAGTCCAGTGATTATAGACAGCCGCTTGAAATGGTACCGTTTCTTACTCAGTTGGTGTGCATACACATGTAGTTATTTTAGCCTGATTTGTGATGCTTACTGATGCATGGCTGTGTAGCTACAACACCTTTCAGTACAGTGTGCTATGCACAGTGTCAAATACTTGTTGATTGTAGCCTCATTCCCAGTCCTGCCTAGCTTCCAATTCAGAATTAGCTGGGTGAGGCTTGGGAATGAGAATGAGGCCATGCTGATTGCTCATGAAGCATGTCTCAGGCTCTGCCATAGAACTTCAGGCTAACTTGTGAAAAACCAAGGCCAGCCGGGAGTGCATGGAGTTGCTTTGTTTGTGGTCTGTTTTGTGATTGCAGGCTTCTGCCCGACTGTGATGAACATCTTTGAAGGGCAGGACTTGATGAATCACTGGTGTAGCTCCACAGCATGACATGGGGTGGGGATAATGCTTGAAGTTGTGTTAATTATGTGGGCAAGAGTGAGCAAACAGCTAGCAAGTAGCTACATGCAGCCCTACATACCACAGAATTGCACATAGTGTGTCAAACTGATAATGCTCTGACCACAGCTAAAAAATCGTTTGATGGTATGAAGCAAACAGAGGAAAGTCCAGTGGCTGCCATGTGTGCATGTGACTGGAATACAGTACTACCTGTTCATGCAGTACATGTAGAAGATCATGTGTAAGGGATGGTAGTTGCCTGGTAGCTAGTTGTAGCTTGGTATAGTTATAGCCTGATATAGTTGTAGCCTGAGGCAAGATGACATAAAAGTACTCTGCACTCTTTTGACTGTAAATGTAACCTTTCTCAGATACATACCACATATCACTGCATGGGATCAGGAGCTTCATGCATGGTTACCAAATAGGAGTAACTGTTAGTACATGCTACCTAGGCAACGACACTTAACTACGTAGAGACGCCATTAACTTAAGTGAATGAAACTAACTCCACATGTTATGCACGTAATAAATTGACTCTCAGAGATGACTATGAGCACCATCTGATATGTTGCCTATACAGGTATGTATTGATAGCTAATGGAATAATCCACTACAATGGAAGGAAGAAAATGGTGTGCTGCACAGGTAGGCAGGAGTATGTATCATTGCAGGACTTTTGTGTGACTCTTTCTGGTGTTTCACCTGCACACATGCATCTCCAACATCACAATACTGCAGGAGATGAGCTAGTCTCAATGCTGAAAGCATAGAGAATCTTGTACTTGTGAAAGTGTATAGTGGTATACCTGTGCTAATTAGCTAAGACCTACTGTTCAAACATACATAGTGCTGCAATTGTTTTCACTGTGAAAATAGTCATCTTTCTGAACTATATCCTTCTGGCTTCAAATTCACTGCTTGTATTACTACTGATGAGCAATGAGGTCTCTGGTCATTTGCAGGTAGTTTGGCTGTGTGAAGAGAAATATAAATAGAGGACTCTTGAGTACAGTGATTGCAACTTTAGTGCAGTGATACACATTACAGTAACAGAGGCACTGGTACATCTGAGATGTGAGTTATTATTGATTACAGTATCTGAAATGTTTCTATGAGCTTGTATTGCATTCACTAAAAGCTGCATACGCTCAGTGAGTGTTAGCAGAGAATAAAGAAATAACAGTATGTATGTATGAACAATCAATGAACCACATAGCACAGTGGGCCTATATGTTACACAGAGTCATCCAATGTCCATAGATATATGTCTACAGCATACATACACTGTAGAGTGACAAATGTGCCATCCATGACTTGTAGTTATTGAGAGGTATGGGAATTTACATATGGTTGCTGGTAGTTACAGAAGGTTACTTGGATTTATAAGCATTACATAAAAGTTCCAGTGGGTAACGTCTGAAAACACTTTGGCATGTTCCTGTGGTGTGCTGTAACAGCACTTCATCTGGTGACAGCATGTCGCAGGAAAAATAAACACGACACCAAGCTCATTTTCATGAGTGACCAGCAGCAATTCTGTCCATATGTTCCTTGCCATGCTCATGATGAAAGTTGGGTTGAAGGCAAAGTTTGTACTGACACCATTGAGTGGAACTAGATGTGAACTACTGCTGAAAACTGAACTCCATGCATGCAGTCAGAACTACAGTATACCTACTTAAATGCATGCATCAGAAAGGTGGACTGGACAAGTTGGAACCTTTTCAGCAGAATTTGAACAGCCTGCAAGATGCCATCAAGTTTACAATGGAGATAGAAGCAGAGGGTCAACTAAGCTTTTTGAATATCCTAGTAAGAAAGGATGGAAACACCTAATGACATTTGGTCTACATGCAGGAAAGGAACCCATGCAGGCTGCTATACTACCACTCCCAAATCAAGAAAGGCATTATGACACAGAGGCCACATGTAATGTATACAGAGGCATGAACATCAACACTGAACACCTGCAACAATATACCTTGTACAGAAGGTGTGGACTTAAGACCGAACAATCCTTTGATTTTAACTGCTTCCCACCAGAAGAGTAAGACAGGCCTAAGAGCTGATACTCCTTTATGTCAAAAGGCTCACTGAGAGAATCGAGAGACTAGTGAAGCCACTCAACAGAATGAGCAATCGTTAAAATGCAGACCACCATCAGACGTACGATGATGGTCAAATGGAAGCCCAACAGGGTGGAGCTGAAATATGTCGTGTACAGTGTACCATGTAAGTGTAGGGCCACCTGTTGAGACTAGATACACTCCTTCCGGATGCAGGAACACAAACAGGCAGTATGCAACTGTGGCAGGATAACGTACCACGAAATTCAGTGGGAAGAAATGTAATAATGACAGGACCTCAACTAACAAAAAGGAAAAGAGAAAGAAAGCCTCATCAGAAGAACCCAAAACATCATTGAAGCTTACAGTTGCAACTTCAATGAAGATAATGTTGCCATAGCAATAAGCCTCTATCTAACTATGTTGTCATATGCAAGACATGTCCCTCTAGACTGCACCCAGCATTTATTGGATGTCAACTCAACTGACAAAGTTGTTGTTCAAGGGAAAGAGAAAATCACGTGCAGGCAAAGGTCAAAGAGTGTATATAATGACTAAAAGAAGCACCCTGGCTGACCACATGCACACTTCATCTCCTTGACATGGGTAAGCTTGAGCCTGAGATTGCAGAATTGTGCTACAGTTTTCAAAGGCTTAGGGCTTGTATGAATTTTGTTACCTGAGGTAACAACAGCATTCTCATATATACGTAGTCTTGCATAGCTGAATGGTTACCAGGTGATTCCCTGCATCCATGACATATACGCCACCATCTGCTTTTGGTAAGCAATTGGTTGGCATGCTAATCAATGTTTTTATTACCTTATACCAAGTGACCTTATTAAAGTGACTAGGTCTTGGCCTTGTTAAAAAGGAGGACAAAAAGACACAACCTGTTTGACTTACATCTGATCAGTTCACTATCACTTGCTCTCTTGGTAGTGGCTGGAGTAGCTTTGCTTACAGACTGTAGGAGAAAGCTCCCATTGTCTCTCCTCTTTAGAAGCTTCTGGGATCTTTGCATCATGAGCTGTGGGGGAACAGAATAAATATTTGTTATAGTTTGCCTGCATGCCAATGCTTCTACGTGAAACCTTGCTTCCTCTCTATCTGGTCTAATTGGGATTAGAATTGGTAACGTGAACTAGAAAGTCATGTCCTTTACCAACACATGGCTGTGTTTTCATCTTGTATGTAGGTATATGCAAATAGCCACTTGTTCAGGGTTAGGAAGAACGCGTGCACAAAATGCATTCTTTGGGTGGGAGCTCCCCCCCCCCCACGACTTCTCTCTACCTACGTAGGTAGACATTGACGTCCATCATGTGATAAATGCTCCCAGGCTTTCCCTCTCTGTTTATTGCATACTGTAAGTGATCAAGAATTGGAGGGTTGGAAGGTTTGGGAACAAGGCTCAGTTGATTGAACTATTAACTGTTGCAAGAAGAAAATGTGTGGTGATTTAGCTATGAGTATCTTATCTCACCTTTCTTCTTTGCTGGACCAGGGGTAAATGGTGAATATTAAGAGAATAGTCTTCTCCTCTCACACCAGATTTGAGCCTTCTGGTGAGAAGGTTGCGAGGAGAAATCTTAGTTGTCAGTTTCTCGTCACTTCCACTAACTTTATCTGAAAAGGACTTTCCTCCTTCAGAATTTACTGCAGCTGTTGGGCAGAAGAAACAAATGGTTATTGAAATGGCGCAGAGTAAGGAGTTCTAAGGCCTAACAATAAAGTGTAACTTCTGCAGCATACATGTAGTACTGGTCAAATTAACCTATACTTCATGTGATCTGCCAGTATTCCAATCATGCAGCCATAACAACCTCCCTGGACAGTGTGTCAATTACAAGCTTGGAGCCATAACAAACTCCCTGGACAGTGTGTCAATTACAACCTTGGAGCCAGGACTATCCACCTAGTGTAAAGCATGGTTTCTGCATCTACCATTGATTGGTAACTGGTCGGTATGGGTTGGATTTCAGCTGGGTGTCATCTCCAAGCAGAGAATACCATACTGGTGATTATATACCATGCATTACTTGTGCAGCAACAATACACTGTAGTAGGAAAGTGATTTTGGGAATGGACTACTAGGTACTTGTATCCTCCCAAAGGGAATGGAGTGTGCTGGTATGTACTTCAGATGTCACGACTCGATATAATGTAGCCAGAATAATCAGAGACTCTCTCAGTGATGGTACAGGCAGCTTATATAGTAGTGAGACAGATACATCAGGTGATACAGGAGCCACAAGTTTTTCAGATGTACAGTATAAAATTCTATTAGTGTGATGCTAAGGACAGCAAAAGGTGAAGGTCATGAGACACAAGGAGGATAACCAAACAGTCAGGGTCGTGATACGTAAGTTCCATATCCTTTTATTGGACATAAGAATAATACTTTATGCTAGTTTTGGTGGGCTAGCCCCATAAAATCCAACCAATGCTTAAGTTACCGCAAGCTATGTCTACTGGCTGTGCTTAGACACTTCATACTCTGCACTAAAGCACATTCAGCATTTGCTGTTGCTACACTAATCTACAAAGTCAGCCAATGTTGCAACATTCTTACATACGTAAGTTGGGTGGTGGTGTACTATTGCTCTTGCTGGTGTTCCTCCCAGGACTAGTCTTGCTCTCATCCTCTCCTGACACACAGAGGGTGGTCAAGGGAAATACTACGCTCCACAGTGAGGTCTGTTTGTACATGTATGTGCATACGTGAACAAGGATGTATGTATGTGTGAGCAAGCATGTGCATATGTGCGTGATTGATGTGTACCAGGGTATGTATTTCAACTACAGCTAGAAACAATGTACAACACATTCAACATGAGAAAATGACAACATAGCCTTGTACCTCATGCAGAGGGTGGGAGGCTAGTCACAGTTAGCCTCGTTCCCAGGCTCGTCCCAGGCTCGTGTGTGGCACGAGCCTGGGAATGAGGCTATGAAACAGTAAGCTTGCATATTAGTTTCTCATCCCCTCTCTGCACGCTTTTTTGTGACCTGCTTCTTATCATCTTTTGATCTTGTGCTCTGTACGTGTCGATACTGCCGATTCGTAACTATTCGGTGTACTGCAGAACAGCTAAATGTTGCCTCTTTCCTTAAAAATTCGGTTAGCACCCAGATGTTACATTCTGTGCTTGTTTTGCCAGGAACATGGCATAAGCCACCTATCTGCATCATGAACTTTAGAGAAAGTCCTTGCTGAGAAACTAATATGCAACAATAGTGGCTAATCCCAGTGGTACAAATGAGATGACATGACAGTGGTCAACCAGTTGCTAACACACTGTAGCTTGTTCATACATGTACTTGCTCCATTATGCACTGTATTCACCTAGTATACATGTATACACCAGTGAGATTGACCACCTTTGGTAGTACTTGGTTTTGTCAAAGCCTTGCTATTGTACACACAATAACAAGTATGAAGCTGACAGGTAGTAGAAAGTCAAGTCCAAACTAGACATGAAAGTAGGGAACCTGCAAGTCTACCATACTGGTGATAGATGTAAACTATTAGAAAGACGATGAAACATGACCAGTAATGTACATGCATGTAGAGAGACTCTGTTGAAATGCAGTGCAGGGCAGCTGAGTTGGGCTGGGATATAGGTTCATTGAGCATCTGTATAAGATTAGCTCAGAGACTTGATGATGGCTCAGAGCACTGCTATGCTGTTACATAATCTTGCCTACCTTCACTGGTTGTGATGCCTGTATCTGTTTCTTGTTGAGTCCAGCTGGTCCACATCCTCTCCCTGACAGCAGCTTCTTGCAACCTGCCCTAGCTGGCGGTGAAAACTGCATACGTCTGACCTCCGTCAGCAGGGCGATGTCAGCAGCAATCTGGTCTGTGCACAGGGTGAAGAAGAAATTGACTAGATGATGGTCACACAGAATGGCTTAAAGTATTTTAAACAATATGAGGTAGAAATTTCTACTGAGTGGCTACTGCCATAACGAAGCAGTACTCAGGGTAATAGTATATGTATATTTACCCAATCCACTGCTGTTCCATGGGATAGCATAAAGGGTCAACATACAGTGCATATTTTATGTGCTACACCTACTATTGCAAACTAAAAGGATTCACCTGATCCCCTGCTTGTAGCCAACACTTTTTGTCTGTGGAGCAGTGAGCTCTTGGAAGTCTGCACAGCGCAGGATCCATCGTCGGCAGTTTTACTCTCAGCTGAAGTCTCAGTGGATGCAATCTGGAGCTTTGCAAGTGACCTACAGGACAGACAGATTCATGTTCATTCACTGATTTACCTCCTAAACCTTATGCTGAAATGCAGACACACACTGTTCACTAATCTGTTTCACTCACACACATACACACACATACACCACAAACACACACTCGCATGCATGTGCACAGACACACAGACTCACACACACAAACAGATACACACACCCACCACACACATACACACACACACAAACATACCCACACACCCACACACATACACACACACACACACACACAAACATACCCACACACCTGCACACACCCACACACACCGTTTAGTCCTGCTGTTCCTGATCCTCAGCATTACACTCTGTCGCACTCCAGCTAGACAACCATAGTCTCCAGTTGGCAGCCGACTCCATGGGTTCATCTGGCACATGTCCAACGCTGACACTGCCAGAGCACGACCAACCTGTAAAAGTGCCAGTTTGTAGAAGATGAGGCCAAGTTACATGTATACAAAGGAGATGCATACAATATAGGTATTCTCAACTCAAGGTGCACATACTTTGGTCCCTAATACTCATGTATGCCCTCTCCACATTTGGACATGGAAATACTTCACCTTAGCTACTGTGAAAAATTACCTGTTCATAGTCTGCGATGGAGTACTTGTGGGCCATTGGGGATGGTGTGTGAGGGGGTGAGGCTCTACCATTGTCCAGGGTGGCAGTGCTCACTGCGTTGCACTGCCGTCCACTGTTGTAATTGCACTCCAAAGTGTAGCTGGATGGAGGGTACCGGTAGTGTATTACAGGAAAGAACAAGTATGACACAGAGGATGTATGTATGCTATGGTGACATTATGGTGTGAAGGGCCAGCTACATGCAGCCCAGCTCACCTGTGAATGATACCGGTAGCCTTATGAATAGCTACCCTCCCGCTTCCTTCTTTGCTCATACCGTCTCGTTTGTCGGAGGTGTACATGTTTTTCTCTGAGAACACACAGTGGTCAAAGTCAAGGTGTGGTGAGTTCAGTGCCACTAGCTTTGGAAACAACATGTTCTCAGTCTGCTCCGTCTCATCTTGGAAGTAGTTTCCATACAGAAAACAGCCACGTTTGGTGGCATGGGCATGCAGGTCAATGTATAATGCAATGCCACTTTGCTTAGTGATGCTGAAGGCATCCTCTGAGTTGCAGTTGGAATTGCTACTTGAAGAGAGTGAACTGGTACCGTTCCTACTTACTAGTGGAGAACAGCTTTGTGGAGGACTTGCAGGGTTATTGGTTGAGGATTGTTTTGGCAGAGAATATAATGTCAATTCTCTTGAGGATGTACAAAGACTTGTACCTGAGCAGGCCTCCACTGCCTCCTCATTAGTCTTCTTGACTGGTGGGAAGGAAATACATGGTGAAGACACGGTTCTTCTATTCTGATCAGCTATACACTTGTTGGCAATGCTGTCAGCAATGGTACTGCATTTCACAGTGCTAGCAACACTACTGGATCGAAGAGGGCTGTTGTGTCTGGTTATTTTCTGATCGTTGTCTCTCATAAGTGATTCCTTGCATTCTGAAATGACTATATGACACTTTGAAGGGGTGATATCAGAGTTGCTGAATGTTTTATTGAATGTTGGCATGCTGGCATCTTCCTGTAGTTCACTTTGCATGCTTCCTCCTTTCTTATGGTGGTGCAGAATAATGGACCTGGCAGCATAGATTGAAGGGTGCAGCTCAGGATTAGGATTGAGGTACACCCTGTTCAGGTTGACACCACGTGTATTCATACGGTAGTGGCCCCAATACACTCCATCTGGATTTAACATTGGAATGAGCTTGAAGACAAAGAGCTTGCGTACGGCATGTGCTCTGGGGTCATCTGGCCGCAGGATGAAGTCTAGGAAGCCATTGAAGACATGGCTGGATGGAGTCTCCCCTGGATGGACACGGCTACTCACAAAGATCACCTGCATGTGTGTTTGGGCAGTTTATAGGCAGTGTTCTATAAAGGTTGTGTTTTACATGTACCTCATAAGAATAAGGAGTGTCTTACTAACAGAGGATATATTGTCTCCCGTATTCTAACACTCTAGATGTACATGTGGTGTAGCAAGTGATAGTAGTATGTACACCATGATGTCATTTTCAGTGAAAGAGTATTTCTTATACGGTGCCCATGCATGTGTGGTTGCTGACATTAGTAGCTACGTACATGATATTATTCCTGCCAACGCAGAGCTTCAGAACAAATACATGTACACATGATGTTCTTTTAAGCATCATTTTCATCAGACTCCCCCTTGAAAGAAACCAGTCAATGAGTACAGTCACTCAAATGTTTTTGGATGAAATAATTTCCTAAACCACAAACTCTATGTCATTTCATATGCATGTCTACTGCCAGTATCTTCCCGCATGCTGCCAGAAACAACAGCTGACAGTAAGGCTGAGAATGAGGCTGTTTCCCAGTGTGACATCAGGTTAAAGGTTGTTCTGTATACTGAAATATACACGTACCTTTTTTCCCTTGAACGTCCTAGCCCTCTCCTGGGAGGCATCAGGAAAGAGCCCTGGGAACCTAGGTTCCTGGTCTGTTGTGATCCCATCACAAGAGCTGATAGTTAGCAGGTCCACACGCAAACCTTCCAGAGAGTAGCAGAGAAGTTCCCTGCAGAAAATAGCAGAACATGTACGTACATTACTGAATGCAAGTGACCAACAAGCCAGGGGAATCTTGGTGTCTACCTCACACTGGAAATAAGTATGTTATGATGTGAAAGAGGAAAATCAAAAAGCTGGGAATCGAACCCGGGACACCTAGCTTGAGCTGCCAGTGCTCTGCCACTAAGCTATGACAGCTGGGCAACTACCAGCCCTCTCAATCCTCTATACCTGTATGTACTACACAAATGGTACGTGAGGCCTCAGTCACACACCTGGCAGCCACTCGGCACATGCTGTCAGAACTCCGGGATGACCAGAAAATTCTGTCCATCAGGAAAGAACCCATGCTAAGTATTTTTCTCATTTTAAACGTTTAGAAAATTTTACCTCACACTGGAAATAAAGATTTAGATGTTCTGTGGTGAAAATAGAGAAAAGTGAAATTGAACCCAGGATAACTGGCTTGAGCTAGCAGTGCTCTGCCACTGAGCTATGACAGCCAGCCAAACATCAGTCCTAACACCAGAATTCCATTAGGGTTGACCAGAAAAGCTCTCTCTATTGGAAGAGGCCTCATTACCACCTGTGTAGTACATATATAGGGTATTGTGTGGTAGTTCTGTAGTTGTTGTAGCTCAGTGGCAGGGCACTGGCAGCTCAAGCTAGGTGTCCTGTTCTTGGCGACTGCCGTTTCTTTCACATTCCTTTTGTGTTACATAAAGAGGGATCTTCTCGGTTTGTTGCAACAGCACATGTTCAACTGGCCTACAAGAGCTTGTTTGCCAAAGTATTATCGTTTATGAACAACTTGTCATTAATTGCTGATACTATTCTGAGCATGTTCAGAGGAACACAATGGAAAAGGTGGATCCAAGTCCATGCAGATGATAAGCAGGTGCTTGCTTAGTGGAAAATGTGAAAGAATAGCATAACAAACAATCAAATATGGTTGGGGAAGGAAGCTAGGTTATTCACAGTACTAAAAGGAATGCTGGCATTTTGTTCCTGCCCATGCATGTGTATATGTACCATACATGACATGTACGTACTGCCCATGCATGTGTATATGTACCATACATGACATGTACGTACTGCCCATGCATGTGTATATGTACCATACATGACATGTACGTACTGCCCATGCATGTGTATATGTACCATACATGACATGTACGTACCTGTGGAAGTAGATATCGACGTTGTCAGTTTGTTGTCTAAATCGTTCGTCCAGTCTGGCCATCTTCTTCTGACATTCAGAGTAGGAGTAAGGGTAGCAGAAGGCAAAGTAAGTAGTCACCCTGCGATTCTCAGCAATGGTGTACTGGAAGGAGAGCCTCATACCACCCTCCACAGTCTGCAGAGAGAGGAGAGGAAGTGCAGCACATAGAATAGCAAAAATTGTGAAACTTGCATCACTTTGTCTTTATATCATAGTGTCATCACAGGAAGACATACAGCAGGAAGTGCAACTATCACTACATGTGGACCTACACTATGTTCATTGTAGCCTCTAAAGATACAGTGGTAATAGAGCTGAGAAGTTTACTCATGCGTGGGAAGTAAGTGCACAGCGAGTTCACATTGTTTCATATTGGACTGGATGAGGGGCTGGGAATGAGGCTGGAGCAGACATGAATACTGTAAACCTAGCCTTGTTCCCGGGCTTCCCCGCTCCAGAACGCGAATGTGTATACGCGGGGAGAGCCTGGTATCTTTTCTCATGTGAACATGATGTAATCGCAGAGTTTTTAGAACAGAAAGGTAACGCTTAACACATTGTTCAACCAACTATGCGTTCAACTCTTGATATGTATGATATTTGCTCCCCTGATAGCTAGATACCTGTAGTACATGTAAGTTGCTCACTACCTTCACTCTTTTCCTGTTTTGAGCCTTTGGGTATGCCCACGCACAATTAAGGTCTTTCTACCCCCTTTCGATCCACCTTTGACAGTGCTCATGTGAAAAAAAAATACCAGGCTCTCACTGCCTGCACAACTTCAATGTTTGCATTCAGGAGCGGGAGAGCCTGGGAATGAGGCTACTGTAAACCAAAGAGTACTGAAGGTAGTCTCGTTCCTAGGCCTTCAATCACTGGTCATGGAAGGCCTGGTAAACTCCTACGTAAAATGACCTTGTGGATGTTTGGAGGCGTGGCACTTCTGGTCTTTGCCACAGACTGCTCCAATACCTTACTGTTACTTTAATTGCGCATACTTAATTTAGCGATTTTGAACACACCTCGTTTAGCGTGTATTCATTTTAGCGTTTTTTAACAGAAACCAAAATTAATTCAACATACCAAACACTTAGTAGATGGGAACTATGCAGATGCAACTGCAGCTATGCTTGCTGGAATCAACACATCGAGGCTCGAGCACAGATGAGTCCGACATGGACACAGAAGAAGAGGAAACTGTACCAACATGACTTTGTCTAGTATAATGACATTCATACATTATTGGAATTTATTAATTGCGAGTACTTATTTTAGCGATAATGACTCTGATCGCTAAAATCGCTAAATTTAGTACGCGCAATTAAAGTAACATTGAGGTAGCATATTCATAACGACTAGACAATCGATATTGAGCAGTTTTGGTGACGCTCCTCGTGTTCTGAAAGCCACCCAAAGCTGTATCGAAGCGACGCTCACAACCTCCTGGTGACACAACTCAACGCAGCACAGCTAAAGGTGTAGAAACGCTTGAAGCTACATGTAGTTGAAAAAATGCGGTGTCACAATCACCAAGACTGCTCGATATCGATTGTCTAGTCACTATATGAATGAGCTATTGACATTATTGTAGCAGTCTTTGGCAAAGACCGGAAGTGCCAGAATTTTACCAGGCCTTCCACCGCGTTAGCTGTGATTGAAGGTTTTGGAATGAGGCTATACTGAAGGTGGGGTTATATTTACCATTGGATCGCTCCAAGCTGTCACACCAACAGCCTGGGGCTTTTCCTGCACCACATGCACAAGTAATGTTGCCTGTGCTGTTTGAGCACACTAAAAAATGATGGAATCAGGTCCACCTCAGTTAGTACCTTATAGCACAGGCTAGTGCTTAAACGTATCCCCACCCACCCTGGTATAGCCTCGCACCCAGGCTCCTCCCCATGCTGAAAAGCAGGGAGGAGCCTGGGTAAGAGGCTACCCTGGTAAAAACCAGTGTTTCTTGTACTTTGTTGTGTATAGGTTGTTTTGCATGTTCTCTCACCTCACACTCAGGCCAGCACCTGAGTCTCTCCCAGGACCCCCTCCCTGGAACTGTCTTGACAAGCGGGGTCATCCCCTGCTGGTAGAGCCAAAACTGCTTGTTCATGTTTTGAATGTTGAACCTGGGAGTAACCAAGTTTAGATGATGAACTGCAAATCTGGGAGTTACATTATATGATGATGTTTCTGGTGAATGAGACCATGGGTCCAGATACACAAACACACTATACTCTAGCCTGTCACACACATGTACTTTGCACAATCTAATAATGGCATAGTTGTGATGATTTGTCGGAAGGTGGAAGTTCCCGAAGGGCAGGGGGTTGTGTAACTTAGCATACCATACATTCAAGGAGTATGGTTGTACAAACACAAGATAGATTAGTTTATCATTGTGCACAGTATTAATTGACATTAATCACTGGAAGTATACACTAATTAGTTTGTCATTGTGCACAGTATGAATCACTGGAAGTATGCACACAGTTTAACTACACTAATGTATTATCTGTTATGAGCCATTGTTGTCCTTGATCTCTGGGGATTATTTTTGAACAAGCATGACATGCCAATGCATCTAACGTCTCCATAACTATAAGACATATATGTAGGATTCCTAAGTGCACCGCCCTTGTGAAGCAGTATTCATGAGCAGTCATTGTCATTATTCACAAGTTGCTCATTGCAGTCTAAAGTATATTCATGATAATAACAACAGCTGACACCTATACTTATTTTGGGACAAGAGACACAGGTGTAGGAAACTTGTTCCCCATGTGCGCTGTTGCAAGTCTCGTGCCCAGACCCCACCAGCGAGGAGAGGGTCTGGTGACATCCGGCTGATTCCTCGGGCTTCATTAAAAATTCATAGTTTACTGTATGCATAGTTGTGAACTGATAACTAATTTACGCGCCAAAAAAGTGCTGTGTCATCATGTTGAAGTAGTCAAGAATTTCCGGTGTTGCAACCACAGATTGTGTTTTCTGCAATGTGATTGGCGCGAGAAAAATTCCTCACCGAAAAGCAATCAACTTAATGAAGCCTGAGGAATCGGCCGAAGGTCACCAGACCCTTTATTCCTCGTGAGAGGGCGGGATCTGGGCACGAGACTACGCTGTTGCAAGTATTGCAGCTGCTGACCATATGTGTGATGGTGCATATGCATTAACCTTAAATGGTAATGGCATTCTGAGTGTGACCTATGTATGTGTATATGCTTTTCATAAGCATACCACATATGGACAGGAGGTGTTAATAAGTAGTAAACGCAGTGTTTTGTCATTGCAAATGAAATGGCACTATGTCATACAAGTGTTAACGCAAGGCAATGAAATACAGAATGTCGTGCAGGTATGTAATAACAGCTTGCTCAAATCAATATACTGCCAACTCGGCACAACCAAGAAAGCGCTCACCAGAACCCTTTCGTCATGAGATGGTAGGACTGGACAGTGCACACAAGACTACTGAAGAATACTATGATGTACAGGTAGCCTGTTTCGGGGTACTACCACTTAGTTACACACAGGCTTTGGTTTAATCTGCAATCCAGTCCAAGTAACTCATGTCAGCATTCCATAAGTTTAAGGTAAAGAGTCTGGTCACACTTGCCATAATTATGTGCTGGATTAGTGTGTTATGTAATGAACACTAAGGAGGCCATTGTGTATGTGCATCACATTGTAGCTACCTGCTGTTTACAGTGGAGTCCAACAGCATTCCATCTATTAAATGACCCAAAGCAGGATTGTTGACTTAGCACACATGAGACATGTGGCAGGTGTGACAAGGCTGTTTTCCCTACTTTCTTTCAGAATGGACTGGTGACAACACTAACATTGGTGTGCTGTACAGAAATATTAACAGAAGAAATTGCAGTGGTCATATGCCTATACCTTTGAGACCGATTCTATGCTGTTCATCATCAAGTGTCTCCAGCCTCATTCCCAGACCACTGATGTTGGGGCCTGGGCATGAGACTGCAGCACAGAAAGTAACTTGCATACAGTACTTGCACGCAAGTCACCACCCAACAGCAATATGTGATGTCTTACAGGTAAGTTCGTCTTGTAACGCTCATGTAAATCGTACCTCAGTGTTCTTCCTGAAAAGTTGTGAGGAGTGGCAACACTGAAGTAGAACCAGGTTCTGTTGCTGGTCTCATACTCAGTACCAGCACAGTCTGGGGCAGTCCACAGGTTGAACTCATGTGTGTCTGCAGCATCTGACTTGCACTCCTCCACCTTGTCAAGGTTCCCTGTAAACCAGAGACAAGCTAAAGTAACAGATGCATTCAGGAAGGGGCACTATGGCAACTGTGACCACGAAGCTTCACATTGACGTACGCGTGAACTCCACTATCTATGATCCGATGCTGACCTGAATCAAAGTTGGAGTCTATGGTAATTTCTCCAAATGTCACAGTGCATTTTCCTCGCACGCGTCCCCCAGGTGTATCCTTCTTAGAAGAATCCTCTGGGCTAGAACCAGTGACAGCAGCCATTCAGACACTCCCACCAGCATTAACACGTTGCCGTGGAAACGTTTGGTGGGGAAGTACGCACGTGACGATACCGATTGCTCAGCCACGCCCCTAGGTAGTAGCCAGCCGGGCGAGAACAGCAGCACCTCATGCGAGGTTCTGCTGTCCTCTCTATACCGGGAGTATGTTGATTTGAGTTACGTCAAGATCGATATTCGGACATACACTACTCGAAATTACTCACTGCTCCTGTTTCAGTGATACTATCTATCATGTACTATGATCGCTATGATCACCTTCATCGGGGTAAAGGTCTACAAAAGAAAGACACCAGATTGTATGTATAGAGTGCAGATATCAAAGTACTAGGTGAGAAATGTGATACAGTAGTAAATGATAATTGCATGATCAAGCAGAAACACTCGAGACCATTCCACACACCAATACAGGTATTTTCAAGTAAGTTGAGGGAATGCTGCAGAATAGCAAATCACTCATGCGTCCCTAATTAAAAACGCTGCATCAAATATAGCACTTGCATGCATAACTTGGTACCATTCCCTCAACATACCTGCCAAGATTGGTAACTGCCAAAACCGTGGTCAGTTATTTGTTCTCCTTAAGACGTAAAAAAACATTAAAAATGTAAAAAGATGTAGGGATGGCATGCCAAAAAGTATGCAAACAAGGTAGGGATAATGCATGAAAGCAAAGGTCAACATATTGGCAAAGCCCCATCCCTACATCTTTTTCACACTACAGTTAGTGCATGGGGGTCTTCCTAAAACGTACCACAAGTTCACAACCTTTATTATTGGCAGTTCATGGCTGTAGCCTCGTTCTCAGGCCACCTCCTCCTCCCACATGGCCTGGTAATGAGGCTAGTATGACCCTCTTGGTAGCATTATGTTATACAGAACCTCTTAAACAACTTAAGGGAGTTGGAGTAGACTGCAGACTTATGATAGTACGTGTCATTAAAGTACATGGCATGGTTTTAACCTCGTCCCCAGGCCACATTCCTTCTCCCACATGTTGGCTCAGGGACGAGGCTAATATGGCCTAGCAGCATTGCATCAACTGTAGTGTGAAAAAGATGTAGGGATGGGGCTTTGCCAATATGTTGACCTTTGCTTTCATGCATTATCCCTACCTTGTTTGCATACTTTTTGGCATTCCATCCCTACATCTTTTTACATTTTTAATGTTTTTTAAGTCTTGTCTCTGTACTTTTTTGATGTTAATCTCAGTTACAGTTACACGTAAGTGTAATCACAACACCAGAACTTGAAACAGCGTTGACAGTTTAGTAGTGGTTCCAGGCATGTATTAAATAATTAGGCCTATGCGTAATATAGCCAGCTAGAACCTGATGAAGGGCCAACCACTCTTCCTACCAAACTTTGTGAAACCAATTTCAGTTGTCAATCACATGACGACTGACCAGCTGCAGCACAGAAACTACTATCCTACTCAATTGCTCCCGGATTTGCGAACGGACATCCAGCACATAAATTTATGTGAACGTTTTTTGTGCACACAACTTTATTAACCCCTTCTCAGCTAAATTTTGGTAGAAGTGCAGCTAGTGCGGACGTAGCCTACGCACTTTTAAACTAGTTCAAGGACTACTTTCAAGGTGGCATTTCAGTTGAAAATTTTACCAGGTACTATGGCAGCAAAGAAGCGCAGGCTCATGCCAGATTTGGATGAACTGGAGTGTAAGAGAAAGCAGACGAAAGGCGCGATGAAAGGAGTTGAAGCAGCAGTTAAACAGCTGAAAGAAATAGACCTGATGAGTACCATGTCCAACGTCCTATCGGAGGAATATTCACTGGTATGGCTAATGTCGCTGTATGGCCTTCGACTTGTGTTCATGGTCGTGTCCTGCTTTAACGCTTTGCCAAAAGCACTGACCGAGAATCAGATGCTACACTATGTAAGCAGATACTGTGACCACCCAGTGAAAGAAGTGAAGGCATTGTTGTCGTTTGTACGTCTTGTCCCTCCCTGTTGGAGATGTTGAGAGGCCAGATGATCTCCCGGTGGTGTTAGCACCTCCTGTTGGTGCATGCATTAATTGCGGACGCAGACTGGTGTCTAATCATTGCACCAAAGTTAAGTACTATAGTGAAGGTGGAGTGTCGTATGCTGACAAAGTTACCCTGCGCTGTGTTGACTGTAAGCTGTTCTACAACCTAACTCAGTACGGCAACAAGTCAGATCTAGGATTCAGGTACTATCCGGAAGTTGGAAGGATTGTGGAAGCAACTGACTCAGTCTGTGCAACAAGATCCCTTGGAGAATTTCAGTGTTCATTGGCGTAAGTAGTTACTGTACATACTACCATGTATACTGATAGTTTAGGAATCATTCCCAGGCCTACCTCTTTCATTCTCCATGTTGACAGTATATTTATACCATTCTCATAGGATGGGATGTCCCCCGCCTTAAATTGTCCCCCCAGACATGTGATCCTAGGACCAGCTGTCCTCCAGGACAACTTGTCCTAGGACCATGTGTCCCCCTTAGGACAAGTTGTCCCCCCATGAATCAGAGGTTACAGAGTTGTGAACTATCCTCTGTGCATGGCTATTCTGTCCACCAATGAAAACTGAAAACTATTACCACAACTTTTATATACAAACCCCCCAAAACAGTGATCTGATGCTTATGAGTTGTTATTTACAACTGCCACAACACCAAGCTACTTTTGGGTCCACTGTTTGAAAACTACAGCATCTGAATACACATGGCACCATTCTTTGAACTGTATTGGTGCATGTATGCTGGGAAAGTCAGGCACCTAGTCTCTCGTAGCCAGACCCTTTCAGACGAGAGTCAGGCTACATGAGACTAATTCAGGCATTTTACGTGTAGTACAAATTAATGTTAGTAGAAGCACAGCATGACTGCATCTGCGTGAGAGTGCTTGAGAAACTTTTGCTGAATGATTCCCAGCCTTGTTCACAGGCCCCGCCCCCAGCTTCCCATTGCTGGAAAGGTGGTGACATGAACAGATTTGCCTTCAAGAACCAGCTTGCCCATGGTGGGAGCAAATTTTGGGTGTACAGTTGTTCCTGGGGAATCATTTTACAAGGAACCAGATTAAGCATGAGCCGATTCTATGCATTATATAGATATGTGTGCTCATCTTCCCTTATTGTTTAGCAATCATGCATGGGTATCGTTCCAAGGATTTGCTGAAGCATACAATGTTGCACTGGATGTACCTAAGGATATGGGTATGAAATCTGAGTTGCTGTGTTTATGGTGATTATGTGATAGTAGTAACTACCTGTCATGCACAGTGAGTCTTATATCATGAGCAGATTATCCAATGTATGTATGTGTACCTGAGACCATAGTTGTTCCTTAGAAGCAATCTTAAGGATCAAAAACATCTCATCAATAAATGTGCCTACGCCATTTTGCAGAAATCACTCCAGAACTAGTTGGCGAAATGTTTTATAATGGAGAACTGGAACTGGAGTTACACAGAATTGGATTGGATGACTACCGTTTCAAGTTGAACAGTGACAGGGAGAATTGTTTCGAGCGAGTAGAGGAAGCCAGACGGGTTTCACTCTACCCTCATCCTAAGTGTTTCAAAGGATGCAAGGAAAGAGGTTAGTGAAGATTTAAAGAGAGCTGCAACTTTAAAATTTACTCCATTTCCTGTTTGTGGTCAGCATGCTCAGAGGAGGTGCGACACTATCACATGCGCTATGCATTAATGAACATTCCAAGGACTAAAAACCATCGATACAACAATTGGAAACGCTGTGCGGCAAAGATCAAGATGGGTTTAGGGGGGTTTTCGTGATGCTGAAAGTGTCTCGCCAGTCAGAAGTAACATTGCATGCCTGTGTGACCTCCAAACGGCATTCATGTGGCTGTTGAGAGCTAGATGAACGGCAGTGATCGATCTCGACCTAATAGACAGCTTCAGTATGGTTGAAAATACCCCCCAACCCGAGTGAACCCAGCACGCTAGAAGCTTCTGATGCCAAGAAATCGTCCTTGAAGCAATGGAATGCAGGAGGTTAGCAATTAACTTGACAATCAGGATCACGTGTTGATGTATATGACATCACTAGTGTCGGACCTCCTCTGAGCATGCTGGCAGATGTAATCTGTATTCAGCATGCAACCACCCTGTTTACACAGCCGGTACATAGTGGCTTCGCCATCCTATTTTGGTGGGGGTTTTTTTAAGTTTTTTCCCCGGACCCTCAGTATGGTACATGTGGAGGTCTTGCTGCGGGTCTGGGACTGAGACTAGATGGTGGTGTGTCCAGACCTCATTTTCCACAATGCTTTCGTCTGCTTAGATAGTAATTTGATTGTGCCGATACGCATAACAAAAAGCCAAGACTGAAGTGCAATTTATGTCTAGAAATTAACAAAAATAGTGGCCACAGAGCCTCCCTTTTATGTGTGTGCATAGAAGTGTCATTTAGTTCATCTCAAACTATAGGTTGTGGAACACTCTGGGTAACTGACGGAATCTGGAAAGTTAACTTCCCCCACTGCATGTATCGTGTTGAGGTATATACGGCTATAGTTTGTACACCTTGCACTAAGTATATTGCAACTTACTTGTAACACACATCAGACTACTGCAGGTGGACTTACACTTTCGTTGCCAGATGTATGCACTGCATCTCCTCTCCGTGGGAAAGCCTTCTGTAAAGATCACTGTAGTCTCCTAGAGAAAGAGGCCCATCACGTTCCAACAGGGCTGAAAGAATTCCTGCACTACTGCCATGCACTCAAAACAGGTGTGAGACATAACTGTACTGAACTTTACTTAGTTTTTACTTGAAACTGATAACCCTCCAGATGATGACCCTCTTTGTGAGTCAAATGTTGCTTCTGATCAAGTGGAAGCTGCTATCCGTCAGTTGCCTTCATCCACTGTACCCGTGGAGCAATCTGCCGCTGCATCTCAAGGTACATGATGTACTATATTCTATGCATGGTAAGCCTGAAATATATGTACTGCTTGTGATTGCTCTTTAGACAAACTTATAAGACACTTGTAATGTTGTTTCTAGGAACTCATGTGCTAGTTGGGCAATATCCTAAAATTGCTGACAACGATGCAGTAAGTACTGATGAGCAGATGTGCAGAAAAGATACTGGTGGACGCAGTACCCTGCGGATGTGGTCCCGAGGCCATCAGTTTGTTGTCAGGGGAGGTGGGCATATTGATACGTGGCAACCACTATACAAGTAAGGACCCTCTGTTTAAGTGTACGTGGTATGTCAAGCATGTGAGAGTCCTGGGAACCAGGCTACCAGAACTTGACTTATCTTAGTCTGTGTTTGGCTTCTTAAAGGATAAGCTAGTTTGCACCAGTAAGACAATAAATTTGCACTTCTTTGTGTGGTTAACAGCAACAGCATGAGGTCTAATATGTTACCACCTCTCACCTGTGTTATGCCCTCACACTTTACAATTGTTATGGGAGAATATGATCAGGCAACTTGTGACTATGCATGTGCCTACGAATTTATGTATTCATCATCACTGTATAGGTGTACTTGATGGGGCACAAGTAAATTTTTTTTGTTTAATTTCCTTTACTAACAGGTCAGAGTCACCATCCCAGGTGTTTCTTATTCTGCTGCAGTGGTTGCTTTCTCTTGTTAAGGCACTAGGTGGTCCATCCAATCTCCCTGCAATCACTGTAGCTTATGACAACATCTGCAATGTAGAGAAGATGAGGATCACTCGAAAGCCCTTGCCGCTTCCACCTCCATACAACAAACTGTGGATGAACGTACAGAAAATCATTGATGTGTTTCATTTTCCAAACCACATCAGTGCAACTTGTAGGGAACAGTTTAGTCCACTTCAGTTTAAGGAAACTCATCCCCACTTCAATACCCAAAGTGGAGAACAGACTTTTGCATGGGTTGGTAGATATAAGCGCATATTATGTTCAATGACTAAGAATCACCACTTGTTTTATTTGCACCGAATGGTGCTGAGACGTAATCTGTACACTGCTAGATGCTATCAGTTTGGTCGTAAACCCATTCTGCCTAAGAAACCATAACTTATATTGTTGGGGCGAGCGTGAGCGAGCACCACACTTGTGGATAAAACGAAAATTTGTCTATATATTTATATATTTATTGGGGCGAGCCTGAGCGAGCCCCACATAGACGGTACAACTGGGAGATTTCATATATGTATTATCATTATTATCATTATTATCATTATTATCATTATCGTACGACCGTCACCCGCGCGCCGCGCTTGGTCGCACGAAGTATGTAGGGCTTCGCATTCGCATACATGGCTTCCGTGACCGCAAGAGAATCACCCGCGCGCCGCGCTTGGTCGCATGAAGTATGTAGGGCTTCCAATAGCGCATTAGCATACATGGCTTCCGTGACCGCAAGAGAAGAAGCCGACGTCAAGGAGGAAAAGGACACCATCCGTCAGGTGATCTTTAATTCCCAGGCTCTCCCCACTAAGAGGGGGGAGGGCCCTTCTTAGCGGGGAGAGCCTGGGAACGAGGCTACCCAGGTAAGCAAGAATGGGAAGCATTTGCCACAATTGTCTCCACTACACAATCTGCCAGAGACAATGATGATGCAAATATAGACTTTTCTAGCCAGCACGACGTTCAGCAACCTGGAGTAGAAACTCTCAGAGAAAATGTCATAGAAAAAATGGAAAACTTTTGTGGCTACCAACAATGGTGTTGAGATAGCAATGACACAGCCCTAATGGAAAAACTGAACCAACCAACATCCACTAACTCACTGGCAATGTGTAAAAAAACTACCATTTGAAGCTCATTTGGTTGATAGAAACTCCAATGTAAGCTCTCATGCAAACAGGAAATATTATGTCATCACTTTTATATTGTTATTAGTGTAATGTCATGTTGTTTACAACAAAAATTGATAAACCATAACGGTGATTGTGTA
Source organism: Agelas oroides (assembly GCA_949130485.1). Taxonomy (NCBI): domain Eukaryota; kingdom Metazoa; phylum Porifera; class Demospongiae; order Agelasida; family Agelasidae; genus Agelas; species Agelas oroides. The sequence continues at coordinate 4,556,347 of OX422199.1, forward strand.
CACAAAAAATTGCATGTTAGCCTCTTCCAAACCAATTCATTGTTTCTCACCCCTAAGCAGAAAACTAGATGTGGGTTGGCCAAGAATTGAAGACTTTCAATTACGAGGTCATTCCTGTGTGAATAATGTACAACGCTGCCTTTGTCATTTCTACACTTGGATGAGGCATAGTAAGCAAACAGCACTTTACTTCTTACTAAACGCCACGCCAACTTCGACACAAGTGCGAAGGGGTACGCGCGCGTGTGTACGAACTGCGCATGCGCAATTGTAGTCCTTGGCATACTGCTTGCTCAGGCTCGCCCCACAATGCCCTGCATTCCTCTAGTTTATATATTTATTTATTGGGGCGAGCCTGAGCGAGCCCCACATAGACGGTACAACTGGACGAAATCATATATGTATTATTACTAGATGAATGCAGGGCATTGTGGGGCGAGCCTGAGCAAGCAGTATGCCAAGGACTACAATTGCGCATGCGCAGTTCGTACACACGCGCGCGTACCCTTTCGCACTTGTCGAGGTGTCGAAGTTGGCGTGGTGTTTAGTAAGAAGTAAAGTTGCTGTTTGCTTACTGTGCCTCATCCAAGTGTAGAAATGACAAAGGCAGCGTTGTACATTATTCACACAGGAATGACCTCGTAATTGAAAGTCTTCAATTCTTGGCCAACCCACATCTAGTTTTCTGCCTAGGGGTGAGAAACAATGAATTGGTTTGGAAGAGGCTAACATGCAATTCTTTGTGTACACAATCACTGTTATGGTTTATCAATTTTTGTTGTAAACAACATGACATTACACTAATAATGATATAAAAGTGATGACATAATATTTCCTGTTTGCATGAGAGCTTACATTGGAGTTTCTATCGACCAAATGAGCTTCAAATGGTAGTTTTTTACACATTGCCAGTGAGTTAGTGGATGTTGGTTGGTTCAGTTTTTCCATTAGGGCTGTGTCATTGCTATCTCAACACCATTGTTGGTAGCCACAAAAGTTTTCCATTTTTTCTATGACATTTTCTCTGAGAGTTTCTACTCCAGGTTGCTGAACGTCGTGCTGGCTAGAAGAGTCTATATTTTGCATCATCATTGTCTCTGGCAGATTGTGTAGTGGAGACAATTGTGGCAAATGCTTCCCATTCTTGCTTACCTGGGTAGCCTCGTTCCCAGGCTCTCCCCACTAAGAAGGGCCCTCCCCCCTCTTAGTTGGGAGAGCCTGGGAACGAGGCTACACCTGGGTACAGTTCACTGAAATCACACAGCTATTGCTTGAATTCTTTGTTGTTAAAGATCACCTGACGGATGGTGTCCTTTTCCTCCTTGACGTCGGCTTCTTCTCTTGCGGTCACGGAAGCCATGTACGCTAATGCGCTATTGGAAGCCCTACATACTTCATGCGACCAAGCGCGGCGCGCGGGTGATTCTCTTGCGGTCACGGAAGCCATGTATGCGAATGCGAAGCCCTACATACTTCGTGCGACCAAGCGCGGCGCGCGGGTGACGGTCGTACGATAATGATAATAATAATAATAATAATAATAATTGGGGCGAGCCTGAGCGAGCCCCACATAGACGGTACAGCTGGACGAAATCATATATGTATTATCATCATTATTATTACTAGATGAATGCAGGGCATTGTGGGGCGAGCCTGAGCAAGCAGCATGCCAAGGACTAAAATTGTGCATACGCAGTTCGTATACACGCGTGCCCTTTCGCACTTCTTGTCGAGGTGTCGAAGTTGGCGTGGCGTTTAGTAAGAAGTGAAGTTGCTGTTTGTCTACTGTGCCTCATCCGAGTGTATAAATGACAAAGGCAGTGTTGTACATTATTCACACAGGAATGACCTCGTAATTGAAAGTCTTCAATTCCATTGGCCAACCCACATCTAGTTTTCTGCTTAGGGATGAGAAACAATGAACTGATTTGGAAGAGGCTAACATGCAATTTTTTGTGTACACAATCACCGTTATGGTTTTATCAATTTTTGTTGTAAACAACATGACATTAGTGTGATATAAAAGTGATGACATAATATTTCCTGTTTACATGAGAGCTTACATTGGAGTTTCTATTGACCAAATGAGCTTCAAATGGTGTATGGTGGTAGTTTTTATACACATTGCCAGTGAGTTAGTGGATGTTGGTTGGTTCAGTTTTTCCATTAGGGCTGTGTCATTGCTATCTCAACACCATTGTTGGTAGCCACAAAAGTTTTCCATATTTTCTGTGACATCATATGGTTTGAAGTTGCAAGGCCTATTAAAGATCACATGAATCATTCCATTTTCTCTGAGAGTTTCAACTCAAGGTTGCTGAACGTCGTGCTGGCTAGAAGAGTCTACATTTTGCATCATGATTGTGTCTGGCAGATTGTGTAGTGGAGACAACCGTGGCAAATGCTTCTCATTCTTGCTTACCTGGGTAGCCTCGTTCCCAGGCTCTCCCCGCTAAGAAGGGCCCTCCCCCCTCTTAGTGGGGAGAGCCTGGGAACGAGGCTACACCTGGGTACAGTTCACTGAAATCACACAGCTATTGCTTGAATTCTTTGTTGTTAAAGATCACCTGACGGATGGCGTCCTTTTCCTCCTTGACGTCGTCTTCTCTAGCGATCACGGAAGCCATGTACGCTAATGCGATATTGGAAGCCCTACATCTTCGTGCGACCAAGCGCGGCGCGCGGGTGATTCTCTTGCGGTTACGGAAGCCATGTATGCGAATGCGATATTGGAAGCCCTACATACTTCGTGCGACCAAGCGCGGCGCGCGGGTGACGGTCGTACGATAATGATAATAATAATAATAATAATGATGATAATACATATATGATTTCGTCCAGCTGTACCGTCTATGTGGGGCTCGCTCAGGCTCGCCCCAATTATTACTAGATGAATGCAGGGCATTGTGGGGCGAGCCTGAGCAAGCTGTATGCCAAGGACTACAATTGCGCATGCGCAGTTCATACACACGCGCGCGTACCCCTTCGCACTTGTCGAGGTGTCGAAGTTGGCGTGGCGTTTAGTAAGAAGTAAAGTTGCTGTTTGCTTACTGTGCCTCATCCAAGTGTAGAAATGACAAAGGCAGCGTTGTACATTATTCACGCAGGAATGACCTCGTAATTGAAAGTCTTCAATTCTTGGCCAACCCACATCTAGTTTTCTGCTTAGGGGTGAGAAACAATGAATTGGTTTGGAAGAGGCTAACATGCAATTTTTTGTGTACACAATCACCGTTATGGTTTATCAATTTTTGTTGTAAACAACATGACATTACACTAATAATGATATAAAAGTGATGACATAATATTTCCTGTTTGCATGAGAGCTTACATTGGAGTTTCTATCCACCAAATGAGCTTCAAATGGTAGTTTTTTACACATTGCCAGTGAGTTAGTGGATGTTGGTTGGTTCAGTTTTTCCATTAGGGCTGTGTCATTGCTATCTCAACACCATTGTTGGTAGCCACAAAAGTTTTCCATTTTTTCTATGACATTTTCTCTGAGAGTTTCTACTCCAGGTTGCTGAACGTCGTGCTGGCTAGAAGAGTCTATATTTTGCATCATCATTGTCTCTGGCAGATTGTGTAGTGGAGACAATTGTGGCAAATGCTTCCCATTCTTGCTTACCTGGGTAGCCTCGTTCCCAGGCTCTCCCCACTAAGAAGGGCCCTCCCCCCTCTTAGTTGGGAGAGCCTGGGAACGAGGCTACACCTGGGTACAGTTCACTGAAATCACACAGCTATTGCTTGAATTCTTTGTTGTTAAAGATCACCTGACGGATGGTGTCCTTTTCCTCCTTGACGTCGGCTTCTTCTCTTGCGGTCACGGAAGCCATGTATGCTAATGCGCTATTGGAAGCCCTACATACTTCATGCGACCAAGCGCGGCGCGCGGGTGATTCTCTTGCGGTCACGGAAGCCATGTATGCGAATGCGAAGCCCTACATACTTCGTGCGACCAAGCGCGGCGCGCGGGTGACGGTCGTACGATAATGATAATAATGATAATAATGATAATAATGATAATACATATATGAAATCTCCCAGTTGTACCGTCTATGTGGGGCTCGCTCAGGCTCGCCCCAATTATCATTATCGTACGACCGTCACCCGCGCGCCGCGCTTGGTCGCACGAAGTATGTAGGGCTTCCAATATCGCATTCGCATACATGGCTTCCGTAACCGCAAGAGAATCACCCGCGCGCCGCGCTTGGTCGCACGAAGATGTAGGGCTTCCAATATCGCATTAGCGTACATGGCTTCCGTGATCGCTAGAGAAGACGACGTCAAGGAGGAAAAGGACGCCATCCGTCAGGTGATCTTTAACAACAAAGAATTCAAGCAATAGCTGTGTGATTTCAGTGAACTGTACCCAGGTGTAGCCTCGTTCCCAGGCTCTCCCCACTAAGAGGGGGGAGGGCCCTTCTTAGCGGGGAGAGCCTGGGAACGAGGCTACCCAGGTAAGCAAGAATGAGAAGCATTTGCCACGGTTGTCTCCACTACACAATCTGCCAGACACAATCATGATGCAAAATGTAGACTCTTCTAGCCAGCACGACGTTCAGCAACCTTGAGTTGAAACTCTCAGAGAAAATGGAATGATTCATGTGATCTTTAATAGGCCTTGCAACTTCAAACCATATGATGTCACAGAAAATATGGAAAACTTTTGTGGCTACCAACAATGGTGTTGAGATAGCAATGACACAGCCCTAATGGAAAAACTGAACCAACCAACATCCACTAACTCACTGGCAATGTGTATAAAAACTACCACCATACACCATTTGAAGCTCATTTGGTCAATAGAAACTCCAATGTAAGCTCTCATGTAAACAGGAAATATTATGTCATCACTTTTATATCACACTAATGTCATGTTGTTTACAACAAAAATTGATAAAACCATAACGGTGATTGTGTACACAAAAAATTGCATGTTAGCCTCTTCCAAATCAGTTCATTGTTTCTCATCCCTAAGCAGAAAACTAGATGTGGGTTGGCCAATGGAATTGAAGACTTTCAATTACGAGGTCATTCCTGTGTGAATAATGTACAACACTGCCTTTGTCATTTATACACTCGGATGAGGCACAGTAGACAAACAGCAACTTCACTTCTTACTAAACGCCACGCCAACTTCGACACCTCGACAAGAAGTGCGAAAGGGCACGCGTGTATACGAACTGCGTATGCACAATTTTAGTCCTTGGCATGCTGCTTGCTCAGGCTCGCCCCACAATGCCCTGCATTCATCTAGTTACTAGTGATAATACATATATGAAATCTCCCAGCTGTACCGTCTATGTGGGGCTCGCTCAGGCTCGCCCCAATTATTATTATTATTATTATTATCATTATCGTACGACCGTCATCCGCGCGCCGCGCTTGGTCGCACGAAGTATGTAGGGCTTCCAATATCGCATTCGCATACATGGCTTCCGTAACCGCAAGAGAATCACCCGCGCGCCGCGCTTGGTCGCACGAAGATGTAGGGCTTCCAATATCGCATTAGCGTACATGGCTTCCGTGATCGCTAGAGAAGACGACGTCAAGGAGGAAAAGGACGCCATCCGTCAGGTGATCTTTAACAACAAAGAATTCAAGCAATAGCTGTGTGATTTCAGTGAACTGTACCCAGGTGTAGCCTCGTTCCCAGGCTCTCCCCACTAAGAGGGGGGAGGGCCCTTCTTAGCGGGGAGAGCCTGGGAACGAGGCTACCCAGGTAAGCAAGAATGAGAAGCATTTGCCACAGTTGTCTCCACTACACAATCTGCCAGACACAATCATGATGCAAAATGTAGACTCTTCTAGCCAGCACGACGTTCAGCAACCTTGAGTTGAAACTCTCAGAGAAAATGGAATGATTCATGTGATCTTTAATAGGCCTTGCAACTTCAAACCATATGATGTCATAGAAAATATGGAAAACTTTTGTGGCTACCAACAATGGTGTTGAGATAGCAATGACACAGCCCTAATGGAAAAACTGAACCAACCAACATCCACTAACTCACTGGCAATGTGTATAAAAACTACCACCATACACCATTTGAAGCTCATTTGGTCAATAGAAACTCCAATGTAAGCTCTCATGTAAACAGGAAATATTATGTCATCACTTTTATATCACACTAATGTCATGTTGTTTACAACAAAAATTGATAAAACCATAACGGTGATTGTGTACACAAAAAATTGCATGTTAGCCTCTTCCAAATCAGTTCATTGTTTCTCATCCCTAAGCAGAAAACTAGATGTGGGTTGGCCAACGGAATTGAAGACTTTCAATTACGAGGTCATTCCTGTGTGAATAATGTACAACACTGCCTTTGTCATTTATACACTCGGATGAGGCACAGTAGACAAACAGCAACTTCACTTCTTACTAAACGCCACGCCAACTTCGACACCTCGACAAGAAGTGCGAAAGGGCACGCGTGTATACGAACTGCGTATGCACAATTTTAGTCCTTGGCATGCTGCTTGCTCAGGCTCGCCCCACAATGCCCTGCATTCATCTAGTACTTGTGTTTCTTGTTTGTACACATTTAACCGCATAATTGGGGCGAGCGCAGCGAGCCCCACACTTGTGGTGAAAACGGAAAACTGTCTATATGTTTATTTATATATATGGTACGTGCGTATTCCGTATATACATCCTGCCCTATTTGTGCGTGATGCAACATTTCCACATGTCATGTTGTTGCAAAATTATAGTGAATAGTAGCTAGCTACGTTTGAGAAAGCCAGAAAAAAGTTGTATGTACGACTCACTTAAGTTATGGAATCCGAAGAAACAAGGAGTGAAAGACTGAGGCGTAGAAACCAACGCGACAGAGACCGTCGCGCTGCTGAAAGCGCTCAACAAAGAGAGGCACGGTTAGCGAGACGGAGAGTAAGGGATAGAGCCCATCGTGCTTCCCGGTCTGCTGCCCAGCGGGAGAGAGTTTTGGACCACAGGAGAGGGCGATTGGCGTCAGAGACTCCAGACCAGAGAACTGCTCGTCTCGAGCATATGAGCCTCACGCAGCAAAGGAGGATGACCCGTGAGACTCCGAACCAGAGAGAGGCCCGCCTCGAACAACTGAGCCTCGCGCAGCAGCAAAGACTGACCGACGAGACTCCGGACCAGAGAGAGGCCCGGCTCCAGCAAGTGAGCCTCGCGCAACGGAGGAGACTGACCCACGAGACTCCGCACCAGAGAGAAGCCCGGCTCCAGCAAGTGAGCCTCGTGAAACAGAGGAGACTGACCCACGAGACTCCGGACCAGAGAGAGGCCCGGCTCCAGCAATTGAGCCTCACGCAACAGAGGAGACTGACCGACGAGACTCCTGAAGATACAGCAACAAGATGTGAACAAGACAGAGAGAGTCACAGGAGACGAAGAGAGCAACAGTCTGTTCGTATTAAAATGGTTAACTTCCATTCTCACCTAGCAGCTCTACAGGTTTCCAAATGTATTACGTGCTTAGAGAATTTTCCTGGCCTGAATGTCAGGACAGTATTACCTGACAGTAGTGACACCGAGTGTGTACGATGCCGTCGAGACAAGCGTATCCCCAAGCTGTACTCATCCATGAACAACATGGACCCTGGTCCTGTACCTCCTGAACTTCAGGTTAGTGTGTCTTGAATGGTTGAATACCATGTATGTGTGTCCCTTCGAGCTTTATAGACACTTATATTAAAGCCCTCCTTTAGCCTTCCATTAAATGTGTTCTGTAGTTTTTAGGACTTATTCCATAATTATTATTAGAAACGGCAACACATATACCACTATACTTTTTATTTTACCAAGAATATACAGTAAGAGTGTACAATCCCTGTATATGGTTTAGGCAACCAGCAGTCAATATGTTTAGTACGAACTTAATATGAAGCCATTCTATATGCTGGTGGCATTATCTGTGTGAACACTAGCATGCAAATACCTTTACTGCTGTGTATTCACACTTTAGCACATCCACTGCTGTTGCCTACTGTCATCCTATCAATATGGGTGGTATAGAAACCATAAGGGAGTTACACACTCTTATTGTAATAGGCCACCATTGCAGCACCCTACAAAACACACACAACTATTTTTTATATTCAGTTGATCACCTTACTGCAGGGCTTGACACAAGTTGAAGAGATGCTTGTTTCTGCTGTTATGCCCATCATGTCAATCTACCGACTACCACATGGCCAATATGGCTACACAGGACATGTCATAAACTTACCCCAGGATGTCATGTCATTTGCTCACAGGCTGCCACGACTACCCTCAGACCTTGATATTGTGGTCGTCAGAAAGGAAGGTGCTGACCAGTCTCATCGTGACTTTCGTGTAAGAAGATTGGTGGTGCATCGTGCTCTACAGTGGTTGATCACAAACAACACCTACTACCATGCGAACCACATACACATTGATGAGGATGCTCTTGCTCAGCTCCCACATGATGGAAATCTTTCAAACATCTCTTCCATAGCAGTAGAAACCCCTGCAACAAGTGACCAGCAGATTTCTGAGGATGATCCATATAATGCCCACCTAGCAAGATCATTTGTCCCAGTTGCCACTCGGTCCATGTCTGAGCAAGAGACTGTCCAACAATCTGTTCAACAACGTCAGTCGGACCACCCTTCAGCTGCCCCAACTTCAACAGTCATGTGGCCTTCCAGTGGGAGAAGTCCCATCAACGAATTTACAACAGAGGGATACTTTACTTGTGCCTTCCCTACACTCTTCCCTAGTGCACCATACAACTACCTCACGCTCGCCCCACAATGCACTGCATTCCCCTAGTTTATTCCCCGGTGAAGTTGAAAAGTGGTTTATTCATACTTATAGGCGTGACTATTGCGCATGCGCAGATTGAGATGGTACGGCTTGTCGGCGGGTCTAGACGTGCGCTGTTCAGTTTCCTAGTGTGTCGATCGACATGGGGAAGGAACTTGTGCAGTACGATTCTCGCATGGGATACTGGAAGGGGAAAGGAGAGAGTAGAAGATTCGTTCCTTTGACTAATTTCGCAATGAAGTTCACTAAGTTTGTGCGCAGTCCAGAACAGCTTCCAGATTACGCCGGCTTCATTGTGAAGGTGACGCAACCGAGTGGGAAGAGAATTACAGAAGGGTCAGTGTCCGCAATACACTGTCTTTACAACTGCTCGATACTTGCATTACTGTCCATGGTAATCTGATATTCAGATCGTGTTTCCTGCCGTGGTACCACATCTGCAATAGCGACCAACTGCGTGCAACACTGGGAGCTGCAATGCCAGACAGCGTACTAAGCTGTCAGTTGTCACCCTCTCAGATCAAGGAAATGCTGATGCAGAAATGGGAGGAACTGTTGTAAGTTTTGAAGTTTTATGCCTAGTTGTATAGCTAGGTCTGTATATTCCGCCAAGCACATGCATGAGCTGTTTTTGCGAAGCATGATTGCAGTACCTACTATGGTTACTATGGTTAAATTGTTGTACCAAAATCTTCTTTCATCTTTATTCCTATGCCTAAAATATGGGGGTATCACTGCCCAAATGGGCGTGATAAATTGTAATTGGGCAGTGCATGATGAACACAGATTTGACATTTTACTAAGTGCATTGCTGCACTGCACCACTGCAAATTGCAGCAATACTAAAATATTGTTGTGGCTATTTGCAGTACTGCATTAAAAGTCAACCATCTTTAATGGCCTGTAAGTCTTTCCATTGCTGCAAACTTTAATAAACTTTAAACTTTGAGTCGTTTACAGTAAGTTTACAGCAATGGAAAGACTTACAGGCCATTAAAGATGGTTTACTTCACCTGCAGGTATAATACAAACTAGTACATACATTACCCATGCAGTGGGCAGCAGTGTATCCAAGGGTTCGGTCATATAACTAAAGTGCCACGTAGGAGTGGCTGATTGTGCGTGACATAATAATGCACGCATGCATCGTTCCTAGGCGATCTAGTGCTTGACTTTAGATGGCTGCTTCAACGTTGGAGTCCCGTCCGTCTTGCAATGAGATGCTGTTCAGCTATAAAAAGAGCTTCACAGCAGACCCTCAGCAACAGAAAATGTACTTTCTCAAGAATGAGTAAAGGCAGTCTCAGAAGCAACCATCTCAGAGCATATAGCTAGATATCAAAATTTTCCTCAGGGAGCATGCCCCCAGACCCCCCTACATTCACTTGCTTTGTACACTTTCATATTAAAGCCACACCAATGTATGCACCCTAGTTACACCACCACTGCCAGTGGGTAAAATCCACACACCATCATTCACACTTGAAATCATTCAAATTTTAATTCTTCTTGAACCACATTATTACGAATGCATGATGTCATTTCCTGCATTGTTATGTAGCAGTCCTTATTAAATTTTCACAAAACAATTATGACTCCACGATATTATTTTCCTTCTTCTTCTTATTCCTATAACATTATATTAACAAATTGGAACAAAAACTTGTCTGACTCCATATATACCTTTGATTACTAGTATACTTGCAAGTGACAAAATTTACAATATTGCATTGTTTCAATGTTTAGTTCAACAGGTTCTGATTCTGAATCTGATGACTCAGGTGTCACTCAGTATAAACCAGTTACATGCACTGGGCGACAACCTGGTTCGGACGTAATCGTCATTGGGCCAGAGCTGCAGTTCAGCAGTGATGGGACCCTAATCCCTGTTGAGCAGCAAGAATACGTTTGGATCCCAGAGATTCTTCGGAAACTCCATGTGGACAAAATCTCTGCCCCACTCAGCACCTTTCCAAATGTCCACCACCCCCTAAGGAGGGTTTTGAAGGGCATGTATGGAGCATGTGGTGATAATTTTATCAGTGCTGTATTCATGCTAAGTGAGTGTCAGTATCATGGCGTACGGTAGTACGCCATATGTAGGGATGACCCCGAAAAAAAATGGCGGCCACATTCAAAGTGCACAAATGACACGCTCGAAATGTCCGCGTTAGATAAGTCAACGGCCTCCATGAGCCATATCAGACATTATCGAGTGCTTCCATGGGCAACAGGATCGTTAAATTTGCTGGAAAGCATCGCTAAGTACCTGACAGTCAAGTCGCTAAAAAAGGCAAATCGTCTATCTTCTGACTTCTTCTTCTTCTTCTTCTTCTTCTTCTTCTTCTTCTTCTTTTGCTCACCACGATAGCACGACAACGGCTGAAGCTATTACAACGATTCAAACGCGAAAGATCAGCATAAATTACTGGGTATTGTACCCACCACTCATCGTTCTCAAAGAAAGAAGTCGAATTAATCGGCGATTCTCAGGTAACCCCACGCTTATGCTTGCTGCTATACGCCATTTTGTTAGAATAGAATATTCATAGCGATTACGTCAACAGAAGTTCAACAGCTACAGCACGTGAAGTTGGCATGCAGCTGCGGTTATTCTACTTCCGTAGAGAACTTGACGATCGATTGATTCCCAAACGATTGCATATGTTGCTACTTTCATACAGCAGTTGACGTACTTGTGCTGGATTTGACAAGGAACGCAGTATGCGTAACGTCCACAAGAAACGGGCGCGGGATAAGCAGAACTATCTGCGAAACAAAGAAAGCAAAAGGCAAGCGTCCCGTAACAAGTACTGGAAGAACCCGGAAAAACACTCTTACTCTCCAAGGGTTCCTTTACCACAGTTATGCCTTACCTCTTTATGACCTATGTACCTGCCACCCACCATACACAACCTACACACACCTGCCCACAATGTATAACCAGCTATAGAAACTGTTCCTTGGACAACACACAACATACAGTGTTACAACCCTGTCATACAACAGAACAGGTAGACAGTCATGTATATACCACAGTGCCTTAGAACAACCACTCACACACACATGCACATACCCAATTAGACAACAGTTACACCCATGATTCCATTGTCAAGTGGATAAGTGCAAACAGCTAACATCCTCCAGAAATCCATCAACATCAACAATAAACTACATAACAAGTCATTTCACTTGGGGTGTGGTTACACAACAACAAAAAAAAAACAACAGAAACAAGTCACAAAAAAGTTTGCCAAACGCAAACAAGCACATGTAGGGATGAAATCCTCAAAAACCAACCAAACAAGACGGGAACGACACCACAATACTTTTACACCATCCCTACATCTTGTGCCATTTTGCCACCTGTACACAACACAAAACCCTCTACATTTGTACTTATTAGCCCACACCAACCACAAACAAACATAGTACTTCACTCCATTCAACTATCTCACAAAATAACCCATCCTTCACAAAGCATTACAAAATTACCACTACTCACTTCACAGCCACCTGTATACAAGACAACCCATATCTATCATGCTAAACAGGCATAAAACTTAACAACATAATGCACTTTCCAACATAACACACACACTCACCACTCCTCACTCACTCCACACCTTCTACACACAACTTGGACCATACCTGCTACACTCAGTAGCAACCACCAACAACACAACATACTCACTATGCACAACACACCCACGCCACACCCTTCCATCTACAAGACAACCCTCTTCTACACACAACTAAAAAACAAATACAAACACACAGTTTTGACAAAATGGCACAAGATGTAGGGATGGTGTAAAAGTATTGTGGTGTCGTTCCCGTCTTGTTTGGTTGGTTTTTGAGGATTTCATCCCTACATGTGCTTGTTTGCGTTTGGCAAACTTTTTTGTGACTTGTACTAAAATTACAGATCCTGCATAATCCAAAAGACAATCAAGTAATTTATATTGGAAATTACTTTATATGTATAGGCGGTGCTGTCCTCTCTCTATGCTATGAGAGTATCCAGACCATGTGTGGATCTGTGGCAATCCACATAGCATATGGACAGGTCAGTCGAGGCAAGAGTATTGCTGTGAAGCTATCTCTGGCAGCCTGCTGCAATTACCCTAATGGGTATCAAACATGCCTAACTGACAGTATGGCCAGAAGGTACCTTAGTGGGGCATTGCCATTTGCATACGACGATCCTGAGAATGCAGAGCTGGTGAAACAGTTTCTGATCAATGCGTTTGGTGGGGCAGGAATGGGAACTGAGCACCGCCAGTTCCATGCACGATGCACACCACTAATAACAGCTAATGAACACGTCATGGAACAGTTATCCCTTGCTGAGGCCAGGTACTCTTTGTAGATCAATTCAAAACAATTTTGTTGTCTTCTTACTGGATGAAGAATGCATTTGCCTTGTATCATGGCGTACGGTAGTACGCCATATGTAGGGATGACCCCGAAAAAAAATGGCGGCCACATTCAAAGTGCACAAATGACACGCTCGAAATGTCCGCGTTAGATAAGTCAACGGCCTCCATGAGCCATATCAGACATTATCGAGTGCTTCCATGGGCAACAGGATCGTTAAATTTGCTGGAAAGCATCGCTAAGTACCTGACAGTCAAGTCGCTAAAAAAGGCAAATCGTCTATCTTCTGACTTCTTCTTCTTCTTCTTCTTCTTCTTCTTCTTTTGCTCACCACGATAGCACGACAACGGCTGAAGCTATTACAACGATTCAAACGCGAAAGATCAGCATAAATTACTGGGTATTGTACCCACCACTCATCGTTCTCAAAGAAAGAAGTCGAATTAATCGGCGATTCTCAGGTAACCCCACGCTTATGCTTGCTGCTATACGCCATTTTGTTAGAATAGATTCATAGCGATTACGTCAACAGAAGTTCAACAGCTACAGCACGTGAAGTTGGCATGCAGCTGCGGTTATTCTACTTCCGTAGAGAACTTGACGATCGATTGATTCCCAAACGATTGCATATGTTGCTACTTTCATACAGCAGTTGACGTACTTGTGCTGGATTTGACAAGGAACGCAGTATGCGTAACGTCCACAAGAAACGGGCGCGGGATAAGCAGAACTATCTGCGAAACAAAGAAAGCAAAAGGCAAGCGTCCCGTAACAAGTACTGGAAGAACCCGGAAAAACACTCTTACTCTCCAAGGGTTCCTTTACCACAGTTATGCCTTACCTCTTTATGACCTATGTACCTGCCACCCACCATACACAACCTACACACACCTGCCCACAATGTATAACCAGCTATAGAAACTGTTCCTTGGACAACACACAACATACAGTGTTACAACCCTGTCATACAACAGAACAGGTAGACAGTCATGTGTATACCACAGTGCCTTAGAACAACCACTCACACACACATGCACATACCCAATTAGACAACAGTTACACCCATGATTCCATTGTCAAGTGGATAAGTGCAAACAGCTAACATCCTCCAGAAATCCATCAACATCAACAATAAACTACATAACAAGTCATTTCACTTGGGGTGTGGTTACACAACAACAAAAAAAAAACAACAGAAACAAGTCACAAAAAAGTTTGCCAAACGCAAACAAGCACATGTAGGGATGAAATCCTCAAAAACCAACCAAACAAGACGGGAACGACACCACAATACTTTTACACCATCCCTACATCTTGTGCCATTTTGCCACCTGTACACAACACAAAACCCTCTACATTTGTAATTATTAGCCCACACCAACCACAAACAAACATAGTACTTCACTCCATTCAACTATCTCACAAAATAACCCATCCTTCACAAAGCATTACAAAATTACCACTACTCACTTCACAGCCACCTGTATACAAGACAACCCATATCTATCATGCTAAACAGGCATAAAACTTAACAACATAATGCACATTCCAACATACCACACACACTCACCACTCCTCACTCACTCCACACCTTCTACACACAACTTGGACCATACCTGCTACACTCAGTAGCAACCACCAACAACACAACATACTCACTATGCACAACACACCCACGCCACACCCTTCCATCTACAAGACAACCCTCTTCTACACACAACTAAAAAACAAATACAAACACACAGTTTTGGCAAAATGGCACAAGATGTAGGGATGGTGTAAAAGTATTGTGGTGTCGTTCCCGTCTTGTTTGGTTGGTTTTTGAGGATTTCATCCCTACATGTGCTTGTTTGCGTTTGGCAAACTTTTTTGTGACTTTACATAATGTTTTAATGGCTGTTATACACATATCCTGTATAGGATATACAGCCAAATGTTTGATAAGCATGCTGTATCCTAAATGGGATATGCGGGCAAAAGCCAATGAAATATCACATTTTGTTTCCCTTTTCACCCTGTGCCATACACGACTGTTTACACAGGTACCTTGTGCGAGCAGTGTTAATCCCCTTCAAATTTCAAGCATCCCACGTGGAGCTTAGGGTGCTTCACCAATTGCTGCAGGATGTTCCAGCAGCATTCCCCAAGCTCCTTGCTGTTGGGAAATGGCTTGAAGGGGTTGATGAGGACACTGTCTGCAACATGCGGGACAGTGTCCTTACGAGTGCTGTTGGGAAACTGGAATCAAGACTGGCAACCCAGTATGCTCTGACCATTTTGTGTGCACAGAAGGTGAGGATTCATGCTAATTAGTGATGTCTCTCAGATGGTTTATTATGTAATAAAATTGATATACAGCTAGTCAGCATGGCACGTTACAAGAAGGTGAATGCAGAAGCAGTACTTTCAAGAGGTCATTGCTCCCGAGGTGCTCGAGTTGCAGGGCCAGCGAGCTCCTAAAGAGATGACACTGGGAGCTCTAACATTGGCATTTGTACAAGCTGCCCCCCTTTCAGAGGTAACCATGATCACATTCTATAAGTGAGGCTCAGTGTTAAATTTGACTGTTTCACAGGTATTGCAGGTTGTCAACCCTAGTGTGTCCTACACAACTCACACTGGTCATCCATCAACAGCTGACAAGACACGATATCAAGGCGTTGCTATCAGCCTCAAGGAGTTTGTGCGAGCAATTGATAAGTACAACATCCAGCATGATGGAGAAAGTAAAATCCGCCAAAGACTACGTGGCCACCCAAGATGCGACACCCGCAAGAAGCAATATTTTAATGTTGTTGGGTCCGCCAAGACGACGATCGACCGAAATGATGAGGGTAGCGTTCGATGTTTGACTTGTGTGTGTGTTCCTACTGATGAATTCCCACAGGAGATCTTTGACGTGCTTCAGGATGGGCAGAAGATGACACCAGACTTACAGGATGATGAGGTTGAAGGTATATATGACAGTGATGTATAGTACAGGATATATACAACAGGCCTCCAATATCTACAATTGCATGCATGTTCACCCTCTTTAGGGGTGAGTCCTGATCATGCCACAGCTGAAAAATCAGGTATAAATAATGAAAATCATCTATGCAAAATGAGTGATGTACTACATTTTACTGTAGTGCATGAAGTGCACCTCACAATACAAGAAGACGACAACATGGAAGGTATACATGACATCCATAAACTTATTTACAGTAATATGTTCATTTCAAGAATCTACCTTTACATCCAGACTCAAGCACTGGACTTTGGGAATTTACATCATGCTGTCATGAATTGAAAGGTATACTTATGGTTGAATGTTATATTCACACACAACTCAGATATAAATCAGTAGCATGGCCATCTTCTGCCCAGCTAGTTGGCTTCCTTTGTATCATCTCACCTATACATGGCTTCAATTACCACCAATTAGCACCTGTTGTTGGTCTTAGACAGTGTTCATGTAAGCTTCATTTCACTCTACATGCAATGGCTATGCTTATTGTTGGAAGCTGGGTTGTGCACCTAACCCTGATTCCCCGTTCCCTGTTCCACTTTTGCCCTAATCTAGCCAGGCTTCCACACTATGCGTAGCTAGTGGGTTAGCTTGATGACTTATTTATGACAGGACAAGCTGATTTGTCCACCTGCATTCAATTCATCTGCATTCAGGTTACCATTTTCTATCCACTTGGGGTGCACTTAGGCTCATTAAAAAAAAAAGGAAATAAAATTAAAAATCTTCATTTCCTTGAATGTACACTGCAGCAAAGAAGAAGAAAAAGAAGAAGAGCAAGAGAAACAAAAAGAAAAGGAAACAAGGTAAGCTGTTCACATTGTCATGCATAATTATACAAATTCATCACTTCTTTCTCACATTTATAATGTATGTATATAGGTTCTATTACCCCTGGAGCTTGCTCCATCAGTGGCACACCAGTGTTGATCCACAACAGCCCCAATCCTGATCAATCACCTCTTCTTCCTGAAACTCACTATCCAACTATATCAGTCAGCCCACTAGTTGTTCATTCTGTATCAATTGGTGCAGCCAGTGTGCTCCCAGTTGGTGAGGCAACATCTGAAAGTTTGCAAAAGATGTCCATGGAAGACACAGGTGAATTTTCCTTTTTCCAACACTTAATTGTGTGCACTATGGTGTTGCTTTTTGCTTTTAGCTACAGGGAATGAAAGCGATAAGGGTGTGGCATGCAAGCGTACATTGTTCAGTGGCGCTGTTATGCCAGGTTTGCTGAGAAATGTCATTGTAATATTGTCAACAGATATTCACAGTCATTTCAATTTTTAAACAGTTGCTAAACGCAAGGAGGCTAACATCACTCATGGCCATGTCCTGACACAGTCATGTAAGTACTTACCATGTAAATGTCTTTGTCACCTCACTAAATAGACTGTAGGAACAATATATCACAATTTGTGTTGCTGCAAAAGTTTTTGTTTATCATCATGCAGCCAATAACTAGGTCTACTTCCATAGCACATGATTAGGTATTGAATATTCTGCATAGGTGATGATGATTACCAGGCTCGTGCCATTTATCATCTGTCATTGTCACCGGGAAATAGACGTTTGCTGCATAAGTGTAAACAGCGCCATCAACGTTCCCTTCCTTCTGTAAGCACTCCACTAAAATGCTACCGCTTGCTAAGGAAGAAACAACTGAGTGTCCCAGGAATCCGCATGTCAAGGAGAGCTGTTGGTGTGTATACAGTGTTACCACCATTATGTACTACAATCTTTGATGTTCTTTGCCTCATTTCTTATAGAAGTTAATGAATTTCTGAAGACACTTTCAAAGCGGCAGTCACTGAGAGTTGCCAAACAAAGACTGACAGGTCATCAAGATTTAGGTATATACCATAACAGTCAAGCTCTTTCAACTTGTATGTTAAAGAATATTTCCTATTCCATTCTAGCTATAGACGAAGACCAGTGCCAAGTGTGCAAGCAGAAATTTCAAGAGGGGGAGGACAATCTGTGGGTTGGTTGTGACCTGTGTACCCGCTGGTACCACTGGAAATGTCTAGGATACAAACGAAGGCCAAGCAAAAAGCAAAGGCTACCATGTATTTGTTCAAAGACTCCCTAACTTCAGTATTGTGTTAACTCCAGTTTTATGTAAACTCATGTTTAACCTTTGCAGTTGTTTCTGTACATTACAACAGCTATCGTGTTATAACACTTTTGTCAACACACCTGATAAAACTTGCCTTTGTACCTGCTATATGATGGTATACAAGTAGCTAAGCATCAGGAGGTATTATAATTTGACATTTGTGAATGTTTTCTGGAATTGTGAACACTGTTTGGAGTAAGTATGTGATCAATCGACATTTGTGAACGTTTTCTGGAATTGTGAACACTGTTTAGAGTATGTGATCAATCGACATTTGTGAACGTTTTCTGGAATTGTGAACACTGTTTAGAGTAAGTATGTGATCAATCGACATTTGTGAACGTTTTCTGGAATTGTGAACACTGTTTAGAGTTACTAAGTATGTGATCAATCGACATTTGTGAACGTTTTCTGGAATTGTGAACACTGTTTAGAGTAGGTATGTGATCAATCGACATTTGTGAACGTTTTCTGGAATTGTGAACACTGTTTAGAGTAAGTATGTGATCAATCGACATTTGTGAACGTTTTCTGGAATTGTGAACACTGTTTAGAGTTACTAAGTATGTGATCAATCGACATTTGTGAACGTTTTCTGGAATTGTGAACACTGTTTAGAGTAGGTATGTGATCAATCGACATTTGTGAACGTTTTCTGGAATTGTGTGTGATCAATCAACATTTGTGAATGTTTTCAGGAATTGTGAACACTGTTTAGAGTAAGTATGTGATCAATCGACATTTGTGAACGTTTTCTGGAATTGTGTGTGATCAATCAACATTTGTGAATGTTTTCTGGAATTGTGAACACTGTTTAGAGTAGGTATGTGATCAATCGACATTTGTGAATGTTTTCTGGAATTGTGAACACTGTTTAGAGTAGGTATGTGATCAATCGACATTTGTGAATTTTTTCTGGAATTGTGAACACTGTTTACAGTAAGTATGTGATCAATCGACATTTGTGAATGTTTTCTGGAATTGTGAACACTGTTTAGAGTTACTACGTATCGACATTTGTGAACATTTTCTGAATTGTGAACACTAGCTGAACATGTTTTAACACTTGTGAAAGTTATATTGCAGATATGTTTGCCCTGTGAACCCTATTTGGATTTGTAACATCCAATGCCTGTGAACGCTTTTTACACTTCTAATGTTTCTTGAGGTTACACATGTACAGCAGACATTATTTTCAAAATGTGTATACACTGAAATAATGCATTATAGAACTACATGATGATTTTCAAAATGTGTATACACAGAACTACATGCAGCCTGTGTACAAAATAATGTTCACGTGAGCTATCACAGGCAACTTCATTCTAGAAACGCGTTCGCAAATCGGGGATCCTCTCATCCTACTGACAACTGACCATCCTAGCTTTCCAGTTCAAAGGCTATTTTTAGTGTAGCTACAAGTAGGCAGCTGAATGCAGCGCCTTACCTACATAGTGTTCATAAGCCTTGCCCAATGCCGGCGGGAGGAAAAGACCGTGACAGCCAAGCGTACTGCCCACTGGCGATTTCGCGCGTGTGTACTAGTCTCGCTTCCAGACTAATGACCGTGGTCTTTGGTCTGGGAACGAGACTTCGTTTGCGCATGCGTACAAAATTAGAAAATGGCGTCCTAAGCAACGCACAGCAGCCTCAGAGTGTTGTGAACGGCTTTTGTTGACCAGGGTGAACTTGAAGCTATGAAGACGCTGAGTGGTCGTAGAGCTCCGCGCTGTGATAAGCATCAGTTTCGTGCTAAAATTGCGGTGAGTGCTTGAACCGTTTTTGAGTTATTGTTGTTTGAACAAAAGTCGTAACGAAGAAAGAAAGAAAGAAAGAAGAATACGAAAAATGGCACTTTTGCGTTTAGCTGTCTTCCGCGTGGCTTTTGGCCAGTTATATGAGTCTTGCTGATCACAAAGGCACTCAAAGAGGAAGCCTGGATGCTTAAATAAACTTTTTGCGTGTTTGTGGTGAAGTTATACGGCTTTTGCTTAAGTATTGCATATATTGCGCGCGCGTCGGCGCCATCCCTACATAGAGAGTCTACCGACTCTCTGATATATATATATATATATACTCATCTGCATCACAGATGCCAGACTACTTGCTTGTAATATGGATGGGTCAATGTTAGGCTTGGAGGAAAAGGTAATACGAGAGGAGCACTCACAATCTGGCTCAACATCTGGTCAAAGTCATTGCACCGCTGACTGGGAAAACCAACTCCTTTGTCATGAACCGACAGCCAACAACTAACCTAAAGGTTTAGACAATTCACCATCAAGATTAAGAAATCTTTGCTCACAAATGTACCTGTTTTGGAAGCCCTGAACATGATCAGAAGACAACTCAACCTTGACAACAGTAAGTAAGAGGAAACTGAAGTAACCAAATTGAGCAAAACAACCTTTCCTTTTTCAACAGTGCAACCTTGACAACACTCTCCCAAGTAGATCAACGATGAGCTCATCATCCATCATATATATACTGTAAAAAGGGAATTGTCATTTCAACAAGCCATTCGCTATCTGAGTTTCAGGTGAGTGAACATGCATGCATGGACAGTTAATTCTGTGAACAGATTGGTGTTTCTGAGGTTTTCACATATCAACTTTCTTTGTTGGGTCTCGAGGTTTTTTTTTTGCATGTGCTATACTATACATACAGCAAACAAAACACTGTGTGGAATGGTCTGGAATTATGACGTGTTGTTCATGTTTTGTTTGTTGATGTTAATTATTAGTGTCCACATTTCCTCACCTACTTTGACATCTGCACTCTATAAATACAAACTGGTGTCATTTTCTGTAGTTTTCTTGCAGGTAATCTCTTCCCTTTCAGTTGATTACACACTTATAGCCTTGGTAGGTAACAAATGAACACCTTGTTGTTAGCTCACCTCTGTTCTCTTAACCAAAAAGCTGTCCTTAATCTGAGACCAATTCTTTCGCAAGTACTTTGTCCTTAAGAACTACCACGTATGTATCTTTCTCAGACATATATCATTCGACCCTGTAGTCTGCCTAAACCTTGTATTTGACATTCAACTGTAATTTCCCAGTGAAACTTGCACATGAGTGAAGAGAAACACCATTTTAGTGTGCTTAATTTGCTCCCAGGAACACTTTTTAGCTAGAATAGTAACAAGTGACCCACTTTCTTTTTATCAATCAGAGTTCTTCAATATATGGACTATACAAATGTACACCTTGTGTTGAGTTTCTAATCCCTGTTCAACTACTCATCTTCTACCTTTAGTTTCTAGGCAGTAATTAATTTGCATCCACTTACGATTCAAATTCTGCCTGGCTTTGTGCAACTGAAGGGTTCCTAATAAGACCACCTGCTTAAATATTGTACTGATCCTAATTTTAGTTACCAGACTCACTGTAGGTCCAATATAGGTACTGTGGTATTTGGGAAATAAAATAAATGCTGTATTTTCCATTCCTCTGTTGGGTTTCATTCAGGATTACAACTCAATAATGCATAAGACTTAATGTCAAGTATGTGAAAGGTTTGCTGTTAAGCTCACATTGTTTTACATTTCTGGGCCAATTAAGCACACTAAAATGGTATTGACTGCCCTTTTGTAGAGTTTCACATGCATGAAAAAGATGAAATATGCATAGTAATGCATATAGCTATAGATGTTGGATCAGAGGTCGGTGTGGCATATAATAAATCCTGGTTCTTAGCAGTACTGGTTTGTAGGGAACTTCATTCCATGATCAAGTGACATACAAGTGAGTCACTTTCTGAGCCAATTAAACACACTGTTTCTCTGCACTCTGTAGATGCCAGATCATGCGCCGTGTTGCTATTCATCTGCTGTTCCTTCTGAGAAGCTGTGTCAGTTTGTGTGCCTTAGCTGGAATGCTCCTATAGCCTCGTACCCAGGCCGTTCTAGGTACAAGGCTAGAATGCTCCCAAAGACAATGATGCAGTTGTATTTCTCCCTAGTTCACTGTCTGCTCTGTGCCATCTGTTAGACCATGCATGCATGCAGTGCATAGCAATAACATGGTAAGCCTTTATTCACTTTTGTCTACAAGGTTTCTTGTACCACCATAACCTAGTGTGATAATTCTGCAATAAAGTAGTATCCAGCATCAGGATCAGTGCCCATTTAATGTGCTATTTAGTGGCAGAAATTGAAACATTTGCTTGTGCCATGTTACGTGGAAAATTGATCTCATGAGAGTTGATCTCATGGCAAGATGATCTCGTGAGAGTTGATCTGGTGGCAAGTTGGTCTCATGAGAGTTGATCTGGTGGCAAATCATCTTGTGAGAATAATTGATCGCATAGGTATGATATGAAAGTGATGGTAAATATACAAAGCTGTATCTCTACATCTTTTGATGTGTTGTTGCACTCCAGTGTGAAAAAGATGCAGGGATGGGGCTTTGTACATTTACCGTCACTTTCATATCATACCTACCTTGTTTGCATACTTTTTGGCATGCAATCCCTTCATCTTTTCTACATTTTTAATGTTTTTATTTCCGTGTAGCATATATAGATTTATCAGGAAGTTGCCGTGTGTGCTGCAAACACATCCAGCTTGAGCCATCTTTGCTCCCGGTCTTTTTCATGCCGATGCTACATTCTTGCAGTAGCTCTTCACATGGCTGAGCTGAGTGCACATCATAGGGATTGCATAAGTTCACACCGCCTGAAACGGTCACATCATAATTACATCATTTGCCACACCCTCTGTGTACTTGAGTTTTGAGAATGCTAGCAGAGTCTTGTGGGTTGAAGCAGCAAGGCTGAATGATACCCACGGTGGACGAGAGAACAAGGTTCTTACCTGGGCCTTGTCGGATACAACAATTGAGAAGAAAAAAGTGTAATGGATTGTTTACAATGATGGATGCAACTAACTGTATGTGTGATCTGACAAGCTATAAACAACTGTCAACTATAGCGTCATTCCCACTCATTCTCAGACCTTTCCCCATTCCAGATTCCAAGGTGTCAATAATGTGTATATCCATTAGCCCAGTTGTATAATGAGGTCACTGTTGACTTATTAATGCAAACATTTAATGTACAAACACTTAATCTTTTGAGAGCAAACGTTTCTGACACTATTCAGTGGCCCTCATCAGCGCATACAACCACACAAGAAATAAACACAGAGAAGTGGCAGGAAGATGGCAAAGGCAGGAATAAATAGCTGGGTGAAAAATAACAGGTGTAGCAAAAACCTAGAAATTATGCAGATAGGAAAGTAGGAACATATTACAAGATATGTAAAGGCTGCTACAACCAAAAATAAAAAAGGGAGGGGTCTAGAAAGTACTTGGGGGTGGGGGCAGGAGAATTTGATCCAAGCAAGTGACGTCATTAGGTGGTAAGAAATAGGCAGTGATATTTCCATCATCACTAATGAGGTCTGCAGCATTGGGGTGTGCAAGGGCAGTTATCCAGTACCAGATAAGCATTTTTAGCCATCAGTCGATTTCTCAAAATAGGCAGCTAGTGATGTACCTGATAGAGAAGGTAGTCGGGTGTGTCATGCCTCAATGGTCCCCTGGATCGTCCATGGCGAAGTAATCAGTCTCCCCAGACTGAGGATTGGGCCACCCAGTCCCCTCTTGCTGCAGATGATCCCACCGCCAACTGTTGTTTGTATTTCAGTACCTATAGGCTAGGCTACACAGACTAAGAAGGAATTGTGCATTAGTCGTAACTTAATAAATCGTAATTTATAGGCACGAGACCCTACACTTTGGCACAAGTAGTTTAAGACAGGAGACTGGAGAACTGCTCACTGTATACTCATTCCCAGATGGTGTAGTCATCAAACAGCAAAGTCAATGACATAATCCTTATGTAATCCTAAATAGCACTGTCAATTAATCAGGTGTGAGATATTAATTTCAGGTGTTAGATAAACAGGAAAGAAATGGCATCTTTGGAATGAGTAGTAGCTACCTCTATAAGCATATTAAAAGCTTTGATATCTTACTCTGTTCCCACCCATTACTTCTCACCAGGGAATTAATTAGGCACGACATAGTAGGTAACTGTTTATGCATGAGAAACACTAAAAGGAAAGAAATGGAATGAGAACTTGCATCACTCTTATGCATAAACAAGTGCCCAATACTTGAGAAACACTAAAAGGAAGGAAATGGAATGAGAATTCATTAGCATATTTAGTTTACTCAATCCTAAATGATCTTACTCAGTTCCTGTTCACACCTTATTAACTCAGACAGGAAGTGACAATATATGGCATGTGCTGTTTGTGATCACACTATAAAAGTGAGTGGGCTACTGGCAGATATCTAGTCTAAATACAACTCCAGTACAGCTACTCTTTAAGTAACTGATTTATATTCAACTGTACTGATTCCAGTCCAATGATGGAGAGCACCAATATCATCCTTTGCGTCACTCTTCTATGGCTGTCCAGCACGTGTCAGGCTCAACACACGTTCCAAACATGTGCAGAAGATCCAGATACCTGTTCGTACTTCTTTGATGCAATCAGAGACAGATTTTTTGAACGAAGCATTCTGCATACCCTGAGAAAAGCATTCTTTCCCACACGAGGAATGGGTCCAACACTTTTTGATGTATTTATGACATTCCGCGTTGAGCAAATGCCCAGTATTAGCTGTACAAGTAGTGAGTATCCTTTTGCGAATCAGCCAATCACTACTAATATAAGAGTGGAAGATGTCTGCAATTCAGGTACCGTGGCTTCTGGCAGTGACAGCTACACCTGTGTTTCTCAGCAGTGGAACTGGCAGCATCAGTGGAGCAGAAGCATCATCAATTTTGTGATTGAGAGAGAGGATTTGGAGTTTCTGCAGGACACTAACTTTATATCTTTTGCTTCAGCTTTCTTCAACAATTTTGATACCACTGTTTTCAGTATCAATAGAGAATCTGCTACCATTGTAAACTCAACCAACAGTAGTGTGGCCACTATCCGGGGAGAAGCAACACTTCGATTTTTCCTGACAATCCCATTCCTTCCCTGCACACCATCTGAAGAACTGATGCGAACAGCATGGGAGGACATACTACCATGGGTAGGTTTACCATCATAGATCATCTACAAGTATGTTTCAGTACTCACTTTAACAGGTTAGGTGTGTCTAGTTACTGGCAGGGCCGCCGAGAGAGCAGAGGGGCCCTGGGAAAAAGCTTTCATTCGCGAAGCGCGCGCAAAAGTATTTGCTGTTCATGTGCTTTTATTGTTGTGATACTTGGAGTGGCTGAGAGCTGGTTTGTTTGCCCCGTACCCGACGCGGTTTGTTTTGCTGACAAACTTCAGCCTATGAGTTATGCCCTTCTCCTCCTCTCATACACAAAGTGGCTACATTTAATAACCGAGGAGTTAGCTTAGCTACATAGGCGTAGGAGGTAAATTGGAGGTGTAGAGGCCATGTTGTGCCATGCGAAGCGCGGAGGAAAATTTTCAGAGTGATTTCGCCGTAGCCTAGTTTTAAGTCCTCCACCACAGCTACCGTCACTTGCAGTACGAGTAGTACGAGTTCTTATCCGCGCTATCCGTACTGCAAGCGACAAAAGCTGGGGTGGAGGACTGGAAGCGACGTAGCGCGGCGGCGATAAGCGCGCGCACATAATTATAGATTGGCGGTTTTACAAGGGTGCATAATATTTTAGCCTCGTTTACAGGCCTTCCCAAACGTCCAGTAATGTTCAATTTACGTGGAAAACGATAAGATCGTAACTTCGTCGTCGTTCCCAGGAGACTGCCTAGCCTCGTCCCCAGGCTCTCTCCTCAAAAACGCGGGGGGAGGAGAGAGCCTGGAAACATCCGCGGGAAAAGCTGTCGACTTCCGCGTCGTCGTTCCCAGGAGACTGCCCAGCTTTTCGTCGCTTCGACTCGCTTGCATTAGTGGTCAATGCTCATTTGACGAACTGCACTATAGCCTCGTATATATACCAAGGCCGTCCCACCGGAAAGATTTGATCGTGAAATGTACGCATGTAACTGCATGTGAGACTGCTGCAACGAGGAGAGCTATGTGAACTATGTAACTTATAGCGGGTTATATGAACGAAAGTCTTTGGACGTCAGCAGCTATGACGAAACGCTGGACCTAGGGGAGGCTACGCACGGATCAGTTAGAATCCAAGGGACGCCATTTTGTCTTTCTCAAAAACCGGTGCGGCCCGTACCAGCCGTACCTGTCCAGTGCCGCCAGCCCAGAAATCCTAAGTGATAGTTTATGTTTTCAGCAATATGGAAGAATCGGAATAGGGTAAATATCCATGGCATAACAAATTCAATGAGCAAAGTTTAAAAGTGCATGTAGTATTAGCTAGGTCATTTTTGGAGCATCATGCAGGCCAGCAAGCGCTCCATTGCCTTATCTGATTCACTTCCTCTGATGCAGTGGCGGATCTAGAAATGGAGAAAGGGGGGTTAGGTCACTGGCGCGCGAAGCGCGCAGGAAATTTTTTGGGTTGCCACGCCCACTTTCGGTCACGTGAACGCATTCATACAATAATAGCTGGAAGGCTGAATCGAGGGGTCCGTCACAAAAGAAATCTCGTACACTGTCCGACAGCGTTTAATTAACTATAACTTTAACTAAATACATTTTAGTATGGCCTTTTTGAAATTTAGTTAACCAAAACTATAACCAACTAAAATTTTTTGCTAAGCTGGGAACTATAACTAAAATATCCAAGAACATACAAGAAGAAACCTGTCGGCAGAAATGCAAACTGAAATCCAGAAATCCACTGTGAAATCCAGACATCCACTCTGAAATCCGAAATCCACGTGAAATCCAGTGGATTTCGAAATCTCGTACGCCGAGGCGCGCCATGGCGGACCCCTCGGGCCGAACTGAATATCTCGAAGCAACTCTAGGCCTAGTCAAACGTCTGGAGATCAGTAAGGAACTGATACGTGAGTGTGTAACTGTGCCTGGTTGTTGTTGCTGCATGCCACTGCTGCGTAATCATTTGATGGACTCGTGCAGTTATGTACGCAAAATACATTACTAGCCGCCAAAGGGGGGTGCATTTGCACCCCCCTTACCCCCCCTAAATCCGCCACTGTGATGCATGACTCTACAAGTTGATCAGCAACCATACAAGCATTCTTCAAGTTTTGTTTATCTCCTAGCTACTACGGCGTATGTTGAGAATTTTAAAATGGCCATCTAATTATGGATTTGAGAGTCATTCTTTTTTCTACAGATTCAGGTATATGCAAGATATTCTGAAAATGTTCAAAATGTGGAGTATGAACAAGAAGACAGAGGCTTTGCTTGGTATGAAAGCTCTGACAGAGAACGTCGTGTTTTTCCGATGTTGATAATCATACATGTTCTTTTCAATGCTGTTTTTATGCTCGCTGCAACCTTTTTTGCTTTCAAGTACCACACAACTTTATATGAAGTACAAGGAAAGAAGTATCAAGTTATTGCCAGCATGTACTGGTCCGTTGTCTTGTTTTCCTTCATTGCATCAAGTGCCATTTTAGCAGGCAATGTGTATCTCTATCTTGCACTTCGCATATTTCAAGATCAGTCGCAAGATGCCTTTGCGTTTCGTCTTATTAGTGACATCACTACTATTGCCTTACTCATAGTAGGGCTCTTGGTCTCGTTCTTTACACCACATAATCCTGACTTTTATATTCCCTATCTAATCAGACGCATTCTCTGCTGTAACTTTTGTTCCTGCTGCAGTACAAAGCGTTTTCAGAATTTTCTTCGAAGGCTCATACACAGCATTGCCATGTGGATCATTCTCATATTTTTACAGTTGATAATATCCTCAGTGCTTCCACTTGCTATAGTGTGTGTCAGAAATCCAGTTCCGTCTCTTGCTTTCCTTTCTCTGATGGCTGCGATGTTTGGCTGCCTAGTGGTTTTTGGGGCTTATTTTATCAATGTCTTTGAAGGAGAATACATTGCCACTCACAGGAAAAAGGACAGACGAAGGTCTACTTTATCTATGCAAATTCGGGCCCGGAGCAAACTAGCACTCATTGCAAATGCTTTCATCTTCCTTGTCATCCTTTGCATTACAACGCTGGTGATTGTTATCTACCTGGATTTTGTGAGGGCAGGAGCAGATGCAAACTCAGCTGGAGGACTGTTTTTCTCTCTTGTCCCCACGGTTATCCTGGGTGGAATCACATGGGCTGCTAAACGAAGTCTCTTCAAAGAGTTTGAGGAAAACAACCCAGCAATGGGAGAGATAGACCAAGAGGAAGAAGTGAGCTTGATTAAGATTGGTGGATTTTCTATTGGCGCCAAGCACCGAAAAAGCTTTAGAAGAGCACCAAAAGAAAGAAAAGAAACTGAAAGGGTTTTTGAGAATAGTGTTGAGAATGCAGAGAATTTTGTGATAAATATTGATTTACCAAGTCAGCCTGATACTGATGTTCCAGTGCCAAAGTCTCAGGAGCCAGAATCTGAATCAACACTGCAGTTCAGTAACAAGCTGGCTTTAGAAAAGCTCAAAGATGATTTGTAACACAATGATGTGTAACTGTATTCCTGGACGGACTCTTGCTGCTGTAGTATCTCTCACTTTCATGTATGCATACACTCAAAAGTTTGAACCAGCTCATATATACAGTTGTTGCATAGATCCCAGCTAACCTATATCACAGAAGTTTCCCAGTGCTACTTATTTGCCACACTTTATGTACATAGCCAGCTGAGCTGTTGTTGCACACTTGGTAGTTTCACCAGTCTTATTACTATGTGTGTACCTATGTGTAGGGGACAGCAGACTGTACAGTATATTAAGGTGGCGGCGGAAGTCACTCGGCGGAGGTTAACGAAAACATAAACCTGGGTTACAGTTAGCCTCGTTCCCAGGCTCTCCCCGCTAAGGAGGGGGAGAGCCTGGTACATTTTATCACGTGCGTGACGTCAAGGGTAGACACGACTTAATTGCGCGGGGGTGGACTAAGCTGGGCGCCCACGCACATTCCAACACAAGCGTTTTTAAGACTACTACAGTCTTCTTTTCAGGTAAATATGACTTTAATGTGTTACCGTCGTCTTTGCAGTCAGCGTTATACAGTTGTCCACGTAGAACTAGTCGATTTCTTGAGGCTGTGGCGACAACTCGAACAACGACGCTAGCTTTAATACAACACACAACAAAGATTTCTTGCCATTCAGCCCGTCAGGTGCCGTGTCTGATGCTCTGAGAATCTACTACACCGCTCTACCTTGCGATTTACGGCTGCTGTACCCAGCGGTTTTTGTGCCATCGTAGCTACGCGTGTATACATGTAGATGGTTTTCATGGGGCGTGGCTTCACTTCCGGAGGGCAAAAGTCGGTGTCTGGGTTTAGTGCAGCTGCGTGCAAAATACAGGCTAGTAAGTGCTACATCGAGTCCTTACCATTAGTACCGAAAGATATATATATAAGATGGTTTCCAAATGTCAATTAAGCGCCCTACTTCCGGAGGGCAAACGCGCGATCGATAGGCAGCTGTACAGCGGACCTTTCACCTTGAGAGAACCAGCTTCTTTTATCTTTCGGTACTAATGGTAAGGACTCGATGTAGCACTTACTAGCCTGTATTTTGCACGCAGCTGCACTAAACCCAGACACCGACTTTTGCCCTCCGGAAGTGAAGCCACGCCCTATGAAAATCTTGCCTCGATCACGAGCTCGAACTATGTGGGCGGGATTCCGTGCATGCCCACGCGCAATGGCCGACTTGCATGATGACGTCACGTACGAGGGCTGGGGTAAAAGTTCGGCAGCTGGCCATAGAGAATGTATGGGGAATTCCAAACGCGTGTTGAGAAGATCCATCAGTTTGCTACGCGGGAAGACTGATCGTCTCCATGCGCTAATATTTGCTACCCAAAGAGTTGGTGTATTCATAGATAATAGAGACTCGTTACGAGTCTCTATTATCTATGGTGTATTCATAAGCGAGTCCGATGGCCGTATTGCCGTACGGTGAGTGGCGTTAATTGACTGGAAAGCCGCCGACGGTTCAGCTGATGATGTCTCCCATTGTACTCAGTATTTCTGGAAAACGGCTAAGACCTCTGTCTTGAAACTGTTTGTAAGCCACTTTTTTTGTCTATATTGTGTTTAATATTTCCGTTTTGTGCAATGGGGTGGGTGGGAAGGCATGAATAAGCCAGATATACAGCTATACAGCTGATATACAGCTGAATTTATATGATTTAATAGTTGCAGCTGCTGGGCCGGATCCTGTTGTACTACGGTATGCAGCTTTTTGTTGGAGAGAGTAACCAGAGAGTAGACTCTCTTCCCCTCCGTACACTTTCACAGGGCCAAAATTGATGCTCTCCTTAGATGCTGACTAAGGCGACCATGAACTGTGCTGTGTGCAGATCAGTGTTGTTTTAGTTTAATGTTGGGACTCTTAGTTTAGTTCTAGTTTAATTAGGCTACAGGTTAAAATTGTTAGTTTAGTTATAGTTTTAATTACTAAATCTAAAAAGGGCTAGTATCGGTACTTTTAGTTGTAGTTAACTACCATTTTTGTGTGATATCAAACTGGTTTAGTTGTAGTTTTTAATTAACGGACGAAGACAACATCGATCTTAGTTTACTTCATAGTAGAGGTTGCTCTCCACTACAATGAAGTACTGCTTCACCTCCCTTCCTGCCATCAGAATGTAAGGAGTTGAAATGCTTTTAGATATGATGATCCCTTCCAGGTCATCACCATCCTGTGTGATGCATAAAAACTATTTAAGTGTGCAGCCTATTGTCACAGGATAGACTAGCTCTACACCACTGAAATGTTGCTGAACCACATGCACTTTAGTAACTGTTTAGTCTAACATTGCACAGGTCTTACAAATAATTCACAAGAAACTTACCTCAACAATACACAGAAGATAGGCTGCACCACCCTTCTTTTTCTTGTCCAAAAATAGGGGCAACAGCTGAAGGGTCATGGCTGCAGCAGTATCTGCAGTGAACCATAAAAATATCATGTCTATAATCTGCTAATGTTACCTACTAGCTCATAAAGATTTAACTTAAGGCTGTATCGCTAACAAGCTAACCCTCGAAGAAAGAGCCGGACATAAGTCAATATATACATCGTATTTGTATACAGATTACTAATACCTTCACAATTCTTTTGGCATTCCTGCAGGAACTGAAGATGTGGCCGCAGTGCCTGTCTGGTTTGCTCCTCAAGTTTGGCATACTCCTGCATTTTGACACACCATTTTCCCCACTTGGCATGTGATTAGTTATAGTTGTACCATGGCTTCTTAATGGGTATGGCCATCCGAGGGCGAAGCCCGAGGAAGGACATTATTAACCTGAGGGTGGTACAATGTCATACCCATTAAGAAGCCATGGTACAGCTGGCTTGTATCATAATTGGTCTGATTAGCAGAGTTGCTTATAGCATGAGGCTTCTGCTATGTGAACAGGCTGGACTGTTGCTTAGCAACTAGTTGTACCATATGAGACAACTTGGATCACAGGTGCCACCATGGTGTACATGGGATTTGTACCCCGTGGCGGCTTCTTTTAACTTCCCATGCAGTATGATACAAATGACCATAAATCCCTAACGACCATACTATGATTATACCACATGTACCTGCTTTGTGGAAATTTGCAGTGCTTTTTTGCCAATGGTGGAGAAAGAGTTGATTCCACAGTTCCTACATATACTATAGAAGGACACCCACAAAACACCTGTATTGGACAGCAAGTTGTAACAAACTGATGCTCACTGGAGTTGAAGAGTAGTTGAGGCAAAGGGCTAGAGATACATGGTAGAGGAGGTGCCTGAGCTATAGCTAGTGTGTTGAGCTGTCTTCTGATCAGGTTCAGGGCTTCCAAAACAGGTACATTTGTGAGCAAAGATTTCTTAATCTTGATGGTGAATTGTCTAAACCTTTAGGTTAGTTGTTGGCTGTCGGTTCATGACAAAGGAGTTGGTTTTCCCAGTCAGCGGTGCAATGACTTTGACCAGATGTTGAGCCAGATTGTGAGTGCTCCTCTCGTATTGACACTTGGTCACATAGGGATGCCTGCCTTGTGCACTTTTGATAGTCTGTAGAAGAATGGTGTGGTGTCTTTGTTCCTCAGGAGGTTTCTGAGGTTTTCACATATCAACTTTCTTTGTTGGGTCTCGAGGGTTTTTTTTTTTGCATGTGCTGTACTATACATACAGCAAACAAAACACTGTGTGGAATGGTCTGGAATTATGACCAATTCTTTGCAAATACTTTGTCCTTAAGAACTACCATGTATGTATCTTTCTCAGACATATATCATTCGACTCTGTAGTCTGCCTAAACCTTGTATTTGACATTCAACTGTAATTTCCCAGTGAAACTTGCACACGAGTGCAGAGAAACACCATTTAAGTGTGCTTAATTTGCTCCCAGGAACACTTTTTAGCTAGAATAGTAACAACCTACAACCCACTTTCTTTTTATCAATCAGAGTTCTTCAATATATGGACTATACAAACGTACACCTTGTGTTGAGTTTCTAATCCCTGTTCAACTACTCATCTTCTACCTTTAGTTTCTAGGCAGTAATTAATTTGCAAATTTGGGAAATTCAAATTCTGCCTGGCTTTGTGCAACTGAAGGATTCTAAATAAGACCACCTGCTTAAATATTGTACTGATCCTAATTTTAGTTACCAGACTCACTGTAGGTCCACATATAGGTACTGTGGTATTTGGGAAATAAAATAAATGCTGTATTTTCCATTCCTCTGTTGGGTTTCATTCAGAATTACAACTCAATAATGCATAAGACTTAATGTCAAGTATGTGAAAGATTTGCTGTTAAGCTCACATTGTTTTACATTTCTGGGCCAATTAAGCACACTAAAATGGTATTGACTGCCCTTTTGTAGAGTTTCACATGCATGAAAAAGATGAAATATGCATAGTAATGCATATAGCTATAGATGTTGGATCAGAGGTCGGTGTGGCATATAATACTGCACATTAAATGGGCACTGATCCTGATGCTGGATACTACTTTATTGCAGAATTATTACACTAGGTTATGGTGGTACAAGAAACCTTGTAGACAAAAGTGAATAAAGGCTTACCATGTTATTGCTATGCACTGCATGCATGCATGGTCTAACAGATGGCACAGAGCAGACAGTGAACTAGGGAGAAATACAGCTGCATCATTGTCTTTGGGAGCATTCTAGCCTTGTACCCAGAACGGCCTGGGTACGAGGCTAGGAGCATTCCAGCTAAGGCACAAAAACTGACACAGCTTCTCAGAAGGAACAGCAGATGAATAGCAACATGGCGCATGATCTGGCATCTACAGAGTGCAGAGAAACAGTGTGTTTAATTGGCTCAGAAAGTGACTCACTTGTATGTCACTTGATCATGGAATGAAGTACCCTACAAACCAGTACTAGTAAGTGAAGCTAAGAACCAGGATTATTTAGTGGCAGAAATTGAAACATTTGCTTGTGCTATTTTACGTGGCAAATTGGTCTCATGAGAGTTGATCTGGTGGCAAGTTGGTCTCATGAGAGTTGATCTGGTGGCAAATCATCTTGTGAGAATAATTGATCTCATAGGTATGATATGAAAGTGATGGTAAATATACAAAGCTGTATCTCTACATCTTTTTACGTGTAGTTGCACTCCAGTGTGAAAAAGATGCAGGGATGGGGCTTTGTATATTTACCGTCACTTTCATATCATACCTACCTTGTTTGCATACTTTTTGGCATGTCATTCCATTTTTTTTTCTACATTTTTAATGTTTTATTTCCGTGTAGCATATATAGATTTATCAGGAAGTTGCCGTGTGTGCTGCAAACACATCCAGCTTGAGCCATCTTTGCTCCCGGTCTTTTTCATGCCGATGCTACATTCTTGCAGTAGCTCTTCACATGGCTGAGCTGAGTGCACATCATAGGGATTGCATAAGTTCACACCGCCTGAAACGGTCACATCATAATTACATCATTTGCCACACCCTCTGTGTACTTGAGTTTTGAGAATGCTAGCAGAGTCTTGTGGGTTGAAGCAGCAAGGCTGAATGATACCCACGGTGGACGAGAGAACAAGGTTCTTACCTGGGCCTTGTCGGATACAACAATTGAGAAGAAAAAAGTGTAATGGATTGTTTACAATGATGGATGCAACTAACTGTATGTGTGATCTGACAAGCTATAAACAACTGTCAACTATAGCGTCATTCCCACTCATTCTCAGACCTTTCCCCATTCCAGATTCCAGGGTTTCATTTAAGTCAATATGTGTATATCCATTAGCCCAGTTGCATAATGAGGTCACTGTTGACTTATTAATGCAAACATTTAATGTACAAACACTTAATCTTTTGAGAGCAAACATTTCTGACACTATTCAGTGATCCTCATCAGTGCATACAACCACACGAGAAATAAACACAGAAAAGTGGCAGGAAGATGGCAAAGGCAGGAATAAATAGCTGGGTGAAAAATAACAGGTGTAGCAAAAACCTAGAAATTATGCAGATAGGAAAGTAGGAACATATTACAAGATATGGACAAAACTTAAAGGCTGCAAAAAAAAGGGAGGAGTCTAGAAAGTACTTGGGGGTGGGGGGTGGGGGGAGGAGAGCTTGATCCAAGCAAGTGACGTCAGAAATAGGCAGTGATATTTTCATCATCACTAATGAGGTCTGCAGCATTGGGGTGTGCAAGGGCAGTTATCCAGTACCAGATATGTATTTTTAGCCATCAGTCAATTTCTCAAAATAGGCAGCTAGTGATGTACCTGATACGAAGATAGTTGGGTGTGTCATGCCTAAATGGTCCCCTGGATCGTCCATGGCAAAATAATCAGTCCCCCCAGACTGAGGATTGGGCCACCCAGTCCTCTCTTGCTGCAGATGATCCCACTTCCAACTGTTGTTTGTATTTCAGTACCTATAGTCTAGGCTACACAGACTAAGAAGGAAGTGGATGATCTGCATTAGTCGTAATTTATAGGCACGAGACCCTCCACTTTGGCACAAGTAGTTTAAGACAGGAGACAGGAGACTGGAGAACTGCTCACTGCATACTCATTCCCAGATGGTGTAGTCGTCAATTAGTCCCATTCCTTCCAAATAACAAAGTCAATTACATAATCCTTATGTAATGCTAAATAGTAGTGTCAATTAAACAGGTGTGCTGTTGTTAAGAATTAGAATTTCAGTAACAGGAAGAAAATGGAATGAGTAGTTACCTCTATAAGCATATTAAAAGCTTTGATCTCTTACTCTGTTCCTGGCACTGCATAGTAGGTAAATGTGTGTGCATAAACAGGTGACGACACTTGAGAAGCACTAAAAGGAAGAAATGGAATGATAACTCATAAGCATAATTATTTAATTACTCAATTACTTACTCAGTTCCTGTGCACACCTCATTAACTCAGACAGGGAGTGACAAGATATGGCATGTGCTGTTTGTGATCACACTATAAAATTGAGTGGGCTACAGGCCGATATAATACAAGAGTTGTATGATACAACAGAGAGGAAAACTACCATACTGGAGACTAACTAACTGTGATTTATTCTGAGTCCATGCCAATAATGGAGAGCATAAGTATCGTCATTTGCATCACTCTTCTGTGGCTGTCCAGCACATGCCAGGCTCAACACATGTTCCAAACATGTGCTAACCCAAGGCCTACCTCATAAGCTTTTAAGTGAACTGCAATGGCTGTGAATGGCATAAAATTCTGATGCAATATTGCCTTTTATCAGTGAGCTTTGTGGGGGATGGTCTGGTCTACTATAGTTTATAGTGCGACTCCATGTGTATTACCAGCTTGCACATGGCAGGTTTGGTCTGTGAAGAAGTGGTCGGGCCAAAACCCGACCTGCCCGATCGCTTGCTACACAGCCTTGCACACCAAGTGCAAGAGTATCCCTGTGGCTGTACCTTATAAAGTTTAAATCTGACTTGTTCCTTATTCATGCCCTTCCCACCTGCCCCACTGCACAAAACATAAATATTATACACAGTATAGACAAAGAGGTGACTTAAAAATAGTGCTATGACAGAAGTCCAAGCTGTTTTCCAGAAGTAGCATAATGGGAGAGATCATCAGCTGAACCATGCCAGTACAGGAATTGGACTCAATTACGAACACACCACCTCTTCAGGTAGCAATTACCAGTGCATGGAGATGATTGGTCTTTCTACCTAGCAAACTGATGGATCTTCTCAACATGTGTTTGTAATCTCCCGTACATCCTCTACGGACAGCTGCCAAAGTTTTACCCAAACCCTTGTATGTGACCTCATGCAAATTGGCCATTGGACATACACATGTTGGAGCCGCTACAAGTTTCCGTAAGCAATAACCACAATTGACCAGAATTTTACCTGGGCAATGCCCGGGCTTGCCTGGGTCTGGAACCGCCACTGCAAAACATATCTATACGTGAAAATTTCTAGCCATGTGCATTGATCTGTTAGAATGGCATCTCTAGCAGTAGTGCTGCATTATTCTGAGGTGGGGATTCCACCAGCAACAAGTGAACTGAGCAGAAGGTGCATTGGAACCCAGGCAGTGTTCATTGGTGGGGAAGCAATTCCAATTCCAAGCTCATTGATGTCCTTATCTCATCAAAACTGTTTGCAGAGTCCAGAGTGAATCTCATGTTTGTCCATATTGTACCCCAACTCCTCAAAATTAAGTATGAAATTCCATTCATTACCATCTTCTAAATTGTTTTCCTGTTTTTCCATAACTTCTTTGCTTTGGTTTGGTGGATTCATAGGGATCATATTCCTCCAAGACTTGCATAGTGTAGATGACTCAATTTCATTCCAGGACTCTGCAAACAGTTCTACACCATTCTCGTCTTCTATCAGCAGTTTTCTTAACAGTTTTCTTGTAGCAGTGCTTGAGTGTCACGACTACCCCTTGATCCATTAGGCGGTAAGAAAAGGGCAGTGATATTTCCATCATCACTAATGAGGTCTTCAGCATTGGTGTGTGCAGGGTAGTTATCCAGTACCAGAAGAGCTTTTTTTTAGCCAAGTGAGTGAAGAGAGTTGTTTGCACATTAGAGGGACAAAAGAAACCAGGCAGTAAAATTCACAGAGCTCATCCATGCATGTTTCTGGCCACAGTACTCGATAGTCCATCCTCATACCCCTGAAACATCTTGGACATTTTGCTTTCCCAATGACCTGGAGAGGTAGGTTGATTGTGCCTGTAGCATTTGCACAGGCATTGATGGTGACCCTCCCCTTTCTCATCTTTCTTCCAACAGTAGATTTCTGAAAAGAGGCAGCTAGTGTTTTGTCTGGTAACAAACGAAAGTTGAGTCTGATCTCATCACAGTTGAAGATCTGATTGAGAGAAAGCTGATGATCCTCAAGAAGTTTACTAAAGAATGTGAAAAGTTTCACTTGCTTCCCTAAATTTTTCACTTTGAAGTGACAAATTGTGTATTCCATACCTTTTGCAGAACCTCCATTTCCACCCCATGCTTTTCACCGTACATTTTCTGGTGCAGCTGGACTGACTTTCTTTTGCATGATATTGGGCTTCAGGATAAAGGTACACCCTCCATTTGCTTTGGTTTGAACCACAAAAACACAGCGAGCCTGCCTTGTCAAGCTATGCATCATCTCCCAGTTTCATAACCTTTGCTTTCTTATAATATTCATGCCCATATCCCCCATGGCCAGTGTACTTTTGGTTCAGTGTGATTTCTATCATATTGGGCATGAAGAGAACAGTAAGTTTAGCAATATATTTGAAGAATGGAAAATTAAATTCAGTCTTGAAATCAATTTTCACGTTGGACCTTGGGAATGATTCCATTCATTTCAGTTGGACGAAGAGATGACATTGTGAATACAACATGTAAATTTTTCTCTTTCCAAATTCCAATATTCAATCTGCAGGTATTGTAGCTGGTCAAAGTAATACCACTTTTGGCATTTTATTTTGGTCACATAAGAGTTGCTATGGCAACATTAACACTTAAGTGATGGTGAGGCAGTGTGTCTTTCCCTGAAGATATAGTGCATAGGCGTCTAACTCTGCTGTTGAGCAGAACAGACTGACCGATTGCTGCATTTTGATGTACCTGATAGAGAAGGTAGTCGGGTGTGTCATGCCTCAATGGTCCCCCGGATCATCCATGGCAAAATAATCAGTCCCCCCAGACTGAGGATTGGGTCACCCAGTCCTCTCTTGCTGCAGATGATCCCACCGCCAACTGTTGTTTGTATTTCAGTACCTATAGTCTAAGCTACACAGACTAAGAAGGAAGGAAGCCTGTTCTAAGCCGGAACTGTCTGGGTATAGGCATAGGACCCTCCACTTTGACAGGAAACTGGAGCATTGCTTACTGCATACTGATTCCCAGATGGTGTAGCCGTTAATTAGTCCCATTCAATCCACTCATGATTGTAGACTGGACACTTCCTTCCAAATAACAAAGTCAATGACATAATCCTTATGTAATCCTAAACAGCACTGTCCATTAAACAGGTATGCTGTTATTAATTTCAGGTGTTAGAGTAACAGGAAAGAAATGGCATCTTTGGAACGAGTAGCACGTCTATAAGCATATTAAAAGCTTTGATATCTTACTCTGTTCCCATTACTTCTCACTAGGGAATTAATTAGGCATAGCATAGTAGGTAACCGTGTATGCATAAACAAGTATCCAATACTTGAGAAACACTAAATGGAATGAAATAGAATGAGAACTTGCATCACTCTTCCAGTACGTGTCAGGCTCAACACATGTTCCAAACCCAAAGCCTACCTCATAAGCTCCTGAGTGAACTGCAATGGCTGTGAATGGCATGAAATTCTAATGCACTATTGCCTTTTATCAGTGAGCTTTTTGGGGGATGTCCTGGCCTACTATAGTTTATATTGTGATTCCATGTGTATTACCAGTGTGTGCACATGCAGGTTTGGTCTGTGAAAAAGTGGTCGGGCCAAGACTTGCCCAATTGCTTGCTACTGCCTTGCACACCAAGTGCAAGAGTATCCCTGCAGCTATGCTTTATAGAATTCAGCTGTGTAAATACCTTATTCATGCATTCACAGTGTAATGGGAGACATCACAGTGTAATGGGAGACATCATCAGCTGAACCATTGGTGTAAAACTTCTGTGAAAATGTATGGTTGAGAAGATCTATCAGTTTGTTAGGTGGAAAGACCGATTGTCTCCATGCGCTGGTAATTGATACCTGAGGAGGTGGTATATTCGTCATTGAGTCCAATGGCCCTATGAGCATACGGAGCATGGCATTAACTGACTGGAAAGCTGCCAGCCCTTGTATGTGACCTCATTATGCAAGTTGTCCATTGGACATTGACTTTAAATGCAATCATTTAATGTATAAAAGTACAGGTTTTAGAATTTTTACTGGACAAATAGATATACAAGCTAGTTGATGACATGGTGTTTTTTGCAGCAGCAGGAGGATGAATGTCTGGCACTGGCACTTTCACAGGATTTCATCGCAGGGATGTTGGGTGGATTCTGGTGGTCTTAATTATGGTTGGATACAAAGTGTCACCCAACCATCTATCCCAACTAGCCTACACACTCTAGTGTTCTGACACTCTTTTGTTGCAATAGTTTACAAGGTTGTTGGGAAGTAACAATATTTGGAAATCATGTAGCATTAATCTGAGGTGGGGTAAAGATGTAAAGTTGATTACACCAGCAACAAGTGGACTGAGCAGAAGGTGTATTGGAACCCAGACCGTGTGCATGGGCGGGGAAGCAATTGCAAATCAAAGCTCATTGTAGTCCGTATCTTATAAGAACTGTTTGCAGAATCCAGAGTCCATTCATTAACATCTTCCAAATTGTTTTCCTGTTTTTCCATAACTTCTTTGGTTTGGTTTGGTGATGCATAGGGATCATCTTCCTCCAAGACTTGCATAGTGTAGATGACTCAATTTCATTCCAGGACTCTGCAAACAGTTCTACGACAACTTTCATATCCACCAAATTCAGGAAATCTACGACAGATGCACCATTGTCGTCTTCTATCAGCAGTCTTCTTAACAGTTGTAGTGGTGCTTGAGTGTCACGACTACCCCTTGATCCAAGGAAGTGACATTAGGCGGTAAGAAAAGGGCAGTGATATTTCCATCACTTAATGAGGTCTTCAGCATTGGGGTATGCAGGGTAGCTATCCAGTACCAGTAGAGCTTTTATTAGCCAAGCCGAGCTCTTTGCACATTAGGGGGACAAAATTGGAAAGAATTATGAAACCAGGCAGTAAAAATCACAGAGCTCATCCATGCATGTTTCTGGCTACAGTGCTCCACAGGCAGCAAGTCCATCCTCAAACCTCTCGGGCATTTAGCATTCCCAATGACTTGGAGAGATAGCTTGATTGTGCCTGCAGCATTTGCACTGGCATAGATGGTGACCCTCAGCTTTCTTATCTTTCTTCCACATCAGTAGATTTCTGAAAAGAGGCAGCTAGTGTCTTGTCTGGTAACAAACGAAAGTTGAGTCTGATCTCATCACAGTTGAAGATCTGATTGAGAGAAAGCTGATGATCCTCAAGAAGTTTACTAAAGAATGTGAAAAGTTTCACTTGCTTCCCTATCTGCAGACAATTTTTCACTTTGAAGTGACAAATTGTGTATTCCGTACCTTTTGCAGAACCTCCATTTCCACCCCATGCTTTCCACCGTACATTTTCTAGTGCAGCTGGACTGCTTGTTTTGCATGATATTGGGCCTGATAATGGTACACCCTCCATTTGCTTTGGTTTGAACCACAAAAGTGCAGCTTTGTCAAGCTATGCATCATCTCCCAGTTTCATCACATGCTTTCTTATTCATGCCCATATCCCCCATGGTCAGTGTACTTTTGGTTCAGTGTAATTTCTATGATATTGGGCATGAAGAGAACAGTAAGAATGTTAAGTTTGGCAAATTATTTAAAAAATTAAAAATTCAGCCTTGAAATCAATTTTCAAAATTTTTTTTTTCGGTTGGACCTTGGGAATGATTCCATTGATTTCAGTTGGATGAAGAGATGACCCAAGCTAAACCATTTTGAATGCAGCATCAAAATTTTTCTCTTTCCAAATGTTCAATCTCCAGGTATTGTAACTGGTCAAAGTAATACCACTTTTGGCATTTTATTTTTGTCACAGTAGAGTTGCTATGGCAACATTAACCCTTAAGGGACGGTGAGGCACTTTAAGGAATGACCCAGTGTGTTTCCCTAGGCACAGAAGGTGATTAAAGTGAGTTTTATGTATTAGGGTGGGCACCTGAAGATATAGTGCATGGATGTCTAAGTCTGCTGTTGGGCAGACCAGATTCATCAATGGCTGCATTTTGATGTACCTGATAGAGAAGGTAGGTAGGTGTGTCATGCCTAAATGGTCCCCTGGATCGTCCATGGCAAAATAATCCATCCCCCCAGACTGAGGATTGGGCCACCCAGTCCTCTCTTGCTTCAGATGATCCCAATGCCAACTGTTGTTTGTATTTCAGTACCTATAGTCTAGGCTACACAGACTAAGAAGGAAGGAAGCATGTTCTAAGTCGGAACTGTCTGGGAACAAGTATAGGCATAGGACCCTCCACCTTGGCACAAGTAGTTTAAGACAGGAAACTGGAGCATTGCTTATTGCACACTCATGGTGTAGCTGTCAAGTAGTCCCATTCAATCCACTGATTGTAGTGCCATCTGATGGAGATGTAAGTACTGGAGTAACGGGACACTTCCTTCTAAATAGCAAAGTCAATGACATAATCCTTATGTAATCCTAACCAGCACTGTCAATTAAACAGCTTTGCTGTTAATTTCAGGTGTTAGATAAACAGGAAAGAAATGGCATCTTTGGAATGAGTAGTAGCTACCTCTATAAGCATATTAAAAGCTTAGATATCTTACTCTGTTCCCACCCATTACTTCTCACCAGGGAATTAATTAGGCACAACATAGTAAGTTACTGTTTATGCATAAACAAGTGCCCAATACTTGAGAAACACTAAAAGAAAAGAAATGGAATGAGAACTTGCATCACTCTTCTATTGCTGTCCAGCACATGCCAGGCTCAACACATGTTCCAAACCCAAAGCCTACCTCATAAGCTCCTGAGTGAACTGCAATGGCTGTGAATGGCATGAAATTCTAATCCTTTTATCAGTGAGCTTTTTGGGGGGTGTTCTGGCCTACTATAGTTTATATTGTGATTCCAAGTGTAGCTATTACCAGCTTGCGCATGGCAAGTATGGTCTGTGAAAAAGTGGTCGGGCCAAAACCCGACCTGTCCGATTGCTTGCTACAGCCTTGCACACCAAGTGCAAGAGTATCCCTGTGGCTGTACCTTATAAAGTTTAAGTCTGAAGTGTTCCTTATTCATGCCCTTCCAACCTGCCCCACTGCACAAAACATAAATATTATACACAGTATAGACAAAGAGGTGACTTAAAAATAGTGCTTCCAGAAATAGCATTATGGGAGAGATCATCAGCTGAACCATCGACGGCTTTCCAGTCAATTAATGCCATGCACTGTGTGCCAGCAGGCTTAGACATCCATGCACTATATCTTCAGGTGCCTACCCTAATACATAAAACTCACTTTAATCACCTTCTGTGCCAAGGGAAACACACTGAGTCATCCCCTTAAAGTGCCTCACCGGCACTTAAGGGTTAATGTTGCCATAGCAACTCTACTGTCACCAAAATAAAATGCCAAAAGTGGTATTACTTTGACCAGCTACAATACCTGGAGATTGAATATTTGGAAAGAGAAAAGTTTTAGATGTTGTATTCAAAATGGTTAGCTTGTGTCATCTCTTCATCCAATTGACATGAATGCCCTAGGTCCAACCAAATAAATTATAAATTGGTTTCAAGCTCGATATCATGCAAAATAAAAGCCATCCAGCTGCACCAGAAAATGTACAGAGAGAAATCACAAGCATGGGGTGGAAATGGAGGTTCTGCAAAAGGCATGGAATACACAATTTGTCGCTTCAAGGTGAGAAATTCTCTGCAAATAGGGAAGCAAGTGAAACATATTTTAGTAAATTCTTGAGGATCATCAGCTTACTCTCAATCAGATCTTCAACTGTGATGAGATCAGATTCAACTTTTGAGAAATCTACTGATGGAAGATGAGCAAGGAAGGGTCATCATCAATGCCTGTGTAAATGCTACAGGCACAATCAAGTTACCTCTCCAGGTCATTGGGAAAGCAAAATGTCCAAGATGTTTCAGAGGTTTGAGGATGGACTGTCGAGTATTGTGGCCAGAAAATTCATGGATGAGCTCTGAGATTTTTTGTGGTTTCTTTTGTCCCTCTAATGTGCAAACAACTCTCTTCACTTGGCTTGGCTAAAAAAGCTCTTCTGGTACTGAATAACTGCCCTGCACACCCCAATGCTGAAGACCTCATTAAGTGAATAGAAATGTCACTGCCCTTTTCTTACCACCTAATGTCACTTCCTTGGATCAAGGGGTAGTCGTGACACTCAAGCACCGCTACAACTGTTAAGAAGACTGCTGATAGAAGACGAGAATGGTGTATGTGTCGTAGATTTCATGAATTCGGTGGATATGAAAGTTGTCGTAGAACTGTTTGCAGAATCATGGAATGAAATTGAGTCATCTACACTATGCAAGTCTTGGAGATGATCC
This sequence comes from Agelas oroides, assembly GCA_949130485.1. Lineage (NCBI taxonomy): Eukaryota > Metazoa > Porifera > Demospongiae > Agelasida > Agelasidae > Agelas > Agelas oroides. Next base: position 4,600,276 of record OX422199.1, read on the forward strand.
CTATGCATCACCAAACCAAAGCCAAAAAGTTATGAGAGAACAGGAAAATAATTTAGAAGATGGTAATGAATGGAATTTCATACTTAATTTTGAGGAGTTGGGGTACAATATGGACAAACGTGAGATTCACTCTGGACTCTGTAAACAGTTTTGATGAGATAAGGACATCAATGAGCTTGGAATTGGAATTGCTTCCCCGCCCATGCACACGGTCTGGGTTCCAATACACCTTCTGCTCTGTTCACTTGTTGCTGGTGCAATAAACTTTACCCCACCTCAGATTAATGCAGCATCTACCCCGCTACTTCTAGAGATGCCATTCTAACAGATCAATGCACATAGCTGGATCTTTTCACATAATAGGTATGTTTTGCACTTTTTCTGTGCATTATGTTACTTACCTGCATGCACTTACTGATTAAGCTCTAAATTGTATGAGCATAATGTGTGCCTTCCTATATACTGTACATGATTCCCAAAGACTGTTACTTCCCAACAACCTTGTAAACTATTTCAACAAAAGAGTGTCAGAACACTAGAGTGTGTAGGCTAGTTGGGATGGATGGTTGGGTGACACTTTGTTGCCACCCATGATTAACACCATCAGAATCCAACCCCCTCCCCCCAACATCCCAGCTCACCAGCTGCCGTTGAACTCCTGTGAGAGAGCCAAGTGCCAGATGTTCATCCTCCTGCTGCTGCAGCCACCATGCTTCTTTCCTGTGTTCTTCCTCCTCACGCAGACCCCTTGCAACTTCTTTAGCCAGCAGCTCCTCACTGTGGTTATCCAGCCACCACTGGAGAGCACAGAACATACACATTCTCAGCAGAACTGACAACTAAACACCATATCATCAACTAGCTTTGTCATCTGCTAGCTCAAAGTATGGTTAAGCAAATGGCTCTGTACATCTAGCTACTTGTCAAGTAAAAATTCTAAAACCTGTACTTTTATACATTAAATGATTGCATTAAAAGTCAATGTCCAATGGCCAACTTGCATGAGGTTACATACAAAGGCTGGGGTACTTTCTCCTCGAGTAAAAGGTCTGTAACCAGGTGACCAATTCTATCTGTCTGGAAATTATAACAAAAATGGTATCAATGGTTTCTGAGAGGTTTGCAAGAGGTTTGTCTGCTCAAAACATTCTCAAACACACCTTCAGAAATATGTGTGTGATGCATGCCCATAATTATAGGCTCTTTTATTTCTCTGATGTTATCAGATACTAAGTTGTTTGTATTTCAGTACCTATAGTCTAGGTTACACAGACTAAGAAGGAAGGAAGCATGTTCTAAGCTGGAACTGTCTGGGAACAAGTATAGTCGTACTTTATAGGCATAGAACCTTCCACTTTGGCATAAGCAGTTTAAGACAGGAAACTGGAGCATTGCTTATTGCACACTCATTCCCAGATGGTGTAGCCGTCAATTAGTCCCATTCAATCCACTCATAATTGTAGTGCCATCTGATGGAGATGTAAATACTGGAGTAACGGACACTTCCTTCCAAATAACAAAGTAAATTACGTAATCCTCATGTAATCCTAAACAGCACTGTGAAAATTAAATGATCTTACTCAGTTCCTGTTCACACCTCATTAACTCAGACAGGGAGTGACAAGGTATGGCATGTGCTGTTTGTGATCACACTATAAAAGTGAGTGGGCTACAGGGAGATATCTAGTCTAGTTACAACTCCAGTATAGCTACTCTTGAAGTAACTGATTTATTCAACTGTACTGATTCCAATCCAATGATGGACAGCACCAGTATCATCCTTTGCATCACTCTTCTATGGCTGTCCAGCACGTGCCAGGCTCAACACACATTCCAAACATGTGCAAAAGATCCAGATACCTGCTCCTACTTCTTTGATGCAATCAGAGATAAATTTTTTGAACGAAGCATTCTGCACACCCTGAGAAAAGTATTCTTTCCCACACGAGGAATGAGTCCAATTCTCTTTGATGTATTTATGACTGTCCGCGTTGAGCAAATGCCCAGTATTAGCTGTACAAGTAGTGAGTATCCTTTTGCAAATCAGCCAATCACTACTAAGATGTCTGCAATTCAAGTACCGTGGCTCCTGACGGCAACAGCTACACCTGTGTTTCTCAGCAGTGGAACTGGCAGCATCAGTGGAGCAGAAGCATCATCAATTTTGTGATTGAGAGGGAGGATTTGGAGTTTCTGCAGGACACTAACTTTATATCTTATGCTTCAGCTTCCTTCAACAATTTTGATACCAGTGTTTTCAGTTTCAATAGAGAATCTGCTACCATTGTATAAACTCAACCAATAGTAGTGTGGCCACTATTCAGGGAGAAGCAACACTTCGGTTTTTCCTGACAATCTCATTCCTCCCCTGCACACCATCTGAAGAACTGATGCGAACAGCATGGGAGGACATACTGCCATGGGTAGGTTTACTATCATATGATCTACAAGTATATATCTATACATATGTTTCAGTACTCACTTTAACAGGTTAGGTGTGTCTAGTCACTGGACTGCATAACTACTTGCTACTACATAAGACCTGTTTCAGTGTTCACTTTATCAGGAGTGCATCTAATCACTGGACTACTCGTTGCAATGAAACTCCAAGTTGCATGTTGCATTAAATTAGCAGAGTAACACAGGCTTTCATGGCACCTTGCTCAACGGAATAACATGGTAACAAAATATGTTGTAATGACCACATACACTGTATAGTGGGCAAGTACATTATTAGCTATAGGGCTCTACCTTTGAGGAGCTTCTATCTGTATCTTCTTTATGGCTATTTCGTGCATGAGATATAGCAGTCCCCATCTCCTGGTCACCCTAGATGAGGCTGGCTGTTAGTAAATCAAGAAACGAAACGAAAAGAAACAAGCTGCATGCGTTCACAATAATTGCAAATTTGCGCCTCTCAGCGCGCGTGTAATAACACTCCAATTTTGTTCTGAACCCTTGAACTTTATTGAAAATGTGTGAAGTGGGGCCCTGCGCCTGATATATCACCGAAGTGCGTAATTGTAGTGAGTCAGTCGCTGTCAATTAATAAAATGTCAGTAGTCTATTGAGCTGAGGCGCAGCACCGTCACATAGCCAGCGCAGGCAATCAAAACCTTTTTTTTACACTCAACGGGACGACGACCCCGTTGCACGCGTCTGACATCTATGTTAGCTATACATAAGCTACCTCGGGCTCATTTGTATCTTCCAGCATTGTTAGTCAGGTAAGACTATACATTGCTGTTTTATGTGCTTTTATTGTTGTGATACTTGGAGAGGCTGAGAGCTGGTTTGTTAGCCCCGCGGGGCCTACACGTCGAAGTTTGTTTTGGCTGACAAACTTCAACCTATGAGTTATGCCCTTCTCCTCCCTCTCATACACAAAGTGGCTGTACATATATATAATAACCGAAGAGTTAGCTTAGCTACATAGGCGTAGGAAGTAAATTGGAGGTGAATGTAGAGGCCATGATGTGCCGTGCAAAGCGCGGAGGAAAATTTTCAGAGTGATTTCGCCGTAGCCTCGTTTTAAGTCCTCCACCACAGCTACTGTCACTTGCAGTACGAGTAGTACGAGTTCTTATCCGCGCTATCCGTACTGCAAGCGACAATAGCTGCACGTGGCGGAGGACTGGAAGCGACGTAGCGCGGCGCCAATAAGCGCGCACATAGTTAGGCCTATAGATGGTTTTCATGGGGCGTGGCTTCACTTCCGGAGGGCAAAAGTCGGTGTCTGGGTTTAGTGCAGCTGCGTGCAAAATACAGGCTAGTAAGCGCTACATCGAGTCCTTACCATTAGTACCGAAAGATAAAAGAAGCTGTTTCTCTCAAGGTGAAAGGTCCGCTGTACAGCTGCCTCTTGATCGCGCGTTTGCCCTCCGGAAGTAGGACGCTTAATTGACATTTGGAAACTATCTATAGATGGCGGTTTTACAAGGATGCATAATATTTTAGCCTCGTTCACAGACCTTCCCAAACGTCCATGCAGTAATGTTCAATTCACGTGGCTGAAAACAATAAGATCATAACTTCGTCATCGTACCCAGAAGACTGCCCAGCTTATCGTCGCTAGCATTAGTGGTCAATTCTCATTTGACGAACTGCACTATAGCCTCGTACCAAGGCCATCCCACCGGCAAGATTTTGATCGTTTTACAGAAAATGTACGCATGTAACTGCATGTGAGACTGCTGCAACGAGGAGACGGCAGAGCTATGTAACTTACAGCGGGTTAGAAAGTCTTATCATATTTTGGACGTCAGCATGCAGCTATGACGAAACGCTGGACCTAGGGGAGGCTACGCACGCATCGTGCAGTTAGAATCCAAGCCGGGACGCTATTTTGTCTTTCTCAAAAACCGGTGCGGCCATGGCCGTACCAGCCGTACCAGTGCCGCCAGCCCAGAAATGCTAAGTGATACTTTATGTTTTCAGCAACATGGAAGAATCAGAATAGGGTAAATATCCATGGCACAACTGGAAATTTAATGAGCAAAGTTTAAAAGTGCATGTACATGCAGCTATTAGGTCATTTTGGAACATCATGCAGGCCAGCTAGCGCTCCATTGCCTTATCTGATTCACTTCCTCTGATGCATGACTCTACAAGTTGATCAGCAACCATACAAGCATTCTCCAAGTTTTGTTTATCTCCTAGCTACTACGGTGTATGTTGAAGTGGCCATTGATCATTGGGTAATTATTGATTTGAGAAACTGATGTCATTCTTTATTCTTCTACAGATTGAGGTATATGCAAGATATTCTGAAGATGTACAAAGTGTGGAGTATGAACAAGTAGACAGAGGCTTTGCTTGGTATGAAAGGTCTGACACAGAGCGTCGTGTTTTTCCGATGTTGATAATCATACATGTTCTTTTCAATGCTGTTTTTATGCTCGCTGCAACCTTTTTTGCTTTCAAGTACCACACAACTTTGTATGAAGTACAAGGAAAGAAGTATCAAGTTATCGCCAGCATGTACTGGTCCGTTGTCTTATTTTCCTTCATTGCATCAAGTGCCATTATAGCAGGCAATGTGTATCTCTATCTTGCACTTGGTATATTTCAAGATCAGTCACAAGATGCCTTTGCGTTTCGTCTTATCAGTGACATCACTGCTCTTGTCTTAATCATAGTAGGGCTCTTGGTCTCGTTCTTTACACCACATAATCCTGACTTTTATATCCCCTATCTGATCAGACGCATTCTCTGCTGTAACTTTTGTTCCTGCTGCAGTACAAAGGGTTTTCAGAATTTCCTTCGAAGGCTCATACACAGCATTGCCATGTGGATCATTCTCATATTTTTACAGTTGATAATATCCTCAGTGCTTCCACTTGCTATAGTGTGTGTCAGAAATCCAGTTCCATCTCTTGCTTTCGTTTCTCTGATGGCTGCGATGTTTGGCTGCCTAGTTGTCTTTGGGGCTTATTTTATCAATGTCTTTGAAGGAGAGTACATTGCCACTCACAGGAAAAAGGACAGACGAAGGTCTACTTTATCTATGCAAATTCGGGCCCGGAGCAAACTAGCACTCATCGCAAATGCTTTCATCTTCCTTGTCATCCTTTGCATTACAGCACTGGTGATTATTATCTACCTGGATTTTGTGAGAGCAGGAGCTGATGCAAACTCAGCCGGAGGACTGTTTTTCTCTCTTGTCCCCACAGGTATCCTAAGTGGAATCACATGGGTTGCTAAACGAAGTTTCTTCAAAGAGTTTGAGGATGACAACCCAGCAATGGGAGAGATAGACCAAGAGGAAGAAGTAAGCTTGATTAAGATCGGTGGGTTTTCTATTGCCAAGAACCGAAAAAGCTTTAGAAGAGCACCAAAAGGAAGAAAAGAAACTGAAACAGCTTCCGGGAATAGTGTTGAGAATGCAGAGAATTTTGTGATAAATATTGATTTACCAAGTCAGCCTGATACTGATGTTCCAGTGCCAAAGTCTCAGGAGCCAGAATCTGAATCAACACTGCAGTTCAGTAACAAGCTGGCTTTAGAAAAGCTCAAAGATGATTTGTAACACAATGATGTGTAACTGTATTCCTGGACGGACTCTTGCTGCTGTAGTGTCTCTCACTTTCATGTATGCATACACTCAAAAGTTTGAACCACAAGTTTGTATACAGTTGTTGCATAGATCCCAGCTAACTTATATCACAGAAGTTTCCCAGTGCTACTTATTTACCACACTTTATGTACCTAGCTAGCTCAGCTGTTGTTATGCACACTAGGTAGTTTCACCAGTCTTATATTATGTGTGTACCTATGTGTAGTGGAAAGCAGACTGTACAGTATATTAAAGCTGACCATCTAAATTTAAGTACAGATGTTCTTGATCGGCCCTACTTGTTTTGGTTCTCTTTGGAAGCGTAGCAATTTAATTTAAGTGAATTGCAGCTTTTCACTTGCCCCATCCTTGTGTCAATGTAGGTAGGTACTGTGCACTTGGTGCATACCTCACCAGACTGTGAAACACTTGGGCTGATTTTACATGCTCTTTCCTCTGTAGATATCAGTGTGACAGCTATGGGATTGGGAAGACTTTTTCTTCAAATGTTGTGTGACAAAACAGACCAGGCTCAAGACACTAACTTAGCTGGCTCACATGCCAAGAAACAGGTTTATGAATGGTGCCTTCCAGACAGCACAGACAATAGAAGGCTCCACCAATCCTGCTCCCATTTGGACTGTGATGGTGGCAAACAGCAAACAGGGTGCCCTACCCTCATCTCCTTAGGCTATTACATCATAGACTATGGATTCAGAAGCAGCTATTTTGCTGTTTAGTTGGGACGAGATTCATTTCATGCTATCCTATATGAAAGCAAGCACGGAAACTCAAAGGACAAGTACCTAGATTTAAATGTGGGAGGCTGCTATTGTTCTTTGCCAGTCAATGTCTAATCCCACAGACTACCTTCAAAACTGTGCTATGACCACATTTTGCTGCAAGGACTATAGCTGTATGTTGTACTCTGTGGTTGAAACATTTCACTCTAATTGCAGATCCAGATGGTTTGAAATTGAGTAGGTATATATACCCCAAACATAAGGCACCTAAGGCACCTAATGTCAAGCATGACTTCACAACTTCTAGTCCAAAAGAGAGACTCTGAATGGTAAGACTCTAAATGCAACCATGCTTAGCATCCAATATTTAAAGTGGGTGGGTTAGCCATGGCCTCGTTACCCTAAACCCTTCAGCACTGGGGATGAGGTTGGTTTAGCCCGCAATATAGGGATAATTGGGTGAATTATAACATGATGTAAATGGTCAAAAAGGCTCTAATGTTACTTAGGGAATGGCCATTACCATACAGAAGGAGTGAAGATGTTTTAATAGTCCAGCATATATGACTATGAGTTATGTTTGGTTATGGGTGGTTAGTATATATGGGTATTGGTGGTTATGTAAGGTTATGGGTGGTAATATGTGGTTATTATAGGAACCGTGTCCCCATCCCTCTGTCTCTGTCTTCATCTTTGCCCCTCTGTCCATGTCCCTGTCCTTCATGTCCCTGTCCTTCATGTCCCTGTCCCTCTGTCCCTCTCCCTCTGTCTCTGTCCCTGTCCTTCTGTCCCTTTGTCCCTGTCCTTCTGTCCCTCTGTCCCTGTCCCTGTCCCTGTCCTTCTGTCCCTCTGTTCCTGTCCTTCTGTCCCTTTGTCCCTGTCCCTCTATCCATGTTATGGGTGGTTATGTAATAGATAAACCACAGTAGACAGGGATTTATGGTTCATAAACCACCCGAGCCCGAGGGCGAGGGTTGTTTATGAACCATAAATCCCTGTCTACTGTGGTTTATCTGTTATATTCTCCACTCTGATTGGTCCTTGTTGTTATTAGTAAACACACATGGTAGTTTTCACTGTAAACCAGGTATGTTATTAGTAAACATGTGAAGCAGTTTACACTGTAAACAAGGTTGCTTATAGGAAACATCATTTTACAACTTCTGGAGTATATGGAACAGAATCTACAGAATCTACAACTTCCTGTCAGTATATGGAAAATAAATCCCACCTGTTACCACAGAAACAAGGGTGAAGTGGAGTATATATTATAGATAAACCACAGTAGATAGGGATTTATGGTCCATAAACAACTAGAGCCTGAGGATGCACCCTGAGGGTGAGGATTGTTTATATAAATTCCTGTCTACTGTGGTTTATCTGTTACATTCTCCACTCTGATTAGTCCTTGTTGTTATTAGTAAACATACATGGTAGTTTTCACTGTAAACAAGAATTGTTATTAGAAAACATGTGAAGTAGTTTATACTGTAAACAAGGTAGCTTATAGGAAACATCCTTTTACAGTAAAGTGAATTTAGATGTTATGAGGCAAAAATCAAGGAAAGTGAAAAGGCCGGCAGTCACCTTTTCACTTTCCTCTATTTTTGCCGTTTATTCCAACACGAGGTAAGAGTTCTAAGCATTTAGACTGAGAAAACCACTCAGCATGGGTTCTCTCCTGATGGAGAGAATGTTCCGGTTAACCCCTAACAGAGTTCTGATGGCACATGTGCAGTACATATAGAGGATTGTGAGGGCTGGTGGTTGTCGGGTTGTCGTGGCTCAGTGGCAGAGCACTGGCTGCACAAGCTAAATGTCCTCGGTTCAACTCCCGGTGACTGCTGGCCTTTTCACTTTCCTCTATTTTCGCCTCATAACATCTAAATTCTCTTTATTCCAACATGAGGCTAGAGTTCTAAGCATCATTTTACAACTTCCTGTGGGATATGGAACAGAATCTACAACTTCCTGTCAGTATATGGATAATAATACCCACCTGCTACCTCAGAAACAAGGGTGAAGTGGAGAATATACGTGGTTATAGGATGTTATGGGTGGTTATAATTATGTGGTTCTATATGTGGTTACATAGTTATTTGTGGTAATATAGGGTTATGGGTGGTTATATGCGGTTATGCAGTAGTTATGCGTGGTTATATAGGGTTATGGGAGATGTGTATGTAATTTGGGACATTGACAGTATAGATTTGTGTGGATTTAAAGAATGGTGTGAAAACATGGTCTATAATTATGAGGTTTAGAACTTAAAATTATACTGTATGACATAACTAACTACGATACAATCAAACATCACCTACATGCCTAACTCTAGGTTAGACTGGTTTCCTGCCAAGTGCATAACATAAACTTAAATACTTATTGTGCCACTACACCATTCTGTGCAGATAGAAATGGTGGTGAGTTTTCGGCACTTTATAGCACGATATCCATGTTCACAATCCATAGTGTTCATGTCCGGTATTGTCTCCCTCATGCTGGCAACGAGGGTCTATGTGGTTTTTAATGTGGAGTTCATCAATGATCTTCATCACATTGAGCCATATGTACCTGGGAGGGAGAGTGGTTTTTGGGTTAGCTTCAAATTGTTATTGTCATATGAAATGACTATAGCTTCTTCCAGTCCTCTCTTGTCTTGTGCCCAAATGCAGCAACTAGCCACGTCAAGAATACTTGCGCTGGACCTTCAGACCTATGCCAAAACAGCAAAATTGCAATAATATTGAATCTGGTAATCAATATTTTACCAGAAGCTTTGGTGAATCAGGAGTGCATAATATAAAGTGATACGTCATTATGTGCTCCTGGTTGTAAGCTGTTACTTACTGGTAAAGTGGCTGCCACATTTGAATATGTCCTCCTCCACTATAACGCAACACCTGGTCCACTTCTGCAGCCTCCACTTTCACCTGTATCCTTATTGCAGGCTGTCTTCGTAGCTATCTCCTCTCTGCCCTCATCAATCAGCGTAGCAACAGCATTTTATTGACCCAGAAGCTGTGAAGTACCTACATAAGCATAGAGTAATGCATCAAATGATACCAGGAAGGAAACTAGCCTCATTCACAGCCTCGCTGTTCATGCATGGAACCTGAACCCAAGACTAAAAGCAAAGATAACTTTTGACACTACATATACGTGTACGTGTGTATACATACGTATAAATGTATATGCATGATTTACCTTGGCAGTCTGCTGCAGCTGTCTTTTGTGGGTCTGTTGTTCATTCAATTTGGATGTTCTGTGCATGCAATCATAGAGAAGAAAGTAACATAATAAAAACAGTATTTGATCCTACTTGTCTGCATGGACATACCTTTAGAGTACTTAGTAAACTCCTTCAATGATTGGCTTGAGGTATAGGTGCTTAGACTGAATAACGATTGGCTTGAGGTATAGGTGCTTAGACTGAATAACGATTGGCTTGAGGTATAGGTGCTTAGACTGAATAACGATTGGCTTGAGGTATAGGTGCTTAGACTGAATAACGATTGGCTTGAGGTGTAGGTGCTTAGACTGAATAACGATTGGCTTGAGGTATAGGTGCTTAGACTGAATAACGATTGGCTTGAGGTATAGGTGCTTAGACTGAATAACGATTGGCTTGAGGTATAGGTGCTTAGACTGAATAACGATTGGCTTGAGGTGTAGGTGCTTAGACTGAATAACGATTGGCTTGAGGTGTAGGTGCTTAGACTGAATAACGATTGGCTTGAGGTGTAGGTGCTTAGACTGAATAACGATTGGCTTGAGGTATAGGTGCTTAGACTGAATAACGATTGGCTTGAGGTATAGGTGCTTAGACTGAATAACGATTGGCTTGAGGTGTAGGTGCTTAGACTGAATAACGATTGGCTTGAGGTATAGGTGCTTAGACTGAATAACGATTGGCTTGAGGTGTAGGTGCTTAGACTGAATAACGATTGGCTTGAGGTATAGGTGCTTAGACTGAATAATGATTGGCTTGAGGTATAGGTGCTTAGACTGAATAACGATTGGCTTGAGGTGTAGGTGCTTAGACTGAATAACGATTGGCTTGGTATGTAGGTGCTTATAACATTGCCTTGAGGTGTAGTTGCTTAGACTGAATAACGATTGCCTTGAAGTGTAATTATGGCATCACTGCAACTCAAACACTGTCAATTCCAACTCCATCCAGTTCCGTGCCTGAAAGTATGCTAAAACTCACTACTGCATGCTCAATCTATCTCTAGTTCCATTGATAAAATTAATACACAGGTTTAGATGTGATATTTACATGTACCAATCATAACATTCTATAGGTGCACAACATGTTGTTGAGGCCCTTGGAACAAAGGGTGACATCCTCCTGCTAGAGTCTTTACATCATGTACCTGCTTCTTTCCAATCACTACGCTTTCAGTACATCGCAAACATTTTGAATGTGACTCGAAAGACACAGATCACCCCACCTGAAATCAAGCTGCTGGTTAATTCCATCTTCAGAACTTAGAATGCACACCCTGTAGTCAGCACTCCACCAGAAGATATCTTGTGGCTTCACTGGCTTGCTACACATATACATGGTTTCCCGCACACCATGTTCCTTGGGCCTCCTGTCAATAATTACTTCAAATGCTATATGTGCTACAAATGACAATAAGCCTGCTGGTATGCTGGCAGGGTGTTCTGTGCAGACCACTGCCAGTGTGCTGAGAGTAAGAGTGTGCCAACTTCCCTATTCAGTCTAAGCACCTACACCTCAAGCCAATTGTTATTCAGTCTAAGCAACTACACCTCAAGGCTATGTTATTCAGTATAAGCACCTACACACCAAGCCAATCGTTATTCAGTCTAAGCACCTACACCTCAAGCCAATCATTATTCAGTCTAAGCACCTACATACCAAGCCAATTGTTATTCAGTCTAAGCACCTGCACCTCAAGCCAATCATTATTCAGTCTAAGCGCCTACACCTTAAGGCTATGTTATTCAGTCTAAGCACCTACATACCAAGCCAATCGTTATTCAGTCTAAGCACCTACACCTCAAGCCAATTGTTATTCAGTCTAAGCAACTACACCTCAAGGCTATGTTATTCAGTATAAGCACCTACACACCAAGCCAATCGTTATTCAGTCTAAGCACTTACACCTTAAGCCAATCGTTATTCAGTCTAAGCACCTACACCTCAAGCCAATCGTTATTCAGTCTAAGCACTTACACCTTAAGCCAATCGTTATTCAGTCTAAGCACCTACACCTCAAGCCAATCGTTATTCAGTCTAAGCACCTACACCTTAAGCCAATTGTTATTCAGTCTAAGCACCTCAAATGTTTCATTAATTGACCTAACATCTACATGTCCAGGATTTTTGTTATGTGGAGCTGAAAACTGTGCAGTACCACTTGCACTATCGCCAACCAATTCTAGGCTTACAGCCTGATCTTGATTGTAAGTGTGTGTATGGTGGTTGTGTGGTAGTGTTTATGTGTGTTTGTGGTGATGGAGTGAGCCATCAGTAGCAAAGTTTCATTGTGAATGGTCTGTAAACTATATTGGCATGTATACACATTTTGCTGTAGTATTGAAATGTTTTCTTGAGTACTCCCAGGGGACCAAAACTATCTCAGGTATAGGACAAAGTGGGTATCAATCAACTCCCCTCTACCTCTACATTCAGAATATCAAATTAGTTTCTGACTAAAGTATGGTTTGTGTTGGACTGGAATAGGAAAATCTGACACGCATAGAAACAGATATAGATTGTCTATGACTACATTCTGCAGAAGAATGGATGGGAAGAGTGGGTGATGGGACACATTGTATTTTTTCTTAGACTTGGGTAGTCAACTGGCCAGAACATTCTCTTCAATTGTGCGAGCCCTAGTGCAGGCTAATGTCCAAAATTTCCTCATATGATTCCTGCCACCTTGTCACTGGAGAATGTGAACAGCACTGAGTGAGGTTCACATGGTTCACAGGACATGTCACCTTGGACTTTGGTGCAGCACACATGGTCCTTGTCAGCTTCTCATTGCCATCAATTGTTACCATTCCTTCCTTGCAACCAGCTACTTTGCAACTACCATCTTGGAGGTGCTGTGACGAAACCTGGTGACAAACACGCTAAGTCGTTGCTGATCACAGTGGCCATGGGTGTAATTATACACCTCAGTCTGACTCTCAAATGTGCACGCACTAAATGTTATTTGAGCAGTTAATTACTTCAGCAATTCTGTTGCAGAAACAGTTTGTGATGTTGTTTGAAGTATATACTGCTGCGATTCATCCGGTGGGTAAAAGTAGTGCTGACCATCCACGGTGTGGTGGTCACTCGTGTGGTACATGTTGTTACAGACAACAAATTTGCTACTGCATGTATGCTGCTGCAATCAGTGTACCCTTTCTAGTGTACACAACTGTGTGAGATGGTTGGTTCAGGCTACATAATTATATAAATAGAAAATACGTTTTCACACTCACAGCATTCAAAAACATCATTTTAAATATGTTTATAACGTAACCCATGCTTATTTTATGGAAACCGGGTGTCCGCAGCAAATCACCTTCTGCGGTAGCAACACTACCAGCTTGAATGCCGATAGGGATGGGTCACCAAACAAAATTGATGCTTGCTGATCTGCACACTGCAGGACATGCTTTTAGCTCGAGCTCAGTATTGCACAAAGCTGCTTGCAATGCTCTGCACAGCAAGCAAACTTCAGCGTACTTGCAGCACTACCTAATGGTTCTCCCCACACTGCACCCTTTTCCTCCTTTAATGCATCATTCATTTTCTTCATATACTCCACTATCAACGACCATCTCTTTGGTGTTTTGAGGGCAAAGTGGCTGCCTCCACGACTGCAATTTAGGTGCTGATTGCACGCATTAACCTGGCACGGGATTTACGTACGCCTTGCGACGTGTTATACATGGCACGGTTTTATGTCTCCCTCGCCAAGTTTATACATGGCAGCGGTTTATGTACGACGTAAATCAGTGCCATAATAATCTCTCCGTGTACCCAGCTCACGGCAGTTTTTGAGTAAAACGTAAGCTTAAATCCTTGCCACATTACTAGGTACTCCAGCCGAGGAAACTATATACGTAAAAGTTTTACGTCTTACTTCGCAGCAGTGAAATTTTGCTCTAATTATTCAGAATGATAAAATAATCACAATGAAAACTGTTTTCATGTCATTTTGATGAAATTATTGCCGAGCGCAGCGAAGCAGAGCGAGGCTTGGTAATCGTGACGTAGCGCCTCGGTGGTGACGTCACGCGGTGATACTGCGTTGCAGTCTTGGCCCCGGGAACGTCAAATGTATGTCACGGTTTTGGCCCCGGGAACGTCAAATGTATGTCACGGTTTTGGCCCCCGGGGGCCCCCTGCAAGTTTGGCACACGTGATCTTCATCTGTTACTGGGCGTGAGTAAATACGTAAGCGATCGAGAGAGGTATTTCTAGCTCGACGTCCATCACTCTTGACCTCGAGGCTAGATGGCGATAGCAAGCGAACGAGTTCGTAGTGGACATCCAGTCAAGCTTCTATCGGTCGGTTAATGGTATTGAGCGAGCTCGGCATAGCAATCTAGCTCGACTTACAACGATCAGCAGTTTCTGGACTCTATTTGTGGGGATTTACGCTACCGAAAGAAAGTCATGCACTGGTGTTCCGTGAAGGCCATTCAACTGCTGCTGTTCAAAGACTCTCGGGTATTGCAGTTGGAATCAATTTCTCGAACACGGCGCCTACATGAGAGACTTTTAGAAGAAACATGAACTTCAATAAACACACAGTAACACCTACATTTGCTACTTCATTTACATTTGACGATTTCATTCCTACATATCATTCACTGCATGTTTGTAGTCGCCAGGCTCTGCTTTGCGCGAGGCTTGCTGCATGTCATGTACCCCTAGTATGTACATATATTACACATACAATCACAGTATAATTAGTTATTTGATTAAAGGATCACTAACAGGATAATGGGTCTTTATGAAATGGTCAATAATACAATAGTTAACAAGAATATAAAAACATTAAAAATGTAAAAAGATGTAGGGATGGCATGCCAAAAAGTATGCAAACAAGGTAGGGATGATGCATGCAAGCAAAGGTCAACATATTGGCAAAGCCCCATCCCTACATCTTTTTCACACTGCAGTCAGGGGGCCTTCCTAAAACGTAGCATAAGTACACCCCAACCTTTACTGGCAGTTCATGGCTGTAGCCTCGTTCTCAGGCAACTTCCTAGCTCCTCCCACATGGCCTGGGAATGAGGCTAGTATGATCCAGCATTATGTAAGTGTTGTAAAAGCGTGGTTTTAGCCTCATCCCAAGGCCACCTTCCTCCTCCCACCTGGCCTAGGAACGAGGCTAATATTATTTGCAGCTGTATAGGTATGTTTGCCTCATAGGTAGCTATAAGATAGCTACCAAGTAGCTTTACTGCCAAGATACTACTTGTAGTGACAGTAGCACCCTTGTTACATGCCTCTGATACAACCTAGACACTGAGCTTGAGTGGGCTGCAGACTGATTAGTGTGCACAAATCAAGTACTCATGCACAGCATTAATAACTGCATGGATGGGTGCAGATTCAGCTCTAAAACATGCATGCTGTCTAACTGCAGTGTGAAAAAGATGTAGGGATGGGGCTTTGCCAATATGTTGACCTTTGCTTGCATGCATCATCCCTACCTTGTTTGCATACTTTTTGGCATGCCATCCCTACATCTTTTTACATTTTTAATGTTTTTATATTCTTGTTTCTTTCCTTTTTCACTCAGTTACAGTTAGACCTAAGCATCATGAAGAATATTTCTTTCAAGTGTAACCACAGCCTTAGAACTTGAAACAGCATTGACAGATTAGTAGTGGTTTCAAGCATGTAATATGCCAGTTGGAATCCGATGTAGAGCCAACCACTCTCCACCAGATTTTTAGCCCGCTTTGTGAAGCAGATTTCCTACTGAGCTGATCACGACAACTGACCAGCAAATCTGTGACCATCCCAGCTTTACTAAAGTTATGAGTATCTTTTAGTGTAGCTATAAGTAAGCAACTGAATGCAGCGCCTTACCTACTTGGTGTCCATGAACCTTTCCGACCCCGTGCTTACTGGCGAACGTGTGTGCACTAATCTCGTTCCTAGACCAATGACCGTGGTCTTTGGTCTGGGAACGAAACTACGTTTGCGCATGCGTACAACATTAGAAAATGGCGTCCTACGCAACGGATAGCAGCTGGGCAGTGCTGTGAGCAGCTTGTGAAAGTTGAACTGGAGCTACGGAGAAGCTAGGGATCAGGAGCACTTCGCGCTGAGGTATGGATCATTTTTGTGCTACAACCACGGTGAGTAGTTAAGCCATTCTCAAGATATTTTGGTTGACGAAAGAAACAAAGAATAACAAAAATGGCACTTTCGCTACCGCACACTTTTGCGTTTAGCTGTTTTCCGCGTGGCTTTTGGCCACTTATATGAGTCTTGCTGATCACAATGGCACTCAAAGAGGAAGCCTGGGCGCTTAAATAAGCTTTTAGCGTGTTTGTGGTGAAGTTATACGGCTTTTTTTAAGTATTGCATATATTGCGCGTCGGCGCCATCCCTACATAGAGAGTCTACCGACTCTCTGATAGCAGCAGTTTGGTTAATGAGAAAATCACAGTAGCAATGATGAGAAAATGTTGACATACTACACCAACGGAGGTTAGCTAGTCCAAAAAAAATTCAAATCCTCATCATCTATGGAAAACTCCAAATCTGATTCAATTGTCACAAGCCATGCATTTGTGTTCAGCTTCATGCAGTTCCCCTTAAACATCTCCAACTTAGCATTGTCTTCCATAAATAAATATTTATGATTATGCTGAGACCTACATAAGCTGTTTCTCCCTGGCTGTGGTGCATGTAAAGAAGTGTTAGTCACTATCACTGAAAAGTGACTGTGTTCTTTTCTTTTTTGCATCAATGCATGGGATTCACATGGAACTACTGACAGATCTATGTAGAAGAACAAAATTTAATGATCATAAATTAGCGCTAAAGCATTGTGTCCCTTAACTATATGTCCTTTCCATGCAAGGTTGAGTGCAACTTCAGGCATAAGTGACATTTACCCTTTTAAAGGTATTTCTTTTCCATGCGGTATTTATTATTAACCCTCGGCGCACATGCGCAGCGAGGGTTACAGACTTACAGTACTTGGTCTGTGTGTCTGTTACTCAACATCTCACTTTACACGTGATTATTCGTGCCACAAACGATACTAACCTTCTCAGCGGCGGATGAAGGTCGAAAATTTTAAGCGATTTTCTCTGAAAATGCTTCGTTGCGAAGCTAGAGCGTTTCTTGGGAGAGACGAGTTCGATTATTGGCCATTGGCAGTAAGTATGCCTCCAACAAAGGTATGCCCGCACTGTAAAGCTGCTGTACCTGTAAGACGGAAGACATGTGAACGCTGTGATCATGTCTTTCGATCCAAACGAAAAGCAGAGTGTAATTTGTGAGAGAAAGCTATGAAACATATGAGAACAGTAGAATCAGATAGTGTGAAATTAGCTAGGAAAGCTAAAGATAAGTTGCACAAGGCCTGTGAAAGAGCGTCAGAAACTCATGAGCGAACTTTGCATAGGCAGGAACAAAACAGAAGGCGCATGGCAAGCATGAGAGAGTCTGCACTGTGTTAATATTAGGCCCAAGTGCCTAGCTGTCAGAACAGATCCGAGGACAGACAGTTAGGAATGAATTGATATCATGCCATATCAACTCGAGAGCAAACGTCATGATACTATTGTTCACGAGACAGTGATCGATTCTAGTTAACACACAAGTACAATCACATGCACTGCTGCGCCGAGGGTTTGGCACTTCAGTGCCTTTCATTTGGTATGTATTCAGATCATGCCACTAAGCATACACATACCATGCATGTTGTAACTTACTTTCTGTAAAGTGTACTTCATTGGTGGTGCCAACATACACCTTTTATTAGTTGGAGTCGACCTTTGAAGACATTTCTCTGTTTAACTTCTGGTTGTTGAGCTCTAGCTGCTTTACCTCTTCTCGGTACATGCATTGCTGCTACAGGTTTTGCACACACGCTTTTGTCCCATTTGTATTAAGTGATCATAGGGCTATGTCAAGTGCAACTGGGTGATATTGTTTTGAATCAGCATTCTTTTGTTTGTTTGTTCCACAGCATTTGTGTGACACTTCTTCCAAGTTTGTTGTGACATAGTTGGTATAATAGCTGGACTAAGCATTATTTAGAGTTTTCTTTTTTATATACTCCCAGTGGGCTGAGCCCAGATAATTTACCACTTTGTCCCCTATTCTTGTATCTTGATATATTCATTATCGGGCGTTATTAATTTCTCTGTTGTTTAATGTTGTTGCCTTGTCCACCACAGTGACCATTATCTTAGGAAGCATCTTCTTGTGTAATTCCTTGAATAAGATTGTGAACTTCCTTCCTTTTGTGATATCTAATTGCTTTGCTTGCTTAGGTATGGAAGCAGAAATATTTCTGACCACCTTCCTTGCAACTGCATTGTAAAATGATGATACAACTCACTTCTGGATTCTGCCAGGTACTATTAATGTGGCACTGAATTACGTCCAATGTAAAACGTTGCCTAGTGTGTGATACACATTAACAGCAGTGATTTATGTATGATGTACATCAACACCGTAGTTCATCACAGAAAGCAGGAAGAACATTATATTGTGACTTTCTTGCCCTAGTTTGCAGTACTAAGTGCACGTGAAACATGCAGTGTGCCTTTTGGGAAAATTTTCAATTTTAGTGTCTACATATTTAGCGGAATAATTTAAAATTTAAATCACTCTTGTATCAGTTTTGCACTCTGTGGTTCAATATGGAAATACAAGTCCTGAATGTCACTGGAAAGCCAGGATTCAGTGATACAGATGACATCTGGGTCATAAAATTAGCAGTTCATTAAATTTAGGAAGCAAAGTCCTGGCACTGTAGTACAAGATTTTTTTAGACAGGGCATTAGGTGGTTCACTGTTACACATGGTATTCTTACTATGACCTCTCCCAGCTGCATCTGTGGAATGTAGTCAGTTGTTCTCTGGTAGAGTGGATGACTCAGTAGAATCATCAGGGGTGACAGCAGCAGATCCGGAAAGGGTAGAATGAATAGAGCAATCTGAGGTACATGGTAAAATCACAGGTGTTTGCAGATCTGGTGAATTTACAGGTGCTTGTACATCTGAGTTTGCAATGACAATGGGAGATGATACTATGACTGGTGAGGCGGGGACAGTGAGATCAATGTATGTGTTTCTCCTGTCAAAGACTCCTGCTTGCGCATGAAGCATGGTTCTAATTTCTAATTCTTCACCTCTTAATACAAGCCACCATCGACTATGCCCTGAATCCATTTGTCTGTGCTTACGTTTGATTGTCACTTGACTTCCCACAGTTGTAAGCTTCTATAAGGCAGAGTAAATTGCACCTGGTGTTGTTGATTTCAAGATTCCCCAAATCATCTGAATCCCACCCACAGATGATTGAGATGAAGTAGGCACAGTACATTTGCCTGACTCCCGCCGAGCAGAATGAGACGTGGCGCCAGCGCCATTTCCACCTTTCTTGGCACGGCCAGCTTTCTTGGCCGCTCTAGATGCATAGGTGTCAGCCACTGTCATTTAAGCCTGCTTCTGCTTTTGTGAAAAGACAGTGACAGATTCCTTCAGCTGGGCGAGTTCCAGTTTCAACATAGCAACTTCACTTGACAATTAATTTCCAGCTGCTGCTTGGCGCGACAATAAGTTGGACATAGAAACTCAACCTTCTTCGCAGTGAGTTCTTAGTATTGTTCTTTGGTGCATGATGCTGGCGCAGAAACGATGCATTGGTCACTTACAACTTCCTTCCCAGAAGAGGGCCTCATCTTTGCCAGGGGCAACAAACACCACAAACACTGCTCTCCTTTCCTTGACTAAGGCTCAGAGTCCTGCTCTGGGCCCTGCTCCCCTTCTTTGGCATATTGTTGTAGGATTGACAAAGGACAGATGTTGTTACAGTATTCGAAATTGATGGAGTTAAAGGTCATATATAACATAATGGTGTCACTATCTTTTCAACTTGCAGTACGAAGTTGGCCATTGACTGAGCAGTGGCATCGTCAGTTCAAATCCGCAATTGTTTGATGTTCCTTGGTGTACCAGGAGTGCGCAGACTTAAAAATTTGTAGCCACCAAGTGATATAAAATGCAATGTTTACACTTTCTGTGATTGCTATATTGAAAGAACTATTCTAGTGGCTGTTTTGGCCCAAACATGGCTTTGGATGCAATTTCAGGGCATCTAATTTCAAAACTTCTCCTAGGGGGACATGTCCCCAGACTTAGCTGCTGCATGCTAACGCATACAACTCTTACTCAGACCCCCCCCCCTAATCTCAAGTATCTTCCTACACCACTGTTATATGATTGGTACGATGGATGGATCAAGTTTCGCTTCATGTTCATGGAAGGTTCTGGTGATGCTCAGTTAGACTCGTGCCCAGATCCGATCCTCACACTAGGAAAAAATTAATAGTCTGGTAAACCAAATCAAATTTCTTGGGCTAGCGCACACTTTTGCGACTAGTGTAACCTACGTAGCAATGTTCAAAGAAAGAAATACTGCTGAAGTAAATTACTCATATACTTATTCTGCTGTCCATCGCTGTCGTTCCATGCCACAGTAGACTTCATCATGCTTGAACAGTAGCAAAGTACTAAAAGGTTTGAATACTATCAGTCAATATTTTCCTCATGACTTCGTGTCTAAAACCTGATGAATATTTTCTCGTGATTTTGTTAGTACATTCCATGTGATATGTTGTGTCAGGCTTACTGAAAACATGATGCGTAGTTTCCAAATAGCAGTTGAATTAGCTATGGCATCTACAGCTAGCACTGTTGACATTGAGGATGGCCCCATTCTAAACGAAGAAATGTACATTGAAATAGCTTTGAAAGGCTTACTGGTTCCTCTGAACCTGATGGTTTCATGGCGGAGTAACTGCACACTTTATACTCAACTAAGTCAACTTGGAAGTATATACCAACACTTCTAACACACACTATGGCATATGTACCTTCAAAGAGCTTGCTTCCACCTCCTTTGGACAGAATATCGAACATTATTTGTTCATTGTTTTGTTGCTGTGCTACAATACTGTAAGACTCTGTTCATTATGTAAGATTGTGTGTCACAAAGCAACAGACCTATGAAACAACAATAGCCATTCATGTACAAAAGTTAATGCTATATTTCTACAAGCATGAGCAATTACGAACTACCTCTCCTTCCCCTGATGGTAAACAGCTGCGTGCAATTAGGGTAGGAACATGCAACAATATCTTGAATGTATAATTTAGCTAACATCTGGATCACCATCTAAACTATTCATCCTTAGAATCACTGACAGTTGTTCATCCAGTGGTCGTCCAACTGATACCCCACACACGTGGACATTTTGTATATACTGTTATATAGTGTTGGATTCGCATGCATATTCTGTTTGAGAAAAGATGCTTGTGTTGTGTTTTGTACGTTTGTGGAAAATAGCAATACAATGACCAATGTAGTGTTGTATTGAGTATAGTTGTGTTATGTTACGTGAGCATAGTAGTTACTAATTTAAAAATAGTCGTAACATGATGTATTTTATCTACATGTTTGACCTCAGCATTTAGCATTAGTACTCACCTGACAAATTTACAGGCTACTTAGTGGGGGAAAGAGAATGCTCATGGTAGGCAGTTGGTGTAGTTGACCCCAGTGGAGAGGTAGGTGGTGCATTCATGGACGAAGACAGATCAAGGGTTGGTTCAGGGTAGGGTTCAGTGTTGGTTCCAGGCAGGAATTTGGAGTGTATACCCTCATTAATGAGAGCTCTGCAAGGGCAGATATATACAGTCAAGTATTTTATGTGCTGATTACATGGTGATAACTACAGCCTTCAGCAAGCTGGAGTGTTTTGTTAGTACTGCATAATTTGTTCCCCCCTCCCTCAAAAGCGTGTATGCAAACCTTGACTCAGATCGTTGAGCTCATTGTCTTCTCTGTCATCTTCTTCGGCCAAGATTCCAAATGTACTTCAGAATTACACAATGAAACAAGAGCACGCAGCATTTGTCAATGTGCAGGTCCATTGTCAGTTCTGCTACCTCAATAAATATAGTTATATGTAAGATGAAAACACTAAGTACCTTTTTTGATTCGCTTCAGCAGATTGGGAGTGATACTGGTCTGTGGTATAATGGAGGCAGAACACCGACTTACACCAGTTTTAGATGTGACCTGCGTTGCCTCTCTGCAGTTTTGCTGGAGGAATACGCTAGAAGCATTGTTTGCTCCGCCAGCTCTCAAAATGGAATCTTTGACGTCCTTTTCACTAGGAGCTCTACGTGCTCCCTTATTAGGGGCATGTAGGGAAAGAGTGCTGGTTCCTGGCCTGCCCTTCTGTGTACAGAACGAGCCATCTGCAGCACCTAAGAAAAAAAATCACATTTCCTTATCACATATCTGTTCTATCAGAGCATCTGATGTGTTGTACAATAATGTTACTGTTGCACCTGCCACGCAACATGCATGTTGCAAAGAAGTAGGAAATTATACCTCAGATAGATAAAGCTTTTCCAGCTCAGTGTGCAAATCTGCAAGGAATGTTGCCAGGATCCCTCCACCAGGTGTGTGCAGCTGAACAACCACTGGTGCCCATGTGGTTTTGAAGTACTCAGCAACATCTCCCATGCCAACAATGTCTGGCATAAGCTCACACACCTATATAACCATAGGAAATGTAACATTAGGACACATGACTATAGGCGTATTTTAGAGAAGCAGTATTCAGATCGAAATCCTAACCATTAATGCGAGACCTATTGTGCGTATACTTACCAGTTCCGCTACTGCAAGGATCAGTGCGTAGCATTTCTGCACCCGATAGTGAACAGTGGGCAGATGTTTGGGAGGATGTTGGTATTGATGTGTCGCTGCCTGTCTGCAGATGATACGGCCCATGCTGGCGGAAGCCATGGTGCGTGCCACTCTCATCTTCATCTCATCCTCCACTTGTAAGGGAAGACGGCTCTCAAGGTTGGTAAAATGGGATGTGGCTGTGTGTTTCTAGAAGTAGACCAAATATTTTGATGTGTACAAATGCAAAAGACTTGCCAGTCCTATGAGAAAATTGAAGGCTTCTTCTACATGATAACATCCAATGGCATCACAAATATGTTTGATAGAATACCTCTGATTATCTGAAAAAGGCTGGTTCGATGTCACTATAACCGTTGTTCTTTGCTTTAGGCTGCCTTTTGAGCAGGTGCTGTGCAAAAACCCATTAAAAAACTGGACTGCTAGCTATACCTTCTAGTCTTTTTGCACTCTTGATGTCATCAACTCCTATTCAACAAATATAGAAGCACTTGTGAGATTCCTGAAGCTACCACAGACATACATGCAACTAGGACCAGAAACAAATACATACCAAGTGGAATTGTAGTAATAGCAGCTTGGTCGACCATTAATGCTGGACTCCATCTCAAACACACTTAGTGCATTCCGCAATGATGTAGACTTTCCTATGGGGGACAATTTTGCACACAACAAGAAAACATCAACAGTTGCTGCACTGCATCAACAATTGCACATGTATGTAGGATAAATGTATTATCCATTCATAATTGGAAAAAAGCACTGCTAACTCAGTTAGCTACACTCTACACTACCAAACCCATGCAATGTACTTGAAACAAGAAATCAATATTTTTCCAATGCATACCGGTGCCAGATCCCCTGCTATAGCAGAGGATCAGTGGGCATTCATCTTGAGTCACCAGGATTGATGTGTAGTGGAAATCCATAATGGTGCCCACCAGCTTGAGAAAGCTGTTATTGTCGAGACATTCTCTTGCAGTACTCAGGAGATGCTTCAGTGGCTCAAGCTGCAATGGTGCCTGAATTAGAGTTGTTTCTGGCTCATTGGAGCTCAGTGCCTTGATGTACTCGAGTAACTATAACCACAGAAGCATCAGACATATTACTACCGTTCTACCACATGTTTTTCACCATCACTAGCATCCAGACCCAGTCAGTTCACCAAAATCTTCTGTACTGTTCTATAACCATGCACTGTATATTCATGGATGTAGCAGTACAGTTGGATACTATAAACCAGCTATTGATCAAAGTCCTTACCACAAAAATTGGTGCTGCTCTGTTGGAATAATGCATCCATCATCATCCACCTGAAGTGTTGGACCAAGGACCCAGATGTTGGTGTCAGGTTGTCGGCCAACGCATGTTGTCAGTGTAAGCACCTAATAGGCGGCACTAGCCTCCATCGTGAACATTTAGAGACCCCATGCAGTTTTGCTGACAGTTGCACAGGGTGGACACGACTAGCTGCTGTCACAAAGGAGGCAATTGTGTTAGTGTCGTCTGTGTTCACAAAACACTCCTTATAAGAAACAAGATTGTTATTACATGAACCCACAAGGGCAATCACATACATGTGGTCATGCACTGGTAAAGTCTTGCTAGCCAAAAAAGATGCTGCTCTACATCACTTACTCAGGGTCACCCCACAATGTTGTACATCTATACTATGCCTCTGTCTTAGGATGTGCACAGCCTAACAATTAAACAACCTATTTCCCATACCACAGACTGTCATGGTCTGAGAACGAGAGTTACCTCTGAACGCCATTGGTGCTCTTGATCAAGAACACTAAGATAATGGATAATGGACTGGTCATTGTTGAAGGCACACGAATTATCCTTATTGGATATCTTTGAGCGCTTCAGCAGCTCTTTGCATTCAGATGTTTTGCTCCAGGCAGTGGATGGCCATGCATTGCAATCCTTGCACAGTAACCTCGTGCTTTGGATAAAATGCCTTCAGCATTTTCATGTCCACTGTTCAACTTGTCAGACAAGTTTGTCATGGATGTCATGGTAGGCTGAGTATGCATCATCTTCTACAGTGTACTGTATTTGTTGTTGATGATCGTCTGCAATGATGCAGAAGACTTGCTGAAGGTCAGGAGTATCTGATGGCATTGGAACAACAAGATCATCAAGAAGCAGCTCATGCTCTAGAGGAATGTCAAAGAGCTGACGGTCATTGAGACCATCAGCATCAGGTATGAGATTGAGCATTTTGTAGACAAATGAACCCAGTGACATTGAAAGCCCATTGTCCCTGTGTATGATTTGAAGCTCCTTGCCCAAGAGCCTCCTCCATTCAGGTGAGTAGGGGGTTTAGATCGACTGTTGAGGAGTGCTTGTATAAGTCTAGCTGTCTGTAGAAGCTGCTCAGTAGCCAAGCACCTGTGAATGATTTCTGCACATGATTGAATCAAGCTCTTCGAAACTGAAATGGTCTACGATGAGCTGAGGTGGTGCAGAGGGTTTTTACTCATCGGTGTCTTTTTGCCACCCGGTCTTCAGTCGATTTTGAATGGCTTCAATTGGCTTGCGTGTGCGCTTTAAGGCAGCAATTTTCTTTTCTTCTTTTGTTGCAGCAATAACAAACCATATTATGCTTGGCTCCCACCATTCATCGTTGATCTTCACAACAGTGTTAATTGGTCCCCATGAAGGATGCTGTTGAAGTGAGGAGAGGCCAGGGAAAAAATTCTTGGGGCACACTAATTGCATTTGCATGCCCATTCAAGACTTTCAGGAGATTGTTGCTGAAATTGCATGCGAAATCGAGCATTTTCAGCTTTTTGCAGCCTCGTGTTAAAGAGATGTACATCAGTAGTTGACAGTTTGCTGAGAGATATGATGTTTGTTTGTCTGAAATAAAGGAATAATATGCAGATTGAAAACAGAATATTGTTTGTAATAATAATTTTATAAGTGATATAAAGCGTAAGCATAATTTAAAGTGAACTTACCTTCTGTGGAAGTGGTTTGAACAATTGTCGAAGTTGGAGTTGTCGGGAAGGAGTTGTGATAGTGAACTTTGATACTTTGAATGCTCACAAAATGTGATGAAGAATTTGCATCAAGTATAGTTTCTAAACGACCCTGCTGTTGTTTTCCTAGAGAGATTATGGACGTACAAGGCTGTACCTAGCCAAATGTTGGTTCAAATCAACCAACTTGAGGTGGAACTTTGGAATAAGAATAAAGAGTGTTGTGGCTGTTTGAGAATGGATCCATTCCGTCCAGCCAGTTGACGGTGATGGTGTATGACGTTGCAAGTCGTCGTCTCACAGAGCATTCAACACCCACCCATGTTACCAGCAACGAATGTTTGAAGGTGGCAATGTATAGGTGTGATTGTTGTTGTTGAACATCTCCCAGTGATATACGGAAGTGGAAGTGGTGCGGGTGATGAGTCATGTATCTCTCTTGATTCAGAAAGTTAGTATAGTAGTAGTATCTGCTACCCAGCAGTGGGGAATTAGTATTGGCAATAATTTGTCAACCGCAGTATCATCAGGAGATGTGATATTATCAGACATTCTTGGATACCAAGTGTGAAAACAGACTGTATAAGGTAGGTAAGAAATATTTATGATTAAATGCTGTGTAATACAGGCATTTGGTGGTAGTATTAAGTTTTTTTCCGCTTTTTTTAGTGAGGAAAAAGTATATCTGTTCAAATGTGAAGCAGTCGAATCACCAGCATGCGTAAAACTCAGGTCAGCATCATACACTCTGGTATTATGACAATTGAGGCAACAGCATGCAGGTCCACATATCTTTCCTTTCTTTATGCATTTACATCGATGTGTTGTGCAGGCAGTTACTCTACAGCTGCATCCATCAAATGCAAATCAAGCCTTGCCTGGACCTTTACCATCTTTTTAGGAACCTCCCATACAACCTCCAGACTACCATTTGATCTTTTACATCCATGATCTTGCAACTCTGCAGGAAATAAGAAAAAATCATTATTTACCTACAACTGTCACTTGTATTGTAAAAATATATATAGAGAGTTTATGTTAGATATGAGCAAAGCCTTTGACATGGTAGATCATGGCCAACTTTTTGAGACTCTGTGTCAGTGGAATCTGCCCAATCCTGTTATTCTATTTTTGTTGCAGTGTTACAGCAACCAGCATCTGGAGATCAGGTGGAATGGTATTTTATCTTCACCTTTTTCCGTGACAAACGGAGTCCAGCAGTGAGGGGTTTTATCCCCAACACTGTTTACTGTTTACATAGATGAACTTCTACAACATTTGCAAAAGCTTGGTGTGGGTTGTCTCTGGGAAGGGATGTTTGTGGGCCGTCTCTGTTATGCAGATGATCTAGCTCTGATTGCACCCTCTGCTCATGTGCTTAGAAGGATGCTTCATCAAGTCTGTTTGGATTTTTGCTTCTGAGAAAAACTTGATATTTAATGCAGAGAAAACTCAACTCATTTGCTTCCGTTCACATAAGTCTGTGGTTGTAACGGTTTGAGTTTTGTGGACAGGAGCTAACTTTCACAGATATTGTTGTTCACCTAGGTCATACTCTGTCATGTGATATCTCTGATTCTGAGGATATTGAGAACGAAACGAAAAACTTTATTAGACGTGCTAATTGCCTTCTAGCAACTTTTGGAGTCTGTTTGCTTCAGTTTTTCTGTACGTCGTTTTATGGTGCTGCCTTGTGGAGATTGGCATGTTCTGAACTCCAATTACTTGAGACAGTATTTAACAAAATGCTACGTAGAATCTGGAACCTTCCGTAATTATTATTAAACACACGCCAAAAAATTGGCGCAAAGAGAGTATATATACATTATAAAGTACATATAATAGACTAAAAGGTGCTAGCTACATGCACAAACTCCTCAAGTTCACACAATAGAAAACCTGGAACATATAAAGAAACATTCCTAATCTCCTTGATTAGACCAGCCAGAGCATTAACAGAGCCTGAAACCAAAACAACAATTATAACCTAAAAAGGACCAAGGAAAAGATGCAGCAACAGAAAAAGCCCTCTGCACTAAGGGCATAACTTTGCAGCTTGTAGCAGCTTTGCACTCCTGAGAGACACTAGGTTGTATATATACTCTGCATTGAAGCTATCCTGTGTGTCAGCCCTCTATTGCTGCAATAATAATAGTGGCTTTGCCAATCCATTATTATGTGCATGCATACCTTGTAGTTCAATTTCATTGGAGGTAGCTTGGTGCCACAACTGGAGTACCCACAGTGATTGCAACCAATGTAATTTGAGTGCTTCAGTTGAAGGCATAATCTCATTTTCAGTATCAGCCCGCTGCCATACTGTTTGTCGAATGTTCTCCAGCCATTTATAGTGCTTTCTTTCAATAGAAACTGGTTCCTCAACTGAGTGAAAGAGAGTTTCTGGTGATTGTTGCTGAAATCTAGATGAGTGTGCCTTGAAGTTCATGAATTTGGCATTCTCTACTAAACTTTAGCTCAGCTGCAGCAATATTTCACTTTGAGGGATGAGTTGTGCAACAAGATGATAAACATCTGTGTCAGGAGAAAAAATAAGCTTTCGTCGACCTTGAGAGTTTGCACAGTGTAGCCAAACCCTTAAGTCTGCTTCATCAGCATTAGATCTGAGAATTGGTTCAGGGTAGACAAGTGCATTAGTAGACACTGTTAATGCTGTGCAGCCTACATTGGTGGTAAATGACTGGGTACCGTGCAGTGATGATGGCACAACCTGTAGCATGTCGTCAGCTAGGTAGTGTGTCAGGGCTCTCTTGCATGCTTGACACAAAAGTACTGCCCTCCATGTGCCTGGAATGGGCTGTTCACTGGAGAAGTGAATACACTGATGAGCAGATGACTCCTCTGTGGTATTATCCTGTCTCCTGTGTTCTATTTCCTCAGGGAGTGAGCCAGGGTTGTCAAAGACAACATGAACAGCAGTATCTCCAGCCTTTAGGTGAGGACGCACAGACTTTGCCAACAACAGGTTGACATAGTCTCTCATGCAACTCATTGTAGGTATAGGAGGGGTCTGTACCAGAAACATCCCTTCCAGTATAACTACATCAGTTATCCACTGAGATGGAAAATTGGCCATGAATACCAGTACATGTTTGTACCTCTTCTCCAAGTAACCAGTTGTAACACTCTTGGATGCCTTGTAGGGTAGGCCATGTTTGTCGACCAAGGCTTTGGGGACTGGAGAGATTGGTCCACACGGCTATTCAGTAGGGTAGGGTCTACCCCTTGTTTGGCAGTGTAGGATATCTGACACTTCAAAAAACGTTCTTGCAGTCTTCTGTCTCGTTCAACCTGTTTGATCCGCTGTTTCTGAGTCTTGGTCACAGTAAAGGCACAAAACCTTTTTCTGTGAACTGGCGTGTCAGTAGTGGGCTGTTTGATAATTTTGCCCTTCACATAATTTTCAAAAGTAGCCTGGCCTATTGCCCTAAACTGTAGTAGATCGTGCTCTTGCTTTGGTGTAGCTTGTTTTTCATTGAAGAAGTTCCATAAACCTCAGTTGGTTTTGTTGTTATGGAACATTCCATGTTGTTCTATGCAATCGAACATTTGTTGTACATTTTTCTCTGCTGTCTTGTCTTTGCTAGTGGCTTGGTGTAAAAATGTGGCAGATTGTCTGTACCGTTCTGGAAACAGCTGTGCACTTAGGTTGTTGATGCAGGCTGATCTAAAGGGCAGGTAGTTAGAGAGGTGCTTGATGCATTGGGGGTTTGGGTGAATTATGGCTAGCTTTGCGTCTTTGTTGATCTTCATCTCGTGGCACTCATGTAAAGCAACTGCATGCCACTGAGATGGAGTGAGATGCACGCTAAAACCCCCAGCATCAAGATGTTCAAGGATGGGTCGTGGCATGCAGGCTAGATCCTTTAGATGCTGGGGAATCAGCTGCTGGTATGTAGGCCTGTCAAATGCCTGGAAAACAGGAGCCATGAGCTTCAGGCTTGCTACCCGGAGGTGCCACACCCTGTAGCATATACCTATGTAGAGTGCAACATACGCGCAACCATCCTCCATCACAAAATTGTTTGTTGTTTGCACAATTCTTCCATGAAGGAAGTAAAAGATGTGAAGGAGATCTCTTAATGCGCTGAGAAAGTACTCTCAGCACACTCACGAAATGCAGGCATTGCTTCCTCTGTTTTAAGCTCTGAGAATTTCAGGACAAGGTCTTGCAGTAAAGATGTTATGTCCTCAGCACATGTGTTGTTCAGGTTCTTCCTGTAAAGTGACAGGAAGAACCTATCAAATGATTGCATCAAAAATGCATGTGTTCTCCTGAAATTTGAGCATTGGATTAAGCTGGTTAGGGTCTCTGCCCGGTGACCAGCCTCTTTGGCCAGTTGAACTAGCCCAGCATCACTATAAGCCTTCATTATCACTTTCTGGTAATTGAAGTGCACATGCCAATCACCAGGAAATGGCAGAAGCCTCTTCAGATGATGGCCATACTCTACACACAGGGATTGTAGGAGGTCATATGTCTTGGCGTCACCAATGACGATGACCCACCTCTGCTTCAGCTGAAGGACAAAAGTATGGTGCAGATTTCCCACCACTTTTGTAAGGGTATCCTTGCACTCAGCTCTCTCACTGACTATTTGCACGTATACAACATTGGACACCTCCTTGTCTTCATTTTGTTGTTGTATGGAGTTCAGCAGAGAGGAAATGCCAGGAAGAGCACTACCTTCCTGGTGTGATTGTGCTTGTTTCAGTAAAATGAAGCGAAGTACCCCTTCATGGAGGTAAGTCATGCTGCATTTCTCTTCCGCAGTGGGAAGGAAGTTGGTAAGGGAAATATTTGGCCTAGATGAGTTGTATCAATGTCATCTAGACTTAGCTCTCCACAATGGCTTAGTAACCCCACTGGGTTTGCCATGTTTGTGTGTAGTGAGGCCAGTTCAGTGAGGGTTCGCCTGCGCCGCTTACATCTCTCAATAGGAATTGGTGATGGTGTGGGGAGGATGCAACATGCTTTTGGGAAGTGTTGCTGGCATGTAATACTTCCAGCATTAGACAAGGTGCATGATGCAGGTAGGGCTGCCCACACTGCACTGAGGTACCATGCCAACTACGTGTTGCATCCACACTAGACACCATTGCATGTGACTGCAAGATATCAATATTGTCTATGGACACAACAGTTAGGGTATTTGGGCTATCATAGCTCAGGTTTAATGCCTCTTAGAATCCGCTGCTGCACAACATGTGTTGCCAGGCGGTTGCAGGTATCAAGAGATGCCACAGCTCCAACCCTGTTAAGAACCTTGACTAGCTCTAGGGAGCCTCCATGACATAGTACAGACTCTGTGAGCAACACATGTAGTGGCATGCACAGATTATTGGTACAAAACAGGAGCACACAGATAGCATACACCTGGCGGATTTGTGTGGCAGACGGGGTGGTTGAATGTGTGTCAAAGACAGTGTGGAATTTTGTCGGGAGCGTACTGACTGGGTGAGCTTCTGAAGGAAATTCAATAAGTAGGGATCAAGGCTATTTATAAAATCATTTAGATTGCAGTACCTTGATCAGTACTTTGGCTTGCTCATGAAGCTTTGTGTTAGTATACACAGCCACTTCATTGATCTTTTCCTCCAGAGTAGGTACAACAGGAGGCTCTGACATGCTTGAACTTGAAGATGAAAGAGTTTCCATTTGCCTTTGTAAGGAATGAGCCTTCCCCAAAGCAGTTGACAAAGCCTTAACTAAGTCACATTCCTTGTGAAATATCACTGACCCAAATCGCTTGTGCTTACATTGCACCTCAATGCTTGAGCCAAAGAAGGAATGTAACCGGCTAAGCAGCCACCGAGTACCAGGTACGTCTCCTGGTGCTACAACTCCAACACTAGGGAAATTGGCTGATTGACTGTAAGCTTCGTTGGTGAAAGATTGGTGTACAGCAGGTAAGAGCATTGCCTCATCGTTTTTGAGAGCAGTAGCTAGCTTGTGAGCAGTTAGGCAAGCTATCAACTCAAAGTACTCACTGCGAAGCATGTCAGAGCCTTTGTTGTTAAGAAGATGCTGCTTTTGTGAAATGGTAGTAAGCACATCTTCAATGCTTGGGGGTGGATTTACATTTGCCTGTTGCACCTGTTTCACTATGCCACTGAAGTACTTGTAGCAAGGCAGGCAAATGGTACTGTTGCTGGTTAGGTTCCTTGGCTTATAGAATAAATAACCAGGTTAAGATAATTATGTCTGGAGAAGGACAGTTCCTGCCAAATTGCTCGCCTTTCCGTGGTTTGGCCTTACAGGAGTCACAGGGATTTGATTGTTGGGTTTTGTAGTACATGTCAAGATAGTGGGTGTGGCACAGGGGTACCTGTGTACCATCCCTACCTACTGTGAATGCTACTACACTCATGTCAAGTGCATTCTCCAGTTGCTGTGGGGATACAAGGTTTTCCTATAAGCTAAGTGCTTACAGTTCTTGATACAGCAAACTTCCACCGGATTCACTTGCCTGGGCAACCATTGGGGCTGGAAGGCGGTGTCACTGTTGACATTTCTCTTTACTTGTGTTATGCAAGCCTTGCAAATGCACGATGTGTCAGGCAGTGATTTTTCCTGTCAAGTTGATGATTACACTTTTCTCTGATACTTCCAGCTTGAGTGTACCTGAACGATCTCATCTTGCAAAGACAACATGGACCACACTGGCCATGGTGGGACTTACCACAAGCTGCCATTTCTAAGGGTTGAGCCAAATTTCTATGAATTGTCTCTGAGATGTAGCATTGGCCATGTAGAACAGTGAAAGAGGTGGGCTAACAATACCTAGGGGGATGTAGAACATTGTGGGGCGAGTGTGAGCAAGCTATGCAGTTGGCAAGTTAATGTTTCACCAGTGTATTACCAGATCACAAGGTTGTCACTCTCTGCTGTCTGTCACAAGATTCTTACACGTGAGAGTTCAGAGAAATTGCCATCTGAATGCAGTAAATAGCTTGCCATGAATGGAGAAGTACCACACAATAGAGCCATTTATCTTGCCTAAGCCGCTACTGTCGCTGGGTTTAGTGTTCACACACTGACAGGCAAAGACTGCCTCCTGCTGGCTTCTGTTTTTTTGTGAACACTCAGCCAGGTTTGTCATGCATAGCCCTTTCGCAAATAGCAGAGGAAAGTCGCCACGCATGCTAAATACACAGCTGGACAATCTTGCCAACACTCGACTCAGAGCCGCACCGTGAATTAACCGGAAGTATATCTGCCACCTTCTGCGTTATGTAAGTAGCCTGGTTTGTATGCACAACTGCTTGCCCCCGTATAGTATATGCTTATGCTCCAGCTTTTTCCCTCCTAGAAGTTTCTTGTAACTTGTTGTGTCTTCACTCACGCAGACACGCTAGAACTCTTGGCTGCTTGCATGCAATTTTACTTTTTGTCCGTACGCGGCGCACGGCTGTCGCGTTAAATTATAATTCAAGACATACGGAATACGTACAACAGATATATATACACATAATTATATACACACATATATATACAGTAACACTAATCATATGACTATAGAGTAGCTCATCAATCACCGGACACCACTTAATTCTGGACACCATCAAAGTGTCGGACAACAAATCTTTAAAGGTCGTATAGCTGCTAGCTGATCTGACCTACTCTAGCTAGACCGTGACATAATCAATGAATTTCTCCTTTCCATGTCCTCGTTCCCCAGTTCCCATTTCCTCGTTCCACACTTCCCCTATTTCGTTTCGAAGGCGCGCCATGTGCTAGGGCAAACCACTCCCGTTCGGTTTGCGAGATGTTGTAGGCAGTGTTGACATTGACCCAAGCTGTTTACATTGAGTTGGTTGTAAGCCCCCCTCCAGCGAGCGCCTGCATAGCCGCATGCATGTACGCAAACATTGCCGTGGCTTCCGGGTCGAGAGTACGCTCCGATCGAACATCGGAGTGCTAGCTAGCTATTTGTGTGTAGCGCAGCTGTAACCTATTTGCTAAAACCCTACAGAAACATAGTCCGCAGTTAGGGGTCACTTTCCGAGTACCGATGGTTCGGACAATTGCTACTTTTACAGCTGTGACTGCATAGATCTTAATCGAGTGAGTCTGGCAGTTATCTATCTTGTTTGTCTTGATGATGTGAAGAAGCGTCCCAAGTACGGACGCATAGCGTTCAGCAGTCCGAGAGATATCGTGCTGTCCGCGTGATGGTGTCCGATAACGGATGGGTTACTCTACTAGGAGAATGTAGAACATTGTGGGGCGAGCGTGAGCAAGCAATACATAGCTTTAACTTATATCAAAGGCTGAATCAGTGAAGTGTCACATCAGAGCACACAGGTGGCGTGGCATGTAGCTGAACAAAGCTTGTCACTCTACTCTCTACAAAAGTGCTTAACAGCTTAGAGAAGATGGTTGCAGAGATTAGCCTGTCATGGGGTGGTACCATACAATGCAGCCATTAGTGCAACGTAAGCATCTACTCTGGCTAACTGTAGGCTAAGTCTAAACACAGCCTGGCTTGTCGCGCATAGTCCTTACTTGAGGCATCTAAGAGGTATAGCAGATGGGGTTCGCCATCCATCAGCCATGGATAGAAGGCGAGGGGTCCGCCACGGCGCGCCTCGGCGTACGAGATTTCGAAATCCACTGGTAGCGATGTCCGAGTCTCCAGAAGTATGCCAGTTTTCGTCTACAGAGGCCATATCTACACATTGCTACAATGTATCTGCATCAAATTGAGTACAAAGGTTTCTTAGATGCTTAGGTACATTTGCATTTACTAATTTTGTGAAAATGTCTGCCTTAGTCAAGAATGCATGCACTTTTTCGTCATATTTCATCCTTTTTCTGTGTATTTTTGAGGTAATAACAGACTTTGTACTTTTGCTCACAATGACTTTCAATATTCAACAATGAACAACCATTTTTGCATACCAGACTGGTTGTCCAAGGGGACAGTGCAGGTTTTTGATTGCAACTTTGATCCAACTCCTGCGGAAATGCTACTATTTACAACCGAAAAACGCCGTTTTTTAAGCGTTTATCAAGCCTAGTGCAGGCATTACACTAGATATTCAAAGTGAACAACCTTGACTGGACTGAATAGGTACTGACTAACCTTCACAGCGAGTTTCATCTCAATTGGACTTGCAGTCATACAACCTGCTATGTGGACTCAAAGTTATTGATATTGGTACCGTTAGAATCGCCATTTCATGCTCTTTTCAAAAATCATAGTTGTTAATGTGATAAATGAATTTCAATTTTTACCCCGATATCGCTACCACTGGATTTCACGTGGATTTCGGATTTCAGAATGGATTTCTGGATTTCAAAGTGGATTTCTGGATTTCAAAGTGGATTTCTGGATTTCAAAGTGGATTTCTGGATTTCAAAGTGGATTTCTGGATTTCAAGCGGATTTCTGGATTTCAAAGCGGATTTCTGGATTTCTGGATTTTCTGAAGATACAGCTAAAATATACTCATGAACAATCATGAATCACATTCCCCTCAGCCTATATGCTAACAGAATACAATGTCACAGGCAGTTCACCGCTACATAGCGCATAGGCAGCGTGTTTGTTGATTGTCATGCATATACATACGCATACTGCGTGTTCGTTGATTGTCATACATATTCATACGCATACTGCGTGTTCGTTACATACACATACATATTCATACCGTACTGCATGTTCGTCATACATAATACCAAATTGCAATTACATCACCTTGGAAGAATGACCTTTGTACCCGACCGCGAAGATCGGCCGGGTACAAAGGTCATTCATTGTGGTGACGTTCTATTACGTCATAGAAAATTGGTGCACGTGCACGTCCTTGTAGTGTATTTTAATGTAAAGTTAGCAATCATCGGACGACAGGTATATTCGGACACTCAAACGCGGAGGGAAAACTGCGTAAACATTCGGCGATACCACAAGACTGTAGCTGAGGTACGTGGTACCTGGTGTACCAAAAATGACGCCCGCGCATTGTTTCCTGTTGGCGCTAGAAGCGATAAAATGGCCGTCCGAACAACATCAATATTCGGAAAAGTGTATGTATTTTCAGACACTGCTGTTTGTGCCTTCTCTGAAGCTGCTTTTGGAGAGATTTTAGCATCGATACGATGCCCCAAGACCTCCCCAATTCGCAATATATTTTGGTAGCGGTAGCAATATATTTTGGCTACATGCTGGTACTTGTCCGGAGTTTGTGCGTTGAGTAGTTCTCGAGATATAAATATATTTCATGTTTCTTTCTAAACTACGCTGGTTGATTTATGTGCAGCATAAATAGGTGAGTTCAAACGATATCGTGCAACATCTCGAGAACTACTCAACGCACAAACACTGGACAAATACCAGCATGTAGCCAAGAGCCTGTAGATTCTACTGATGCTAATATGGTGGAGACTTCAGCTTGTTTGGAGACAACACAGCAAGAAATGACAATTTTCACCGTCCGATATCGATCGAATCGGACTGGTCCATGTTCAGCTGCGCCCCTGAGTGTTCAAAGCAGCTACCGCTACCAAAATATATTGCGAATTGGGGAGGTCTTGGGGCATCGTATCGATGCTAAAATCTCTCCAAAAGCAGCTTCAGAGAAGGCACAAACAACAGTGTCTGAAAATACATACACTTTTCCGAATATTGATGTTGTTCGGACGGCCATTTTATCGCTTCTAGCGCCAACAGGAAACAATGCGCGGGCGTCATTTTTGGTACACCAGGTACCACGTACCTCAGCTACAGTCTTGTGGTATCGCCGAATGTTTACGCAGTTTTCCCTCCGCGTTTAAGTGTGCGAATATACCTGTCGTCCGATGATTGCTAACTTACTCTATACGGATGTTTGCGGAGTATTTTAATAGAATCCTGAATTGGATTTCCGGATTTTAGAGTGGATTTCTGGATTTCAGGATGGATTTCTGGATTTCAGGGTGGATTTCTGGATTTCAGAGTGGATTTCTGGATTTCAGATTGGATTTCTGGATTTCACAGTGGATTTCTGGATTTCAGTTTGGATTTCTGCCGATGGTGTACGAGATTTCTTTCGTGACGGACCCCTCGATAGAAGGAGGGTCTCTGCCGCTTTCTGCTTTCAGCCTCTCTACACAACTGTTTAATAGCCCTTGTATACATACATATAGTAGACAGAGGAGGTCGGACGTGGTTGAACTTTACTAATTAAAATGGCTGAGGTCACACTAATTGATTTATCGTATCTCAACAGACTAGCTCTCTCGGCTTTCACTGAGGTAGGCCCCAGTTTTCAAATCAGGATTCAAGGCTGGATCCAGTCATAGAAAAAGCTAAAAAAACTTTCTACCTTGCAATATCCAAGATCAATTAGTGTGACCTCAGTTGTTTCAATTAGCAAAGGTTAACCATGTCTCGTTCCCAGGTCTTCCCCACCTCCAACTGTAGCCTGTAAAACCAATGGCGAAGAACGCCTGGGGAAGAGGCTATGTAGGACATCCAATGTATGCCGGTGTTTGTGGAGCAATATAGCGTGGGTATATGTGTGCTAATCTTGGGTTCATTGTACACACTCTGTGTCATTACCGTGAAATAGTAGCTACTGCTGCAGGCAACAAGGGCTCAAAGCATTATATTTGGAGGCGGCTTGAACAGTTGCAAGTTGAGGATGAGGGTTCAACATCTTTGTACGAACAAATATATTTCGTTGGTTTCTAGTGTCTCCAACTTATTCACATCTTGGCACTGTCTCCTCAGTCACGGTCTATAGTGCATTGATAGTTGCTGAGCACACACAGCTGTGGAATCAGGATTTTCTCAGCTCAGAGGTATGGAGTCAGGGTGGTGCAGACTAAACTGTCAGCCCTTTTCCAGAGCACAATTATTGGAGTTGTGGTATGGGGTTTTAGAAGCTCTTCTGTAGCTGTTGCTCACGATGGTTACGTATTTCGTCGAGTCACGCAGACCTCTCTGGTTCGGGTCCTCACAATCTAATCGCTCTGTCGTTAATACATGCACATGGAGCACTCCCCGTTGGCGGCAGTGTCACGCATCACGTTAGTAATCAGTCTCCGTCTTGCTAGTCGCGCCTCCCTTTCCTAACCATTTTTAAGTCCCTGTTACGTTGGTTCCCACTTTTCAGCCTTTCTGTCTTCATTGTGTCTTGCTAGTCTTGTCTCTTGAGCAACAGTGGTCAACATACAATGTAGAAATATAGCATCGCGCACAAATGGGGCAGGATGTATATATACGGAATACGCACGTACCAAACATACCTACATATATTTATACTATAGCTAAATGAAATACTGCAATCTGATTGGTCATTGCAGGTAGTATAAACCACCTGTAAATTGAACTTATACCACCTGTGATATCCGTAGATAGTATAGAGATAGTTTAATACCATGAAGCGCTACAAATATAGCCACCAGCTCTCATACAGTTTCTGTACGCAAAGCGCTAAGCTCGTTAGCGGTTGTATGACAATGGCTGCAGTCTGAAGACAGCTTCGGATAGCCGGAAGCATTTGGCTCGACAGCGGTGGTCTCGAACTTAACCGGTTCACACGGAGTTTGCCTACAGTTTCAATGGGAGCCATAGGTAGCTACTATTCAAGAAAGCGCTAGTACTCGCTCAACACAACACTCACCAGAAAGTTCACAATGTCATGGGGCGGGACATTTCGGTCTCATTCTCAGGCGCTCTGAATTTGAATTCGGTTTTGAATCCCAATCACTAGCGAGCGTTGCCGAGCAAGTACAAAGTTGAATCGTTGCAAGGTAAGCGGTCAGCGAACAGCTTGAAAGAGAGCTCGTTCATTCAGAATTTGAACTGTAGCCGTTGCTAGGCAGTTTTGTTGCTAAGGAGAGAAATGCACGCAGTTTTGTTGCCAAGGAGAGAAACGATTTGATTGGCTATAGTATAAATACCTTATACGATGAAACCCTCGGGGCCTACGGGATTTAGATCCCCTTGGAAACCATAAACACCCTTGCGCTTCGCGCGCGGGTGTTTATATAGGTTTCCGCGGGTATCTAAATCCCGTAGACCCCTCGGTTTCATCGTATAACCTATATATATATATATAGACAATTTTCCGTTTTCACCACAAGTGTGGGGCTCGCTGCGCTCGCCCCAATCAACAGTGAATAAGTGTAATAGCTCTCTGATTGGTTGAAAAACAGACTGTCAACAGTGCAAAAGTGTAATAGCTCACTGATTGGTCAGTGACTTGTAAGTACCAACAATTTGCTGTAAACTATCTAATGTACTGTAAACTTGTAAACTTGTAAGTAACAACAATTTACTGTAAACTATACAGTGTACTGTAAACTTGTATACCATAAACATGCCTATCTCATACATACTCATACTTATTGTAGTGTCCTGTCAACTTGGCAAGGTTTATGATTAGCAATCAATAGCATGTTTTCTCGTACAATTTGGGATTAAGGTGGCAGGGAACCCTGCGTTTTCAAGGTCAACATACCTGGAATCCAAGCTCATAGAATTCTTTGTCTTTGTAAACGTTTAGCGCACAGTCCGTTTTGGGAGTCTTCATCCGTTCACTGTCCGTAAAATTGGGGATTTCCCCCATTTCCTGTCGGCATTGCCATCCAATAATCAGTTTATAATTAAGTTAGTTAAGATGTGGCCTGGCGGAACCCCTCATGTGGTGGTCGGAACTTTGAAGATAAGCTTAGATCGACTTACAAAAAACAAACAAACCAACAAAAAAAAACAGAGGAGTTTTAGTAAGAGTGCTGTAGTGTCAGTAGTTGTGAGTAGTGCGTAATGCCTGCTTGTGAAAGCTAGCTTGTGTCTAGAAGCAGCAGAAAGGCTACAGTGGCCAAGACTGAACTCACTGGGTAGGCCCAGGTCTTGCGATCGTATGCCAAGCCTAGTAGGTGACCGTGGCCTGGTGCTCCGAGTGCTGGGCTGGGCTTTAACTAGAATGCACAATATATCGTTGGTAGTAGGCTGCAGTACACAAGAAAGCTCCAGAGGAGTTGCGTGTGGAACAGAACCGTGAGTTGTTTAGCGACATAAGGGGGAGAGGTGGGGCTAGTAATGCTTGCTTCCACTCGTGAATGAGCCCCTCCCGTAGACAAGCTGTGAAATGTGCATTCATTTTGGTGCAGTCAAAGTTGTCCATTCCAAGAGTAGTGACAAACATGAGTCTAGCCTGACTTTGAGAGTAGCTCTGAACAAAAGCTGGCACAGATTGATTTGAGATACATTGGTGGATAGGACGCTACCTAGAGTGAGGGTGTAGATGCGTCCATCGAGTGGCAATTTTGGGTTCATGAATATATTAATGAGCCACTAAAACCCTTTTTAAAATTAGGCAAAGCAAGATTGCCCTAAAGCAAACCCTAACCCTGAAACTAGGAGTAACCCTGGTCCTGACTGTAACCCAAGTTTATGTTTTCGTTAACCTCCGCCGAAAGACTTCCCCGCCACCTTAATAGCACTCATGAATGGCATAATTTCACTCAGCTTCGCCTCGTGCAATTAATAGCCATTCACTCCTGCTATTAATCCCAAATTGCACTCGAAACCATGCTATTAATTATACATATACATGTATATACACATATATGAAAAATCCGCAATTCGACTCACTAGTGTGGGGCTCGCTCACGATCACCCCAATTAACTAGGGGAATGTAGAACATTGTGGGGTGAGCGTGAGCAAGCAATGCACTACAGCATTGACTGTTATGTAGCTAAGGCTTTACCAGTGAACTATCAGATCACAGCACACAGGCCATTCATGCATGGCATGTAGCTAAAACGAGGTTTGTAACCTACTGTTTACAAAAGTGCTCAATAGCTTGTCATGGTTGCAGAGAAGAGCTTTTCATGGGGTAGTACCACACAACAGAGCCATTTGTCCTACCAGCACGCAGCTACTCTGGTTGTTGCAGTTATAGGCTAAGTCAGAACACAGTCAGGCTGGCATGCATAGTCCTTCAAGACTTGAGGCATCTTTGAGAAATAGTAGAGGGAAGTCGCCACGCATCAGTTATGGAGCAATATAACTGCCGCCTACTGCGTTCGGTAAGCTGTATGAGCCTTTCTACACAACTGTTAGCCATTGTACACGTACTGAGTAGGTGCTACGCTCCAGCTGCCTATCCCGAATGTTGTTGCCAACACACAACTGCTATCTCTCGTACAATAGGTGCGCACGCTCCGACTGGCTATCTTTTATAACTGTCGTCATTCAAGCTCACCCTAACTATATAGCTTGCTGCCAGAGCATCAAGTTGTAGGAAAATCTTACTTACACTCCGCATGCGGTTTATTCCCACTTCGTCAATTCCCACTTTGTCAATTCCCACTTCGTCAATTCCCATTTGGTCAACTTCCCACTTCGTCAATTCCCACTTTGTCAATTCCCATTTGGTCAATGTTGACAAAGTGGGAATTGACAAAGTAGGAATTGACGAAGTGGGAAGTTGACGAAGTGGGAAGATTTACCAATTTATATACTTTTAACCACTGTTACAGATCAGTGAATTTTTTAGCGCATCAGTCAAATCTACTGTCAGGAGATGACAAAACTGTATGGTGGCCCTGGGCGTGATGAAACAGCTGTCAATTTGTCTTCATTCCAAAACCTTAAGTCATCACTCTATCGCAGCAGGCTTCAGAGGTTTCCAACATTGCCTCAAATATGAGAAGAGATTGAGTTCAGGGGAGAGTGGACTCGAACAGCCCTTTAGGAGGACTTCCTTCTAGTGGACACTGGGCAAAATGATCAAAACCGCCTTGTTCCCTTTGCAACAGTTGGCAATTTAGAGAAGTTTGAATTCTGTGAAGCTGAAACCATCTATATAGATAGAACTTTCAAGGCCAGTTGTTCTATCAGCTCTTCACGGTGCATGCTGTGTATAATGGTCAGCACATCCGTCACACAGTCAACCACATCCCAACATCTAGTTCATATAGACAGCATCATTTTTTAAAAATATACTTTGTCAATTCCCACTTCGTCAACTTCCCACTTCGTCAATTGCCACTTTGTCAATTCCCACTTTGTCAACAGTGACCAAATGGGAATTGACGAAGTGGGAAGTTGACCAAATGGGAATTGACGAAGTGGGAATTGACAAAGTGGGAATTGACGAAGTGGGAAGATACCCCGCAGGCGGCCTGCGGCTATTGCGTTAAATTGCAGCGTCAAGAATATACGGAACGACGTATGACAGAAAATAATAATAATAATAATATATATATATATATATATATATATATGAAAAATCGCAATAGAACTCACTAGAGAGGGACTCGCTCACGCTCGCCTCACGCTCGCCCCAATTAGATGAGGCAGGCAAGGGAGACATGCCCTAGACCATCTACTTATTATGCATGAACTGGCCATGGCCTCACTACTTCTAGACAATTGCAGCCACTTTAAAACCAACAGAAAACTTCACCAATGACTTTTCAGCATGTGCATGTTTGTATCTTAGAAGTACTGAATGTTGTGCACAGCACACTAGTAAGAGTAACTTCCTTTTTTAAGTGGGGCATGCAACCATGATGGTTACAGTTGACGTTGTATAATAGGCCATGGTACTTCCTAGTACAAATATGTGACCTGTCCACTATTGTGATTGGCTAGAGGTCAGGTGATATGAGGAGCAAATTTAGTCCCAATATTGATCCAATAATCCAGTCCATCAGTCCAGTCCAGTAATCTAGTCCAGAATCCAGTGCAGTGATTATATGCAACCGAGGATGATCCCAATTTTGCTCTCATACTGCCAAAACTCAGGTTGTCTCAGTTGCATCAGGAAGGAATGCTGCAAAATAGGTTTTCTTGAAAGTTCATTGAAAAGCTTCTTCCTTATTTGTATTACTTTAGCTATTCTCTTTTTTCAGAGCACCTATTTGGCACACAACTATCATGCAGAATATTATAAGCACTCATTCTGGCTGCTAATTTTAAAAGTAGGCACCAGTGCAATAGTGTCTTATGCTATAGTAGCTATCACATTTGAGAATACATGTGCATGTATAAATGTATTGTAGCTGGAACACTGTGAAACGTGGAATACAGAATAGGTACAATAGTGTTTTATGCTATAGTAGCTATATATCACGTTTGAGAATACATGTGCATGTATAAATGTATTGTAGCTGGAGCACTGTGAAATGTGGCAGGACAAGAGAACGATTGACTGGATATGAAGATACAATTTTACTACAAAATACAACTTTACTCCTGATTACATTTCAATTTATATTTCTTACAATGAAATCATAAGTAAACATAGCTAACCCTGCCACACTAAAAGATGGCTCATTTCAGTTGTTGTGATCCTTTATGGATTGTTGCTGGGAAGTGCTGATGGAAGTACATCTGGGAAGGTAAGAATACGGCAGGTTATAAACTGAACAAAGCTGCCATTTTGAATATGAGTGTAAATATTGAGGCCTTTCTCGCTCCCTGTCCCCAGTGTATGATGAAAGAGGCAATTGCTGTCGACCAAAATGCCATCTGCTGTGCTTCTTCCTGGAATATCAATAGTCAACAGAATAAGGAGTGGGGTTGTTTCACAAGCATTGATACTGTAGTAACCATAAGCTAGGTTTTCACCTGGAGCAACTGGTATTCCCGCTGTTCCACCGTAGGTACCATGGAGTACCTGATCAGGGGCAGTAACTCTGGCAGAAGTAATTCTGTCATAGTGGCAAATTATTTCCATTATGCAGCAGCTTTATGTGATAATCAAGCTTTGCAAATCTTGCAGCAATTGTTCTCAAAGCAGGAAAGAACATTTCTGTAAGCTGAATAGCTTGAACTGATGCCAAGAATAATTGCTGCATGCAGGATCCAGATTTTGTGAATGTGAAGATGGGTGTTTGTAGCATAGAAGCAAATGAAAGCAATTCTGTAGTTGTACCCCACACTGTTTCGTTTTTCATGTTATTGATGTAGTGCATGCATGTTTCCTTGCTGGAAGATGCTGATTGTTGCGAGAGCACTTGGCTCACCTTCTTCCTCCAGGTACAAACTGGAACCTTTCATCTGTGCGTATTACTCCACCACCACAGAGGGTTACAAAGCAATTCTTACCAGCCTGATACAACAGAATCGTACCATTGATAACATACAAGGTGATGGAAATTGTATGTTTTGATCATTGTCAAAGGAGTTATTTGGAAGTGAGAAGTACCATTCTGACCTCAGGAAGCTTGTGACTGACTTTGAATATATCTGCAACCTTCAATTGCTGTACACTCCATTGGTACATTTCTGAGGCCCGGTTAGGTGATGGCTGCTTCATATTTGTAAACACTTCCTTGCAACATAGCATTGCTTCTTTCTACCTGGACCTCCAAAGCGAGAGATTATCCAATGCAGGACCTGCATGCACCACAATCCTGAGAATGCAATGTGGCCCTGCAATGGATGCCGAGCTGAGGATTGTGGTGCATGCAGGTTTACAAAGGTACTGTTGTGGAAGATCATTCCAAGACCATTCTCTTTTGTGTTTGAGCACTGCAAAAAAGTGTTTGCAAGGAAATTGATGTTTTGTCAAATCTAGGAAGGTGCATAATGTATTCAACTTTAACGTTCCAAAGTCAACTGTGTGGACTTGTTAACTCCCCAGCTTTCCCACTAACATTAACTATATCACCCTCTTGGAATTTGCTGAATTTTCTTGTCTAGACAGTACAAAATCATGTACAATGCAACATTAAAGGCATTTGTTCACTTTTCACTGAGTAAGAAACTGTTATGAAAGCTGCATAATAATGACACATGTAATAGAATCGTAAAAATTATGCACATCACTTTGTTACTGAGAACCCCCATAGATATACTGAGAGTGCCTGGACACAGTTTTTGTGTGGGGGTACACAATTTTTCCCCTTTACATAAGGGAACATTTTGTGTGGGGGTACACACTTTTTCCCCTTAATAATAAGGGGAAATTTTGTGTGGGGGTACACAGCTTTTTCCCTTTATATAAGGGATGCAGCAGCTGTGTTTCAAATAACCCAGGCATAGTTTTTTCCCTTAATATAAGGGATGACTTAC
Source organism: Agelas oroides (assembly GCA_949130485.1). NCBI lineage: Eukaryota > Metazoa > Porifera > Demospongiae > Agelasida > Agelasidae > Agelas > Agelas oroides. The sequence continues at coordinate 4,645,066 of OX422199.1, forward strand.
CAAACAGTGTAGATCTATTTGAATCCATCTGTGGGCCTCGGTCAGTGGTGGGGTCTATTAAGAACTGGTGTCTAGATACATTGGGAAGTTCATTCGTTCTGCCACCTATCATTTCAATTACTAAAGACGTCAATTTGTAGCTGGGTAGCTACATCATAGTGGACTTCAATTACCACATCCTCCAGCAATTGAGGCACACCAAGTTGTGGAAGGAGGTTTCTAAACTGAATTTGGAGTCCAAGAAACTTAACACCAATGAAGCAGTGAATGATTTGAACAATGCCACTAAGAGTAACAGACTTTGTTCAGCTTCGTGATGATCTTCCTCAGCCCAACTACGTGTGTTGTCTGAGGTTTTTGTATGTTAATATTAACTACCACTTGCATAATTTTCCACTAGTATATCCTTGTGCTGATATAATCCAGTCATTAGCTGGGAGCTAACAATAATAAATTAATCGCTTTCACCTTGAGCAGGCAAAACTGCCTCTATACATGAAGCTCTGAAACTTTGAGACAGTGCCATTGCATTTCTATATAAATAAAGTTGTTCTGTTAGCTGTCACTCTAGAAAGTTGAAGGTACTTACAAATATACCTATTTTCCAGTGAGAGTATGATTGTAACATGCATGTTCTGAATTATTTCATCCAATTCCAGTTTGCACCATTTAGTTAGGATTACAAATTTAATTTTCCCAATCAAACCTACAGTTGCACCTTTAAAATTTAAGGTAATATAAAGAGATTTCCAGGACCAACAGCTCATCAATACAATAAGATTTTCCTATTAGAAAAGTTATGGAATAATCATAAATACTAGCTATAGGTTTTGTCAAAACACCATTTCAGCACTTCCTCTGTATACTTTCAGTTTTGCTAGCTGTTTTGCAAACACTGGTCACTTCTTCAAACAAACCGAAATGTAATACTACTATTATAATGTGCTGAAGCTTTTCCCAACAAAAACATAAAAGCACAATTCTCAGTACAAAAGAGCAACATGAAGAAAAGTCACTCATTTCAAGTCTAGATCATTTTTCAGAATAGTCTTTTGCTGCATGTTTTCAAACTCTGAATCAGCTGACCACAAGACCTATTTTGCATCCTAAAAACAATTTCTGCATCTTTCAGATACTATACTTTCAGTATAGATAGAGTACAAGTGTGCAGACAGAGTGTGTGACCGTTCACCTGCTATACTAACAGCAATGGTATGTTTTGTGATTATGTATAACTGCCTGTGTAATTACCCCTAAAATACATTTAATACACAAGGTATTTTTCAAGCTTTCATTGTATATAAAGACCGGCCCCTGCATATTGCCTGACTTGTCGATTAACTAAGTTTGTGTGTGTAACTACTTGTACAAGGCCTCCACCCCAGCTTTTAATTGTCACTAGCTATGACAAATTAATACAATCACTTTACTATGCTCTGAAATGTCTGAAGTTGTAGGAACACAAATAAAAATTCTTTTCTACAGCCATTTCACATGATGGCTCAGTCCACATCATTCATTGTTCTTGTGGCAGCACTGCTTATTAACACCCTCTCCTACTGTTCTGCTGACAAGGTGTACTGTGTCGCACCTACTTACACCTCATGCTCATTCTGCCCATACAATACTCACTGTGCCACACTTTCTGAGTATGCTCAAAAGGCTGAACTGTATTTTACCACAAACACCACTATGGTGTTCCTGGAAGGTCACCATGCTCTTGATATGAACATCACAGTTGCCAACATAACCCGGCTGACCATGCGAGGAGAGTCTTCCTCAGGCTACGTAGCAACAGTTGTCCGCAATGGGTCAGTTGGCTTCAGCTTCACAAATATGGTGGACTTCAACATTTATTCTCTAGCTTTTACTTCTTACAACAGGTCCTGGAGTTATGGTAGTCATCCAGCTGGTAACTTTGCTCTGCTTTTGCAGTCGACACAATATGCTAAACTAGTTAACTGTTCCTTCCATGACAACATTGGTACTGCGCTTACAGTTCTTAATACCAATGTCACTCTAATAGAGATTAAGTTCATGCATAATCAGTGTGCATGTCAGTCATTCAGTGAGATGCCTGAATTAGGATGTGGTATTACTACCTTCAACAGCAACCTAATATTCACAGGGAGCACTACCTTCCATAATAATACTCAAACAGCTTCTTATTCCTTGTATTGTGCTGGAGCAATCTGGGCATCAGCAAGCTCAATACACTTTAATGGAACAAGCAACTTCATCAGCAACACAGCGAAAGGTAACACTAGTTTTGGTGGTGCAATTAATGCTGAAACAAACACATCATTAACTTTTAGTGGTACTAGTAATTTTATTCATAACTCTGCTGAAGTGGGTGGTGCAATCAGCACATTTCAGAATGTTACAGTTATCTTCAGTGGAACCAACAACTTCATCAGCAACACAGCGAAAGGTAACACTAGTTTTGGTGGTGCAATTAATGCTGAAACAAACACATCATTAACTTTTAGTGGTACTAGTAATTTTATTCATAACTCTGCTGAAGTGGGTGGTGCAATCAGCACATTTCAGAATGTTACAGTTATCTTCAGCGGAACCAACATCTTCATCAGCAACACAGCAAATGATTATGGTGGTGCAATCTATGCAGAAACCAACACCTCACTGAGTTTCATTGGAACTAATGAATTCACTCATAACTCAGCAGAACAATTTGGTGGTGCAATCACCACAGCTTATAATGTTGTACTTACCTTTAATGGAACCAACACCTTCTTCAATAATTTAGCAGAACGACATGGTGGTGCAATTTCCCCACTTGATAATACCGTTCTTAACTTCAATGGAAACAACAGCTTCATCAACAACTCGGCAGGAAATGGCGGCGCAATCAGCACAAATGACAATGCTGTACTTTCCTTCAGTGGAACTAACAACTTCTTCAGTAACTCAGCAAGACAACATGGTGGTTCAATACGTGCACAAAATAACATATCCTTGATTTTCACTGGAATTACTAGTTTCATTCAAAATGTAGCAGCAGAATTTGGTGGTGCAATCTACGCAGAAAATGTTCGACTTACCTTTGACGGAACCAATATGTTTTTCAACAACTCAGTAAACAATAATAGTGGAGGTGCAATCCATGCAGTAATCAACACATGGTTGGTTTTCAATGGTACTAGCATTTTCAGTCATAACTCAGCAGGTTATGAAGGTGGTGCAATTACCACAGTTGACAATGTTGTACTTACCTTCAATGGAACCAACAACTTCACCAACAACTCAGCAAACAATGGTGGTGCATTTTTTGCAGTAGCCAGCACGTTATCATGCTTCACTGGTACAACCAGCTTCTGCAACAATTTGGCAATGCAAGGTGGAGCCATTTTAGCAAGTTCTAGCAGCCAGGTGACATTTAATGGAAACATAAGCTTTACTAACAATGGACACAATAAATGGGATAGCCATGGAGGTGCAATGCATGTGGGTATTGGTTCAACTTTGTCACTTTTGCCCCACACAACTGTGTATTGGGAGAACAATCATGCAAATTTAGGAGGAGCCATCTACGTCCTTGCTGAATACCCCTTAATTTCCTGCAAAATGACTCAGATTGCCGCATTTTTAAGTAAAGAATGCTTCTTCCAACTCCTTGACGAGAATTGGTCTAGTGACTTTGATGTCCGACTTGTTTTTATAAACAACTCTGCTGATGATGCAGGAAGTGTGCTATATGGTGGTGCAATAGATAACTGTGGTCTGGACTTGGGTAAATTGTTTGACAAGCTAGCCCAATATGAAGATGACAACACAACTTCAAGCATCGCCTCTGACCCATTTCGAATATGTTCCTGCGAAAACAACTCTCCAAACTGTGGTAAGTCAATAAAGACACTATCAGTATATCCTGGTGAAACATTTCAAGTTTCTGTGGCTGCTGTTGGTCAGAGAAATGGAATAGTTCCTTCAGCTGTCAGAAGTCATCTGAACATAGGCAGGCTTGTGGCTTCTCAATACATTCAACAGACAACTAAAATGTGTACATTATTTAACTACACTGTGTTCTCACAGCAAGATGTGTCCCTAAAGTTGTATCCTGAAGGCCCATGTTCAACAGTCAGTGATACACTCTTGCTTCAGTTGAGTATGAATCAAGGCTGTCCACATGGATTTAGCCTAGAAAACAGTTCAGTGTCATGTGTCTGTGATCAAGCACTTCAAAAATATACAAACCGCTGCAATATAAAAAATGGATTAGGGCAGATATCACGTGAGTCTGGTGAAACGTTTTGGGTTGGCTATGATCAATCTTATGGACTAACTGTCCACCCACACTGCCCCTTCGACAACTGTCTCTCTCATGCTGTGAACTTTTCTCTCAACAATACCGACATGCAGTGTGCATACAACAGGTCAGGCCTCTTGTGCGGAGCTTGCAAGGATAAATATAGTCTGGTACTAGGCATTTCCCATTGTAAACAATGCGCCAACTATCATCTATACTTGCTCATCCCTTTCGCACTGATGGGAGTTGCACTGGTCTTCTTGCTCCTTATCTGCAAACTGACAGTGGCGACAGGAACACTCAGTGGCTTAGTGTTCTATGCCAATATTGTTGGAGTCAATCGCAACATCTTTCTAACAGTGGAATCTACTGATGTGTTCTCAGTGTTCATTGCATGGGTTAACCTTGACTTTGGCATTGATACATGCTTTTATGATGAAATGGATGCTTATAGCAATATGTGGCTGCAATTTGTGTTCCCTGTATACATTTGGTTGCTAGTAGGACTCATGATTCTTGTTAGCCATTACTCACATAGGTTTGCAAACTTGCTTGGCAACAACCCGGTTTCTGTCTTGGCAACACTCATCCTCTTCTCATATGCAAAGATCCTCCACACCTTGATTACTGTTGTTTCTTTCACTAACTTTGAATATCCAGATAGCCATCACAAGAGATGGGTGTGGCTGTATGATGCAAATGTTGACTATCTTGTTGGCAAGCACATTCCACTCTTTCTAGTGGCAGTGCTGGTCTTTTTCTTCCTCTTTCTTCCTTACACTCTCTTGCTTCTCTTTGGTCAGTGGCTGCAGGCCATATCACACCTGAGGCTCTTCTCATGGGTTAACAGGCTGAAACCATTTATGGATTCGTACCATGCTCCCTACAAAGCAAAACATCGTTACTGGCCTGGACTGCTGCTTGTACTTCGCTTTGTTCTTCTTTTAGTATTTGCCTTCAATCATCAGCAAGACCCCAGTATTAACCTGCTAGGAATTTTAGTGGGAACTGGAAGTCTTCAAGTGTGGATCTTGGTCAGTGGTGGTGTCTACAGGAACTGGTGTCTAGATGCACTGGAAGGCTCATTTACCCTGAACTTAATTATCCTAGTTGGTACCACCTACCATGTCAACCATTCAGGAGGAAATCAGCTGATAGTGGGGTACACCTCTGCAATCATAGCACTTGTGACATTCATTGCAATCCTTGCCTACCACATCTTTCAACAATTGAGGCACACCAAGCTGTGTAAGAAGGTGCCTAAACCAAAGTTTAAAAAATGCAACACCCAGCAAACAGTGAATAATCTGAATAACTCTATAAATGATATCACAAGATTTGATCAGCTTCGTGAACCTTGGCTTGAAGACCTGCCACAGCCCACCCACACCAGTTACTGAGTTCTATATTCCTGTGTCTGTATCCTGTAAACATGCTCTTATGTAACAGTGGAGTGTCTAATGACACACTTACTTTTTTCACCAAATAGTCACTAGAGGTCACTTGTGTGTTCTGTTAGTAAGTATATTTGTTCTCACTTTTATGTATAGACGAGAACTACTGTTTATGTATACATGAAATTCTGAAGACTTTCAGCAACTTGACCAAGAATGCCAAACAACCAAACAGAATAAAAATATAATTATACTCCAGGTGGAAAAGAAAAATTATTTAGTAATGAATAAAAGAATGAATGAATAAATAAATGAATGGTTGATGTTGAGAAAAGCCATGTGAGTGCTTGCACATGTCTACTATTTCAGCCTTTGTCTCCTAGGCTAACAAGGCCTACTCAACTTTGACAAGGCAGGTGGAAGCAGTTATCATTGAAGTATCTATGGTTCAAGTGCTAAGGCTGAGAACTAATCCACAGCGAGTGCACAAGGCAAAATATTTGCCACACACAAAAGTGACTTACAGTCACACAGGATTTCACACTGGGCAAGCTAGCTATTTTAGCATGATTTATTTGCAGAACCTGGGCATATGCAATTTTCTTTAAGCCACATGCATGCTAACCTGAGTTGTGATCAAAAGTATTGCCCCTTCAGTGACCACACCAACATTACCTGTGACTTGCAACTCTTGAGCCTTGTACAAAGACTAAGGTATGTACACCATTCACAAGCTACATTTTATTAGCTACACCTTTTTGGTAGCAGATTATCAATCCATCACAGCTACACATAGCTACAAGTCACTTTGACAGTTCGGTGAAGTACGCACTTAGCTACTGGCTTGCTACACCGCAGCACATCTCATGCGTCTACAGCACTTTTGATGGCAGGAGCGCTTGCTTAGATTACAAACAGATGTCTCTCAAAGGCTTTGCATAGTGTTTTTAGCTCTTACGCAACACAGCAGTAGCACATCGATTTTCTGCCCAGCCGGTAAAGTCAATATATAGAAGTTGGCTGGCTTTGTTTATCTATGTCGTTACAATTATAAGCACCCCCTAAGGCATCCTGAGTAGGTGTTTAGCATCACTCTACATGCAGTGGCTATGCTTTTTGGTAAGAGCTGGATTGTGCACCTAGATATGATTCCCAGTTCCCATGTGTAGTTACAGTCACACACACCAGCTGATCAACTGCATTTGATTCCCTGTTCCACAATTGCCCCATTCCACACTAGGTAGCTACCTTAATAGTTTGTAAATAGGCAGAACAAGCTGGTTTGTTCAGCCGCATTCAAGTCACCGTTTTCTTTCCACTTGAGGTGCGGTTAGCTTTGAAATAAATATTACACCCCAAACAGAAGGAAAAAAAGTTGTTGGAAGTAAGTAAAGGCCACACAAGTTCAGTGTATATAGTTGCATGACTTAATTGTGTAAACTCTGTATTTAGAATGTAACCAGAGTGTATGCCAAACTGCACTGAGTGGCTTCACCATAAAACTGGTACACTCGGGCTTCTGTACATGCTTGGATGTGCAAGTACATATTGAAAATTGTACACTGTTTTCTTTCCACTTGGGATGTGGTTAGCCTCGAAAAATAAAAGAATAAAATAAAAAAGCAGTGCATACAATATAAAACAATCCAGAAGCAAACTTCGATTAGCTTTGTTTATATCTGCTCATAAAGACCTGCAAAAGCCTAGCCACAGTGTCTTCTGGGATTTACAACTATTCTGTTATTACTACAAATATGCTATGAACTAAAAATTGCCGTATGTATACATGAGCTAATACTGCTATTGCGTTGTATTAATTTTCCAGTCCAAAGTATAGTTTTTTCTCATATAAATGATGTTAGTATTGTAATTTACAAGCAACTGCAGTTTTCTAAACTTTATAGCTACTCATGCTATTGCAAATATGCTGTTAACTTTTGTGTGCAACAAGCATACATCACATATGAGCAATTGCAGGGCCTAAAATATGAAAAATTTATCACTGCCCATTTCAGAAGAAATATCTGGAGTTGTACTTGTTTTCCAATGTTTTGAGAAAATTTAATACGTATACAACTTGGCAATGCAGGAAACGATAGCACGCAGTCACAATATCGAACAAGTAAAATTCAAATTTTAATGATATTCATAGCAGCAAGCGTGTGGCTGTACCCACTGGCAGTGGCGTACCTAGGATGTATACATTGGTGTGGCTTCAATAAGAAAGGGTGCAAAACAAGTGATGGTAGGGGGGGGGGGGGGGGGGGGGGGGGTCTGGGAGCATGTGCCCCTGCAGATAAGTACAACCGCTAAGAGAGTAAAACCATGTAATCACCCACTTTGTCTCACCTGTCCTAAACTACTTTCCTACAACGTCATCCATTCTACAGGGCCGTAGGAGCAGGTCCGGCAGGTCCGGCAGCCGCCGGACCAATCTTAGCGCACCAAACCTCCGTGTAGCACAAAACGTGAGTGTGGCTGAAGCGCTGCAGCAAAGACTTCAGTCGCGATGTCCATACGCGCGCAACATGGCGTGAGTCGCAGTTTCAACCGACTAAAGCGTTAAACTTTCCAAAGCGACAGTTTGGTACAAAGGGCGAGGAGACGAGTTTCCGGGCTGAATGGTGTGAGTTAGACACGTTCAGCTGGCTGCACTATGATGTCAAAACAGACGCTGCATTCTGCTATCTTTGAATGCGCTGTGAGGCTGAGGAAACGTTCTTAGCGAGTACGAAGGGGGACCCAGCGTTTATCTCCAAAGGTTTTGCATACTGGAAAGAGGGCCCTAAAGCGTTCAAGAAACATCAAGGAAGTGATTGTCACCGTGAGGCCGTAGACGGTTTGATTGTTCTCCCTCGGTGCACGAAGGATGTTTGTGAGCTGCAGAGTCAATTGCATGCAATTGCCATTATTACTATGAGAGTGGAGTCACTGAATGCGCAAATGTTAAGGCTTCGAGCACTTTCTATGTTTAGCAGCCGGTTGGGCAGCTCTTGCTCTTTCTCCCCAACACTGCACCAGAAGCGATCTTAGAGTGTCTGAAATCCAAAATTTTCCTGGGGGGGGCATGCCCCCAGACCCCCCTAGTGGCAACAGTTTATCGCCTGACCAACCGAATATAGCTTCCTACAGGCCTGTTCTAGCATTACACATCAACCCTTCTACCTCACTGATACCTTCACCTGTAAAAGTACTAGCCTCATCTACTGCATCATTTGTTCTAAATGTTCTAAAATGTATGTAGGACAAACTTCTAAATCTCTACTAAATCGCTTTGGCCACCATAGATCTGCAGCAAAGGAGAAGAGGAAGAGCACCTGGCCCATCTACCGCCACTTCAGCTCCAGAGGACACAGCTTCGAGACCCATGCGAGAATCCTGCCCCTTGAACACTGCCCCCCTAACCAGCTCCTATCTCCTGAGATACATTAATTGGATCAGGGCACTTAACACAGTCCTCCCCTTTGGTCTTAATTCCCAGTACTCTATAACATAGGCCTCCCCAAGTAACATGAGCATCTAGGCTAGAAACCAAGTCCCTGGCCTGATTGATCCCCCGGGGGAGGAGCTTACCCCTGACATCTTTACTACAAATACCTTTGTGTACCACCAACATATTGCATTTCCTCCACTCTTCTTTTCTGGTACTCTTGTCCCATGTATAGTCTTGAGTCAAAGTTCTCTTTCCTCTTTTCATGTATCATCTCTTGTCAGACAGCCATGGTATATAAAGACTCACCTCACAGTCACCAGTCATCTCCAGAAGAAGACTCATCTCGAAGTCGAAATATTGAGATTAAGTTTATTTAAGCCACTCGGCTGTCTACTGTTAGGCCACTCCAAATGAGACTATAGTTTCCCGTCCTCCGCCCGCCCCCTCTGGAGTCTACCGCGCCATTTGACCATTATGGCCATTATTATTCTAAATACCCGAAATATTTCAAAATTATCTGCAGTGCCGTGTTGTCATCCAACGTGCAACTTACTGCTAGTACGTAGTACAGTAGCAAACGTACTAGACTCGTGTAAAAGCAGACATAGCACCAACGTCGCCCGATTCAGTGGAACGCTAATAGTATGAATGTGTTCGACAGCTCCAGGATGCGGACATTCCGACGCATTTAATCCGGACATTGCTTCTCGCGCGAATTTTAACTCATCGTGCTTATAATGAGATTCATAGTAATGGTTAATGGTAATAGACCGCCCGCCCGCATGTAAAATGAAAAAAGTCAGGACGGGAAACTAAAGTCTCATTTGGAGTGGCCTTAAAGTGTCTACCGCGAACGCGGACCGCCCGCAGCAACGATGGACACGCCAGCTACTTCGCGGAAGCGCCCTGCTTCCTCGCCCCTCAACGCTGAAGCTCGCCAGCCTCCCGCTAGCGTAGGGAGCATCTCTCCGCCTTGCCCCGCCCCCCCCTCCCCCCAGTGGTTAACCGCTAAATAATAAGTGGCCGCCATTTATTTCGGGGCCATTTATTTCGGGGCCATTTATTTCGGGGCCATTTATTTCGGGGCCATCCCTAATGTGGCTTACTACCATGATATAGTCATGTGACTTAGGTTCATTAGCCTCATTCCAAAAGCCTTGCCCGCCTCCAGTTTTTGTTCGTATACTGCAAGCGCTCAAAAATTCACTGGAGGCGGGGAAGGCCTGGGAACTTGGCTTTATTCGTACACCGTCTTGAGACATCCATTGTCATCAGAGAAAAACCTGGAGAAAAGGCAAGTGTGTGTTCGGTGGCAATAGTTAATTTGGGGTTGGCCTTGACACCGACGATGGCAGTAGCCACTACGTGCCGGGCCAGCGAAACCGGATTTGTTGGTGGCAACTATGATAGTCAGTCTGTGGCTCTGTGTGCCACAGGTCGGTCGCAATAGTCGTTTAGAGGCGGGTATAGCCACCGATTTTTCGGTGTCAATAATCACTGCGAAAAAATAGGCTTCCGGGCCCACCCCTTTCTTCTTGACTAGATCCGCCCCTAACGTGCACTATATACGGAGCGTGCGTGTGTTTGACGCTAGAGTCTAGTCAGACACACGCGCGCACTAAGACTGTACCCAAAGTCAATTGATTGCTTGCTCTACTCAACAAACTTGATCAAAAAGCTTGAATCTCGTGTCTGATGTGTTCCCATATATCGAAAAAAAAGTATGTAGGCTACATTAGTTTTGTGGGTGAGGCCACACTTGTTTGGTAGATCTTGTAACTGTTATAATAGTAACAGCAATCCTTGCTGTAGCTACAACAACATTAAGGTGGCAGGGAACCCTGTGTTTTCAAGGTCAACAAACCTGGAATCCAAGCTGATAGAATTCTTTGTCTTTGTAAACTTTTAGTGCACAGTCCGTTTTGGGAGTCTTCATCCGTTCACTGTCCGTAAAATTGGGGATTTTCCCCATTTCCTGTCGGCATTGACATCCAATAATCAGTTTATAATTAAGTTAGTTAAGATGTGGCCTGGCGGAACCCCTCATGTGGTGGTCGGAACTTTGAAGATAAGCTTAGATCGACTTAAAAAAAAAAAAAGAAAAAAAAAAAAAGAGAGGAGTTTAGTAGAGTGCTGTAGTGTCAGTAGCTGTGAGTAGTGCGTACTGCCTGCTTGTGAAAGCAAGCTTGTGTCTAGAAGCAGCAGAAAGGCCACAGTGGCCAAGACTATTTGTTGAGTAGGCCCAGGTCTCGCGGCCGTATGCCTAGCCTAGTTGGTGACCATGGCCAGTTGCTTCGAGTGCTGGGCTGGGCTTTAACTAGAATACGCAATTTATCGTTGGTGCTATGCTCTGGTACCCAAGGGAGCTGAATGGTGGTTGTGTGTGGAACAGAGCCGTGAGTTGTTTAGCGACATAAGGGGGAGAGGTGGGGCTAGTAATGCTTGCTTCCACTCGTGAATGAGCCCCTCCCGTAGACAAGCTGTGAATTTTTTGAAATGTGCATTCATTTTGGTGCAGTCAAAGTTGTCCATTCCAAGAGTAGTGACAAACATGAGTCTAGCCTGACTTTGAGAGTAGCTCTGAACAAAAGCTGGCATAGATTGATTTGAGATACATTGGTGGTTAGGACGCTACCTACAGTGAGTGTGTAGATGCGTCCATCGAGTGGCAATTTTGTGTTTATGAATATATTAATGAGCCACTAAAACCCTTTTTAAAATTAGGCAAAGCAAGATTGCCCTAAAGCAAACCCTAACCCTGAAACTAGGAGTAACCCTGGTCCTGACTGTAACCCAAGTTTTATGTTTTCGTTAACCTCCGCCGAAAGACTTCACCGCCACCTTAAGACATTTCCAGCACCATATCAGATACAGTGAGCCTATACTGTGTTTAAAACTGTAGAGAAAATATATTGTTATCGATATACATTCACACTGATCACAAGTTATACTTGTACATTCACACTGATGAAAGGGACAGCCTGAAAGCTACCTGATTGCTCACTGGGGGCACACTTAAAGCACAAAATTAATATTACAGTAATAGGACTATACTATATAGCTACTGTGGAAGTGGCAAAAGGCCTTTGTCTCTGATATTGATTATGTCACAGGAAAATTGGCATCTCAAGATATCTAGCACACCCATGCAATGAAAAGTTGCTGGCCCTAACCCTTCCCCTCCCTTAGCACTCCCTTATCACAGTGGTCACCCTGCGCCTATAATCCTAGTGTATCAGTTTCCTGGGACAAGTCAATGGTGGAGCCATGTATATCCTAGGAAAATTGGAATGTGGTGCCACACTGTTACAGAAAGGGTGTAAATATAACCCCCAGGAGTGTTAATGTATAAAGTTAGTCTCATAGAGTTCAAACTTTGTATTCTTTACAAAATTATCCTATGATAGTCGAAATGAAGCCACTGATAAAATATGAAGTTACCATGGCAACCATACACAGCAGGTGTATTGTTATATAAGTATCAGCATAGTAGCTACAAAGCTATACCAGAAATATTCATATGACTATATCACAGTCCATAGTTAAGCTCCTTTAACAAATAGGGTTTTTCTTGTACACATAAACAGTGTAATAGCTCACTGATTGGCTGCACAACAGTGCAAAAAGTGTAATAGCTCTCTGATTGGTTGAAAAACAGACTATCAACAGTGGAAAAGTGTAATATGGTCAGTGACTTGTAAGTACCAACAATTTGCTGTAAACTATCTGATGTACTATAAACTTGTAAACTTGTAAGTAACAACAATTCGCTGTAAACTATACATATCTCATACTTACTGTAGTGTACTGTCAACTTGGCAAGGTTTATGATTAGCGATCAATAGCATGTTTTCTCGTACAATTTGGGATTAATAGCACTCGTGATTGGCATAATTGCACTCGGCTTCGCCTCATGCAATTAATAGCCATTCACTCATGCTATTAATCCCAAATTGCACTCGAAACCATGCTATAAATTATGAGTTTGTTGCTATCTGTATTGTTACGAGTGTGCAGCACGAGTAACAATGCCAACAGCAACAAATGAGTGATAGTTTTGTTCCGGTATAGCTTGGTACTATATGAATTATTGCACATTAAGCCACAGCCACGTGACTTAAGAGTACCTGATACGGATTCGGGCGTAACTTATAGTACTGATACAGGTTTTCATGTGACGTGCAGTACTGATATGGATTCTCACACACCTTGTAGTAAAAAAAGATGTCTTCTCCCATACATTCACATGAGTTAGACGTATGATAATTCAGTATTACCATACATGGTCATGAAAAATATAGCTAGAAGTTTGACTTTGTGTTCATTATAAACAACAAAGTATAGTAATTTGACAAACAAAAAATGTACTGTATGTTGTCAAATTATAATCAAATTACTGAATAATATGAAAGCCAACTTAAGTACTATAGGATTAAACTCTGGGCAGTATTCCTGTAATTGGTAGTTTTTACATTAGCTTGAAAGTATTCATGCTTTATTGCAAGGAACAGACAAAGGATATAACCCTAAACCATGGCAAAAGGTGGGAGGTGGGCCAAGGCCTGGGCCTGGATCAGGCCAAACTGCAACTGAGATGACCCATCATGAGTTAAATCAATCTCAGATTTTCTTACAGTGTCATGATGATGGGCCAATGTTTTGTACACATGTAACATTAACAGCATCATTACCATGTATGAATACCTGCCTTGCATGGTTGCCATGGTAACTTCATATTTTATCAGTGGCTACATTTAGACTATCATAGGGAAACTTTAGAATAAAAAGTTTGAAGGCTACCCTTGATGTTAACACAGTAATTACCACTCCAGGGGCACCATAACACCCTTTTTAACAGTGCATGCATTTAAAATTATTGAAATGGGGTACCAAAAATTGGAGTACCTTGTAACACCAGTTATGTAACTGGATGACCTGCTGCACAACTGGATGTCCAGTTGTGAAGCAGGTCAGAGGTTGGGCTACCATATTAATTATATATCGTCTTCTGCATGACCCAAGAAAGTCTTGGAAGCTAGACTTACATAGCTAGTAGTCTTTATAGACGCACAATGTCATTCTATACAATCATGTAGTTGTTATGGTGTGCATGATTTTGTTAGTCTCATTATCATGGCTTGACTTCTCACCAATATGAAAGAAACTGTGCCACATAAAACTAAGAAACCATGCCTGCAAAAATGTACAAACTTGTAAACCTGGATTTCCACATTCTCATTCTAACAAACCAAAATTGAAACACACACGGTTTTGACCCTCAAAGTTAATATTATTGCATAATATTTTCTACAGTCGTTTCAACACGTGATGGTTCAGTCCACACCATCTGTTGTTCTTGTGGCAGCACTGCTCATTAGTACTCTCTCCTACTGCTCTGGTGAGAGTGTGTACTGTGTCACACCCACTGCCACCTCATGCTCATCCTGCCCTCAGAATTCAACCAACTGCACCACACTCTCTGAGTATGCACAAGAAGCTGAACTGTATTTTACCTCCAACACCACTATGGTGTTCTTGCCAGGTGACCATGCTCTTGATACAAGTATCACAGTTGCCAATGTAACCAGGCTTACCATGTGTGGAGTGTCTTCCTCAGCTAATATAGTAACTGTTGTTTGCCGTGGATCAGTTGGCCTCAGCTTTACAAGTATGGTGGGGTTCAAAATAGATTCTTTGGCTTTTACATCTTGCAGCAAACGATATGTTTTGACTATTATTCTACCTGATTTTCCTCCAAATATTATTGTCTATGTGGCCATGTTTTTGCAATCTACACAATATACTGAGCTAGTTAACTGTTCCTTCCATGACAACCTTGGCACTGCACTTTTAGTGAATAGCTCCACCATTACACTATCAGGAAACACTGATTTCACACACAACCAAGTGCACTGTGGTAACAGCAGTACATTTGGAGGAGGCTACCTTATGACAGTAGGTGGTATTGCTGCTCTCGGTAGTGACCTAACATTCACTGGGAGTACAACCTTCCTTGAAAATAGTGGATACTGCAGAGGACATAGTGGTGGATTCTTTGATGGAGGTGCAATCTTTGTCTTTGATAATGCTGTACTTACTTTTAATGGAACCAGCAACTTCATCAACAACTCAGCAAATGGTGGTGGTGCTATTTTCATATCGAACAATACTGTACTTACTTTTAATGGAACCACCAACTTTATCGATAACTCAGCTGATTATGGTGGAGCTATATACATCAGCAATACAGTAATTAACATAAGTGGGACCAGCAACTTCATCAACAACTTAGCAAACTATGGCGGTGCAATCTTTGCAAGTTTTAACAATATTCTAACATTCAGTGGATTCATTTTCTTCACTAACAATGGACACTATGGGGAAGAAGTGGATACACTGACTGGATGTACCGGTGGAGGAGTACTTCTGGGGTTGAACTGCACATTCTCCATTTTACCTAACACAACTGTGTATTGGTAAAACAATCATGCAACTATAGGAGGAGCTGTTTGTGTTTATGATGCCAGCCCTGTAAGTTACTGTACAGCTGCACCATATGTACCAAAAGAGGATTGCTTCTTTCAACTCCCTGGTCAGAATCTGTCCAATGGTGCTGATGTTCAACTTGTTTTCAAGAACAACTCTGCTGATGTTGCAGGAAGTGTGTTATACGGTGGTGTAATAGATAACTGCAAACTTAATGGCCTGGACTCATACAACTCTGGTGAAGTGTTTGATATGCTAGTCCACAACGACACTGATTACAACGTTAACACATCTTCATACATTTCCTCTGACCCACTTTACATATGCCCATGTGCAAGCAATTTTTTAAGCTGCGGATACTTTAACTTTTCACACACAGTGCATCTTGGTGAAAACTTTCAAGTTTCTGTAGTTGCAGTAGGACAAAGAGGAGGAACTGTTCCTAGCAGAGTGATAGGTACAATAGACAATAATCAATACTCAGGTACTAGTCTTCGAGATTCTCAACACCTCCAACAAGCAAACAACATCTGCACCACACTAAGCTACACCGTGTTGTCACTGTCTAAGATTCAGCAAGTAAAGATAAGGTTGTACGCAACAGAGAGCCCATGTTCAAAATTTCGGGACTATACACTAGAGATTTCAGTGTCCTTACATCAAACCTGCCCACCTGGATTTGAGTTCACTGAGTCAGCAAAATCATGTGTCTGTGAGCCAAGACTTGCGCAATATACAAACAACTGCAATATAACAAATGGAATAGGACAAATAGCACATAAGCCAGGTGAACAGTTCTGGGTTGGGTATGATAATCAATCTGATGAACTAATTCTCCACCCACACTGCCCTTTTGACTACTGTGTCTCTCACGATGAAGTTGTATTTTCTCTCAACAACACTGACAAGCAGTGTGCTTATCACAGGTCGGACCTCTTGTGTGGAGCTTGTAAAGAAGGTTACAGTCTGGTACTGGGCACGTCTCAGTGCTGGAATTATACTAACAATAACAACCTTGCCTTGCTCATCCCTTTTGCAGTGATGGGAGTAGCACTGGTCTTCTTCCTCCTTGTCTGCAAACTGACAGTGGCAACAGGAATGCTCAGTGGTCTTGTGTTCTATGCCAATATTGTTGGATTCAATCGTACAATCTTTCCACCAGTAAAATCATCCAGTGCGCTTTCAGTTTTCATTGCATGGCTAAACCTTGACTTTGGAATTGAGACATGTTTCTACAATGGATTTGACACCTACATTGAAACATGGCTGCAGTTTGTGTTCCCTGTATATATTTGGGTGTTAATAGGACTCATGATACTTGTTAGCTATTTTTCAAACAGATTTGCAAACATTCTTGGTAACAACCTAGTTTCTGTGTTAGCAACACTCATCTTCCTCTCATATACAAAGATTCTCCGCACATTGATTGCTGCAATTCATATCACCTACCTTCAATATCGAACATACAACAGAAGTGTGTGGCTGTATGATGCAAACATCGATTATCTCAGTGGCGAACACATTCCACTCTTCATAGTGGCAGCGCTTGTCTTCCTCTTCCTCTTTCTTCCTTACACTCTTTTGCTTCTCTTTGGTCAGTGGATGCAGGCCATATCGCACCTGAGGCTTTTCTCATGGGTCAACAGTGCCAGGCTGAAACCATTCATGGATTCATACCATGCTCCCTACAAAGCAAAACATCGCTACTGGCCTGGACTGATGCTTTTTCTTCGCTTTCTCCTTTTCCTAGTGTTTGCTTTGAATCCTCTGCAAGACCCTAGTGTTAAACTACTAGCAATTCTAGTGGGAACTGGGATACTTCAAATGTGGGCCTGGGTTAGTGGTGGAGTTTACAGGAATTGGTGTCTAGATGCCCTTGAAAGTTCATTTGCTCTGAACTTGATCATCCTTGTTGGGGCTACCTCTTATGTCAAACTCTCAGGAGGGAATCAGCTTGCAGTTGGGTGCACCTCTGTCTCCATAGCATTTTCAACATTCATTGGAATCATTGCCTTTCAGCTGGCAAATGTGACTGGCATCACTCAATACCTTAAAAAGAAGTGTCCAGCAGTAGCAATCAGAAATCAAGCAGAAGCAGAGCCTCTGAATAATGAGTCCCTACCAGATCGGCTGATAAACCCAGAGGAGTATGAACTCCCAATCCACACTCCACAAGAACATGCTGTTGCTGTAACAGATCTAGAAGGAGATAATGAAGCACAGAGGAGGCTAATAACTCCTGTGTACACTTATGGCTCCATTGACTAGTCTTGTAACTTTTTTCTTCAATTGTGTTAAGTCAACCTCATGAATATCTGCTTTCATTTAATGAAGGAGCTTTCTGCACTTTTCTTTCTTGCATTTCTATATACAAATGTGACTTGTGTATAGTGGTTTTTCTACTGTAGGTTAGATTGCATAAGTATGATTATACTGTATTAAAGGTAGGTCTCGCCCCGTGCGACAATGTTTTTATTTATGTGTATAATAGTTGTTAGAAGGGAGAGCTTACATTTTTATAGTCATCTGTTGTCATAATGTATTCATTGGTTACAATTGTGTGGACAGTTACTATCATACTTTAAGCCTGAAATGGTGCACAAGTATTGTAACCTCAGATTAGTACCAGCTCTATCTACACCAAACATAGCCCTTGTTTCTGGACCTACCCACCCACCAGATTTTAAGTATCTTATTGCATGCTGTAGCACCCAAAACATGGACAGAGGGCCTGAGAATGAGCGATAGCAGTGGCCTCTATATTTCATATGTGGGTGTTCCCACCTTCCTCATCTAAGGCCACAGCAGGGAAATATCCTGTTTCTCATCCAATGCCGGCACAGACTTCCTGATAGTTCCACTTCTCAAAACACAATACAATTATATATTATGTACCACTGCTGCACTGAATACTGTTATAGAAGCTTTTGGAAAACACAGTAGATATTTGGCTTTGTCCTTGTATCAACAGCTAGATTTTCTTGTGTGTTTTAACAGTTTTTTCTGCGCCCGCCCGCACTGATTTTCAGCTATTCCAGGATGAGAAACAAAATTTCCCTGATATGGCCTAACATATGCATGAACATGCATGAAGCCATGAATTAAACAAATCTGTCACATAGACAATAAACTGATTACAGACCCCATATCATGCATGTGAGATCAAGTATTTATGATCAGTTTTCCATCTATCAGTATGGTGGCTACACTACTGCCATGGGTGACTTATCAGTACAATGGCCACTACAGTTAGTGTACTGTGGCTTCTCAGTGGGAGGTGGGAGGTCTCTGACACTGAGCTGGACAGGTGGCTTTTTCGGTGTAATGGGTTTTAGGGCAATTTTGCTTGTTCAGGGTAATATGTTCATGAGCCCCCCATTCTCACTCAATGGACATCCCACTGACCCCACTTAATTTACATAATGTCCTAACCAACAGTATGTCTCAAATCAATGTATGGTATTCAGAGCCACTGTGATAGTCAGGCTATGCTGGTATTGGACATTACCCTTGAAAAGGACAACTTTGACTGCCCAAAAACAAAATACACATTCCAGCTTGCCTATGGGAGGGGCTCATTCACATTCTTTAGCCCCACCTCTCCCCCTTATGTCAGTAAACATCACAGTTCTGTTCCACGTACAACGATGGATGTGTAGTAGAAGTAGTAGAAGTACAAATTGTGTATTGTAGTTAATACACTGAGTTTTACTTTCAGGTCATTACAGTTAGACTTTACTATACTCATAGTTTTTATTGTTGCAAATAAAAGCTTTATTAGCTATTTATTGCAAATAGTGTTCTGTGATGCTGAGTCTGGAACCTTGTGCTTTCTTGGTTATAACCATCTTTACGGCCACAGGCACATCAAGTTGTACAGTCATTTAGATGATACAATTGCACAATTAATAAGAGAAATTAGGAGTGACTACTATTACATTCCTGGCTTTGAGAAATGTGATCTTGAGTACATTGTTAATTATATTAGCACCCTTTAGCTAGCTGAGTCTCTTTGTATCATTAATTTAATTTAGCATCTTTTGCGCCTTTCTCTTGGCGTGTGTCTAATAATAATAATAGCTAACAAAAGCTTCATAGGATGGAAACGAGGCTACATTGGCTTGATCAAGCTATATACATAGGCTGCAAGGAAGTGAGTTTAATGAGCCTGAGTGTATAATTGACTGATCGCAGCTACAGTCTACGTGAGCTCAAACTGTGAACTTTCAAGTCACCACGCAAGAATTTTGCATGGTGGGGCGGTTACACAGAGAACCTCACAAACCACAGAACTGTGAAAATTGGGGGTGGGCCCTTGCTAGGGGATGGGCATTTGCACGGGACAATATGGTAACACTGTTCTTAGCAGATTGTTATGGGGTGTTAAATAATGATACAATAATCACTATGCAGACTTCAGTGCACCAAAACTCAATTATAACATTGTGACTTGCATGAGAGTCTTTATGCTATGTTTTAATTAATTGAGTAGTTGTTGAGCCACTTAGGGGCATCACGTGTACACGAGCATGGTATAGCTAGGCTAATATAGCACAGTGATACAAAGATAAAAACAGAGATAAAAAATGAGTATAAAAGCGAATAAATATGGCTACCATGACAGGGGGATCAATCAGGCCAGGGACTTGGTTTTCTAGCCTAGAAGTAAAGATATGATTTATAGTATTGCTTGTGATTGAAAGTAGTAGTTAGCTAACTCATATTCTCCTACCACACCTATGTATTTGTGTGTGCAATATACAATAATGCTAATAATATAACCATCTGTCCCCCACCTGCTGTACCCTCTCTCGTTGAAATTTGATGTCAGCAGGCTTAGCAAATGCATATATGGACAGCCAAAGGATGGATGCAATATCTGTGAGCTATGTAGCTACTGCAGCTCTGCTTCAGTCCCAAACTGACCTCATACATTACTATACTTCCACCTACTTTGGGATTGAGTGTAACATAACTTCATGAGACTAGCACAGTTTAGTTTATCAGCTCACTTTCCTTGCAGATTTGTGGCAGCAGTTTTATTTCTTTCAAAAACTGTACTAATGTTTATGTGGTCAAGTGCATAACAAAACCTGCCTCCTCAACTCCCGAGTGTGAAGCAGTGATCGATATAGCTAAGGTAAACTAGCACTGAACCTTCAGGTCATTGGCAGCATCTGGCAACAACTTCATTTGAATATTATTACTAAATATACAACACACCGATACAGATGCAGGGGTGAATATAGACTAATTAGTACATATTGTATAAATTAAGTCATTGATCTCTGATGGATTTCCATGAAGATGAAGATGACGGATAACTTCAGCACAGATGCCATGTTGGTGATGATGGGGCATTGCGAATTGATGACCAAACATGGCCTTAAACCCAGTTTGAGTAAAAGCCAGCACGCTTGAGTCACGAAAAATGGTCTTGACAACATAAGAGGGACTAGACAATGCACAGGAAAGGAGAGTGGAAGACCGGGATTGAACCACGTTGAAAATGCTGGGCAATAAAGCTGTGAGGTGCAGAATCCCAGTATGGCAATTACGTGGGAGATTCCAGATGTGTTGAAGAATGTTATTGAAAGAAACTTCAATAGAGCCGAGTGAGTGACAGGAGAGGTTCCACAGGCGTACAGAGATAAGCAGTAAAACTTGAACAGACAGGATTTAACTAGGGGGTCCGCAGCTGAGAAAGTGTGTAACATAAGATTAGCTTTTCTAACTAAGTCACGAGCTTTAAATAAGATATCAGCAGTATCCGAATTATCAAAACTCAGAGTGTGGCCGAGGTGAACAACAGTATCAGTAAATGGCAGTGAAACACCAGAGAATGAGATTATAGCTGGGCACAAATGAGAAGGCTGAGTGCCAAAACGAATGAGCTGAGTCTTACTAGCATTAAAAGACAAGCCTCTAGAAATGGCAAACTCCTCACAATGCTTAAGCATTAAACGTAGAGCAGAAGGTGAGGGGACCGGGAGGGCAATGTCATCTGCGTAAGAGACTGCACCAACAAAGAGGCCATCCCAATGACATCCAATCCCAAGACTTTTCAAGCTGGAGAAGAGGTCATCAAGATAGACTGTAAATAGGATCGGTGATAAAACACCTCCCTGTCGAACACCATTAGTAACAGAAAAAAGGTGTGACAAAGAGTTATTCCATCTCACTTGCATCCTTTGTGACCTGTACCATGAGTAAATAAGTCCGCAACAAACAATTCAATAACTGGCAAAGCACGAATGAAGTGGTTAGAAGATAAATTGGTACCATCATTCTTGTGAGGCTTTAGCAGAGAAAATGCTGAACGGACACAGGGGATTGAGATCGACACTAGATTCAGATCCTCAGAAACCAAATTATCATTAATCTGACCTAAAAGACTATCACAGGTACTGGAACTATCCGAGGCCAGAAGAGTGTGAAGTTTGTTTGAAAAGTGGAGGGCAATATTATCAGGATCATGAAAGCCATCATGTGTAATTCAAGACTCTATATAGCAGTTCTTGCCATCAGGCGTTTGGACTGAGTACATATATCCTTTTATAGTCTAGGCAGGTGAAAGGAACCATGCAATCCCAGTGCAATACATATAGATTCACACAATCATGGATGTGCTCTTTTACCCTGGGAGTCTGCGATTTTCGATATCACTAATCGTCCAATTCTTGTCATTGTAACCCACAGCAACACATGCATGTGCGGAGGGGGATTTTGCTCTTTCTGATATATACTAAACAACGGCGGCTGAAGACATTTGAGATCGTGGGGGCGAACGATTTGTGTGCACGCGTAAGCACGCACATTGTAGGGAGGTGCTCCCCCAGGAAAATTTTGCAAATTAGATGCTCTGAGATTGCTTCTGAGGCCACTTTTGGCCCAAACCGGCACTACAGTTATCATTGTTATCTGTATACGTATTCGCATGTATGAACAATCAACGAACCACATCTCCCTTATAAAACAGGCCTAGATGTTATGCAAAGTCACCCACTATGACTCTAATTCATATTGCCATGCAGTGGCCGTTGCTGAAGAGTCCAAACCTCTGAGTTTCCAGTGCTGAATACTATATAGGCCTACTGTGCTTGGGGCGGGGCCACAATGTAGTGAGACTCGACACTCGTGCACCGGGATCTCTGCGACATGCTGTGAGACTCGAGACTAGTTGGCCTGGACAATGGTTACGCTATATTAGGGGTACCAACAAAAAATCCAAGAATGAATGAACTTGACTCAAGTATGCTGAAATCCAAGAACCAAGTGACCTTGTTTGTAAACTACAGTTACAGTAGTGTCTATGACTTTCGTTCTTCCGAAAATAAATAAAGCGAACAGAGGGTTATGTGCCAAAATATGGCCATTATGGGATTTTTGATTTTATATGGGGGATAATATATGAACATACCTTTAACAGATATCCACATGAGTGGTCCAGCTCTACCAATGGTAAATAGTCAATTGCACTGGTGCTTGCTAAATTTACTTGTCAAAAGTCACTTCAAACTATCAATTATTCTTCTATGGGAGAAATGTATTGCAACATAAAATAACAGCTAATATAGTCTCTTGACAGCTATAAACTTGATTGGTCCAGGCATTTTTGCACAAGATACATCAAGTGAAATCCATCAGTACCAGCGAAGCTTCAAAAGTCACTTGAACCGAACTGCGCCCAATTTTTGGCACTTCACCCTTTCACGTCCAAGATGAATTGACTGAAAATAGCTTTGCAGCACCAACTATTATAGTCCGGTTTTTATATATCTCAGATAGATACTTAGTTCTAGTACAACAGATTTGAAATCGGAGCACCTTCGATTTTTTCGTTGGGAGCCCTAGCTATATACCTGCAGTGGTGTCAGTTTGTGAGTATACGGTATCTAATAAAGGGTGCTTGCCGTGTCACTGTCATGACTGTGGGTGATTGTGGGGGCTATGCCCCCACGCCTTATGTTTTGTGGGGGCAACTGCCCACACTGCCCCCCCACGGTTCCGCCGCCTATGCTAAATATCATGAATATCATGATATATATTAAATATACCTAAATATCATGATATATACCTAAATATCATGATATATAGCTAAATAGCATGATTTGTGTCACCTTGCGTGGGCGGATCAAAGAAGCAGCACGCACTTTAAGGAAGCAAGATCCCGCCTTGCCGTGAGAACCGTGCTTTAACCAGGTGTGAAGGTGCTTTAACCAGGTGTGAAGGTGTTTTAACCAGGTGTGAGCGTGCTTTAACTGGGTGTGAAAAGTACAATTAACCCAGCATTGCTTGTACATGGACAGTACAGTATATATGAAACATAGCTATATGACACGGAATGCATGCACGAAGCAGCAAGACAAAAAGAAAAAAGCAGCTTGCGTACTCCTAGAACAGCGCTCAATCGAGGCATATTCAAATTTGTTCGTAGCGCTATACAGCGGACTTTCGAACACTTTTTCGTTTCAACTACTCTTTTCTAAGCCTCGTAGAGAGAGCAGCAACGCTTTAAATACGCTAGAACTGCACACATTATTACGCCCGACCTAGCTACTCATGCTTACGTGCGGTGAGCTGCGTATAAAAAGTGATTTTACCTCGTTTGGGCCATAAAACTTACAGTTCTTTATTCCTGCTTGCGTTCTTCGATTTACGATGGCAGAATTTGTCATCGCTGAAAGCTGAACGGCCTAGCAGTGAGTAAATAACGCTACAGATTCAGCCACGGCAGCAACGCTCGATTTGAATTGAGAAGCCAGCTAAACACATTTGCATGACGTCACGCTTGGCAACAACCGTGTTTGACATCATTTGCTTAGCAACCGGTGACACAAAACACTTATATCACGCCTACTCGGGATGTATCCGGTTTAAGGTGGCAGGGAACCCTGTGTTTTCAAGGTCAACAAACCTGGAATCCAAGCTGATAGAATTGTTTGTCTTTGTAAACTTTAAGCGCACAGTCCGTTTTGGGAGTCTTCATCCGCTCACGGTCCGTAAAATTGGGGATTTTCCCCATTTCCTGTCGGCATTGACGTCCAATAATCAGTTTATATTAAGTTAGTTAAGATGTGGCCTGGCGGTACCCTTCATGTGGTGGTCGGAACTTTGAAGATAAGCTTAGATCGACTTCAAATAAAAAAAAAAAAAAGAAAAAAAAAAAGAAGGAGTTTAGTAGAGTGCTGTAGTGTCAGTAGCTGTGAGTAGTGTGAAGTGCCTGCTTGTGAAAGCAAGCTTGTGTCTAGAAGCAGCAGAAAGGCCACAGTGGCCAAGACTGTACTCATTGGGCAGGCCCAGGTCTTGCGATCGTATGCCAAGCCTAGTAGGTGATCGTGGCCCGGTGCTTCGAGTGCTGGGCTGGGCTTTAACTAGAATGCGCAATATATCGTTGGTGCTACGTTGCCATTGACAGGAAAGCTGAACGGTGTTTGTGTGTGGAACAGAACCGTGAGTTGTTTAGCGACATAAGGGGGAGAGGTGGGGCTAGTAATGCTTACTTGCACTCGTGAATGAGCCCCTCCCGTAGACAAGCTGTGAATTTTTTGAAATGTGCATTCATTTTGGTGCAGTCAAAGTTGTCCATTCCAGGAATAGTGACAAACATGAGTCTAGCCTGACTTTGGGAGTAGCTCTGAACAAAAGCTGGCACAGAATGATTTGAGATACATTGGTGGTTAGGACGCTACCTACAGTGAGCATGTAGATGCATCCATCGAGTGGCAATTTTGGCTCATGAATATATTAATAAGCTACTAAAACCCATTTATAAAATTAGGCAATGCAAGACTACCCTAAACCAAACCCTAACCCTGAAACTAGGAGCAACACTGGTCCTGACTGTAACCCAGGTTTATGTTTTCGTAAGGCTCCGCCGAGTGACTTCCCCCGCCACGTTAAATCGCTCGTAGACGTGATATAAGTATTACATATAGCTAAATATCATGATATATATTAAACCTAAATATCATGATATATAATAAATATCATGATATATAGCTAAATATCACATGATATATAGCTAAATAGCATGATATATATTAGGTATATAGCTGATATAATTATATTAAATATCATGATATATAGCTAAATAGCATGATATATAACAAGTCCTGCATTGTTTAGTTTATCACAATAGTGGATGTTGTATGATGTCATAATGAGATCACCTGTTATATCTAGAGCCCACCTGTATTGCTTACACTGAATCGCAGATTCGATCATGACTCAGAGAGCGGGTCATCCTTTAAAACCCTTTAAATACTAAATTAATTTCCCTAAAGGTCTTGTGTAGATTAGTCCCACCTTCTTTCACCTGTATTTCCACTTCTGCCGGGAGTCAGCCCGAGAAACTTGATCCACAGCTTCCTTCAGAAGTTCTTTGCAGGTTCATGACTCTGACCGCACCCACTCATTACTGAGTGTTCAATAGTCAGGGACCTCTGACCAGAGAGTGCTCCTCCAGACTGAAAGCTGCATAAAAAGCCAGAAATGGAGAACCTATCTTCAAAATAGATTGCGCCAACTGATAACATGCGGCCGAATTTCGATGATGACTATAGTCATCATTGGTAGTTAAAGGGTTAACTAGATATCTTTCATTGGCATCCCAATTGTCTTGAGGTACTTGACAGCATTCATGTCGACTTCAGTTAAAGGACGACCCGCTCTCTGATTCATGATCGAATATGCGATTCAGTGTAAGCAATACAGGTGGGCTCTAGATAGAACAGGTGATCTCATTATGACATCATACAATATGATAACCAGAATGTTGACTATTATGATAAGCTAAACAACGCACGACTTGTTTAGCTATATATCATGATATTTACTATATATCATGATATTTAATATATATCATGATATTTACTATATATCATGATATTTAATATTATATCATGATATTTAATATTATATCATGATATTTAGCTATATATCACGATATTTAGTATATATCATGATATTTAATATATATATATATTATTTGATGGGTGAGAGGGCAATATGGCTGGATATTGCACGAGTGTATGGTCGTATTTTCACGAGCCGCACGCGAGTGAAAATACAGCACAAGAGTGCAATATCCAGCCATATTGCCCTCTCACCCATCAAATAATAGATTTATTATATACTACTGTGATTTAGCAGCACCTAGAAGATAGACAGCTACTGCGCATGCGCAGTACAAAGGTCGCTGCTGCGTGCATATTTAATAAGCTTCAGGCTGCTGGCCTGTTTCTAGCTTTGGACGCCACCAGCACGCGTACCGATCCCTCTACCAGTGGAAGAAAGTACCGTAAGTCAGTAAATAATTCCGTTTTCATCCGTAATGAAAGCTTATTCGTTGTTTCAGCAGCGGCTACGAGTGCATTCCAATTAAAGCACACGCCGCGGTTGCTACGCAGCATATGCCCTGAGGGCTATGAAATACGGACTATCGAATATGGGAAAATATTAGTCATGTTGCTCTATGGGAAATACTATTGGCGCGTATACTAGGTATATAATAAATCATGGTATTTAATATATATCATGATATTTAGGTATATATCATGATATTTACTATATATCATGATATTTAATATATATCATCATTATATAGTGATGTTTGATAAATATCAGAATATTTTTACATATGGCGCCCCATAGAATATCCTTGGCTTCGAATCGTTGCAGAAAGTCTCTGCTGTCAGGAGGATCGGGTTCAGCACCGAAGCATAGAGGAGATTCTTGAGTCATGACTTGACTTTCTGGACACAATTCAGTCCAAAGCGAGAAAACGCAGCACTCAAACAAGCTGTGAAGGATACAGTAGTTTGGTAATCACCGCCGAACGTCTCGGTTTATTGCGGACACCGTCGGAGTGTAAAATGTAATGGCCGTGTGGCTGCTGCCTTGCGATGTAGAGTGGCGACCGTCTTTAAATAGCACGTAACTGCACCGCTGTGCTATGACGTCATCCATGCAGTCCTCGTTCCACACTTTCCTGGAATGGGCTATTCAGCATGCAGGAAGTGCTTATTGTTCCACTTGACCATGAATCTCATTACTACTTGATCCTTCCCTGGTACTGGTCTCTTTGGATCTTGACTCAAGGTGTAGGTAGATTAAACACTGGGGAACTGAATGATTGGCCATATTGTACTACTCAAGTCACACTGCAACTTGGTTCTGAATTTTGCAAAATGTATTTCAGATCTCATTTTTCATGTGTGTCTGTGACCTTGAACACTTATTACGGCAATGCAATGTTTAATGTGTGTATAAAGAGAAAGGTTGAATGGCCACAAAGTCCACGCACCATATCGCTCTCTTGGGAAGGACCACACCAAAACAAAGTCTCCCTTTTTTGTTTTATGAATCTCACATGCACACACGTACACAACCTGTGAAGGTATCCTTCACATCATTAAGACTTCTGCCTACTGTTGTATTGGTCTGCAGTGATCTACATTTTTGTGCGTTTGTAATTTTCTATGAATCTCACAATGTAGCTTGCTACTATGCAAAATGTAATTATTTTTCAATGCTGTAGAAGACAAGTAGACATCTATATGTATGAGAAAACACATCCCAAATGAATACAAAAAGGATACAAACAAGGTAGGCATTGTACGTAGCATAAAAGCAAAGGTCAACATGCACAACCCTGACATTGCTTTTGTGATACCCAGTGGTTCGATATTATGATCCCATATAAAGAATGGGCTCCTAATGTTTTTAGCCTGATGTTTGCAGATGTGATACCTGTATATGATACCCACTGCCATATGATACTACCAGTGTGATATGATCCTGGTTATGAGAATGGGCTCCTATAGCTATTATCATTGCATTTCCATGTATATGATGCCTGCCATTGGTATCATAATATGTGCCAATAATGAAAAAGGTTGAGGGTTCCTAGCCTGATATTTTCTCTTTTCTATATCACCAAGTTGATACCTGTTACAAAATCCCACCAGTGTATGATGTACAATGAGAAGAGATTTTGTTCTGAGCCCTTCAGAATGGTCATTTCTGTTCGTAGTGACTGACTAGTTTAATTTACCTGTAATGTGAACTCACTGATGCTATAGAGTAACCATCAATGTGTCAGTTTAACTGTTAATCTATCTTTGCAGTCAAGCTTGCATGCATGCACCTATGCGTATAGCTACATAATTTGCTTTTCCCACTTCTTTCAATCTTAAAGATGAGTCTTACACTGTAGCAACCTGTAGAAAGCACACCTACAACATCTGTGAGGAAGTGACTTCATGATGGAAACTTTTGTGCTCTTGAGGGTCCTCACAGGTGTTCACAGTTCGTACCTGTGGGTTCAGGTTACTTGGCTTCCTTTCTGGTTGCCTTGTGCAATTAGCCTCTATACAATGCAAGAACAAATTGGTTGTTTTATCCTCAGGTGGTTACCCTGGTTGCAGGCAAGCTAAAGAAACAGTGGTTATGTATTACATATTTTGCTGATTGCATAAGACAACTGGAGAGGAAGCTTCCCAGACTATCTTGCAACCATGGTCTTGCAGTTAGTAACCACTGAACATCTTGAAAGGGTCACACCTGCTCGTATCAAAGAGCATGCAATAGCAACCATGATCTTGCAGATATAGTAACCAAGGAACATCTGTAAGAGAGTCACCAGCTTTTATTTTTTGAAGTGTAGTTGTAGTGACTCTCTCACAGATGTTCTGAGGGTTGTCAGTTGTAAGGTATGATTTGGGCTCAGGCGCTGACACTTATGCATTGCTTAAGAGGGTAATAACCTGTTACCTGAAAACACAACCTTCTAGAAAACTTCTTTATCCCCAGTGGACAGTGACTTTCTCTACACATTGAGTGGTGTTTGTAGACTACCCTTTTGAAAACTAGAACACTTGAAGGACAGTGGTCCTAGCTAGATTAAACTTATGGATCCCCATCACTTGTAGTACCTACACTAACTCCTTGCCCTACTCTATGTATAGTACTACAGAGCCATAGCCATCAGATTTGGAGTAGTTAGGTCACTAGTGCATGTGTAAGCACACAACAGCTAGGGGGGGTTGCGGGCATGCTATGAATTTGGAGATCATGAGATTGCTTCTGACAATTTTGGGCCAAAATGATGCTTCTCAGCGGCCAGATGTCAGACACCCATGCACATGCATGAATATCTACTTTTCCTGTCCATTGGAAAACACACCTACAACATCTGTGAGGAAGTGACTTCATGATGGAAACCTTTGCGCTCTTGAGGGTCCTCACAGGTGTTCACAGTTCGTAGCTGTAGGTTCAGGTTACTTGGCTTCCTTTCTGGCTGCCTTGTGCAATTAGCCTCTATATACACTGCAGTTGTTTTAAGGTAGGACAACCTTGAATCACAAATCTCCGAGCCATGTGGACGGACTGATGGGTAATGTCTAAGCGTACACAAGATTAACAAAAAGTTTGTACCAAACTGCTTTCTCTAGCTGATAATGCCAAAAAACTCAATTTTTAGTCCCTCAGCTAAAATAAAAATTTGCACCCTCTCCAAGGCTCCACCCCCAGTCTGACCACATCATCAACACACACACACAAAACAAGTAAAAACTTTACGTATGGGTTTGTCCTGGGACCACTTCAGTTCCAGTCTAGAGGCCAAAACACACATTTGACCTCAAAAGCAGTAATTTTGGCTATGCTGGCTTTCAAGAAAAATTCGACACACCTCCACTCAAACCAACCAACACTGAGCCCAGTTTCAGAAAGCTCAACTCACCCCCTACAAAACTACGTATGCTTTTTCCCGCTCACCTCCAGGCCAGGGAGTTATGCCCACAAACCTACTCCCTGTCATTGCCCCTAGAATGGAGCCAAGTTACACACATTCCCGCTAGCATAAAATCGGGCGGGGCCTACAAGCCCGAAAAGTCAGCTTTCTACAGTACCTTTGCCAGACAACTGTGTGATGACACCCGTCTTCCAGGAGGGCTCTCTGCCTTTCCACCACACTCACAAACATTCAAGCCCACTCAGGCAAGCTTTGCACACACAAATAGCCAACCATCACATTCAACAAGCTAGAAAATCTTTTTACTGTGTTTTTTTAATTTTATTTTTTTTTAAGTGCTGGAGAATTTCTTCAAAGTTCCGCCCAGCCACATGAAAGTGCCGCCAGACCACTACAAAGGGCCGCAGGCCACATCAAAGGGACACGCACCCCTTGTTGATTCCGGTTGCCGCCATGGGAAAGTGTAAACAAGCCAATGAATTTCAATCGCGCCATTATGGTCACCCGACCTCATTAATTATTCATGAGCGGAATCGGCCTGATTCGCGATTCAAGGTTGTCCTACCTTAACAACAGAGTGGTTACCCTGGTTGCAGACAAGCTAAAGAAACAGTCGTTATGTATTATGTATTTTGCTGATTGTATAAGACAACTGGAGAGGAAGCTTATCTTGCAGTTTGAACATCTTGAAAGGGTCGCACCTGCTTGTATCAAAGAGCATGCAATAGCAACCATGATTTTGCAGATATAGTAACCAAGGAACATCTGTAAGAGAGTGACCAGCTTTTATCATTATTTTTGAAGTGTAGCTGTAGTTCTGAGGGTTGTCAGTTGTAAGGTATGATTTGGGCTCAGGTTGCTTATGCAATTAGCCTCTAATATCAAAAAAAAATTTCTCAAAACCACAGTCTCCTCAGCCTGTCAGCAACTAGGGTAACCACTCTGTGGTTAAAACCACCAATCTTTTTTTGCAGTGATAAATACATACTATACGTACTGCCAAAATAACCACTGTCTCATCCAGAAAGGGTAACCACACTGTACTACTCCATTTAGCAATGGCAGTGAATTCCACCCTGTTTTGAAATTTTAGATAGTGACTGGATATGCAAAATAGTGTGGTGCTGGCTGAGGCTTAGTCTCATGCATAAGTATAGTTTAGGCTCCCCCACATCTTTTGTTTGTTTCTGTTCCTGCATTTTCATGCTCTCCAATCGCCGACACTTATGCATTGCTTAAGAGGGTAACAACCTGTTGCCTCAAAACACAACCTTCTAGAAAACTTCCTTATCCCCAGTGGACAGCCACACATTGAGTGGTGTTTCTAGACTACCCTGAACTAGTGCATGTAGTGCTAAATAGAGTAGTACAGTATGGTTACCGTTTCTGGATGAGACAGTGGTTATTTTGGCAGTAGAGGCTAATTGCACAAGGCAACCAGAAAGGAGGCCAAGTAACCTGAACCCACAGGTACTAACTGTGAAACAGCCCATAGCCGCTGGTGGTGTTAGTCCGGTTTGAACTGGACCACTTTTTCCCTCACCTGTGGCTTGCTTGGCGTCGCCAATTAGCGCCATTGCTCGGCAGACGCCCACGCAAAGCCCCTAAGCACACTTTTGACATGTTGAAACTTGCGAGATGCCCGCGAACAGTGCGAAAAAACTATTCGGAGTCTTCCAACAACTTTCCATTCGTCCAAACGATTGGGCCAGGCAAACTAGATTTATTGTTTCGCGTCAGCGCCTGCTTCCTTTCAGACCTGCCGCCTCGACTCATTATCGTCATCTAAGCAATGACCCGCCTATTTTAATGACCTTAGCGCTGTAGATTCGCCGATTGGGTATAGCGTTTACTTGTAATAAGGAATAATGACTAGGTGAATGCAGTGCAGGCAGCAAGTTGTGTAGTGTGTTAGTGTTGCATAGGCAGCACACTATAAAAACAAATTAAAATTGTAACTTTAGCGAATTATTTAATTGTAGTAACCAAAAAATTCACTAAAGTTACAATTTTGTTTTTATAGTGTGCTGCCTATGCAGATGGGCAAATACATTGCTAACGTAACAACTTTCTTTTTGCAGTGCATGCATATATAAGCAGTTTAGCCCTTTAAACACTGAATTTTTTTCACTGGAGATTAGTTTTTAGCCTAAACATGCCTTTAACGCACCGTATCTCCATTTCTGTCAAAGCTCTGACTCCAAAACTGAGCCCAACTCCACTTCCAGCCTTAGCAAGCAGACACGTGACCTTAACCACGCCCCCTCATTAACGAGCATGCAATGGTCAGCACTCTCGATTGGCAAACACCCGCTTAGAGCCCAAGAAGCCTTCCCTGCCAGAAATGAACCCCCTGAAAGGTGAGAGTAGCATTTTCTAAGCCTGCTCATGCAGCCAGGCCAAGAGTTGGCCCACCCGGTGCCAACCACGGTCATTTTGCAGCCGGCAAGCCTAGCAGCTGCCATGTGCACAGCACCAAATACATTGCTAACGTAACAACTTTGTTTTTGCAGTGCATGCATATATAAGCAGTTTAAATACATATGGAATGCATGTTTGCAATTAGCCTGGTACCCGGCGCGGAGGAAGAGCGCCTGGTGCACACTGATGCGCTTCCGGTTAATTAAAAATGGCGTTGCTCACGTTTATGACGTTTACACTGTTTAGGGGCGTGTGCTCTGACGAATTAAACATCCCGACGTGGCCCAGTTAGCGAAAATGGCATCGGTGTGCCGCCTTTGCGGATCCTCTGTGGCTTATACCCACCGTAGAGTAGCATCGTTTAGTAAAAAAGCTCGCCAGGAAAGACTAGCATCAAGGATAAGCGCTCTGTTGGATATAACGTTGAACGATGACGACGGCCTACCGAATCTCATGTGTGCGAAGTGCAAGCGGAGAGTTGAAAGTTTAGAGAACCATATTTGGGGTCGCAAGTCGCTGAAGGGCTTGAGAAATCGCTTGCTGAAAATCCCAACTTCCATTACACGCTATTATATTATCCTGACAAGTTTACTATATCGAGTCCGAACTCTGACGTCACATGACACGGAAGAATCAGAAAATAGTCCGGAGTCCCCACATCTTGGGGAGATTAAACGCATGCGCAAACAGTGTGCACCAGGCGCTTCTCCGTTTTTCGCGCGCGCCGGGGACGAGGCTGGTTTGCAATGTATATACAGTGGAACCCCACTTAACGGACACCCCTCAACAGCGAACCCCCACGATATATCGGGCAATTCTGAAAGTCCCGACTGTCCTTCCATTCATTTCAATATTGAAGCAACCCCTGGCGGACACCCCTCTACTCTGCATAACGGACAGTTTTCGCGGTCCCAAACAATACTTAACGATAGCGGACACCCGTCGACCTTTTCAGCAAGATTGTCCACCGTCGCTGCTGGAGTTAACAACTTCACATTAGATTAGCGCTGTTACTCGTAGTACTAGCCTCTACTTAGCCGTCCCTGCCAGCGTACAGCAAGGGAAAGCTCTGAAAACGCAGCGACGTTGTGCTCAACAGCATAGAACCACGCCTACGGGAAATATAGCGGCACGTAACCAAACGTAGAACGGACAGTGGACGGAAATCCAGATACTACGCCGCCATTTTAAGGAAGACCGCGGGGGTCACTCTAAAAGTAGGAACGGGAAATGGGAAATGAGAAATGGGAAATGGGGAAATGAAGAAATGGGGTACTACGACACAATTGGCGAGTTGTAAAACAGGAAAGTAGAGTGTACATGCCATTGTGCAAAGTAGCTCAAGTATTTGCTAGAGGGGTAGGCCTAGATACACTTTCGTTTGCATTACCCTTCTCTGATGAGGAAACCAACTATATGCTGACAAAGTATATGCGCACACTCCAGTTATTTGATCCATGCTATTTCTAGTGCCGATTATTCTTGTAGAATTGTCTCACTTAGCTATAAAGCTGTTGAACATTACCTCCTCTACCCAGTGCATCCAATTATAAATCACACTGACATGCACAGTAATTATATCAAATTATGTCTGATCTCCACAGAGCTGGTGTGTGTATCCACTGAAGAATGACTGCAAACATGCATTTGTCATATATTATAGATAATACATGCTTTTGTAAATAATAGTGCTGCATGTATGTGAAACAAATATGTATATATGTGGCTCCAAGAAGCAAGAAACCGAAGAAGCCTCAAAATGACTCCTCGTAGAAAGTTGGAACAAGGTATATATGAGTAATTCACGAAGTTAACAAACTTAAAGAAACCTAACAAGCTGCCAAAATTGAAGTACTAGCTTTCCGACCATGATGCAATATTCAATGTCGTTGTATACCCCTTTGGTGCAAACTGTAAGGTAAGATGATCCTCTCAATAAATGCTCGATGGACATAAACTTTCTCATCACATTTGATGTCTGCAGTAACAAAATGTCAGCAGTTTGCTGAGTAAAATGCAATGGGGCCTACCTCCTCTAGGTAATAATTGAGCTACTTTGCACAACATGTACACTCTACTGTCCTCTTTTACAACTCACCACTTAATTGTGTCTAAGTACCCGGCGTTGCAGTTCCATTTCCCCATTTTCCCATTTCCCTGTTTCCCATTTCTTATTTCCTATTTCCCGTTCCTACTTTTAGAGTGACCTCCTAAGGCAGAGGAGGTACGACAACATCACGTGATGCAAGAGTGGCCCTCCCCTTTCAAATACAAACTGCAATACTGTTTGAGCACTGTTAAAGTGGGCTATCGTTTTGATATTTTGAGGAATGAAAGTGCATCGACCGACAAGTCAAACGAACACCAAGGCCTTTGGTTGGCCCTTTTGTATTCGAGTTTGAACTTTGCACTTCGAGAGCACCCTAGGGACCGGCATCTGTGCAGGCCACAAAGAAAGTGGAAGTAAAATGCCTCTTGAGACTACAAAAAGCCATACTTGTCCGCAGTAATCTACATTCCGCACACATTTAACCCCCTGCGGTGACGTCACCATGTCGTATATCAGAGGAGGTCGGACATGGTTGAACTTTACTAATTAAAATGGCTGAGGTGACACTAATTGATTTTTCGTATCTCAACAGACTAGCTCTCTCGGCTTTCACTGAGGTGGGCCCCAGTTTTCAAATCAGGATTCAAGGCTGGATCCAGTCATAGAAAAAGCTAAAAAAAACTTTCTACCTTACAATATCCAAGATCAATTAGCGTGACCTCAGTTGTTTCAATTAGCAAAGGTCAACCATGTCCGACCTCCTCTGATCGTATATACCTCCTCTGCATCAGTCACAGAATGAGATTCATGTGTTGATGTTCTCCATCTGCTTACTGGCACTGGGACAGCAGGTAAAACTGTTCCTGGAGGTGCTTTGAATAGCCATTTTGAAGCCTCTTGGTCAGCCTCTGGGTATGGATTGGAAAATAAAGTAGCTGGCTATACATGTACAGCCTATAGATACACTGCTTTGCATGCCCTGCACTATGGGAATTTGTAAAATGCTGTATCTAGAGTACCGGTGATGAAAATTAGATTCCAGCAGCTATACACAGTGATTTATGGCAAGTTTCGATAATGTAGTGGCTAGAGTATGGTAGTGGAAATTAAATTCTAGGGTCGATTAACTTCTGATAGCAAACTCCAATTTTAATGAAACTAGCTAGTATCAGCAGATAGAGCTTTAAAAGAGCTACAAAATGACCTTAACCCTTTTTTGCCAGCAAGCTGTTCAGTACAGGTGCCGAACCTAGTAAAATTCACTTCACATACTCTTGGTACCGGTACTTAAACGTTTGTATTTGTATTTACAACAATATAAGGCACAGCCTAACGAAAAGGGTATCATTTTGAAGAGAAGGTTATCTGTTACCAACTTGAGCTCAGAAAATAACTTGCCGACGTTTCGACTGAATGCTCCAGTCGTCCTGATGACGACTGGAGCATTCTGTCGAAATGTCGGTAAGTTATTTTCCGAGCTTAAGTTGGTAACAGATACAAAATGATAACCTTCTCTTCATTTATGCAGAATCCAACTTTGTAGCTCTTTTAAAGCTCTATCTATTGATACCAGTTTCATTAAAATTGGAGTTTGGTATCACTGTCGACCCTACAATTTAATTTCCACTACCGGCACTCTAGCCACTGCGTTAGAGGTAACATTGACCAGTTTCATAGAGTGCTAAAAGACCTACATGATGATACCCATAGTGTAAGTAAAACATTTAGCACAGACACTGTTGCTTCAATATGAGTAAGTACAATGTGAAATTTAAGTCGCCACCCCCCTGCATCTGTCGTGGAATGAGATTCTTGGGCCATGTGTTGATGTTCTCTATCGGCTGCAATACTGGCACTGGGCAAACAGGTAAAACTGTTAATGGGGGGGCTTTGAAATAGCCATTTTGAAGGTTCTGGGTCAGCCTCTGGGTATGGAATTAAAGATAAGTAGCTGGCTATACATATACAGCCTATAGATATGCATACTTTGCATGCCCTGCACTATGGGAATTTGTGCGAGGCTACCCCCTGCGATAGAGCTTGAGTCAGGAATTGAGAATGGTAGCAGAGTCTTGCGGGTTGAAGCAGCAAGGCTGAATGGTACACAGGGTGGACGAGAGAACAAGGTTCTTGGCTAACTGAAACATTACTAGTGGCTACGTAGGCCTTGTCGGATATTTCAGAAAATAATTGAGAAGAAACGTGATTTTGGATGCAACTAACTATATGTGTGATCTGACAAGCTATAAACAATTGTCAACTATAGCCTGCACTCATTCAGACCTTTCCCATTCCAGATTCCAGGGTTTCATTGACATTAATATGTGTATGTCATTAGCCCAGTTGCATAATAAAGTCACTGTTGACTTAATTAATGCAAACATTTAATGTTTACCATATTCTACGTATTATCCGCCCATGGGAGGGCCACTTAAGTGCTAGCTGAAAGAGGGGTGTCGGCAGATAATACGTAGTTTTGGTAACTGCGATGTAGTATCTGCCCACCCAGGAAGTTCAGCTACAATTATGTGATTATGTACTTAGTATTTTGTTTGCTGTATTGAAAAATCAAGCAGATTATAGACATAGATATGCACACAGTTGTTCTGACTTAAGTCTTCAATATCTTCAATAGGATCAAAGTCCTCTACATCAGCATCTTCATCTTCTGTGTCATCTTCATCATCATTGTCTAGTGCATCAGTACTACTAGCATCTACTATAGGGACTTTATCACACACAAGGTCATCTTGAGAACCATTTAGAGCATTTGAGATCCCACACACCAAGAAGGATTTCCGCAGGAGGCCAACTCTGATCTCACGCCAAGGTTTAGACGCCCAGTTGATTACATCTTGCCGTGTTGGCTGCTTTAAATCCCCCATTTTAGTGAAGGCCCTTGGCTCTCTCATCCACTCCTCCCAAGACTACCATATTGCCTCCTTGATTGACTTGTTAACACACTTGTCCATAGGCTGTGCTAATGACATGCAGCCTCCAGGAATCAGGACAACTTCATCGTTGCAGTCTACTCTGTACATGCATGCTCAAAGCAAATAGCTCTGTACATCTATTTGACAAATAGATGTACAGAGCTATTTGCTTTGAGCATGCATGTACAGAGTAGCAGATGACAAAGCTAGTTGATAGCATGGTGTTTAGTTGTCAGTTCTGCTAAAAATGTGTACGTTTTGTGCTCTCCAGTGGTGGTTGGATAACCGCAGTGAGGAGGAAGCTGTGAGGTGTTTGTGTGAGGAGGAAGAGTGCAGGAGAGAAGCATGGTGGCTGCAGCAGCAGGAGGATGAACGTCTGGCACTGGCTCTCTCACAGGAGTTCATCCAACACCAGCTGGTGAGCAGGGATGTTGGTGGGGATCATATGGACTTAATCATGAGTGGCAACAAAGTGTTGCCCAACCATCCATCCTAACTATCCTACATACTCATGTTTTGACACTCTTCCGTTGCAACAGTTTACAATGTCACATGTTGGGAACTAGCAATCTTTGGGAATAGTTTAGAGTGTATCTACAATAGGGAGACACGCATTATGCTCATAGTATAATCAATAGGTTCATGCAGCTACAAGAGCATAATGTGCGAAAATGGAAATACAAAACATACCCATATGCAGATATTTATAGAAATAGAATGGACTGTTTCAGCCACATGCATTGATCTGTTAGAATGGCATCCCTAGCAGTAGCGGTGGTGATGCTGCATTATTCTCAAAAGCAGTTGAACATACTAGCAGCAATGAAACTAAATGGAAGGTGTATTGGAACCCAGACAGTGTGCCCGAGGAAGCAATTGCAACTCCAAGCTCATTGTGGTCCTGTCCACAGACCACATTCATATTCGTAAGTGTAATAAGGCAGGTACTTTGACCATAATGCAGGGTTTCATCTACAGGGTGGGGGGAGGGGGCAGGGGGGAAGCTTCCCCACCAAACAGTTAAACTTCCCCTCCAAAGAGATTGATTATATCATTACATCATAGGTAGGATAGCTAGTGCATTTGTAATTCAAGACTGAGTACATGGGGAAAAAATACCGAAAGTAGCGCAAAATGCTACACAAGCATGGTATGAGAGTTCACTAATTATAATTGTGCAGAAGGCCACACACCCCAAAATTTCATGCGCCGCTTTGCGCCGCACAATTTATAAAATACTCCCCCCCCCCCCCCCCCCCCCCCCCCCAGCCCTAACCCTAACCCTAACCCTTAACCATTTAGCCAACAAGCCACAACAGACAACCAGCGCACTAAGTACCGCTTTCTGCAGCATGCAGTTGAGCGCTTGCAGTTATGCGCATGCGTAAGGAGCTGGTGCAAATTAACCTTTGAACCTCTGACGACTTCCGAGTGCACCAGGAAGCGTTCTTATCAAAACAACACTTGTGAAGTCACTGCAGAGGCGTTGTAATGCACCGAGACCGTGTTCTTATCAAAACAAGTATGGACTATTGCTGGCAGACAGACCGATGCTCAGACCATGGAAGTTCTCAGAGCCTATTACACTTCTGGGAAAGCCTATGGTAATTTTAGTACTACAGGCAACACTCCCTGGGGCAAAGAGGCCTTAGTGCATGGCTAGTGCTTTTCTTGGAAAATGTGCCTCATTACACCGATGAATCTAATCTAACGGAAGAAATTGGCTTCCTGGAAGTTTTATGAATCTAATATATCGGAAGCCAGATTTGGAATTATTTAATTGTCTACCGTTCTATTCGAATAATGACGGTAGTGCTATGACAGAAGTCCAAGCTGTTTTCCAGAAATAGCACAATGGGAGAGATCATCAGCTGAACCATCGGCGGCTTTCCAGTCAATTAACGCCATGCGCTATGCCAGTACAGCCATTGGACTCAATTACGAATACACCACCTCTTCAGGTAGCAATTACCGGTGCATGGAGATGATCGGTCTTTCTGCCTAGCAAACTGATGGATCTTCTCAACATGCGTTTGTAATCTCCCGTACATCCTCTATGGACAGCTGCCAAAGTTTTACCCCAGCCCTTGTATGTGACCTCATGCAAATACACATGTTGACTTTTAATGTGGTAATTTAATGTATAAAAGTACAGATGTACAGAGCCATTTATTTAACCATACTTTGAGCATGCATGTACAGAGTAGCAGACGAAAAAGCTGGGTGATGGCATGGTGAGAATGTGTACATTCTGTGCTCTCCAGTGGTGGCTGGATAACCACAGTGAGGAGCTGCTGAGAGAAGAAGCTGTGGGATGTTATGTGAGAAGGAAGAACACAGGAAAGAAACATGGCAGCTGCAGCAGCAGAAAGATGAACATCTGGTGCTGGCACTCTCACAGGAGTTCATCCAACACCAGCTGGTCAGCAAGTATGTTGGGGGGGGGGGGGGGGAGTTCCAACTAGCCTACACACTCCAGTGTTCTGACACTATTCTACTGCTAGAGTTTAATGTCACATGCTGAGAAGTAGCAATCTTTGCGAATCATTTAGAGTGTATCTACAATAGGGGGGGCAGTATACACTTCTGAGCATAATCAGTAGGTGCATGCAGGTAACAAAAAAGTACAAAACATACCTATATGTGAAAATTTCTAGCCATGTGCATTGATCTGTTAGAATGGCATCTCTAGCAGTAGTGCTGCATTATTCTGAGGTGGGGTAGAGTTGATTGCACCAGCACAAGTGACTTGAGCAGAAGGTGTATTGGAACCCAGACAGTGTGCGTGGGCGGAAGCAGTTGCAATTCCAAGCTCATTGATGTCCTTATCTCATCAAAACTGTTTGCAGAGTCCAGAGTGAATCTCACGTTTGTCCATATTGTAGCTACCCCAACTCCTGAAAATTAAACATGAAGTTCCATTCATTACCATCTTCTAATCCTGTTCTTCCATAACTTCTTTGCTTTGGTTTGGTGGATTCATAGGGATCATATTCCTCCAAGACTTGCATAGCGTAGCTGACTCAATTTCATTCCAGGACTCTACAAACAGTTCTACACCTATCTTGTCTTCTATCAGCAGTTTTCTTAACAGTTTTTTGTGTAGTGGTGCTTGAGTGTCACGACTACCCCTTGATCCAAGGAAGTGACATTAGGCGGTAAGAAAAGGGCAGTGATATTTCCATCATCACTAATGAGGTCTTCAGCATTGGGGTGTGCAGGGCAGTTATCCAGTACCAGAAGAGCTTTTTTAGCCAAGCGAGTGAAGAGAGTTGTTTGCGCACTAGAGGGACAAAAGAAACCAGGCAGTAAAAATCTCAGAGCTCATCCATGCATTTTTCTGGCCACAGTACTCAACAGGTAGCAAGTCCATCCTCAAACCTCTGAAACATCTTGGATGTTTTGCTTTCCCAATGACCTGGAGAGGTAGCTTGATTGTGCCTGTAGCATTACATAGGCATTGATGATGACCCTTCCTTGCTCATCTTCCATCAGTAGATTTCTCAAAAGTTGAGTCTGATCTCATCACAGTTGAAGATCTGATTGAGAGTAAGTTGATGATCCTCAAGAATTTACTAAAATATGTTTCACTTGCTTCCCTATTTGCAGAGAATTTCTCACCTTGAAGCGACAAATTGTGTATTCCTTGCCTTTTGCAGAACCTCCATTTCCACCCCATGCTTCCGGAGAAATGTGATTTCTCGCTGTGCAATTTCTGGTGCAGCTGGACGGCTTTTTTTGCATGATATTGGGCATGATAATGGTACACCCTCCATTTGCTTTTGTTTGAACTACAAAAATACTGCCTTGTCATGCTGTGTATCATCTGTCAGTTTCATCACATGCTTTCTTATTTATGCCCATATCACCCATGGTCAGTGTACTTTGTTTCAGTGTAATTTGTGGAATATAATTGGGCATGAAGAGATCAGTAAGAATTTAAAATTGAAAATTGCATTCAGCCTTGAAACCAATTTTTAATTTGTTTGGTTGGACCTTGGGCATGATTCCATTCATGTTAATTAGATGAAGAGATGGCACAAACTAAACCGCCACATCTAAAACTTTTCTATTTCCAAATTCCAATATTCAATCTGCAGGTATTGTAGCTGGTCAAAGTAATACCACTTTGGTACTTTATTTTGGTCACATAAGAGTTGCTATGGCAACATTAACCCTTAAGTGACAGTGAGGCACTTTAAGGGGGTGACTCAGTGTGTTTCCCTAGGCACAGAAGGTGATTAAAGTGAGTTTTATGTATTAGGGTGGGCACCTAAAGATATAGTGCATATAGGCGTCTAAGTCTGCTGTTGGGCAGACCAGACTCATCAATGGCTGCATCCTGATAGAGAAGATAGTTGGGTGTGTCATGCCTAAATGGTCCCCTGGATCGTCCATGGCAAAATAATCAGTCCCCCCAGACTGAGGATTGGGCCACCCAGTCCTCTCTTGCTGCAGATGATCCCACTGCCAGCTGTTGTTTGTATTTCAGCACCTATATAGGCTAGGCTGCACAGACTAGAAAGGAAGGAAGCATGTTCTAAGCCGGGAACAAGTAGCCTCGTTCCCAGGCCCCGCCCAGCTTTCCATCACTATTAGTACGGTAATGCCGCCTACTGCAAGTGACAGAAAGCTGGGCGGGGCCTGGGAACGAGGCTAGGGAACAGTATTGTGCATTAGTCGAAACTGGAGCACTGCTTATTGCATACTCATTCCCAGATGGTGTAGCCGTCAATTAGTCCCATTCAATCCACTCATGATTGTAGTGCCATCTGATGGAGATGTAAGTACTTGAGTAACTGGACACTTCCAAATAGCAAAGTCAATGACAACCCTTATGTAATCCTAAACAGCACTGTCAATTAATCAGGTGTGAGATTAATTTCAGGTGTTAGAGTAACAGGAAAGAAATGGTATCTTTGGAATGAGTAGTACTTCTATACAGTCGTTCCGCCAGTGACAATATACGGACAATTATTGAAAAAACGGAAAGTGTATACGTACAAAAATTCCATCGTTTAATTAACGGTACCTCGTCTTCCGGTAAGTTTCTGGAGTCTCTTGCCAACAAACAAGAAGCAGTATGCGCCTACCTTGCCAGCGGTTTTTTAGACTAGTCAGTCTACTATCGATATCCAACGTTTCAAGCTTTAGACTATCTTACCGCTTCGTGTATGGAAGCCGTTGTTTACGAATGGTTCGATCCTACCTCGTGTGCAAGGGGTACGGTTTAGCTTGGCACGTTTTGTTTGGCCCCCCACCCCCCCACCCCCCCCCCCCCCTGAGCTACATGAAACAGGTACCGCGCTGGAATCAGGCTACAAAATATGCAGAAACTAAGCGTGTACACGGTACAGGGTCTGAGATACATGCTGTGGTATGCGGACCAAAAAATAGCGGTTGACGCATGCATGTGCAAAGTAAGCAGTAACAATACACAAGTACATAAAAGCAATGACCCAACACTTGTTATGTTTCCCCCTAATTTAATTAAGTGTCACATGATGTCTCCTCGTCAATATGGCTGCCAAAAGTCACCTCATTCAGAAAAGTGTTTAGCATAGTATAGCCCTGTTTCTTGAAGTGTCCACATGTGGTGTGAAAGTAGCCTTTACTTGGAAGTTTGTTATGAGGGTAGTCAACAGGCTTCACTCCCAAGCATTGTCAGGAAAATCCCTAAAAACTGATTTTTGAGAGGCAAAAGTGTTTAGCATAGTATAACTGCAAAACTCCGAGTTAACAGGATTTACTTGAAAGATGGCTTTTAGATAGGTTAAAGTTTTGTTTCAAGTACTTTTGTTAGAATAAAAACCTTCCTGGAAGGTATGGGAGCGCTTTTGCGTGGAAATAGTAATTTTCAGCCATTTTAGTGACGTATCATGGGTGGGCGTTCCTTTCATGATGTCATTAACCACAACGCGTGGCTAGGTGAACAGTATGGCTGCTGTCTTCATTGATCCGCGTTCACTGGCTCTAGGTGCAGAGTATGAAATCTTACAGTTTTTCGTGGTAGAGCGCACGTTGCTGACATTGCGCAGTACTGTTTGACTCCCAGGACTCACTTCCTTGTTGCTGGGTGATCAAGGAAGTTGTGAGTTGGCTCTGAGAAGAACCGGTTGTAGTTGAGCTTGCCACGTTTTCCACGAAGCCTAGTTAACCGAACTTCTAGCTAATACTTGGTTCGAATATGATAAATTCTAGCTGGCTGATGGTTTGTTGGCATCGTAGTGCACATCTGTGACATCACAAATTATCTGTGACTTCACAACGGCTCTTCTTAAGTATGGCAAGTATATAGAGAAGCTAAAACTCGCAGCGCAGGCCGTTTACGTGCAAATAACGATGATTTGTACCGTTTATATGTATAAATAAGATGATTGGAGGGCTTTACTATATAATTTGAAAATTTTGAAAAGTTTTGCTTTGGAGCACTGTATATGTGCAGAGTAAGCATGGAAGATTCAAAACAATGGAGCAACATCCAGATTAATAATATACCTTCAGCAAATGAAACATTTCAACAATCCATAAAGCACATACCGTGATAATTAAACTTCAGTCTCTTGGCAGCTTGAGTAGACATTCATCCCGTAGTCCTCCATGTCTCACCCCATTGCCATCAATCTTGCACGCTTAGTCAACACTAGCCTTTAAACAGCCTTTCTGCGTTGACCAAACGCAAAAGATTGAAAACAATGGAGCAAATCCAAATAAACCAACCTAAAACAATAGATGGTCAACATATAAAAATAAAATAGGTGGAGCCAAACTATTCAGGTATATACCATTAGCACACTCTTTTAAGTACATCAAAATATTTTACATAATATAATACAATATTTTGTATTTTCTATTAGTTCTAAAATTTATATCAAAATAAGGCAAATAGGTAGAGACAAACTAATTGCACAAATACAATTACCATACTCCTCTAACTCCACCTATATATTTTTAATAATTTAATACATCAATTATAAGAATTTCTATTTCATTTTAA
The DNA here is from genome assembly GCA_949130485.1 of Agelas oroides. Taxonomy (NCBI): domain Eukaryota; kingdom Metazoa; phylum Porifera; class Demospongiae; order Agelasida; family Agelasidae; genus Agelas; species Agelas oroides. The sequence goes on from OX422199.1 coordinate 4,689,805, forward strand.
TTTCTGAACAAAATAAAATAGGTGGGGCTTAAATAAAAATACTGTCACTTCTCTCAACTAACTACAATTTATAGGTATTTTTCAAATTTATATGGATTTACAAACAAAAAATTTCATATCAAAAACACTAAAAGGGAAGTGACCAAACTAATCACATTTTTGAACTCTGCACAACAAACTATTACATCATTACTTTACCCACCAAAAACACTTAGAAAATTTTTAATCAATGGGTGAACCCTATATAAACCCCTAAACCCTAACCTCGTGTAACCTCACTAACCTCAAAATCATCCTCGTGACATCCTAAACTACTTCTGAGCCTAACCCTACCCCGATCCGACCAGAAGTTCAAAAACGGGACGAACCAAATTTTTTTAATTAGTAACCCCCGGCTTTCATACTTGGTATGTGGGTGCATGTTCCCCACTCCAATGCACCTGCAATGTTTGTTTTGAGACTCCACCCCAGCTGAGATATAACAATCAAAAATAGAAGGGGGTTAGCTCTATATCTCAATAACGACAACCTCAATCCAAATGAAACAACATTCATCGAATAGAGCTAGGTGTGAACTACCCACCAGTAGAAACCCTGCCCTAACCTCACTCTATTTTCCTGGCCCTAGCCGTTTGAATTTCTCATAGAAAAATCAAATCCATAGTTAAAATCGTCCCGAAATTTAGAAAACAGACTAAAATGCCACGGTTAGTTATATTACTTCCTAACGAACTCGCTTTTCATATTTTCGAGGGGATACAATGAGGTTAAGGGGTTGCCTTTGCGAAAACAATTTTTCGTCCCGTTTTCAAACCTTTGCATCGACATAATAAATATTACTGAGGTTGTTGAGCAGCAACTCTATGGTTTCCAATAATACCATATTTGAATGCTGACGTTGCTCAGGAAAAAATCGGGACAGCCCCTAGCGTCCTATTTTTTCAACCTTGGGTTGACAGAAAAATATTATTGACGTTGTTGACCAGCAACTCTATGGTTTGCAATTACACAATATTTGAACGCTGAGGATACAAAAAAAACAAACGGGACGCCGCAAGGCGTCCCGTTTTGACAACCCTTGACCCGCAAAAAAATATATTACTCAAGTTGTTGACCATGAACTCCATGGTTCATAATTATATCAGAGTGAGAGCAATAGGATACAATATTGAAAGCGTGGCCGTGGCCGACACCTCGTAAGAAACGGCCAGCTAACGATGAGCGGGACGTAATATTTTTTTATTGCAGGTGAAAGGTTGACAAACGGGACGTTTTGTCAACCTTTCACCCGCAAACAAAATATTACTGAGATAGCTCACCATGAACTCCATGTTTTATAATTACATCAGAGTGAGAGCATTTGGATAAAATATTTTTTTGGGACGCGCAAGACGGACCCGTTTTGTCAACCTTTGACCTGCACAAAAAATATTGTTCACCACAAACTGCATGGTTCATAATTATACCAGAGTGAGAGCGTAGCTTCCTATATAAAAAAAACGGGACACATCGCGCGTCCCATTTTGATCGCGAGCCTCGTCCTACCACACCTTTCACCTTGCCTGGAACCATACACCCAACCAAACACGCCCACGACACAATTGCCTTCGCTCACCCAATAACCCCCATTCGGGACGCAGTGCGTCCCAAAACAGGAAGTCAAAACGAAGGCGCATTCCAATGTTCAGTTAACGGTATCTTGTCTTCCGGTGAGCTTTCAAAGTCTCTTGCCAACAAACAAGACGCTGTAGGCGCCTACCTTGCCAGCGGTTTTTTAGACCAGTCAGTCTACTTTCGATATCCAACGTTTCAAGCTTTAGACTCTTACCGCTTCGTGCAGGGAAGCCGTTGTTTACGAACGGTTCGATTGCACCCCGTGCGAGAGGGGTGCGGTTTAGCTTGGCACGTTTCGTTTCGCCCCGCCTGAGCTACATGAAACAGGTACCATTCGAAAGCGCTGGAATCAGGCTACAAAATATGCAGAAACTAAGCGTGTACACGGTACAGGGTCTGAGATACATGCTGTGGTATGCGGACCAAAAATTCAGAAACCCCGCATTCGCCACGTGGTGAAAAGATGTCTACCAACGAAGCAAGCGTTTGTAAAACTGTAAAAGCACTTGTAACGGTACACAGAATCTCTGTGCTCTTGCCAAGAGCGTCTGAAACGAACACTTAAGCCATCTTGAGCAGTGGAAAAGTGATTTGCAGCAGTTCCTCCTGCAGTACACGCTATCCCTCTGAGTTCATGTTTGTACAAGGCTGAGTCAGGTTAGCATAATGAAAGGATTGGGATGAGTTTATCATTAGATGGATAAAGTGAGAGTTTTAGAAGCAAAAGCCAAGTTGCCGTGTACCTTGATATGGTATGGTATTGATTGCGTATATCTCTGTGCCTCTATTTTGCGACTAAATGGAAAATGGAGTGGTTGAAGGTGGGATAGGGGTCTGGCTATGTGCAATGATGTTTCTAATTGATGTTATAGAACAAAACCTTTGTAGGTTGTGCTGTTGCTGGTATGTTGAAATTGATACGCTGGAGGGGATGACTGTTCATCTTACCGAGTATTACTAGGGAAACTGTGATTGCCGATAGTAGTCCCTTCTAACCTCTGAAGGTATGTTCCCTTAAAATGAGTGTTATTGCACGCACCTTTGGGATGGAGCAAGTTGTAAGCTGTCTAGCAGCTGCTGCTGTGATGGGCAAGGTTGTCAAGTTGATTTGGCATGCCTTCAACAATGGCTACATTCGTCCTCATCCAGACATCGCCTTTTGGAAATGCTGATGAGGGATGCAAAATTATGCTTTGAGAAAACGACAATTTCTGTGGAAGTAACACTGAGGCAGTGGGCATGGACTAGTAGTCTCGGTGCAGCAAAACACAACTCTTCCAGCTTGCTGGCAAATGCCGCTGTGAGCTGGCTAATGGTCATAAAGTTCAGTGCGATCATCAAAGGCGCTCTAACATCCATTGTTGCTGGTAGGTTGTCACAATTCAGTAGTTTGTTTGCATAGTCTGTTGATGTTTCTAATGAGCTGATGCTGTAGCCATTTCTAGCAATTTTTGCTGGGTCTTTCAGAACATTGACCGATGAGATTGTTTTAGACAGGTCATCGTTGAATGCTTGCATTAAAATTGTCGCCGTCTTGTCTATCAGTTCGTTTTGCGAGCTCGATTGTATTGAATTGAGAAATCCAATCATGTCCAATATCCTGCCTCTAGTGGGTGATCTTAGGTCATGCAACGGAATGAAGATCCGCTGGATCATGTGTCGGTCGACAACGGAGGCCATGTTGAGGTGTTGCAAATTCAGCCAGGTTGATACGTCTCTTGCTTGCAATGACTGCAGATTGCAGTGGCATTATCTTGTACCGTTTAAGGATATTATAGCTTTGGTTCTTTGTGGACATTGATGGTAGCAACGATAGTAAAGTCTCACAAAGCAGAACAGTTGGAATCACTGATGGACCACTCAGTGTTGCATTTAGTGCAGCCTTCAGTGGATTGGCAATTTCGTGGAAGAGTTTTCGGGCATAGTCACCCATGTCAGCACTTGGAACCTGCAAAAGAGATTATAATAAATTATGGCATTTAAATATCCCGTGGGCCCGCTCTCCGTCCCGTCCCGGTCGTGCCAGCAAAGTCCCGCACAGGACGGCGGGGTTGCCGTTGCGTCCCATTTTTCCTAAATTCTAAAAAAATCGATCAAATCTCCAAACCCACGCTGTCCCGTTCCGGTCGGCGGGACGACGTCCCCAAAAAATTGCTGCAGCCCCATGACCCTTCATTCAAAAACGGGATGCATGTATGGAGCGGTATAGAAGCGTCCCGTTTCGTCCCATTTCTGTGGGTTGGTGCGCAGATGGGTCGAAAGTGTTTAAACGTTTGCTGGCCAGTCTTGTGAGGTGTCGGCCATGTTTGATGCTTTCATGGTCGCTACTTGGCCGTTTGGGACGCACTGCATCCCGAATGGGGGTTATTGGGCGAGCGAAGGCAATTGGGTCGTGGGCGTGTTTGGTTGGTGTATGGTTCCAGGCAAGGCGAAAGGTGGGGTAGGACGAGGCTCGCGGTCAAAACGGGACACACAAGGTGTCCCGTTTTTTTTAAATTTTATTGGAAGCAAACAATCTCACTCTGGTATAATTATAAACCATGCAGTTCATGGTCAACAACTTGAGTAATATTTTTTTTTGCAAGTCGAAGGTTGACAAAACGGGTCCGCCTTGCACGTCCCATTTCTTTATATTTTATCCTAATGCTCTCACTCTGTTATAATTATAAACCATGGAGTTCATTGTCAACAACTTGAGTAATATTTTTTAGCAGGTCAAAGTTTGACAAAACGGGGGACGCCTTGCAGCGTCCCGTTTTTTTTTGTTGGTAACCTCAGTATTCAAGTATTGTATAATTGCAGACCATAGAGTTGCTGGTCAACGAAGTCAACAATATTTTTCTGTCAACCCAAGGTTGAAAAAAAAGGGACGCTAGGGGCGTCCCGATTTTTTCCTGAGCAATCTCAGCCTGCAAATATCGTATTATTGGAAACCATAGAGTTGCTGCTCAACAACTTGAGTAATATTTTTTGTGCAGGTTGAAGGTTGACAAAACGGGTCCGTCTTGCGCATCCCATTTCTTTATATTTTATCCTAATGCTCTCACTCTTATAATTATAAACCATGGAGTTCATTGTCAACAACTTGAGTAATATTTTTTAGCAGGTCAAAGGTTGACAAAACGGGTCCGTCTTGCGCATCCCATTTCTTTATATTTTATCCTAATGCTCTCACTCTGTTATAATTATAAACCATGGAGTTCATTGGCAACAACTTGAGTAATATTTTTTAGCAGGTCAAAGGTTGACAAAACGGGTCCGTCTTGCGCATCCCATTTCTTTATATTTTATCCTAATGCTCTCACTCTGTTATAATTATAAACCATGGAGTTCATTGTCAACAACTTGAGTAATATTTTTTAGCAGGTCAAAGGTTGACAAAACGGGACGCCTTGCAGCGTCCTGTGTTTTTTTTTGTAACCTCAGTATTCAAATATTGTATAATTGCAGACCATAGAGTTGCTGGTTAACGAAGTCAACAATATTTTTCTGCTAACCCAAGGTTGAAAAAAACAGACGCTAGGGGCGTCCCGATTTTTTCCTGAGCAATCTCAGCCTGCAAACATGGTATTATTGGAAACCATAGAGTTGCTGGTCAACAACCTCAGCAATATTTATCTGCTAACCCAAGGTTGAAAAAAGGGACGCTAGGAGCATCCCGATTTTTTTCCTGAGCAATCTCAGCCTGCAAATATGGTATTATTGGAAACCATAGAGTTGCTTGTCAACAACCTCAGCAATATTTTCCTGCGAACTCAAGGTTGAAAAAAAGGGATGCTAGGGGCTTCCCGATATTTTCCGGTATTATTGGAAACCATAGAGTTGCTGCTCAAGAACCTCAGCAATATTTTCCTGCGAACTCAAGGCTGAAAAAAGGGATGCTAGGGGCTCCCGATGTTTGCCTGAGCAACCTCAGCTTGTAAATATGGTGTTATTGTAAACCATACAGTTGCTGTTCAACAACCTCATTAATATTTATTATGTCGATGCAAAGGTGAATCGAATTTTCCCTGCGCAGAAAGGCTGTATAATTGCCAGCATAGACAAAGTGCTGGAGATCCATGGCAATGTGGTGAGACATGCGTGACTACAAGACAAATTCCTACCTAAGCAGCCAAGAGACTGAAGTTTAATGGATCCATGGCTGTGGCGTCTGGATGACGAAGATGTACTGATGTACTATTGAGGTGTCCACCCTATTGCTTTGAGTGTACCAGGTCATTCCAGTGCTGCAAAGGTCATTACATGACCGAAACTAGTATGGCTTGATATACCCATGGCAATGGGGTGAGGAGAATGGACCAAGAGGTGGATTTTTGCTCAATGGTTTTGAGTTGCAGAGGTGCACAAAATGTCATAGCATGGCCTGCACATTCGTGGCTGCATGTACCCATGGAAGGGAGCAGGTGCTGGATGACTATTAAAAGACAAAGGGACCAAAGGTTAAGACTGGTAAGGTAATGTTTCGATTGTTAGGTGATAAATGTGTTAATTCGTTGATTTGTCTCAAAATTGTCACATAGGATGTTCTTGTCTAAAAAACATCCTCAATAACCCGCACCCTGGTGGCTTAAAATGCCCACAATGTCCCAAAACTCCATGCAAAATTTCCAAGTTCCATAAAGGAACAGGTAGAGATCCCCTTTTTTCTGAGTAACGTCAGCATCCAAATATGGCATAATTGTAAACCATGGAGTTAATTAACTTCAGTAATATTTGTTGTCGACCCAAGGTTGAAAGAGACATGTAGAGGGTCCCTATTTTCAGAGTAACTTCAGCCTTCAAATGTCACAATCGTAAATTACTTGTAAATTGAGCATACTTGATAAATATACCATTGAAAATACTTGATTAAGGTCAAACAGAATCAGATGTACAATCATGTGTAAACAAAATACAAAACATTACCGCAGTAGAACTCAATTACATGTAAAATTGTCTTCAATGAGTAAATACAAAACGGCTTTCTAGTCAACCAAATGTGCCACAATAACATAGTACTAGTGACCTAGTGACCCAAACATGCCACAGAGTTACAAAACAGCTTACTAGTGACCCAAATCAGTTACTTTGCTTACTAGTGATCCACACATGCCACAATACCAAAACAGCTCACTAGTGACTAAACATGCCACAAAAATATAGTTACTTTTTAATGAAGTTTTTGATTTATCCTGAATCTGTTTCGGGATTTCGGTTCAGCGGGTGATTTGTCAGGAAGGTACTGCACTCCGACAAACTTGGTGTCTTCTTAAATTTGAGGTAGTCCTCAAAGTAAAGTGTTATAGTTTCTTCTTCTTCTGTTGTAAAGGGTACACGTTTCTTTGAGGGACTGTGTACATTGGATTGGCTGGCGGTGGGAGTTACAGTGGCAAGGGCCAGGCTGGGAGTGGGAAGGGTGTGGCCGGGCGAGGAAAGGGAAAGGCATGGAGTGGCAAGGGCCAGATGGTTTTAAAACTTTTCTATCCTGCCTCATCCTGTTAAGGCTTAAGAATGCCTCTGCCGCATGCGATGGCCCCAAAAGTGCTTGATAAAAGCGTGCATCAGTCTCCGTGTTGTGCGAGAGCTGCCTTGTCACCAGTGCTGCCTCCGGGCTTGACAGGTGACGGGCAGCCTCTGTTGATGCTCTCTTTCTGACGTCGGTCGCTGTAATTGGGGTTAGCCCGTAGTTTTTTGCCAATGTCCTGAAGCGTGTACTAAAGTTTGTTATTTGCCTTCCACCATCTAGGCAGAGTAAAAATGGGCACTTTCCACTTGGGTCTTGGCTGGGCCTAACTATGGTAACATAGGCGTGAAGCTTTGAGAGATCGTCTGGTGGAATGACGAGTTTCGCGCTTCCGAAGAGACCGGTTTTGTGGTCAGCTACCCTTACGATCGTTACTGTATCTCCCTGCTGTTGAATGTCCGTGCGTTTCTGGTGTTCTTTCAAGGTAGCATTTGCCACAGTGCCTGGTCGCTGCCAACTCTGAAAAGTGAGCAAGGCAGCGACCATGATGGTGCACGAGTCCATCTCGCATTTAGATGCCGGCAACTCCTTCCCCATCTTGTCCACTATTTCGTTAAAGTCTCTCCACATAGCCTCACTCTGGATGACGTCGTCAACCTCATCCAGAGTGAGCTTAGAAGAACTTAACTCTTCCATTCTCTTCATGCGCCTCTTCGTCTTCCATCCCTTAATGGTGTCTGACATCTGCATTGCACGCTTGAAGATGGCGTTGTCCGGATCATCCTTGCACAAGGTACGTCGCAAAAAGGTAAGACCTGCATCCAACGCGTCCAGCTTTGATATCCACCCATCAGCTTCTATTTTAAAGCGCTTGCATTTGTTGATGTATGCTATGATGATATCTCTGTCTAACAAACGTTCCCAATTGGGTAATGGAGCTTGGCCGCATGTGAATTTTAAAAATTTTGATACATCCGTTGTGATTTCGCGGGCAACTTTAGCGCTTCTTTGATTGCCATCTATATTTTGTAGATAAGCCAAATGACACAAGGGATGTCTCGGATCTTGAAGCTTCTTGTTCCAATCCCAGAATCCTCTCTCTCTACTTCCTCCTCCTCGCTTGAAACCGGGGTAGGTGGACGGATCATTTGCTCCAGTGTTGGCTGTCCTTTCATGGTGCGGAGCACCACCCTGTTCTTCTCATACCTGGGTATCTTTTTAGCTCCACCTATGTAGTTGGCACGTTCCGCTGGTGTGAGGTTCTTGTGGGTGCTGTCAAAGTGATTAGAAAGCTTAACTTGAGGCTTTGCTTTGCAGCCTGGAATCGGGCATATCTTTCTGAAGTTCCTTTTATAGCGTTTTCTTTTAGGTTTGCCACTGCTGCTTGCCTTTTGCTTGCCTCTCCCCTCTGTTGGACAAGTAAAGGAAGTTTTAACTGAATTGTTCACTTGATAGAGTGAACTCTTCAAATCTGGAGGTTTGTATGCATATGCCATTCAGCCTGGTGTTGTTTTATGAAAGTAGCTGTACACATCTTAGAGTTAATACCATGAATAGTTAGGTAAAATAGTTCACAAACTAAGTTATTAAGTGTGCCGTTTGTCATTAACCCTTGGCGCACATGCGCGAGGAGGGTTACAGTAGTTGTCCTGTGTGTTTGTGTGTCCGTTTTCTCTATTCTGCCTTCTCGCGCTTTTAGGCGTCCAATGAGAGGTATCAGCGGCTACAACGCGGAAAATGCAGTAAAACTAAAAAGCCGTTTTCTCTAAAACTGCTTAGTTCAAAAGTTAGAAGCGTTATAAACTTACCGCGACTAAGTCAGCCATTTTCTTCACTTGCAATGTTACCGTATACCTCTCCGTAACACGTATGTAACGGTAATGTGTAACTTGGAGCACGCGGTATTGTTGTTTCAGTTTTCCGTCGAACATAGATGTTTGCGACTATCTTTTACGAGAGGTTCAGAAAGGTATGCCGACAGTGTAATACCGTAGTGCATGCAATGGAGTGCAATAGGTCTATGTGTCTGAGAAAGGTATGCCCACAGTGTAATACCGTAGTGCACGTGAAGAGGTCAGTTTGTGACTGGCCATGCCTTCGCATTGAAGAAAAGGAAAGCACGGTGTACTGCTGTTGGGGAGCCTGAGAACGCAGTGAAACGTAGAAAAGCCTTAGGCCTACTGTCTGAGGAAGAGTTATTAGTGAGGAACTTGAGAGAGAGACAAAGTCCGCAAAGCGAGTAAGGGAGCTTCTGAAACACGTGAGCGGACTTTGCACAGGTAAGAACAGAACCGAACACATATGGCAAGCATAAACACTTATCATATAGCTTGCGCCGAGGGTTCTGCACTTCAGTGCTGTTCATTGTACATGTGACGAGGTTGCAGAATGTACATGTAATAAACTATATTAACGTAATTTCAATTAGTAAAAGTCCTTGGGCATAGATTATTAATCACCCCAACTAGAAGTGTTAGTTGAAAGTAATTAAAGTAAATTAGAAATGACAAATCATATCTCCATTCCTTTAACCTGCATAATTATTCTTAAGTAGCAAATGTATACAGATTCACTTTTCTTACCTTCTACTTTCACTATCATGGTGTCATCACTTGAATCTGTTGGATTAAGCACATGAGCAACTGCTGTGAACACTTACAAAAATGTTGATATAGCATGCAGTCGTAGTTTAAAATGTAGGAACACTAGGCAACAATTGTTAAAGGGACTTATGGTTTGTAAGAGGCTTGCTAGGCATTATTTGAGAAACAAATTAGAACTCAATCAATTTGCAAAATTTTCATGATGTGCTAACCTGCTAAGCTTTAGGCAACATACCGTGTTAAAATTGCCTACAAAAATCCTGCGATAGCAACACATTTCTGCCAACAAATGTGGCAGCAAAAGTATATTGATGACAGTAACTTACACTGTTCATCATCACTCTCGTCAAACCAGCAAGCTCTCTTCCTTCCTATCATAAAAACCAAAAGTGGGTCTTAGATGACTTGGTGAACAAAATCTAATGGTAAGCTCGTCACCACTTGGGTCTGGATTAATTCAGAACATCTCAAGTTGCATAATTTAATTCCAGTAAAATGCTAACATGGTAGCTTAGGAAACATACTGTCAAAAAATTTCCAAAATCCAGACTATAATGTAACTGTGGCAACTAGTACAGCATTCAATACCTTATGACAGCAACTTACTCGGCTCATCATCATTGCATGTTCTCTTCCTTCCTGCTGTGAAAGATAGCAAAGTATGATGCTTCACTTCAATTTAAGCAACAGAATGTGTAGTAGGATCAGAATAAGGACTTATTGAGCACAGAAGTGCACAAAACGAGTTTCGACCAGCTGTATTTCCAGTTTAGAGGAAAATATAACTATTAACCAGATTAATGGAGTTAAATACAAATGACCTTGTAGTGAAGATAAAAAAATTATGCAACATCTCCAGTATGATATTCAATGAGTACATATATGTTTGCTAATGACTGCATGAATTAGTTTTACTGCCCAATTTGTGTGGCTTGACTTGGGTGTTTGGCACACTAACCTCCACGATTCTTGGCTGTTGAACCAGAAAGAAGTATCTCCCCCTGGAAGTGCAGTTGATAAACCTTGAACATTTTTGGTGCTGTGAGGTAATCATTACTTGGAAGGATGCTTTGTATGTGTATTCTGTTATATGATTGTCATGTGAAGTACCGTTTCATCTTCCTCTTCACTGGAACACGTGAGTGGTCCCCTGTAGGGATGCTCCTCTACAGTCGCACCACTGGAAGATCCTATCCATTCAAGCTGTAGTTGAGTAAAATTAATTACCAAACATCTACTGTAAGCAGGGGTTACATGTCTTGATCATTTGGCTTGACATGTTCATGCGGTTTACATGTTTATTCTGTTATATAATTCTCATTGCAAAGTGTACTTTCAGATCTTCCTCTTCACCGGAAGAATAGACGATTGCTCTCCTGCAGGGCCGCTCTTCTCTTGCACTGCATGTTCTCTTCCTTCCTGCTGTGAATGATAGCCAAGTAACAGCTCAGGACGATGCTTCATTTCAATTTAAGCAACAGAATTGTGAAGTAGGATTGATCATTTCCTGTATGCTGGGATTGTATTCACTTCACACATGGCTTACCCTGTAAACTCTCTGTGGTGAGGTCATCATCACTTGGATCTGCTGCAGAAAGCACATAAACTAGTGAAGATTTACAAAGTTTTCGATACATAAACCTGGTGTGAGTATAGGAACTTTAGGCAATGATCATTATGATGTCTGCTAGGCATTGTTTGATGAAGTTCAAAAAGTAGATTTCAATGATGTGTTAACGTCACTGGTAGGCTTAGAAACAATGCCATCTAAAAATTGCCTAAAGTTGGTAAAAATTGTGATTACCACACTAGCAAAGAAACCTTCCAACTACATTAGCTGTCAGGTGACTATTTCTGACTGTACTTACACTGGTCATCTGATGAATCATCACAGGACTGCGCAGCTGGCTTCACAGTAGGCCTCACACCACCTCTCTGCAACTGCACAGGCTTTAGTCTTGTCTTTCTAAGGTGCTCCAGGGACGGGTGTTCTGTCTCCGTGGGATCAGTGGGCTGCACAACTGGAGGGGGAGGAAAGAGAGGAAAGAAGGACATTCCTGTTGTCAAAGATAGCAAAATTGTGTATGAAAGATGAGTCAGTAAATAAAGAACAGGGATAACCCTGTGTGCTAACACTGGTACACGTAGAATCTATGCCATCGTACTTGAAGAATTGCTGGACTTTTTCCTGAATTTTCAGATTTTTCCAACCATTATTTGCTTTATAAATCTGTCAAGGTGCACAAACATGCGTACAGGCATTGAGGAGCTTCATTCATATTTCGCAAAGTTGTGTTAAGTGTGAGCAGTTGAAACTTTTATTCATGCTTTTTAATATACAACTAACAGGAGTGTCTGGTAAAAAATTACTGGACCCTTTGTTAAATTGCCCTCCAACATTTGCTTTATATATCTGTCAAGGCACACAAACATGTGTGCAGGCATCGAGGAGCTTCAAAGAGCTGTAGCAACTCTTTTCCAACCTCAGACGGTACCGGAAAGAAATACTGGACTTTGCCCTAAAAATTTCCACCAATTCTTAGCTTTTTATATATTATTATTATTAAATATACAACACACCAATATTAGGAGTAGTAAAAATACGTAAATAACACTATTTAGCTACTAGTCACAAGAAATGGTACGGATAATCTGTTCAGAATCAGAGTTGGAGTCAGCAACTGATCGACGTAATGATCTAATCACAGCAGCACAAATGAAATCTTCAGGATAATACTGCTTGATGTGATGACTGCCAAACATGGTGAAACAGTACAGAGAGGAATCATGAAAGACAGTACGAACGAACAGAGAAGGGCACTGGGTGGCAGCAAAGAGGAGAGATTTAGAACGGCGATAGATAACATTGAAGAGGCTGTGAAGATTAGCAACTAAATGAACAATACAAGAGTGACTACGAGGGGAGGGACTCCAAATTCTACGAAGAATCTTATTAAAAGCAACTTCAATATTTTGTAGAGCAGGGGATGAGAGTGACCAAAGACCAGAGCCATAAAGAGAAAGGCAGTAGGACTGGAATAAACGAGTTAAAATATACGGACCAACCCTTGGAAAGGTCGCAAATAGACAATTAGCCTTCCTGACCATGTCACGTAATTTGAAGTTAATATCTTGCACATTGCTGAGATTGTGATAAAGAAGATGACCAAGATGTGAGACAGTGTCAAGAAAAGGAAGTTGCTGACCACAAAAATAGAAGCAAGCAGAACAACAAGAAGAAGGGAAAGAGGAGAAACGTATCAACTGTGTCTTAGACGGATTAAACTTAAGGCCGCGAATAGTAGCAAAATTCTCACAACAGTTCAGCATGATCCTTAGGGCTGATGGAGAAGGTGCCAGAAGAACCAAATCATCTGCATAGCATAGAGTACCAGCAAAAAGAGAGTCCCAGTGACACCCAACACCAAGCTTGCATAGGTCACCTAAGAGGTCATCAATGTAGATGGTTAAAAGAATTGGAGAAAGTACACCACCTTGTCTGACACCATTTGAGACAGGAAAACTATCAGAGAAAGAGTTCCCCCACCTTACACACATGTGCTGCTCCTTGTACCATGATAAAAAGAAGTGAATAAGATGAGCAGGGAGCTCCCTGTCAAATAACCTTTCAAAGAGTATCTTGTGATTCACAAGATCAAATGCTTTTGATGCATCAAGGAAGCAGGCAAAGACAGCAGAATTTTCATGCAAGTAACGAGAGACAATATTCTTGACAGTGCCAGTGCAAAGAGTAGTTGACATTTTCTGCTTAAAGCCAAACTGAAGACCCGAGGTTAGAAAATGATCGGGATAAGAAAGAAGAATGCACCACTCAAGAGCTTTGCTCAGAGTTGGAGCAAGAGCAATGGGACGATAGTTGTCAGATGAACTGGGATCTTTATTGCCTTTGGGAATGGGAACAATGGTACAGTCCCTAATTGGCTTAGGCATATAACCATGTCTAAGAATAGCAGTGAGCAAAGAAGCTAGTGATGAGCAGATGGCTGGTAGAGCATGGATAAGGTGGTCTGACATAAGTGTAGAACTGTCAGATTTGCCATGTTTAAGATGGGAAAAGGCGTCAACTACGCACTCTTCCGAGATAGAAACAGCTTTGAGGTCGTCAGCAGAAAGAGAGGATAGAAGAGAGGAGTGAAGTGAATCACACCAAGTGGATGGCTGAGAATTCAGGAGTCTTTCGAGCTTGGAGGAAAACAGCTGAGAAATGTGATTAGAACCAGAGACACCATCAACGGAAGAGGCAGGAGGAGGCTTATTTGACTTATTAACACGGTGTACTTGTTGCCAAAAGCTTTTGGAGTTGGAGGAGGCAAGAGCAGCAGCCATTTTCTCACGCCTAATGAACTCTTCACGGCGCTTCAGGCGTCTCACTTCGTACTTATAACGCGATCTGGAGGACTTTTTAATCTGATGAAGAACACCAGAGGAAGGAGATCCAGCCTGCTTCCAAACAGCATGCCAAAAGTTAGCCTTTTCCTTGTACAAACGGGCAGCAGTATTCCAGCCTGGAACAGAGGAAGAGTGACACACTGTGGGCATGGTTGACACTGCACAATGATAGTTGTTCACAAAACCAATCGAGAACAGGAGTGTGTACTGTACACTGAGGATCACAACAGTCACAAATAGAATTAGGAAGTGACGGAAGATAATGAGAAACTAAATCATAATAGGACCTAATGAGGTCAGAATCTGCTGCATGCCAGGCAATACGGGTTTTAGTGGATTGAGTAGGAGCAGAGGAGGGGGGGGGGGGGTTACAGAGAGATCAACTTGAAGAGAGCAGGCTAGAGGTGAATGATCGGAAAGATTGGAGCCAAAGTCCACATGACGGAAGAGATAAAGATCAGGAGCAAGAGAGGTATCACAAATGAAGTGGTCAGGCCAGGAGGAGGCACTGCCATCATCTCTCATGTAGGTGAAACAAATGGAGGAGTGGAATGGGAGATCAGCAGATACCAAATTAAGATCAGTCATAAAGTTACGGAGATGTTATAAGGTCATGCTAGCGCGACAAAAATCAACGTTAAATTCACCAGCAATAAGAATGTGATCAGAAGTATGATGATTAATAAAACCCTCAAGTTCACCCAGAGCAATTAGATATTCATTGTGAGATGCAGAGAATCCATCATTGTGAGGGAGGTAAACACAGATCAGAAGGGTTGTGGTGCCACATGGATCACGCAACAAAACTGAACAAAACCGTTTGGAGAAGGAATCTAGACAAGATACAAAAGGGAGAAGAGATCTTCTGAAGAGGATGGCACAGCCACCAAAAGGCCGACTGAGAAGGAGGTCAGAGCTATCCATTCCACTCACCCCAGATGAAAGCAAGTTATTGTTAACATTGAGAAGACTGAGCTGCTCATGAAGAAGCCAATGTTCCTGAATCAGGCAAACATCACAAGATTGAAGTAAATCACAAACAGCGTGTTGACCAGAGTTCCAGCGTCTGCAGTTGTAAGACACTAAACGCAATGAATCAACAGAGGTCATTTCTGAGAGGGTTCAGCCGAAGTGGTCAACAGACCCAGATCAACTTGCTTAGAAAAAGGTGGGGACTCAGACCCAGAGGTGCTACGATGGGCGGCCAAATTTTCTCTACGTTGTTGGCGAGCCTTCACGAACAAAAATACCTTTCACACTGTAGTGTTTTAGATTAGAGCGATTCGCAAGAACAAGACGACAATCCCAGGGTGAAGCCAGCTTCAGGAGAATGGGTCTAGGACGTGAGGTGGTGGGCTCATCACCTCCAGGCTTCTTAAATCTACCAATGCGAAACATATCCTTCACTGGAGTGGGCCTACCAGTCAAAAACTCCAACATACTCTTCACAGAGTCCATGGTCTCAGGGAGAGATCGAGATTCCCTGATACCAAACACTACCAAGTTCTCACGCCAGTCAGGAAGAGCACTAGACAGCCTGGACCTGGTAGGAGGTTTGAAAGAAGAACCTGGGGGAGGAGATATGTCGTTGCCAGAGGCAATGGCATTGGAATGAGAAGGAAGGCCAGCAAGACACGACTCAATGTTGCCCATTTTAGAAGAAAAATTAGAAATCTCTATGCTTAGAGAGTCTGTGCTCAATGGCCTCAAGGACAGAGCTATTACGCTGAACCAATTCAGTGCAGGAGTCAACAACAAGTGGAGGCAGCAATACTAGATCAACAGCTTCACAAAAGATCTCTGGCAGCTTGTCGATTTCATCCAGCTTATCAAAAGCAACAAGGATGTCGTCCAAATCTGCAGCAGCTTGGGACCGTTTTTCTGACCCGCGACATTGTTGAAAACTAAGGCCAGCAGCTGTGAGCAGGCTAGAACAATCAGAGTCCCATAAAGCTTTCTTAGCTTTGCTCATGACCACAGAGTCAAATTTTGAGAGAGCAGCAAGTTTAAGGTTTGAGGACGAACCTCGCAGATGAAAAGCCTTAATAAAGGCTAACACAGGGTCACGCAGCATGACACTGAGCAACTGAGAGCGCACTGGACACACGGTAAATTAAAAACAAAATGACACAGACACAGAATGGCACAATAACACTCACAGAGTAAGCAAACTGCCCGCTGCTGCGGGGTGGACGGACTCTTGCCGCAACAGTGGAGTGTGTTTTCGTGAGTGTGCACTATTTAGACTCTATAGCTACACCCTCCCAACTGAGAAGGCTGAGACAGCTGAAAGGAGTGGCACTAACCACAGTGTGTCAACAGCGAAGTGTGCGGTTGGTGCTGCTAAAGTTTGTACAGCAGTTCTGTCGTGACTGTTAAGCGTGGGTGGCAGTGTGAGCTAAGCCTGCTGGTTGCTGGACTCTTTCCCTTCGCAGTGCTAACACTGGTAAGCTTTGAAACTATGCCATCTAAAAATTGCCTAAAGTTCCTAAAAATTATGTGAATACCACACTAGCAAAGAAACCTTCCAACTACATTAGCTGTCAGGTGTCTATTTCTTTCTTTCCTCTCTTTCCTCCCCTCCAGTTGTGCAGCCCTCTGATCCCCTGGAGACAGAACGCCCATCCCTGGAGCAACTCGGAAAGACAAGACTGAAGTCTGTGCGGGTGCAGAGATGTGGTGTGAGGCCTACTGTGAAGACAGCTGCGCAGTCCTTTTATGATTCATCAGATGACCTGTGTAAGTACAGTCAGAGGAAGGACCTTCTTATTGTCAAAGGTAGCAAAATTGTGTACGAAAGATGACTCAGTAAATAAAGAACAGAGATAACTCTGTGTGCTAACACTGGTAAGCTTAGAATGCATGCAATGGCAGAGCATTATGTAGCCTGGTTACTTGGTGATGAATTAGAGATTTTAAATATATTGGATGAGCAATCAAGCCCCAAATTGCATATGGAACAATGTGTTCTCATCAACCTTTCTTAGTTGTCCACCCTAATGCCACCGTTTTGGCTTACATTCATGAGCAAAATTGTAAAGTGCAAAGAGATTACTAGCCACATTACATACCACTCCCTTCCTCCATCGAACTTTCCAGGGTGTGAGTTTCTGGGACCTGAAGAATACACAAAGTTTTGGACTGGTTGCCCATGTGACAGGCAAAGGACGGGTAAGCTAATGGCATTAACAGTGTGAAGGGATTCACCCACTTTTGAATCCCACAGGGTGCAGTTGTTGGTGTGGGGATAGTCTCGCTGCTTTACTATGGAGGATGGAAATGAGTATGCATCAGCCTTGCTCATCAAACTCTAAACTAATGCAAGGTGCAGGGCCATACATAACGTTTTCCATCTGGGGGGGCAATGTCATTAGCTGAAGTAGAGAACATGGCTGCCCTGCAGTCGTTCACTCTAGGGGGGTGTGGGGGGGTAGAGGAAGTTATCGATGTTCGGACACCAGCGATAATCGGACGCTCGTACATGGATACTAAGCCATGCAGATACTGGGTTATGCCACTGAAAGGAAGGTGGCGTCCACCGTATCCGGCGACTGAAAAATGGAGCTCGATCGTCAATCCCTGCTTGTGCAAGGGGTGATTAACGTACAATTTCGGACCATACGATAATCGGATGAAGTAATGTGTTTTCGGACGCCGCTTCCTGCTCCCTTTCTGAAGCAACTCTCGGCAAGATTTCAGCACTGTTGGCAAGCTGCAAGACCCTGCTGCTGCACGCCTGATATTCGTCCCCATAGCTGCCTTGGGCGCGGAGGGGTGTTACCGAAAATTGAGTGGGTTGCTCCATCAATGATCGGACAGTGGATTTACGTATTTTTTCGTCGTGGACACCCCTAGTTATGCAATACGCAAACAATACTAGTATCATTGGAATCCACAGGTCCTTACCAACGTAACGGTGCAAGTCTCGTCTTAATGCGTTGTGTGGTTCTCGAGATACGATCGTTCTTGATTCATGTACTTCAGAAATTTAGTTTCCTGTAACTAGGCCCGTATGAAGGCGAAAAAACAATTGTATCTCGAGAACCACGCAACGCATAAAGATGAGACTTGCACCATTACGTTGGTAAGGACCTGTGGATTCTAATGATACTAGTATTGTTTGCCTATTGCATAGCTGGGGGTGTCCACGGCGAAAAAATACGTAAATCCACTGTCCGATCATTGATGGAGCAACCCACTCAATTTTCGGCAACACCCCTCAGCGCCCAAGGCAGCTACGGGGATGAATATCAGGCGTGCAGCAGCAGGGTCTTGCAGCTTGCCAACAGTGCTGAAATCTTGCCGAGAGTTGCTTCAGAAAGGGAGCAGGAAGCGACGTCCGAAAACACATTATTTCATCCGATTATCGTATGGTCCGAAATTGTACGTTAATCGCCCCTTGCACAAGCGGAGATTGACGATCGAGCTCCATTTTTCAGTCGCCGGATACGGTGGACTCCACCTTCCCTTCAGTGGCATAACCCAGTATCTGCGTGGCTTAGTCTTTGTGTACGAGCGTCCGATTATCGCTGGTGTCCGAACATCAATAACTTCCTCTATGCTCCCCTGGGAAATTTTGGTAATTTTATGTGTTCTGAGGTGCATTCTGGTGCATTCTGAGGCATACAGAGAAGCACACAGAGCTTCTTGAGAAGAGGCTCATCATCATAATCATCATTGCTTGCTGAGCTACTGGAACATTGGAAACCATCTCCATTGGCTAGGGTCTATACTATAGGTCTATTATGTATGCCTATACCATAGTACTGGTATATATGCATGCACAAGTCAACGCATGCATGCACAGCTTACTGGTCGTGTGATAGTACGCATTATTAGGATTTGAAAGCCACTGCATAGTCACCACTAGGCTCTCAACAGTCCAGCTAGCTTAGGCCAATCAACCACAGCGCGGATCGCTTTCAGTATAGCGCAAGGGGCACGTAGAGGCGTTAATTGATACTCGGACACTTAACAAACGTTGCGCTCTTGTTGCACGCACAGAGATCCAGCAGACACAAGAACTGTAGGATAGGTGCGCTAATGTTTGATAATCAACATACCTGAAATTCAACTCCAAACAGTCTTCTACCCAGGATTCAACAAACGAAACATTACACCCGTTCAAGCACCTGTTCTCGGAAAAAAGCGGACTAGTGGACAAGTCTGATAACCATGTATTATATCCTCACTAGCCAAATTTTGTAACTGCTGCAGCATGGTATGGGCTTGTATGCAAAGCCAATGGAAGGGCAGGAACTATTGTCTTTCCTTTCCGGAGGAGGCGACAAAAAGTAGGGCGTTGTTTTACAGTGTATTTTCGGACGTGATTTTTTATCCCCGCATACTACAATAGTCTCGGGTATCGTAAACTATCCCAGCGCCTGCATGTCTTGTTGCTCTGATGATCTGACACTGTTGTTACCGCGCTTAGACCTAAGTCTGTGGTCCGAGAATATATCAGTCCGAGAATAAATTTTCGCCTCTATACTCGGAGTGATCCGCGCTGAGGTTTGTGGATCTGGCTTGCGAGACTAGCGAACAGTAGCACAGCCATCGGTAAGCAAGGTCAGTAAGTGCGGGATTAATTAACTCACGTTCTCTGGGGGGGAGGGGAGGGGGGGGGGGCAGTTGCCCCCCCTGCCCCTATGCTAGGTACGGCACTGAGATGGAACTCATGAGCATCAAACTGTACTTCTTGCTTCAATGCTGGCAAGATGTCGTAACAATCAAATGTACAAAACTTTCGTACATGTATGATCCCTTTATTATACCTTTCAAGACCACCAACAGTAGTACTAGTGAAAGTTAGCCTGGTACCCGGGGACAAGGCTATAGTGAAAGTTTGATGCCAGTGAATGATAGTACTTGTACCCCTCCTACAGTGCTTTGAGTACAGCAACACTGCAGAATTTACCAGCATAATTATTATGAGAATTTGCAACTTACACTTACAGTAGAGATCACCAACGTGAGAATTCTAGTACTGTTGTCAGGACTACAATGCTGGGAATGACTGGTAAACACGTTGATCGCTGAGATGAGAAGGAGGGGTGATCCGGCATTAATAAACAGGCACTGGAGGACAGCACTGCAAATTATGTTGGAACTTGGAGATCCAGTAGTGAGTAACTTTTCATATCCAGTTGTTAACCTCTCCACAACGCGCGGTCTGCTACCATTCAAAGCGTGTGGAGGTAGCTACCATAATAGAGCTTTCCACATTTCCATGTGCGTGTGCAGCATATCTGCCATAATAATCATGCAGTGGGCAAGCATACAGTAGGGGTTAAAGTCAATGTTGAGTTTGACGGAGCGCCAAACGTAGTTAACCACTGATTGGCCGGCGGCGGACAAGGGCTCCCCCACTAATTCATGATAGTCCAATAGTATAAGAACAGACACGTGCTCTCCTAGCTCACTTTGTTGGCGGGCAACTTGTCTGTGCCAGAAGCTGTTGCCAGCAGGAATCTAGTCATTCTCCCCGTCGACGGAACAGGCCAGCAGCAGCTATCGAACTACGTAATGGCTACACCCGCGAGCACGCCCGCTCATGCAGTATCCTCGGCCCCAGCAGACAGGCCCGCAGCGAGCACGGCTACCCCTGGAACCAGCAACACGCCGTCAAGCCAAAGTAGCCCGCTCATGTCCCTATACAGTTGCTAATAGCGACAGCCGTACACACAGGGATCCAGGGTGCGCTGGCACAGCAACAATCCCCACCGACGCGACCAGGAACAGGTCACACCACCACCGCGACCGTCGCAGCCTCACGAGCGCAAGGTCCAGCTACACTTCTACCAAGCCACACCGCCTTGCTAGGTGAGCGAATGTAAGTATTCTGCAGTGCATGCTAAGCTATGGTAGCCAACGGGCAATCGAAGGAGCCCTAAGGTTGCCCACGAAATCACGACAGATGTTAGCAAATTTTTAAAACTTGCATGTGGGACAGCACCACTCCCAAATTGGGAGCGGCTTCTCGACCGTGACATGATCATTGCATATATAGACAAGCTCAAACGCTTCAAGGTTGAGGCAGACGGACAAATCTCAAAGCTGGACGCTCTGGACGTAGGCTTGATGTTCATGCGGAGGAACCTGTGTAAGGATGACCCAGATAATTCCATTTTTAAACGCGCAATGCGCATCTCCGACACAATTAAAGGATGGAAGTGTACGCTGCGGAAAGAAAAGACCAAACGCAGAATGAAAAGGATGGAGGATCTGAGCTCTTCAAATCTCACCCTGGATGAGGTGGACGAGGTGATTCAGGACAAGTCAATGTGGAAGAGCTTCAATGACATCGTAGACAGGGTGGGGAAGGATCTACCAGTGTCTAAGCGGGAAATGGATTCCTGCACCATTATGGTTGCTGCTATGCTCACCTTTCGGAGCTGGCAGCGGCCAGGTGCCGTTGCAAATGCGACCATGGCTGAGTACCGTAAGCCAGGAGATAGTGCAAGACGGTGAGACTGTAACAGTACTGAGGGTTGCTGACCACAAGACTGGTCTGTTTGGAAGTGCAAAGCTGGTCATCCCACCTGAAGACCTGTCAAAGCTGCACTCGTATGTAACGGTGGTACAACCCTGTCAGGACCCGGATCGCAAGTGTCCTTATTTGCTGTGCCTCGATGGTGCAAAACAACTCTCAAACTTTAATGCACGTTTTAGGACACTAGCTAAAGCTTTGGCATAAAACCGATTACAGCAACAGATGTACGCAAGAGAGCATCTACAGAGGCAGCCCGTCACCTCTCAAGCCCAGAGGCTGCACTAGTCACACGGCAGCTCTCCCACAGTACTGAAACTGACGCAAGATTCTATCAGGCCCTCTCAGGGCCATCACATGCTGCTGAGGCTTTTGTCAGCCTCAACAGAATGAGGAAGGAGAAAAAGAAATTAATACCCAGTGCCCTTGACCCCGGCAAAACCCTTGCCTTTACCACACCTGACAATTCCCTCACTACCACTTCCAGTCCCAGCCCTGCCCTTGCAAAGCCGACCACCATCCAAGCACTCCTCCGAAGAGGAGGGTACCATTTTCCGCTGAAGAGGAAGAAACGGTTCGGCTTTATTTTGACGACTATTTAAAGTTCAGAAAAACACCGAGTCTATCTGAGTGCTCTACTTTCCTTAAAAACCATCCCCTGCAGAGAAATCCAAAACAGATACAGGATAAGATAAAAAACTTCAATAAAAAGTAAATGGTAGTTTGGTACGTGGTATTTATCTGGTTTTGTTACTTTACTACTTATCATTTTTGTATTTACTCATTGAAGACCTTCCATGTAATCTGGTTTTGTTACTTGACTACTTAGTATTTACTCATTGAAGACCTTCCATTTAATTGAGTTCAACAGGTGATTTTTGTAATTTGTTTAATGCACATTTGATCTGAATTGATTTCAACTTGCACAATTCGGCCATATTTAAACGCTGAGGTTACCAAGATAAAATCAGGATGCCCTTGTCCAAATTTTTCAACCTTTGATAATAAAATTGCGAAGAATGTTGTCCATGAACTCCATGGTTTACAATTCTGCCGTACATAAATGCTGAGGTCACCAACAAATAAATCGGGACACTTTCACCGTCCCGTATTTTCAATCTTCAATCAGCACAAAAATATTACCAAGGTTGTTGACTATGAACAGCATGGCTTACAAAGTACATCAGTGTGAACATCTAAATACTAGTATACAAATGGGATGCCTTAATGTCCCACTTTTTAAACCTTCGATTGGCAACAAAATAATTGCATGGTAACTTACCATAAACTCATGGTTTACAAACATGCAATATTTAAAGCCTTAGGTTCCTCAAATAATAAATGGGATGCCCAGAGCGTCCCTTTTTTTGCAACCTCAAATTTTGAAAAATTGGTGTTGGGTTGTTGACAACTACTTCCATGGTTTATATTTTTGCATTAAATAAATTTCCAGGTTTCAAATAAAAGGAACAGGACGCCAAAAAGCGTCCTTTTTTAGCAACCTTAAATCAACAAAAAATTTTTCAGAGGTTAATGAGCAACACTTGCATGGTTTCCAAATTTGGAAAAATTAAAAGCCAAAAGTTTTCATCAAAAAAGGGACACCCAAGGCGTCCCGTTTTTGCAACCTTAAATCACCAGAATAGATATTACCAAAGTTAAGGTTACGATGAACAACCTGTCCTATCTCAGAATTCAATAAATGCGCTTGAATGTCAGCGTTATAACTCTAGAGTGCTTGGAGGTATTTTAGCGCTTCAAAAGCCTATCGAGATACCGAAGACTAGGCTATACACAATGCTCTTTTGGTCATAACAGCTCTAGCAGCTTATAATCCACACCATCCAGAACAAAGCCTTCACATAAACTCTCTTGCGTCAAATATCTGCTTACTGACGGCCCTCAAACTCACCGTTTTCGGTTACTAGTCTCCTAGCACAAGTATCTAGGTCGAGTCGATGGCAATTTTCAAGCAGCGCTCGAAATGTAGGCGCTACATAAAATTTTGAGTAGCAGTCTTCGTAAACCACGACCGAAAAAGCCATTTTCTGACGGTTTGTCCAGAACTTTTTTGGCAAAACTTGACGAGTCGACCTCGAAAATTTAGTACGGAAGGCCGTTGAGCTGTTATCTTCCGCAGAAAATAGAAGTAGTTCGCTAAAATTGACGCAAAGTTAGTAACGGTAGGAATGCATTCGGACTTGCGGGTATACATCATGAATATAATTATAAATAAGCGCGCGCACAGCTTGTTCATCGTAACCTTAATGACCATGAACACCATAGTTTATAATTACATCAGAGTAAGAGCTTCTGAATACATTGGAGAAAGTTAGGACGCCTTAATGTCCCGAACTTTTCAACCTTCGATTGGATATAAAATAATAAAACAGTTACTGACCATGGACTCCATGGTTTCCAATTATGTAAGAATGTGCATACTAGCATACCGGGCAACAAAACGGGACGCCTTTGCATGTCCCATTTTAACAACCTAGGATCGAGCAAATTATTTTTGCATTGGTTCTTCCTAATATCCACCATTGTTTCCAAACACATCATAACAATTTGTTGACGACACAGAGAAGGCAAACGGGACACCTAGACGTCCCATTTCGACTGCGACCCTTGTCCAAACCTAACGACTACCTAGCACGAAACCATACACACAATCCAACACATCCACAGACACATTGCGTTCCCTCATCTGACTTCCTCTGATTGGGACGAAAACGCTCCCAAACGGAAACCTTGCAACCATAGAAGGACCGAGCTTGCCATAAGGCTCGCAGTGACGACCAGCAAGCATTAAACCCATTTCCACCAATCTGCGCATTAACCGAAACAAACGGGACGCAACGGGACGCTCCTATACCGCTACACACAGTCGTCCCTTTTTGAAACGAAGGGTCGCAAAGCGGTCCCGATTTTTCTGTGGCTAACTAGCGTCATTTCGAGCGGGACGGCGGGGGGTTGATTTGATTGATTTTTTGGGATTTTTTAAAAAAAGGGACACAAGGGAGACCTCGCGGTCCCGCACGGGACTTTGCTGGCTGGATTGGGGCGGGACGGGATGTAGGCCCGCGGTCCTGGAAATCGCCGGCGAGGTCCCATTTCGCCCAAATTGGGACGGAAATGACCGAAAAGGGACCAAAAAGGGACCAAACCCATGGCCCTAACCCTAATTGAGCCTATGAATCTAATTAAAGCCCAACAGAGCCCTAAAACCTGGAGTGTTTCTGTCCATCTCATGAATATTAATGAGTTGGCTTTAACTAGACTTCAGCATTACCCATGAACAACCCTGGGTTCAGTCGTCCAATGGGAGGGTTAGAGTATGTTGACTCTCATGAACTTCATTATTGACCTTCTGTTGAAACATTGGCAGTTTGGCTTGGGGATGAAAGGAATGGGTAAACGATGATGAATATTTATGAGTATGCCCTAACCCTTTCATGGACTCAAACCCGATCAGAACGGGGCTATGAATCTCATTAACCCTCCTTGGATACTTGTGAATGTTCCAATTCAGATCAATGAATCTCATTAAACGCATGTATAATTCCGGCTGGAAGTCGGGCAATCTCTCCCCTCATGCATACTAATAAGATGTCAGAGTACGTTACCCACTCTGGTCAAGGCTTTTACCTTGCTCATTTGCATTACTCTCACTATATTTGCTCAAGGGAGTTTTTCATTATTAAACCCTACACTTTCAGGCGAGAGGTGGTAATTCACTCGAAGAGGCGGGTGTTCAAGTGCAAAGTATTACCTGGAGCTAAGCCCTTGGACATTCTCAAAGCTCTACAGAATCAGCATCACTACAACACAAAGGGTCTGTCCCTGCATGCAAAGGCAGGTGGAAAGGTAGGCTGTTAAATTTTGGCAAACCTGAGCGTTCATAATGTGATAAACTTATTCCAGAAAATCTAGCTAAACACCATTCTGTATTAGGAGCACTTCCAATACCCACATACATATCAAACTTACAAACATCACAGGGCAATTGAAGGTTACATCTGGATAACCTCAGCCACGCATGATTTTCAGCAAGCTTTTGCATTATAGACTGTAATTCACTCAAATTTAAGTGATGGATTATAACAGAAGCTACAATTTAATGATTATAAAAGCAAATACCGAACATTGATTTCTATGCAGCTTCCAAAGGATGCATTCATCGACTATCTGACACATTTTGGTAAGACAGCACCTCATTAGTTACAGCAGCAAGCACTTATTTGTGTTTTGATGGAATTTTTGTAGAAACACTCACAGAAGAGCAGGCACGCCTACTCCCAGAGCATGTTTCATCTTCGGATGATGAGTTGGCGATCGATGAAAGGTATTAACAAAATTCATCTACTCCCTAGAGCAATGTTACTTTCCTACTTCAATCATCAACCCTAGTATGCTGACCACAGCTGAAGTGGTTGTGAGAGGAGTGACAAAACCCAACCCCAACAAACTGGAGGTGCGGTGGGTGGGGGAGAAGGGGAGGGGGCTCTTTACGAGAGAACTCATCAGAGCTCACAGTTTTATCTGTGAGTATAAAGTTGCCAAGTCACGCCCACCATATCCGAGAAGACAGTGGCTGGCGATTGAAAGAGAATATCAACAAAGTGGTGAGGGGTGTTATATCTTGGAGGCTCGGGACAACGAAGGACGGTGGTGGTGTTTCGCCGCTACACACCGGCTAAATCAGTATGGCAGATATATCAACCATGCACCAGGCAGTATGGCTAATGCCACGCCTGCACCACCTGTGCTGGTTGAGGGGAGGCTAAGGGTTGGCTTTGTGGCCACCCAGAACATTGGTCCGGGGACCAAAATCACATGGGATTATGGGGTTCGTGGGGAACCATGGCTCTGCAAACCAGGTAAAACCTTGTTAACACTAAAACTATGCTCACTTGCTAGCTGCACTTTATAACATTGCTAAGGTAGCAATCACAGTTAAGCTGGCTCATTCCATTGAACTTGTCCATAATTCTCACTCCTTCCTTACTTTTATGAACCTAATGGCAGGCAGAGTATTACAGATTGTCTCTAGGCTTTGATTTTTTCGTTCTTTTTTCCCAAGAAATCTGCCCATTTTTCTTTTTGCTGTTTTTGCCTATTTTTCCTATTTTTTTGCTTTCACAATCATACACAAAATTGATAAATTTAATATACAAACTTCTGGAGCACTTATAATAGCAACAAAAATTAAACCACAAGGGAAACAGAATAATTACTTCACAAGAATAATGAAGTGCATGCATGAACTCCAAGCAACTGTCTCAAGGTTGCTACACGTGGTTATAGAATCCATTACGCATGCTCAAAGTTATGAGTAGCAGTGCTAACAAGTACAAGCATTTAAAAGTACCATTGTGCTTTAGGGTATTGCTACAGTCGAAACTCAGCACCTATTTTCTCATTTTTTGCTCAAAACTTGCCCATTTTTCCAGCATAATTCTCATTCCTTTCAGTACCCATTTTTTTCAAAATTCTGCCAGCAATG
Source organism: Agelas oroides (assembly GCA_949130485.1). Taxonomy (NCBI): domain Eukaryota; kingdom Metazoa; phylum Porifera; class Demospongiae; order Agelasida; family Agelasidae; genus Agelas; species Agelas oroides. The sequence continues at coordinate 4,716,873 of OX422199.1, forward strand.
TTTAGCCTAATTGTCTCACAAAGTCAACTTGATACATTTATTTTTCACGAACAGCATCCAGGGGTATTGTTACAGAGAAGGAAGGAACGGTTAGTTCATCACACAATGCCACATACTCTACCACTGTTAATAAACTTGATGTTTAATCTCAACTTCATTTAACCATAGAGTGCAGATGGTGAAGCTGCGGAGGGAAAGGTAAGCGAGCATTTATGTGCCTTAATATTTGGTTTAATTTGGAGTGTGCCTACATGGATGTCAGTGACAAAATTTTATTTCAACTATGCATGCACCACAGATGACAGATGCTCAGGAAGAGAAGGTTAGCTTATCACAATGCCATTGCACAAAATTATTCCTCCACTGTTAATAACCTTGAGTTCATTCATCTCAGGCTAATGATGCTGCAAAGGAAAAGGTAAGGGAGCATCATGTGTCCACATGATTTTAATTTGGATGTCAGTGACTAAAATTTACCTTATATGGCAATTACACATGCACCACAGATGACAGATGCCGAGGATGAAAAGGTTAGCTTATCACATGCCATTATTTGACCGCTGTTAATAATCTTGACTTCATTCACCTCAGATTGAGGATGCTGAAAAGAAAGAGGTAAGGGAGCATCATGCATGTGCCCGCACATTTTGCACACAATTACACAACCACTGTTAATAATATTGAGTCATTTAACCTCAGCCTGCAGATGAAGTGACCAAGGCAAAGGTAGGCGAGCATTCAAGTACCATGTATTTACATAGCATAATGCAATTACTATCCAATGTGCAGATTTTACAGATGCAGAAGGAGCTTTTTATTCTGCTGAATAATCAGAGGGTTCATTACATTTGTCAACAAGACTTAAAAAACATTAAAAATGTGAAAAGATGTAGGGATGGCATGCCAAAAAGTATGCAAGCAAGGTAGGGATGATGCATGGAAGCAAAGATCAACGTATTGCCAAAGCCCCATCCCTACATCTTTTTCACACTACAGCTGATGCAATGCTGCTAGATCATATTAGCCTCGTTCCTGAGCCGGCATGTGGGAGAAGGAATGTGGCCTGGGGATGAGGCTAAAACCATGCCATGTACTTTAACGACACTATCATAAGTCTGCAGTCTACTCCAACTCACTGCCTAAGTTGTTGAAGAGGTTCCAGGCCACGTGGGCCTGAAAACGAGGCTACAGCCATGAACTGCCAGTAAAGGTTGTGAACTTGTGATACGTTTAGGAAGACCCCATGCACTGTCTAACTGTTAGTGTGAAAAAGATGTAGGGATGGGGCTTTGGCAATATGTTGATCTTTGCTTCCATGCATCATCCCTACCTTGTTTGCATACTTTTTGGCATGCCATCCCTACATCTTTTCACATTTTTAATGTTTTTTAAGTCTTGTTTCTGCACTTTTTTTGTCCAGTATGTACAATGGAACTTCCAGCAAATAGACACTGAACTGGAGTATACAGAGTGGTCACTGCAATCCCACATTCACATTGTGAGCATAGCTGCATGGATTATCAGGCAGTCATCCATAGATACACAAGTTGATCCATGGTGCATGTGTATATAGTATTCATGCACCAATTAGATAAAATATATTGAGCATTTGATTACATACATATAAGTTGTCATTATGATAACTATTATACAGTTTTTCTGTTCAGTCTTCATGATCAGTGCTTGCCCCTGCCTTGGTCCTGCCAGCCTTGTTCCCGGTGTTGGTCCTGCCAGCCTTGTCCCCTGCCTTGCTCTTGCCCCCGGCTTCTTCCACGCCCTCGGTTATAATAGTAATTGTTAATGATCGTTATCCTCCTGCTTGAAATCTGCATTAAAGATGATTGTAAAAATGACAGTGTGTAGTGTACCAAACTGCATGGTGGTTGTGACACTTACGTTTTCTACATGCCTTCCTCCCCTATGCCATCTTGCTCCTCCCCTTCTGATCCGTTTCTTAGCAGTCTCCTTCTCCTCTTCCTCCTCCTCTTCCACCTTCTCTTTCCTTTTCCTTTTTTGCACCACAGTGTTCTTTTTTGTCTTTGGTGATGGGGTGGTGCCTCTATCTTGTTCGGCAAACTCGTCGAAATTCACTCCTTCAAGAAGCATGCCTGCAATGAAGAAGCATCTCTGCAATGATATCTAAATATTGTTATGTACGAGATGTACAGCAATTGCAAACACCGTTACTCCATGCACCTAGTATTAATGCACGCGCGTGTATACAATTGAGACGAAAGTTAAAAGTAGCTTGCCATTAATTACATATCTATACACAATGGAATACGAACACGGCTGCATTTAAGTAAGTATTCACGCACGTTGTTCTGGGCTTTCCATCGTCGTTAGTTTTGCCATCAGTTTAACAAGGATGAATGTCGTGTGCGTCTTACTTTTAGCTACTGCAGCAACCAAGCAACCACCTTTGGTTACTAAGTTGTCGTTAACCAGCAATAGGCACTTTAACCAATCGGAATTGCTAATGAGCTCCACCCAATAGAATTACAGGCATTGCAGTTATTGCAGCTGAGCTGCGACGTCTATGGACGCGCGCTACTGAACTGTGTACATGTCGATGTCGCCGAGTTGGCGCGCGCAATGCATGCATACGCGTGCGGCCAGAATTGCCTTGCTCGGAACACGAACATTATAACCGGGACCAAGGTGACGGATACCACCTAGCTCGAATCCACGTCCCGCGCAGTCTCCACAACGCTTGGTTGCAAAGCACCAGTGGGGTTTTGAAAACATAATTATATCAAAAGATGGTATGATGCAGAAGTGATATTCTGTGAGTTCAGTGTTCATTGGCAAGGTGGTGTTCAAATGTTCACTGTTTTGTGGTGACGTAGCTTGTTTTGACATAACATTCTCTGATCTTCTGACTTGCTGTATGACTGTGTGTTCCTGTTATGTGTGTGGGGGTGTCATAAGTGGAAGGATGGAGAGGTAATGAAAGAAATGCAACAATGGAAGTATAGTGTATGACAATGTTGTACGTGTGTATGTGTCCAAATCATTCCTACCTTGTCTGCATATTTTGCCCTGGGATTGTCAAACATGAAATGTCCAAATACAGTAGAGCCAGTGCAGTACTGTAGCTATGAATGCTGCCTTCCCTGGTTTATAGATGTGTGTGTGTGGTGTGTATGCTGCATGGAACCGATGTAAGAGAGATAAAGGGTCCAGTAGTGAATTGTTTTAAATGTACTTAAACTCAGCAACTGTCAGAATGCATCTTCATACATAGATGTGTTCAGCCCTCTTTACATGTACCATAGATGTAAATGATGTGTCTGTATTGCAATTTATGTAAAATACACAATGAGCATTTATGTCTGACATGTAAACAGGGCTATACCACTCCATTAGCATCAGAGTTTCAATGTGTTCATTTCACATTGCAAGGCAGCATGATAGTTCATAATGTGGTAACCATAGCATGTGTTAGAAAGAATTCATGCACAATTACAAAATTTTGAAGAAGTGGAAAGACATAATTATACTGATTAAAATTTGATGTCATGTGGAGGGTTTTAACTCACTACATAGTTGTGAAATGTGTAGTTGCACCATTTTTTAGAGGATAGCTCCATCCCAGAGGATGGGTTCGACTGATAAACGCACCTTCCCCCCCAGAGTCCTGGAGCTTGAGAACCCCAGATCCCTGAAAGGTGTGCGAGGCTTAGAGCAGCACCATCCCCCAAAAGGGTGACATGCAAGGCTCACTGTTGAAGTGGTGCATTCCAAGTGGTTGCCATCTCAGACACCACCTATAAAAGAGAACTGTACATATATCAGTGATCATCAATTGCATATCCAACTCGGTGGGTTAAAAGTAATGATTGATATATGGTTGAGTTTGTCTACTGTGGTGGACGTAGGACAGGAATGACCCTATCATAATGGTAGTTGGTAATGTTGTACACGTAAATTCCATATGGACATGCCGACCTGTTTCTAGTAAACCCTGGTGCAAAACAGACCCATTGCCTGCTTTCTCCACAAGTTGAACGGCTAAAGATCTGTATTGTGAGGAGACTGGCAAGAAGCATTATCTCAAAGTCAGTGCCCCAGCCAAACCTGTCCATGTGATGGGTGCTAATGTACCTGGAGACAGCTGCTTCTTGAAGCTGAGCTCGCCTCATAGGATCAGTGGACGGGTCAATGTTGAAGGTGGGGGCACCATAGCTTATCAGGGAGGGATTTTCACGCAAATACCCCAATGCGGCAAGGCGGACGGCGGTGTGGTTTTCTTCTGTTCCAGTTATCTCTTTTGAGATTGCCCTAAAAAGACAGTTTCCATCCCCCAGGACCCTGTCACGAATGTGTGGTGCAATCTCACCACAGCGTACACGTCTCACCCGAGCTGGTGTGGAAAGGTTGTTGTGAACACTCATACCACTGTATGCAGCCAGAATCTGAATTGCACTAAGTTTCCACTCATCTGGAGGGAGTGGCAGATCAATATTCGCACCAAGCTCTTCATATGTGGTTCCTACGTACTGAACATCTGGTGTCCCTGAAGGTGGGTTAGTTGAGAGTCTGGGTCTTTTTGGTGATGGTGGTGGAGATAGGGAGGTTGGTTTACTCTCTGGTGCTGTACGCTTTGTGGGTTGTTTTCTGGTACTGCATTTCTTTGAGGGTGAGAGCGTGACATGCGGTTGGCTATCTGACTTTGGTGGTTTTGCACAATTAGTGCTGGTTTTAGGCTTGGAAATGATATGCTTTTTAGCTTTAGGCTGATCAGGCACAGTACTGCCACTAAGCTTACACTTAGTGGCAGTACTAGGTGCTGGTGGCAATATGTACAGTGGAAGATCCTTCCTGTACAATTCCCTTAATCGGTTAATTTCTTTCAGACAGCTTTTACTCACCATAATGGACTTAGGATCAAATGCAGTCAGGTACAGCCCCGAGAGCGATCTGACCCTGGAGAGTGCTACATAGGCCATTCCATCACTAAATATTTGGTCAGAGAGGTCTACAATTGCACAATCTAATGACAAACCCTGGCATTTGTGGATTGTCACAGTATATGCCAGGATGAGTGGGAACTGCCTCCTGTATACAAAATTTTTTTTCATTACCATGAATCTACTCTTGACCATTCGTACATCGAAAGGCTCACTTACGTGATCAAACTGAACAGTCACACGGTTTGGCACAATGGAAATAACAGTTCCAATAGCACCATTGACTAAACCACGTTTTGTGTTAATGTTGCGACGCAGCATGACCCGTGCACCTACAGCCAGTGAAAGCTTGGCTTCCAACCCTGCCGTCCTATTACAGTCATTGTTCAGCTTTTCTAACTGTTCAGCTGCTTTCTTGTTCCACTTACGTGTACCTGCAGTTTCATCCACTTCATCAGTACACACTAACTCGTGTACTTCAGAAGGGAGATAGCTTAGCATCTGTGTGTTAAAATCATTACAGGCTTTTCTTGTAGGGAATAGACACACCAGTGTGTGACCAGATTTCTGAAGCTCATCAAATTTGTCAGCTACAGACACGTCTATTACTCTCTGTTCCAGAGTACGCAGAGTTTCATCAGTTGGGCAGCCACGTCTTACACCATCCAACATTACTGAATATTCTTTGTCTTTTTTCTGTCGTTCATTAATGGTGAGTTCCTCATCAACAACAGTATCTCTCCAAATGTTGACTGATGTTGCACACCCCAGTTTGAATGACAGGGATTTTTTGGTAATCTTCTCAAAGACATTAGCTGGAAGGCACATTGTTTACCCTTCTTAGATAGTTTGTGATATCTTGTGCCTCATACTCGGCACACGAAAACGTGAGAAAGAAGGTAGGTGAACCCCACTCACGAATCATGCACCGCAGTTCACTTTGCCTTATGAACCAGTACTGTTTGGTGCCGCGGACACTCTGAAGCATTGTGCATAAATTTGCTTCAAGAGCGTCATCAGATGTTTTTACCTGATTTAGTAGTGTACTGACAGTCATGGGCTGGCTTCTTGCGCACTTTAGAAGATTATATATGCCAGCTGAAAGCTCTCGCATTTCTTTCTGCCATAGCAGGTAGAAGACGTACTGCGGCTCCTTACGGAACCTAGAGTCCTTATTAAGCAGCCGTGATTTTATGTGCTCACTGTGAGACAGCTTGACTGCACGTGGGTGATGTTCACCAAACTTTCCAGTGGGAAAGAGTGTTGGGAAGCACATGACATCAAGATATTGCTGACGATTGTCTATGGGGTCTTCCTTGACATTGAGCAATTTGTATTGCTCCGTGTCAGAGCAGAAACGTGAGTCGATGCCGTCGTTGACGCTGGCCCCTTCCGGGAACGAGAGGTCGGTTATCAAACGCCACTTCCCGGAGGTGTGTCCCTTAGGGACCACACCCAGCCGATTAATCTGCCCTATAAGGATTGATCCTGGGGAGAAGGGGCCTAGGATGCGGCCAGCTGTCAGTTCCGCTTCCAGATACCGGTCAATGACTTCCGGGTGCTGTTCCGCTGATGGCATGTTCCGGTGGGCCGGTCGTAGCCGTCCAGAGTGGTCAAATCCAACCCGGAATCCGTGCTGTAAGCCATCCATCACAACAGTTGCAAAATCCTTGTCAGGATGGGATGATAAGTTAGCTTGCCAAGCTGGCAAGTGAGCACTTAACGGTGATTTGATAACGCTCAGATTTTTGGGGTGCTTGCGCCCCTTTGGTGGCCCTGCAGCCTGCAAGGCATGGAGACTGGCCAAGTACCGGTAGCAACCTGAGAGGCAAATGCATATCGAATAAAATAGCTGATTACAGCCACCAAATGGTGGGTTATCACGCCCAAAGGCGGAGAGTATGGGTCTGCACTAGAACATGTACTGCACAGGATATAATATAGCTGTAAGAACCTGGTACTGGCCAAATATTATCAATGCAATGATGGTATAGGCTGGTCAATGACTGTAATCCTGAGGGCTAAGAGAGGATTAGCACGTGGGTCACTAGAGCCTAGATATAACTAGGGTCCCTAAACTATGGTAGTTCAAATGAGCAGGAAGTGTCTCTGCTTATGCTCTGTCCCTGGTGGTTGGGGAGGGGGACCTTGGGCCCTGAGCGGGTTGCCTCCGGTCACAGTCCGCTGCTGGGTGGGGGCGACTGCATCTAGCACACAGGTGGGCATAGCGGCAGTATTTGTATCGGCACTGGCTTCCCCCGGGCCTGTTGAACAGCCTGCATATTTGAGCCACAGGGGTTGTAGAGGTGCGATTCTGGGGGAAGGGGCGATTCTGGGGGAAGGGGCGATTCTGGGGGAAGGGGCGGTGCTGCTTAGTGTCGTCTGGGGCATACGAGCAGTCGTGGCTTGCGTGGCTGTCTGATAAACAGTACCTACAGCGAGGGATGGCCTTGGCTCTACCCGTGAAAGCTTCGTTGTAAAGTACTGGGTCTGTGATCCCCCAATCTAGGGATTGCCGGTTTGCCGCCTGCCTCCTAAAGGCCATGTCATACGTGGCCCAAGCTGGGCCTTCAAAGTTCCGACTGGCACGGACAATGGTGCGCATGTAAGCCATAAACTGTGGCGCTTTGTCTGGGTAGCGGACCGAAAGGACTGCTGCTAATGTGGCAAAACACTCTATCCAGAGTGAAATGTCTGTAACCAAGCCACGTCTGGGGCGCCGATCATGGCAGCAACTTATTGAGGTCATATCGAGGCGCCAAGTCTCAGGGAGCAATTCCCACATGTCGATGTAATCTAATGCCCATATCTTTCGGACCAGCTTCACTGGCACAGCCGAGAACCCAGGGATGCTTGGTGTTGGTGGTGGCTGCACTGCAGGTGGTGGGATAACAGGCAGGGTAGGGGACACAGCAGAGGGTGCACCCTGATGTGGTGGGCGTGCCTGCGCCATGGCTGCTGCCGATGGCAGGGTGTCGAGGTAGCTTGCGGCATCTGGGAAGGTGGGCATAAATGCCGGGCAGGTAACAGTTGACGGTGTGACTGTGGACCCTGCAGAGGGGTAGGACCAGCAATGCATATATCCAGTCTGCAGAGAAAGGAAAATGGACCACTGCATGGCTGCCTGGGCGGGTACTTGCCAGGCATTGGCAGCAAGAGAGCTGATTGCTATGTACCCCTAAGTAAAAATGACTGTCTCCCGTAACTTCGCCGGGGAAATGGTTACCAGGCAATGGCAGCATCCCTGTTGCCACTGCCGGGACGAGGTTGCCAAGAATGGCAGCAGTGGTGGTTGCCAAGCAGTGGCAGCATTTGGGGAGGAGGGGGGGGGGGGGGGGGAGGCATTATCAGGACTGGCCAGACACTGGCAGCGTCACTTGGTCCCCTATCGAGATGGGTAGTTGCCAAGCAATGGCAGCCACTGTCGGGGTAATTGTGGGACGGGTTGTTGCCAAGCAATGGCAGCATCTCTGTGGCCGCTGTGTGCTCCATGGTGAGCATCAATTCAATCATGGCATCGGCCAGGCGTACATGCAGTTCCAGGCATTACAAGGTGACAGTGTACTTCATCAATGGAACAGCCAATGCGGTGGACGCGGGAGGGGGAGAGTTGTGTCAGCCTGCATGGTCTGCGTTGCCTGAGGGTGTCTCTGCCCAATACCATTCAACTGGGTTACTAGACTAGACCCGCCCTTAAACTAATTATTCGGAGATGGCGGGCAACACCAAATGCACAAGGCCTATAACACACTTACCAGGCTGGGAGGCAGCCGTCGTCAGAGCATGGGGGGCGGCTGATGTCGGGACACGAGAGGCCGATGACGACTCGGGGAGCTCGCTATCCGTCGACGGAAGACTCTGACTTTGGCGACTCGTAATCAGCTGGTCGATCCAGTTAAGTTGTTCGGGCGTGAACGGCGGGGCGTCGGCTGGCTCGTTCACAGAAGGATCGGGGTCCATGGCGGGCTGGGAACACGAGTGAGGCTAAAAAATCGTGAACGATGGCACTGGCACTGAGCCTCACTGGATCGCTTCGCTGACTGACGACTATCGCGCCTATGTGCGTGCGCATGCGCGGACAGAGTCCTGGCGGGCAGAGGGGCACACCCAGGCATTCGTTCGTTAACTTGGTTTAACCCAGGGTTAAACTACATTTAGATCCACCCATAAATTCTAGGAATTGAATTTCTTGCATTAGATTAGATCATGCGTTGCAATGGATTCAAACATGAAAATTTTGGGGGTCAAACAGAAATGCCAAGAGTTCCTGGCCTTCAGTTCTCCAGAAATGAGGTTCTTGGTGGACAGTAGCAGCTGCAGCAACAAAACGTCTTGCAAACACCAAAGTAGAACAGTTATGGGAGCTCTTTCTCCTGGAAATTGTTCCTTTGTTGTCACATAATAAACTGACTGGGACAACTGAGAGGCTTCATTCCTGGTATTGCAGATCAACCCAAAATTAATTAGTGGCGGCTTACGCTAAGTTGGATCCACCCATAAATTCCCAGAATTGAATTTCTTGCGCTAGATTGGATCATGCATTTTATTTGCGGTACCTTCTCCAGTAGCTACCGTACTTACTTAAAGTACTGTGTTCTCAATCCCCACTTCGGTGGCATTGTATCCTCCGCCTTACCTTCAGTGGATTAGTGGAGCATCTCACTGGGGCTAAGATGACTCATGTTCAAATTTTTGGCTGGCCCTTCATTTCCTTCATTTACATAGTACCAGTGTTAAGAACAACCATGCACAGCCCAACACCAGTATGTAAGACCTGTAACCAGATACATAACCTACACAAATTAACAATGGGACTGTATAAACAGCAATCTTAAATTATGTTTCCTAGGAAATGGCTTACAAAAGTTATAAGGTGCGTACAACACAGAGTTTTTAATTATGTTACATCCCAACTGTCACATTGCAGTTGCAAAACACAGACCCAGTCGTAATATCTTGAAGCTCTGAATCTACTCCACTCGTCAGCTTTACCATATTTTGCTGGCACTATGTACAACACTCTACTCAGGCCTATTGCATATCCTGTAGTGTATTTGTAAGCTATGGAACAAAGTACTGCATATTACAATTAGCTAGTGATATATAGTCCATGATGCACAACTTCACCGGGAGAGATGTGTGTCCACTTTGGTGCTATGCACTAGAATGAGGGTGTATCAAGTTCATCTGGTTCGGTGTTAGCACTGGCTTGTGTTTTTCACCATAGTGTTGAGAACCATACATAGTTATCATTTAAGGAACTATAATAGACTGCATGCAAATTTTATTGTAATGTGGGTGTGTACTCTTGTTAAGTCCGAGCTGTTACAGCTCCAAGTAGAAGCGATGTTTGTAGCATCCTATAAAACAAGCTGAGGTATTTTTTATGACGGTTTATGCTATTGACGTGAACCGTTGATCGTCATATTAGTACACACCCCAAATTCTACCACGTGGCTTTGTCTATAATTACGTGCATGCGCAAACAGTGTACCAGGCACTCTTTCTCCTCCCCCTTCTCTCCGCGCCTGGGAACGAGGCTAACATTCATAGAGAGGTACGTGCAACTAAAGGTCACCACTTGGGTTGGTGAGCTGGAACGCCTGTCATCACTCAACCACATGCAGCCTTTGCTGCCTTACACATGGTCTGACATTCCGATGGACGTATCTAGCAAGAAACATCGAAAATCTCATCAAGCCTCTTGAAGAAACCATAAGAAAAGTCTTTCTACCAAAACTCACTGGTGATAATGCTTTCAGTGACACCGAGAGGGAATTATTGGCATTACCAGCTCGTCTTGGTGGACTCAGTATCTTTGATCCATCCAAGAAGAGTGCACTACACTACTCTATGTGTGAGACAATCTCAGCACCCCTTGTACGCTTGATTCAAGACCAGTCAGAGGCATATGCACCTGAAGTAAAGGAAGCTCAAACATGAATGAGAAACAACGCACGAAAATTCCACAGACAGTGCGAAGCAAATGACCTGGAGGAAAACCTATCCACCAAGCTGCAGAAGGCCCTCACTATTTGCTCTGAGAAAGGAGCCTCAAGCTGGCTTTCAGCCCTACCCATCTCTGAACATGAGTTTGCCCTGCATAAGGCCTTCAGGGATGCTCTGTGCTTGCGGTACAGTTGGCGACCATCACATCTACTCTCCCACTGTGTCTGTGGCCAGCATTTCACCATCGAGCATGCACTTAGCTGCTCAAGGGGCGGATTTCCTTCCATTCGGCACAATGAGATTGATAACATCACAGTGGAGTCTGCCACGGCGTGGGAACCAAGCCGAGCCTACAACCTGTAACTGGGGAGCAGTTTGAGCACAGGACTGCCAACTGAGAGGATGGTGCCCGACTTGACATTGTAGCACAAAGCTTTTGGGGGAGGGATAGACAGAGTGCATTCTTTGATGTCAGGGTTTTCAACCCCTATCCACCTTCCTATCGAAACTCCACCCTCCCTCAGTGCTATCAGAAGAACGAGTTAGAGAAGAAGAGGGAATATGAAGAACGTGTGCGAGAAATAGAACACGGCTCCCCCTCCCCATTGGTTTTTTCAGCTGCAGGAGGCATGGGCACCATCACAACTGTTGTGTACAAGAGGCTGGCCTCTCTCTTGGCTGAGAAACAAGGAAGACCATACAGCTCAACATTGCACTGGCTAAGATGCAGACTGAACTTTTCATTGCTGAGATCAGCCATAATGTGCATTCGGGCTAACGATCTAGCTATCTTCTCCCCAGACAGTCTACATCCCCACCCATGGAGTCCACCTTCATGAAGGCCAGGTGCCAGTATTTTAAACCTTATGAACATTATTTGTAACTACATGCAGGCCCCACCCAGCTTTCCGTCGCTTGCAGTACGGAAAAGCGGTCCCCACTAGCCTCGCTGTCATTGAGAATCACCGCTGTCCAAACAAGTTTGGTAGCAACTATCTAACCCGTTTGTTTATGGAGGACCAGCGGATAAATTAGTCTCGCGTGGCCACACCGGGTGTGGCCTAGCGAGACTACGGATAAATGCGGAACGCGCGCACGTAAGCGCTTTACGCCGAGGGATGCGCGTAAATATGTGCGTAAATAAATCGCCATTTCAGGCGCTCACCAGCTGTCCTTCTAGTGAGTCACCGCCAACAATGAAGCGGCAACTGAACAGCCTGGAGTCATACCATCCTTCTGAAAACGGATTGAAACGTACAGCTGTTCCTAGTCTCGTGCCAAGACGATTTTTCGCACGCGGAGGGGAAAAATAGTCTTGTCAACTGCCTATTCAATTTTTGTTCTGTGCGGTTTAAAAATTGGTGACGCAACGTCTTCAAAAATGTGCTAGAGGAAACGATCAATATTCGGACACCAGCCATAATCGGACGCTCGTACACGGAGACTAAGCCACGCAGATACTCTGTTATGCCACGGAAAGGAAGGCGGAGTCCACCGTATCCGGCGACTGAAAAATGGAGCTCGAGCGTCAATCCCCGCTAGCGCTAGGGGGATTAGCGTAACAGTCCGAAAATTTTGATAATCGGCAAAAAAAAAAGGATTTTCGGACGCCGCTTCCTGTTCCCTCCCTGAAGCAACTCTCGGCAAGATTTCTGCACTGTTGGAAAGCTGCAAGACCCTGCTGCTTCACGCCTGATCTTCGTCACCGTAACTGCCTTGGGCGCTGAGGGGAGCTGCCGAAGATTGAGTAGGTTGCTCCATCAATGATCGGACAGTGGATTTACGTATTTTTTCGCCGTGGAAACACCCAACTACGAAATAGGCCAACAATACTGGTATCATTGGAATCTACAGGTCTTTACCAACGTAACCTTTAATACATGAACCTCGTGCACATACTAATGCTTTTCAGTCATCCTTTGTACCTAGCACTGTCTCTGTTTGGAATCACTTACCTCACGAAGCACTTACAGCACACTCCATCAATTCCTTTAAATCACTTGTTGCACCCCTGTTTTTGTAAATTGTAACTGGGTACACACCCGTATTAGCTTACCAGCTATTTGTGTATCCTTGCATTATTAATGCAAAAGTTTTATAGAAAAAAAAAAAAAAAAAAAAAAACCGTGCAAGTCTCGTCTTTATACGTTGTGTGGTTCCCGAGATACACTTGAAGGGTTGAGAACCAGAGTGGCCTAACCCAAAATCAAGTACTGGAAATCGCATGAATTGCACCAAAATGCAATAAAAAACATATGAACATGTGGTCAGAAATTTGAAATTCTTAAATGTTCAGCAGCTTCTGAAATGCATTTTAAGAGTATTCCCATGTTAGGGGGGGCTAACTCAACGTTTGTGGGTTAGGCCACTCTGGTTCTCAACCCTTCAATTGTTCTTGATTCATGTACTTCAGAAATTTAGTTTCCTGTAACTAGGCCCGTATGAAGGCGGGAAACAATTGTATCTCGGGAACCACACAACCTATAAAGACGCGACTTGCACCGTTACGTTGGTAAAGACCTGTAGATTCCAATGATACCAGTATTGTTGGCCTATTTCGTAGTTGGGTGTTTCCACGGCGAAAAAATACGTAAATCCACTGTCCGATCATTGATGGAGCAACCTACTCAATCTTCGGCAGCTCCCCTCAGCGCCCAAGGCAGTTACGGTGACGAAGATCAGGCGTGAAGCAGCAGGGTCTTGCAGCTTTCCAACAGTGCAGAAATCTTGCCGAGAGTTGCTTCAGGGAGGGAACAGGAAGCGGCGTCCGAAAATACATTTTTTTTGCCGATTATCAAAATTTTCGGACTGTTACGCTAATCCCCCTAGCGCTAGCGGGGATTGACGCTCGAGCTCCATTTTTCAGTCGCCGGATACGGTGGACTCCGCCTTCCCTTCCGTGGCATAACAGAGTATCTGCGTGGCTTAGTCTCCGTGTACGAGCGAAACACACACCGTCCGTTTACAGAAGTCCTGGAATTCCTTCGCTGGTCGTTCTCTGGTTCTACCTGGCTTAGTTGCCTGCATAGCGCTTCAACCGCCTAGCCGCCTTCTTTGGGTCGCAGTACGTGACGTCATTTGCGTGAAGCAATCTGATTGGAGCGCCACCTATTTTTCCCCTCCGCGTGCGAAAAGTAGTCTGGGCACGAGACTACAGCTTGATGCTCTTCTGATGTATTTTCTCCTATGGTCTCGTTGGGCCAGACTCTCTGTTGAAATTTGATGTCAGCTGGTTTAGCAAATGGCAAATACATAATATGGACAACCAAAAAGCTGTTTCCAGCTGTTTCCTATTTAACGTCTAGACCGTCCGCCATTTTAATATGGTCAATACCTTGGTTACGGCTGAGCTCTGCGGCAGAGCACTCGACGCGATACAGTGGAGTCTGGGCGTACGCAGACTCTAGTCTAGGACGTCAGCAAGTCGATCTTTGAAAAAGCGTTTTTACCAGCATGGACCTTAGAAGAGACAGAAAGCGTTCCCTTGAAGTTAGGGAAATGCTGAAAACCCAAGAACACGCACAACCCCAGGATGCAGAAGGAGACAAAGAGGAGCCCAGTTAAAGGGAAGGTACACATTAAGATGTGTGTTATTAACGTAAGAAGTTTAACAAACACCAGACACCATGCAAACCATACATTAAGCAGAACGTGTGAAACCAATCATGATACCCCTTTACTAAGACGAACTATTAACTGATAACACCTCAGGGTCACTTTGAATTATACCACAAAATAGCGTGGGGTATGTCTTCAGTAAAGACTTTTAGTTGGGGACACCGTATTCTCTTCGATTACTTTACTCGGGGATGCCGCAAACCAGGGAGGTCAAACTCCCCATGACACTGAAGTGTAAACTTAAAAATTTGCATTTCTCCAGAGAAGTGGTCTTACCATTCTCATGTCCTCAGTTATGGTGCTGTATGCTGTTTCCTCAATATTGGTAACAAATACCTGCTGATTCCTGATGGTGTTGTTGATAAGACACATCATCTCTTCTGCTACATATCGAGTAAGAGCCTATTTTGCATGTCTGGCAGTTGAGTACAGCACACGCCACTTGTCAGGAATGTAGGTAGTGCTGCTGAATTGTTTGTAGTCATGGGTCAGCACTTGATGTTCTTGGTCTCGTCTTGATTGTTCTATCTCTTTATATAGGTGTTTCGGGAAGTGCTCCTGGATTGTCAACAATCACATGGACCTCTGTGACCCCAGCTGCAAAGTGAGGCCGGACAAACTTGGTAAGGTAATCCTGCATGTAGGTCATAGTAGGAATTGGTGGTGTTTGGATGATAAACGTACCTTCAAGTATGGCAACATCTGGAATCCATCCTTGTGGCAATGATGGTATGACCACAGGAAGCATTGTAGTGAGTTTTGATGCATGCAGTGGTGGTGCTCTTTGAGCCTTTGTATGGGAAGCCATTAGCATCCACTGAGGCACAAGGGATTGGAGAAACTGGGCCGAATAGAATGTCTGTACTAACTCCATCTTTTCCGTGTTCAACCACCCATGCTAACTGCTTCTTTAGGATTCGTTGTGTAAATTTTCACTCTCGTTCAACCAGCTTGATCCTCTTTTAGCAGCTTTGCTAACTGTGAACGTGTTCAAGCGATTTTTCCGCACAGGAGCTTTGTACTTGGTTGCCTCAGAAACTTTGTGCTAACATAGTTTTCAAACTCCTCCTGGCCAATGCTTCTGAAAGCAAGCAGATCATGCAACTGTTCATGAGTTACCTGTTTGTTGGCAAGAAAATTCCAGAGTCCCTGGTTAGTTTCACTGTTGTAAAACAGTCCATGACTTTTCACAGCTTCAAGCATTCGCTGCACATTAATCTCAAAAATTTTATCCTTGCTAGTTGCACCATGCTCAAATACTTCTTCGGTTGCTCTGTTTGTCTGTGGGAACAGTTCTTTGAGGTTCCTCAGGCAAGTGGAACAATATGGGAGGTAATCAGATAGGTAGTCCATCTTCTGCTCACTAGATCTGCTCACTAACACAAGTTTTGCATCCTTGTTTATCTGCATTTCATGGCGTTCATCGAGGGCTACACCATGCCACTCTGTTGCTGTTAGGCGAGCACTGAATCCTCCATTTTGAAGGTGCACAAGGATGGGTTCTGGCAGAGAGAAAAGGTCATTTAAGTGCCATGATATCAGGCATTGGTAGATGGGATGATCAAAAGCACTAGCAAGTAGCTTTATGCTCCCAGTTCTCAAAAGCCAGTTGCGATATCGTATTGCAACATATAGCCCTAAGTAGGCAAAGCAATCAACCATTATAAATTGACACCAGAGTTTTATAGTATCTTGTTTGTTTGACAAGTGGTTGGTGAATTTGGAGAAGTCTTCAAATGATACAGCTTTTTTGCTTTAGGAATGCATCACTAACTGTGCCTCCCTGAAGTCATTCAGATGGGTTTTGGAAGATATTGAAGTGAACTGATGTACTAGATTCTTGAGTATGGTCTCAATATTCTCACTTTGGTTAGGTACTTCCTCCTGTGGGTTAGAAGCTGAATGGTGGGTGATATCATGTAGATGGAGACAAAGAATCGATACAAGGCCTCATATGTCTGGAGCAAGAAGTTGTGAGTTCTGCGGAAATTTGAACACTGTATTAGTGAGGTCAGTGTTTCTGCTCTGTGTCCTGATACACCTCCCTGTTCCCTAAACCCAGCATCTGCATATGCTTTCATGAGGGAGCTTTTTGATAGTTATATAGAAGATGCCAATCCCCTGGAAAGGGAATTAACCACCTTAGGTGGCTTCCATACTCTGCTCGAATGTCCTGGAGCAGATCGTAAGTCTTTGCATCACCTACCACAATTAGCCACTTCCCGTGCAAAACTTGATGCGGTGCGGCGCGGAGTGTTGCGGCTGCCCGCAAATTACTACGCTTGCGCAGTCGCGATGAAGCGCGGTAGAAGTGCAAGAGGGCGCTAAAAAGCGCTATGAGGCATGCTTTGACAACACGCTTCTTCACGCCCCTTCACGCCTCTTCACGCATCGTAGAATGCAAACGCGGATATGTACGCCCTCTTGTACGGGGGGGGGGGGTGCCTAGATGTTGAAGAATTACTCACTGCGCAGGACGTAAATGCTATAAAGGGTGTCAGGTGGCTAAGTCTTTCAAAAGTGCATGGATACCATAGTTGAGGTAGGTGCAGCAATGCACTTTAACAAAATGTTAGTATCAGTTTCCCTACATTGTGTTAAGCATTGAATTAGTCTAAGGTATAAATGAAGGTTCCAGGAGTTGCTGTCGAAAGATGTCCAGTTAAAAATGTAAACATTAAGAATTTAATGAAGAGTAAACATTATTATAAAGTACAAACTAGTCAATTGTAAGATGGGTTGGAAAGCAAAGAACATAACTGTTATGGGAACCAATATCAACAAAAACACTTTTGCTAATAATGTGATTAACTGGTACAGCAACATTAATAATGTCAGATTCTTGTGGTACAATAAACAACTTGGAGTTAAGTGGAGTACAGTCAGGTTGTGGCAAATTAAAATGATCGGTGGCAGTCGTATGTATAGCAAATGGTTGTAACATAGCAAATGGTAGATTGCCTATAAGCAGAAAATACAGAATTTGTCCAAACTGTTCCTTGCTAGCAGTATTTTTGAAGAGGACGGTGTAACTATTTCGTTTTTTGACTTTGCCATACCTCTTAGAATAGAACATGCTGTTGCCTCGCTGAAGTCTGTAGAAAGTTTGCACTGTATCAGGTATATTACCAGCACACTGAATCATATATCTGGAAGAAAGGAACTGTTTTTCATCAGGTGTCAAAGTAGTAACTGACATGCCACCAACAATGGCATGTTGTGAATCCAGCAGCTGTTTTCGCAGCCTATAAAAGTGAGACCATAGGCAACTCATAAATAGATCATCAATCATCACACTGCATGGGCTCCACATATACAGCTTGTCAATATAAAGAGGTACAAGTACGCATAAAATACGTGCCTTTTCTTGCCAAACACAACATCAGCTAAGGACTGAACCCTTGCAGTAGATGGAACTCTTAGAGATGGAAGAACAGTTGTCATCAGGTGGGTAAATGCCATCTGTAAAACAAAAAAAAAAAAAAGAATTAGAAATTAGGGTATGCAGCTCAATATAGGACAACACGATCTGTGGATAAAGTCTTTCAAAGATGGAAGTATGGTGTAAAAGATGACCTACTGACAGCTTCTTGCATGGATGAAAAATTATTAAAGCAATAATAACAGCATTCCTGCTAAATGACATGTACCCTCTATAGGTGATAACTACTGCAATAACAAAACAAACAACACTGTTAGTAATTAAATATAAAACAGTATGTTATAGTTGTACAGACAGGGCACCAAGTTATTTAACAGACTAAGTGCATGCAAAATAACGAATATGAATGTACAAGTATGATGTGTGAGTATTTGGTACGTGATTAAAATGAGGATCAGAAGGTTTGAAAGCATCACATTGTGTGTTGGACTATACACATTTTTCATCACAATTGTGTACTATGACAGGTACATGTACCTGCTTTGTCATATTCTGACTGCCATGAAACAATTTTTTGAGCTGATAGTTCATGGATTCAAAGGGGAAACAAGAATAAGCCCATAGTGGTCCCCAATTTTCCACACATTGGGTCAAGTGGATTACTAAATGGATGTTCATCGTTGCAGATCGTTCACCTGTACACATTGTTAAGATGAAGAAAATATAAAGTACTAGCATGTACGATCATTAGTTATACAGTATTACATACCATAAAATTCTGGAAACCTCTCATAGAAAGTATGCAGAAGTTGCTGCGCACAATGGAGATCATCTTTACTGATGCAGTCTGACCAGAGTATCTGCAGAGCTACTACAAGCATGGCCAGATGATTGAAGTACGGTGTAGGCAGCACCCCAAACAGTACTGGTAGAGCAAACAGGAGTATCCAGCTCCTGAACTCTGAGCCTGTGCATAAAATCTTACTAGAGTAAAACAGGCACTTAAGTACAATCAACTTCAACTTGCCTTTCCAGTGTGCAGTTTCATTGAGACTTTTGGGAGTACGGGAGATTGTGTCTGGTACTTGTATGTGCAGCAACCGTTTGTTGCACAGATCGATCTACAGTAGCAGGCAGTGAGTAATGACATGCTCATCCTCAAAAAGGTCAACCAATACCTTGTTTCCAATATAGAAGTCTTTACCACGACTACTCTTATCAAACCAAAGGGAAACTAAACGTGAGGCAACTCCCAGAAAGAGGCAGTGAAGTGTATCCACCACAGTTCCTTTTACCAAGTCAAATGGATTATGCAATGACAGCACACATGCCCCTTTCACACCATTGAACTGCAGGTGGTTAGAAGGAAATGCTCACAATAAAACTAGATGTACAGCTGATCATTAATATCACTTACAGCATCTCCAGTAGAACTGGCTTTTCGAGCATCTTCAAGCATTGTTTGATGTGAGCGTTCAGCACCACAAGAATTTGGTGGCCAGTACCGATGCAGATAGTCACCTGGAGGTGTCTTTCCAGGAGCGTCACAATAACAACATCCATGTTTACCATTGAATTGTTTCATATTCAATACTAAAGCTCTAGCTGGAAGATCAAGTGAACACTGCAGAAGTGCTGCATGCAACACAGAGTTTCCTGTTGGTGTCTGAACTGAGACACCTAAAGAAGAGTAGGAGTAGTTCATGTACTGAACTTTTACTTGGTAATGCTAATTTAGTGCTCACCACTGTTGTACAGCTGGTTTATAGTATTGACCAATGGCCTCAGGAAAGTGTTCATTGTGGGTTTCTCACAGGAGAACCACATGCCAGCCAACAAGATATTTTTCTTCAAGAATCTGCAAAATTATCATTCCAACAAATATATATGTATATGTATCTATGTAATCTCTTGAAAATAGGTCCACCCTCAAAAATAAGCCCACTCCCCTTTTATTAAATGAAGTTGTTGCAAAGAGCACTTTTCTCTCAAAAGTACGCTGTTTATGCCACAGTACATGCAGTTATGTTAAGCAAGAAGCACTGAAGTAGCAGTGTGCAAGAGGAGGGACTAACAAATGAAGGCAGACACACTGTTGCTATTGCACAAGCAACCGCATGACAAAAGAAGCACTGTAGAATCACTGCATGCGTACATACATAGGGCTTTCCTAACTGCATGTGAGGTAGGCGTATTTCAAGAGAATTATCATGACTCTTGAAAATAGGCCCACTTCCTCTTTGAGGAGCCACTTACGTTCATCCCCCATGGGCTTATTTTAGGGAGATTACGGTATATAAATCTAGAGTGCATATTTAAAGCTTACCTAAGTGACACTGGTAGCTCATTTATAGTCAGCCAAATAGGCCAGAGTGATCGCTTCGAGGATTTAAAGATTGCAACTCCGTCTGTGTTCATGACAAGCGATACGTTTTCAGGATGACAAAGAAAGTGGCTGTGCTTTCTATATTCCTTTCCATCATACACATCACATAGTACATCTCTATCAATAGTCCGAGTCCGACACTGCTGTAATGCACTCCACACTTCAGAATCTAAGTAAATCAAGAGGAATTATGGAGTACAATCATCTGATGTACTCACCAATGAAGCTACACACAGTGCTCTGGTTCTATGTCTTTAGACAGGTGAGAATCACAAACAGCAATTGTACAATCAAGTGGGGGGGAGGGACAATTACCATTAATATAATGATGTGGTATTAATTTTAAGCATGCTATTTTGTGGTCTTTTGTTATAGTAGCACACTGTCTACATGCACCCAAGGTCAGCAGCAGGAGTCACATTGTACAGAGGTGCACATTTCAGTCATACATGCTCCATAAATAAAAGCAAGCTGCATGACTTCACTATACACTTCTCTTACCTACTTGCCTCTGAACATGGTGCCACGTATGCAGAAGCTAACGTGACAGTAATGTCATCACATATCCTCAAATACATGCTTACATCCTCCACCCTCCACAGTTACCATTGTATCACATCATATCAGAGATCAAAAATGAAGGTCAGTCACGTTGACATGCTGAACAATATATGTACAGCAAGTCATTGGCAGGGCCAGACAGGGAACAAAATGGGCAATTGCTGAATAAGTTTCACACACAGACATTGTGCAACTTCTTTTTGATCCCTATATATGAGTAATTAGTCTAATACCATGAAACCAAATGTTCAGCAAAAGAATTAGTGTATAATCCTAAGTATAGCTATACTTCACAAGAGGGTGGCATAAAACTACTTATATACCTTCTAGAATCCTCTGCAGCTGTGTTTCCAAGGATAGCGAGATAAATGTCTCAACACTGCTTCCTGCACATTCATACCTTTCACACTGAGACATGTTCGGGAGTAATTTATGGCAACAAGAACAATAATACTGCAATTGTGGTTGTGACTCGGGGAAGAGTTTCACGAAAAAGCTTTTCAGGGCAAATACGCTGCTCGGAAGTTTTGCTCCAGCAGGTAAAAGTGCAGCAAGTAGGCAGATCAATTCTCCGAACGATTTGGATGACAGACTATGCCTTACTGCAAATTGAAAGATAAGCAAGTAGGCGTAAAACACTGATATATCGGCGGATTCATACAAAGGTTCTGCACACGCCTCAGTGAATAGCTCGTTGTGGTAGCAACCTCCACTTGGACGCTGTTTTTGTTGAGTACGGGGTTGGTCTTCGAAGGAAGTTTCATGATCTTCAGTTGCTGTACAAAAGGAGTCACCGAGAAGGTCAGTGTAACTGTAAGATTCTGTTAATATAGCACTCTCTGTGTCAACGACTGAGGAGGATTCGTCAGTTGGAATGTCGCTGAGAAAGGCAGTCTGATACTGTTGTGATTTCCAATCTGCAGATTCGCTACTCGAGGGAATACTAGAGACAGAGTCTGTCTCCCAAGTGGAGCAAGTCAATCCTGAAGAATTCGTGTTTGACTCCATTTTTAATTATGCGACTCAAAGCACATGCACATCACGTGCCGTTTCTGAGACGGGTTCAGACACGCATGCAAGTTCATTGTGAGCTCTAATCTCAGACGTCTTACGATCACAATGGCTGCTGAAAGGAAGGAGGAAAGGGCAAGGAGTAGACAGATCAAAGGTATGTAAAAACAGGGGTTTCACGTATTATTTCACGTACATAGATGTGGATGTAGGTATAATACGTACGTTTCATCACATACTGCATAGATCTCCACTTCGTTGTACTGTGGTTAGGAGAGGATGAGAAGCTTTACGATACAATTCAGGCAAAGCAAATTGTTGAGTCTGATGTTCTGTCCCTGGAGCCTGGATTGCAGTGCAAAGCAGTGTATAGTGGTACAGCATATGATGTCAAGGTGATTGCTAAAGGTAAGGTTCGCTTGAAATTAGTTGTTGCAGAATTGCCTGGCAACACCAATTTAAAATTTTGCTGGTTTAAATATGCCTGTATAAATTAATGTTGCTGCATTTGTTTTTAATCAAAAAGCATTAAATATAGTTAGAAACCTTATTGGTACTTTGTATTAATATTCATTGCAATAATGATCCAGTGAATCCCAATAACATTTTAAAGGTATTACCATCTTGGAAAGTTGAAAGGAGGGTCTGGTGAACCGTGTGGGGTGAAAGTGTACACTGCGGAATGTTAAGAATTACTGAACCTACCGTAACCAGTGGAGCTTCTGCTGAACCAGACACATGCACAAGTGTTCTAATCTTTTCTGTTTGGTATTTACAGCTTTCTGCAAAATGTGAAGACAACTCTCTTGCAGTTAGCATTTCTAATAAATGCACATCAAAAGCCAATTGGAAGTGCGCCTGCATACCGGGCACAGTGTACACTTCCATCCCAGCCCATTTACCAGACCTTCCTTTTCGATTTTTTGAGGGTCTGGTTCCAATACTCAACTTGAATCTGGTAGCCTCATTTCCTTGTCACCACTATCAGTGGCCTTGTCCTAGCTTCATCCCCAGGCCACTCCCAGATTTTATCTTGCAGCCATGGAGAAAAATCGGGAGAAGGCCTGGGATCATTATTACGTCACGGACCGGAAATGGTGGACACGGTTAGTATGTAATGTGGACTTGGTTCGTACTAATCGTGTCCACCATTTCTGGTCCGTGACGTAGTAATGATCCCAGGCCTTCTCCAGATTTTTCTCCACGGCTGCGAGATAAAATCTGGGAGTGGCCTGGGGACGAGGCTAGCCTTGTCCTCAGACCTATCTAAAAAGAGAGAATTCAGTGCTTGCGCATACACATAGTTGGTGCATAATGCTCATGTAGAATTCTATGTGAGTGTTATGCACTAATTGTATACTTCAGGACATAATCGCTGCTACCTAAGTCGTGACTACCCAAATCTTTTGACTACAGCATTTGTTGCTTTTTTGTGTGCATACAATCTTCACATCAAAATCAAATGAAATAACTTGGTAACACAAAACCACAGCCATCGAAAATTTTGCAGATCCATCCTACATGGGTTTGAGCATCATTGCTTTACCTCAAAATCACTGGAAGTAGTCATTATGAACAGTAAACTAAGATGTGCAATGTACACATAGCCGACAAAATTACCTGTCTTTTCCATTCAACATTGGAGTCCTGTCACCACTGACATTTCAAGTTATCCGAGCAATAAGTTACCATGTTACTGTTCTGCCAGATATAGTTACGGCAAAGTCATCAGTATTGAATTGAATTGAAATAATTATACTTATATGAGAAGGACCTAGCCCGTATTAAGTGCTCTCTGCAACAGTTAAGCTACTCTAAATAAACATACCAAAAGTATACAAACACTATTGTTAGGTACCATGCACTGAAAAATCTTTCTCTCTGAGTGAGTCATTTTGCACTAATCGGAAGTGTGCTTTGCCTTGTACTCGGGCTGTTGGTGGGCGGGGAGAAAAAGAGCCTGGTATCTACTGTTTGCAAATGCACGTAATCCCCTGATGAACACATGTTCAGACAATAGTGGGAGGGGAACGTGTAATACTTATCCACATGATTTATAGTGTGATGTACAATTTAGCAAGTATACTAGTATGATAGTGTGCAGTGAAGAGCAAATCAACCGCACTACAACTAGCACTACACCACCCTGATTCACTATAAGTTCTTGCTAACTTACAGTCTATGACAAATGGTAACACAATATGTGGGGTATCACAGACTTACCAGGCAGTAGCCGTATAAACACGTAAAAATCCAAACTAGAAGGTACCTGCACTTTCTTGAGATTCATACCAGAAGTACCTAGCTGTCGGAGGGAGCTGGAGAACGAACGATCAAAATGCTTCCATCCTTGGTCAGAAAATGTGCGGACAATGTAGCAGTAAGTCATCACGGTTGTATGTATATAACACAATAGTTTCCGATTTCCCAAGATTTCTGGGAAATTAAGCGCATGTGCAAACAGTAGATACCAGGCTCTCTCTTTCCCTACCCACCGAGAGCCTGGGTACGAAGCTAAAGTGTGCTCTATTATTAACATGCCAACAAATTGCATGCAGTTCTGCCTGATTCTGAATAGCGCAGTGCAGAATCCAGTGTTTCATCTTACAGACATACAGATGTATGAAAAAAGTGTAGGGATCAAGCTTTGTGTTTACGTTCACTTTTACACCATCTCTACCCTGTTTGTATACTTTTTCGCATGCCAACCTACACTTTTGTTTTCACTTTTATTCTTGTTCAAATAAAGTCTTCTCTCATCTTCTGTAGAAAACAGGAGGTGAGCATATACAGCTTTTATCAGTCTGCTAATTTTGTATAGGACGATATGCTGAGATGAAACACAAGCAACAGCATTTGGAGGCAGAATTAGAGCAACAGGAGGCCAACTTGGACCAAGATGCAGTTTTAGAACCTGAACGTGCAGGAAAGGATCCAGAAGCTATACCATGTCCAGGTTAGTATACATTATGATCTGGTACCATTGTTGCAAACATAGGGGAAGGATTTTTAGACTACAGAGGGTTGATAGAACAACGATGGACACACATTAGCCAACGGAAGGATTTTGTCTGTTGATGCCATTAGTACTGTGTGTTGCAACCATGACCTGAAATGAGCATAAACACCCACAGCACCATTATTTAAGGTACATTCTGCATTAATGATGCATGTTGTTAGCTCTTAGATATGACTTTTGAATGGTTTATCATCTCTTCTAAAGGCAAAAAAAGGCCTGCAAAAACAAAAGGTTAGTTGGGAATGAAGTTTTTTTGGCTATGCAATACTTTATATTTCAAATTTGAACTCCTTAGGACCCCGAACACCAAAGCGCAAGAAAGCGCAAGAGTCCAATGAATCAGGACCCCAAACGCCAAAGCGCAAGAAAGCGCAAGAGTCCAATGAATCAGGACCCCAAACGCCAAAGCGCAAGAAAGTGCAAGAGTCCAATGAATCAAAGGTTAGATATCGTGTATTGTATTTACTTGTATAACTCTTCATAACTACTGCACTTTACCTAGGATGCTCGGAAGGAAGCCTTGTCTTCAAAAAGCAGAAAGGAGAAGGCAAGGAAAGCAGAAGGCAGAGAATCAACCAATGAGATACTGAGGAATACATCCACTCCCATTGACCTCAGTGAAGGTAATAGTAGGGTGTCAGCACCTCAATCTCAGGTATCAATGAATATGCAGGGCTCATCCAATGTCAACTTTGCTTACCAGGACCATTTCTGAATCCACCACCACTGCCTGTGTCATTTGAACCTCCTCCACTGCCTGGATCAGTCCAACCTCCTCCACTGCCTAGATCAGTCCAACCTCCTCCACTGCCCGGATCTGTCCAACCTTCTCCACTGCCTGCGTCATTTGAACCTCCTCCACTGCCCGGATCAGTCCAACCTCCTCCACTGCCTGGATCAGTCCAACCTCCTCCACTGCCTGGATCAGTCCAACCTCCTCCACTGCCCGGATCAGTCCAACCTTCTCCACTGCCTGCGTCATTTGAACCTCCTCCACTGCCTGGATCAATCCAACCTTCTCCACTGCCTGGATCATTTCAACCTTCTCCACTGCCTGGATCATTTCAACCTCCACCACTGCCCGGATCCCTTGGTGCACCTTCCCTTTCAACTCAGCCACTACCATCCTTCTTCCACCCTTTGCCTACCAAATTTTACCCAACATCCCCAATACAGTTTACTGATTCTCCTTATACTCAGCCTTTGTCACCACCTCAGCCTCGTACATCACATCAGACTCCCCGTCAGTCCTCTCCATTTTCTATGCATCGATCTGCT
This sequence comes from Agelas oroides, assembly GCA_949130485.1. Classification (NCBI taxonomy): domain Eukaryota; kingdom Metazoa; phylum Porifera; class Demospongiae; order Agelasida; family Agelasidae; genus Agelas; species Agelas oroides. The sequence goes on from OX422199.1 coordinate 4,742,990, forward strand.
TCATATGACAGTGATGAGTACCACCAAGTATATTCACCTGCTACTCCAGCTTCCAGTTCCAGTGGCATCTTTCGAACAGCAACACCGCAGTCCCTTGATTCAGAAATGGTGTGTTAGCCTACATAATGAGTTACACTTCATCATCACAAATCTTCATCCTCTACTTTTTGCAGGATGTTACGACACTGCTTCTCAATGTTCATCAGTCTCTTCGGGGTGAGATACACGCTCTTAAGGCTGAAGTCAGCACTTTAAATACTGCTGTTTCAGCTCTCAGGGCTAATTTGAGAAAGCACCGCAAGGTTTGGGGGTAGAAGGGCCCATTATTTAGCTACAATTTGATATTTGTTTTACTCTTGATCTTCCAGAGTGTGACAGTGAGTGAAACTCATGCAATCCCTGGTGCAAAAATGCAATCCCCGCGAGAATGCTACATCTGGTATGAACTTCATAGTTATATATGTGATCTTAAGTAAATCTTTGTCAATTTTCTGCTTCTCGGTAGGCTGTTGGTTTGGTGACCCTGACGGTCGAACTAACGAAGAAAAGGTCTGGGTACCAGGAGTGACGCAAGACCAGCTGCTTCGTGCCGATGCAAGCACGAACACAGGGGAACTTGCTCGGGCCTTAACTAACATCTTGTTTTCCCCTGAGGAAATCAAGTGGGGGAATGCTACAAAAGCGCTGACCGAAGGAGTTGAATTACTAGACGCGAAGCGTCTTCATGCCATTCGAGGTATGTCTAGGCTTTAAGCCCTATCTGGTTTTTTGGCATTGTAAATTATGTCAGTAAATAGGCATGCATAGAGTACTTACATACACTTTTTTACAAAGTGACCATCATCAACGTGAGGTTTGGTGGACTTCACATTGATGATGACTGCCTTGTGAACACTGTGTGATGTCAGCATGCATTGTGGTGTTAAGTCTCAACGTTTATTTTCCCCCTACAGTGCATATCAACTACAGGATTAAAGTTGGTCCGATGCAGTCCACCCCAGAGAGGGCAAGGTGGAAGGATATCCAGGCAACTATAAACCGATTGTGTCGTAGACATAGGCCGCCATCCTCTCGACCATCATCATCTCAACAGGGAGTAGCTTCACAAGCTCAGCTGCCAGAAGTTCCAAACTCCCAAGCTCAACTGCATTAACATGGCAACTCCTACTCCTGTTGTGTTTTGGCATGCATTAACATGGCAACTCTTACCCCTGTTGTGCTTTGAATGCATGCACGCATGCATTAACATGGCATCTCCCACTCCTGTTGTGTTTCTTGATTATTGTTGAATGCACACGCAAGCGCGCATATTCCCGATGCGATCTACGTAAGTCGTGACAGGGCACTGCCGCGACCTTCTGCGCACAGAGGTGCCTGCGCGCGCCTCAGTACGCTATGTCACGCCCGTGCTTAACAGCCGCACCAAGACGTGAGTTGCCGTGCATTGTTTTACACGGGTTCTGTTGGTACTGAACTACAAATTTAGTGTGTAGCTCCCCAAGTGCTTTAGTTAGCCTTTTTGTTAGAGTCGGCTGTTTCACTTAAGATTTGCACATAGACAACAGTTGACACCTCCTGGTCTGAAGATTGGTGTTAGCCTCGTACCCAGGCCACGTGGGAGGAGGGCAAAGTGGCCTGGTATCCACTGTTTGCGCATGCGCAAACGATTCTGGAGATCTTCCACGAACGAGTCCGATTATGGACAAGTTACACGTGGTTGTTATGCGAAGAAATAACCAAACTAGATATACGGCTTGCAGTGTGGCAGCTGTGTTTACGCGGCAATGGCTTCCATTATCAGAGACACAAGGGGTGACACGACAAGGACTACGCTACAGCCACCGCCGGTTCCACCGTCACTGTGCTTGTAGTTGAAAACAAACGGCAGAATCTCGTAGCAGATGTACTTACCAAATCCTGTGGGTAGCCACAGGAATACGTATTTACCATTGTAGATATATTTGATTGCATCCAGCTGCTCTGCTTTCAACGTGAAATCTCCCTTTTCAATACATCAAAGAGCGAACTTGAGCATTCTATCGAAGTCCTCACTTTTACCTGCCATGTTCGTGGGATAAGCTCAAGACGGACGTGGTTCAGAGCTATACGGTAAAGATTAATGTTTCGTAAACGATGGTATACGATACCCCATGAAATCATGGGGTTTTTCGCGCATGCACAAACAGTGGATACCGGCCACTTTTCCCTCCTCCCACATGGCCTGGGTACGAGGCTAGATTGGTGTCAGATGCAATTTCGGAGGGAAGGAATTCCTGGAAGGCTAGAGTTATCTACCAAAGGTTGGGCATTCTTTAGAAGCATGCTTTTGAAAACGTCTTCGTGTATGCGTGCCAGACTGTTCTTTTCAACTGTGTTTGGACGGAACTGGTCAACAGTCAAGTGAGAGGGTTGATAGAGCTGGTATTCGTCTACATGCAGATTAGAGAACCCATGACCCCGAAGTGATGGTTCCTGAATGGAAATAGTTGTGTGTGGTGAAGCCATTTCTGCTAACGTCCGACGACGGCGTTTTGCCTTAGCAATGGGCATAAAAGTATACGTAAATGTACGTGTATAGGTACCAGTATTAGAGGCAGCACTAAATTCCTATACACTGTTTGCTTCCCATATTACTATAGGGGACAAATTGCATACCCCAACGCTATTTGTCCCCTATATAGTACGGGCAAGGATACCCAAACTGCGTAGTTTTATCTAATGCAGATTTCTTCTTCTGTGAGGCTGAGAGATTTTGGTGATGGTTGGACACATTGAATGGATGTAGCTTCTTGTAGCATCATTCTGTTGTTGACACAAAAGCATGTGGCTATCTATGTTGTCAATGGATACAATTGTAAGTGTGTGAGAGGCGAGTGCTGGTAAGATTCCTTGGGACTTTCTTAGCTGTACTGCTAGCCTCACTTTCACTTGGAAATAGCCTGCGCTTCCGTGTCCGTACTGTTTCTGTCACACGTTCAATGAAATGTAGCAAAACTGGATCAATGCATGCACTCAGTTTAGCAATATTGAGTTGAGTATACTTTTGCGGCACACCTTGATAGGAAGCTACAAGAGCTTTACTTTGTTCATGTAGCTTGTATTTAAATGTTCAGCAACGTTTGTGAGTTGTTCTGTAATTGGGGTAGATTCTGGTACGTTTGCATTTGAGCTAGCACATTCTAGTTGAGCAACTTTTGACTTTAACATCTTTTCGGAAAGTTAGTCGTAGACAACCCGTCAGGTGCAGGATGTCTATTGGGAGATTGGAGGGAAAAACTGAGGTGGGCAGCTGGTGGAAGGAGTCTGTTTGACATCAGATGCCTAGATTAATCCCAATACAGACCCGTCACTCCACCTGCTTGGAGGGTAAATCCAGGTGGGGGTTGATACCCCCAGTGATTCCATCCAAGGCAGCCAATGGCTGACCCTCCAAGCAGCAGCCCCTTGTTCTATGACCCCTTGTTCTTTCCTCCTACGTGTATGCACCTCAGTGACTACGTTAAAAGTGATATTCTCAAACAAAGATGCTGTGATATTGCACACAGTAATATATATACTCACATAAAGGTAGGTAATTAAGGAGTATCTTTGCCGTTTATTGCGGTGGGGTGCTGAGAGTGGCAGTAATAGAGGCCAGCCTATCACGAGGAGTTTTGATGTATACAAGGTAGGCTGTGCTCTGCCATCTACCGAGGAGTTGAATAGTAGCATCTGGGATGCCATGTTGGGCAGCCGTAGTAGCAGCACCAGCTCGGAAACTGTGGCCAGAGAATGAACCTTGGCAAATACCAATGTTACGCAAGGTGTCCCGAAGTTTGTTTACAAAGCGAACCCTTGTTAGTGGTTTGCCATCTTTGAAGTGGAATAGAGGGCCCGCAGTATCCCCTCGAACTGATAAGTATGCCATCATTGCCGTGATTGGACATAGGTTATTGTGGGTGCGACCAAGGTATATGTCCACTCCCTTTCTGAAGGGGTCCGTTTTGGAGGATTTTATCCGAACTTGCATGATGGTGGGATTTGTTTGGCTATCAACTGCAATGTCTGAGAAACTCAGGTGTGCCCCTGAGTCATACTCATTGTCGGAAGGAATGCAAATCTCTCCTGCACGCAGGAAGCCAAAGAAGCATGTGGTGTATGCAGCCCATGCCATAATGTTGTCAAACTCCTCAGGTTGTTTGTTAAGAAAAGCTTTGATCTGAATGAGGATAGAAGGGGTGATAGGGAGGCGGGGCTTCGCTTGCCGCCCTTGTTTGGCTTGTGATGCTTTAATTCCTTTTATTACCTGTGCTAGGCGAGGCATGTCTCCCATGCACGGTTCAGAGAACCCATGAGAAATATGTAAGTGGCGGCATGGGCTAAAGCCTTCATCTGCCAAATATGACACGTAAAAGCAAAGTACATTTTCAGACAATGGGAGGGGAGAGGTGCAAGCTTGGGTGCAGAATGCGAGAAAACGAGATTTTGCTGAAGAGTATGTCTTTTGAGTTGATTTGGCTAATCCCTGAAGGTAGTAGCTCTGAAGAGATTTGCCCAATTTGTGCATGTCCAGTCTGGCTTTTGCCCCACCAGCAGCTGGAGCAGGATGGGTGGGATTGGGGTGGGGTCTGGGAGGGCCTGTGGGTAATTAGAGTGGAAGAGTGGCAGTTTGTCTCGAGACAGTGCATCAGCTAGAATATTGAGTTTGCCAGGGAGGTGTTTGCTCACAAGAATAAAATCAAAACAGCATTCCACCAGACTTAGGCATCGAAGCAAGTGCATGATTTCTTGATCTTTGCTCTGTCTACTGTGGAGAACATGGACTATGGCCATGTTGTCACATAAAGCCCTTACTGTTTTTCCCGCCCATTTGTGGCCCCACAGCATGGCTGCAATTACAATTGGGATGAGCTCCTTCACAGTAATATGAACTGGGATCATGGAGCTGTCCCACTGCAGCTGAAACCATTCTCCAGAACTGAATGTTCCACACCCCCAATTGCCAGATGCATCTGATGTAACCTCTAGATCCGGGTTGACAGCTTTCAAGGGGGCAAGAATAGATATGCCATTCCATGCTGCTGCCAACTGGAACCACCATTCCAAGTCCGATCAGAATTCTCTATTGAGGCGTATATGGGCTTCCATATGCTTGCGGGATGAAGATAGATTGATCATCCTGCGAACAAATGACCGTCCTGGTCTAGTGACTGTTGCTGCATGTTGCAGCAGGCCAATGAGGGATAGAAGTTCTCGTTTTGTGCAGCACTTGCGGCCACGCCAGGAAGCAGTTGTTTCCTGCAGTCGGCAGAGCTTATCTGCCGGGAGACGCAGTTGCATTGCTACTGTGTCTACTTCGATACCAAGTACTGTGAGAGTAGTCGCAGGCCCTTCAGACTTCTCTGGTTCTATAGGAATCCCAAGCTCATGGAAGGCTTGTAAGGCTGAGGCCATTGATGATGCACACTGTGTGGAGTGTGGTTCACCTGCCAGGATGAAGTCATCCACATAATGCCAAATATGCTGTACCCCTTTTTGACGAATGACCCACTCTGCTGCATCGGCAAGGGCTGTAAAAAGGAGTGGTGCAGAGCGCAGACCAAAGGGAAGAACTTTATCTATGTAAAGATTCCCTTTCCATTGAATGGCCAGTAGGAGCCTGTCTGACGGGTGTATAGGGACAATCCGGAACGCTTCTTTTACATCCATTTTTCCGAGTAATGTCCCTGGGCCTAGCTGCAGGATCGTGTTGGCCACATTGTCTACTGATATGTACGATAGTGAGCAGAGAGCCTTCTCTATGCCATCGTTGACGCTGTGACCTTCAGGGGCTGATAGGTCAACGATCAACCTCCACTTCCCTGGTTTGTGCTTTTTTGGAATGATCCCAATTGGATTGGAATGAAACCAAGGGAGATTGGTTCTGCATGTATGCAAGACGACCTAGGGACAGTTCATTGTGAATATATGCTTCGACCACCGCTGGGTGGTCTAGTGTGGAGAGCATATTTCTGGATTTGGTTTTCAGCACTTGTTGGCTGTAGTTGAACCCCACTCTAAAGCCGAACTGAATGCCATGTAGGATGAACTGTGAGTTCCTTTTCAGGATGATTGGCTAGAAGCTTGACCCAGTTAGCGAGGACAAGTGGTGTTTGAATATACATTAGGGCAGGTGGAAGCTGAGGGGGTGAGGTGGGGACGAGCCTATTTATGTGTATCAATTGTTGCAAGTATGGATAGGGTTTCCTCAGGCAGTCTGGTGTGTAGTTGTGACCTGTATATTGGTAGTGGGGGGGGGGGGGGGGGGGGGGGTTGCAGACTATCACATGCATGGTAGATTAATATTCATAGTATTGATTCAAGAGAAGGTTCATGGATTACTTGATTGAGATACGGTACAAATGATCATTAGGCTATTACTAGCTGTGGGAGACTGATTCAAGCTTTGGTGTATAATACTAGTCATGGGATGCAGTTACATTGACTGTAGGTTGATAGAGCTGGGTAGTTAGAGGAGAATCCTAGTCTTCTGTGCTTTGAGGGATGAGTTGCTTCTTTGAACATGCAGATGCTGGGTGGTCCCCGCTACACTTCAGACATTTGTGGGCATAGCGGCATCTGTTGCCGAAGTTGCAGTTACCATTGAACTTATTATAGCGCCTGCATGTTTCCTGGTGTGGAGATGGGAATGTGCTGGATCTTGGGCGCTTGTTCGCTGGGGGCTTGAGAGGGCACAGGTCAGAGCTGTGGTCAAGTGAGTGGCATGTTTTGCACCATGACTCTGTGCCCTTCGCTTGCCCTGTGAAGCACTGTGCAAAGAGGCTGGGGTCCATCTGGGACCACACCTTTATATCACGATCCGCTGCCTTTTGACGGAAGTTTTGGTCATATATGACCCATGAGGGCCATTTAAAGCGTTGACTAGCCCTCGTTATCTGGCACATGTACCCTAGCATGTCTGTTAGGTGCTCGGGGCTTTTGGAGCACAGTACAGCTGTGTACAGTGAGAATGACTGGACCCATGTTGCCAGGTCTGGTATTAGCCTCTTTTGCTGCATGAAATCATGGGCATGTACTAAGAGCACACTCCCCTCCGGAGTTGAGAGTGAACGAACTTTCCCCTTGGCTGGGGGCAGGTCAGCTAAGTCCACAAACTCTCCGGCTAGGATGCGGTCTGCAAGCTTTTTGGGAATTGGTGGAAAGCCATGCCCACTCGCAAATTGAGCTGCTGGTGATACAAGCGAGTTAGAGGATGCTTTGTACGCCTCTGTGAGATCACTGAGAAGGTGGGTGAGGTTGGCAGTTTGTGTGGATTCAGTAGTATTAAGGGAGGCTGTGGGAGGTTGAAGTAGTCTGAGAGATAGGGGGAGGCTAGAGGGTGGGGGCATTTCTCCCAGACGGCCTGCAGGAAGGGAGGGGGGGGGGGGGAGGGTTATGGCTTTTTCCAATAGTCAGCTGTGGAAATGTATGAGATAGTTGTGATGCCCTGTGCACTCTTTTGTCTCTCATATCAGCCTTACTAATGCAGGCTGCTATGCTGGCCTGGGTACCTAGTTGTGGACTGCTCTATGCTGCAGGCCCTGCTGCTGATTGGGACTAGTTTGTGCTTTTGTCTGCATTATCAAGGCCTGCTACTGAAGGCCACCATGCCCAGCCTGCTGCTGGGGCGGCCATGTCTTATTGGGGTGAGCAGCTGCTTGTAGGCACCCATTATTATTTATTATGCTTGTGTGTGTTTGCATTGGGAGAGAGTAGAGGGGGGGGGGGGGGGGGGGGTACAAAAGGAGAAAGAGTAAGTATAAGAAGGGAGAGAATGAGAGGGTTAGGTAGGTGGGGGAAGGTGGGGGGGGGGGGGGGGGCTGGGTGCCTCAGATTGACGTCGTAGCAGTCCTGTTCGGGAGGCCATTCGGCCATCACACTCCAAGGATGGAGTGGAGAAATAAAGTCCAGCACTGAGAACCCAGTCCCTATTGCCATGCATAATTAGCTTGACATCAAGCATGGTCCAAATGTGTAGACCTTTCCTTGGGTGGGGCCGCCAACCTGTGAGCGTGGGCTATTATTATGGCTATAAAGCGTGGTCCATGCTACTGGACCCCTCTTTGGGAGATGCAGCCAACCCATAAGCCCACAGGGGCCCAAGTTAGCACGGCTATAAGGTGTGGTCCACGCTGGTGGGTTTTTCTTTCATGATGCAGCCAACCCACAAGCACGCAAGGGTTCGCATGGCTGTAAAGCGCGGTCCACCCTGGTGGGCTTTTTATTGGAGATGCAGCCAACCCATAGGCAAGGGTTAGCTGGCCATAAAGTCTGGACCACGCTGGTGGTCAGTGCAGCTATGAGGCATGTATGGTCCACGCTGGTGGGCCTTTCTTTGGAGATGCAGCCAACCCATCCATAAGCATGCAAGGGTTAGCATGGCTGTATTAAGCATGCATGGTCTACGCTGGTGGACCATTCTTTCGGAGTTGCAGCTCCCTCATAAGGACGCAAGGGTTAGCACAGCAATATGCTTACCCTGTTGGGTTGCAGATGCAGACAACCCGTGAGCGCTGGAGTTAGTTTCGGTTAGGGGGGTGGGAGCAGGCGAAAAAGAATTTTTTTATTTTTTTATTTTTTTGCTGTGGCCCGCCCAGGCTACAAAATTTTTCCTTTTTTTTTTTTTTTTGCTCGGTAGCCCGCTTGGGTAGGCCGCATGGAGCCCCGTGACATGGGGCTGCAGGGAGGACAGATTGCTTACCCGTGGGGGTTGGATTGGCTTGTTTGATGGCCTGCAGGAGCTCTTCGGCCACCTCCAGAGCCCTTGCGAGGTTGGCGGGACCGGGCGGATTCTCGATAGGATCCGCATCGTCTTCGCGCGTGAGGGTTTCTTGATGTTCGTTGTCTTCAGACATCTTGATTGAGAGAGAGCTGGGGAGGGAGTGCGAGCTGCCAGTTCTTCGGTGACAGATCAGAGAAAGCTCTACGCCAGACTAGACACTGCTCTCGCACTGGCTGATGCAAAGACTGGCAAAAAGCGCGGGACTGTCGCACGTGATGTTTGGTGGGAAAGTGTGGCTACGTATGCAATACCGCATTCCTTGATGTTAACTTGCTTTAACTGTGTTAAAGCTTATTGTACAAATGTGCTTGCCTCAAAGCAACATAAAGAGCTTTAATGATATTGCAGTCCCGGTGAAGCAGGATAGACCCATAGGTTCGGTGTGTACACTCCACTCGTAGAATGTCACCAAAATATCCATGTAAATGGGATAAAAGCCAACGGTTTCCTGGAATTTTGACTGGTGAGAGTTGTACTTCAGGTGCAAAATAACACTGGCAGTTTTGAACTTCAAGTTGGAATGTTTGATGTAATTCTGGAAGTAGTAACGACTCATCTGCTTTCATAGCACTACCCAGTTTGACAGCTGTGAGACACATTGCTAACTCTAAGATTTCAGAGTTATTAACATGTTCCCGTCGACCCTGAAGACTAGTAATAGTTGACTGCAGGTTACTAATAACTTCATCAATATTCATAATTTGTGGTTGAACCTGAGTTTCAGGCTCCTTCAGCTCCTTTAGAATCAAATGCCACCTGAAGGCTGGTTACAGCAAGTAGCACCAAGGATCAGCAACAGGCTATACCTTATCCAAGGTGGCAGATTTTAGCAAGCTGTAAATCCACTTTGCAATGACCGTTTTACACTGAATTTTTGCATACACAAAGCGGTGCTACCGGTGGTTGTGCATGTACATTTAGCCGCGCATGACTGTTATACTTTCTCCGCTACACCTGTCTAACTCACGCGCATTACCCACTGACAAAAAAATTTTGCTTCGCAAATTTCCGTAAAAGTCCGCAACATGTATGTGCATCCATTGCAAAAGAATTTATACGTGCCCTTTACGGACTTCTGGTACGCTGGCAATTCTGCTGCTCTTGGGATCGAGACACGAGGCTTGTCACATGAACCGAAGTGCATATACAGCTGTTAGTGGACGTTAGCGGACGCTAGCAAATGTGATTTCTGATTTTGTCAAGGCATGATTTCTTGATTTCTGCTGTGATTTCTTGGTGATTTCTGTGATTTCTGTGATTTCAGCGGATGGCGTACGAGATTTCTCCTGTGTCAGACCCCTCAAACTGACCATCCTAGCTTTATAGTTTACTAAAGTTGTGAGTAGGCTATTTTTTAGTGTAGCTATAAGTAAGCAGCTGAATGCAGTGCCTTACCTACGTGGTGTTCATAAGCCTTGCCCACTACTACGGGAAGAAACCGTGTCAGCCATGCGTAATATACTGCTGGTCAACTCGCAATTTTGCTCGTGCACTTGTCTAGCTCCCAGACCAATGACCGTGGTCTTTGGTCTGGGAACGAGACTACATGTGCGCATGCGTACAAAATTAGAAAATGGCGTCCATCGCAACAGACAGAAGCCAGGCAGTGCTGTGAACAGCTTTATCGACCTAGGTGGATTTGAAGCTATGAAGACGCTGAGTGGTCATAAGCTCTGCGCTGTGATAAGCATCAGTTTTGTGCTAAAATGACGGTGAGTACTCAAGCAAGCAAGCAAGCAAGCAAGCAAGCAAGCAAAGAGGAAGCCTGGGTGCCCAAGTAAGCTTTTAGCATATTTGGGGTGAAAAGTTATACAGTTTTTGCTTAAGTATTGCACATATTGCATCCCTACATAGAGAGTCTACTGACTCTCTGATACCAACACTTCTAACTGGCATATGTACCTCCAAAGAGCTTGCTTCCACCTCCTTTGGACAGAATATCACGTTTCGTTGCTTTGCTACAATGGGCTATTCCATTTAATAAGCATACACCCCCTGTGGATGGACAGTTTGGGTAATGTGGCCCCCTGGACATAATTAGTAGCCAATACCCCCCCCTGGACAGCTAATCAAATGGGTTGTAATGCCCCCCTGACGCAATTAACTGCATGTCCACCCCCCTGGACAGCTAATCAAATGGGTTGTAATGCCCCCCTGACGCAATTAACTGCATGTCCATCCCCCTGGACAGCTAATCAAATGGGTTGTAATGCCCCCCTGACACAATTAACTGCATGTCCACCTCCCTGGACAGCTAATCAAATGGGTTGTAATGCCCCCCTGACACAATTAACTGCATGTCCACCCCCCTGGACAGCTAATCAAATGGGTTGTAATGCCCCCCTGACACAATTAACTGCATGTCCACCCCCCTGGACAGCTAATCAAATGGGTTGTAATGCTCCCCTGACACGATTAACTGCATGTCCACCCCCCTGGACAGCTAAAATGCCCCCCTGACACAATTAACAGAATTAAGGCATCATGTATAACCAACTAGGTAAAGGAAAATGCAAGGCTTGCATGATGTATCCTCCACAGCTAAAGCCTTTCAGCAACTGTTGGTTAACTCTTGTGAGCAGGCATGATGGAACTTATATAAATGAAATGAAATCACTCAATTTCATGAAAAAATCTATAGCTAAATCATGTAGCTGTATATATAACAGTAGTATGTTGTGTAGTAGCTACAGGTGTGGATATTGCTCCTTGTTTGCAGAGAAACACCTTAACATAATAAGGGTTTGTGGTAATCAAGGAATGGTAATCAGTTAAGGTGTTTCCCTCCCGCACGCCGCCACGGGGAGGCCAGGAGGTTATGGTGTGCATGTGTCTGCGTGTGTAGCATGGGTGTGCACTCATGTGCTGCTTTCATCATATTTGCATGTACATTCTGCTTAGCATGTTAATGGTCACTGTTATGTGTGCAACTTCTTTTGTAAGGACACAATTAATGGTACATCCACCACATTAACTTATACATTTTACATACAGTGAACCCTATTATGCAAACTTAGAATAGCTAACGGTTAAACATAATTACAAATTTGTTACAGAATTGGATGATTAGCTTCTTTGAACGATCTTACTACATTATAGCTTTTGCAAGTTGGATTTTGCACTTGTATATAAAAGGTGTCAATTCGAAGGTATATATGCACTCAGGTTCAGATGGGTACTGCACCGTTAAAGTGTCTGTTTCATCATCATATGCTTGTACATACGCCAAGTACCAGCCAGGTCTCCACCCAGAATCACCGATTTCCTCCAGTGTCCATTTAATCTTCACCTTTGCTCCCACCTGACTCACCTTCTCTTTAATGCTGCTGCAGGTGGGAGGTGCTTCTGCCACTAGGTGCACAGTGCTCATGCAGTCCTTTTCTTCCCTAGCACACCTTTGATTGTCCAGGTGTGCAACTAGTGGGTCAAATAGTTCATGTAGATTGGCTATTGAAATGTTGGTAGGTGGTGGTACGAACTGCTGATGGGAGGTTGTGGCAAAAGTTCTCTGCTGATACTTGTGATGATTAAGCTGTAGCTTTTTTGGGGACAATGCAAGGACCTTATATATTCTTATTAGATCTTTTATCTCCTCTTCTTCTCGTGCAATTATAGCAGATGTTTCTCCATGTCTGAGAAGGTATACTCTGAGAGCTAACTGATCCTTAGTACCTAAGATTGGGAAGTCATGGTAATGGAGTATCTCCCTCAGTTTTGCAGGTAGGTGGTTAATAGCTGCTACCGTTCTTGGTACATTGACTAGTCTACCTGAGTATGTTTCCCTGGTGTCACTAGGCTCTGGATCACCTCTGTTCCTTGAAATAAGAAGTACAAGCTGGTGCTTGTTTGTAGATGGTGTTACTGGTATTTTTAATTTTTTTCAAGTTCGTCTTTTGTTTTGTTCATGTACAATGGGTGTTTCTTCCATTTTTCTCGTTGCTGGTCAGTGTCAAGTATGTTGTTCACTCGTTCTTGTATTTTAGAGTAATACTCCTTAAACTCATTTGGTGGTATCCATGCTAATAGAGCTATTAGTCGGGCAATATCTGGAGGTGGTTTTGGCAGGGCTGTAAAACATAAGTCCAGTATCTTGGATGGTAGAAACAGTCCTGGTATATCATTCCATGGGCCATGTTCCAGAAGAGATGCTTCCTGCCAAGGCATATAGTGTAGCTCATGGCACTTCAGCCATCGAAGGATGTCTGGAAGTGGTTGAAGCTCTCTTCTATTACAATTGATGTCATTTAATGGGGAGTACAATACAGTTCTATACTTATCCTTCCATGCTGTCCTTTCTTCTGCAAGGTCGTTGTTGAGGAGTTGGTAATCATGAAGGTAGTCCCCTTCAAAGTCAAGATCCACACCCCATGTGAAGTGAAGCTGGGTTAGTAGATCACCATTCCTTGCTTTGTATGTCTTATTAAACTCCTGCTTACCTTGTTCTGAGAGGGTTAAAAAAGTACTCAGGCCGTCCTCATCATCAAACAAAATCATTGTGTTTGATGCCTCTGTAGCATAGCAGAGGTTTTTTTCCAAATGTTGCTGTCTGCAAACACTTTGTAACCTCATCTGCCATATATTCCATGTTTTCCCAGTGCTCGTTAGAGCCAGTAAGAGGTCTTTGATGAACTTTTTGACTGCCAAATGGTCCATGTTTTGATAGTACACGATTCTCCTCTGCATGCACACGTTCAACAAAGTTCCTTTTGCTGTGATACTCTGCAAATGATATCTGTGAAATTTTGTGGAGTTTGAGAACTCTCAGAAGACGAGCCATACACATTTGTACAAGGGGGCTAGATGGTTTTTCTTGAGGACCATTATCTACAACAATTAAATGTGAACTCTTTTTTCAATCCACCAGTTACTTTGTCTCTAAAGAGATGGTCTAGAGAAGGATTAGCGGCTAGAAGCAAGATTTCATTCATACACTTAAATGTTGTGTCTGGTTCAAAAAATGAATGATAGAGAAGAGTAACTCCTTGTCCAGTTCTAGTTATATGAATAGTTGTGTCTTGTAGTGAATATGTTGTGTCTGTGATTTTTGTCTCTAGGAATAAAAACGTCATTGGAGTTATTCCATTAGTGCGAGACTGGTCCCAAGTGTGATCAGGCAGTTCACGCTTTTTCTACGAGTGGCCCGGAATTTGCACAGGAGCAATATCAGCCATGATAACAGACTTAGCATCTTTTGATAGAACTAAAGACTGTGGGAGTTTCTGGCTTCTATCAATACTGCAGTTGACATTGCAGGTAGACCAGTGCAGGTTTACGACAAGTTCCTGCATTCCTGTACGTGGTGGCTTTTTCAAGGAAATTGTGGCATTTACTCCTCTACCAGCATGATGTCGCTTTGCCTGAATGCTTCCCTCTCGAAAGTTGTCAGTATAATTGTAACACGAACTCAGTGAGATGGTGAACCTTGCTGGAACCATAGAAAGAAGGATTTCTCTGGCTTGTTGCATTGTGGTAGCATTGTCCACCCCCCTGTATAGAGTTCCTGTTGTTAAACGAGGATGAGATTCTAGACCTCCATCACCTTTTTGTGTGTCAAGCTCTCCAAATGCATACTCTAGGGCAAGGTTCAGTTCAGGAAATTCTTCAGACTTTAGCTTTCTACCACGTCCTTCTGCTATTGTACGAATTTCTTTCAGTTTTCTAGAGCTAATTATTCATTGTGTCAAATTGTGTTGTTGCAGTGTAGTCAAGTCATTCCTAACTATTTGGAAGTTTTTTTAATGTCAGCATATGTCAGAAGGCTGGATGCTAGTGCTGTTTTTGCAGCGACTGTTCCCTGTCTACTCTGGAGACCCTGAAGTTTTGCAGTAAATTTTACACTAGTTAACTCTGCAAACAATGCTTTCACAACTTGCCTATCCCTATGAGTATCCATATATATACTCCAGTGAAGACTGGAAAATACACTTTAGGCGATTGTTAATGGTCTTATTTAGGATGTCGTTTGTATTTGCTATGCTCTTGATGGTGTGTATAAATGTTTCCACTCTACCCCAAGCATCTGGAAGTAAGTAACCAGTGTCAAAGATGTAAACCTGGATTAGATTGAGGTGTTTCGAAAATATCTCATAGTACTCACATGAACGTTTCCTTTTGTCTAGGCCTTTGCATTTTAGGTACACTGTTCCAGCTTCCTGAGTTTTAACAAGGGGACCATTTAAGAGAATGAAAGTACCTACTTCAGATATAGCTTTGTAGTGACAAGCCTTAGCATTGGAGCATGCTTGATCACTCAAAGTTTTGTGTAAGTTTTCCAAGTTGTTTTCCAAAGTTCCTTGTACTTGGCTTCGATTCATACATATGATTGTGTTGGTACTATCCCTTTCAACAGGCTTTGTTTTTCTCAGTGTATCACGAGTAGCATTATAGAATCGCTGTTCCTTTATATACCATGATCTAGGAAGATGTGGAAATGGCAACTTTTCATCCTTGTACATCAAATGTGGATCTACAGACATTGCTACTGTGGAGTCGCACGCCAAGCTTGATGTGTCCTTTTCTGATTCAGAATCTGGATCTAAATCAGATTGTATAGGGTTGTCACCGCTTGATATGTCCTTGTCTGATTCAGAATCTAGATATGGGTCATACTGCATAGAATTGTCACAGCTTGATATGTCCTTGTCTGATTCAGAATCTAGATATGCGTCATACTGCATAGAATTGTCACAGCTTGATATGCCCTTGTCTGATTCAGAATCTATATATGGGTCATACTGCATAGAATTGTCACCGCTTGATATGTCCTTGTCTGATTCAGAATCTATATATGGGTCATACTGCATAGAATTGTCACCGCTTGATATGTCCTTGTCTGATTCAAGATTTGCATCAGACTCGGTAACAGTATAGTCTGGCAATGAATTAGTTGGACGACTAATACTTTTTGAAAACAGATGTGTTATGGTAGCATTCCTCAGTGGCAGTACATTTGAAGTAGATTTATTAGTTGCGTGGAGAAATAATGAAGAAACTGATGGAGGTGGAGTTTTCATACGTGGGCAGGGAGACTGCAGTTTTTGGGCAGATGGATTTGTGGTGAAAGCTGAAGAAACGGATGGAGGTGGAAGTTTCTTAAGTGGGTGGGGAAGGGCCGGTTTTAACTTGTGGTGGGCAGAGAGCTTTATAGTAGGCGTGAGTGCTGGAGATTTGTGTTGGCTGGATGGTGCAGGAGTTATAATGGCTGATGTCTCAGGAATATTAGCCGCTACTTTGGAATATAGGTGTGTAATGGTGTTTTTTCAATGTGTTGTGGAGGGGAACTCTTGGTCTGATGGAGAAGTAATGAGGAAACAGATGGAGGTGGAGGTAGAGGTACTGTAAATGGGTAGGGAAGGCTTGTGTTTGACTTTGTGTGGACAGATGGCTTTATGGTAGGCGTGAGTGCTGGAGATTTGTGTTGGCTGGTTGGTGCAGGAGTTATAATGGCTGATGTCTCAGGAATATTAGCCGCTACTTTGGAATATAGGTGTGTAATGGTGTTTTTTCCAATGTGTTGTGGAGAGGAACTCTTGGTCTGATGGAGAAGTAATGAGGAAACAGATGGAGGTGGAGGTAGAGGTAATGTAAATGGGTAGGGAAGGCTTGTGTTTGACTTTGTGTGGACAGATGGCTTTATGGTAGGCGTGAGTGCTGGAGATTTGTGTTGGCTGGTTGGTGCAGGAGTTATAATGGTTGAAGTCTCAGGAATATTAGCCGCTACTTTGGAATATAGGCGTGCAGTGGAGCCTTTTTGGAATTGAGGTATTGATTGAGAGTGGAATGCAGTGACATTTACTAGCACTTGGCAACTGTCTGACTGAATAGGAATGCATGGGTCAAAATGGTCTGGAGACCACCATCCACATCCCACATGTAGATGTCAAGATGTTGCAACAGTGGCCCTTCAATGCTGGATACCCTTCATGTGCAGCCTTATGTAGACCAGTTAGTGTTTCTTCGAAAAAGAGTGCACGTCTTTTCTCTGCAAAATTAATGATTATGCATTGAACAGTTTTCGCATGCCATGATTTTAAAGGCTACTAAGATTACCTTGGATGTTGGATACATTTTTAAGACTACGATACAATAACATTCCTTGAGTTAACAATGTTTAAACTAAGATGCCAAATAAAAATTTACCACCACAAATTATTTGGAACAAAATTATTTACACAACCTACCAGTGTATTCCATGAGTTGTGTCTCAGCACAGAGAATGACTGAATAGACTTTGCTCTGACTGACAGCAAATATCCTTGCAAACAAGGTGCTAGGCACTACTGACTTGTTACACTTTTGGCATTGACAGAAATATGAATAATGTTGCATGTGCAATTTTGGTTGTAGATTCCAAGCCAAGTTGATGCATATGATGTTCATTTCTATTTATCCAGCTTGGACTCAAAATAATTCATAGCAATAGTACATATCGGTGTTATCACTATACACTTGTTAACATTAATTGTAAATTAGTAAACAACACAAGCCCTAATGATGATAACTGATTACAAGGTCATAGGGATTATATTTTTATTGATGCAGTAATGGTTCGAATTCATTTGGTTCTTCTTTGATTTCATGAACCATATCTTGTAGCTCACGTTCGGACAACATTTCAGGCACTGCTACTGTAAGTGGCTTCATTCTATCTAGTTCATCCTGTTTACGGTCCAAGGATTTCTTCACTGCACTCTGTGCTTTTCTCAGCTCTTTCATGAGCGCGGAAACTTCAGCACCCATTTCTTTGGTAGCATTTACATATACTAGACGTAAACTTTCTGTTAACTCCATCATTCTTGTTTTATTGGATTCAACAGAAGAAAGAGTGTACATCGATCATCCATAGCACTCAAATAGACAGCCAACTCTTCTGCCTCCAATTCCAGCAAGTCACTTTTGTGCAGTGTCCATGAAGCATTAATGACTCCTTGGATTGCAGATTTGTCCTGCAGCTTGTGCCTCGCTGTCTTGTCCTGGCACAGTTCAGATGCCTTTGCATTGTTTATACTGCTTGTCAAGCCCACTTGATTCATCAATGTCCTTCGTTGTGTACGTTTTTAGTCCAAGATATTCAGGTGTGAAGTCAACAGTCTGGGTTTGGAAGTTCCACCACTCTTGAAGAACATATGTAGTGTGCTTTGACTGGATGAGCAGGGTTGTTTCCTTGCTGGTGGGGTTAGCTCACTAGATGCTCTTTTAGACATCTTGAAGACTCAAGTCACCTTACTTTTAGCCAAATTTGGTCAAGGACACTGCTACTATATAGACAATTATCAGCAGCTGGCTAGTGACTTACTTGTGAAACCCAATTATGATTAATATCACTATCAACTGATGATCTTGTATAACAATTATAAATTGTGTTCTGCTACAAACAAACACAGGGATGTTAATTTGTGTTATGTATAGGAGATGAACACTGCAAGTAGTCACTATAGTGTTTTGTAGCTGTAGGAAGCATCACTTGTACAGTAACTTATTGAAAATACGCCCACGGGAGCTCAAAGAGGGAGGTGGGCGTATTTTCGAGAGCTGTGATATTTCTCTCAAAAATATGCTCACCTCACACCCACCTCACACGCAGTTAGTCTAGGTCTCGTTATGTACGCATGCAGTGATTCTGCAATGCTTCTTTTGTCATACACTTGCTTATGCAATAACAGCAAATGGTGTCTGCCTCTGTCACTTGTTAGTCCCTCCTTTGCACAGTGCCGCTTCTTGGGTGCTTAGTACTGCTCCTTAAATAGGTGGGCATACTTTCGAGAGAGAAAAGCACCCTTTGCAACAACTTCATTCCAAAAAGGGGGGGTTGGTTTATTTTCGAGAGTGGGCCTAATTTCGAGAGTTTACGGTACCAAGTGTCCAATAAGCTACTCTCTGAGAGAAACAAAGTTGTCATTGCCTTGGTTCCTTGACACCTTTACATCAGTGATTTACATCAGTAATTTAATGTCCATCAAATATCAGTTCATCAGTTTGGTCAAGTGTAACTCCCCCTGTCAGCACCAAAAAGTACAATTATCCTGTCTGGCTCCTGACTATGCCATATGGAGGGAGGGTGGGGAGGGTAGTAGCTCATCAGCTTTGGTATGCAAGAAATATTTCAACCATAATTGGAACCAAGGAAGGAAGGCTATATTAGCCCAAGGTAGCACATTCTTTGTTTAGTCTTGTTCTCTTTTGTTTTGCTAATCTCATCTTTTGTAATGAACTGCTTAAAAAAACAACTCCCTTTGCACTGCATTATGTTTTTATATGTTCTCATCCATTACACTTCTTATACAAATGTGTGCACTTATGATGATCATATTAGCATTACGACTGTGGGTAAAATGCGTAACTGAATAAAAGTCAGTAGTACAGTATAGGCAAAAAATTAAAATAAACATATCTATTTGGAGACAATTGAATAGGTTGTGGAATGATGAATTAAAACCCACCATCCTCACCTACCGAGAGTGATTCCTTATCTACTGCCTTGTCTACAACATAGGTTAACAATTTAGTCTTTGCTGGTTCAACATACCTTCAGCAATTAAATATAACTCTTCACTTAATTTTAAATGTAAACTAACAAGTACTAATGAATAAAGAGCACGACATGCTTCATTCATGTCCATAAGTGGTCATCTTGAAGAGGCTTTCTGCAAGTCCATTTCCATTCCAGCCTGGAGTTTCAATTACGTCGTCATCAAAACTGCACAAAAAAGAAAAAGAAAAGGTCACATACCTTCCTGTTTTAACCATGTCACCCTTATTTTATAAGTCCTGGGAAATATCTAATTTTACCTGTGTGAATACCCTGGTTGTTACTTAGGATACAAGGTGAGTAGGATATGCAAACCCTTATGATAGAAAGGTCTTTACTACATATTTGGGAACCAACATTTTGTCCTTTATAGCGAGGTGTCCCTAACTCAGGGGCTTCCGGTGTATTTCCGGTAGGGTAAGCAGATGCTAGTACCACAAGTAACAGTGCTAATCTAATGTCAAGTTAACTACAGCAGCGATGGTGGACAATCTTGCTGAAAAGGTTGACAAGTGTCCGCTAAACCGGGATCGTTAAGCATATAATTGGAACGTTATATGGAGTAGCAGGGTGTCCGTTATTCAGGGGCTTGTTTAAGTATTGAAGTGAATGAAAACACAGTCAGGACTTTCAGAATTGTCTGTTATACCGTGGGTGTCCGCTGTTGAGGGTGTCCATTGGTTTCCACTGTATTACAACCCCATGGACATAATCATACTTACAGAGTTTATTCCTTGACTCAAGTCAAAATTCTGGCAATACACCCCCTGAACCACTTCTACCCCCCTTGACACTAATCATACTTCTGGCAACACTGGCCCCCCAGACATAATCCTACTTAATTTACCCCCCTTGACACAAATCATAATTCTGACAATCCCCCCCCCTTATTTCATTAAGATTAACCACCTTGACACAAATCACAATTCTGACAATACCCCCCCCCCCCCCCCCCCCCCTATTTAATTGTGGCAGTCCCGTGTAGAAATCGAAGGTTATTCCGTCGCGTATTTCGATCGCATCGCTGCGTTCAAAGCGCCGTATCATCTGAACTTCCGTGAAGGGCGGCACTTATACGCGCTTCGTAAACTCATTAGATATTCATGCATCGACAAAGCAAGTATGAGCCCCGCCCTTAACGGAAGTTCAGATGATACGGCGCTTTGAACGCAGCGATGCGATCGAAATACGCGACGGAATAACCTTCGATTTCTACACGGGACTGCCACAATTAAGATTAACCACCTTGTCACTAATCATACTTCTGACAACACTGGCCCCCCAGACATAATCCTACTTAATTTACCCCCCTTGACACAAATCACAATTCTGACAATACCCCCCTATTTAATTAAGATTAACCACTTCTACCCCCCTTGACACAAATCACAATTCTGACAATAGACCCCCCTCGACATAATTAAAGCTCATCCACAGGGGGTGTATGCTTATTAAATGGAATAGCCCAATACTGTAAGACTCTGTTCATTATGTAAGATTGTGTGTCCCAAAGCAACAGACCTATGAAACAACAATAGCCATTCATGTACAAAAGTTAATGCTATATTTCTACAAGCATGAGCAATTACGAACTACCTCTCCTTCCCCTGATGTTAAACAGCTGCGTGCAATTAGGGTAGGAATTAACATGCAACAATGTCTTGAATGTATAATTATGGTAACATCTGGATCACCAGATGTGTGCAGCTGAACAGCTGCTGGTGCCCCATGTGGTTTTGAAGTACTCAGCAACATCTCCCATGCCAACAATGTCTGGCATAAACTCACACACCTATATAACCATAGGAAATGTAACATTAGGACACATGACTATAGGCGTATTTTAGAG
The DNA here is from genome assembly GCA_949130485.1 of Agelas oroides. NCBI lineage: Eukaryota > Metazoa > Porifera > Demospongiae > Agelasida > Agelasidae > Agelas > Agelas oroides. Next base: position 4,764,167 of record OX422199.1, read on the forward strand.
AAGCAGTATTCAGATCGAAATTGCGTGTACTTACCAGTTCCGCTACTGCAAGGATCAGTGCGTATCATTTCTACACCTGATAGTGAACAGTGGGCAGATGTTTGCAAACGTACGGGAGTATTGATGTGTCGCTGCCTGTCTGCAGACACCAGCTCCTTCCCAAGTAAGATGATATGGCCCATGCTGGTGGAAGCCATGGTGCATGCTGCTCTCATCTTCATCTCATTCTCCACTTGTAAGGTTAGGGGAAGACGGCTCTCGGGGTGGATATAATGGGAAGTGGATGATGCACTGTGTGTTTGTAGAAGTAGACCAAATATTTTGATGTGTACAGATGCAAAGACTATTTCTAGTCCTACGAGAAAATTGAAGGCTTCTTCTACATGATAACATCCATCGGTGTCACAAATATGTATGACAGAATTGACATATACCTCTGATTGTCCCAGTAAGGCTGGTGATGTCACTATAATCGTTGTTGGCTTTTGACTGCCTTTTGAGCATGTGCTGTGCAAAAACCCATTAAAAACTGGACCGCTATGCCTTCTAGTCTTTTTGCACTCTTGATGTCGTCACTCCTAATTCAACAAATATAGAAGCACTTGTGAAATTCCTGAAGCTACCACAGACATACGTGCAGCTGGGATCAGAAACAAATACATACCAAGCGGAAATGTAGTAATAGCAGCCTGGTCGACCACAGCTGCAGAGTTTGTCTCTGGTCCATTAATTAACCCTTTAAATACTAAATTATATTCCCTAAAGGTCTTGTGTAGACTAGTCCCACCTTTCACCTGTATTTCCACTTCTGCGAGGAGTAAGCCCGAGAAACTTGATCCACAGCTTCCTTTAGAAGTTCTTTGCAGGTTCATGACCCTGACCACACCCACTCATTACCGAGCATTCAATAGTCAGGGCCCTCCGACCAGAGAACGCTCCTCCAGACTGAAAGCTGCCTAAAAAGCCAGAAATGGAGTCCCTACAAGGTGAAAGCTTGAGAAAGCTGCTGAGGAAGTTATTGTCGAGACATTCTCTTGCGGTACTCAGGAGATGCTTCAGTGGCTCAAGCTACAATAGTGCCTGAATTCGAATTCAAGTTGTTTCTGGCTCGTAGTGATGATGTACTCAAGTAACCTATAACCGCAGAAATCTTCTGTACTGTTCTATAACCATGCAGTTTTGCTGACAGTTGCAAAATTGAAGCCGGGGTGGACACGACTAGCTGCTTTTACGAAGGAGGCAATTGTATGAGTGTCGTCTGTGTTCACAAAACACTCCCTATAAGAAACAAGATTGTTATTGCATGAACACGCTGGGGCAATCAGATACATGTGGTAAAGTGTTGCTAGCCAATAAAGATGCTGCTCCACATCACTTACTCAGGGTCACCCCACAATGTTGTACATCTATACTAGCTCTTTACATTCAGGTGTCTTGCTCCATGCATTGTAATCCTTGCACAGTAACCTCTTGCTTTGGATAAATGCCTTCAGCATTTTCATGTCCACTGTTCAACTTTGTCAGACAAGTTTGTCATGGATTTCACGGTAGGCTGAGTATGCATCACCTTCTAGAGTGTACTGTATTTGTTGTTGATGCAATGATGCAGAAGACTTGCTGAAGGTCAGGAGTGTCTGAAATGACATTGGAATGACAAGAAGCAGCTCATGCTCTGGAGGAAAGTCAAAGAGCTGACGGTTGTTGAGACCATCAGCATCAGGTGTGAGTGTGAGCATTTTGTAGACAAATACAGGTTTAATGAACCCAGTGACATTGAAAGCTGTTTTTCCATTGTGCCTGTGTATGATTTGAAGTTCCTTGCCCAAGAGCCTCCTCCATTCAGGGTGAGTAGAGTTTTCCGATCGACTGTTGAGGAGTGCTTGTATAATTCTAGCGGTCCTTAGAAGCTGCTCATTTCGTCAAAGCAGCCAAGCACCTGTGAACGATTTCTGCACATGATTGAATGAAGCTCTTCGAAACTGAAATGGTCATTGGTGTCTTCTTGCCACTCAGTCTTCAGTCGATTCTGAATGGCTTCAATTGGCTTGTGTATGCGCTTTAATGCAGTCCAGTTTTCTTTTCTCCTTTCTTGCAGCAATAACAAACCATATTATGCTTGGTTCCCACCATTCTTCATTGATCTTCACCAAAGTATTGGTCCCCATGAAGGATGCGGTTGCAGTAAGGAGATCGAGGCCAGAGAATAAATTCTTGGGGCACACTAATTGCATTTGCGTGCTCATTCAAGACTTTCAGGAGATTGTTGCTGAAATTGCATTTATTAAGTGAAATCGAGCATTCTGGGCTTTTTGCAGCCTCGTGTTGAAGAGATGTACATCAGTAGTTGACAGTTCGCTGAGAGACATGATGTTTGTTCAAGAAATTTCTGAAATGAATGAATAATATGCAGATTGAAAACGGAACATTGTAATAATAATTTTATAAGTGATATAAAGCATAAGCATAATTTAAAGTGAACGTACCGTACCTTCTGCGGAAGCGGTTTGAAGAATTGTCAGAGTTGGAGTTGGAGTTGCTGGGAAGGAGTTGTTGTTATATTGAACTTCGATACTTTGAATGCTCGGTTGTTTTAAAATGGACGTAAGTACGTGTTATCCATAGGCATTGTTATAAAATGTTTCTGGTTGATTGATGCTCGTAATACGCATATTGTGTTTGTTATGCATAAATGAATGTTTATTTATGGTTGGTTTATGTTTAATATACGAATTAATAGGCAAATGGGAATCATTAATTTTGTCAATTTACACCCGTAATGTTAATAGGCAGTTAATGCATTCCCAACTTCTAGCTATATTGCTATCTCCATTTGTCATGATTTCATCAGTAAATATTGATTGAATTGTTTGGCCAAGTGATAGGGCTGAGGCAGCAGCAATACCTAGTGCCTGCGCCTGGCTGGTACTAGGCATGCCATCCTATGCATGCGTGATTGGACCCAGTGTGCAGGATCCCGCTGGGAACTAGCCTGTGTGTTGGGCCTGATGTGTAGGATCCCGCTGGGGACCGCCCCAAGGTTTACCCCCCAAACAGGCCAAACACTCAACTCTGATTTACTGTTATCTGATGGGTGATGAAAAAACACTTAGGGCAGCTAGGGGCTTATGCCAAGTGAGCTTCCTCACTTAGCCTGCATTAAACACTACATAGCCTGCACCAATCTTAGACTGTATTCACTTATAAGGCTGTCCAAGTTTGTACTGCTGCCATGGTTATTGAATCTGACTCATGCTTTATCCAATTATGTGCTTATGTAGGAAGTAACAACTTGTCAACTAATTATGAAACAAAAGCATCTGAAAAACATTACAACAGTGCCTGGTCAGCAAGTTCCTTGACCTTTGAGGCTGCCTGTGAGTGCTATCTAGCTACTAGAGTGAGCAGGTAGCCTCGTTCCCAGGCCCCGCCCAGCTCTCCATCGCTTGCAGTACGGAAAAGCGGGAGAGGGCCTGGAATAATTTATCACGTGAGTGACGTAGGGGTAGAGAGAAGGGTAGAGAGGACTTAATTGAGCGTGGGTAGTCCAAACTGAAAACAGTATCACGCCCACGCAGGTTGTGTCAGCAGCTCGCCATACTCAATGCACACAATCCGGACGCGTGTACGCAAGAAGCTTGACGAAAACCAGTGGATACTTCTTTCATCAGCGCTGTGAATCTCATCCGTTTTTCGAGGTAAGCGGGGGTTGCCTGTACCTCAGATCCGCGTACCTGTGCGTGTTATACTGTACTCTCCAGAAAAGGTCACTCAGTATGCAGCATCACACATAGTTCGCAAGGCCTTTCCAAATGCTGAAAGCAAGATTGCTGGCAAATCTCGTACTAAGCATATCTTTGGGATAGCACCAGTGGAGACTGCAACTCTGGAGCGCAGTGCCAGTAGTACAATTCAAGCAGACGGGGTATCCAGTTGTATTCCTACCCCTGTTGCTGTGTTGCTTGAGACTGAGCAGTTTCTTAATAAACAACTGATGGAAAGAATACAGCTCCTTGAGGCAAGGGTACAAGAACTTGAGAAGACGTCTCTTGTCACCCTCGTTCAACAAGCAGATCAACTGCAGCATGGCAGCCTAATTGTCTGTGGTCCAGACACCCCTGAGCACTTTCAAAATTTTTCTATTGACGGAGTAATTCAAGAGCTCCAGGAACAGGCACCTAACATGTACAAACTGTTCATGCAACTTTGTGATGTCCACCAAAATGTCCCTCCTGATAGTAGCACCAGCATCAAAGAGATCAAGGGTGTCACCTCTCTCTGCACAGTCCTGAATGCAAGATCTAACAGGGTGAAGGGAGTACAACTCCTCATAAACATGATGCTAATAGCACGATCAACCAGCAAACAGGTACATGTAGTGAACATGCAGGACTAGATTTCTGTGCACCTATTCATTAGACCCTATACTAACTCTAGGCTATCACGGTCCTCAACCATACTGGGATTTGCATGTCATATATGTACCTCGACTTGGAATTACCTGCGGCAACTAACATCTCAGGCCAGGTATACTGACCTTGAAGAGTGGCCACTGGATTTGGGTATACGACAACCTGAACATGCATCAGCAGGTCCGTCATGAGCGTGAAGGTATATTGGTATAGCCTTGTTTCTAGGCCTCCCCATTTTTTACTCTTTCTCACCTTCACAATAATACGCAGAAGCAGAAGAGCTCCTCCATTTCTGTGCAGTATGGTGGATGCAAACAAAAAATATATAATGGGGGAGGCTTTAGAACGAGGCTAACCATGGTATTTCGCCACATTAACTTCAATAGCTGCCACTTAAAGGTGGCACACAGGTGCGGTGTCAATAAACATGGCTATGCAAGCATTTGAAAAACCCGGAATCATTAAAAGTAATGCTCTCACCTATGCTAGAACACCACTTGACCATGCTCAACCTCACAGCAAGAATTGCAGTCAAGATGCAGAACCTGCCACCTTGGGATGTGGACTGGACAGACAGTCGGCCTCAGAGGCATCGTAGCAGCCTCACATGCGCAGACTTCCTGCCTGATGAAAAAGATGCTGCAGAGCTCCACAAACGGGCAGTCCTGTACATGATGGAGGTCTTGGTTACCGAATTCAGAAGCCTTAGCAGCCTTAAGCACCTAGTTCCATCACGAGAGTCTCCCCATCGCATACAGAAATCTGTTGCTGTCCCAATGAAGGTCCTGTTTAGGGATGAGAAGCAAAAAGCAGAAACCACTGAAATCCTTAGTGACCTCACGAAGGATGCTGCACTGACTGGTAATCCCCAGGTAATTAATGAAGAAGATAATACATGTTTGCATTCACTCAGCCCTTTAATCGCTGCTTCTGATAGGCCATTGTTGGGGACCAACTGACGTGCAAAACAATCAGGGGCAGAAAGAGGTGGAGACTCATAGAGGAAAAACCTAAAGATCAACTGAGTTGGGCACATGAAGTACCTGGCAAGTACTGTAACATACAAACTACTCTGTTATATAGATATACAGTAAACATGAGTACATGTACTGCTAATACCTTGTAGGGGATTTTCATTTCCTCTGGGAATGTCTCTGGGTGATTTTCGTCATCTTCTGGGGTGATCCAAGTCTGCCTGGGTCACTCTGTAACATCAGAGAATACATCAACCGCAAACAAGTTGACAAGGGCGTGAAGGTGTTTAATGTAGGAGACGAATTTATCACCCATGCCTTCAGAGCACATCTGATTGCTAGCATATGCTGCCACTTGAAGTTGAAATCACCAGATGATGAAATCAACCATGAAATCACTCAGCAGTGGCTTGAGAATACGGCAGAAGCAATAGTTGCAAAGGCTCTCTACTCTGAACCATCCAAGGATCCAGTTAGTCTCGGAGCCAGACCCTCGCACACGGAGGAGGGTCTGGTAAACTTGCATACATAAACTCTTTATGGGATATGGCCTCCTTACAGGCTTCCTATTCAATAATTGAAGGTGTTGATTGGGTGCAAATATACATGTGCTCAATTAGCTATTAAACTGTGAAGATACTAGTAATGAAGCGACCGTTTGATAGTACCTTGGAGAGCGCCACTGCTACTTTTTGGCAGTTTAAACAGCGAATAGCAGGGTAGCCCAGAACTGTGGTGTTGGCTAACGAAATTTGCGTGACTTATGTCCATTGCCGTGAATGCCTCGGCTACATCAAGCATGAGCGCTTCCAGAGGGCTTACAATAACTAAGATGGACTTACGTCTGCTTCCGTGACTTCCATGCGCCAAAATTCGCCGATGAACGTAGACTACCGTAGCAGAGGGACTTTCACAGTTCCACTGCTCGGGTAGTGAAATCGAAGACTTCTATCCCTTTCATAACAGCTTTCCAGCTGCTCGAGATTCGCTGGAGAATATCTAAGCTTGTTGAATGATGGTCGCTTCGATTCTTGTATCAATCGCTGGTCCGTCAATCAAATTCGCCATGTTGTTATTACACGAACACGTGCCTTCGTGGGCAGAAATGTAATTACACAGTCATCAACCAATCAGATTCATCCCGCCGAAATTCCGCTGACTTCAAATTTGTATGTATGCAAGTTTACCAGACCCTCCTCCTCCTCCACATGAGAGGGTCTGGTTCCGAGACTAGGATCCAGTATACCATTTTCATAAGTCCTTTGTAAACATGGCCTTTCTTTACTCCGATCTTAGAATGTCTATACGTTGGGAGGATGGTCCACATATCATTAGGCATTGGAAACTTTGGATTCCTCACTTCATGGGAACTGGCATGAAAAACTATGCCTTAGAGGCTGCAAATCTCATTGCAAACCTCAAAGCAGATTTCCCAGCTCACATTTCATATATCGTATCTAACAATAGCACTGTAAATATGCGAGGGAAGCCTGGAGAAGGGAAACCACTCGACCAACTTATAGAGCACTACAACTTGTGTGTCAAGTATTTAGCGCTATATGTAAATGTTATGTACCATGCATGCAAATTTCTTAACAGGGTGTGCATTAACAGGAGTAAGGTTTTCCTCTAAGGGAACCATGACTGTTTGCTTACTTCAATTGACTATATTCAGGGTGATGAAACAAACTCTGCGTTCTAGTGGTGCCAACGTCACTGCTACACACATTGAGGACGTATCACTGTCTGCTCTGCTCCTCTTGGAGGCAGCCAAAAAGACAGACAGAGAATTTAGTGTAACACCACAGTCTCGCAGACATACAATACGGGACTCAATCAAAGACATACAGAAAGTGGCACATCACCTTATTGAAAACATTGTGACTACAGAGATGCCAGGCAGAGTGATGCCCAAGTTCAGTCACCCAACAGAAGCAGGATGGAAAAGACTCAGTAGCTCTAATTGGCTAGAAGGAATTCTTTCAAGGTCCTTGGTAGAAGAGCTAGAAACTGCAACTGAAAGGGGAGAGGTAGACCTAGATTATGAACTATATGATATAATGTAAAAGTAACGTGAAACCATATTTAGTGGCCTCCTTTTTTTATTTACTTTCCTGTCAAAATTCAAAGAGGTAACTTGTTTCTCAGCAGTTTTATTTGTGACATAACGACAACAACAACAACAACAAAATACGCGAACATATTAACACTTCCTCCGCCTCTTATAGGGAGGTGCATCCACTACAAAATTCATCACTACACTATAGAAACGAGATCTGAGTTCTGGTCTGAGAAATGCAACATTTAAGTCATCTGAAGAGGTTATATATTTTGCCCTACTACATATTTCTTGTATAACAAAATCAGAACGTATATACTGTGAACCCAAAATGCGGTAACTTGGCTTCTCTGCTAATATCTTGTCGCGTTCTTGTTCTAATGCAACTTGAAGCTGTTTAGACAAGGACTCTGAAATCTCATGGACAGTAGCAGGCTTCTTGCGGTATTTTCTGGTCCCTGGTTGAAGAATATCCAACCTAGCACAAGGAACACCACCAGTACAGCACACTGTACAACAGGCTGTGTTGTGCCTTACAACTGCAGAACTTCCCAACCCCCTTAGTAAGATGTCTCGTAAACAATTCTCTGTGTTCCCACTAGCACAAAAATGTTCCAAAATGGGGTCCAAGGGTTTCTTTTTCCTTGTGCTGTAGAGCAGGTGGGCTCTTGCTTGGCAGCCATCGCGACCAGCTCGCCCACAAAGCTATGTAACAGGAAATGAGCTTAGTGTAAATTACCTGTGCAAAACGTCTTATGGGTGGAGCTTCAGCTATTGAGGAGCTGTAGACATGTACCTGGTAAAATTGCGATGGAGTATCTGGAGTGCCGTATACGACTACTAATTCAATATCAGCAATGTCCATCCCCTGTGACAAACATGCGGGGACATGCTGTAACAAAGACTGTAGGGATCAGTGATGACCAAATGAAAATACATACCATCCCAAAGGCTACCGTAGCCACAAGGCATCTGAGGATGCAGGTTGAGGACTGGAACTTCTCCTGTATCACCCTTTTGGTGTTTTGTGTCAGGGAAGCATGGAACATGCTGACGGACTCCTTACGATAAGCAGACCCTGAAAGGAACCTGTATATTTTTACAGCTGCATCTTTACTCTGGCAAAAATTTATCATTTTAGGGACATCCATAGGTTCTTTTGCTCCTTTAAGAAGTAATGCTATGCCATCCAAATCACTCTGGAAATAAAGTAAAGGTTACATATCACTTCCAAGGGTTCGTAAAGAAATCACTTGTATGAATACATGTACTTACATTTAAACCCCTGCTTTTGCTAGCAGAGAGGAAAATGTTGGGCCTGTCTAAGGTCTGAGATACCAATGCAGGTTCCCTCAGACAAAGAGACTCGCAGATGGTTTCCTTAATACCATGGGGAGCGGTAGCTGTAAGTGCTATAAATGGTGCATTAGTCATGGCTCTCAAGCCACCGATCCTCCTAAAGCATGTCCTGAAATCCCGACCCCTGGGTAAAACAAATGAGGAATTATAATTTTCAACTATTAATTACTGCACAATTGGTCTAACCATTCAGAAATGCAGTGGGCCTCATCCACAGCAACTTCTGCCAACTTTTCCTTGAAAACAGGAGTTGAAAACAAATCTCTCCAAGGTGGAGCTACAGCAGTCTCAGGGGCCATAAACACTAAACAGAGATTCAAAATGACTTGCATTTACATGGCATTGTTCGTTTCCTACTAAAATTGTGCACATGCGTACCAAAGCGAAAATTGCCTGCAGCCACAGCTGTAAACTCGACGTCACACCCTACACGTACTGCTGTCACACCTACATCAGCCAGCTGTTTTACCTAATAGAAGGTGTGTTTGTTCACTTCAGTTGTTGTATTGGTGAATTATTTGTACCTGTTGGTCCATCAGGGCATTCAAAGGGCTGATGACAACACCAATAGCTGAATTCCCAATAGCTAGAGGAGCCAGGAACAGGCAAAGAGACTTTCCTGCTCCTGTAGCCATCCTGACAAACACGTCCCTCCCATGGACCAGGGGCAAGAGGGCATCCAACTGCCCTGGCCAGAAACTTTTAAACTTGAAATATTTCTGAAGAGCTGCTTCCAACCTGCTCCTCCAGACACACTCAACACTAGGAGCATTACACTCTCCCTTAGCAAAAGGGCAGCTACTGCAACACACTGTGCTACACATATGTTTACACAAGCACGATAGTAGTCGAGTAGTAGAGTAGTAACTGAACAGATTCAGAACTCAGCATGCGCGCGGTTACTTTTGAATTTTGACAGTGACATCAGCGAGTTGAGTCAGCACATCGACTAATAATAATAGTTAATAAGCTTACAGGAGGTCACGAAATACCATCTTTTACAGCACAAGAGTTCATACTATACTAAAATAATCCTTAATAACCCTTACGCTTACCCTATAGTTCTCCTTGGTGGCATGTCAGATATGCATAACTCCTCGCCATCAGTACTCCACGACATCTGGTCTCCAGTCAAGTTCGGCGTCCATTCACGCCTTTGCAGCGGGATTTTCTTCACTGTCTGTCTTGGAGGCCTTCAAAACTTGACTACAGACGGTTTGCTAAACTTACAGATGGCACGACAAAAAGCGCCATCTTCCGGGAAAGAGCTTGCAAAACGAGTGGGCGGGCGGCGTGTTGAGCTTTAGCTCACCCACGTGCAATTAAGTTCTCTCTACCTATGACGTTTCTCACGTGATAAATTTTACCAGGCTCTCCCCTTTCGGTTTTTCGTTCGCGCGCGGGGAGAGCCTGGGAACGAGGCTAGTGAGCAGGCTGTTGACCTTTGAAGGTGTGCCTAGTGTAATCTTGAGGTCACTTTTTTTTTTCTTTTTTTTTCTTTTTTTTGGCATGGAAGGCATTAATAGAATGAAGGTACGGGTCACATAAGCATATGAATAACAACTGAATGACAGAAGTAACAGTGAACTTGCTCGTGTAATCCTATGATGCACAGAGTTTGCTGGTTAGACTTCTCAGTATCTTGTGCGGGGTACGTATGTAGCTGCGGTAGCAATCACTTGACCATCTACCCATGGCTTTGATGATCTTCATCGGGATTCCGGCTTCCGCTGCTGCCGTGGCTGACCCAATGCACAGGCTGTGGGTACCAAAGAGCTCCGCTGGGAGCTTGAGCGAATGCAATGTGTTGAGTACCATTGCTTGGAGTCTTGGTCTTGTAAGCAGAGAGCCGTCTTGGAGCCGGAATATTGCATCTGGTTTGTGTGCATGCTTCCTGAGGTGTAGGAACTGCTTTGTGATTTGCACTGGACAGATGTTTTGTTTGCTTGGTCCGATAACGATAGTGGCCCCTCTCCTGAATTGATCTGTTTTGCTGCTTTTGAGTCGTAGCTGTACCGTGTTCTGGTGAATGATGGTGTCCTTTATAGTTAGATGTTACTTGGGGTGGAAGGAGTGTGTAGATGGATATGAGACTTCACGTGCTCTTAGACATCCAAAGTATGCAATGCTGATGGCTGTTGCATAAAGGTATCAGTCATACTTACTCAGGTGTCTATTGCTCAGGATTGACTCAATCAGCTGCTGCAGCAGCTTTGGGTTGATTGGCAGCCTGGTTCTGGTCTTGGACTGTCTTTGAACACCACGTAGGAGCCAGGACAGCTGCTGAGTGGGTCCCCCAGCCCTCAGCTCATTTGCTCTGCTCGTACTGCTGCTATGTAGAGTCTGATTGTTGCATGTTGCACTTGCTTGCCGCAAAATAGCACAGTGTAGTTGTGTGGTTGGGAATGGAGTGATGGAATACTTCCTGCAAAATGACGTGTAGTGCTTTGTTCCTGTAGAGTAAGTTAGCAATCATCGGACGACAGGTATATTCGGACACTCACACATATTTGTGCGTTGAGTAGTTCTCGAGATATTGGACGATATCATTTGAACTCACCTATTTATACTGCACATAAATCAACCAGCGTAGTTTATGGAAAGAAACATGAAATATATTTATATCTCGAGAACTACTCAACGCACAAACTCCGGACAAGTACCAGCATGTAGCCAAGAGCCTGTAGATTCTACTGATACTAATATGGTGGAGACTTCAACTTGTTTGGAGACAACACAGCAAGAAATGACAAATTTCACCGTCCGATATCGATCGAATCGGACTGGTCCATGTTCAGCTGCGCCCCTGAGTGTTCAAAGCAGCTACCGCTACCAAAATATAGTGCGAATTGGGGAGGTCTTGGGGCATCGTATCGATGCTAAAATCTCTCCAAAAGCAGCTTCAGAGGAGGCACAAACAACAGTGTCTGAAAATACATACACTTTTCCGAATATTGATGTTTTTCGGACGGCCATTTTATCGCTTCTAGCGCCAACAGGAAACAATGCGCGGGCGTCATTTTTGGTACACCAGGTACCATGTACCTCAGCTACAGTCTTATGGTATCGCCGAATGTTTACGCAGTTTTCCCTCCGCGTTTGAGTGTCCGAATATACCTGTCGTCCGATGATTGCTAACTTACTCTAGCATATGCTCGTTTTGTTGCTGGGGAGAGTGCTGCTCTTTGTAGCTGTTGCATTCTGAGTGTCAGAGCTTTGTCAGCCAGGCAGGGATGCATGTTGCTTCTGCGTCTGCTTCTGGTGCAATCAGCTTGAAGTGATGTACCTGTTGGCAGGAGAGAGCATCAGCGATTTGGCTATCTGCCCCTGGGAGGTGTTTTAAAGAGATATTAAAAGCTATTCTTAGCAGCCAGGATAAACAGTGTGCAGCATAGCTGAACTAGTGCCGAGTTTTTTGGACTTTTTGCTTGCCACATGTGAACAATTGCCTGATTGTCACAGTAGACTACTATCTTCTTCCTCTGCCATTGGTTGCCCCATGTGGCCACTGCTGCGATGATTGCAAAAAGTTCTTTCCATTGGATCGACCTTGAGAGCTGCTCCTTTGAAATAAGCTCCGAAGCCCAGTGTACCAGATGCATCCGTGAATAGGTTCAGGTCTGCTGCGGTTTGCCAATCTGCTTGGAGCATCAGACTGACTCCATTCCATCCTGGAAGGAAGTCGTGCCACCATTGGATGTCTGCCCTGGCACCGGCTGTTAGAGTTATATGGTGGTGGAGCTTTTTGACTGAGGTGCTGAGATCTATCAGTCCCCTCAAGAAGATGCGACCGGCTGGGATGACTTTGGCTGCAAAGGATAACTTGCCAATTAGAGACAAAAGTTCTCTCTTTGTTGTTTTCTTCTTGGTGGTACTCCATTGTCGTAATAGCGATGTCAGTGCCTCTAAATTGTCACGGGGAAGGCGTAGTTCCATCTTTACTGTATCCAGGAGGATGCCTAGGAAAGTTATCACGGTTGTTGGACCTTCTATCTTTCTTTCTGCTATTGGAAAGCCCAACTGTTTGCATATGTGTAGCATTTTCTGTAGTGCTATCTCACACTCGGCAGATGAAGGTTTCCCCACTATCAGAAAATCGCCAAGGTAGTGAATGATGTTTGAAATGAGATAGTTGTGACGAAGGATCCATTCCAGTGCCTCTGCATACTGGTTGAATATAAATGGGGCTGACCGAAGTCCGAAGGGAAGGCAGCAATCCACATAGTACTTTTGCCGCCAACATATGCCCAGCAGTTCTCTGTCTTCTACTCGTACTGGTAGGGTGCGAAAGACACTTTTAATGTCAATTTTAGCAAGTAAAGAACCGCTGCCCAGCCGATTTATCATTCCGACTGCGTCGTTGATAGTAGCGTAGCGGAGGGTGAATGCCTCTTTGTCTATGCCATCGTTAATACTGCCATCAGGAGGAGCCGACAGGTGCATGATCATTCTCCAGCCCCCTGTTTTCTTTGGAATTACACCAACTCCAGAGCATTGCAGATTTGGGATTGGTAGTGTGTCGAAAGGCCCTACAACTCTCCGAGCCCTGACTTCTTTGCCGAGCTCTTCATCTATTATCTGAGGATGTTGGGATGCGGAAGCCAAGTTTCTGGAGATGCGCTGGCACCTCGGTCCATAGTATCCGAGAGAGACACCTTTATCAATACCCTTTAGTAGTTCTTTCACCCAATTCGGGTCAGTGTGAGTCTTTAACTCTTCCTCAAATTGCCAGCGTCGTAAGGGGGTGATTATCTGCTTAAGTGGGCTGCTGCTTGGAGGGGCACCTACTAGCTGGGTGTTCCCCTCCACAGCCTCTCTTGTTGCAAATGTGTTTGAACTTGCATGCCTCTCCTCTTGTACAGCCCCTGGTGGCATTAAAGCGGATGCAAATTTCGGCTCCTGTGGATGTGTGTGTGACGGTGTCTGTGGCTGGGCCAAGACGTGACAGAATGGCTGGCTGGTTTGCTGTTGCGAAAATAGTTGCGTGTTTCTGTGGCATTTCCCAATCCTGCGCTGGCTGGTTTGGGAGAGAAGCACCAGACAAATATGTCCTCTTTGTACTTATCCCAGGGGACTTTTTTGTCTTTCGCTGCAAGCTGTCTGAAACGGCAGTCATACTCAAATTATGCATGCCTCAGCTGGGTAATCCTGAAATGCCGTGGTGATCAGGGTCTGGTATTTAAGCATCTCTAAAGCTCTGGCAGGTTTTGTAGCCACAATTACCCCAGCAAATCGGTTCCAAGCTTCCAACCAGCTAGCTAAGCCGGTCACTGTCTTTCTTGGCTGCTTGAAAGATTGCTTGGAGAAATCTTGCCTTCTTTTTGTTATTGTTAATTTGTCAAATGATACATACTCACCTTTGACAATTCTGGCTGCGTATCTTTCGGGGAGAGGGGGGCAACAGGGCACAGATAGGCTCTTCAACTTGGACTTTGTGTGTGAAGACAGACGGCCAGTCTGTCTTCGATGCTTACGCTTTGGATGTCTATGCCTGCGGCCTGAGCTTGAATCTGTGCTGAACTCCGATGAAGACTCAGTGTCGGTGCTTGTCGTACTCGAGCTGCTGCTGGAGGGTCGGGGGTGCTTGTGGTGTCTCTTCTTCTGGCTGGACGAAGTTCCGCGCTGGCGAGGTCTGTGTCTTCTCCGTGAGTAATGCTGGGGGCTTCTGGTAGCTCTTTCTCGGACCATACTACTGTCACTGTCCGAACTGCTCGATTGATATAGCCCCAGCGTGTATGGCAGGGCATCGGGGGGTTCGGTGTCGGAGCTGGCATGCTGAGTACGAGTGTGGCGGGAGTGTGGAGAGAACCTCAATGGGTCACGCTGGCGACCTTTGCTGCCCTCGCTCGGCCTTCTGGTCGAGATAGGCGAACGAGATCGTGAGCGAGAGCTCACGCTCGGGGAACCGCGCTGGCGGCTTTCGGTTTGATGTCGGCGCCGGCGGGGACTGGGTTCGCCACTGCCATACTTGCTCGCGCTGGCGAGCTGCTGCTGTGCTCCGCCGCTGCCGCGGCTTCTTGTGCGCTATGGTTCTGGGTTCGAGACTAGGGGATATATGGCGATTGTGGTCGGTTTTGCGTCGCTCGCACTGGCGAGCTTCGTGTAGGCGAGGATTCCTATCCATCTGCTTGGCTCGGTTGCTGGTGCCTGAGCGATCAAGGTGTGCACTCAGACGAACTGCGAGTGTCTTCTTGTTAGTACTTACCACTAGTAGGCAGTTTCTTTGCCTTGAGCTGTTGGCGTAAGCCATCCAAGGTCATACTGCCTACCTCTTGTGAGGTGGGTTGCTGCTCCTCGGACGCTTTAGCTTTTTTAGATGGCGGCATCGTGTAGCTAATGTCTCCGCAGCTCGGGCAATTCTCCACAACTCACTGACTGAACACTGGCCACTTGATAGAAATGACTTACACGCAATATTACGTGAACATTGCTAATTATACATACTTGTGGTGAAGTTTGACATTCATTAACAAAAGTTTACACATTTACCACATGCTGTAAACAATCCAGAAATACATTAATGTGAATACAAGTGAACTGTGTGCTATACAGAAATAAAGAAAAGTCAGTAGACAAGCTTCAGATATGTTGAAGAAGTATTTAAACATACGATTGATGATGTCACCTTTGAGAACATATTTTTCAAAACGATTGTAAGAAGTGATGTGATCTTTGTTGTAAGAATGGGTGTATGACGATTTATTCCACGATGGATGATCATCTGTTCCACCAACTCTAGAAGGATGTTGAACCATGACAACAACCTTCATGTCAATAAGCCAAGAATCTTGGCACTCACTGAAGGTGGCAACAACCTTCATGTTGAAACCTTCATGAAGTTGCGAATGTGTTTTAGTGTCAATAAGCCAAGAATCTTGGCATTCACTGAAGGTGGCAACAACCTTCATGTTGAAACCTTCATGAACGTGCGAATGTGTTTTAGTGTCAATAAGCCAAGAATCTTATGAACAAATGTTGGTTCAAATCTACTTTGGAATAAGAATAAAGAGTGTTGTGGCTGTTTGAGAATTGATCCATTCCGTCCAGCCAGTTGACTGTGATGGTGTATGATGTTGCAAGTAGTCATCTCACAGAGCATTCAACACCCACCCATGTTACCAGCAACGAATCTTTGAAGGTGGCAATGTATAGCGGTGATTGTAGTTGCTGAACATCTCCCAGTACAAAACAAGGACTTGAAAAGCAAAGCCCTGGACATTGCTTAAGGGTTATGGCTGGGAATGTTCAAGGGATCAAACTGCTGACTATGGAGGTGGAAACACAGGTGGAATGTGGGGATGAGAAGGGGCACCAACACATCCCAGAGGGTGCCTGCTGACTACCAAGAGCAGCTGGCGCACTTCAGACACACAATCATTCGAGCCCGGGAGCTGTACAACCACGCTCTAAGCCACATTGCCAACATGGACCAAACTATGGTCAAGTTTGACTCTCCTCCCAATTGTACAAACAACATCAAAGGCATGCGAAGTGTTTGCATTGCCACTACAGGAGCTCAGAAGCGAGGGTTTACAGTGGCTCTCTGTCCATGTGCTGATGGGAGGAAACTGCCTGCCATGATTATCTTCAAAGAGAGAAATGGCCAGCTGGGGAAAAGGGTACGTGCTTCTCTCCAATGTCCAGACAATGTTAGGGTAACTGCAACCACTAATGGATGGATGACAGAAGAGAAACTATTATGGTGGATCCAGTACATCTGGAATAAGGCTGAAAATGGGGAGTGTCGACTGTTAGTGCTGGACCACTACAAGCCGCATCATACAGCTGATGTGTAATCACTAGTAGAAAGCCTGAACACTGACCTGGTTTATACCCAGCAGGCTGCACATCCATTTGTCAACCTATGGATGTCTCAGTCAATGTCCCATTTAAGCATTTAAGAAGAGAATAACTGACCTCTGGGTCAAATGGCGACAACAACCACATCATGGTAACGGTATCCTTTCTTTTGCCTCACCACCATACTGGTCGTAGCAGTAATTTGTCTGACATGTCGTATAGCGAAGGGTAACCATGCATCGTGTAGCGTACAATATTACAGTAGGCTTATTGTGCATTTGTAGAACAGTATAGGATTTGAGGCAATTATTGACAGGAGGCCCAAGGAACATGGTGTGCGGGAAACCATGTGTATGTGTAGCAAGCCAGTGAAGCCACAGGATATCTTCTGGTGGAGTGCTGACTACAGGGTGTACATTCTCAGTTCTGAAGATGGAATTAACCAGCAGCTTGATTTCAGGTGGGGTGATCTCTGTCTTTCGAGTCACATTCAAAATATTTGTGATGTACCGAAAGCATAGCAATCGAAAGAAACAGGTACAAGACGCAAAGACTGTAGTGGGAGGATGTAACCTAAGGCCTCGACAACATGTTGTGCACCTATAGAATTGTTATGATTGGTATATGTAAATATCACATCTACCCCTGTGTATTCATTCTATCAATGGAACTAAAGATAGACTGAGCATGCAGTGAGTTTTAGTATACCTTCAGGCAGTGCTGTGAACAGCTTTTTTGACCACAGTAAATTTGAAGCTATGAAGTCGAGTGGTTGTGAAGCTGCGCGCTGTGATGAGCATCAATTTCGTGCTAAAATCAAGGTGAGTACTTGAGCCGTTTTCGAGTTATTGTTGTTTGAGAAAGTGGTCTGAACAAAGAAAAATGGCACTTTCACTACCATATTTATCAAATCCTGCACACCTATGAACCCAGCATACAGCAGCAGGCTCACTCGTGTAGCTCTCTGGAGTCAGAGGTGATGAAACTGTCACGCCCTATCGAAGGCATCACTGCAACTCAAACGCCAGGGTTTCTTTCAGGGAGGGGTTGGGGGGGGAGGTGCATTTGGCCCCCCTTGGCTTTGGCTTGCCCCCCCCCCCCCCCCCCTTGGATATGCTGAGAATTCTATTTTACGTGTAAATCAATTATAAAAGGTTTAATGACACAATAAATGGTAAATTGTGTTTGTGCGAAAACAGTCCCAGATTCCATCAAATTGCGTCCAATAAAAGGGCCAAAATCAAAATTTCCCGGGGGAGCATGCCCCCAGACCCCCAAGTTTCCCACACGCTTTCCACACGGATACATACTTGCCCCCCCCAATAATCCATACAATCTCATTTTGTCCCCCCCTTGGGCAAAAAGCTGAAAGAAAACCTGAACGCTGTCAATCCCAACTTCATCCAGTTCCATGCCCAGCTGCTGTCCGTTGCACTAGCAGCTAGAGACACGATTTTCGAATTTGGACGCGGTTTTTACGGAAATACGTATATTTCCATGTTATCAGCATTGACTTTAAACCCTACTCTACGCATGCATCATTATTACAACAGATATGCTGCACACGTACATGGAAATGTGAAAACCTCTACTATGGTAGCTTTGAATGGTAGCAGACCGCTCCTCATGGAGGGCATAAGAAGTTGCTCCTGCAGTTTCTCCAGGACCAACTCTCGGACTCCAGTTTAGCTTAGGCCGCCGGAGGGGCGTAGGCGATATCCCTGTTTCGTGGACGAAAGACCCCTAAAAAGCAGTTTGCTTGTGTCACCTTGGATATTGGCCAGACGGAAATAACGCTGGAGCATTGCGACTGGGCATATGTCAGAGTTTGTGCGTGTGATTGGTACCCAAGCTCCTTCCCTGAATTGGTCAGTCTTGCTAGACTCGACAAAAATCTCTACGTGTTCATCGTAAAAAACAACATCACATTCCCTCAGGGATGCCAATTCACTAAACCGGAAAAAGCCAGCATAACCTAGCAGACAGATCATCATTGTGCAAATGACAGGCAATTCCACAGCAGGTGTAACAAATTTCACAAACATCCTATGGAGGATTTCAGGAGTAATGGGCTCCTTCTTCGTTGTTTTGTGAGCCAGGACTCGCTTGGCACTAGCCAAGATCTGTTTAACCAGCGGATGATCACCAGGATCTTCCACTACAGCCAGTTGGTGTGCCCAGAAAATGGAATTAACCGCCTCCTTGACCAATGCACTGGTCTTAGCAGACTGGATCAAAAAGGCCAAATACAGGGCAAACTGAAAAGGCTTTGCCGGAAAGGCTTCGATGCTGGGCTTTGACCTAGCCCACTTCTTCCATCTACTGAAACCTCCAGAGTACTTCTTGACAGTAGCTGGTGCCCTGCTACAGAGAGCGAAAAGAGGGAAGGGATTTAGCCAACCCTTTTGACTCCGGGTCGTCAATTTTCTGCATCTCTGGCCAGATACCTTTAGAGAAGACATCTGGAAGAGTGCAATAAACAGATACAGTATTCGTAGTCATTATGAGAATAGTGTCTAATACTTCAAAACCGAGGGATGGAGCCAATTGCGCCACCAATACAGCTCCTGTAAGCTGATGGCAAATATAAACATAACGATAGTATTGCAAACACTACCATTGTGGTCCATGCAGCAGCACAAGGACCACCAAGGTCTCGTGGATTGACCGCTGAGGTCTCTAACATGCATCATATGCCTGTATTCCAAGTCAGCAAACTTGAATGACCACTGAGGCCAAAAGATGCTTACCAAAGTCACAGACACACCAAGGTCAACAATATTACTGGAGTCACAGACACACTCAGACCACCGAGGTCAACAATATTACTGGAGTCACAGACACACTCAGACCACCGAGGTCAACAATATTACTGGAGTCACAGAGACACTCAGACCACCGAGGTCAACAATATTACTGGAGTCACAGACACACTCAGGCCACCGAGGTCAACAATATTACTGGAGTCACAGACACACTCAGGCCACCGAGGTCAACAATATTACTGGAGTCACAGACACACTCAGACCACCGAGGTCAACAATATTACCAAAGTCACAGATACACTCAGACCACCGAGGTCAACAATATTGCTGGAGTCACAGACACACTCAGACCACCGAGGTCAACAATATTACTGGAGTCACAGACACACTCAGACCACCGAGGTCAACAATATTACTGGAGTCACAGAGACACTCAGGCCACCGAGGTCAACAATATTACTGGAGTCACAGACACACTCAGACCACCGAGGTCAACAATATTACTGGAGTCACAGACACACTCAGACCACCGAGGTCAACGATATTACTGGAGTCACAGAGACACTCAGGCCACCGAGGTCAACGATATTACTGGAGTCACAGATACACTCAGACCACCGAGGTCAACAATATTACTGGAGTCACAGACACACTCAGACCACCGAGGTCAACAATATTACTGGAGTCACAGACACACTCAGACCACCGAGGTCAACAATATTACTGGAGTCACAGATACACTCAGACCACCGAGGTCAACAATATTACTGGAGTCACAGATACACTCAGGCCACCGAGGTCAACAATATTACTGGAGTCACAGATACACCCAGACCACTGAGGTCAACATGACTACCAGGGCCACAGATATAATACGACCACCGTGGTCAACATCCACAATCACCACTGAGGTGGGGCAAGATAGAAAACCATGCTGACAATACGGTGGATGGGCTTACAGGCGTAGTACCAGCTAATGCAATCAAACCAGTTACTGAAACATAGCTATGCTTGCACCAGCATACCTAAAATATGATATTGTGGGTAATAGTGTGACACACATATGAAATCACATAATCAAAATGTAAAAATGCAATACGAGACAGAACTGTGGGATAGCTGCCTCGTCTCCCTCTGGGCTTGACAGGTGACAGGCAGCCTCCGTTGACGCCCTCTTTCTGACGTTTGTCGCCGTTATCAGGGTTAGACCATAGTTTTTTGCCAAGGTCCTGAAGCGTGTACTGAAATTTGTAAGTTGCTTTCCACCTTCTAGGCAGAGCAAAAATGGGTACCTTCCACTCGGGTCTTGGCTGGGCCTAACTATTGTAACATAGGCATGGAGTTATGAGAGATTGTCTGGTGGAATGACAAGTTTGGCACTTCCGAAGAGACCTGTTTTGTGGTCAGCCACCCTTATGATTGTCACTGTCTCTCCCTCCTGCTGAATGTCTGTGCACTTCTTGTATTCTGCCAAGGTGGCATTCGCCACAGCACCTGGTCGCTGCCAGCTCCGAAAAGTGAGCAAGGCAGCGACCATGATGGTGCACGTGTCCATCTCACGTTTTGATGCTGGCAACTCCTTTCCCATCTTATCCACTATTTCATTAAAGTCCTTCCACATTGCCTCACTCTGGATGACGTCGTCAACTTCATCCAGACTGAGCTTAGAAGAGCACAACTCTTCCATTCTCTTCATTCGTCTCTTTGTCTTCTCCTTTCTCAACATGCACTTCCATCCCTTGATAGTGTCCGACATGAGCATTGCACACTTGAAGATGGTGTTGTCGGGATCATCCTTACACAAACTACGTCGCAAAAAGGTAAGACCTGCATCTAACGCGTCCAGCTTCAATATCCACCCGTCAGCTTCAACTTTAAAATGCTTGCATTTGTCTATGTATGCTATAATTATATCTCTATCTAGTAAATTTCTCAATGCAGCCTGCCCACATGCGAATTTTAGAAATTTTGAGACATCAGTTGCGATCTCCCAGGCAACTTTTGCACTTCCTTGATTTCCATCTATATTTTGCAGAAAGGCATCAAATGACACGAGGGTAGTCTCTGATCTCGAATAGCAGGGGAAGCTTCTTGTTCCAATCCCAGAATCCTCTCTCTCTACCTCCCCCTCCTCACTTGAAACTGGGGTTGGTGGATGGATCACTTGCTCCAATGTTAGCTGTCCTTTCCAAGTGCGGAGTACCACCCTGTTTTTCTCATACCTTGATATCTTCTTTGCCTCACCTATGTGTTTGGCACATTCCTTCCGTGTGAGGTTTTTATGGGCATTGACGAAGTGGTTTGAAAGTTTAACTTGTGGCTTTGACTTGCGGCCTGAAATTGGGCAGATCTTCCTGAAGTTCCTTTTATCTTTCTTTCTTTTGGATTTGCCACTACTGCTTGCTTTTTGCTTGCCTCTCCCCTCTGTTGGATAAGTAATGGAAGTTTTAACTGAAGTGTTCACTTGATAAAGGAGTGAACTCTTCAAATCTGGATATTTGTATACATATGCCATTCAGCCTGGTGTTGTTTTATGTAACTAAATATTAGTTACTAAAAGTAGCTGTACACATCTTAGAGTTAATACCATGAATAGTTAGTTGGGAGGTTAAATAGTTAACAAAGTTATTAAGTCTGCTGTTTGTCATTGTACATGTGTGATGTACATGTAATAAACTACATAAATTTTAATTAGTAGAAGTAGTGAATTAGTCCCTTTGGCTTAGATTATTAATCACCACAACTAGAAGTGTTAGTTAAAAGTAATTAAACTAAATTAGAAAAGACAAATCATATCAAAGATATTTCCTTTTGTATATGGTAATTTAACCTGCATAATTATTCTAAACTCACAAATGTATAGATTCCCACTTGTCTTACCTTGTATCATGGTGTCATCACTTGAATCTGTTGGATTAAGCACATGAGCAACTGCTGTGAACACTTACAAAAATGTTGATATAGCATGCAGTCGTAGTTTAAAATGTAGGAACACTAGGCAACAATTGTTAAAGGGACTTATGGTTTGTAAGGGGCTTGCTAGACATTATTTGAGAAACAAATTAGAACTCAATCAATTCGCAAAATTTAATTTTTATGATGTGCTAACCTGCTAAGCTTTAGGCAACATACCGTGTTAAAATTGCCTACAAAAATCCTGCGATAGCAACACATTTCTGCCAACAAATGTGGTAGCAAAAGTATATTGATGACAGTAACTTACACTGTTCATCATCACTCTCGTCAAACCAGCAAGCTCCTATCATAAAAACCAAGAGTGGGTCTTAGATGACTTGGTGAACAAAATCTAATGGTAAGCTCGTCACCACTTGGGTCTGGATTAATTCAGAACATCTCAAGTTGCATAATTTAATTCCAGTAAAATGCTAACATGGTAGCTTAGGAAACATACTGTCAAAAAATTTCCAAAATCCAGACTATAATGTAACTGTGGCAACTAGTACAGCATTCAATACCTTATGACAGCAACTTACTCGGCTCATCATCATTGCATGTTCTCTTCCTTCCTGCTGTGAAAGATAGCAATTTATGATGCTTCACTTCAATTTAAGCAACAGAATGTGTAGTAGGATCAGAATAAGGACTTATTGAGCACAGAAGTGCACAAAACGAGTTTCGACCAGCTGCATTTCCAGTTTAGAGGAAAATATAACTATTAACCAGATTAATGGAGTTAAATACAAATGACCTTGTAGTGAAGATAACAAAATTATGCAACATTTCCAGTATGATATTGAATGAGTACATATATGTTTGCTAATGACTGCATGAATTAGTTTTACTGCCCAATTTGTGTGGCTTAATTTGGGTGTTTGGCACACTAACCTCCACGATTCTTGGCTGTTGAACCAGAAAGAAGTATCTCCCCCTGGAAGTGCAGTTGATAAACCTTGAACATTTTTGGTGATGTGAGGTAATCATTACTTGGAAGGATGCTTTGTATGTGTATTCTGTTATATGATTGTCATGTGAAGTACCGTTTCATCTTCCTCTTCACTGGAACACGTGAGTGGTCCCCTGTAGGGATGCTCCTCTACAGTCGCACCACTGGAAGATCCTATCCATTCAAGCTGTAGTTGAGTAAAATTAATTACCAAACATCTACTGCAAGCAGGGGTTACATGTGTTGATCATTTGGCTTGACATGTTTATGCGGTTTACATGTTTATTCTGTTATATAATTCTCATTGCAAAGTGTACTTTCAGATCTTCCTCTTCACCGGAAGAATAGACGATTGCTCTCCTGCAGGGCCGCTCTTCTCTTGCACTGCATGTTCTCTTCCTGCTGTGAATGATAGCCAAGTAACAACTCAGGACGATGCTTCAATTCAATTTAAGCAACAGAATTGTGAAGTAGGATTGATCATTTCCTGTACGTTGGGATTGTATTCACTTCACACATGGCTTACCCTGTAAACTCTCTGTGGTGAGGTCATCATCACTTGGATCTGCTGCAGAAAGCACATAAACTAGTGAAGATTTACAAAGTTCTCGATACATAAACCTGGTGTGAGTAGGAACTTTAGGCAATGATCATTGTGATGTCTGCTAGGCATTGTTTGATGAAGTTCAAAAAGTAGATTTCAATGATGTGTTAACGTCACTGGTAGGCTTAGAAACAATGCCATCTAAAAATTGCCTAAAGTTGGTAAAAATTGTGATTACCACACTAGCAAAGGAACCTTCCAACTACATTAGCTGTCAGGTGACTATTTCTGACTGTACTTACACTGGTCATCTGATGAATCATCACAGGACTGCGCAGCTGGCTTCACAGTAGGCCTCACACCACCTCTCTGCAACTGCACAGGCTTTAGTCTTGTCTTTCTAAGGTGCTCCAGGGACGGGCGTTCTGTCTCCGTGGGATCAGTGGGCTGCACAACTGGAGGGGGAGGAAAGAGAGGAAAGAAGGACATTCCTGTTGTCAAAGATAGCAAAATTGTGTATGAAAGATGAGTCAGTAAATAAAGAACAGGGATAACCCTGTGTGCTAACACTGGTACACTTAGAATCTATGCCATCGTACTTGAAGAATTGCTAGACTTTTTCCTGAATTTTCAGATTTTTCCAACCATTATTTGCTTTATAAATCTGTCAAGGTGCACAAACATGCATACAGGCATTGAGGAGCTTCATTCATATTTCGCAAAGTTGTGTTAAGTGTGAGCAGTTGAAACTTTTATTCATGCTTTCTAATATACAACTAAAAGGAGTGGCTGGTAAAAAATTACTGCTTTATATATCTGTCAAGGCACACAAACATGTGTGCAGGCATCGAGGAGCTTCAAAGAGCTGTAGCAACTCTTTTCCAACCTCAGACGGTACCGGAAAGAAATACTGGACTTTGCCCTAAATTGAAAAAAATTTCCAACAATTCTTAGCTTTTTATACATTATTATTATTAAATATACAACACACCAATATTAGGAGTAGTAAAAATACGTAAATAACACTATTTAGCTACTAGTCACAAGAAATGGTACAGATAATCTGCTCAGAATCAGAGTTGGAGTCAGCAACTGATCAACGTAATGATCTAATCACAGCAGCACAAATGAAATCTTCAGGATAATACTACTTGATGTGACGACTGCCAAACATGGTATTATACCCACAGAAAGAGAAACAGTACAGAGAGGAATCATGAAAGACAGTACGAACGAACAGAGAAGGGCACTGGGTGGCAGCAAAGAGGAGAGATTTAGAACGGCGATAGATGACATTGAAGAGGCTGTGAAGATTAGCTGAGATTGTGATGAAGAAGATGACCAAGATGTGAGACAGTGTCAAGAAAAGGAAGTTGCTGACCACAAAAATAAAAGCAAGCAGAACAACAGGAAAGAGGAGAAACGTATCAACTGTGTCTTAGACGGATTAAACTTAAGGCCGCGAATAGTAGCAAAATTCTCACAACAGTCCAGCATGATCCTTAGGGCTGATGGAGAAGGTGCCAGAAGAACCAAATCATCTGCATAGCATAGAGCGCCAGCAAAAAGAGAGTCCCAGTGACACCCAACACCAAGCTTGCATAGGTCACCTAAGAGGTCATCAATGTAGATGGTAAAAAGAATTGGAGAAAGTACACCACCTTGTCTGACACCATTTGAGACAGGAAAACTATCAGAGAAAGAGTTCCCCCACCTTACACACATGTGCTGCTCCTTGTACCATGATAAAAAGAAGTGAATAAGATGAGCAGGGAGCTCCCTGTCAAATAACCTTTCAAAGAGTATCTTGTGATTCACAAGATCAAATGCTTTTGATGCATCAAGGAAGCAGGCAAAGACAGCAGAATTTTCGTGCAAGTAACGAGAGACAATATTCTTGATAGTGCCAGTGCAAAGAGTAGTTGACATTTTCTGCTTAAAGCCAAACTGAAGACCCGAGGTTAGAAAATGATCGGGATAAGAAAGAAGAATGCACCACTCAAGAGCTTTGCTCAGAATTGGAGCAAGAGCAATGGGACGATAGTTGTCAGATGAACTGGGATCTTTATTGCCTTTGGGAATGGGAACAATGGTACAGTCCCTAATTGGCTTAGGCATATAACCATGTCTAAGAATAGCAGTGAACAAAGAAGCTAGTGATGAGCAGATGGCTGGTAGAGCATGGATAAGGTGGTCTGACATAAGTGTAGAACCATCAGATTTGCCACGTTTGAGATGGGAAAAGGCGTCAACTACGCACTCTTCCGAGATAGAAACAGCTTTGAGGTCGTCAGCAGAAAGAGAGGATAGAAGAGAGGAGTGAAGTGAATCACACCAAGTGGATGGCTGAGAATTCAGGAGTCTTTCGAGCTTGGAGGAAAACAGCTGAGAAATGTGATTAGAACCAGAGACACCATCAACGGAAGAGGCAGGAGGAGGCTTATTTGACTTATTAACACGGTGTACTTGTTGCCAAAAGCTTTTGGAGTTGGAGGAGGCAAGAGCAGCAGCCATTTTCTCACGCCTAATGAACTCTTCACGGCGCTTCAGGCGCCTCACTTCGTACTTATAACGTGATCTGGAGGACTTTTTAATCTGATGAAGAACACCAGAGGAAGGAGATCCAGCCTGCTTCCAAACAGCATGCCAAAAGTTAGCCTTTTCCTTGTACAAACGGGCAGCAGTATTCCAGCCTGGAACAGAGGAAGAGTGACACACTGTGGGCATGGTTGACACTGCACAATGATGAAGGCACAATGATAGTTGTTCACAAAACCAATCGAGAACATGAGTGTGTACTGTACACTGAGGATCACAACAGTCACAAATAGAATTAGGAAGTGACGGAAGATAATGAGAAACTAAATCACAATAGGACCTAATGAGGTCAGAATCTGCTGCATGCCAGGCAATACGGGTTTTAGTGGATTGAGTAGGAGCAGAGGAGGGGGGGTTACAGAGAGATCAACTTGAAGAGAGCAGGCTAGAGGTGAATGATCGGAAAGATTGGAGCCAAAGTCCACATGACGGAAGTGAGAAAGATCAGGAGCAAGAGAGGTATCACAAATGAAGTGGTCAGGCCAGGAGGAAGCACTGCCATCATCTCTCATGTAGGTGAAACAAATGGAGGAGTGGAATGGGAGATCAGCAGATACCAAATTAAGATCAGTCATAAAGTTACGGAGATGTTGTAAGGTCATGCTAGCGCGACAAAAATCAACGTTAAAATCACCAGCAATAAGAATGTGATCAGAAGTATGACGATTAATAAAACCCTCAAGTTCACCCACAGCAATTAGATATTCATTGTGAGATGCAGAGGATCCATCATTGTGAGGGAGGTAAACACAGATCAGGAGGGTTGTGGTGCCACATCGATCACGCAACAAAACTGAACAAAACCGTTTGGAGAAGGAATCTAGACAAGATACAAAAGGGAGAAGAGATCTTCTGAAGAGGATGGCACAGCCACCAAAAGGCTGACCAAGAAGGAGGTCAGAGCTATCCATTCCACTCACCCCAGATGAAAGGAAGTTATTGTTAACATTGAGAAGACTGAGCTGCTCATGAAGAAGCCAATGTTCCTGAATCAGGCAAACATCACAAGATTGAAGTAAATCACAAACAGCGTGTTGACCAGAGTTCCAGCCTCTGCAGTTGTAAGACACTAAACGCAACGAATCAACAGAGGTAATTTCTGAGAGGGTTCAGCCGAAGTGGTCAACAGACCCAGATCAACTTGCTTAGAAAAAGGTGGGGACTCAGACCCAGAGGTGCTACGACAGGCGGCCAAATTTTCTCTACATTGTTGGCGAGCCTCAGGAGACAGATCTTCACGAACAAAAATACCCTTTCACACTGTAGTGTTTTAGATTAGAGCGATTCGCAAGAACAAGACGACGATCCCAGGGTGAAGCCAGCTTCAGGAGAATGGGTCTAGGACGTGAGGTGGTGGGCTCATCACCTCCAGGTTTCTTAAATCTACCAATGTGAAACATATCCTTCACTGGAGTGGGCCTACCAGTCAAAAACTCCAACATACTCTTCACAGAGTCCATGGTCTCAGGGAGAGATCGAGATTCCCTGATACCAAACACTACCAAGTTCTCACACCGGTCAGGAAGAGCACTAGACAGCCTGGACCTGGTAGGAGGTTTGAAAGAAGAACCTGGGGGAGGAGATATGTCGTTGCCAGAGGCAATGGCATTGGAATGAGAAGGAAGGCCAGCAAGACACGACTCAATGTTGCCCATTTTAGAAGAAAAATTAGAAATCTCTATGCTTAGAGAGTCAAATTTATGCTCAATGGCCTCAAGGACAGAGTTATTACGCTGAACCAATTCAGTGCAGGAGTCAACAACAAGTGGAGGCAGCAATACTAGATCAACAGCTTCACAAAAGATCTCTGGCAGCTTGTCGATTTCATCCAGCTTATCAAAAGCAACAAGGATGTCGTCCAAATCTGCAGCAGCTTGGGACCGTTTTTCTGACCCGCGACGTTGTTGAAAACTAAGGCCAGCTAGCCTAGACCTTACACAGGTCATCTGATGAATCATCAAAGGACTGCACAGCTGTCTTCACAGTAGGCCTCACACCACATCTCTGCACCCGCACAGACTTCAGTCTTGTCTTTCCGAGTTGCTCCAGGGATGAGCGTTCTGTCTTCAGGGGATCAGAGGGTTGCACAACTGGAGGGGAGGAAAGAGAGGAAAGAGAGAAAGGAAGGACCTTCTTGTTGTCAAAGGTAGCAGAATTGTGTACGAAAGATGACTCAGTAAATAAAGAACAGAGATAACTCTGTGTGCTAACACTGGTAAGCTTAGAATCCATGCAATGGCAGAGCATTATGTAGCCTGGTTACTCAGTAATGAATTAGAGATTTTAAATATATTGGATGAGCAATCAAGCCCCAAATTGCATATGGAACAATGTGTTCTCATCAACCTTTCTTAGTTGTCCACCCTAATGCCACCGTTTTGGCTTACATTCATGAGCAAAATTGTAAAGTGCAAAGAGATTACTAGCCACATTACATACCACTCCCTTCCTCCATCGAACTTTCCAGGGTGTGAGTTTCTGGGACCTGAAGAATACGCAAAGTTTTGGACTGGTTGCCCATGTGACAGGCAAAGGACGGGTAAGCTGATGGCATTAACAGTGTGGAGGGATTCACCCACTTTTGAATCCCGCAGGGTGCAGTTGTTGGTGTGGGGATTGTCTCGCTGCTTTACTGTGTCAATCTATGGAGGATGGAAATGAGTATGTACAATCACGATTACAACATCAGCACTGTTCACACCTTCACACTCTGGTTAAGGTTAGGGGCGAGCATTCCTACATAAATTAATGTATGCTTACCATTTCTCCCAACTTTGCCCTCAGCTGATGAAATTCCTCATGCTGGCCAAATGCAATTTAGAAATGAAATTGGTTGGTAGAGTGCAGCATGGATTATCAGAGAGTCGGTAGACTCTCTATGTAGGGATGGCGCCGACGCGCAATATATGCAATACTTAAGCAAAAGCCGTATAACTTCACCACAAACATGCTAAAAGCTCATTTAAGCGCCCAGGCTTCCTCTTTGAGTGCCTTTGTGATCAGCAAGACTCATACAAGTGGCCAAAAGCCACGCGGAAGACAGCTAAACGCAAAAGTGTGCGGTAGCAAAAGTGCCATTTTTCGTATTCTTCAATTTCTTCTTTCTTCTTTCTTCTTTCTTTGTTCAGACCACTTGTCAAACAACGATAACTCGAAAACAGCTCAAGTACTCACCTTGATTTTAGCACAAAACTGATGCTCATCACAGCGCGCAGCTTCCCAACCACTCAGCGTCTTCATAACTTGACCCGAACCGATACCAGCTGTTCACAACACACTACAGCTATAGTACCTGTTGCGTGGGACGCCATTTTTTTTAATGACTTTATGCGCATGCGCGTATTTCCTTAGCAACATTGTGCCTTAGAGATTTTCGACTTTGACTTCGTGCGGAGGTCGTTCTTTCAATGACACAGGCTGTTTTC
Source organism: Agelas oroides (assembly GCA_949130485.1). NCBI lineage: Eukaryota > Metazoa > Porifera > Demospongiae > Agelasida > Agelasidae > Agelas > Agelas oroides. Next base: position 4,794,004 of record OX422199.1, read on the forward strand.
ACTGCCAACACCATTGAAGATAAGTCAATTCTTCAGTCAGAATTATTTAGCCATTTCCAGTGTGCGTTAAAAAGATACATCTACTGCATTGTTTTACTAGTATTTGAAACCACGTTATACTGCAGTAGTCAGCCCATACATTTAATAACCCGGGTATTCTGCAACATTCAGCCTGTACATTTAACTTCTACATACACTATTTTGCTGAAAATACTACTCATTGTGGTCTTTACGTAGAGCTAACCAATACTATTGCTACTGTGATGCGTTTTCTGCTCACGTGTTTGTGGGTATGGCTCATCATCTTACGCCTACCCCCAACCCACTACCATGATCCGTTGATGACAACTATCACTGGCGAATCCCCCGAGACAGTCAGGTTCGCATACCGTGTATTGCTTGATAGCTATGGAGTAGTTGTTGTTGACTGGAAAAGGATGAATTTGCTCAGACTTAAAACACGAGGTATATACAGGGTTCATCCATGAAGGCTGTACAGGGTTCATCGGCCAGCAGCAGTTATCATCACCCTGTTGCTGGCCTCTGGGGACATCGAAACCAACCCTGGCCCTGTACAGTATCCGTGTACTGTATGCGAAAAACCTGTGAAGGCAAACCAGCGTGGCATTATGTGTGATGGCTGTAGTCAGTGGACACACGCTCGTTGTGGCGGAGTGGAAGAGGCTGAATACCTGCTGCTTACTGCTCAGGAAAGTTGTGAATGGTTCTGTCCACTCTGCACACAAACAATTGCTAGCTTGAGCATTTCAGGTATTAACAACTCGTTGATGTCATTGCAACCCAAAATAGTTGAGGTTAACACAATCCAGACTGATGCCAAGCACCCTGGTGTGTGTGAGACAAGTCCTCATCATTCAGGAACACACAGTGAAGATCGTGCAAAGAAGCGGAGTGCTAAAAATAGAAAGTACTATGAAAGACCTAAAGCAAGAATTTTGTCAAAAAGAAAGCAGCAGTACCAGGAAAATGCTGAGGTAGTAAAGGCTGCCTCCCGTGTAGCGTCTAAAGTTAATTATGCAAGAAACCCAGAGCCCAAGAAAGATGCTGCACGTGTAGCGTCTAAAGTTAACTATGCAAGAAACCCTGAAGCTGCACGTGCAGCGTCTAAAGTTAATTATGCAAGAAACCCAGAGCCCAAGAAAGATACTGCACGTGTAGCGTCTAAAGTTAACTATGCAAGAAACCCTGAAGCTGCACGTGCAGCGTCTAAAGTTAATTACACAAGGAACCCAGAGCCCAAGAAACATGCTGCACGTGTAACGTCTAAAGTTAACTACGCAAGAAACCCTGAAGCTGCACGTGCAGTGTCTAAAGTTAATTACACAAGGAACCCAGAGCCCAAGAAACATGCTGCACGTGTAGCGTCTAAAACCCAAAAGTGAAAATTGGGCACTCAACAAAATATTATGCAAAGAACAAACAAAGCATTGGTGCCAAAAAAAGGGACAAATATTCACTGTGTGAGCCAAAGCTTGCTAAAATAGAGATGTATCTGCAGGAAATAGAAGCCAATCTGTTGGAAAATTCAAAAGCAAGGCTTGCATTGATAAAAGCATTAAAGAAACAGCACCAAACACTAGCAGAGCAAGCACGCGGTGTTTTGGGTAAAACTGCTTGTCGATTAGCCACTAAACGGCTACTCAACAAAGCTTTGCAAGTGCGCAAGGAGCATGCTGGGTGTTTGCTGAAGATGGCTAGATCAATTCAGAGTCTGGAGATCAAAGGACAAAAAGATTTTGGTGAAACTAGCCATACAGCTTCTACTGAGCCTTACTTTTATGATTCTGCTTACCAGCTTGTGAAAAGACCCAATGCTATACCAATTGATGAGAATGGGAAGTGCATAATTGCCAAGCAAGTTAAGAAGGAAAGTGGATGGAAGCAATGGCAGTGTACCAATGAATGCAAAGGTATAACCCCAAGCGAAGAGCTCTCCATTATAATGTTCAAACAGTCATTTGAGTGCTCCATACAAGAGGTGCATCGTACTCTAGATAAATGTGATGAGTGTCCTCGTACACATTACACTAAAACCTCAGGGGGTTTCGCTATAGACCGTAAAGGTCACCCATTGATTTGTTCCATTGGTACTGGATGCAAAAGTAAACTTAGGATTTTGAGAGCAGCAGCTACTCACTATCCTTTGTTGCGAAAATTCTTACATGATGTACACACTGCTATCAGAAGTCATGTGTTTGTCCATGACATTGACCAAGCTCTGTGTGCTGGTGACTTCCGTGCACTGATGGAACTCACCGAGATGACAGACTTTGAAACTATGTTGACAAATGATGTGGAATCAACGTACGAGCAGTGCACTGATTCCACTGTTGAGGCAGTGCTTCCACAACTAGAGTCACAGCTTGTGGTTACTCATGCAAAGCTAATCAGTCAGCTAGAGAAAGAAATCAATGATTATCCAGAGCATGTTTGCTGCAGCTGTGAACAACTGCACCAAAGGAAATCTGTCACACGAGTGAACATTTCTGACAACCTTGGCAGTGAGGTTTGGGAAAGATTGAAGAGCTTTATTTTACAACAGAACCCAAGTGCGTGTGACATGTTTATGTGCAAGTATTGTAAACCTCTCATTAGGAACAACAAGTTACCAGCACGTTGTGTCCTAAATGGTTTGCAATTAGACCCAGTACCCCCAGAGCTAGCTAAGCTCGACTCTTTGAGTAAGCAGCTCATTCAGCGAGCAAAATGTTATCAGACAGTTGTTAGGCTGGGAACATACACAGGTAAAGTACCTGTGTATAATTCCCTTAAAGCCTGTAAGGGTACCATGTTTTTTCTTCCACTGCCATTGAATAAAACACTTGAGACCCTTGACCAGGTACAGCCTACTAGCAATGTGAAGATTCCTCTGCCAAATCCAGAGTTGTTTATCTTAGTAAATGGGAAGCCCACAAAAAGTAACACCGTTTGGCGGACCTTAGTGGATGTAAATGCTGTAAAGAGTGTGATACAAACACTGAAACAAACAAACTGGCTATACGTAGATGTTGATGATGCATCTGTTGACGAGGCAGCTACAAAGGTTATAGAAGTTGTGAGGAATGCTAGTAGCACTATGCTGGAGAAGGCAAGTGTAGACGATATCCAAGGCTTTCAAGCTTTCACCATCCGAAACTTAGACAACAAATTGTCTACGGATTCTGACTCCATCCAGTATACGTCAGTGGATAAAATAGCAAAGGCAGCTCAAAGCCTGGGGGCAGGAACCTTAATGGCAAAGCTCGATGTGCGAGCGGCCTACAGACTGGTTCCGGTTCACCCAGACGACCGCGGTTTGATGGGTTTTCAATGGCGCGGGGCGCTCTACATCGATGGCATGCTGCCGTTCGGCCTCCGCTCGGCCCCCATAATCTTTACCGCTGTTGCAGATGCCCTAGAGTGGATTTTCCGGCAGCAGGGCGTAGAAGAGATTGACCATTATTTGGACGATTTTATTACCATGGGACCTTCGGGTTCACAAGTGTGTGGGCGTAACCTGGACGTTATTTTCCAGGCCTGCGAGGAGCTGGGAGTACCTCTAGCAATGGAAAAATTGGAGGGCCCGACTACACGTCTTATATTTCTAGGCATAGAGATCGATACCACTTCCGGATCGATGCGCTTACCAGAAGAGAAGCTGGCTCGCCTCCACCAAGCACTGCAGTCATGGGTCGGACGGAAGGCGTGTACAAGGCGTGAACTTGAGTCTCTGGTGGGTCTTCTTCACCATGCATGTCGTGTCATTCGTCCTGGGCGATCGTTCCTGCGGCGAATGATCGACCTGCTCCGCATTCCCAGGCGTCAACATCATCGGCTCCGACTGAACCGACAGTTTCGCGCTGACCTCAGGTGGTGGCTCACCTTCGCATCGCATTGGAATGGAGTGGCGCTGTTTCCACCAACAACACCAGCCAAATTTCAAGTGACGTCTGACGCCTCCGGCTGGTGGGGGTGCGGTGCGTGGTTTCAGTCGAGCTGGTTTCAGTTTCAGTGGCCCACAGGTGCCGAACACCACCACATTGCCTTCAAGGAGCTCCTGGCAGTTGTTATGGCGTGCGCCATTTGGGGTGGAGACTGGTATGGGTCGCAAGTCAGTTGCAGATGCGATAACCAGGCAGCCGTCCAAGCCATCGCCTCTCGATCTTGCCGGGACCCGAGCATGATGCACCTGCTGCGATGCCTGTTCTTCCTCGAAGCCCATTTCCAGTTGGAGGTTGTAGCAGCATATCTTCCTGGCATTCACAATTCTCTGGCCGATGATTTGTCGCGTAATCGGCTTCTCTCTTTTCGTTCTAAGGTGCCATCAGCGGACCCACTACCAGCTCCGATGCCCCTCCACCTACCAGATCTTCTGCTGGACACCAGCCAGGATTGGACATCTCCAGCCTGGACCCAATCGTTCTGCGATACTGTGAGAAAGCATTAGCGAACTCCACACAAAAGACTTACAGAGCTGCAGTCAAGCGTTTCATGTCATTTTGCCAGTCGTTTAATGTGTCAACACCATTTCCAGTTACTGAATCTCTATTGTGTTATTTTGTAGCCACGTTAGCTAACCAGGGACTAGCCCCCTCAACCATAAAAACGTACCTGGCCGCAGTAAGACACGCGCAGATAACCAGATGTCTCCCTGAGCCCCGCCATGATTCATCCCTGCCACGCCTCCGCCTGCTTCAAATGGGGGTACGCCGCGTGAGAGCGGAGGGTAACCTTCCCCTAGTCGTCCGCGATTGCCGATAACTCCCGACATTCTTCGCCAAATTGGATCCCAGTGGGCTTCGTCAGCATCAAGTTTTGACACTATTATGCTTTGGGCGGCGGCTGTCACTTGCTTCTTCGGTTTTTTTCGGGCGGGAGAGATTACTGTACCTTCGGCAGCTGCCTTTGATCCGTCTGTCCACCTGGCATGGGGCGACGTGGCCTGCGACTCCTTACAGCACCCCTCATCCATCCGGGTACACCTGAAGCGGTCGAAATGTGACCAGTTTGGCAGAGGTGTGGCCGTATTCTTGGGTAGGACGGCAGACGCTTTGTGTCCAGTGACGGCGGTTATTGCATATGTGACGAGGAGAGGCAACACCTCTGGACCTTTCTTCCGCTTTGAAAATGGAACACCACTGACAAAGACCCAGTTTGTGACCCGGATAAGGAGCGTCCTGCGGGAGGTTGGAATCCCTTACCAGAATTATTCGGGTCATAGCTTCCGAATAGGTGCCGCGACGGCGGCGGCTCGTGCCGGCATCCAGGATTCTACAATCCAGGCCCTAGGTAGATGGAGCAGCGATGCCTTTTTGACGTATATCAGGACGCCGAGGAACCAGTTAGCTCGTTTTTCTCGTGATATTGCACTGATTCATTGTTGAACATATCATGCGCATTCTCTAACTTATTAATAAATCTCTGCGGGGCATTGAGCAAGTAGGGAGGTGCTTGGGGGGAAGAAGAGGTGTGCTGTTGCTGACAACCCCCCTCTCTTCCTTGGGTGGGGGTGGAGCCTGGTTTGAAGGCTCCGCCCTGGTAAGTTAATTCCCCTCAAGCACCTCCACGTCGCATCACGCCCGGACGTTGGGCCAACATACGTAGATAGCAAATGCAGCTTGTGAGTAGTGTGGTGAGTTAAATGTAGTTTAACCCTGGGTTAAACCAAGTTAACGAACGAATGCCTGGGTGTGCCCCTCTGCCCGCCAGGACTCTGTCCGCGCATGCGCACGCACATAGGCGCGATAGTCGTCAGTCAGCGAAGCGATCCAGTGAGGCTCAGTGCCAGTGCCATCGTTCACGATTTTTTTTTTTACTTGCTCACACGAGTTTTTTGTTCTTTTCGATTTTCTCCATCCAATCGGGGTGTGACAGGTCCGGGTGGGGGTGGAGCCTGGTTTGAAGGCTCCGCCCTGGTAAGTTAATTCCCCTCAAGCACCTCCACGTCGCATCACGCCTGGACGTTGGGCCAACATACGTAGATAGCAAATGCAGCTTGTGAGTAGTGTGGTGAGTTAACTTAACACATGCCCACTCAAATTATTTATGTTTCATTCGAATAAATACAGTAGAGTCTAAGTGTGTTACTCCAAGAACCGTCAGTGCACATAAAACTTGTGCCATTCGATCAGGACAGATTGTAATTCAGCTGGATGGTCACTTAAAATCCAACTTGCTGTATGGAGGGAGGGCAGTCTGACCTAATTCCTTCCGTCAGAAATATGCACTATAGCTATACTATTAAATAAATACTTGGTACCATAAGATCGCCGATCTCATGCTAACTTAATTCTCTTCTTGCTAAATTGGATACAAATGAATGCAAGTCAACCTACGAACAGAGAGGATTATATTTGTCTGACATAATTTGATTCATTTAGTGATGTGGTGGTTGATATAATAAATGTGGTGGTTCTGTTGGTACCAGCTCCTTTTAAACACAGCAGTGTGTGCATTTCAGTGACTATCATAAGTAGATACAGATAGGTTTCTCAACTATGGTAATGGCATGATAGTCTCATAGTGGATCCTGTTATGCCAACTAGCTACATGGCATTGAACGATGAATGACAAGCTAGCTTTGCATTCAGAGGAAGTTGAGGAATCAGCAGTACATTTATAAATGTGGTGGTACATAGATTTCTCAATGTGACAGTACGTTAACTAATGTGGTTGTGGATTTATATGCAAATAACAAGTATAGATTTACAAATACATAGGGTGAAATAAACATGTATAAGGACAAGCCATAATTAAATACTTCATGTAGCCAGTTAACACTAAACAGATACCCACATCATGTATGCTCAAATTGAACTGTACAAACACACGTATACAATCACTGGTCTTCATTGCTGTTGACAGTCACTGAACCACACCCATACCAGACACATCCTCAAATGCAGCATGTGCATTGTGGACTGCCTTATATAATTGTTGTGTGATGTATTGTTATAAATGTTATTTGCTGAAAGCTAGTATACCACTAACTCTTTCTCATTTGTGTGAAGAAAGCATTGTAGAAAGGTTGGTGCTAGTGCCTGTATATTACCATGATGATATTTTCCTTCCAAATTGAAGACGTTGGTTTTGACTTGACTGTTTGAAGATCAATGCCCAAAATTAATGTAAACAACTCAGACCATTAGTAGCAACAGTCATCGGTTTGAGAGCAAGACTACAGTAGACAAAGCTGATAGTTGCCAGGCACGTGGAAAAAAATGTGTAGCATACTTGAAACAATAGGCAAAATTATTCACTCAAGTCACCCATTTAATGTTGTATATGAGTATAGGTGATACCTTCCAGGTAATAGCTACTGAGTGTGTATGCAAAGTGTATAGCTGTCATGGGGTTTTATAGTAAAGAGATTCAAAGTGCATTTCAAATTTCATCTACTTCAATTCTAAGGATTAAATGTTCACAAAGACACTTCTGTGGTACAGAAGTAGAGAACAGAAGGAGCTCATCAACTTAGCATCACAAAAATTCGTGAAAAAGTACTTTCTTTGGTGTTTCTTCTGACACTGAGAGTTCTTCTCAAGCTTGGTGTTGCTCTCGTCACTACAACACCTAGCTGTACACACATGCACACTAAGGAAGGTAAAGGGTCACGGCTTAACCTGGTGGATGAAGTTCACAAATAGTTCATATTTTACAGTTGTTTACATTATCAAAGAGTGGTGGAAGCACAAGGGCTACAGGGCCAATGAGATCTTATCCCACATGCAATCAGAGTCATTGTGGATTAAAAGGGGTTGCCCTCTTCCACCTCCAACTTAATCTCTCATATGTCTATCTTGAGGTAGCTATTGTTTTATCCAACTGGAAATCTTAGGTCATCACACAATGGCGACCCAAAACTCATCACGAACTGCAGGCCTATTCCCCTTTTTACAATCCATCAAAATATTAATGTACAAAAAGCAAATTTTCATAAACAGGCAAATCTTCACTTGTTAGTTTTGGTTCAGACCACCCAAGAATTTTTAACAATCAGACCGCAGAGTTCTAACCATGAAACAATCTGGAGATAGTTCTATACAAGAAGTTCACATGGCTGCCACAAATGACTGGCAACTCCAAAATAAGGTTTCATGCGAGCCTTTCAGAGCACTGCAGCTTGCAGAAATTGTCTTTTCACAATCATACTTTGAGAACACTTGCTGCAAGATTTGGATTATCACATTGAACTTCTGCATTTTGAGAATTGATACCACAAACTACCCCCAAGACTTAGTATACAAGAGCGCATGATAAACTAGAGCTCTGTAGAGCACATACCCCATGCACCACGTAGCTGTGCATGTGCTTCCTTGAAGGAACAAACCGTCATCTCACAAATGCACACTGTATGGTGAACCCTAGGGACACTGAAACCATTGTACAGGTGGCCAGGTATCTGGGTGTGGTTGGTAGGTGTGCCCACGATGCCAACTCAAAACGCAGGGGTATGTAGCACTAATATGGCGACCTAGATCTGGAGAACTGGCGTTTTTTGTGCCGACAGACAGACAGACAGACAGACAGACAGACGGACAACGATGACAGATGGACACGAATGATCACTTCAAAGGTTATGATACTGACCCACAAGGGCATCCAGATATAGAATAGTCTAAATATGTACAGTCCTGCATAAAATGTTTTCAGCAATATAAAAATATCTGAGTCTGAGGCTATGTCTACTAGCAACTGAGAGATTTTCACTGGGTCTTCTTGCACACGTATACATGGTCATGTGGGTGGGCTTCCATCAGGTGGTGAAACAGTGATGAATCTAGTCCCTCTATGTCACAATATATGGACATGGTTTGCTGCCAAAAGCAGGCTTAGTGATCTCAAAGAGCAGGACCTGGTCCCTCTCGATCCTTTGTCTAAGGTCACATTCCAGATCTTCATCCAACTTGTGACTTCCGCCACTTTGGCAACCATCTCGCTGCTCTGGTGGGTTGAAGAGTCTGGTTCCAGTCCTTGGCAATGATGGTCCTCTTTAACTCTCTTGCATCCACTTCACTGGCTTGTTGCAGAATCATGGATGTGAAGCTTGGTGCCACGTTTTCCTCCAGGTACCTGCACTCCAGGACAAGTTGGATTCTGTTGACATCCTCTGCCGCCAGAGCACTGGTTTGCACAGATGGCCATTGAAGGAGAACACGCACAGCTAGTGTTGAATGAAATCTAGAGAGTTTGAGGATCCGCCTTTCAATTTCTTCTTGAGAAGAGAATTGGGACCACACGTGTTTCAAGTATGGCTCTTCCTGACAACGGGTTCAAGGTCTCCTTGGAAAGCACCCATTCCTCCAAAGAGGAAAAAGGCATGTCATGGCTTTCTTCACAGCTTCATCCACTGGTGTTTTTGCAGCAAGGTTCCAGGACCACCAGAATTCCAAACATTTTGCTGCATCCTTGGGGATCAGCTGTTGTTGATCAATGGAGCCCACAACTTTCTTTGGGTGTTTAGTCTGTGACATTACAACCACGTCACGCTTTTGAGGATTGAGGGTTAGCCCATTTTCCTGAGTGAAGGAGAGGGTCAGGTTTATCTGCTGCTCCATGGACTGCTCGCTGGAGGTATAACTGTTCTGATGTCATTTGCATGTGCAAATGCCCCTGCATACAAGCCATGTACTGTTGCCCCTAACCGGAGTTGTTGCATGGGGATTCATGACAATTAGGAATAAGGCAGGAGAGAGAACTGAACCTTGTCGTACACCTCTCTCGATGACGAAGGAAGATGTGGTTCTTCCATCTACCTTGACCTTACACTTAGGTTGATGGTACCATGCCTTGATTAGCCTCCAGCACTTGCTATTGATTCCAGTTTCAAAGAAGAGTATTTTAAGTAAGATTGAATACTCCACAGAGTCATAAGCTTTGTGCAGGTCATACAAGCACATGTAGACTTTGTCACCATCATTCACAAACTTCAAGTGTGGCAAAAATAGCATCTGCACATGAGTTTCCTTTGGTAGTTTGATTGATGTGGGGCAGATCCAGGTCTTCATTCATGGCTTAATTAAATGGGTGGGGCATTTATGGCAAAAATGAGTTACTGTTTTCTGGGGATGTACTCGAAAAACACTGGTCTTCACCTTACAAAAAAGTCAATGGAAAAACTCCTCGGTCACAGTAACTCTTTCTTGGTGATTTTTTTTTACAAATTATGGCACCACTTGGTTCACATTTGTATTGGGCTGTCTATCACTGGACTGGATTACTGGACTGGACTTCTGGAATGGACTACTGGACTGACCTTTTTTGCACTAAAAATCATTTTTATGCCCTCTAACAAGATTTGTCTGCCTGTAGAATTGCATCCTAAGCTTTCCAACTGACTGCTTGCCAGCCTTGCCTCCAGCTCTTGCTGTCTTCTGTTTTTCGACCATATGTAGAAAGTGAGTCCAGCATCCATAATGTAAACTACTTGAGACAGTGGCTTCACTGGATTGATAAATGCAGGTCAGCTCCTGTTTGAGAAGATTGATCGTCCATGCTGCTTGTAGGTACCATAGCTTCACAGTACATTAATGAGTGATGAATATTAAGCATCTATTGGACACACTGTATCACTGCAAGTGTAATCTAGAACCAGAGCTGAACTGTGTCCTATTTATATGCTAGAACCTTCATGCAAGTTGGACACAGGTTGCCTCCTCAACATCTCAGGGAAGATAACCTGTAGCATTACATCACCCTTTGACTAATTATGCTTATTCTAAATGAGCCAGTTCCTGATTGAACTAAAACAGGATGCAGTTCTGCAGGTAAATGAATCTCATTTAGAGGCCATATAAATGATTTTTAGTGCAAAAAAGGTCAGTCCAGTAGTCCATTCCAGTAGTCCATTCCAGCAGTCCAGTCCAGTGATTATAGACAGCCGTGCACTGTTAGCACTTCATATGCACATGCTTGTGCTACTTATGGCACAAATTAGTTATTGTATGGCTGCTCATGACACATGGCAAATATTCGCACAAGGGCCATACGGCCCACGTGCTTTGACATCACACAGTGCCAATAATTATTTGCTGTGTGGCACTCGCAACTGTACAATAACAAAGCAAACTTGTTGTTTCAGCAAAGTATCATGTACTACAGTGTGAGAATTGAGTAATTTCTCAAGCATCCCACATACAAGCCGGCAGTACTTTCTTTGAATTACTACCTACCAATGCAGTTGCTACAGACCTCTCTCTGCTGAAAATGAGTAAATTTCACTAGCCTTCATATAAGCACTACATTTTTAAGTTAGCATGGGATGGATAGTCACATGTAACTGTTACTTGCTAAGCACTTTGCTGACGCAACAAACTTGTTTTTGCAGTATATGCATGGATCAAAAATAGTATTGTAAGAGCTAGACCAGTCGTATGTATATAGACAGTTGGTGTGAGAAATATGGTCATGGAATGAGAATAGCATTGCACGACCAAGTAAGGCCGTGCACGACCAAGTAAGACCATGCACGACCAAGTAAGACCATGCACGACCAAGTAAGGCCATGCACGACCAAGTAAGACCGTGCACGACCAAGGCCATGCACGACCAAGTAAGGCCGTGCACGACCAAGGCCATGCATGACCAGTAAGACCATGCACAACCAAGTAAGACCATGCACAACCAAGTAAGGCCATGAACGACCAAGTAAGACCATGCACGACCAAGTAAGGCCGTGCACGACCAAGTAAGGCCATGCACGACCAAGGCCATGCACGACCAAGGCCTTGCACGACCAAGTAAGACCATGCACGACCAAGTAAGGCCGTGCACGACCAAGTAAGACCATGCACGACCAAGGCCGTGCACAACCAAGTAAGACCATGCACGACCAAGGCCATGCATGACCAAGTAAGACCATGCTGACCAAAGCCAAGACCATGCATGACCAAGTTAGGCCATGCATGACCAAGTAAGACCATGCTGACCAAAGCCAAGACCATGCATGACCAAGTTAGGCCATGCTTCTTTGATATGGATAGTAGGAATTTTCACTACTATGGCTTCACTCCTTGGTGGGAATGGGGCGTATATGGCTTAGCCCATGGTAGGAACATGGATAAATAGCTGCATGTGTAGTCAGGCTGGTATGGTCTGCTTTTTGTGATTGCTCGGTGTGACCATGTACTGTACTCAAAATGTGCATAATATATATGTAAGCAGACTCGCTCCCACAATGTCCTGCATTTGTCTAGTATTTTTTTGTTGCGGTCTATCTAGCTATACAGATGAGAAAATATCATGACATTAGCTACATTACATTTTGATCTGCCTTCTACCAACTACGGATTTTATCCTCATTGAACACATAAGCAATTTTTCCTTAATAGGCGATGTCACTTTCACACCTAATGTACCTCAATCCGGCAGCAAAATCCAGTGCAATGGACAAGGTGGATTCAGATTTTCAGCTGTAGAGAATCTCCTCATACGGAATCTTCACTTCAGCAATTGTGGAGCTTATCATAATGCTGCTGTAATTGCAACATTACTTTTCCAGTCAGTAACCAACCTCACAATATCTGGTGCTGCAGTGTACAACTCAACAGGCATTGGGCTGTATGCAGAGAATGTCGTCGGGAGTTCAATCATATCAAACTCTTCATTCTTCTTCAATCGTGCATCTACTGAGCCAGTTGGAGGTAATCTGAGGCTTTTGTGGTCTATGGAATGCACTCGCAGTGTAGAACCACCAGCATTTGTCATTGAAAACTCAACGTTTGCATATGGTCACAACAGGCAGGGTGCATCTGGGGGTATCCAGACTGATCTTAGCTTGTGTGAAAAGGTAAAGCTGTTCATTAGGCACTGTGTGATTCTAGGAAACTCAGGCGGTGCTGGCGGTAATCTGGGTATCACAATCTTAGATCACAGAAACTGGCATAAGCAAAAGGTAGACATTATCATTGAGGATACTAGCATACAACATGGAATGGCAGAAACTGGTGGTGGAATTGCTCTTGTTCTTAATAGCCAAGATGAGAAACTGGGTAATCACACCGCAGTGCAAAAGAAGTATAAAGTAATCATCGGCCGTCTACAATCACTGGACTGGACTAGTGGACTGGACTGGTGGACTGGACTGGTGGACTGACATTAAAAATCATTTTTATGCTTTCTAATGAGACTCACTCGCCTGTAGGGTTGCATGATGCATAATATTACCCCCAAAACAGCTTTCTTCTTGGACAGACCTTTATGCCAAAGTAGTAAATTTTTGATGGCAATAACCACTACATAACCTGGGCTTCATTTCCAAAAATTGTCAGGGTAGGGGAGGAGCAAAAGTGATCTAACGGTTAGTTAAAGATTTGAGGGAGCAACATCCTATGTTGTTGGTCCTCACAGGACAACTGACATTTGGTAGTCTAGATGATGCTTGTACGAAGGAACAAGTATTGCACCGAGCATGCGATCAGATTGCTCACTGTATATATACACTTGTTACAATGTACAGTATGGTGTAATGACAACTAAAAACATTTACCAAACTACCAAACCTCATCTGAAGTCTTAGGAACTGATGTCAGGTTCTGATTGTCTACACTACATCATAGAGGAGAAAAACATTACACACTGGGTACAAAGACCCTCATGAATACTGTATGGGTAGTGAGTTATTTGCTCTGGGACCATGTATGTAGCTAGAAACAAACCTGCAGGGCTTCCACACAATCCAACAGGTGAGTGAGTGTCATTGGAAAGCATAAAAATGATTTTTAGTGTCAGTCCACCAGTCCAGTCCACTAGTCCAGTCCAGTGATTGTAGACGGCCGTAATCATCTCAAACTCTACCTTCACATCCAACAGAGCTTATCATCATGGTGGTGGTGGTGGTGGTGGTGGTGGTGGTGTATTTGTGGCAGCAGATTTTTCCATTCTTAGACTGGAGGTTTCCGATACAACTTTCCTACACAATTCAGCGTTAGGTAGCACTGGTGGAGGTGTTTCAATTGTGACAAAATGTAGCCATTTCTATAGCTTTGAGCCAGAACTAGCAACTTTGCTCATTTCAGATTCTGTTTTTGCTAACAACACTGCAATACATGGAGGGGGGCTCAACATTAGATCCGAGCACTCTTATGTCATTACTTGTGTCAAGAGTCGTTTCACCACTGTAATACAAGATACAGCATTCACTGACAATGCTGCCATATACAGTAGTTCAGCCATGAGCTTTTCAATTAGCTCAATACAGACACCAAATTACAAAAAATGTACACTTTCTCAGAAATCGAATAAATGTGATAATTTCGCCTTTTTCTTACGAACATTCGGACAGGTTGGGGGGTTTTGCGACTGTCAGTATAGTAAATGTTACAATAACAAACTGCTCATATTGTGAAAATCTGGGCACAGCTTTGGTAACAGTTGGTAGCAACATCCTTTTCACTGGTAATAGCAGCTTCACAAACAACACTAGCAACAGAGGTGGAGGTATGGCAATGTCTTCCAGCTACATGGTTCTCTCACTTCATTCACGTCTTTGGTTTCAGAACAATTGTGCACTTTTTGGAGGTGCTATTTACATTCAAGAACAGGAGTTGTTTAGTTTCAATGAACCTTGCTTTTTTGTACCCACTTATCTTAGCAATGGAACAGTGTCTGAACCAAGTGTGAAGCACTTATACTTTGAGGGTAACACTGCTCAATATGCAGGTGACGTCTTGTTTGGTGGAAGAATAGATACATGCACCTTACTTTCAAATGGTAACAATCAGTTCACTGGTGCTTCCTTTGATACACTTTCTAGTCTTGCTAGCCAAGTTGGTGATTCTGTGGTAGAAATATAGGGTACTGGGATATCAGGCATATATCTTTGATCATATTTGCTTGTTGCATCATTCTTCTACATTTCGTTCTGCTTTCTCTATTGCTGTTTATTCAGCGTTTGCAGCGATCCTCACACCTCAAGTGTATGTCATGGGTTTCGAGGTTTAAGCCTTACTTTGATGCATACACTGCCCCACACAAGGATAGGTATCGTTTCTGGACTGGATTATTATTACTATTTCGAAGCATCCTGTTTGTATTCAGCCTATTTAGTCCCACTTTTAGTCTTTTTGCAATTGTGCTAGGTGCTTGTTGCCTTCTGATGTTGGGATGGTGTTTTGGTGGAGTACACAAACATAATGTGCTAAATGTCTTGGAACCATTCCTTCTTCTGAACTTGGTTTTCATCGCTGTGTTTACAATCTATGCCCAAAGCAGTGGGAGCCAGTGGATGAGAATTTCCATGGTCTATACTTCTGTTGGTACAGTGTTTATTTTGTTCCTCACAATCACAATCTACCAAATTGTTTCTTCCAACCCTGGGATCAAAAGATGCATATGTCGTTTTAGACAATGAATCAGTAATTGCAAGTGTTGTTGCCAGCACCAGAGGGAGCTGAGTACCATTGGGTCTCCTGTTCCACATTCAAGTCATCTATTGAAGCCACTAACCCTCACATTTGACAAAGATTCAGAAGCTGTATTGATAGAAGAAAACAATAGCCAGGCAAGGATTCAGCGAGTCATCATGGATGAAGATGGTGAACTCACACTGATGGTTGAAGATTGTGAGAGCCAGTCCGGAATGTCAACATGGAAACAAACTGATTCAGATGAACCCACACTGGTAGAGGAGGACGAGAGCTTTCAAGCTACAATAAGCACTCAGAGAGTTACCGAAGAAACCATAGTTGAATTCATACAGTCATGCGACAATTCACCAACCAACTTTGTTGGAAGACAGTTGTGAATCTGATATTGACAGCAGTGTTGATGTGTTAAAGTTACAATGAAGGGAATGAAATGAACCTGGGCAAAAGACTAAGCCGATTGAAAGTGACAGATCTAATGAAGTATTCAATCCATCACTTGTAGCTGCCAATGAGCATCATCCATTTACTCACATGCGACCATTGACACTCACACTGTATAACCATAATGAGGCTTCTGCTCTCAGCAAGGTTCATGAACCAGGCTTTGGTAATGTACAGCATTCGATTCTGCAGCAACATTCAGGTAAACTTACATATGTACACAATTTCTATAATTTCCTTTAACTGTTCAACTGCTATCTTTGTTGGTGCTTGCACATTATTCTTCGTTTGCCTTGTTTCTGTATTCTCACTCTTTGTTTTGGGCAGCCTTTATATTAGCCGCATGGCTAGGTGGCTTCACCCTTGTATACACTCCTGGTGTTGTACAGAACTTGTATAAAGGAAAAAAATTTAATATTTCTTTTTTCTCCAGCTGCTACCTCAACTGACTCAGGTCTGACTCATACGTCATCTGAACTGACTCAAACCTCATCAGAACTCACTTTACAGCTTCCTCCAGTAGTTCCATATTTAGACCCAATCGAGGTAATCACGTTTGACCATAGTGGTGGAGAGTACATAAATAAAGCACACAGCATCATCATTAGGGTTCCTCGAGGTGCTATTCCCAAAGGTGTTAAGGTCGGTATTGAGGTTGGTGTCACATTGCATGGTCCCTTCAGCTTCCCTCAGAATACAAAACCAGTATCTCCCATTGTATGGCTTTGCATGCAGCAAGATGTTCATTTGAGAAAGCCAGTAGAAGTAGTCCTACCCCATTGTATCCGTGGGCTTAAAGAAGGAGAGCATGATGACCTTGAACTGAGATTCCTGAAAGCGAACCATCATGAAGATGTCGTTACAAGTGAAGGGCAATGTGCTTACCACTTTCTTCCTCTGGAAGGAGAGGCCACATTCACACCTAGCTGTGGAACTGTTTACACACAACACTTTTGCTTCCTCTGTATAAGTGCTAAAAAAATCACGTGAAGTTGTTCAAAGGTCAGGCTACTGCTTGTCTTGTGTGATCCCTCATCCATGGCCAGCATCACAATCACAGATGTTCATCTACTTCTGTGTAACATACTTCACGAAAACATGCCTTAAAGTAAGTTGTCCTACTCCTAAATCAATTTTGTTCATAATCTACTTGCATGTATTTTAATGTTTGCATTTTGCAGATGATTGAGAGACAGTATTCCACAGGATTCCGGATTGAAAGACGAGAGTTTTACTTTGCCTCAGCTACAGACATATCAGCATTGAGTGAGACATTCCCAAGGGATGGTTTGCAATTCTCTGAGGTAGCTATAAGTGATTTTATCATGCCTGTGTTTCATCATGATTGCAGCAAGAGGTTGGGCAGGTTGGGTTTTGGACCACATGGACCCAGCTTGCACATGCACACAAGTAGAGTGAATATGATAAGCTGGGCCATCCCCAAAACTGACAAAAGCAATGCTGCACCAGGCTTTTGGGCTGTTTAACAGCCATTTAGGTTCACTCAATAGCCACTCCTTCAATGCAACAAAGCAAACTTAGTTGCATGTATAGGCTACAGCTGGACAAAAAAGTGTGATATTACTAGATCTATTTATCTCAAGGTGGTCATCTAGTGAATCAGAATCCTGCTTCCCAAAAGACATTGATAAAAAGGAGCATGCCATAGACACCTCCTGCTGTGTGCACTAAGTGATCATCACCTCACAATGTGGATATGTAGTTAGCAACTATTGAAATCCTGCTGACCAAGAACTATAGAAAATATGATGTTTTTGGTCCAAAAATGTCCTTAGCAGTGACGTCTTAAATTTTGTAACATTTTCCTGGGGGAGTACCCCCCAGGACCCCACTACCTGCTGCGTGCTTACCACTTTGGCCACACCACCTTTAAATAGCTATATGGCTTTGTTCATTATGTATTCAACAGTCTGTATGGGATGCTATTCATTTTATACCTGCTTCTTACCTCATGATCTGGGTATATTACTCACTCCCTGTGTCATTATTAAGCTGTTCATTGTGATATTACCATTTGCAATTAATGATCAAATCCATAATGATTCAATGCATGAGATTCCTATATATCTACATGTGTGATTCTGTTGCTGAAAATAAGGGGGCTAAGGTGAAACATCAAAATTTTATGCTGATCTTCTTATAGTATTATTGCAGGTACTTTTATTAGTTACTGCATATACACATAAAGATCTCAAAATATGTAGCCATCTTATCTTTTGCCAGATGATTGAGGCACATGAAGTTGACTTTTGGGATAGAGATGCTGAACAACTGGAGTTGATGGAAGAGAGGAGACCACTCTTCACTGTGTGTGTGACAGGTAGCACTGCTACAGGACCCTCATCTCTCCAAGTGAAATTTGCAGGCAGTCAACAAAAGCTGAATACAGAAATTATGCTACCATATGTACAAAGAGAAGGTACATAATGTGTGGATACTATTTAATGTGGGAGAAGAGAGCCATCTTCTCTACTAAAACGCAATTTTACTTTTTCAAACATACACGGGTCTGAATGATTCAAGACTTACAAATACCTTGTGGAAAAATGAAGGTGCGCATTTGTGATAGCACTTGTATGTATATACGTCACTTGATCAAATTATGATGTTCTGTTTTGTTTCAGATGTTGGTGTGGGTCTACCCTATGCTCCTTCCGACCAAGACCTCATGAACTATGTGGTAGCAAATATCCCCACCAAGTGGAAAGAAGTTGGTGTTCAGTTAGGGCTAGCCCACGAGTGTCTGGAACGAACGGAAGCTGAGAACAGAAATCAGCAGTATTGTTTCTTTGATGTTCTCAATAAATGGAAAAAGAATGCATCGCCACCTTATACATGGGCCACACTCATTGATGGACTGCTGCAACCATCTGTTAATCAAAAACTACTGGCACAGACATTGAGTAAAAAATTTAGTTGAATTGTGGCAATAATTTTGTGTATTTGGCTGTGAGATAGTGTTGCAACAACACAATTAAAAATATGGTATATTTTGGACCAGCACTAATTATGTAAACTCGTTAGCAAGGTGGGACGGGGAAGAACCTACAGAAGTGATTGGCAGAACACAGGGCAGCAGGAAGTAGAGGAGATAGACATAATGAGAGTACATGCATCAGACCACAAGAATAGACTGGGAAGGAACCAGGGTCCTGGAACAGGGACAAGAGTCTCACTGCTTGGAGAGGAGGGCCTTGCAGGCCATGCACATACAGATCCCACCTAGCTAAGAGACTAGCTACAACATACATTCAATACTTGTGATTATATTATTGTAGCTACAAACATTTGCACTTTAGGTTGTAAAGTTTGTGCTTAGAATTATAAGTTAGAGTTTGGGTCTCCATCACGTGTGTTTATTGCTAGCAATTCTGCTTGAATCCAGTGATTTTTTTTTTTTTTGGCTATCTGTATTTTTTCGTTGCATGAAGTAGAAATCAGTGAAAGATGATGCAGTCTGTAATCACTGGCTGAATGAGGCAATCACTTCTAGCTGGCACTCTTCTATTGAAAAAGCGCATATTGGGACGCCCTCCTTCCTCATATATGCAGGGAGTGATTGGATAACCCTCGTACTGCAGTCCTCTACAATCACACTGATCCTGGAGGACATGAAAGATTCCAGCAGAGATTCCCCCTATTAGTTTCATGGCTTGAGTGCACAACAAGAAAAAACCCCAAAAAACAAACAACAAAAGAACAACAAAAAAAAGAAAATACTACAGTCATAGTAGTTGCCTTGGCAGAATGAATGGCTACATTGTGTTGCCTTTGAGAAGCTTAAAAATTTTACTCAGGCTTGCCATCACAAATAAATGATACTCTGAGAGGAGTGCTAGGGGATAGTTTGTGCAGTCTGACACTGTCTCATACAAATGAACCTTGGGAACAAGGCTAAAGCTATATAGCTCAAAAAGTACGGGTAGTGGTTACAAACCTAGTTCCCCCTCAAATGATCCTTTTCAAATTATCCTCTTTACTGTAATGTTGTTTGCCCACCACCCCAGTACAACTATGCCATAGGTTGGTAATACACATATCATGATGTATTTGTAAGGTTTCTTGCATGTTGAAGACACACTGACCATCGAGGGAAATTTTGTGAGTTTCAGGGTGCAGCTGAAAGGACAGACAAAACTGTAGATCAAGTCAACCATGTTTGTGAAAAACACATGAGCTATGAATATGTATATTTGAAGTGACACAATAACAGCTGTGGTATTTTGGATATTTATTCCCAAATACCACAGTAATGTCAGATTGGGCTAGAATTAGATAGATTTCTACTAATTTCATTTGCAAGTGCATTTCAGACAAAATCGGAACATTTTATATGGCTACAGTCTGAGTGGGTTGTAACATTCTGAAGGTAGTACTAAACATGATATCTACAAAGCATGCATGACAACTACATGTAGCATATAATACTATAGAGCGACACTGGGGTTCTTCGTTGTTTCTTGATTCTCACAATAGTAACAACAGTTTCAATGCAACAACTTCTATAATGTTTGTGGCAACACATGTAAATAATGAGACCATTTTCACAGAAAATAGTGATATCACATAAAAGATTGGTATGATTACAGAAATGGAGTACAACATAGTTTGTTTAAGGCTCAGAAATGTCAGACTTTTACTTCCTGTTTAGACAACAAATCTGGCTCTCCAACTCGGAGATGATCTTTCGAGCTTACATTATTAGATATCAGCTCGTGAAATTCCGACCTGCAATTAAGAGTGAACAGTTTGTCCTATATAATTGTATTACATATATTATTAGGTTTCAGTAGTGTGCAGAGGTGTCAGAAACATTTGAAAGTGGCGCGGCCAGGGCAGTGCCATTTTTGAAAAAGGCTCTAAGTTTCAACAAATTGGATCCTAGCTTGGGACAATGTCAGAGGTGGATCTGCTTGGTTCTTCTGTTCTTTACCTACACAACAGGCTACCGTTGATCTTCATTTAAGATTACTTCAATGTTCATCATAACTGTCTGTCTGTATCCACTTATTAAGTAAATAAAATGACTACAGTGTTCAAAGGGGAGCTGAAATCAACAATAGTTATGAATACTTATTAACATGCCAGCTTTGGTGGGAATTAAACTAACAAGATATCAAAGCTTCTCCCAGCCCCTGTTAATAATTTTAGCACGATGGCAACACATAATCATTTGGTTCCAAATCTCTATTGCACTGTAATGTAACCAGCCATGGGGTATGCTGACCATGTCATATGTCCATAAAAGCAGTGTGATGAGGGTAGCATAGTTGTGGTAGCAGGTCTGGTACTAAGAGAACAAACACTATTTCTATGCCCGTTTCATTCTAGTATTACATACAGCAAAAATAATTTGCAATTATGAAGCACTCATGAAGCATAGAAACCTACACTGGAGTAGCGTTCCTCCTCAGTTTGTACATAACACAGATGGCCACACACAGCAGAGCAATGATGATTATTAGCACACCAGTAGATACAAGCGTGGCTGGGAGAATCAGACCTGGTAAAACAAAGACAGTCACATGCGATAAATATACTAGCCTCATTCCCAGGCTCTCCCCGCACGTGAACGAAAACTGCAAGCGATGGAAAGCTAGGCAGGGCCTGGGAACAAGGCTAGCAATAAGCATTGTCATAATTATGTTGACCACATCACTACAATATTGTTTCTTTGGCCATCTCAAAAGTGATAAAAGACTTTTTAGGCAATTTGTGGTGCTGGGTGATAACTGAATATGCATCCTCTTTTGCTATGAACTATTATACAGTGGCGGATCTAGAAATTTAGAAAGGGGGGTTGAGTCACAGGCGCGCGAAGCGCGCCGGGAAATTTTTTGGGTTGCCACGCCCACTTTCGGTCACGTGAACGTATTCATACAATATAGCTGGAAAGCCGAACCGAGGGGTCCGTCACAAAAGAAATCTCGTACACTGTCCGACAGTGTTGTTTTAGTTAACTATAACTTTAACTAAATACATTTTAGTATGGCCTTTTTAAAATTTAGTTAACCAAAATTACAACTAACTAAAAATTTTTGCTAAGCTGGGAACTATAACCAAGAACATACAAGAAGAAACCTGTCGGCAGAAATCCAAACTGAAATCCAGAAATCCAAACTGAAATCCAGAAATCCACTGTGAAGTCCAGAAATCCACTCTGAAATCCGAAATCCACGTGAAATCCAGTGGCTGATTTCGAAATCTCGTACGCCGAGGCGCGCCGTGGCGGACCCCTCGGGCCGAACTGAATTTCTCGAAGCAACTCTAGGCCTAGTCAAACGTCTGGAGATCAGTAAAGAACTGACACGTGAGTGTGTAACTGTGCCTGGTTGTTGTTGCTGCATGCCACTGCTGCATAATCATTTGATGGACTCGTGCAGTTATGTACGCAAAATACATTACTAGCCGCCAAAGGGGGGTGCATTTGCACCCCCCTTACCCCCCCTAAATCCGCCACTGTTATACCTGTACACTCTCTGCCGTCTCCAATGTAACCTACGAAGCAGGAGCAGTTGAAACTTCCCTCAGTGTTAATGCACTGTGCATTTTTGTTACATTTGTTTAAGTTGTCACTCAAACACTCATCAATATCTGCATGATAAAACAAAATGGGTCAATGTTTCCATGGCTACAGCTGCAACTGTTATATGTTGTAATGAATTATTGATCCAGGAACTCTCTCATCACTGCAAGTCAATAGTTGTTTACCTGTACAAGTGAATCCATCTCCTCCAAAGCCTTCACCACATGTGCACTTGAAGCTACCAATGGTGTCAGTACAGTTGGCATTGGAATGGCATGTATGTAACTCCAATTCACACTCATTGATATCTGCAGGTTGAATGAATGGAGTTAGCGCATGCAATGACCATATATAGATAAAGTGCGCAGATGACTTTTCACTACTATTTTACATACTTGTGCAGATGACTCCATCTCCAGTATAGCCGGGGTTGCAAGAACAGCTGAAACTTCCCTCTGTGTTAGTGCACTGTGCGTTCTCATGACAGTTGTTGTCCTTGTCACTCTCACACTCTTTGAAGTCTGCATGTAAAGGCAGAAATGCATGGATATGAACTCAAGGTTTCCCTAGCTACACCCTAGTGGAGACTAACATGGCATTATGTTATCTATCAATTAATAACTAACTTGTGCAGGTGACTCCATCTCCAGTGTAGCCAGGGTTGCAGGAACAGTTGAAACTCCCTTCTGTGTTAGTGCACCGTGCATTCTCATGACAGTTGTTCAAGTCATCACTCTCACAATCATCAATGTCTGCAAAACAAAGGAAATGGCTTCTCATAGTTCTGTAGAGCTACAGCTATGTCATTTTGTAACTATAGCTAGTCAATCTATGCACATGTACCACTGCAGTTCAATCCATTTTCATCCAGCTGGTACCCGGTGTCACAGCTGCAGATGAAGCTCCCAACGGTGTTAGTACAACTGCATTCACAGCCCCCATTTGCAGTGTTGCATTCATTGATATCTATAGATATACATGGCAGCAAAACATTAAAAAGTATTGTAACATGTATCACTGTTAAAATTTGGATGGGGGAGCATTGTGAAAGGAAGGGTCCAGTTACATACCTGTACAGTTGAAGCCATCTCCTTCAAAGCCTTCCCTACATGTACAGTTGAAGCTGCCATCTCTGTCAACACAGTTAGCATTGGGACTGCATGGATATATCTCCAGTTGACATTCATTGACATCTGTCAAAATGGAAGAGAATTGTGCGAGAATGTTTCCAGTTCACACTAACACATTATGAGATGATAATACAACTGTGATCGTACTCTGAAGCTGAACACTCTTCTTACGTACTTATGCAATTGACTCCATTTCCAGTGTAGCCAGGATTGCATGAGCAAGTATAGTTTCCCTCTGTGTTAATGCACTGTGCATTCTCATGACAGTTGTTCAATGCATCACTCAAACACTCATCGATATCTGCATAAAAGAAGAAATGGCTCGGGGTCTTTCCATTTATATATCTGTTATTTGTTAAACAAACTAGCTATTGCACACTGATTTGGTTGTACTAAGCCTCCTTCAGATACAACATAAAGAAACTACAGCTGATGTGAACATAGCTTGTATGTGTGTGCATACGTGTGTGTGTGAGTGAGTGTGTGTGTGTGTGTGTGTGTGCATGTACAGTGTGTATGTGCGTGTGTGAGTGTGTGTGTGTGTGTGCATGTACAGTGTGTATGTGTGTGCATGTGTAGTGTGTATGTGTGTGTGTGGGTGTGTGTGTGTGTATGTGTGTGTGTGTGTGTGTGTGTGTGTGTACAGTGTGTACCAGTGACACATGAAACGGGAGATGTCCTGCCGAAATAATCAGCATCAGATCGTCTCTGCTTATAGCAGAGATAGAAGGTGCAGTTTGTCCCTAGTTGTAGTGTCTGTTGTACAGTCGCATTGAATGCTGGGTTACTTTCATCTTTTACATCAAAGAAAGTATGCAGTCTTGTAACATTGATCCTTCTATCTCTATAGTCTGTCGTCCATGGTGTTCCTCTAATCTGCAGAAACAATCAACTTGGAGAGATGCTGTATAACACATTCAAAGAGAGATCTAACAACTGCAGACTACGTATGTACAATATATGACCTTCACTAACTACAATCATTACCAACTGAAATGCGTGTGTTGTGAATGGAGGCTATTGTATGTCTAGTCCACTTGTATATTCTCACAAGAGCTTTCTGTAAGTTACCTCAACAAAGAACTATGCATGACAGACAGATGAGGACGATTATGGAAAGCAGAGGGTCTATGTAGTCCAAGAAATTATATTCCAAGAATTTGTGGTGGATCTAACTTGGCACAGCCAGCACTACATAATTTGGGTTTGATCCAAGTTAGCACAATCCCAGGAATGAAGTGTCTCAGTTGTTATCATACTCAGAAATTCAATACTGGGAATTTCTGTTGGATCTAAGTTGGCATGTGGCCCTACAAAGTAATTTAGGTTAGAACAATACCAGGAATGAAACCTCCCAGTTGTCATAGCCAGTTTATTTTAAGCATCACCAAGACAGTGTATATACCTTTAGAAAAGCTTCTGGCAGATACTAGCTACTAAGGTGTCAAGAACCTCTCCTTGAACACAATAAATCTGAGAATGAGAACTGAAGACCAGTAACTGGTTTGCGTTCACTTGTTTTTAAAACCACTACAGCAACATAATTTTTCATTCCAGTTCAGCTCATGATCTGATCTAATGCATAAAGTTCAATGAGTGGATCTAATTTTCAAGTTGGTCTCATCCCCAGAACAATTTTTATTTTTCACATGCACCATGTGGCCTTGTCAAAAAATAGGGTAAGGACATCTTCACTGGGAAAACTGGGGCCTAATATAAAGCACATCAGTATTTTGTTGCACCAATCAGATTGCTTGGGGAAGTAAATTATGTTTATACGTCATCATAGATATCTAGTTTGTAGATTCTTAGGCACCAATGGTAGTAACTGATAATGTAATTAACACCTGCAATTACTGACCTCAGTAAGTTAGCTGGCCTATGCTGTTTCCTATTGAAAGTATTCTTCAATGAGGCTGCAGGGTACATGCGTCTGGGGACGAGACTAGGAATTTTTGGGAGGATCTAACACAAGCATGTACTTTTTGGGTTGGTGCAATACCAGGAATGAAGCCTCTCAGCTGGTACTATATTAGCTGAGAGGCTTCATTCCTGGTATTGGACCAACCCAAAACTGAATATAGTACTAGCTGAGAGGCTTCATTCCTGGTATTGGACCAACCCAAAACTGAATATAGTACTAGCTGAGAGGCTTCATTCCTGGTATTGGACCAACCCAAAACTGAATATAGCACTAGCTGAGAGGCTTCATTCCTGGTATTGGACCAACCCAAAACTGAATATAGCACTAGCTGAGAGGCTTCATTCCTGGTATTGGACCAACCCAAAACTGAATATAGCACTAGCATGCTGACATTCTTCTCGGCTAATCTATTAGTGGCAGGGTGATAAGGGGGTGACTTCTGGTGAGAAACTCGATTCCTCTTCAAAAAGTTCTCGAATTCCACAGCTGTGAACTGTGGCCCATTGTCTGACACTATAGGAGTCTCGGAAACCCATGAGTTGCAAAAACATCCTCAAGAACTTCTATAGTGCGCCCAGCTGTTGTTGATGATGGCATATGTTGAACCTCAGGCCATTTACTAAAGGCATCCACCACAACTAGGAAGTGCTTTTGATTCCATTCCCCAAAGTCAACATGTATTCTGTCCCAGGGAGAATTGGGGTGTTGCCATGGGTGCCGGGGCGCTGTGGCTGGGATGGATGCTGTCAATTTGCACTTGTCACACTTCGCAGCTACCACTTCAATGTCTTGGTCCAGCCCAGGCCACCACACAAAACTTCTTGCTAAAGCCTTCATACGGCACACACCCACATGACCCTCGTGCAGTTCTGCCAACAACTGGTCACGCAGTCGCTTTGGAATGATGACTCGTTGGCCCCACAGTAAGCAGCCATCATGACAACTCAACTCCATCCGTCTCCTGTTGAAGGGAACCAGGTCATCACTGGGCTGTACTGGCCAATGCCCAAGGTGCACTTGTTGGAGCGCTGCTGCTAAGGTGCTATCCCACTTCGTTGCTCTTGCTATGTCTTCAGCTGACACAGGCAACTTGGACACATCCATCTCTTGAATCATGCTTGTTTTCTCAGCACTGTCTCTAGCTGTGGATGCGGCAGGCAATCGTGATAAGCAGTCAGCACACTGGTTCTGGCTCCCTGGTTTGTATTCAATCGTGTATGAGTATGCACTCAAAATAAGCGCCCACTGCTGCATCCGAGCTGCTGCCAGTGTTGGCACTCCTTGGTTGTGACCTAGGATCTTGCAGAGTGGTCAGTAGTCCGTGACTAGTGTGAAGGGACTGCCACACAAGTACTGATGAAATTTCTTTACGGCAAATACGATTGCCAATGCTTCTCGTTCAATTTGTGCATAGTTGATTTCTGCTTGAGTCAACACCCGGGAAGCGTATGCCACAGGTTTTTCCTGCCCTCCAATGACGTGCATCAGGGATGCTCCCAGCCCATATGATGACGCATCACAGTTAAGCTTGATTGGGGAGTCAACACTGTAGTGGGCCAAGACAGGTGCCTTACTGACTAGCTCTTTTGCCTTTTTGAAGGCATGCTTGTGCTTCTTCCCCCATGACCATCTTGCATTCTTCCTCAGCAAGCTGTACAGTGGGTGTAACACACGGGTAGGAATTTCACATTGTAGGTCATCAAGCCTATGAATGACTTGAGCTCCATCTTGTTTCTTGGACTCTTTGCAGACAGTAAATTGTCCACCCTTTCCTTTGTCGGCCTGACTCCTTCTCGTGAGATTGTGTGCCCCAAAAATTCCAGTTCATCCTGGAAGAATCGGCACTTCGACAGCTTCACTCGTATACCGTACTGTTTCAGGCGTCGAAACACTTGACGCAGATTCTCCTCGTGTTCACTTCTTGTCTTCCCTGTTACAAGGATGGCATCGATGTAGCATATAGTTCCTTGACACCCTTGCAGCACGACAGACATTGCCTTCTGCCAGATTGCAGGTCGGCATCGCCATCCAATAATCAGTTTATAATTGATGTGGTCTGGCGGAACCCCTCATGTGGTGGTTGGAACTTTGAATATAAGCTTAGATCAACTTAAAAAAAAAAGAAGAGTTTAGTAGAGTGCTGTAGTGTCAGTAGCTGTGAGTAGTGCGTAATGCCTGCTTGTGAAAGCAAGCTTGTGTCTAGAAGCAGCAGAAAGGCTACAGTGGCCAAGACTGTACTCATTGAGTCGGCCCAGGTCTCGCGATCGTAGGCCAATAGCGAGTCCAAATGATATTCATAACAGTTAAAAATTGCGTAACCCTTTTCTGAGCGGAAGTGCCATATTGAATGCGGCACTGTTGTCTACGTGTCTTGCAAAAACCCGCATCCACAGTCGAAATTTCGGCCAATAGCCTTACAACGCATATCAAATTGAAGCGCTTTCGTTCTTCTTTTCAATTCTGCTGGTAAGAACAATCATTCTACATATTTCACTGGACTTCTAAGGTATATGTAACCCTTACCTTGGGAAATAGGTTTCTTGGGGTGCAGATTTCAATTATTTGGGTTGTATTTTCCGTCAAAACAGTCACACTACTGTGGCAAGTGTCAGTCCAGTACAGTCATTTGCTGCTGCAACTTACTTTATTCCCGTTAGGATTACCAAAGGACCTCAGCTGATCTCAAAAACAAACATTCCACTCCTGATACCTGAGTGGTGGAGGCTGTGTACTGACATAAGAACTGCACATGTGTGTGGCAACGAGTCTGTTCATGTATAATAGAGCTAAAGAGTGTATGAAATCCCAGGCCCGTAGCCAGGATTTGTAGAAGGGGGGTTACATGGATGTCTGATTTGTATGTATATGTGTGCATAAGCATGCAAGACTAGGGGGGTCTGGGGGCATGGTCCCCCAGGAAATTTTAGAAATTTGATGCTCTGAGATTGCTTCTGAGGCCATTTTGGGACAGAAGCAGAGCCGTAGTAGCCACGTGGCTCGCGGAGTACATGCATTTGCTAAGCCAGCTGACTTCGAATTCCACGACAGAAGGTACTAAGTTTGGCAGAACAGCAGGTGGGGTGACATCACTAGAAGGACAACTCTCGAGCGCCTGAACTAGCGATTTATTTACGCACGTATTTACGCGGGCGTCCTTTCATCACAGCGGCGTAAACAGCTTACGCGCGCGTTCCGCGCTGGTCCTCCATAAACAAACTCGCATAGCTGCAACCAGACACGTTTGGACAGCGGTAATTCTCAACAGCAGCGAGACTAGTGGAACACTTTCAAACAGTAGGACACTTAAAATGTACAGTTAAAGTGGTGTATATAAAATCTTTAGGAAGTCGAAAGGTGGGTTCGAACCCCCCCTGCCTACGGGCCTGAATCCATAGCTGTAGTTGCTGGGAGATACAGTGGGCCCACAGAATGATGAAGGAGACAAGGGAGTGTTTGCAGTTGCAAAGAAGATGGACTATTAGAAGAGATGCACAAACAAGAATGTGATGGTGAATGACCAGTGACTGGGTTGAAGGGAATAGGTGGACAAGCCGTAGTCCCTTCCTAGAGACTCCATGCAGGCACTAAGGTGCAGATTATGATGACCATGCATGTTCTGTCTGCAGGTTTGGGGACTCACTGGTAGCTACACTTAGACTCATTAGCCAAAACAGATGTCATTTTCATCATCTATGGAGCGTTATTAGTGCCAAAATAGGCGCTCTCTTATTCGAGTGATCACAATTGGAAGTACTACGGTTTATCTCGCGAGGGCGCTGTAAGAAAACGGTTTTTACGCGTAGAACGGTTCCACAGAGGGCGCTTTTTATTCGGAAAGCGGTTCGAAAGTGGACTGTATCCACAGCGGAGAGGCAGCTTACTTATCCAGAAGAGAAGACAGTCCAAAAGACAACGATACTTACGCGGAGGACGGTAGCGCAGCGGACGATATCGATGCGGAGGACGGTAGCACAGAGGACGTTATCGACATGGAGGTCGGTAGTGAAAGAGCACGGTCTCGATACGGAGGGCGGTGGTAAAGAGGGCGGTAGTGGAGAGGACGGTGGTAGAGCCTGGGAACGAAGCTATTTGCTTCTATGCTAGCATATGTACCCACATTAAATGATCGTAGGCTGTACCTCAAACTTGCTACCATGTATAAAATTGTATATGACCTCCTTGTTTTCCCTCCCGTTTTTGTACATCGTAGTACTAGGGCATATGTAAATAGTAATAGTTTTATTCAACCGTATGAGCATACCAACAGTTTCTTGTACTCATTTGTTCCACATTCTATTTCACTTTGGAATTCATTACCTAATAGTATTACTAATGCACATTCACTCACTTCCTTTAAGTCACAGTTAAATACTCATCTTTTATTATAATAGTTAAATACTCACTTGTAATACGGGTGCATCTTTTATTAGCTTACTGCTACTGTTGTACCCTTTGCATATTGCATAAATTTATTATAGAAAAAAAAATATATGTAGCCAGTGAATTTTACTTCCTGGAGACAACTTTGGAGATTGTAGAAGTACAGGAGTAAGCACAATTTAAAAACCATGCTGAGACTAAAGGCTGCCAATGCACCATAATACCAGCCTGCTAACAAACAAAAGTCTCAGCTAAATGGCCTACAGATTGAGCTTCATCCTCTATTATTTACAGTGAGAGCTCCAGTGGCGTAGCCAGGATGAGCAAGTTACGTGGGCACAGCATGGGCACACCCAGTGCGTGTGTAATACGCGTGCGTCTGCTAGGAAATCTGGGGCACGCTCCCACCACGAAAAATTTTCAAATTATACACTTTGAAATTGCTTCTGAGGCCGTTTTCGGCCACAAATACGATTCATTCAGTCTTACCTGAATGCTCACTTCACGTCCACATGAAACTTGCGATCGCACATGCTAATACCTGATCTTTGACCTTAGCTTTCCCGGGCACCAGCGAATTTTACGTGGGCACAGGCCCGGGTATGCCCGGGTGTAGCTACGCCACTGGAGAGCTCACCTATACCTTTGGTTTCTAGTGAGCAGCCAGCATGCACTGATGATGATTCTGTTCCTTCCCTGCCACATCCCATGCCGTCACTAGAGCTATTAATCAAAGCCCAGCAAGCTTTTTCTTCCTTGACTCCTAATGAGCACCCTACATACACCATTTACGATGACTCAGCAACAGGTAACTCGGTGAACCCAGACTCTTTCTCTAAGACAATCATCAACCAAACACCAAACACAATTGATCTCTTTAGCTCAGTTTTCTCTGGAGTCCTCAGTTGTGCAGCAACCAATTGCAGCTAGCTCACCAAACCCACAAGAGCACCAGAAAACATCAAACCAGCCACAGAAAAAGAAAAACAAATCTGCTCAACAGGCTATGTTCCACAAAAGGCAGCTGTCTCAAAAGCATGTTGTCAAGGATACCAGTGATTTGCAGTCCTCATGACCATGCAGCCTGCAGCATCCCCACAACAACAGATCAAACACAAACACTATGCCTTGGAGAAGCATCACCGATGCAGACATTTTGTTGAGCAAGACAGCTTGGCTTACAGACACTTGGTGCTGCACAATCTGTACCGAACAGCATGACTCCTGTAGCCTCGTTCCCAGGCGCGGAGGAGGGGGAGGAGAAGAGCGCCTGGTACACACTGTTTGCGCATGCGCTTAATCGCCACGGAATTCCGTGGCGACCGTGTTCGTACGTGTACGTACGTATACTGGTGACGTCATAAACTCGCCGCGTTGATGTGCCAGTTGGTGTTCTGTTCGAGTGAGTGTCATACTGCGCTGTTGTAGGCCTTCTGGTAGCTAGGTACCTCGAGATAAAACTCAAGAAAGAACAGTTTGCCGTCAGTGAGTGCGTTTACCGAGGAGACGTACTTTTATGCGGTTATCCACCATTTCCGGTAAGTCGATTCCCACCACTGCCTACCAGACATTTCTCTTTGTATCTGACAGTATAAAACTAAGCAGAGCATGTAGCAGCGATGTTTATGGCGTCCTAAGAACAAAAGCTGAAGTATTTTTTTTCGAAGTGGCTAGAGAGCCGGTAGTGGAAATTGAATTCTAGGGTCGATAACTTCTGATAGCAAACTCCAATTGTAATGAAACTAGTATCAGTAGATAGAGCTTTAAAAGAGCTACAAAATGATATCCTTTTTTCCAGCAAGCTGTTTAGTACAGCCGCCGTACCTAGTAAAATTCACTTCACATAATCTTAAAGTACCGATACCGGTTCTTTAAGCGTTTGTATTTGTATTTACGACAATATAAGGCACGGCCTAACGAAAAGGGTATCGTTTTGTAGCTCTTTTAAAGCTCTATCTACTGATACTAGTTTCATTAAAATTGGAGTTTGCTATCAGAAGTTATCGACCCTAGAAGTTAATTTCCACTACCGGCTCTCTAGCCACTTCGATTTTTTTTATGACGGTTTATGCTATTCACGTGAACCGTTGAGCGTCATATTAGTACACGCCCCTACTTCTACCACGTGGCCTTTGCTATAATTACGCGCATGCGCAAACAGTGTGTACCAGGCGCTCTTCTCCTCCGCGCCTGGGAACGAGGCTAGACTCCTGCTGATGGATTCTAGCCAGTAGGTGTTGGGCAGACAGTAATGTTCGAAATCAAAACTGGTGAGTTCATCCAAATCCTGCACTGCCGTTGGCTGACTGTCAGGGCTCAGCATCCCGCAGAAGTGTTTGTCTATGACAGTCTCTACCCGTGTTATTCGACCAATGTCAAACAGCAAAGCACTGCCCTAATAGCCACGTCATCAAGTGAAATCTCACTTAACTACGTTGACATTCAGATGCACTCAGGAACATATGACTGTGGGTTGTTTGTTTCCCTCTTGGAGGAGGTCTGGGTTCAAGGTAAGATTTGATAGGATGACCGAAATTTTTAGAGGAGGACCATTATTTTCATGATCTCACCGGACCATTTTTTTCACCCAAAAAATGATCCCCTAATTAACTTTAAGGGGGACCATTTTCCAGTGAGATATTCAATCACACTAACATCTACTAATGACACCTATAAATGTATGTACAGCTGTCAAGTTAGTTGTTAACAGCTTTGCTCAGAATGTATATGTATACTATGCATACGGTTGGTGCGGTTTACAAAAAGTGGTGTCATCCTACTAAGTTAAGACCACGCTAACATCTGCTAATGACACCTATACATGTAAGTACTTCACATTAATTTATATGATGCACAGTTTCGTCAACTGCTGATGTAGACAGCTCTGAGTTATATTTGACAGTGGGTTTGCTATTCCACCGACTCAAGTATCATCGGAGACTCTACCAGATATACAGTGAACCAAGGCGTGCAGTGTGCCTTCAGTACATAACATCAAATAACAGCTCTCTGATACACTGTGAGATTGGCATGCATCAATAGGATCGAAGACAAACAGACTTGAATTTTAGAGTTCATGAAGTCAAAGAACTTGAGCAGCCATATGCATATGGTACCGGTCAAATACTGCCTTCAGATTCAATACTGTGATCTCCCTTCAAGAAGCATGTTTCAGAGGAAGGAGAGAAACCACTTGGATGAGTTTCTTAGTTCATTACCTTGCTCATAGGCTATAGGTAAGCACATGAA
Organism: Agelas oroides; assembly: GCA_949130485.1. Lineage (NCBI taxonomy): Eukaryota > Metazoa > Porifera > Demospongiae > Agelasida > Agelasidae > Agelas > Agelas oroides. The sequence continues at coordinate 4,827,040 of OX422199.1, forward strand.
TACAATATCATGCACTTGGAGGAAGCCTGAGCAATAGGTGAGATATACCAGCATGCAAACTTGCAGCACTGTATACCACAAAGAGATCAGATTTTTGCTTTCTTTCATTCCTCTCTCACTTGTGTTTTTGTTTTCCTAGCTGTAATTACCAGCATCCACTGTTCACTGATTGTTCATGCACAGTTGATGCTGTTCATGGAGATCATGTTCTAGTGTAACACACGTATTGAAACCGCCCTCTTTACCACCGCCCTCCGTATCGAGACCGTGCTCTTTCACTACCGACCTCCGTGTCGATAACGTCTTCTGTGCTACCGTCCTCCGCATCGATATCGTCCTCTGCGCTACCGTCCTCCGCGTAAGTATCGTTGTCTTTGGGACTGTCTTCTGGATAAGTAAGCTGCCTCTCCGCTGTGGATACAGTCCACTTTCGAACCGCTTTCCGAATAAAAAGCGCCCTCTGTGGAACCGTTCTACGCGTAAAAACCGTTTTCTTACAGCGCCCTCGCGAGATAACGTAGTACTTCCAATTGTGATCACTCGAATAAGAGAGCGCCTATTTTGGCACTAATAACGCTCCATAATCATTAGAGTCATCCCCATAGCCAGCTCTTGAAAGAAACAAACTTTAAACATCTACCATATAATATGCATGCACTGATACCACTGCTGTGAGCTGTTGTGCTCCAAGGATATCATAGCACAGGACTCATTTAGATCCCCCAAAAATTAAAAACTGGATGAGGTGGTGTATGCACTTGATCTTTAAATGATGTTGCCCAGTGCCACCCTCTCCATTGAATTTTGTTGTAAAAAGTGGGTACGGTACCATTTGACTTCGGAATATAGGTAACCCAGGTAATATGCATATCGTTCAATTGCTCTAAGGCTGGTCTTTAAGCCTGTATTGCTCACTTTTTTCGATTGCAAATTTTTTTTTTGTTTGGACTCGCTAATGCCAAGCCTAGTAGGTGACCATGGCCCGGTGTCATGTGAAAATAGGACCCCCACATTTTGGGGCCCCCAGGGCCCCAAAATTTTAAAATTCTAGGGCCCCAGGGCCCCAAAATTTTTAACATTTTGGGGCCCCATGGGGCCCTAATATATTAATATTTTGAGGCTCCCCTTGTGAGATTGGGCCCCCCCATACATTCTCTTAGGGGGGAGTCTAATGACAGCTAACTGCAAGTTATGTAGAGTGAAATGACATACAAAAGCAAAGTCCTTAAGTGATGGTAAAGAAATCCGTACATAGAACAAGTGGAACACTTCCAGTTATCAGTGTTAGAACTACTACACAAACCTACACACTTAAAGTGAAACCAAGTACTACAGCCTTCACACTCCACCATGTCATCATAACTTTCTGTTGCTTGTAGGGTGGCTAGAGTAAGAGCGTGTAACTCCGATAGAAGCCCGTAGTCCGGTCAAAATTATTGAACTGTTACTAAAAATAGAACACCAGGTACGTGCTTAGCAACAACGCCTTATGTCTAACCGCAGCTGCGCAGTACGTGTTACTATTTTAAGTAACGGTTCAGTAATTCCGACCGGTTTCTAATTTACGTAGTTACACGCTCTTACTCTAGCCGCCGGTTCTTATGCGCTCTTGGCCCCGCCCGATTTTATGCTAGCGTGAATGTGTGTAACATGGCTCCATTCTAGGGGCAATGACAGGGAGTAGGTTTGTGTGCATAACTCCCTGGCCTGGAGGTGAGCGGGAAAAAGCATATATAGTTTTGTAGGGGGTGAGTTGAGCTTTCTGAAACTGGGCTCAGTTTTGGTTGGTTTGAGTGGAGGTGTGTTGAATTTTTCTTGAAAGCCAGCATAGCCAAAACTCCCTTTTTATGAGGTCAAATGTGTGTTTTGGCCTGTAGACTGGAACTGAAGTGGTCCCAGGACAAATCCATACGTAGAGTTTTTACTTGATTTGTGTGTGTGTTGATGATGTGGTCAGACTGGGGGTGGAGCCTTGGAGAGGGTGCAAATTTCTTTTTTAGCTGAGGGACTAAAAATTGAGTTTTTTGGCATTATCAGGTAGAGAAAGCAGTTTGGTACAAACTTTTTGTGAATCTTGTGTACACTTAGACATTACCCATCCATCCGTCCACATGACTCGGAGATTTGTGATTCAAGGTTGTCCTACCTTAAATTTGGTGAAATGTCGTTTTTTTTTTATACTGGCGATTTTTTAATTTGGCAGTACTGCCATGGTGTCGCTGACACCTATGACGTAACCGTAGAGCATGCGCGCGGCGGCGCGATGTACGCATACACTGTCGTTGTCCTTGTCAACCTCACGCTTTGAGAGAGACGAATATCCGTACGGTAGGCAGCACAAATCTATCTTTCCTAGCAAAGTAATTGTATATCGCCATGACAGCCCCACTTCTCTCTAGCTAGCTGAGCTGTGATCGATCGATCGTGAGAATTGTACGCGCACGGTGAGCTGGCCAGCTGGTGTCATGTGAAAATAGGGCCCCCCCATTTTGGGGCCCTCAGGGCCCCAAAATTGTAAAATTCTAGGGCCCTGGGGTCCCAAAATTTTAACATTTTGGGGCCCTAATATATTAACATTTTGAGGCCCCCCTTGTGAGATTGGGGCCCCCATACATCATGTTATAGTCGGTGACTCTAATGGAGGTTAACTGTAAGTAGAAGTTATGTAGAGTGTGTTGACCTATTAAATGGCTACATCTAACAAGAAACAGAATCTTATGACATCAGTACATAGAACAAGTGGAACGCTTCCAGTTTATATCAGTGTCAGAGCTACTACATAAACCTACACACTAAAATGGAACCAAGTGCTACAGCCTTCACACTGCACTTTGGTTGTAGTCAATGTACGTTGCGGGGGTTCTCACCCATTGCCACACTATATGCTGATGTTTGTTTTCATTTTGGAGTAAGTGTTCCAAAAATAGTCTAGGTACGGTAGTGATTTTACCACTTGTACGTATCGGTTACTTGTAACTAACAATTTCATCCCTGAAACAGGCAATACTTGACCAAACCAGACAAAATGGGTACCAAACAGTCCCATTTGGTGTGTACATTCATAATCTGATGTTTGTTTTCATTTTGGAGTAAGTGTTCCAAAAATAGTCTAGGTACGGTTGTGATTTTACCAACGTACGTATCGGTTACTTGTAACTAACAATTTCATCCCTGAAACAGGCAATACTTGACCAAACCAGACAAAATGGGTATCAAACAGTTCCATTTGATGTGTACATTCATAATCTGATGTTTGTTTTCATTTTGGAGTAAGTGTTCCAAAAAGAGTCTAGGTACGGTAGTGATTTTACCACTTGTACGTATCGGTTACTTGTAACTAACAATTTCATCCCTGAAACAGGCAATACTTGACCAAACCAGACAAAATGGGTATCAAACAGTTCCATTTGGTGTGTACATTCATAATCTGATGTTTGTTTTCATTTTGGAGTAAGTGTTCCAAAAAGAGTCTAGGTACGGTTGTGATTTTACCAACGCACGTATCGGTTACTTGTAACTAACAATTTCATCCCTGAAACAAGCAATACTTGACCAAACCAGACAAAATAGGTATCAAACAGTTCCATTTGGTGTGTACATTCATAATCTGATGTTTGTTTTCAGTCTTTAGGAAGTATATTACTAAAATAGGTAACACATACCATGTATTAAGTTGGCTAGTAGGAGTAACTCTTATCAAGGAGTAAATTGAACTCCCCATGGTGTTAGTCACTATGATGGAGTTAATTGTCGATAAGAGGAGTTTCAGGAACTCCTTATTTTTATCAGTGTGTTGCTGTACTGGAAGTAAGGTCACCATCAGCATCCCATTTCGTATGGCTGGGTGATATAACTTCACCAGCTGCTATGATAGGCTATCTGAAAATGAACCAACTGAAAGGCTGTCACACACAGACACCTCGGATAGCTACGCTTGCTAAGGTAGCTGTGGATAACGTTGAAACCGTTTGCAGTCGATGATGATCCTAGATGCTCGTCGTCGGAAGCGCGTGACGCATCTGGCTTGTCCGTGGTAACACTTTCCATAGTGAGTTCCTGAGTAGAAACACTGCTCTACCCTTCTTCCTTCTATACTATGCTTGGCAGATTCTGACATGATTGCATATACGCTACTTCCCACCTCGCCAAAAGCGCAAGTTCAAAGGGGGCCCCAAAATTCCAATGGGAGCCCCATAATGTTAATAATATGGGGCCCCATGGGGCCCCATTCTAACGGGGGCCCCAAAATTTTATGACACCGGCCGTACCCGTGTGGCTGGCTGCAGGCAAGGGATATAATATTGGCGAACTTTAATTTGGAGGTTTAGTTCAAAATCGCCAAATCACCAAATTAAAACCCTCGCCAAATTTCCCCGTATATATCTACCCAAGCTTATAGCCTAGCTAGGCTCCTCCTAGCCTCGTTCCCAAGCCCGATGAGGAGAAAGGGCTTGTTTTCAGCCGTTCGCGCATGCGCTATTACAGAACGTTTTGAGACCTAAACGCAGTTGCCTATGAGTGCAGTTCTTGTTGATTTGCGCCAGTGGTTACCCATCCCAAGCACTATGGGTGAACGCCCAAGGGTGGTAACGAGTGCTAGTACCCTTGTCGTCTGTCTGCGTTGAAGCTGGTAAAAATCAAGGGAGCCGCTTCTAACAGCGACCATGTGGCCAGACGAAAGAGGTGGCAGCTCTGGATAAGTTGTGACAATGGAGGTGGCAGCTCCAGCAACAAGTTTTAGCATACCAAGACTGAATTGGTCCCGAGAGTGTGAAATAAGACTCTGACCAGGTTATCAATTCCAGGAAGTTGGGCGGAGCCATTGACAAAGACCCCTTCAGTCTGCATTATTATACTAACTGTTCTGTGTGTCCCCCTTCCTGTTGGACAGAATGAGTGGCCAATGGATCACCTTTTACATACATGGTCCAGGGTGATGGCGGATGCAATGCTGTCTTGTCTGTGGTGGCCATGCCACAGTTCATATTGCCATTCATCAGATCCTCTGTTTTTCCTCTCGACGTGACAGCCCCAGAGTGCAGACTGTTAATGGACTAATTATATGTGTCTGCATGTATACTGGTTGTATTCTGTCTGCTCGTACTGGGCGTGTTACAGATGAATGAACTTTGAACTTTGAGGGAACACTGACAATAGGACAATTTCACTTGAGTTCGGGGTGGTTCAACTCCATGCACTGAACCTCTTTGAACTACTGTATTACAGAGGGAACACATACTATAGTGATGTCAGAGTTTCCAAAATTATGTACATTTTCTTCTACACAGGCCATTTCTCCACGATATCTTAATGTATTCACATCAAACTTGATATAGAGGTTCCTTAGAGGCTTGGGTATATCTGCTTGCACAGCATTGTTAAAAATATCTGCCTCGATCAAAAAACTTTTGTCACATTTCATTACTTTTCTGCAAGTATCAAGACATTTTGTGATGCTGCTCACAGTTACTTCAATACTCAACCAAGCTACAACCAGTTGTGTACTAGATCAGTTACCCAATGGGATGGTACAGGTTTTTGATTGGAACCTTGCTCCAACTTCTCCGGAAATGCAACTATTTATGGCCACAAAATGCCGTTTTTTAAGCATTTATCAAGCCTAGTACAAGGATGATATCTAAAAAGTATAACCTTCATTGGACTGAATTGGTACAGACTATCCTTCACAGCGAGTTTCATTCTGATCGGGCTTACAGTCGCTTCCGGAAATGTAGTGACCACAATATTGCGCTAGAATGACGTAAAAATGTTTGGCAAACCAGTTACATTTCGAAGACCGTACCGCTTGCTGCTTTCATTGATATGTGTACTGTTGGAATCGTCATTTCATGCTCTTTCCAAAAATAATGGTTGTTGTTGTGATAAACAAATTTTAATTTTCACCCCGACATCACTACTATTACATGAGTTCGGGGTGGTTCAACCCTATCAAACTTCTGTGAACTACTGTACTACAGAGGTAACACTGACTCGAAGGTAAATTCACATGTGTTCTGGGTGGTTCAACCCTACCGAACTAATCGCGGTGGAATATTCCACCGCCTCCGCTTACTATTGATATACTTCCGTACACTAGTAATGCCAATATTGACACTAAGCGTTACACTGTCCGCAGATTTATCATAGCAGCATATGGCATGCAAAGAAACTCTGTACTCATCCAGCGGCTGATTTGAAGCTATAAACGGAAAGTGCGAGCTCCCTTGGAGTCGGTTGACGAGAAGAGGCTACACTGTAAAAGGTTACTTCAACCTTATTTTGGTTATCTCAGTTGCATGTGTGTGGTGTACACATCATGAAGTTCAAGGAATGCTTCCAAACAGAAGACCTTGAAATCAAAATGTTGAGAAGCTTCTCTTTTAATTAAACCCAGTCTTCTTTTCAGAACACCTATCAATTATCATTTCTGGAAGAGGTTTGGTTACATACTTATGGCCAGTAATGTAGCCAAATAGGACTTCTGATAGAAAAAACTAATTTAACTAAAGAAGAAGTTCTTGGATGGAATTTCAAGAAACCTTTTTAGAAGCATTCCTGAGACTTCTGATAATGTATATACCACTCTGGTGCAACTGAGATAACCCACAAACATGGTTAAAGTAACCTAATTTTTTTTACAGTGTATACTTACCAACAAAACCATCACAAGAGGTAACTTGGGCCTCCATTGCACTTCCGTCTGCCCTTTCTGCTAGAGGTCTTCATTGATAAGCAGCGCAAGGCTGTTGGGCAAGGCGCTGAGATGAAAGCTACTTAGGCTGGTTTGATACGGTGGATAGCGACGTCATGCAATCAACCGTGTGACTTTGAAGGCGTCATCAGCACCCTCCCACTGATCAACACGTGGTTAAATCCGAGATAATTAAGCGCATTCGCGAACAGCTGAAACCAGGCTCCTCCTCCTCCTCTTCGGGCCTGGGAACGAGGCTGGGGTTCACTCAACTCCATGTGGTGACATCACAATTTGTAATGTTTATTCCTTGCGCATTGCGCGCACAGATCGAAGATGGAACTGGATCCAGACAGTACATGTCCCTTGTGAGGTAAACTTTCACTAACAGCTTGCTATAGTTTTACGGGTCGTAGTTTAGTAGCTCTGTGAACTAAATGCAGCATAATTTCTGGATCTGAAGAGGTTCAATACTTTTTTCATGCCTTTTTCTAGCATATGAGCTGAATAATACCTACAGTTGCAACAGCTAGCTAGCTTAAAATTTACCAGGAGTTACAGCTAGCTAGCTGTTATGTTCATCTAGATGCTGTGTGAGTTACTAGTCTAGTCTTTCACGCTCAGGTCTAGCTTAACCAGTCTAGTGAGCCATGTGCAGATTTTTTATAGTAAGTTCTAGTTTGCATGTGATGAACTACATGTTTACCTACAATCTGAGTACAAGAACAAATTTTGTCACGGTGAGCATATTGGGGTACGGTTTCACTTGACTGCATTATTTAAGATACCAGAAACTTGTCCCTCAGCAAGTCATGCAAATACAGTTGCTGGAAGGCATGCAAAACAAAACACCATAAAAAATCACAGTCTGTTTGTGTCCAAAGATGTTGTGCAACATTTTAACACGAATGCTGAACTCTAGCGTACATAGAATATTTTCAGAGAAAGCTGCTCTTGCAAACTGAATAATGCACAGTGCAATCTGTCCAAGTGTACTCCCAAAGTAGTCTCATTGCAGTGGCGGATCTAGAAATTTAGAAAGGGGGGTTCAGTCACTGGCGCGCGAAGCGCGCCGGAAAATTTTTGGGTTGCCACGCCCACTTTCGGTCACGTGAACGCATTCATACAATAAAAAATATATAGCTGGAAGGCCGAACCGAGGGGTCTGTCACAAAATAAATCTCGTACACTGTCCGACAGTGTTTTAAGAAACCTGTCGGCAGAAATCCAAACTGAAATCCAGAAATCCACTGTGAAACCCAGAAATCTACTCTGAAATCCGAAATCCACGTGAAATCCAGTGGATTTCGAAATCTCGTACGCCGAGGCGCGCCGTGGCGGACCCCTCGGGCCGAACTGAATATCTCGAAGCAACTCTAGGCCTAGTCAAACGTCTGGAGATCAGTAAGGAACTGATACGTGAGTGTGTATCTGTGCCTGGTTGTTGTTGCTGCATGGACTCGTGCAGTTATGTACGCAAAATACATTACTAGCCGCCAAAGGGGGGTGCATTTGCACCCCCCTTACCCCCCCTAAATCCGCCACTGCATTGCCATATTCTCAAAAAGCACAAATGTGTCATATTCTGAGTGACATTTCTTGTCAAGTAGAATGGTGGTAAGCACGCAAAGGTCATAATTTAAAATCTTGATCTCAAAATGCCGACGGTTTAGTGCTTGTGCAGCATGAATCAAAAAAGGGCGTAAACTTTATTGGGCCAGACACATTCTCTACGATTCAATATATGACAATCTGTTGCTTATGCCATGCTAACATAATTATGCCCTCCGCAATCTGATTGGAGCTCTCACTCAAAGTCGAGAGTGGCTCCATCCCAAGTGACAAAAATGTCACTCAGAACACCAGACCCTCTTTTTACACATTTGTGAAGGTTTGGGCTCGAGACTACTCCCAAATGTGTTGCGCTGTTCCTGCATGGTCTCTGCATCCGAACTCTGTCCTCAATCTCCATCTGAGGCACTCTTGCATGTTTGCTTACAGTCAAACTGGAAGAACATTTACATATGCTCCTTCCTATCACAAAAGTCTCCCTGCCCCCAGTTTCCATGACTATGTTCTTGTTTGGGGTACAGTGTGTGTCAAATTGCTTCACAGACAAACTAGCATATTAAAGACACTTATCCTGGTTTCTATCCAATTTTTAATATGCTGCTTGCAGTTTCTGCTCTGGAAACAGCAAACAACCTACGATGGGTACATGACTACATGCCCTGAGTTAGGCTTGTAGCCTAACTCATTTCCAGGCTCCACTAATAGGCTTGCAATAAATCAAGTGAGGATACACTGAGAGTCTGGGAAGGAGGCTACACTTTGTCATAGTAACCCACAAAAACATGACGAATCCTGTCTAACTGCGACCTTAGTCTTACAAGGGGTAGTCACTTACATGACCCGTGTAGAAGCGTTTGCGACCGGGATCAAAACTGAATCAAGCGATCAAAACCCCTTTTGGGGGCTGGTCAAGGGATCAAGAACTGCTAAAATCAATGGATCAAGAACACACGGCTGCAATTTGGCCTTTGAACCTTTGAAAATCAAGTGCTCAAGAGCCTCAGAAGGGAACGATCAAGCAATTAAGGGATTCACATAGTTGTTAGATCCACGCCCAGCGTATATCCTTATATACCCGATGCGCATGCGCAGAATCACCATGCGGCTACGAGAGAAAAAATGGCGATTTTGTACTATGTTGATTCGTTGCGTTATATCTTGTCAACTACACCTGAGTTCAGCAATTGGTAGTTAAGCTTAATTTGATTGAAAACAAACCTGCTTTACTCAGGAAGTAATCATATGAGTTGACAGTGAAGTCCGAATAAGCTACAACGGTGGAAATGCGGGTACTCGTCATCCGTTGAAAATGACTGGAAATCCAAGGCAAAACTCCCAGTGAAGGTACGTTTTCACTGTTATTTAGATGATTAGCTGGAACAAATTCGGTAGAACCAGTAACGCGTGGGAAACCAGCTGTTCTGTGGCAGTACTAAATACAACACGCTCGAATGGTAAACTTCTAACGCGATTTCCGGAGAAAGTCCCTGTAGGACAGCCCAGCCTATTATGCTTTATTCGACTTCCTGTGGCACATATTAACTATATACTACGTAGCCGCGGGCTAGAAAGCGCTAACTGCTCGATGGCGACTATGATGACTAGTCGTCATTCATAATTAACGTACCTATCTCCATGACGACTATTGTCGTCATTCGGGTATAAAGGGATATATATCCTCAAACTTGCGTTGCGTCGCATTATTTTGCAGCGTTACGGTAGAGCACAAGTGAGAACTATATCGCTGTAACTTGCTAGTTGTCTCCACTAGAATGGCTCAAAGCACAACTGAAGATAGTGTATTTGGTGATTGGGTGATTGACCTTTCTGGGCTTTCTCAGAGTGAGTGTACACAATTTGTATTCGTTGACAATTTCCTCAGTCAGAGATATTTGGATGCTGCCCACCAAGAGTTTACAAGAGGATTAGAAGAATGGTGGAAATACATGAATCCCATTGAGGTTAAGTATGCATATGATAAATTTTCTTGTATGGGACCAGATGCACAAAAGATCTTCACTGAATTAGGCAGTGAAGCAGTCACCAGTAGACTAGGTTCGCTCTTTAATATGCCCTGCCTAGAAACGGATCCTTATCTGCATGGATCAGGTTTGCATTGTCATCCTAGGAATGGAAGACTAGCCATTCATCTTGATTATGAAAGACATCCTCGACTCCCCAACAAGCAACGCGCTCTTAACATAATCCTGTATCTTAATAGGGAGTGGAAGGAAGAATGGAATGGAGACACACAACTCTGGTCACAGGATTTGAAAAGATGTGTTATTCGAAGCTACCCAAAACCAAATCGAGCTATTGTATTCAAGACAAATGAAACATCTTGGCATGGCGTCCCAGAGTGCGTTCTATGTCCTAATGGGTACTATAGAAAGACACTCGCATTCTACTACTTGCTTCCTCTCTCTAACGCTAGTGATATGAATAAGGTTGGAGCGGGTACTGCAGGTTATCGAGATAAGGCAACTTTTGTCCAGAAACCACAAGATCCTCCAGATAAAAGAATTGAAAGGTTACTTGCCATTCGCCCATATCGTCGAATCACTGACGAGGATATGCAGGAAATATGGCCAGATTGGAACATTGATACGTAGCTAACTCCATATCAAAAGCATCACCAGAAATTTCTTGAACAATCAATTTTGTACATACACCCTTAATGTGCCGTAATTTTATCATAGCTATATCTATGATTGTATACACAAATTTTGCTGCCAGATTTTCTTCTCTGTTTACTATACATCTAGCTCTAGGTAGTTGTTTAGATGCATTTTGGGATAATTGTATGGAGAAGTGGAGATTAATGAAATTTTAAGTGGAAACCACTATTTAGTATCTTTTGCTTTTGTTGTCCCTACTTGCATACCTGCATGTAGCAGACCTATGCCCTATACTGCTTCATTATTTTTAATATGCACATTGTGTAGGTTCTTGATGGTAACACTCACTACTCATTTATAATTCGCTGTTCAAATTGAGCCAGAACTGACATTTTTTGTTCCTTTTTTTTATTTAAGAATTTGGTATTGGAACTCATACCAAGTTAATAGCAGATAAAGAAATGTCATGCCCAACTCTGGACATGTTAGCTATAGTTCGCCTTCCAAAGACTTGACGATTGTCCAAATATAGGTTTTCTTTGAAAGTTCGCAGAGGAGCTTCTTCTTAATTACATTAGCTAATCTCTTTTTTCAGAAGACCTATTTGGCTACATTCCTGGCATTTCTACCACAACCATGCATGCAACCAAGGAACTCTCCAAGAGCAGATGAATAAGATCAAAGAAACAACAAACCTCATAATATTATAAAATGCTGATTTGGATTTGGCTGGCTTTCTGAAGTGAGATAATAAAATGGGAGAAGCCTCTCAAGTAGCATTTCTTGAACTTCAAGTGTCACGCACAAAAGGAATGCAATTGAGGTGACCAAAGTATGGTAAACCTTTTTACAGTACATGGGTTTTATATGTCAGGCTGGCTTCCTCTTAAAGCAAATTAACCACTGTCTCTTCATGCAGCATGTGTGCAACAAGATTAACCAGCCTTTGGCTAAAACAGCAAATTTGTTTTGATGCAGTAACTATATACTCTGCATGGATATTATACCTGTACACAATAACTGAAACACTTCATGTAACAATTCAATGGTACAAATATGAATTCAACCAAATCGCAGAACTTCAATGAGGTTTGCTGTAAAATTCAATAGTGGCTCCGGAGAATAATTCAATGAACTAGTACACTGACCTGACTTTGAAACCGTTACACTTTCTGTAATCTCTGTCTTTTCCATTGAATTTTGAAACAAAATACATTCCATATTAGCTACTGTTACATGCACATTCAGATCTCCCTGTAAACCACATCAAGTTCAAATCCGACTAGTAACTGATTATGAAGTCTATCAAGCCACTCACCCGCTAGCCTCGTTCCCAGGCCTGTTCGAAAAATCAATTTTCCATAGCTACACATGCATGTTGCCTTTGATGTCCTTTAAAACTCACTTACTAGGAGATATAAGAGGCATTTGTACTTACTATGTGGTGCATTGAATTCTATTGCCTTCTTTTCCTTGTTCAAAGAGCTGGGGGAAAATGGTGTCAAAAGGGGTGTCAAGAGCTATTTTGTTCAGGTGGTAGCTACATGTCAACCTAACAATTCAGCTTCTCTGTTGTGAAAGCTTTCCATTTCATTCTTTCAGCTGGCTGATTAGATATCATTCATCTCCAGAGTACACTGTGATTTAGGTCTTGGCGTTGTACCTTCCAGTCATTCAGATAGGGGTCATTTCTTGAATGTTTGACTAGATGGACGAGACCTCTGCACCTCCAACAGCACCACAGTGTTATCACACAATGTTTCTTGAGACAGAATACATGTCTTGTATAAGTCCTTATCTCGTACCAACCAATGCTGTCTACCCACAAGGCCCAGGTTTGACAAAACCTACGCTTTTGACTTGAAAACCAAATGAAAAAAAAATGATTGTTTAAACTACAGAGAGGTTCATAGAGACTAATTGCATAAGGAAACCTGAGTTTCGTACATCTTACAACCATAACACAATGAAACCCTCAGAACATTTGAATGTGAGGGAATCACCTGCATGCTTGCATCAAAAGCATGGGATTTCCTTACTGCAACTTTGAAGTGTATTTGTAATGACTCTTAATTCACGCTGTTATGAGGGTTGTCAGTGTACTGTGGTTGTAAGTGCAAGATGAACTGGACAGCTGCCTTGGGCTGCATTATGCAATTAGTCTTCCATATACCAACTTGTATGCAACCAAGATAAACCACTCTGTGGAACAACTAACTTCTTGTTGCAGAGTGATAAACTTTACTTGTGAATTGATGTGAAGCCATGAGTACAACTTGTCAAGGCTTTTCGTATAGGTAATCACTCTCTCTGCATTAGTTAATCATCTTTTTTTTTACTCAGAGCCTTCCTAGGTGATACAGTCACTTGATCTTGGTGAATTTTGGGACTCACACGAAAATTATAAGCTGATTCTCAGGCCCCCACATTTCACCGCATCATTAGAGAGTTTCATTTGCAAAGCATTCTCCCATAACTGTTTGGATTCTAAATCAGGCAGTGGGACTCCCACAGTAGGCCGGTGACTCCTCTATTTTTTAATGAGGCAGACAAGTGGTAAAAAAAAGTTAATTCAACTGTCATCTCAGTTGCAATCCCATTGTTTGTGACACAAACTTCAGGAATGCTTACAATTTGAATCAGAGTGTAACTGAGAAGCTGATTCGTTTCAGAAGACCTATAGCTAAATCAGCATTTTCTCATGAGAGTTGTTGTTTCCTTGATCTTACATAGATGCACCTGGAGGAGTTCCTTGGTTGCACAGTTACGATAGGTAATGCCAGGAATGTAGGCAAATATATAGGTCTTCTGCCACAACAGCACATGTCACCCTGCGGTGATCCGACCCTCCTCACCTTTCCCACCCTTTCTGCTCATGCAGAACTCGGGTGCAAACGTGCAGAGACTATCTTTTCTGCACAGTGTGCAGTATGATGTAACCAAAAGTGTACTACAGGGTTTAATTAAAGGGTTATTAATTAAATCAGTCGCTTCCTTCAGGCTGTAGAAATGTCTTGACTGGGGCTGGGTGGGCCAATTCTTGCCTTGGCTGCATAAATGTGGTTAGAAAACACTACTCTCACTTTGTTGGAGGGTTATTTCAAGTGAAGGATGTTAGGGCTCTCAATAGCCTCGTACCCAGGCTCTTTGTGGGCGGGGAGGAAAAGAGCCTGGTATCCACTGTTCGCGCATGCGTGTAATTATCCACTGCTGAACACATGTTCAAGCAATAGTGGGAGGGGAACGCGTCATACGCATCACATGACTGAAGTGTGATGTATGTTTTAGCAAGTATACTTGTACAGTACAGCTCAGCGTAGAGCAAAACAACTACATTACAACTAGCGCTACATTGATTGACTGATTTGCTATCAGTTTTTGCTAACTTACAGTTCGTATCACACAGACTTACCAGGTGGTTGCCATATAAACACGTATTTCCCCCAGCAAGCGTCCAAAAAGCTACCTGTGCTGTCTTGAGATACATATCAGAAGTACTGTAGTGTCCCGGGCGCGATTTTTTTTTTGGGCCCAGTTCTCACGTGACTATTTTAATGAATAATTCATATTTAAATTAGAGAAACAACAGTGATCGTCCTAATTTTTAAGTGTTGAACTGTCACTTCGCAAGAAGTTGGAGTATTGGTCGAAGATGCAGCGAACATTGGGAAGCCTTGTTTAACTATACCATTTACGTATTTTGGCAATAACGTCTGCAGTATTCTATAAAGTAAAATTCACTTGAAGTGCATGTGTCTCTAGCTACAGTGTTCATCTCAATACCAAACATTCAATGACACTTTGCGTTGTGTGTGCAATTAGCTATGTTCAGGGATAAATTATGTGGCTTTCGAGGTTTAAAAGGCTTTGTTGTGAGGTGTTCATCTTTGTGCTGCTTTCTTGGCCTTCCTTGTGGAGCCATGCCTTCTCCTAGCCATCCGTTGACCTCTAGGGTGTGTTTGCCTTCTCCTAGCCAATGCCGTTGGCTGAACTGCTATTCTCCTCCCTCTGTGGCCACAACTTGTAAGGTGAAAACCTATAGGGACAGTTGCACGGTAGATGTAATACTAGCCTGTATGCATGCATGCAAGAATTTTACAACGCATGAAAGCTAGTTAATTGCCACTTGGAATGTAACTTCTTGCCCATAAACCCCAGCTGCAAGTGGCTTCCTCTCAGCTTAAGTGGGTGCAAGCATAATATTGACATTGGACTATTTGGTGTGGGTTCCTAATTAATTCAGAGATTATTCCAGATGTTTCTCAAAAGAAAGGGCTTTGGTATATATACACACAAACCTCGAGCATGTGAACACCACAGTCATACTTGTTCTCCTGTCTGGGAATCGTCTAGAATAGCAGCACAGAATATGTGAGTGTTGAATCCTAGCATCATTTCAAATTGCTGACTTACTTGGTCAAATATGATATTATTCCATTTTCCCCACTCCATTGGCCCTAGTACATTCTCAGCAAATGCCCTATCCATAAAGGAGAGTAACTTTTGCATACTGATCAAGATTCATGCACTAAGACTACTTTATTCTCTTAGGGACAGACAATTGCTTGATGTGCAAGGAGTCTAACACCTTGATGGCTCTTTTTTGGAAATCCATCACCTGTAAGGAAGTTTAAAAGTTGAGTGTGTAACCTGTGTGGCAATGCACCTGCATAACATCTGCTTGTACTGCATAGGCCCTGCCATGACAATGTGAGTGAAACCACTGCCTGTAACAACGCAGTTATTTCCAAATTGACAACTCACAGCAGCATAGGCGGCGGAACCGGGCAGTGGGGGCAGTTGCCCCCACAAAATATAAGGCGTGGAGGCATAGCCCCCACAATCGCCCACAGTCATGACAGTGACAGGCAAGCCCCCTTTATTAGATACCGTATACTCACAAATTGACACCACTGCAGTTAGATAGCATAACCATTGTCCAGGCCAACTAGTCTCGAGTGTCGAGTCTCGCTATGTTGTGGCCCCGCCCCAAGCTCAGTAGGCCTATATAGTACTCAGTACTGGAAACTCAGAAGTTTGGAGTCTTCAGCAACGGCCACTGCATGGCTGGACGTCTATACGAATTAGAGTCATACATGCAAAGACGTACAGATAACAATGATAACTGCAGTTACATGTAGTGCCGGTTTGGGCCAAAAGTGGCCTCAGAAGCAATCTCAGAGCATCTAATTTGCAAAATTTTCCTGGGGGAGCATACCCCCAGACCCCCCCTAGCATTTGTGTGCTTACGCACGCACACAAATCGTTGCTCCCCCCCCCCCCCCCCCCCAATCTCAAATGTCTTCCGCCACCGTTTAGCAGTGAAACAGTGGTTGAAACTACTGATAGGAATATCCATTTGTGTTTGCCTGCCAATGGCAACTGAAATTTTAAAAGAATGTATATATGTACTCATAATTTCACTGTAAGGAATCTAGCCCTAATCACATAACCTTCTTTCCTTTGCTGTAAGCTTGCTGAGAATTGTGAAGTAGCCCTTCATATAGATAAGAGCTAAACACAAAACCTGTTGTACAAAAGAGTAATGGTATAAATTACTCTAAGGCAAATTGCAATACTTGTCTATGTGTTTGTACCAGTCTCAAAGTGTAATATTACCTCTTCACTGCCTCCACTGCTGTGTACAGGCTATTTGCCACTGTGTTGCTTATTAAATTAAAGGAGAAGACAAGTATACCCACAGGATTGGAAGAGTAGTTTTGTCATACCCTTGTTTAAGGATGGCGATCCAGAGAGTGCAAGCAACTACAGAGGCATTGCACTGGGAAGCTGTGTTGCCAAAGTTTGGGCAAAGATTTTGACAGTTCGGCTGGGAGAGTATGCAGAAGAGAATATATTGACAGATGCCCAGGGAGGTTTCAGGGCAAAAAGGAGGTGTGCAGACCAGATTATGATCTTGAGGGGTACATGTGAGTTGAGGAAGAGAGAGAAGAAAAGTACCTGGCTGGGTTTTATGGATGTAAGTAAAGCATATGATACAGTGTGGAGGGAAGGGCTGTGGAGGAAAATGCGGGAATACGGTGTGGAAGAATCATTTGTTAGTTTGTGTGAGGGGCTGTATGGAGGGGTGCAAGCTAGTGTTCAAGTAGATGGGCAACAGTCAAGATGGTTTAGAGTAGATGAGGGACTCCGGCAAGGCTGCCCCCTGTCACCACTCTTGTATAGTGTCTATATTATGGGAATGGTGGAAGAGTTGGAGAGAGAAAACTTAGGGGTGAAAGTGTCTGGGGTATGGTGTGGAGCATTACTATATGCTGATGACATTGTGCTGATAGCAGAGTCAGGTGAGGAGTTGCAAAAGATGCTGGATATGGTAGGAAGATATGCAGAATTGTGGAAGTTCAGGTTCAATGCAAGAAAGAGTAAGGTGATGGTGGTAGGGAAAAAGAACAGTGGTGAGAAGTGGAAAATTGGTGATGAAGAGATGGAAGAAGTAGAGTCCTTCAAATACCTGGGTGTATGGTTTGACCAGAGGATGAGGGGAAATGTGCAGCTGGAGAAGATGGTGGAACAGGCTGAGGAATGGTTAGGCAAAGTTGAATGGATGGCAAGGGTGGATGGGGAACTAGAGGCAGAGCGAGGTCAATTGATATGGGACCTAGTAGCAAGGCCTGGCCTGGAACATGCAGCAGAGGTGTGGTGGCCAGGGGGGAAGACAGTAGGAAAGAGGTTGGAGGCTGTACAGGATAGGTTGGGAAGAAAACTGTTGGGAGCTATAAACAGTGGCAGGGGAGGCAATCCGTGGGGAGATGGGATGGAGAAAGTTAGAAGAAAGAAGAGAGGAGAAGAAGATGTTGTATGGGCGGAGATTCTGGGAGCTAGGCGAAGAGAGGTTGGTCAAGCTGATAGTAGAAAAATTGAAAGAGTCAGATGGAGTAGGCTGGAGGGAAGAATATGAGATGTTGCTAAGAAAGTATGGCTTGGAGGAAGCCGAAGAGGAAGAGTCAGGGTCCTGGAAGAGGAAAATAGAAAAACAGAACTGGGAAGACTGGCAAGAAGAGGTGGACAGGAAAAGTAGCTTGAAATGGTATAAGAAGGTTAAAGAAGAGTATGGGCCGGAGAAATACGTAGGTTCATGGGAGGGACATGTGGCAGTACGGTTGAGGTTCCGGTTGAGGTCAGGGTCTGCAGGGTTGTTTGAAGATAAAAAGAGATGTGGGATGGTGGAAGAGGACAGGTGTGTGCTGTGTAATGGAGGGAAGGTGGAAGATGTTAAGCATTTTGTATTGGAGTGTGAGGAGTTTGACCAGGATAGATGTCGGCTTCTGGAAAGGATCAAGGGAATTGTGGGAGCAGAGGAGTGGGTGAAGGGATATGAAGAAGGTGATGATGACAGTCGAGTGAGTTTACTGCTAGGGAGAAGGGTAGATGTGAATAGGGAGGTGATGGATGACATAGACAGGTGCGTAATGAAAGAGATGGTGACGTGGTGGCAGAGGCGTAAGGTGTTGTTAGGTTGGGTTAACTAGCTCTTACTCCCCCTGATTACCTGGGTACCGGTGCCCCCTCCTCTCTTTCTCTCTCAGTGAACTGACCCTAATAAACTACATGTCATGGTAGCTGTATTTATTTATTTATCATATCACCCAGTTGTAGTCGTATGTCACTTAAAAATCTGCCATGTACATGTACTGTGATGGCCCTTACGGGTTCAACTATTCCAATTAAATCATTAATTAAGTAGCTATCCATTAGCAATCTGTCAAGTTCACAAATTTGTAAATCCCACCGGCACACATGGTTACCATAGAACAGGTCCAGCACCACCAGTGAGGGGGGGGGGGGGGGGGGGGTGGGGGTAGTTTCGCGTAGCTACGGCGTCTGGGCCACGCGAGACTTGGACTCTCGCTGCATTTCAAACTTTAGCTTTCCGCCAAAGTCGCGCGCATGCGTATAAATCAACCTGCGCGCGTAATGCGCGGTATTTGGATGGTCGCTGTATGCGGATGGCGTGTTGTCCTGTATGTTACGATCTGATCAGGGAGCCAGTTGTATTTCCATGCGATCATGAAGTTTGCAGAGAGTGCTTCGATCACAGTCTGAAGACGGCTAACTTTTGCTGCCCGCTATGTCGGAAGCGAGTGAGTTCGTGGGCGAGAAGGCACGCAAAGGATCCAGTGGACCACAGGCGGAAGAGAGAGCTAGAAGAAAGGATGCATGAACATCAGGAGGGGACTACTATGTACTCGGTAACAGGTAAGCACACTGATTTCTTGAGAGCTATATAATTTGCCACGTGTTTTGTAACGCAGGAATGTAATCTTACGTAACTGCTGAACATTAGCCGCGTTCCCAGGCTCTCCCCTCGCCCCGACGAAAAAATAAAAATGGAGGGGGAGAGCCTGGGACCGATTCACACGTGATATCGCGGCACGACGACGTCACAGAAATAATTGCAAAAGTCGTGATGCAATTAAGCAGCCACGTGATTGGCTGACTCGACATACTACAGAAACAAGTGAGCTGTGACTGCGTCGGTGAGACCTCGGCACGGTTCAAACAGCAGCGACGGCGGAGAAGTACCCAGTACGTAGGAAAAACTTTGCCTATTTACTGTTACCATGTTCCGCTTTAAAAAAATTGCTACGAGGCTATGAAGAAAGACTTTAGTTGGCTAGCGCTACACTCTGGCGTACAAAATAAACTCACAACCACATTTTAAAGCTCCAACATAGCTACACAACAATAAACGAGTTGTAGTAACAAACTCCTGAGCTGAGAGTACTTCGCGGTCTTCACGTGAGTGACGTTTCAGGTTATTTAATGGTTAGTGCAAAGTCGTCGTGCCGCGATATCACGTGTGAATCGGTCCCAGGCTCTCCCCCTCCGTTTTTATTTTCGTTGGGGTGAGGGGAGAGCCTGAAAACAAGGCTAGCTGAACATAGTGTAAGTCATCATTTATCGGCTGAGGTTTGCACCTCGGACCATAACTTAGCTTTGGATCACTTCTAGAACTTAGTTCAAGGTTCTGCATAAAGGCCATGGTCTCTTTTATAAGTCAAAACATTTACAAAGAGTACTTCACCTTCAGTAGGAGGATGAGAGGTCCGTAAAGCCCGTGCAGTCGGTCATCTTTTATTGTCCACGAGCATCGATTATCGGCAATCGGCAACACATACATTTTGCTATTCATATTTGTCGGCCACCTGCACATATCATGCCATAGATAGCTTCCGGTTCCAAACTGTGCTAGTTAATGAACACCACCGAATTCAGTGGCTCTGACTACCCATTTCCGGTTTGATTCCAAGCCATTCAATTTTCTCAAGAACTGGGCACCGGGCACGAGGCTACTCAAGAACAGGAATGTATTAACAAAGAGGACATACTTTATTAATGGTATTATCAACATCAACATCATCTATGCACTCTTCATGAAACCATCTGCCGCAGCAACACTCCAGCCACTCTCATCCAGGATCTGGCTAGTAGCACTCCCATAACCAATGACTGTAATCTGTGATTTCTGTCCTGAAGTATGATACTGAATCTTTTTCTGCCCCTTTGCCGCAACAATTTCAGGGGGACGAGGTTCTAATGGGACTCCAGTTTCGTCCATATTGTATATCCGCTTGGGGTAGTCGTCAAATCCGAATTCATCGTACACACTTCTCAAAAGGTCAAAGTAGGCGTGAATAATTTCAACATTGACAGCCTCCATTCGTACACCAGCGGTAGAATCCCCAGCACGAAGCCTAAGCATAGGGTTTCTCTTTAGAAATTTATGCCACCAGCCGTTGGTGATAGTGGAGCCCCTAAATGTCGCCTTCTGCCCAACATTCGTCTCTACTAAACATTTAACACCATGGCGAGTCTGGCCAAATCCCATCTTAGCAACTTGAAGCAGGTGGCTGGAAAGTTCAGTTTCTTCACCTGTGCTCAAGTAAGGTCTGGGTCCAGGCTTTGTGCCATGCACCACTCTTCCACTTAATCGATCTTTAATGTGGAGCGAGGGACTCCATACAAATCTGCAGCCCTGTTACCTGAAAGGTCTTCAGTTGGTACACTGTTCAATGCAGCTGACATTTGCTCTTCAGTCCATTGCTTTCTCACGGCACTCCGGTTCTTATGCTTCAGTTGGCACACACTGGAACGGCTCAGAGATGAACACCTGATCCTTTTTTCTTCTTGTTGGGCATTGATCCTTAAATGAAAGTAGATTCTCTGCTAGCAATATCAACTATTCACTTGCCAAAGTGTGTAAATGCCAGTGAGCATGCACACATACAAGAGATAGTAGCTAAGAAGCGCTATTAAACACGAGCAAATAGTTTACAGAAATATTTAGCAATCACAGCTCAATCATCCTTAAAATACACTTTGTCTGCAACTTACTTGTCGTTTGAAAGGATCGTAGAGCACCCAGAGGTGCGGATTACAAAGGATTTACACTCCTCGATGTTCACACGAGGTCCACCATCAAATGGATAATGTCGGATATCTTTGGAAATGATCTAGAACAGTATGCAGATTTCCGTTCACCTTGTTTGTAAACTAACTAGCCGATAATAGATGTCAGCCGATAATCAATGACTTACGCTACAGCTGGAAGAGAATGCATGATTCGGGACCGTACGTGGGGTAAGTTGGACAATGTCTGGGAACTTTGATTGGACAGATAGGGATTCAAGGCGGGAATTCCAGTGCTTGTTGATCAGGGTGTTATAAAGAGGTCTCATCATAGATTGGACTAAAGTGTTTGATGGTGTGGCTCCCCGGGGAGAGAGTTGATGGGGTACTGAGATAACTTGGTGGGATGGACTCTCTCTCTTTCCAAAGGATGGATTGAAGATTAGAGCTTGGATTTAGGTTTTGTGATGTGTGCGCTGAAGCGATTTTCACATCTGGCAAATGACAAGCATTGTTAACAAGCCCTGGTCATGTGATTTGTGTGGTAACATTCTAGTTTGTCTACCCTGTACTGTAGTTTTGTCAAATGTAGTTTTGTCTACTCAGTATATTTCCTTCCTTTTACTTCTGTTTCAAAGTTTACTTTGAGGTATTTGAGGGTTTTCTTCAAAGTGCAAAAATTGTTTGTCTGAAGTTTCATAGAGACTGGTTGTTGCATCCACACAAGAAACACACAAAAGACTGAAGATTATTGATTCAAAGGTTTGAAATACTTTTAAGATAAATACAGTGATGCACTGTGTAGTTGTGTATAGAATCTAGAAAGTTGCAAACTAGAATGTATATATAGCTAGTGTATTTTGTGAGCATGCAGGTGGTGAGACATTTAGGCCAGTGGACATAGTATGCAGATGGACGAAGATGTGGGACACCTTTTAATCCTCAATATTTTTGTTGTGGCTAGTGGCACTCTGTCTTGTATGTGCAACATTGACGCATGCCATTTATGTATTTTGAGCTGTTTGAGATCAGGAGATGGTATGAGTACACTAAGCAAAACAGTCAGTTAAGAGGTTTTTGTAGTACAGTGGAACCCCTCCAAAGCGGGCACCATTGGAACTGCTACTTTGGGTCCAGGATATGGAGGCATCCGTAATTCAAGGGTTTCCAGTATACTTTCAGTAGACATGACAACATGTACTTGGGCTGTTTCCAGACCTCTCCTTTGCTGTATGGTGGCGAGTGGTGGCCGATCTTGAAAGTGTACCTTACCTCTTGGTTAACTCCCACTTTGTCAACCTAGTTGTGTCATAGTGGTCACCACCAACCACAAAGACTGTGGAACTACCACAAGCTAAATCTAGACCTTTCTCTCAGAGTGGAAATAGCTATGTCTTTGCTCTCTTCATGTATGTACTAAATCTGATATGTCACTGACATGGCCAACAGCCTAGTTAGTAGCAATGATCAGATAAGTTTGTCCTGCCAAGTCACACACTATGTACACAAATGATTTATGCCTAGTTCGTCTACTCCTGTTTTGTTTAGTCAATTTTCATCTACTGTCGTTTTGTCTAGTCTACTTCTATTTGCAGTAGTATGTCCTTTCACCAGTCAAACCTAAAGTGCTGTCTCATTTTGTCAATGTCCACTTTGCTAATGCTGACTAAGCGGGACTTATTGATGTAAGTGGAAATTGACAAAATGGGAACGAGCATTATTAGCCCTTTAAACACTGAATTTTTTTCACTGGAGATTAGTTTTAGCCTAAACATGCCTTTAACGCACCGTATCTCCATTTGTGTCAAAGCTCTGACTCCAAAACTGAGCCCAACTCCACTTCCAGCCTTAGCAAGCAGACACGTGGCCTTAACCACGCCCCCTCATTAACGAGCATGCAATGGTCAGCACTCTCGATTGGCAAACACCCGCTTAGAGCCCAAGAAGCCTTCCCTGCCAGAAATGAACACCCTGAAAGGTGAGAGAAGCATTTTCTAAGCCTGCTCATGCAGCCAGGCCAAGAGTTGGCCCACCCGGTGCCAACCACGGTCCTTTTGCAGCCAAGCCTAGCAGCTGCCATGTGCACAGCACCCTGTGGATGACCCCACCCACCTCCCCCTGTCCCACCCTTTCTGCTGACGCAGAACCTGTGCGCCAGCGCGCAGAGACTATCTTTTCTGCGCAGTGCGCAGTATGACGTTATCAAAAGTGTACTATAGGGTTTAAAGGGTTAAACCTGGTGCTAATTATTAAGCACAGTTAGAGTACGACCTCTTTACCTTCCATCAGATGCAGAGTGGACACCTACAGTATGTGAGCCAGGGGAGATACAGAAAGAGTACCTCAGGGAAGTTGAGAAGGTAAGAAGTGTGTCTACACTCGACCACTATCCTCAAGGAGGCTCAGAGCCAGGGTTTGTTTTGACACGGAGCGACGCGCTTGCCCTCGGCCTGCTGCTTTCCTCAGTCGACGTACGCGCATAACGCCTCCACTTACGTCTACACAGTTCGTTAGCGACTTGGTACTTGCTAAGTCTGTAGCTGTTTGCAAAATGCCTAGACAAACTTGACTGTTCCATCTGGCCGCATATTGCGTGGGCACGTTGCCATTATTACGAAACCGAGTCCACATTACGTACTAACCAAGTCCACCATTTCTGGTCCGTGACGTAGTATTGGTGGTACCAGGCCTTCTTCTGAGCTCCCTCCACAGCTGTGAGATAAAATCTGGGAGTGGCCTGGGGATGAGGCTACCCCCTGTGTACTGCATGCAAGAAGCAATCAAGTATCGGAGGTAATGAAGGCCTGGGAATGGCTCTCTTCCTGCTAATTTCTGTCCCATGATCGTAGCTATTGAGATACAGTCAGCAATTGATCGATCGATGCCAACCACCTCCCACCAATGCAAAGTGCTTGGAACTAACGAATCCAGGAGAGATTTTTTTTACTAATTCCTGAATATGTTTTTTCAATAGGCCTTGCATAAGTTTGTGTTTTCATCTCGTGTCGATAGTTTGATTACAATTAGAGAGAGACACTGGCAAAAGTTAGCCGCTACATTCGAAAAGCCAAATCAGCAAATTCACTTCTGTTTGAGCAGCAACGAGTGCCTTTTCATGTATGGTGCCTATTTTTTGCATGGGTGCTTACAAACACAATGTTATCGTTATGTAGAAAATGCAAGATGGTAATTTCCTGGCTTAGTGTAAAACTGTCAGAGCACTGGCAGCTCACCAGCAACTGCCGCTTGCCTGTACCATCAAACCAATCTCTGTTGTCAGTGTCTGTGTCAGGGCAGGTTGAGAGCTCAAAGTTAGAGTCTTCCCTAGTAGCCAAGACAAATGTGCAGGCATCACAACCTCCAGGTTGCACACATTGCTTGGAAAATGTGTGTTCTTCCTTTCAGGTTAAGATGGAGAGAATTGAAGAGGAGAGACAGGGGGAGGGGGAGGCTCGAAGATTACAGCAGGATGAAGAGGAAAAGGTAGAAAAGGTGTGGGGGGAGAGAAAGGGAGATTGAAGACTAGGTGTATGTTGCTGGGAGCAATCTGCACTGGTGTTGGTTTTGGGGTTGGCCCAGACCATGACTACACACTGAGAACGTATCCAGCGCAGATTTCTTTCAGTATTGCAGGGTTACTTGTGCTGGAAGAGAGACATGCAGATAAAGCTAGCAATAACATAATCATAGTCTGTAAGAAATACTACACTGAGGTTATTAGAAACGAGCTAGCTGGAAAGAGTGGGAAAGCATCTACATACGTCCACTTTAGGGATTCTGTAGACCAGATTGTACAAAAACATTTAGCGTACATGCATAGCACGAAGGTTAAAGTAGCAGAAGACATGAAGAGATTGCCTGGTTTTTACTGGATGCCTAAACTACACAAAAATCCCTATGGACATCGCTTTATAGCAGCTTCTGCCTCCTGCACAACCAAACCTCTATCTAAGCTGCTTACCCACTGTCTCCAGCTGATACTCAAACATTACAAGGAATATTGCAAAGGTATAGAAAGAAGAACCGGGGTAAACTGCTTTTGGGTCATTAACAACTCCACTGAAGTGACTAATACCCTAGACAAGTTGAGACATGCAAGAGCATTAGATAGCTTTGATTTCAGTACACTCTATACTAACACCCCCCATAGTCAACTCAAAACACGCATGGAAGAGCTAATTAGAAATGCATACAATACCAGAGATGCCTCCCACATGGCCTTAGGGAAAGATTATGCTTACTGACCTGTAGCTAATACCCGTAACTTAACAGTGAACCAGTTAGTTGAGATGTTCAATTTCTTGATAGATAACATATACATCCAGATAGGATCAGCTGTCTACCAACAAACAATTGGCATCCCTATGGGTACTGATTGTGCTCCATTAGTCGCGGATCTATTTCTTTTCTCCTATGAATTTGAGTTTATGAAATCCCTAATCCAGACTGACCTCTCTGTAGCAGCCAAATTTAGTAATACTTGCAGATATATTGATGACTTGCTTACACTTAACAACCCTGCTTTTCAAGCATGCATAGGCCAAATTTACCTCCCAGAATTAGAGCTTAAGAAAACTACAGAGAGCCATGACAGCTGTTCCTACGTACCTGGATCTGCATTAAGGTCCTGAACGGTAAGTTTTGCATGATAAGAGGGATACCTTCAGCTTTTCAAGAGTCAATTTTCCACACATGGATAGCAACATACCCTCAAAACCTGCATACGGAGTAGTAATTTCACAGTTAGTTCGATATTTGAGGATATGTTGCAATTACCAAGATTTTGCTTACAGATCTAAACTACTCACAACCAGATTACTTAGACAGGGATACGTATACCAAAAACTCTGTAACACCTACAAGACCTTTGTGCATCGCTACCCCAGGACTTTACAGAAGAAAAACATTATTACTGAATGCATTGCCTTACCTACTGTTTAACACAGCCTGAACATGCAGTTAGCACATTTATACACACACAGCCTTTAAACACGCACTGTTTGCCTCACACTGTTTGCATTGTGCCTTACTAGCCATTAATACTTCCGGTATCTCCAGCGCCTCTGTATGCACGTGCGCGCACGCACGCGTTTACGCACCGATAACACGTGACGATCAATGATTACGATCACTACGCAAGATCTTCAAACGAAAGACAGCTGCACAAAGAACAGCTGCACGAAGAGACGGTGCTTTCGAAGATCGAAGTCTCTACCGACTTTTGAATAAGGCCAGCCACCTGACTGCATTCTGTGCATGATATGGCAGTCCCCATCTCCCGGTCACCCCAGCGCAGCTGATGAGACCTGGTATTGGCCGAAACGCGTCCTGCGCAGTGGGTGACTTTGCATAACATCTAGGCCTGTTTTATAAGGGAGATGTGGTTCGTTGATTGTTCATGCACAAGTGAGTGAGACTACTTAATGTGCTGCTCTCATACTTGTGTTATCCAGTCTCAGTAATGCCATGCTCCACGTACAATGTTGTTCACCGACAAGCCTGTAAAAATACACATTTCAGAGATGTTTTTCTGGACAAACTGACGTACAGAGCAATTTGCTTAACTGTACTTTGAGCATGCTCTGAGTATCAGGTGGCAAAGCTTGGTGAAGGCATAGTGTTTTAGTTGTCATTTCTGCTGAAACTATGTAATGTTCTGTGTGTGTCTTTACTTTCCAGTGGTGGTTGGATCGCTGCAGTGAGGAGCTGCTGGGTGAGGAAGCTGCAAGGGGTCTGCGTGAGGAGGAAGAACGCAGGAAAGAAGCATGGCGGCTGCAGCAGCAGGAGGATGAACGTCTGGCACTGGCACTTTCACAGGAGTTCATCCAACACCAGCTGGTGAGCAGAGATGTTGGGGGGGAGGAGATGGTGGTCTTAATTACAGGTAGCAATACCCGACCATCCATCCCAACTAGCCTACACACTCTGTTGTTCTGACGTTCTTCCACCGCGACAGTTTACATGGTCACTTTAATCTTTGGGAATCATTTATATAGGGTATATCTGTAATAGGGAGGTACACATTATGCTCATACAGTTTTGGGCATAATCAGTAGCTGCATGTAGGTACAGAAACATATTGCATAAAGAAAGTACAAAACACATCTATGCACGGAAATTTTACTGAAGTAGAGTGTGCTTTTTCTAGCCAAGTGTATTGATCTGCTACACTGGGATCCCTAACCGTAGCGGTGGCGATGCTGCATCATTCTCAAGAGTAGTCTTGTGCCCAGACCCCACCCTCTCATGAGGAAAAGGGTCTGGTGACCATTGAGCGATTTCTTGGTTGTGCCGAGTCAGCAAAATGCCATTAGTCATGTGACTTGAGTAGCGCAACGGAGGCGAGGGTGGGGTCTGGGCACGAGACTACGAATAGGTTGGTCGGTCGATCGAGCACATGGTTGCATGACATGGCGCTATTTCATTGGGTTGTTCAGTATCAAGATTGCTGACTCAGCACAACCAAGAAATTGCTCAATGGTCACCAGACCCTTTTCCTCGTGAGAGGGTGGGGTCTGGGCACGAGACTATCTCAAGAGGGGTTAAGTTCCCCAACCTCCACTTACCCCTAACAAAGAGTGGCTTATGCAACTTATGTTGGGGGTTATGGAGTGGTTGACGAGACGTCCCAATGTGAAAGGTTGTCTTGTGGCACCGAAGCACCAATAACCCTGCTTTGTCTGTGCTTCGATGATGTATGATCCTTCGTCATTTGCATCATACTCTTTCATTCTGTTCTTCGTTTCTCTTCTCTTGTACACTGCATGAGTTTTATGCAAATGAGCCAGCTTGTATTGTCTCAGCAGCAAGGACACCCCTCCCCTTCCCTTCCACCTTGCAGACTTCCACCTTCTTTTGAAGGTTTGGCTGGAGCCCATTGGCCAAAATTTCATCAGGAGTCAGCATTCTATGGTTGTTATAATTTAGCAAGCTGAGTGGAAGGTGTATTGGAACCCAGACAGTGTTTCTGGGCAAGCAATTCCAATTCCAAGCTCATTGTGGTCTTGTTGGAAATGTATATAATACGGCTGGCATTTGAGTAGTTAATTAATTAATTATTAATCGGAGTTGACCCGGTGGAAAATCGATCTATTGGGAGTTGATTTAGTGGGAGTTGATTTTGTGAGAGTTGATCTCGTGGGAGGACACTGAAATACTTCTTAGCGGAGTCCTTTCGGCTTGCTTTCACGGGAGAAAGCTCCACGACCACACCGTGAACCGTCACCGTCTTTGATGTCAGAGACATCCAACTCCACCGCTTTTCGCTTTCTTCCGCTTGCACTCGAACTAGCCATGACTCATTCAGAAAACGCCACACCAACTTCGACACCTCGACACGAACTGCGAAAGGGCACGCGTGTATACGAACTGCGCATGCGCAATTGTAGTCCTTGGCATGCTTGCTCAGGCTTGCCCCACAATGCCCTGCATTCGTCTAGTAATCTACGATCATTGCCGGACAAGGGATTCTTTTGTTTTTTCCACCTTTGGTCTTTTCATGACTATTTCAACAGCCTTTCGGTGCACAGTGCTCATGGCAAACACATCCCTTTGGTCCCTTCACCATGCAGCCATCAGCTGATGCTCACTTGCAGACGCAAACCTGTAAGCACCTTGCGGCATGTGTTGGTTTGTGGGGATCAGACCTGTGGGAAACCCTTTATGGTTGGTACGTACTGTACCTGTCAGACCTGTGGGAAACCCTTTACGGTTTGTACGTACTGTACTTGTCAGACCTGTGGGAAACCCTTTACGGTTGGTACGTACTGTACCTGTCAGACCTGTGGGAAACCCTTTATGGTTGGTACGTACTGTACCTGTCAGACCTGTGGGAAACCCTTTATAGTTGGTACGTACTGTACCTGTCAGACCTGTGGGAAACCCTTTACGGTTGGTACGTACTGTACCTGTCAGACCTGTGGGAAACCCTTTACGGTTGGTACGTACTGTACCTGTCAGACCTGTGGGAAACCCTTTACGGTTGGTACGTACTGTACCTGTCAGACCTGTGAGAAACCCTTTACGGTTGGTACGTACTGTACCTGTCAGACCTGTGGGAAACCCTTTATGGTTGGTACGTACTGTACCTGTACAATAAAATGCCCTTTTTCAGTAAGTCGATAAACAGGATTGGGCTTGTGTAGAAATTATCAATATAGAGGAGGTGGTTCTTGCCTTGAAACTTCTGTGTGAGCTCCATTACTACTCTGTTGGCAAGACCTTTTTTTCAGATGGGATCCTGGGAGGGAGGGACCTTTGCATCGACTAGAAGGTGAGTGAAAGTTGGAAGAGCAGAGTTCAGTGGATTGAAGTACAGTGGAATCCTAGGCTCCCTGAATCACAAACTTTCTGTTTATATGAACGAATGTGCATAGTCTCCAACACTTGCCTGTACAAATCACCCCCTGTTTTATGAGCGA
Source organism: Agelas oroides (assembly GCA_949130485.1). Taxonomy (NCBI): domain Eukaryota; kingdom Metazoa; phylum Porifera; class Demospongiae; order Agelasida; family Agelasidae; genus Agelas; species Agelas oroides. The sequence goes on from OX422199.1 coordinate 4,856,712, forward strand.
GCACCTTGATATTATTTAATGCGGACAGCTTCCCCAGTCCCACCAGTACCTGAACTGTACAAATTTCACTTCATGATGCGGACACTTGTCTACTACTTTCATCAGATTATCGACTGCTGCTGCTGAATTCAATGACTGTTCATAATGTTAGCACTGCTGCTCATCACACAAGCCTTTCTTGCCATTGTACGGCAAGGGAAGGATCTGAAAATGTGTCCTCATTGTTCTTAACAGCCCGAGTACATGTGCCATGCCTACTGGAAATATAGTGGAAGCCTGGACATGGTAAGGTCTCGGACAGCATACGTTCGGTGGTCTTACTTGTCTTTCCTCTTCATGAAGTGGTGGAGGGTCCCATATAGAAAAATGTTCAAGTTTGTACGCACCCATATAGAAAAAACTAGGTTGTAACAACCTTGTAACAACCATGGCACAACCTTACATGCATGTTACAACCTTGTTGTGAGATTGTGTATAGGTTGTGAGCAGACTGTTGAATAATTACAAGTTAGACACAACCTTGTGGAGAGGTTGTGTATAGGTTGTGAGCAGACTGTTGAATAATTACAAGTTAGACACAACCTTGTGGAGAGGTTGTTGGTAACTGTGTATAGGTTGTGAGCAGACTGTTGAATAGTTACAAGTTAGACACAACCTTGTGGAGAAATTGTAGTCTACATGCACAGGTTCATTACAAGGTTGTAAATGGATTGTGGTTATGTGCACAACTTTGTGAATGGATTGTTATATAGTTTGAAATAATCACATGACATTGTGTATCATCACAACATTGCACCATACCGTAAAATATCAATACAGGACAATATTGTTATAGTCATTTGTAGGCAGATGCCAGTTGTTTCTTATGCTAGCAGCAGCACTACTTGTTTCCATTGCAGTCTTTACAATCTTGCCAGTTGTGGTTGCAAATGCAAGTTTGATAAAAGGACATGATATGATTAATCTGTTCTCGATGTTTAAAAGCTGTTAGCTTTTTCTAACAAGCTCACATCGATAAGCATCTAACATGAGCCTTTTCCTAAACTCAAGCAAAGAGTTAGCTATATGCACTGTCAGGATTGACAAAAGTCATCTCAACAACATCCAAATCAACCTCAAGTTCTTCATCAGTGTTCTTTGCCATTTCATTTCTGCATCAGGTGATGATGGGACACTTCCTACATATGTGATTGCAGGTTTAGCATTTGGTGTAAATTTCAGCTTGTGTTTAGCTTTCTGATGCTTCCTCTGTTCTATTTTCATCTGCTTTCCCATCTTGATGCAGACAACAGCTCTGTAATAGGGGAATTTAGAGGAAATAATAATAACTACAGCAACAACTATATTCTCTCCTCCCAATTTCAGGTGTACTTCATCTTAAGTTGCACCTTCTAAGCCTGTAAGGTGAAGCACAAAGCATGAGTGCAACGCATCAGACTGATAGTTGTACCACCACAAAGTCTAACACATCAGTCACAAGACCACAAAGTTCGACCCATCAGACTGACGGTCACATGACCACAAAGTCTGACACATCAGACGGACGGTCACATGACCACAAAGTCCAACACAGCAGATCGACTGACAGTCACATGACCACACAAAGTCCAACACATCAGACTGACAGTCACAAGACCAAGAAGTTCAACACATCGGACTGACAGTCACAAGACCAAAATGTCCAATGCATCAGACTGACCAAATTTTAATGCCACCCGAATGTATGCTGAAACCCCACTAGCCAACCAACCTCAATGTGGATGGCTTTTAGTATCAGAGACAGTATCACGAAGCATTTCCCGTACGTATTCAAGTTATCAAATGCAATCCCATACTACTGTTGGTTGCATCTGGCTTGTCACACAAGGTAGCTAGCTACATATACTAAACCCATTTAAAGTTTATTAAACAAGAAGGTAACCTACAGTGCACATTAATCCGCCTCTTACAACAAAATAGGTGGCAGATGATAACCCACTGGGATATCTTACCTTCAAGCTGGTTCCGTTCTTTCCAGAAAGTTTGCCTATGAGCATGACAGGCTAAGGCCGGCTGTAGCCAGCTGCGCGGTGCCGGTGCGCTTAGACCACACCCACTCCGGGCTGTTAAAGGCAGCACGCATGCGCAAATTTGGCACGCGCTTGCGACAGCTGCTTGCAGTGAAGCTGACAGCTGCGGTTGCCTTTAGTAAGAGCCACACGTCGGACACAATCGACGTGCTGCCATATCATCGAAGGCTAAGCAATCGTGAATACAGCGCAGAAGACGCCTACGAAGTTTGTTCTTGTCCGTTGGTTGTCCGACGAAACTGTAGGTGTGATTCCCCTCTCCGCCACAAAAGGCGCTGCGCATATTGATGATGAAGAGGAACAGGACGTTGTACAAGGCTGTACTCCGAAGGATTCAGGAGTAAAGGTAAAATTTGCTTCTCCATGGCCAACTTGCACGATAGGATCACGTTGGCACGCCCCTAGCCCTCTGGGGGTCAGGACCTTCTCGTTCTCCATATAAAATGTATGGAAAATGACTGCCGTGGTTGATAAAATAGCTTGCTGCTCATGCACAGCGTGTCCTTCAGCCATCATTTTGAGATTATCGTGGAGACTAAAAGCTTTGCCACAGTATATAGCTAATGTGTTAAAGCGCTTCGTACGCGGCACAAATATGGCAAATTCTGTTGACAGGATGCTGGAACATCAGCTAAATCGGCTAAAAACTGACTTAAACAGACAGCTAGAGAAAATGTTCCCGTTATTGCATAGCAGAACACTCAAGTTCCTGAGATGAAAATACTGTCACGGAGCCATGACCTACCCTCAAATTTTAATGACTCACACATATGAAATACACATGCCCACACAACTATAAGCACTGTGCCTACAAGTATTTTGTCTTGCAGTAAGCCACGTGGTCCACAGAAGCTATCATAACTCAGGTCTGTGATCTTTGTCAACCTGCTCGTGGATGGTTAGTTGCTGCACTGTCCACTGTGATGATAACTCTGTTTCATCAGGAAATGAGTATACCTACATAGACACAATGACATCTTTAAAGTAGCATGCATGCAGTGGGTATTATCATTTGCGGATGACTCCACACAGAAACTTTAATGCCAGCAGTAACTAGCTAGATTTAAGTGCTGTTTGTACAGCGGCTGGAACTAGCTTTATCCCCCTACGCCCGCCCATTATTAATGTGCACACAAAGCTAGTAGCCAAGTTTATCATGGCTTTTGGCTCACCTGAGTTGGCTGGCATTCCATGATTGGCTCAAATAGTGTTCATGGTCACAGACAATCCCCAACAGAACAGCCACAAATAGTCTATAGGTTCCATCCATCGTCTTTGTACCGTGCTGTTCGCACTCTCCATTAATTTTCTATGGCAATTTCACAGACCCTGATCCCCAGCTGTATCACGTGATTTTCTATCATGCAAGTCGGCCATTCCTCTATACGTTTGGTTGTATACTTTACTTAATTAACTACCGTATTTCCTTGATTACTTCCCGCGGGCACTACACTGTACTTACCCGCGGGTACTATACCAGGGTGGGAACAAAACGAGGGCGGGTTCAATTAACTTCAGCCAAGTCCGGCGTGCACTCCAGTCGTGCACGTGCGCCATCGAAATGCACACGACTTGACATCTTTGTACAGCACAAATACTAGGTACATACAGTGCAGTAAAGTACATGAGTACAGACCAGCTAGACAAGCAATCTGAGTCATCCAAGTTGTCCTCATTGCCAGCAATGAGTGTGGCTGCGTAACCGTGTGGGAACTAATCAAGGGCTTTCTTCAGCTCAAACGTGCTCTCGGGTACGCGGGGTTAATTCAAGGGCAGGAAAAAAATAAAGGAAATACGGTAACTCTGATCTGTTTACAGTTTCATCAAAATCAGCCAATTTACAATCTATTACTGTAGTTTCATGAAAGAGCGTCCACCCCCTACTTTTGGCCCAATTTCCTGTATAGGGTCAAAGTTTGTTCGAATGAGCGCCCACCCTGGAGCGAGTATCGTGTGGCTAATGAGTGCACATGTGGAGTTTGAGAAGCACATCCCCAAGCGCTATGCATATCTAAGGTAAGAAACTTCGTGTGTTATACTTCACCGAAGGTTACTACAAAGCAGCTTTGCATAGACGAACATAGCTAACGCAGTGCGCACCGCGATGTAAACTATGCTTACATCAGTGGTGCCGTTCAGAGTGTTGCATGCCATCAGGACGTAACTTCAAAGCCGCTGGTGGTTCCGATGTATGTTACTGCTTGTCCAATTATTTGCTTCAAGCCGAATTCAAGGGCATCGAGTCACTGTAAACACGAAAGGGCACTCTTTTGTGATTAAATGCGAAAGCATTCGAAAGAGCACACACACCCCTCTCTGGCGGACTTGTAAGGTGCTTCACCCATGGGTGCTCTTTCATGAGACTACGGTACTTTTAGCTACCTGAAATGCTGTTTACTCCCTGCATGCGTTTAAGGAAAAGCTTCATGTTTGGCAAGCTACCTCTTAATTGGCCCATTGGCAATCCATGCAGGGAGGCTTTAAGTAGGAATTATACACTGCATGGCAGCATTTTAAAATTCTAATTTTGCTTGTTCTAAACAGGGCATGTGTGCAGTCATCCTACCCTGTTGCCAAGAGCTTCCTTGTCAACACTATCAATGACAAGTGTGCCAACTGTTGCAGAAAGTAGCTTTAAGCTATAATTAGACATTACATGTGTATAAGTACAGATAGTGATGTTTTTAAATAATATCCCTTTACCCTTTGATGTGCCCACATGCACCCAAAGTTTAAAGTATACATGTACAACTACAGTGGTAGTAAAGAGCCAGAAGCTAATTAACTTGGAAGTGCATACAGGCACTCTCTTTAAACGTTTGTGATAGATACACTTAAGCAGGTTTGTTTTCAACCAAGTTAATACGAATGTCTGAACTCAGCTAGTTTATAAGTTTCTCTTGTGAGCATGTGATTGATTTCTGATCATGCATGCGCATAAGCGGTAAAGGGTAAAGGGTATGTCATGTGCTGTATCCATACATCGTAGATATACATGTATATTCATGTACATACTATGTGATTATTTTACCATCCTGAAACATGGTTGTTTTGCATGTGAAGTATACTGATCGATACACCTATGTTTACAAGCATGTAGCAAGGTTGTACCAACCCTGCAGGAATCACCTGCTTATTTACAACCTTGTGACTACCTTGTTACAACCTTGTTACAACCTTGAAACCAGCTAGCGGGCGTGACAAATCCAGGGTTTGGACAACCTTCTGGCAAGGTTGTCACAACCTTGTCACAACCTTGTCACAACCTTGTCACAACCATGCGACAACCTTGTTCCAACCTTGCCACTACCTTGTAGCCAGGTTGTTACAAGGTTGGTACAAGCTGGCTGTACTACCTTGTGACAAGGTTGTCACAACCTAGTTTTTTCTATATGGGGTGTGCTGGTGTAGGTCACTGTTGTCTCCAGTGATCTGGTATGAGGTGTAAACTGAAGTGTGAGATCAGGACTTTTCTTATACTGAGTTCTGTTCTGTTGTGTCATGACAAGGCATGAACTAGTACCTATTAAATGTACGTATTCGCAGTGTATGCCTCGTGTGCATCTCCATGACCTTTGAACCAACACGTGTGGATTAGTTAGTAGGCGTGGCATGTGCTTTTCAGTCATGCATATGCAACGAAGTGTAAAAATGTGAGAAGGAAGGCAAAGCGTACGTATTACGTTGAAAGAGTTTGAGAATGTGAGCGCATTTTTGAACCGCACAGAACGCAAGGATATGGTCGTTTCTCAAGACGACCACGCGCTTTATAATTATTTGCTTTGGTAGATGCTGCTGCTCTCTCTTGTACTTATCGTTTTCGACGCAGCCTTCACGGTGTTGTGGCTGCATTTACGCTCTATCTTCTCTTCCATTTTTGCGCCAGGCTCCTAGCTCTTTCTTCCTCGCTCCCATCACAATTTTTGCCATTTTGACGTCGTGACAGTGCTGAGAACGATAAACTTACGTAAGTGTACACAACTTTTTGTGAACAGGATATTTTAATTGCATTCTTAAGTGGGACGGATGTTTGTGCACAAGCCACACCTTCAATTGCATTCCTAAAGTGTGACAAATTGCATTCCTAAAGTGTGACAAATTGCATTTCTAAAGCGGGACGGAAGTCAAAGCCACACCCTACCAACCGAGAACACGCACTGCAAGATTAGTAGCCTCGCCAGCTAAGGGGCTCGGCAATAACAAGTCTGGTGTTATGCCTTAGGCTATCAATACCAACTTGAGTGGTACTGACTAATGTCATCCTTCCAGTTCAGTACTTGTTCAGTTGCTAATTGGTCCACCTTGTTTAGAGTTGCAGCTGGTGACAGCCATCTGCAGGTGGCGAATATGTGCCTAGTGGAAAATGGAGTCCATTTTCAGGATGTGGAATATTGTGCACAATATTGTTGACCTACCAGCTTCCTAGTATTTCCATCAAAGAGGATGAGCCTAGCAATGTATCTGCGCTCATATGCATGTTTTTTTTCCTTAGCAAAACTACACCTGCTGTACAGATACCAGCAATGTTGCTAGCAGGGTGAAAGTGATTGACATCTCAGGTGCATTAAGGCGTGACTAAATGGTTTTACGTAATGCGGAGAAGAGTACGGAAGTGTATTATTGATCCGCGGAAACTAGCAATCGATGTAGCTAAGTTCAGTGCCTGTTTCTGCCATCAAAGTATCGACCATCCAGTGTGTAAGTCGCTAGTTGGCACCTACGATGGAAGGTATTTCAGTGTAGAAAAGAACAGTCTTCACCTACAATTGAGTTGTGGAGCCAGCACTATAAAGCGTTAACTTCGGGCTGCCCTTCGTGAAAGTGACACTTACCCGGGGCAGTTCCACACCGAAAAAATCCAAGTTTACTGCATTGGTTGGTTTCACTGTCGTATGTTCTTACAGAATCTCCCTGGGGAACACGAAGGATGAAGATTTGAAAGAGCTATGGCGTGATTTGTCATCGAAAAATGCAAATTTATTGAATCAGTGAGACACAAACTCTTGTATTTTCCCTACAGGTAGAAATTTCTGGATCCCCAGTGGGATCTAGTTACTACTGTTGTTGCTCTTGGCTGTAGCAAAAGTAGAGGCCCCAGCACTAGTGGGAACTGCTCTGGGTTTTGCATTCTTTCCGACGACATATTTTCTCTTCACTTAGGAGAAGGATGTGGGCGTGGTCAAAAATGACATCATAATTAGATAGAGTTTGATGGCAAGTAAGCTCTCACCAAGTATCAAGATCATAGTATGAATCCTGTGTGATTTACACTGCCTCACAGTTTTAAGGAAAGTAGTCAGTCCTTAATGCGCCTGCATGAGATTGGCAGTAGTGGCCAAGACATTCAATAACAGTGGAGCAGTGTTAGCCCGCTCGTCAACTAGTTGGCCAAATGAGGATATTTAGTCTTGAGCATACACTCAACCAAAAACATCTGCTTGTTGGAGAAGCTTGAGCAGGTGTCTGTTACAAACAGATCTTGCATAGATACAGGATGTCTAATCACCTGTAGTTGTATTAGAAGCTTCAAGCTCGGCTATTGCCAAAATAATGCAAAAATTTATGTAATTGTGTTGTGGCTGTTAGCATTATATTAGGCACATGTTACCTTCAAAATCTCTTCTGATGAATAGCGCTCTTGTTTATGACTTTGTGGAATGCCTCAGTACAGAGGAATACCTGTTAATGAATTTGATGTGGATGTAATACCCAAGTAATTATGTATACTATGCCTGCATAATGTACCTTCCCTCCTTATGTATTCATGAGTAAGTACGTACACCCAAAACTTTAGCTACGTACATGTATGCAGTGCAGTGATACCAAGGTTCTTGCTAACTACAGCAGTTCCTGTCCCAGCTTTTCACTTCCACTTAGCATTTCAATGAATGGCTATAACGAATGCCTGAGAGAGAGACAAGCTGTTTGTGCTAAGTGTGAGATTCGCTTTTTCCACCCTGTCGCACTCTCACACTTAGCACAAACAGCCTGTCTCTCTTCTTTTTCCACCCTGCAAGGAGATCACCTGCAAGGATCCTGGACTGTCTTGCCCCATGGAATCTCTTCGCAAAACCACTGCGATTACCTGTCACTGCAGAGGTCCTTGTGGCTATATGACGACGACACTCAATGCCAGCTTACGAGTTCTTCAGTTGGTTCCTGGCCTGGAAGTACCTTGGAAGACTGGCTGAAGTTGCTGGTAGGCAAGGCAACTGGATACTGACAGGTTCACGTAAGATACTACTGGACCTGCGGAACAGATCCAAGAAAATTTGTGGGTCTGAAGAAAAGAGATTCTTTGAAACGTGCTGGTGTATCCCAACAGAAACTGGAACAAATTATGAAACTGGCCCAGGTTAAAGGACAGACTTTATGTGCATTGTTCCATTGCTGAACACAACTTAACTCTACATGGTCCCATATACATGTCTGTTGCTAGCCTCTGCTCTCTTTGCTCGGGCATTTCCTCTGCTCTAGCTCTTGCTCGACCTTCTCTATGTTGCTCCCTACGCCGTGCTACCCTGCTCCTCTCTTATTGTTGCTCATCCATTGTTTCTTTGGTGTTCAATACCTGTACGTAGCACATGTTCTGAATACGCATGCACATCATGCAGGCTTCACGCACAATCACAATGTCAAAATCACTGTAGTACTCGCTACTGTGCGGCTCACTCAGGCTCCCCCCAATAAGTACCACAGAAGTCATGGACCAATTTTTGGTTCATCATAGGGAAGCTAGGGTAGCATTGCTGGAGATGATGTCACATTGCCAAGTCCAGGATATGTTGATGAAAAGGCCAATGTTTTTGACTACCTTTTTGAAATATGAATGTTTGGCCTCATACATAGTGCAATGTCAGGATAATGGACCACACTTGCATGTATGTGTACCCTTCATTGAAATCGTAGCAAGACTGTACAGCTCAACTCACCATATCTTGACTCTGGAAGGGGCTAGAACGCTCAAACTTGCAACAAAACCTAATTTTTTTGCCAAATTTGTTTTCATGACTACCATACTTATGTAATGGCTTTGCATAATATAATAAATGGTATCAAAAATGGGCCATTTGATAGGAAAAGGGTCATTAGGGTGAAAACTAATTAGTGGGTTTTTGTGCAGCTAAAAATTCTTTAATGGTAGAGGATTAATGCTGTTAAAAGTCTTATTTCAAATAGGTAAACATAAGACGCACCAAAAATTTTTTGTAATGATGGACTCTGAATTTGGTGTTTTGAGAAAAAACACTTTAAAGTTTATAGAAGATAAAACAACACAAAGATAAGCATAACAAGTTCAGTTAAACATTCTTCACAATTTACGACTCGATAGGTTCATGATGTACCGTTTATTGAGGAGGTGGGCATGTGATTGCTCGGTATTCAGGCCAGAAATGTTCAGCAATCTGAGTGTGCAAGTACTCCTGACGTTCTCGGGTAATCCCAGGTGGTTTTAGAATACGAGGAAGAGGAGCAGATTTCACTTTACGAATAGTTACTCCTTTTTGGAGAAGGGAAACCGTTTTCTCTGTGCTGTCGCAAACCTGCTTCACTAGCACACTGCCACCCATCTCTTCTGAAACGGTGAAATGCTGAAGCTTTCGAATGCCTTTAAGTGGCGTGAAGAGCTTAGCTAACATAACATCCCATTCTCTCCACTCCCATGGGTATAGTTGAGGTACATTGGTTTTTGATGAGTGACTGACAATATCAGATAGTTGTCGTACTGTATCAACATCACTAGACCGATACAGTTTCTTTATGAGGCCAAAATTTCCATCCACCATGCAGCGAGTGTGGCCGACGCGCATGAATGAAAGAGTGATTTTCTTGTTTCTACCAGTCAAAACTCTCCACATTAGATAACCGAGAACGTATCGATTCTTATTTTGACCTACACAGTTATCTGCGTGAAGGTGGCAAGACTCTTCATGCAAGGAATGTAAATGATGTACCATTGAAATGACAGCATTTGGACCATGTGCTTTTGATCCATTTGGACCAATACTCTCTGACTCACTGAACAGGTAATTCACTTGCTGCTTGTTTGCATTGTTACAGATTCCAAACAGTTGCACTTTCAAAGGAACTTTGAAGTACAGTGGTCCAACCTGCCGAGCATGGTAAGGAACTTGCACCATTTGAGCAAAATCGAAAGTGTAATGGCAGTATGAAGGTCTATCAGAGGCACTTTTTATACTTTCCTCAGCTTTTTTCATTGAATCTAGATAGTACTGACGTTCCTTTCGTGCCAGATCCACATGCTCCTTAAATTGTTGTGTGAGTGTAAGCTTGTCATCTTCAGTGATGGCTTTAGAAATTAACACTCGATAATTCTCACAGTGGTGGCAAACATCAGTAGGGGGTGTCATGAATTGAATATGTGGCACGCACTGTAACCAAATCTGACGGAAGGAGTGGTATTTAGCTGCCTGCTTTCCAGATGCCACACAAGCTTCAACATACTTATGGTGTACAGTGTTGTAGCCCTCACTTGCTGGGAGAAACACAGGTGCAGTGGATGCACGTCCTCTTCTTGCTGCTGGCTGTGGTAGACCAAACACTGTGGCGTAGTTTGTGATAAATTCCACAATATTCTTGGCAGTGTCAAAGGTAAAAGCATTTGGAGGAAGGCGACCCTTGTTCCCATGTTCACGAGGAATGATACCGTTATCTTTAAGATGCTTGTGAAGATTCTTGAGGTTTTTTTCTCCAATACAATGCAAGAAACAGAAAGCTGATTTACACACAATACGGTGATCATACGCATACTGATAGGTAACTCGCTGCCGTTTACTAGATGTCTTCCGTGAGTGGCTAACACTAGTATCAGCTCCCTTACCAAGAACCTGTAGCTTCCCAAGGAGTACAAAATCTCTCTGTGATCTCTCCAATTCTTGCGTTTGAAGCCTGATTTGAAAGACTTCATCGTATAGAATATTGCTCAACGAAGTCATAGTACGAGTGCCCATGTCGGTTTTTCCGCTGTAAATTGCTTATAGCAATCAAAACTGCACCCGCAACCTTGTCGCATGTGGTCTCTCATGAGTCTTCGGTCATCATCCATATTCGTAATCATAACTTGGTCACTGTCACTCTGAGCATCAAATGCACGTGGTGCCACTTCAGATTCGGTATCTGTTCCTCCAAGCTCATCTTCATCAGAATCTGATGATGGCAAGTGTTCACTTACATGTAAATCCTCATCATCTTGACCACCTATGCCATAGAACTCTTCGTCATCCCTATAAGCTTCTACGAGGTCAGCAGGTGCTGTAGGAGTTGTCACGACGAAACAAGTGGTCATGTTCTCCAATATGTCATCTCCAATACCTAAAATGGTAAGTAATGGGACAGATTTAAAATAACTAGAGATGACTTGGATGCTCATACAATAGGGACCAAATAAAAGTTTGACATTGTTTTATTCTACGATCACTACGGTGTGAGCTCTGTTTCGTATTTAAGCAAATACGAATTCAGCAGTTATTGCCTACCGAACATAACAGCTAGCTTTTGCTAGTACTTTATATCTCCAGTTACAAGCAAGCTATCAAGACAGGATCATATAACTGAGGGCCTTGATAAAACATGCCAAGAATCAGCAAAAAAAAAAGATCCCAGGTGTACATTGCATGGTTACAAGTGCTATAAGTTGGTGGGTGGGTTTTGGCAACAATTGATCAATTGCCGCCTTTACAGCAGTCTCGTCCCCAGACCAAATTTTCGTGCGTGCCCTATGGCTCTGTCTAAAAAAATAGGGTCTGGATACTCACAAGGATTTAATTTCAAGTAATCTGATCAGTGCAACAACATGCCGATGAAGTGCCGGGTTTCCCATTGAAGGCGTCCAGACCGTTCACTACCTTTACAGTGAGTTTGCAAAGAGACCAACAGCTGTTAGCAACACAGGCTTCTTAGGCTTCATAGGCTATGAATATTTGCATGAATAAAACTCAAAGCCTTAGGTGCGTAACTGTGACTGTAGTGACAAAATCGACTTGCCAAACACTGTATCTCTGGCTCTTGAAAAGCTACAAACGTGGAACAGGGATTGGCAGAGAGTGACACTCTAAGCCCAACAACATCATACTTGAGTAAATGAGTAGCCTCGTTCCCAGGCTCGCGCTTGGGTGGAGAAAAAAAAGCCTGGTACACACTGTTTGTGCATGCTCAGTTCCCCCAGGATTTCTGGGAATTTGGAAATCTCCGTAAAATCTGCTCCGTTACACTAACCTCTACGAGGCATGTCGACTTCTCCCGTATAAAAGATGCCTGACAGTGACCATGCTCTGTGTAGACGATGACGAGGGTGCGAAAAAGGGACTCAACTCTTTGCTTGCAGAAATTGTCCATGTGTTTGTGCATTCCAGCTAAACGCTGCGGCACGTGACTGACGCAATTTTCTCCTTTGAAGTTCACCGATCACTTCAAACGAAGCAATGCAGACCGTTGCCGTCAAAGCGATATTGTTTCTGACTTCAAAACTGCCCGTATGTGTCTCACAGGTCTGCAATACAGCCTTTCAGCAGGTAAACAGAAATTGACCATAATTTTAGTGTAGTGGAGTAACATGCAGGTTACCAAGGGAACTCGGCGCATGCGTGAACATGCGTTCCAGGCTCTCTTTCCTCCTCCCCCGCACAAGAGCCTAGGGACGAGGCTAGTACATGAGTTGCAGCTGTTGCAAATGATTTTGCCCTTTGGAAATGGTACAGGCGTTGCGTACTACGCTCCCATGGAATTCACACTGTACAACGATTGTAGAAGAAAAACGGCGGACAATAAACTGTTATTTGGCCTCTACTGTATGCTAACTCACAGTAAGACAGCAATACTGCTACTGGTACCGCACACAAACAAGCAAAAAAAGTGCACTCTGTCATTCTGGAGCGTTTATTTAAGCTCCTTCCTATTTTAAACACAAGCTAGTAGCTCTAAACATAAAGGGAGGTGTAACTTACGTGTAGGAGAGCTCTTACACGGGCCAATATACCACCTTCCAGTTAACTGTGATCTCAAAAGTGCAGCAGCAAGGAGCACATGGTCCAAACGAACGAAATCACGTGATATCTCAAAATCGCAATTTTTGACCTATTTTAACATTTTCTGCGGTTACGTAACCGCAGAAGTTCAGCTGTGCTCTTTCTTGGACAGAAGAGCTCTTCAAGGATTGTCTCTCGGATCTGCACACAGCACAGTTCATGGTCGCCTTAGTTGGCATCTAAGGAGAGCATCAATTTTGGCCCTTTGAAAGTGTACGGAGGGTAAGAGTGTCTACTCTCTGGTTACTCTCTCCAAGAAAAAGCTGCATACCCACATGAAGTACAACAGCATCCCAGCAGCTGCAACTTATTAAATCATACAAATTCAGCTGTATATCTGGCTTATTCATGCCTTCCCACCCGCACCATTGCACAAAACAGAAATATTAAACACAATATAGACAAAAAGGTGGCTTACAAACAGTTTCAAGACAGAGGTCTTAGCCGTTTTCCAGAAATAGTACAATGGGAGACATCATCAGCTGAACCGTCGGCAGCTTTCCAGTCAATTAACGCCACTCACCGTACAGCAATACAGCCATCGGACTCGCTTATGAATACACCAACTCTTTGGGTAGCAAATATTAGCGCATGGAGACGATCAGTCTTTCCGCGTAGCAAACTGATGGATCTTCTCAACACGCATTCGGAATTCCCCATACATTCTCTATGGCCAGCTGCCGAACTTTTACCCCAGCCCTCGTACGTGACATCATCATGCAAGTCGGCCATTGTTTTTCTACAAAGGTAAGCTAAAAAACAGCTGGGAGGAGACTGTAGCCCTACATAGATGGGGTGCAATTTCGCTGGCAGTAGTTGATATTGTAGTTAGTCTAGACTCCTGTCTCAGAAAACAAGTCTACCAATGTTTACTATCAACTAACTAAGGAAGTTACACAACTAAAGGACAGAAATCCTCTGTATATGAGTCGGTAAACTATAACTAGTAAGATGGTATCATCATCATCGGGCGAGCCTGAGCGAGCAACACATTGCTGTTTTGTCATGGCACACAAACCATGCATAACAGCAGGGTTTGTCCTGTGTCCTGTCTGCTGTTCCATGAGCATGGTAAGCCAATTTTCATGTAGCCAAGCAGTATAGTGGTCACCAGATATAGATGATCATACACGCTGACAAATTGCAGTTATTTCTCCAGTCAAAGAAGCTACTACGGCTACACACAAACCTGGATTAAGCTTCACACTGAAGTCATGAACTGAATCTCTGGCGCTTAACGATTATGCATGGCGCTTACCTCAAGCGACCTCAACTATACTGTGCGTAATTTGTACCGTCTGTGAGTAGCCTGCCCTTGTCTGTTATGGTCCGTAGTTGCCATGCGTGCATTAACTTGAGTCGTCTTTGCTCCGAGATTCTTTCACGCCGACGCTGCGTTCTAGCAGTAGCTGTAGTCATTCGCACACAGTGCGCTGGGGGCACGAGACTATCCGGCCGAGGATCTATAGGATGTTCATTCAGTTAAATGTGCTCATTTAAAATTTACGGTATATGGCTGCAAGCAAGCAAGCAAGACTTCTGCAATGCAGTCACGCTAGTGTGGGGCTCGCTCAGGCTCGCCCCAATTACTGTGTTTAAATGATATGTAGCTAAGGATGTGGGTATTCCAAACTAAACCAAATGTTGGACTCCTTAGGGTCCAATCCTTTCTGTAGTGGCTACAGTCAGGAGTTTAAAGGGACCAAAACCTGTTGGCTTACGATGATTGGAAAGGAACTCCCCTGATGACGAGCAGTTCAACCACAATTACTTGCATGTAGTTACGGGTAATACAGCTACTGAGCACAACACCACCACAGGGCCATAGCCATCAGATTTTAAGTGGTCAGGTTATTAGTGCGTGCATAAGCATAAAAGTGGTCAGGTTATTAGTGCGTGCATAAGCATAAAAGTGGTCCGGTTGAAACTGGACTAACCTGACAACCCTGCACCAGCTATCGGCCTCTAGGAAAACTTCAATTTTGCATGGGCCCATAAGGGTGGCGGATATGTACAATGTATCATGCCAACCAAGTTTTAAACACACACAGTCACACACACAGACACACACTGAAGTGCTGGTATTTGAACAGTGGATCATGGACTATGGAAGATGACTGGACTGTGGGCTGTACTCATGTGGCCCTCGAGTAGCCTCGTTCCCAGGCTCTCCCGGCGGTAATCCAAATGGGTGGAGCTTATTAGCATGGTTGAACTGCCTATTGTTAGCTATCGATAAGTTGGTAATGCTAAGGGGAGAGCCTGGGAATGGGGCTAGCCCTCAAGAGTCTGGTTCCAAGACTACTCAACAACTTATAAGATACCTAGCACTAGCTGGAGAAGATACTGAACTAGTCTAGAACTAGTCCACATAACCAAGCAACCACTTCAGTTAACTTATCTTGAGCTAAACAATAGGCAGTTCAACCATGCCAATAAGCTCCACCCATTTGGATTTCCCCATTCTAGACTGCTTAGGTTACTTTACAACCAAGGCTAACACATGCTTTAAAAACAAAGAGAACAAGACTTTTTATAATGGAACAAGACCCAGACAAAATGTCTGAAAGAGATGTTACAAGGTACAGGGTAAAGTCTGACACTCAAACAGGTAGAAGTTTCTGTACTACGTATGTGTGCCAGCGCAGAATCTATCCAGGCAAAATGACTTGCCGTCCACTTATGGTTACAAAGCTCCTCATAGATGAGGATCCTGGAAACAAAGTCAATTGTTGATTGGAGTAGGACCAGTGGGTAAGGACCAATTTTCACCCCATAGCACGTAATGAGGGTAATGGTGCTGGCAGTCATTGGATCTTTATCGATGGCCGCTTTGAGTGCAGTGACCGACGCTAAAAGCATATTTGCCTGCAGCAACTGCTATAAGACTCTGATGAGTTTTCACTTTGTTTTCAGGAGGGGGGACGGGAGTGTTTTCTTTCTCCTCCTGCCGAGCTTGAGGGGAGAGGTTGTCATCCTCACAGTCGTCGTCGTCGTCCTTGTCTTCTTCCACTGTCAGCAAGACAACAACAAAATCTTTAGCGAACATGTACACATCGCCTCCCCCAGAGAATGGACAGAACTTTTCAACATTATGTCCTGGTGCTGGTGTGATGCTAACACTTTGTAGTGCTGGGAGCTGCTTTAGTTTAAGAACTAGATTGACTGTCCTTTGAGTCTCACAACTTGCAGATTCCCCGCTTCCTCCTGGTGGTGTAGCATCTAATTAATTTTGTTACCAGACACCACCTCCCACTCCACGTCAGTTCCATAAACAATTGCATGGCCCAAATTAATACCCAACTCGAGCGGTAGAGACAAGCTCAAGTGAATCGTAGACTGGTTTGGGGTGGGTAATCGACCGTGGTTGATGCTGCCAACATCCCGACAAGCAGCTGTATCATTGAATCTGTACAGTGCAACACCCACCCCATCATTTGACACACTGACTAGCTGGAACTCTCCCTTTGGAAGGCTTGCGGGTAACTGTTTCTTTTTCTGTGACTGTAACTGGCGAGCCACTGCTTCCTTCGAGTACCTGCAGGCATTCACCAGTTGTAAGGTTTCCTTGAAAGAACGAAAACCACAAATGTACAGCGTCACCTAAGAAGTGCAGATGGAAAAATATAACAAAATGTCACCTACACTTTGTAGTGCTGGGAGCTGCTTTTAAATGGTGTGACAGTCATTCTTGCCAATGATCCAGTGACTGGCAGTAGGCAACCCGCGTAAATACCATTTGTCAAGCAGGAGCTCACCCGAGTGGCGTTGTCAGCAATCCTGCATGAAAAAAAGGACTTCATTCCTTGTGTGCACATGGCAAGCTTAGGCAAAATTACACCCCAAGTGGAAAGAAAAAAAAAGTAATAAATGAAAAGGCACAAAAGTGCACGTGCATGCCCAGTGTTTTAGCGTTTCTTTCCCAGCCTGAGAGGACTTACTGAAGTTTGGCACCACAGCTTGAAACAGTTATCATTTGAAGTATCTATTGCGCAAGTGCTAGGTTTGAGAGCTAGTCCATGGGAATTGCATGGGGCCATACATTTTGCCATCAATGAATTTACAGTGGTCAAACTAGCCATCTTAACATGAAGGCACTTAGATTTGCTGAAGATGAGATTTTTTTTTTAAACCACTGCTAACTTCATCCCGACTTGCAGCTCTGGAGCCTTGTAGTTAAGGTATGTACATTGTTAACAAGCTACGTAGATCTATTAGCTACAACCTTTTGGTAGCAGACTACCGATAGAGCATGGCTACACTGAGCTGCAAGCCACTTGGACACTTCAGTGGAGTGCACACTTGGCTACTGGCTTGCTGCACTAGTGCATAGACCCTCAGCAAGCTCGGGAAGATCATCTAGGCCAGCAGGAATAATTCCAAGCTGGTCTGCTGGTGATGAGGAAGACAATGCAACAAGATAGAGTTCAGGTTCCTCAATCAGCTGTTGAAGGTTAGAACTGACCTTTCCACTCTCACTCATAAAGACAGCTTGATCGTACACTACCTACACTGTCACAAGAACATACCCACAACCCAAGACAGTGGAGTGGTCATGACAAAATGAAATTGCCCGTGACTGCTGCAAACATCAAACTCGCTCTCGAAACTCACACACCTGCAAGCCATCAGTACTTTCATGCACAGCGTCTATAAATATTTTGAGTGTCAGGTTCAGTCATGGAATCAATAGAACCATCAGAGAAAAGGTGCATGTACTGTTCGTACTTGTCCAGAAGCTTCTTCCTGATTTCAGCCAAGAGGAAACTTCCTTCCATAGACAATGGAGGATGTTGTAATGAGCTCACCATCAACTACTCTCAGGTATGCAAGGGTATATGGAACACATGGTTCTCCTAATGAGAGCTTACCTGAAGTAATCATGACTTTGATATCCTCTTGAATTGTAGCTGGTGTGGGATTGGCTGGGATAGACACTTCCTGTCCTGGGAATTTACATTTATATATGCGCTTTTGCAATGGATTTGCTGAAAAACGAGGCACTTCAACACCATTCTCCTGCACAATTGTCTTCACTATCTGGCCAACATTCCTTCCAGGGACATTATGACGTTAGGCAATTTCGCTCCAGTTCATTTGCTGCCTTTGAGGCCACATTTGAACCTCTCTGACAATCGCATCTGTGTCCCATGTGTGTTTATCTTTGGAGGGAATGTGGCCCTTCTCTGGTCTACCATTGGGAAGTTGCTAAAATGACTGCATGATTCGTTTTCATTGGTTGTTGAAAGCAGAATTGAATAAGATATGTATGAGGAGTATAACAGCAAACATTGGAAGGATATAGTGCTATGGTTTCATGCTGGTGACACTACTTCTCATAAGTCGGCTAAACATAAACGATCTCATTCACCTTTAAAGAAGCATAGCAATTACCAAGCGAAGCTGGACAAAGTTGAATTGATTTTAGGGCGTCTTAAGGAGAAGCATGCTGCTGCATATTCAAAAGAGAGGCTAAAGGCTGCTAAATCGGCATATGATGAACCACCAAATACACCTTTTTGCAGGAAAAGGGCTAAAGGCTGATAAATCGGCTTCAGATACAGCAAGATCATCCACTATTGGAATGTCATCTAGTAATGGAGTTTCACCTAGCAAAAGGCTGATTATGCGTAGCCAGTGTATTGAGTAGCTGGATAGGTGGCATACCCTTTTAGAAAAGGGATGTATTACCCAAGCTGATTATGACGAGATGCATGGTAAAATTATATATGACTGACATGAAGAACATTTGACTGGTTGTATATGTTAATGTGTACCTTGGTAGGGTCATGCTGTGGCAACGGCTCCATCAGAGGTGGCTTGAAGGCCCTTTGAGGATGAGTAGTACTTGATAGACCCGGAGTTGGGGCGACCACCTTTGTGGGAGCCTTCACTTGACGTGGTGGGAGCTTTGCTCCCGGAGTAAATAGCAGTGTTCTCCAGGATAGCTCTGAAGTGCCATGGCCTAATTGGTGAGTGTGTGCATGTGTGTGTGTGTGTGTGTGTGTGTGTGTGTGTGTGTGTGTGTGTGTGTGTGTGTGTGTGTGTGTGTGTTGTGTGTGTGTGTGGAGATGGGGGAGAGGGCATGTAACAGTGTTCATATGTGCAAAGAGCTGAGGTATAGTCAAGTGATAGCAAAATATTATGTAAGATAGATTTAGGAAATCAAGGCTGGAAATCATCAAGATGGCTACAATACCATGGTAACTTGGCTGAACTTCGCATGTGACAACACTAGTTATGGCCAGCTAGATGTAATGTAGAGCTACAGGTACATGGCTTGTGGACTTACCAAGTTCTCATCCACCTCTCCGTCAGACAGGGAGACAGAAATCTCGTCCTCAGCTGCCCTCGCTCTCTTCTTTGGAGGTGAATTATCTGGAGACTGGTAGGCCATCCTTTTTGATGATGCACATCTTTTTAGGAATAATTCCCTCCTCGTTAGGGTCCTAGAGGGGGAGGAGAATATTTCAAAAAGCAGTAATAACTAACATGACATTTCTTGTTGGTCTCCACCCTTCCCACCTCTCACCCACCTCTCATCCCACACACACACAGACACACACACACACACACACACACTATGAAGGCTTCTTTCATGTTGTAATGTACACTACCAACATATCTGGTACAGTGTAGCTACTTACATTGGGGGTGCTGATCGCCAGGGGTTGGAGCTCCTCAGGGGGCTCCAGGTCGTCCTCTGTCTCCAATGGCCTGTTCCTCACATGGATGGTGGCGTTCAGAGGCTCGGTGAGATCCATCGCTACACTGGAGGTGGTTGGGAAATCAAGCAAGGAGCACGAGGTGGTGGCAGGTTGTAGGCAAGTAAGCTCCATTGGGACAGGGGTGTAACTGGTTGTCTCAAGCAGAGGAGTAGAAGCTGGAGGAGCTGGTGACGTGGTGGTAAGAGGTGGTGACTGGGTAGCAGGAGCTGGAGGAGCTGGTGACGTGGTGGTAAGAGGTGGTGACTGGGTAGCAGGAGCTGGAGGAGCTGGTGACGTGGTGGTAAGAGGTGGTGACTGGGTAGCAGGAGCTGGAGGAGCTGGTGACGCGGTGGTAAGAGGTGGTGACTGGGTAGCAGGAGCTGGAGGAGCTGGTGACATGGTGGTAGGAGGTGGTGACTGGGTAGCAGGAGCTGGAGGAGCTGGTGATGTGGTGGGAGGTGACGTGGTGGGAGGAGCTATTGGATTGTAGTCTGAACAATCCCAGCTTCCTTCAGCAAGTTCATAACCAGTTCTGTGTGATGTATGAAGTGGCAAAGGCAGTACTGGTAGCTGTACTCAAATTTCTAGCAATTTCTTGAAAAGACAGCCCCATACCCAGGCATTGCCAAATTACCCTCCAGCGTATATCAGGGGAGTATGCTGCTTTTCTTCCTGGCTCTGCAGATCTAATGTTAGACATTGCACTGACTGGTATACACTACTGACTGAGAAAGTTTAAACTGCCCGCCAACGGTTTGTGCTTGTGGCATGCGCAGGACGCAGTATACAATACGCATTATGCAATAAGTAAGCTGTTTGATCGGAATTGAAATCTGCAGTAATCACATTTACATGTGTACCTAATGTCAAACTCAATTAAGTCACCACATGCAACTGCAAGTGATCATTTGATCTCCAACAATGTTATATATGTGATGCTGGACATGTGTTCATACCCAACACGATCCCAGTGGCACCACTGTGGGCAGAAGTCACCTAGCCTCATCTTCATCTTGAAAGTACAGCATATACTGGGAGATTGTGGTTCTGTAGGTCAATGTACTTCAGTCAAGTCAAATGGCCCATTGGTCTCCCAGGAAAGGTTGAAGAGTATAGTTTACACATACCTTCTCTCTTTCCTCTTGTGAAATGTCCTAAGTCTGATTTCTGTTTGTCTGTTCACGTACAATATACAAAGTGTTGATGTTACCACTGCAGTTGCATGCAGACTTCTTTTTCGGATCGTACATGACTCATTTTGTGCTCAGTTGTACCACATCTAAGTTCCAATGTCAATCTGCGTCAATGCATGGGAAGGATTATTTTATTGACACCCATTCATGATTTCTATTAGTAAAGATGAGGATACGTTTATAAATACTGCACAAATATACCATGCACTATAATTTTGGATGTGTACTGTTACTTTTGCAAACTTTGGGAGTGTCATAGCGTTGCAAGAGATATAAGATTCACAGCACTGCAAGAAGTATGAGATTCACAGCATCGCAAAATAGATTGCAATGCACTTTGTGCAAATTGGTATTTTGGTACCATGTGTACTTACACCAACAGCACTCAAACTCTGGTAAACACCTTTCCATAAGCTGAACATCTATACTCTCCACTGCAAGACAGCTCATGAGATAAAGCAAAAGCTTCTGTCATGTTTGTTACCGAACTGGGAGTAGTTGTACTGAAGACCACAATGTACACATCATAGTTTATCTTTGACTGCACCAGTGCAGGTGAAGGCTTACAGGAATGGTTGGCCACTAGTTCTTTAGTACATTCTTAGCAGCAGTGGATGTCATATGCCTCCCAGGGTGCGCCTAGGTAGTCTATGCTTTCTTGGACCACCAGGGACGAGTATGCCAGCAGGTCTGGGACTTTCTGTGGCTCACAAAGTGCAATCATACTGATGTATGTGTTGAAACAAACAACCCACTCTTCAATACTGTGTATGTGCCTCAGCTTCTTTGGTTTTTCTTGGGAGAACCAGTCATAAGGTGGTGTCCAACTCACCCTAACTTCCTCACTCTGTGTCATGCTCTGATAATGCAGAAGTAACTGGTTTACAGAAGGCACAGATGGCTCTTGCCCCTTGTCATCAAGCTACTCACAACTTGTACTTCTCAGTAAGGATGCCATGTACACTTTTCCCAAAATGCATTTATTTTCAATGCATCATGCTGCATGGTAAGGGTCACAAATGCAGGTTCTGTTTTGCTGCTTTAGCCTGGATAGATCAGCAGCTAGTATACAAGTGTGTTTATTACTGGCCTCCAGATCAAAGTGTTGTAGGTGGCATGCAATCCTATGTGGTAACTAATGCATAATGATAAAGTTTGCATCAACAACTCGAAGGAGTGGTGCACTAAGGTCTGTTAATTCATCACAGCAGTAGGAGGTTGCTGGGGTACCAAAACCAGCTCTGCTGGTGGATGTAGTCAAGTTTCTTGTTGGTCTACTCTGTTGTCACCTGCAGACAGCCAAAATTCAGTGCATCTGGTGATAGCAAGTATTTCTTGCTCCTTCACACACGTGGGTTTTCTACTGGGGTACCAAGGTGCGTATAATGTGACCAGTCTGGGATCAGATGGAGGCAAATGTAGTGTTTGCATGTCGATTGTTCCAATACTAGACTCTGCTACTCCATGTTGTACCTTTATCAGTTGCTCTTTGTTACCCATGCATGTAGACAACGCCCACCTACAAAAGGCAACATACAAAGTATGGACACATTAGTTCTGTTCATCACAACAGTAGGAGGTTGCTGGGGTACCAAAACCAGCTCTGCTGGTGGATGCAGTCAAGTTTCTTGTTGGTCTCCTCTGTTATCACCTGCAGACAGCCAAAGTTCAGTGCATCTGGTGATAGCAAGTATTTCTTGCTCCTTCACACACATGGATTTTCTACTGGGGGTACCAAGGTGCGTATAATGTGACCAGTCTGGGATCAGATGGAGGCAAATGTAGTGTTTGCATGTCGATTGTTCCAATACTAGACTCTGCTACTCCATGTTGTACCTTTATCAGTTGCTCTTTGTTGCCCATGCATGTAGACAACGCCCACCTACAAAAGGCAACATACAAAGTATGGACACATTAGTTCTGTTCATCACAACAGTAGGAGGTTGCTGGGGTACCAAAACCAGCTCTGCTGGTGGATGCAGTCAAGTTTCTTGTTGGTCTCCTCTGTTATCACCTGCAGACAGCCAAAATTCAGTGCATCTGGTGATAGCAAGTATTTCTTGCTCCTTCACACACATGGATTTTCTACTGGGGTACCAAGGTGCGTATAGTGTGACCAGTTTGGGATCAGATGGAGGCAAATGTAGTGTTTGCATGTCGATTGTTCCAATACTAGACTCTGCTACTCCATGTTGTACCTTTATCAGTTGCTCTTTGTTGCCCATGTAGACAATGCCCACCTACAAAAGGCAACATACAAAGTATGGACACATTAGTTCTGTTCATCACAACAGTAGGAGGTTGCTGGGGTACCAAAACCAGCTCTGCTGGTGGATGTAGTCAAGTTTCTTGTTGGTCTACTCTGTTACCAACAGAGTCTATAAAACAAAAATGGAAATGGAACATACTTTCTTTACTGACACCTGTACGGCCTTCTCCAGCTTGAGCCACTCTTCCAATCGACCCCTTACGTCTGGAGAATGTTCTTGATGCCGCCTTGCGCTTCTCTGTTTTTCCCTGGCTGTTGGCCTTTCCTCAGGTATTATCGCTTTATTGATTGCATGTTCGATCTTTGAAAGCTCTCCTGCCACCCCGATGAATGGGATATGGCGTCCTAATTCGCCAGAACTTTTGCAAGGTTTCTACTAATTGTCACCTTGGGCCGTAACAGCAAGTACAAAATTATTGCGCCCAACAGTCCATTACTACAACCCAGCAGTGTTGTTGTCAATTAGTTTCTGAATGTAGTCATTAGTTTTTGAGGTGGTCCTTACTGGTGCGAATTTTTACACTTCAGTAGATGCGTGATCTGGACGCTAAAAGGGGGTCAATACTCAAGCACATCAATATACAAGCGAGCCCATCAAGTACCATGCCATCTAATACCTTTCAGTAGTATGACAGGCAACTCGGATCCCTGTGCACTCCTTTTTCATCCGAACCCTAAACAGCGGAAGTTGCGAACAGTTCTATGACAGCTTGTCTATCTAATAAGTAAAGACATTTTGTTATGAAAATTTCCAAGCATCGAAATAAGCATCTGGTTAGCCCTTTGTTTAACCCTGATACGCATGCACAGAAATCAATCATGTGGTTTACTGAAAGAAAGGATGATATTGTGTCTCATTAAACTAGCTGAGTTTAGACATTTGGTTGAAAGCAAACCTCAGTAAGTAGTTATATGAGTTGACAGTGAAGTCAGAGTGAGTTACAGGGGTACTATCCTTATGGAAATCAATGTGAACACAACAAAGTGCACGATGTAGAGAAGTCTTGAAGAATGTACTGTAATTAGTATGGGTTTAGAATGTTTCTGCTGCAAGTCACTATCACACACTGATCTGGGTTCGTCAAAGAGTCAAGTTCTATGGGTACTTGAAAATCCCAGAGGACATGGGAACAGCATCCGCATGTGCCGTCCCCGTTCTGCTGCAGAAAACTCATTTGTCAGGTGGTTTTTTATATTGGTATACTCTTCGAGAGAGAGATGGTGGAGTACTGTTTGGCAGTAGTCATCACCTGTCCAGACAGCCACCAAGGAGTCATGTGGCGGCACCCCACACAGGGTTAGATTGACAAATCTCGACATCATTCTGAATATAAAACGCTGGAAGTTGAGAATAGAATCATCTACAGTCGCTCCTATTCAGAAAAAAAAATTAATTGCAGTTATCATACATTTCTACAACACACACCAGACTCCAACAGAATACATACTCACCTTGTGCCACTGGCGAGTTGGCAGCCACCAGGGCTGGGTGAATTAAATGAGTGTAGTAGGATATAATCAGTGCTGGATCCTGCAGTGGGATTGTTGGTGTAGCAGAAGTGGTCCAGTTGGTCTGCATGGTAAGCTTCATTTACATGCCTTACAGCCATGCAAAGCCCAAGAACCATGGCAAAAATCTATCTAATTCTAGCTGGGTATTAGCCTCGTTCCCAGTATACTGTTGGAGAGTGAGATGGTGGAGGACTGATAGGGAATACTCATCTCCTGTCTGGAGAGTCACCAAGGAGTCATGTGGCACCCCACACAGGGTTAGATTGACAAATCTCGACATCATTCTGAATATAAAACGCTGGAAGTTGAGAATAGAATCATCTACAGTCACTCCTATTCAGAAAAAAAAAAATTGCAGTTATCATACATTTCCACAACACACACCAGACTCCAACAGAATACATACTCACCTTGTGCCACTGGCGAGTTGGCAGCCGCCAGGGCTGGGTGAATTAAATGAGTGTAGTAGGATATCAAGTTCTCTGCATTCCTTGACCAGACACAACGAAGCAACATCATCCACCATTGACCTCATAGCAGCTCCACCCACTCCAGTAGCACCATCCCTCACCGTCCTCTTCAAGAACCCTAGTTTCCTGACCAGCAATCGGGACCTTACAGACTCCATCTCTAGAGTAGTGACTGCGGCTGTATTGGAGTGATGCTTTGGCCATCTTAATGCCCTCTTCGCCAACTCCCCCAAACAGGCCTCCAACTGCTGCATTATCTACTCTGTCACAATCCAATTCTCACAACCATATAGAAGAACTGGATCTCCACTACTGACCTTGTTGACAAGGGACTAAGGTCACCCTGAAAAGCCCCAATGCTTCCAAAGTGAAAGAAGGCTCTCCTGGCCTTCTGAATGTTCTCTTCCACAGCACGTGAAGCAAGGAGATCTCCTCTCCACCAGTAGCCCAGACATTTTCCCTCATACCCACTGGGTAGTACAGAGCCGTCAATCTCACACTCAGGTAGAACATCACACCTCTGCCCTCTGTCAAACACTACCACATCACACTTTTGTACGTTCAGCTTCAGAAAATTGTTCTCTGCAAACTTCTTCACCATGTATACGAACTGCACATGTGCAATTGTAGTTCTCGGCATACTGCTTGCTCAGGCTCACCCCACAATGCCCTGCATTCGTCTAGTAGACTGATTATTGTGGTATGCATCAATTATACTCTGCAGCCTACTCTGTGTATACACAGAAAATGACCACCTGCTACATGTAGTACAGTACAAACTGTCATGTTGACAAAGCAAATGCCAGACAACTGCTAGGCACTGTGCTGGGTACTATGCCATTGTGTCTGTCCCTTGGACTGGTAAAAAAATTTGACTCTTGTCTTCTTTAGTGCATGTCACACACACACGCACGCACGCACGCACGCACACACACACACACACACACACACACACAAACACACACACACACACACACACACACACACACACACACACACACACGGCCAAGAAACCTCTTGTACAAAATATTATACAGACTACATAATTGGCAACTAATGAGGAATGGTTGTATGGCAATTATATGGAAGGGACCAAATCTGTCGAACAATGTTGTTTCTAATACTTGGAGCTCTCTAGCCCCTAAATTCCATACACATCCACCTTATATATTGATTGAATTGTGGGATCTATTTTTTCTGTTCTTTTGCGCTATACGTACCTGCCCAGTATAATTATATGTTGAGATTGTGTAGTTTCTTTCTTGTTAGGAAAGTGAGAAGAAACAAAAGCAGCAGGACAGGCACCTTGCTGAAAGGTTGAATCAACTCTATAATGGAACGGTGAGCCTAATGGTATAATGTTAACTACAATGGCAGTATGTAGCCTTGTTCCCAGGCCTGGCCCAGTTTCCATCACTTGCAGTACAGAATAGCTTATGCCGTTTTTCAAATACTAAATGTCAACAAGTCTTGAGGAAAGCCTGTAAAGTGTCAACTGGTATTTAATATACTTTGGAAGCCATTCTTTGCCATATACAGCAGCCAGTTTGTCAAGTTAATCCTTTTTGACTTTATGCTTTGGTAACTCTCAATTTCCATGTCCATTTTCCATCCAGCAAGGTAGCCCTTAACCTCATTCCCAGGCCTCCCCCGTTTTTCTTTGTTCGTCGGTTTGTGTTTAGTATAATACACGGAAGCAGAAAAGCGTCGAAAAACGGGGAAGGCCTGAGAACACCTACGTATCACATGAGTGACATCTGGTGGACGTAAGGAGGGGCGGTGCCCATCTACAAACTCATGTGCAATAAACGATAGAGCGAGTTTCTTACTGGTGAAGTCGAGTATTGTCGATCTCGCGAACGTCTGGGTTCCTGGCTATCGTTGGAGTGCTCGATGATGAAGACTGGTACATTATTTGAACGTGGACCCCTCCCCCCCCTACGTCCACCTCGTGTCCACCAGACGTCATTCACGTGATATGTGTTCCCAGGCCTTCCCCGTTTTTTCGCCGCTCTTCCACTTCCGTGAAACCGAACCGAAGAACAAAAAACGGGGGAGGCCTGGGAACGAGGCTAGGTATCCCTGCTACTGCTATCTGTGTCTGGAGCTGTAGTGGAATCACAAACACTAGGCAAACATTCCCAGGTGTACAAGTCTGCACTGTTATATGAAAGCTAGGTAGTTTGTCTATTATGAAAGTGTTAAGCGCTTATACAGAGGCAGAGTCACATCATGGGCTGGATCAGGGTTAAAACTGACTGTGGCACATCACAGCATTCTCTTTATGGCAACTACCAAGTCCCCCACAAGGCTTGCCCAGCGTTTGTAGCTCCTTTACAGTTCCAGATATTGTGTTGGGGCCACAAAAGCATATCAATATTGAAAGCGTTTCGCATAAAAATTTAATTTTACATACATTTCTGCCCCTACAGTACAAAACAAAACAAGCTTAGAGCCAAACATGATTTTCACACTTCTTTTGAAAGGCATGCTTTTATCACTTGTGCATCATTTGCCTGAAGCACCTTAGTGTACTCAGTACATAAGAAAAATCCACCATTCAACTCGCTAGTGTGTGGCTCATAGCAATGTCAACTTTCATAAAAATCTTCCCCCATGGAATATTGTGTGTACCATGATTATGTATGCTTACACCCTACAGGAATCTCTATCAAAGGATGAAACACGGAGATCTCCTACTTCTGGATTCTCTGGCAGGAAACAGATCAAGCGTAGGGCAGTAAAGTTGAACTCGCATCAGTCATCACCTCACCTGGCGGGATTAAAGCCCATCACTACGTGGTTCAAACACACTACTAATGCTGTGATGATGCCTCACGATACCTGTTCAGAATGCTCAGGTGGAGGAGGTGAACATATGAAGAGTGGTAACTGCAACTGCTGCTACACCCATTTAGAGGTGGATCAACAAGACTCTGCAACTGTTGGTGTTCACCTAGCTACAAGGCAATCCGGCTGTATCACATCTGATGGTAGCTCCAATCAACAAACCTCCATCCTGACTGGATTGTGTACAACATGAGACATCAGTAGATGTTTCAGTCTGTTATTTCACATTTATCACCAACAACCGATTTCTGTATTGTTTTTGTCATTGTGATATTCATTACTCACGCGGTATGTTGTTTGGCTTCACACTTGTTGTAGACTAAGTTGCAACGTTGAGGGGCGTGGAATGAACGTTGAGCCGTGAGTAACAACACTAGTCCCTAGTAGCCAACGGTGTGGATGTCGGGTTCTGCGGACCCCTAACAGATCAGTCATAGGTAAGTTTATGTTGTTGTACCTGAGTACATGCACCGCTCAAACATACTGACCGTTCCGGGATGAACAATCCGCAATGAACCACATCCCTGAATTGGAAAAGGCATGCAGGCCTAGTTGTTATGCAAACTCACCCACTGCGCAGGACGCGTTTTGTGCATCCACATGGTACCAAGCCTCAAATTGGCACCTGCAGGGGCTGTGCTGCATAATCTGTGCACTTTTGGAGGTCGAGTTTCCTCTCATTTTCTGGCACATAATACTACATTTATAGTCACTTGAATAACAACACGGGCATGTCAGATGAAGTGAGGGCAGTGTACATATCATTGAAGCGGGATGGGTTGTGGAAAGCAAAAACACAGTCTTGTACAGATTGATAATACTTTTGAGATGAAATTCAAACCATATAGCTAATTCATGTGAACACTAACACAGCAGTAGTCTAGCTATCTATGTAGCACTGTACCATAAGGCAAAAACTGTAGAGGAACCTGAGAATGAGGTAACATGCTATACGTTCGTAACCTCACTCTAGCCTCATTCCACAGTACTGCCAGCAACGGTAGCTGTGGTGGAGGCCTGGGAATGAGGCTACCTTCACTCAAGGCATCCCACATCAACATATAGGCTTGGAGGGAACTGTTAATGGATAAGGCTACATGTGAATGAGTCTCTTTAAAGCAGGCATACAAGTGATGTTTAACAAAACATTGTCAGTCACACCCCCAGTCTAGTAATTTAGATGGCCCTTGAGTAGCTGTTGCTATGAACACAGGTTTTTACTGTGCAGTTCACTCCCTTCCTGAGTTTGTTCTTTTAGGCGACATACTGAGAATACACTCAGAAAGCAAGGCCAGAAGCAAAAGTCACCACAGCCTGAGGGTACTGCTATGGAAGTGTAAATTCTTGTCCTCTTGTTCTCTGGCTGGAGGCAGGTTTTCAGTGATACTGTAAGTTCCCCAAAATATATGCCCCCTTCGAACAAATGCCCTCCCCCCTCTTTAACCCACAATTTCTTGCATAGGTATTTTTCCCTCATGTAAATGCCTTGTAGCGAGCATCAATTTGAGTATGCTTTTTGTGAACTTTTGGTTTAGCTTCAATGTCAATTGTGTTTGTATACATAAAGTCACTACACCCTCATACTACTCGAGACCAACTAAATATTCAGACAAATATCCCTCCCCACTCTTGCCTCAAAGTAGTGTGTGAAAAGAGGGGAGGGGGGGGGGGGGGGGGGGGGGGGGGGCATATTTATTGGAGCTTACAGTAGAAGTGTAAACGTGCATGGGTCCTACAGTAAATTCTTGGACACGCTTTCCTCAATGCGTTAAGTATACTCTATTAGACCCTGTATTTACCTTGCATGCACATCTGCAAAACAGGGCTAACTTAAGCAATTGATTTGTCCATTTGTTAGTCTCTCCATAGAAAAAAAAAAGAAGAAATTTGTACAAGTACAGAGTTAAAGAAAAAAGTGGTTCATCCTCCACATTTCCAACTCTTTCCAATTAACCATGACTAAAAAAATGTAATTACCAGCTACAAAAAAAAAAAATTGTAGTTTGTTACAATTACAATTTCTAATTATACTGTAATCATTACCATTACAATTAATTATTCAATTACTGAAATTTCATATTGATAGTTAACTTCACTTTTAGTGCATTGTAATGTCAGTAAACAAGGTCGTAAGTTATCAGTGACCGTGCACCTGTGCACCTATTAGCTTGCAACAATCCTGACTGTTTCAACAGGTGCCGATGAAGCACAGAAAGAAACTCTTTGGGGTAGTATTTCACATCCACCCACTAGACATAATTGACTTCAAAAGCCAAATACGGTTACCAACTACCAATTGTCCAATTACAATTACAATTACCTTAAATTTGTAGTCTATTACAGTTCCAAGTTACCATTACAACATTACTGGACTTGAGACACATGTTCTCAGTATACCGCAGTTGTTGTCAGCTCTACTGTGGAAGCAAAGTGGCAACAAATAGATAACAGAAGTAACTGTACTGTTACTTAGATGAACTGAATCAACTATAGTTGTTCCATGTATGCAGCTCATCAGCATCGATCCATGTCTTCATAGTTTAATGACCATAGACTACTATTGAAACTACTTAAATTACAACCAGTGGTGTGTCTCTACTGACACCACTGAACGTCGTTGGGGTATATCTTCTCTGGAGACTTCTCCCAGCTCTCAACCTCGCGTGTACCAACTGTAATGTGTAAACAAGACACATGCCATGTTTGTGTACTGTAAGCCATGAAAATTTAGAGGCAGGAATGGCTGGAATGCATACTCATGTGAGTTCCTTGTGTAAGCTACAGTCTGGCTGGACATAACACTATGGATTATTAACTATATTCATGACCGAGTACGTGCACCTGTATACAAGGAACCAATACCTTTGGGACACTTCAGGACCCCTGGGCTTTGAATAGGTGCTTCCCAGAGTGATGAAAGCCTAGTTTAGTCATACACACAAGTTCTTCCTATGCATAACACTACCATCTTTAACACATTGATGTCATTCTATAATTTATTGTCCAACTGACAGTCTAAACAAGTACATAGATTGGCTGAGGACTAGCTACATTACCCAAGTCTGTTGATTTTTACTGGGTGTATATAGTGTTTGCTCTTAAAAAGAAAATGTTTGAGGAAGTACCCATACCCCTTTGAGGATTACTGATAGCTACTTTTCTGCTGTTTCGTTATGCAGGTCATGTTTTTCTTCAGTTCTAGGTCACTCTACCACTGATACTGTACTTGTTCTGCAGAAGTAGCTGCGACCATGTCTTCCATTCCATTTATCTTGATTGTGATTGAGGCAATAGTAGGTATTGCTACAAGTGCTTGCTCAAATGAAATTGGTAAGCAGACAGTATGCTTCTATTCTTACACATTTGTCATGTTATTGGCATAATCAGTTGTATAAGGGCTGAGAACTGGAAAATAAAAGATATAAAAATGTGTTGCTACACAATCTGTGAACAATGGATGATAAGATTGTGCTTCAGGTATAGGCATATGTTTGAAAACCTACTAGCTAATTGGGGTGAGCCTGAGTGAGCCCCACACTAATGGGACTGCATTGTGCATGTGTGTGTGTATGCTTGCTTGTTTGCTTAGACCGACCACTTACCATAGTGAGTACATTCAAATATGTCACGAAGATTGCATGTCCACATATTCATCAGCTCAGTTGGTGGCCGCTGCCACAGTGTAGCATTAAAAGCGACTGGTTGCAAAGACGACTGAAGTTGAATGCATATGCAGCACACACGACAACTTCCAGGTATTATACTGTAAGTCTACCGGCCACATTACAAGGCAGGCTGCGAGTAATAGACGGTAAAATACATGTGGCAGAGTTTGCTGCACCATGCACGAATGACATAAGTCTATTCATACATGGCAGAAATTCACCTGCTAGCTAACGGTGTGAGTGTGAAGCCTGGACCAGTAGTGTAGCCAAAGTAGCTGCTCCTGCTGGAGAACTAGCTGCAGTGTCAGCATGTGTTGTACACTACACATAGTCATGAAATTGTGCTTCACCAGCTCCTCACTCAGGCTTGCCCCAGGATGATGCAACATCTCCCTAGTATTAAAATGCCATGTATTTGTAACTGATTACCCGTACTCATCATTTGACTAACTGTTATTATGTACAGAGGCAACAGGAGGTGGAGACCAAACAGTTAATATATCATGTCGAGGAGCAGCACTGCCCAACAGCATGGCAACATGGATGCACAACAATGTCCCAATCAATATTGATGGTGTGAAGTTTACAACCACACCAAATGGTGATAGGCTAACAATACGCTCAGTGACTGGCTCTGATGAGGGCTCCTACAGCTGTCTGTACACTAACTCCCAGAGTCAACAAGTAACAGATAATTCTTCTTGTCTATTTGTCCTAGGTAATTTGATGTGAATAACCAGTAAGAAGGCATGAACCTGTTAGTTTAGGCCCGGATTTCCTTTATTTTTGACATAAGAGCTAGTGAATTTGAAAGCCAGCTGATATTTTCCACTTTTGTATAGCCATTGCATTTTGGGAGGGTTCAAAGTGTGTCAGATTTTGCTGTATAGTATGCATATTGATGGCTGTATGTAGTGTCATAGTTCTTTGTGAAAATGATCAGGCATGTATGAGTACTGTTGTTGGTGATAGGTTAGCTACTCACTTGCAATCATTGGTTACCCTTTATTGCTTCCCTTTAGGGAGGGCTGTGTTCACCACGTGTGGTATCACACAGCAGGTGTGCAGAGAAGAAATTGATGTTGTGGTTGGTAGATCAATCCTCTTTGATACTCGCTTGTCGTACTTGGATGCAGGGAGATCAAACATGAGACAAGTGACATACCGACTGTTCCTAAGGAAAGGAGATAGCAGGGGAACAAATTATGCAATATGTTCCAATAGAACTAAGCGGTGTAATGCATCTTCTCAAGCTCCAGATCACCTGAACTTTTCAAATGGCAACCACCTGTTTGATGTGAATATCACTATAAATAATGCCACCCCAGAGGATGTGGGGGACTACACTGCTGTTGTTGACGTAAAGGAGTATGTTTCAGGAAGCACAATAGAAATTGCAAAGACATTTACTGCAAGTACGTAAGCTCTTGCAATGTTCTTCACCATAAGTACCTACTTTTATACCCAGTCCTTCACCCTTGCAGTAATAATTGGGAGAAGGCCTGGTGAACTCCTCAAATGCAGTGATATACCTGGATGTCAGGTGAATGTTTGGAGGCATGAATGTTGACAGCACAGTTGTGGTTTATTAACTTGCTTAGTGCTCACCTGTTGACATGCCTCCAGATATCCAACTGATGGTCCGTGTATTTTTATTTTACCTCTTCATTATTGCAAGCAACAAATCTCAGGTCAAATGACTGGGTACAAGGCTAATTAGAGGCACTTGTTGATACTCGAACACTTAAACATTGCGCTCTTGTTGCTCACAAAGAGGTCTAGCGGATGCAAGAAGTGTAGGATAGGTGGGAGCTATGGTTTGATAATCAACATACTAGAAATTCAATTCTGAACAGTTATCTATCTGGGATTTAGCAAATGAAATATTGCATGTATTTAAGCACTGTCCCCAGAAAAAAGATTCTAGTAGCAGACAAGTCTGATAAACTTGGATTATATTGTTGCTAGCCAAATATGGAAACTGCTATACAAAATTGCATGGCTCGTAGGCAAAGCCAATGGAAGAGCAAGAGCCATTGTCTTCCTTTTGAAGGAAAAGGAAGACAATGGCTCTTGCGTTAACTGCTTCACAATGTTCTTTCGGACGTGATGTTTTTAATCTCCGCAGTCTGTAATAGATTTTGGCATCATAAACTGTCCCTGTGCCAGCATGTCTTACTGCTCTGATGATCTAGCAGAAGTGCTACTGTGCCTAGACTTTTGAAGGTCTTCTCCCTCATGCAGCTTTGAAGTGCCATGACCTACTGGACCCTGACAATGGTCAAGTGATTGTCACTCCAGAGGGAAACTACCCCGACAATTCAGTTGCACACTATAGCTGTAACGAACCATATACCCTCTCTGGAAACAGTACACGTACATGCCAGAGTGATGGCCAGTGGTCTGGAAACAAGCCTACATGTAAGCAGACCTATAGTATTTTGTTCTGTAGAGGCAACTTTAGCTAATTACCCCGCAAGTATGACCCTGTACCTCTGTAACGTTCAGAATTGTGTTATCTGTTGCATAGCAATGCAAATGTCAACACAAATTTGATGGCAGTAAGCAACAGACAATAAGTCACTTGCAATCCCCAGAGAAAGCATCATGAGACTTCTGCTTACAAATCAGGATATATTCCCTGAAAACAATAAATCCCTTGTTGCATGGTTCAGAATGGAATCTGGTGAGCCATATTATGTTCATTCAAACAGGGTTCCATATACTCGTTCATCATAACACTAACAAGCTACAAATGTTTACATGATGAACTTCATTTAATTACAGGTGTGGAACCAGTCACCTCCTCACAAGGTAATAACCCCAGAGACATAGAGGATCCTCAGTTACCAACTTAAGTTCAACAAAACATATTTGCAGGAGACGATTAACTTCAAACATTATTTAGGCAGTTAGTTCAACCATTCAACAACAATAATAGTACTAGCAAATTAGATATCAAGTATCCACTCTGAATTATTTCAAGCATAGGGTAATTTAGAGTCCTAGATGCCTCTCTATGTATGCTCTGCATGCTGGTGAGTTGGCATTACCGATAATCTGTCAGCAAATTGATTTGGACACATGTTCAACTTGGCATGTTTGCATCAAATAGCTAGCTATGTAGCTACCTCTATCCAGCAACTTGAAATGAAAAGTCACCTGAAACCAGTTTACTATCAAAAACAACCCGTGATTATGTAGCTTGAAAGGTCATCTGAAACGTTCATGTAGCAGTTTTAATATGCTAAATTCTTATTGCTGTTTAGGTACATTGGCTCCCTCCATGTCACCTTCAACAAATACAACCCCAACAACAGGTACAATAACATGATTGAATACAGTATGTGCACATTTAGTGTTGCACTTTAGGTATGTGCATACATTGTCACCAGGTTTCAACTTTGTTGTGAGAAGTATGTATATACATTTTTATAGCACCATTGGTAACATTAATGTGTGACAGCACTGAGGAAAATGGGGAAGGCTTGGAGCACTTATCACGTGATGTGACGCGAAGTGGACATAGGGGGGCGTCCCCGACTACAAATACGTACACAATAAACCTGAGAGCGACTTTCAAGTGGAGTACTCACGATCTTGTGAACGTCTAGGCTAATGACGGAAGGCTCAATGGTGAAGTCTAGTACGTTTTTTGAATGTGGACCCCCCCTGTGTCCTCCTGACGTCATTCACGTGATAAGTGTTCCCAGGCCTTCGCAGGTTTTCACCGCTCTTCCGCTTCTGTGTATTATGCTGAACACAGACTGAAGAACGAAATGGGGGAGGCCTGGGAAGGAGGCTAAGTCCAACCTTAATGTGTATAAGTCATAGATGGCTACATGTATCCATGTAGGTGATAGCAACACAACTGAGTGAATATCAACTGCAGTGTAGCTAGCTATAGTTTAGCTGCATTGCTTGCCCCCACACAGCGATTCATGGAGGAAGAGTTTTGAGTGGATAACAGTAGTAACTTTACTGTTGAAGTGAAATAGGTCAACTAGACCTGTATTCCAGACATGCATTCCATTAGCGTCCATGCCCAGTAGGACAGCCAAGGGTGGTCCAGAGTGGGCCTGGCTGTCCAATTTGTCAGTTGACACATGCAAACAGTCAGTCAGGCTTCTGTACCTGTGTACACTAGCTACATTATATAGCAAGGAAGCTAAGGCAGCGATGCAGCAATTTTTTAATGCCAGTGAAGTCAGAAGAGCTAGCAGTGTTCCTGTCAAAAGATTTGTAATTTTGCTTTAGTAGCTAACCTGTAAATGTATTGAAGCTTCCATGCACGAGAAGCACCTTTCTAAATGCACACCACAAATTTTTTGTTGCTTTGCACCCCACCACTTCCTGTATCCACTCAATACTTAGCACCTAGCTGCACTTCTGTCTGTGCCTCCAAAGTTTGGTTTCTGTACTGTCCGGCATTCAATTTTCAATGGTGTAAAGAAGCTATACATGTATTTATTGAATGTTGAATACAAGCTGTGAATCTCTACTCCTATCAAATTAAAGTAAGCGTAGGGTCTCTGGATTTTGTACCTTGAGTGCAATTATTACCACTTGAATATGTTACAAATGGTAGAGAACTGAGTCCAAAGTCCAGTCCATATATAGTGCATTGCAGAGTACAGGGTTTATGCCTCCCCATGAACTAAAAAAACCCCGCAAATTAACAGTTGGAAAATGTCATTGAGCTGATGAGACCACTGCACTTAGGTTTATATTTACCATATACGCTCTTATTTAGGCACCACAAGTCTCTCCTTGACATCATCAAGAACTACAATCCCAAAAGAAGGTACATAAAATGATGAAAAAGTGCACTACCCTGAGGTCATTGTTTGTACATACCGTTGTCTTGCAAAAGAGCGCCCATGAGCGGAGCACCTTACAAGTCTGCCAAAGAGGGGTGGGCGCTCTTTTGAGAACCACCAGCGGCTTCAAAGTCGAGTCCTGACACCACACAACACTCTGAACGACACCACGTTACCGTGAGCATGGTGTAGCTCCCGGTGTGCACCGCATTAGCTAAGTCCGTCTACGCACAGATGCCTTCGGTGAAGTATTACACAAAGTTTCTTACCTCGAATATGTATAGTGCTTGAGGCCTCTAACTCCAAGCGAAGCTCGCTCCAGGGTTGGCGCTTTCGAGTAAACTTTGACCCTTTACAGGAAGATGGGCCAAAAGTAGGGGGTGGGTGCTCTTTCGCGAGACTATCTAGCCATACTAGTAGACTATGTTTGTATCAGTATGGACTTGTTGATGCAAATTTCATCTTCCAATTTCGGCATAAAGTACTAATCATGAGCAAACTTTTTGCGGGATCATGGTGACAATCATTTTCTACTTTCCATATTCGGTTTATATATAGTCAGGCAACTATGGCAGAATAGCTTGCTTTACATGTGTGACAACTTGTGGACAATTCATACTCAATATATTTGATGGTAGCATAGCAGCTATTGTACTTGTGCATCATAGTGCAGTTAGCCCCCCAATGGCCCTCGGATTGCTTCAGAGGCAATGTCAGAATATGCAGTTTTCCTAACATTTGCATGCTGCACAACTCTGCAATACCTATGAATAAAGTATCATTTCACTGTAGTGTAGGAATCCAGGTACACTATTACCAATTTCCTTGATATGTTTATAACCAATATAGTACCTGAAATGTATATTGTAATAATTACACATTCAACTCCTTTGCCTCCTTCATAGTTACAGCAGCTATCATCGTGGCAGTCACTATTCCAGTGGTCCTAGTACTATCCACAGCCAGTGTCATTGCTGTTGTGGTAGTGGTGTACCTAACATTCCACAAACACCATGTACAAAGTGAATCACATACTCACAAAGTACAGACAGACTGGTCACCAGACACAAACAGTCTACACTGTGAAGGCAATGATGACAACAAGCTAGATGAGACGTTTAAGGGACAGTGTCATAATGTTTAGTGATTACTGCATACATCATTATTATGTTGTAGACTATTTGATTGTTGGTGCAGCAATAGCTATACATGATACAGCTAGGTAGTATTCCCATGCATGCCTGTTCTTTTTGATGCACTGTATCACTGTTGTCAGCAATTTTCATGTTCCTTTGTAACCACATGCACTTTGACATCTGTGATAGTGGAACATTTATTGACATTCAGGAATTACAAGAGTCAATAATTTCCATTATTAACCTGGACGTCCTTAACTTTTCCACCCCCCAAAGATTATGATCCAATAGTGTGAGTGCAGCTTTCTTTGCCTCCTGCATCTTGCCCAACGTTGCCGATCCACAGGGACCTCTGTCACAAGCAGTGAATTGTGTCGTGATCAAGGTTTAGGAACAAAAGCCAGAAAAGGCACAGGTAAATAAGCAAGGCCAGTACTGGTACCGCTTGTTAACCACAGTGAAGGTGCAAATATGAGTGTAAAGTACCGGGAAATTTTCGCGAGGCAGAAATTTTCGCGATTTTCGCGATCAAACACCAGCTCGCGAAAATTAGTTCCCGCGAAAATCTCTTCCTCCAAAAAATTTTCTTCCTGACGACGAGTTGAGGAAACCAAGTACAAGCTGCGGATCCAGTAACTCGACAGAAAAGTTCCAACATGGATGAGTAAGTGTATCTTTCACTTTCAGCTTCGATTACATGATCAACTCATCACTTCCAGTAGAATCTATCACTTTACAGCATTTATTTTGCATATCTAACTACTCTGTATCAGCTTATCACTTTCAGTATCACTTGATCATTTCTGGTATCACTTTACAGTCACCATATATTATCCATACCTAATGACTCTATACTAAAGCTCTCTTAGACAAGCAGCCTAATCTTTTCCTGTTTCAATATTTCACCAGTAAAACGTATTATAAGATACACTCATGATTACTTCATTATGCAATTAATAATACATGCTGTGCATGTGCAAGCATGTCCCGGATACTGTACTCTCCACATGAGCTACGAGTTGTGTCTGTAGGTGGAGAAGTTGAGGGAGAAGGGAGATCATGTCAAGATATCACTATGATGTCAACTTATGATGTCATCATTATGTCATCACTAGTTACATTTGACTATTGACCTGCATGGATTGGTGGATCAACAGAGGATGTTAGGTTTGCAAAAATGCATGATTGGTTGCAACATTCAATTTTTCAGAAATCAGATCAATTTTCAAAGACTTCATTTTGAAGAAACGGTAATTGAAGCAATGTTCAATTTTTCAATTTGTTAGTTGCAAAGAACTGATTATTAAATGTAACATTCAACTTTCAATTTATATCCGTTAAAAGATTTGATTATTGATTGAAACGTTCAATTTCCAATGTGTTTGTGTCAAATAATGGTTTGAAGGTTGCAACATTCAATATTTTACAGTTTGAAGAATTGATTGTTGAATGCAACATTCAATTTTCAATTTATTGTACTTGAAGATTGGGTATTGATGACAAGCATTCAATTTTCAATTTGTTCGTGTTAAACAATGGTTTGATAGCTGCAACATTCAATTCTTTACAGTTTTGATGTGCGAACCGAGTCTGTTACATTTGAATTAGGTCGCTTCCTGTCGGAGATTCGAATGACTAGCGTTAATATTCAATATGGGGAAGTGTGCGCGGAAGGTTGGACGAAAAGTGCACGCACCGTAAAAGCATCGAGCAAACTGCGGAAATTTTTCGCGACCTATGATTAACTCGCCTGTCGTCGTCGCAACTGCGACTGGATCCTCTGAGTTAGCTCGCTCCCTTTGGCATCGCAATTCTTCGCCAACAGCGACCTACAGGCTTTGATAAACTTGGTAACCTCTTACTTCCTGCCACAAAATAGCCAGGAAACCTAGGGAACAAGGGTAGGTATCGCCATCATAGTGCGACAATCACGGTTCAGAGCAGGGAAGTAGGTACATATATATGACAGTGAACTTACCACAGTCATGAATTTGTCTAGGTCATTGCCAATCTACTGTAGAGTTTGCAGAAGTTTGTTGGTTTTCAGTAATTTGGTAGTACGTGTGTTCCTCTCACTGGGGCAACAACCCTTTGGTAATTAATACAAGTTTACAGCACACTGCCACATGCTAGCTATTATCTGGTTCAGAACCTGAGAATAGCTAGCAGATGAATACATGACATCTGGTCAGGTGTCTGTGCTAGTGCTTGATGAAATCGTGAGGAGTGATTTGTGATAGTTAAACCCTGAAAGTGGAGTAACCCCTCAAAGCAGTGGTTTTGTAAGACTACATGTAGCTACAGCAAATTAGTGATGTCAGAAAATTAGCTATTTGTGGTTCTACCTCCTGGGGATGAAAACATAACCAATAACAATTCAGCAATCCACACAATAGTTGAAGTTGTGGGTATCAAGTTGTTAGAAAACCTGCCAAAGATGGCACATATGAAAATATGCTGTATATTCAGTCAACTGTGTGCATTGGCAGCTACAAACATTGGATCTAGCAGTGCAAAGACTATAGGTAAGTTTATAATGCTAGTTATATACTAATCATCTTGTGTTAGTGTACTACAGTTATGAACATTTTCTGTGATTTCGACTTTAATGTCATTTAAAATTTAACTATAGGTATTATGAACAGACCAATGCTGTGACTGTTCTTTTTTGTAGCTGTACTTGGTGGTCAAGGATCTATGGTCACAATCTACTGCAGCAATAGTTTACAAATCAGCTACATTAATGTCTCAGGACGAAGGAGCATACCAGTGCTTATTCCATAATGCATGGAATAAAGGCTGAAAAACTATCAATGCTACTTACCTTTATGTGTTGGGTAGTTAACAGTCGCAACACAAGCATACAAGCATAAATGACTGTGTAGCTATTCACTTGCCAAATAAGGAGACAGTTAGCTACTCTAAAATTAACTACAAGCATATTATGTTCGATTAAATACACTGGTTGTGGAAACAGCCCCAAAAAACAAACAATAATACTATTGCAAATGTTCAAGGGTACAATATGTGAACAAAACCTACAGTATGAGTGCATAAACGCTGGCATATATCATGACAAGCCATGCCTATCCAAGGGACGTGTATTGGAGTTGTACAAGTGACTGATCACAAGTTATAATGCTGCTCTAAATGATGCAGGAGGGTCAGTGCACTTTTCTTGCTGCGTTTTGCGGCACAGCATGGCCACTACGGTCAGTGCACTTTTGGTTCAGTCCATTTCCAGGAATGAAAAGAGTAGTATGAAATTCAATATTGAATTTTTTGGAAAATTGGAAATTGAATTCAGCCTTGAAATCAAATTTTCTACTTCCAAATTCCAATATTCAATCTACAGGTATTGTGGCTGGGCAAAGTAACACTTTAGGCACTGTATTGTTAGGCACTTGAGGGTTGCCATGGCAACATTAACCCTTGGGGGACTGTGAGGTTTTAGCTCAGGTGATGAGCAGGCTGTCTGTGTCTTCTTTGGCACTAAAGTGATTTAAAGTGAGTTTTACTAATCTTACTAGAGTAGCTATATTCTAGGTACCTGGAAGACAATGAGTAAGCCTTGCTGTTGTTAGTCTAATCTCCAGACTAGTCTTCTTTCCATACTACATACCACAGTATGGCAAAATAATCAGTCCCCCCACCCCCCAGGGTAATCCAGCCATAGCTTTGTATCGCATGTGGGACCAACCTGTGAACAAAGATGAACTTTTGTATCTGAAATTAAAACTGTTGGACACGGCACATGAATAAACCACCTTTTGTACATGGTCCAACAGATATGACTCAAAGTACAAATAGCACCTGTAATTACCCCCCCTCTTCCCCACCAACCTCATAAAATGTGGTGACCCAGACTATTCATAGCAGAAAAACTGGTCTCCTTAATCATGCCTAGCTTTTTATATATGGGATCATCCATCAGGTGCTGTAAGCAGTCCCCCATTTTCCGTCTATGTCTAAATCACAACTCATGCACAATACTCATTCACAGACAGTTCCAGCTTAGAGCATGCTCCATCCTTCCTTGTCTGGTTACCTAGCCTAGGTACCAAAATACACATAACAGCAATAGGATTATGTACAACAAGATAGAACACAGTATGGCACAATCATTAGTCTGGGGGGTTCAGTTTCAAAGGTGTTAGACAGAACAATGTGGAAGTACTCTTCATCACTTGTAATGTTAGTTGCATTTCAACATTGAATAACCTCTTTTGTTAATGTGACTCGTACATTCTGTCAACATATAGCTGCCAGGGTAGGGGTTTCCATGAACCTGTAAGGGCCATCACAAGACGCGACATGTAGCCTCGTGCGTTCCCAGGCCTTCCCATCATCTAGTTTTTCATTGTTGCAAGCAATCAAAGGAAGGCCTGGGAATGAGGCTATGGGTCATGTATATACATGGTAATATATGGAGATAAAAGTACAAGAAAAATAGACATGAATGTCTGATCAATCGTAATTGACAAGCCAAGTGTGCTGTTATTAAACCTGTTCACCTGCACAACCCTTACCATAACCATAAGCTGGCTGCCCGACGGTCCCGCTTATGGTGTGGCAACGGCCAGGCTGTACGATTGATAGATAGGGATATACCACGAATATTGTGGTAATTAACCGCCTAATACGCATGCATGCGCAGTTTGTTGTATTTGTGATCTGTTGTTCAGAAAGTAGGGGGAAATTAAACTTGTAGTATGCATAACTTTATAAACCTGCTTGCTAATCAATACATGTAAGAGCAGAAAACAGCATTTCCAAATGAAACCCACCCTCATCACATTCAGTGCCACAGCTCAATCTAGGATGCGATCATCAAGCCTTGAAGTTTTGTGAATGTTATGTTGACAGCAGAAACATTGCACACTCATCCTACTCAGACCACGAACACCTGGATGGAGCTCATCGCTCACTTCTTGGTGAGTTTTCCGCTGTTCCTCTACCCTCTGACGAATAATTAGTTCAATTCCAGGCAATCCTTCCAGGGTGGCCATTGGGCTAGCACAGACTTACAGAAGGATCCTCATCACCTGAGCTAAAACCTCACAGTCCCCAAGGGTTAATGTTGCCATGACAACCTTCAAGTGACTAACAATACAGTGCCTAAAGTGTTACTTTGCCCAGCCACAATACCTGTAGATTGAATATTGGCATTTGGAAGTAGAAAATTTTTAGATGCTGCATTCAAAATAAAAATTGGTTTAGCTTGTGTCATCTCTTCATCCAACTGAAATGAATGGAATGATGGTCAGGTCCAACCAGCAAAATTGAAAATTGAAATTCAATTTCAAGGCTGAATTCAATTTCCAATTTTCCAAAAAATTGAATAATACTACTCTTTTCATTCCCAATATCATGGGAATTGGACTGAGCCAAAAGTGCACAGACCGTAGTGGCCATGCTGTGCCGCAAAACGCGGTGAAAAAAAAAAATTTCGCCGCGCTATGCGCAGTGGCGAACATTTCAAAGTGTGCAACTTTAGGCTGCAAAATAAAGTCTTTTTTTTCAAGGTTATATAACATTCTACATAGTTTCTATCCTCGTTCGCAGTCCTTCCCAACCGTCCAGTAAATTATTCAATTTACGTGGAAAACAGTAAGATAAGTATACTGAATTTCGCAAGAGGCTGCCCAGGGAACGAGGCTACCCGACGCAATTTTGGCGCACGGAATACTTATAATAACTCTCTTAAATGTAATGGGCAAGCTGTTCACAGCTATCCTATACGATAGAATAACACAATGGGCAACTGCAAGACAACTCCTACCAGAAACACAGTTTGGTTTCCGCAAAAATAGAAGAACTACAGATTGTTTATTTATAGTGAACACACTAATAGAGAGAGCATCCTATGAGAAAAGCACACTCTTTTTGTGCTATGTTGACTTCAGAAAAGCATTTGACTCAGTTG
This sequence comes from Agelas oroides, assembly GCA_949130485.1. Lineage (NCBI taxonomy): Eukaryota > Metazoa > Porifera > Demospongiae > Agelasida > Agelasidae > Agelas > Agelas oroides. The sequence goes on from OX422199.1 coordinate 4,900,374, forward strand.
ATCATTACTGTTTATGGAAAAAGCTGGTTCAACTGGGAATTAGTCAACAAACTTTGACAATCCTGCAATCAATGTACTCAAAAGCCATGTCAAGTCTGAAACTGTCAAATCACGAGGTCACAGACCAGTTCCATTGTGAAGTGGGAGTGAGGCAAGGCTGCAATCTGAGCCCTCTTCTTTTTAGCCTGTTCATCAGTGGACTAGAGGCTGAACTTGCGAAAAACAAAATGGGAACCAGACTGTGGAACAGACCCATTGATCTACTAATGTATGCCGATGATATCGTGTTGATGTCTTCAAGTGAGGAGGGTTTGAGAAAACATCTCAGATCACTGGAGGAATTCTGTGAAGAGTGGAAATTAGAGGTAAATATAGACAAAACCAAAGTATGTGCTTTTGGGAAAAAGCCAAGATTACTGTCACCTTTCTCATTTGAGGGTATTAACCTGGAAATGGTACAGGAATACAAATATTTGGGAGTGTGGCTCTCAACAAACCATGTTTATAATAAAGTTCAGAAAGCCCAGGCCAACCAAGGGAAGAAAGCAATATTTGCACTACAAAGATTACTTGTAAAGTTAAAGTACCCACCCATCACCATTGCACTGAAGCTATTTGATGTTATGATACTGCCAGTATTATCTTACGGTTGCGAACTATGGGGACATGTAGTGGATCCAGAGCTGGAGGCAACAGAAATGCATTTTCTAAAATATAATTTAAACTTGCCACCAAGTGCAACAAACATGGCCGTACGTGGAGAGCTCGGACAGCTTCCCCTTCACCTCCTGTGGAGAGAAAGGATATTGTGTTACTGGAATAGACTCTGCTCAGAGGAGATTCCAGACCTCCTCAGAGAGGCCTTTCATCTATCCACTTGGATGCATCAAACTGGTAAAACCACCTGGGTAACAAAGGTAAAACAGCTATTTGACAAGGCTGGTATGTCGTTTGCATTCACTCCACAGGGATGTGGACGAAGAGAAATAGAGCAAGTAATGATACGCTACAGAGATCAGTTTATTCAGCTCTGGAACAGCGAACTTAGCAGAAAGGCTAGCAAGAGAGGTGAAGCAGGAAACAAACTACGAACTTACAGACTGTTCAAGTCCCGATTCGAACTGGAGAGTTACCTCTCTCAAGTCAAGGTAGCAAAGTATCGGATAGCTCTCACCAAGTTGAGAGTGAGTTGTCACAGGCTTCAGATAGAACTGGGAAGGTACCACAAACCATGCTCCATCCCCCCAGAACAGAGACTTTGCAAATTATGCAACTGTATCGAGGATGAAGTCCATTTCGTATGTGTCTGTCCTGTATATAATGACCTGAGGGATGAACTGTACACTATCATTGTTAAATTCCACCCAAGCTTCATGTATCTCTCCACTAGAGACAAATTTATCCGTCTGTTAACATCCCAAAACACAGCTGTCGTAAACTCCTTAGCCAAGTTTGTACATTTAGCCTTTAAATTACACAGTTCATACTTTATTGACTTATAAGCCACCCATCGGCTTCTCTTGTCATTAAAATTATTATTATTATATTATTTATATTATAATAGCACGTGTATACCGTTACAGAAGTGGGTCCACAGCGAGCGGTTGATGAACTGTTATACAACAAATAGCTAGTGGCCTAATACACTTGTAAAACTGCTGGTCATATCCCGGCTCCATGCAGGCATGAACAAAAATCCTGTTTTGCGTGTGAGTGTGTGAAAGGGGTCAATTGCGTGTATCACACGCGCAATGCGTGAGACGGGGCCGGGCCTTCGGTGAAAAATGGAGGATGGCTGTTCCCTGTGTTGAGAGAAAGCCAGCTTCCCTCGGTCAAAATTATCTTTCTAGGGTGATACTATCACAAGATGTCGTCAAGTCATTATACTCTTAGGCCACTCCAATAAAATGTTTAGTTTCTGATCCCCCGCCCGCCTCTATTTTTGGAAATCCATAAAGTAAAATTTTTAAAAATTTTTCTTTTTAATTTTTTCATTTTTATAGTGTTAATGCTGACAGACTAGCTGTACAACAAAGGGCAGTCCCAATAGCACTCAGGCTAATATGAAGGGAACCCTCGCAAAATATAACAAAAAACAATGCTAATTATGCACAATGATGAATAAAAACACTGATACATGCCTAGATGCTGACACTTAAAAACCTGAACAGATAAAGCATGAACTACATCATAAGGAAGGGAATTCCAAACTTTTACAGAACTACAAACAAAAGAAACAAGAAAGAGTTAGTGTTGGCTCTAGGGCAAAACAACTGAAGATCGTGACAAACACGCTGACTACCAGAGGTTCTATACATAAACAGGTTGTTTGGAATATGAGTGAGGTGGTTTAGTGACTTGTAAAGAAAGCAAAGTTTGAAATACATTCGACGAGTTTTCAATGGTGGAAGGTGGCATATTGACTGGAGTTCACTGTCTGAAGCAGACCAGTTTTTTGGGGCCATTCGGCATGCAAAGGTCTGGACAGAATCAAGTTGTCTAATGTCTTTCAATAGATGTGGGTCCCAGACCAAGCTGTTGTAATCAAGGATAGGCAGCACAAGCGAAGAATAAAGTTTGAGCAGAGCAGTTCTACAGCAAAACCTGTAAAATTGGCGATAAATGTATCCTAACACTCTCTTGGCCCTGGTGGACACACAGTTAACCTGCTCAGACCAGGAAAGGGACTCATTAATGATCACTCCAAGGTATTTGTACCTTGAGACCTGCTCTAGTTGCAATCCATTCAGAAACAAATGTGGGTAACTCCTCCTTTGTCTCTTCCTGGAGATGATCATGTACTTGGTTTTAAGAGCATTTGGTTGAAGGTGATTATTCACAGACCAGCTATCTACCAGTTCAATATCCCTTTGGATCTCTGCAAGGTCATTCATATTTGAAAGTGGTTTGTAGAGACAGTGATCATCAGCATAGAGTCTAGATCTTGTTCCAGCTGAATAAGGAAGTGACGGGAGGTCGTTCACATATATAGAGAACAGCAGAGGACCCAATACTGATCCTTGTGGTACACCTGATGTGACAGATAGGCTTGGAGATGATATGTTCTCTGTCACAACACACTGCGTCCGTGAATGTAAATAGTCACCAAGCCAACGAAGCAGAACAGGATGAACACCAAGGACAGCAAGTTTATTCAATAAGGCTTGGTGAGAAACACTATCAAACGCCTTTCTGTAATCGAAAAAGACCATACACACATCCTGGCCAACTTCAAGGCATTGGTGCCAATCATGCGTGGCAATCAACAGTGCGTTAGCTGTACCACACTTCAAACGAAATCCAAACTGTCAGTCAGTAAGTAGTCAAGAAGCAGGTTGTACACATGTCGTTCCAAAAGTTATTATTACGTATGGCAAAATGGGCTATATATAGGCATGACAGGGTAGGTTTACATTTCCTTTTCATATTTAAAATGCAATGGGTAGTCCCACATAGTCACGCACAGCCAGCCAGACTCTCGAGTACAATGGAGGGTCTGGTCTACCGCCTATCTGGCAGCGGTGCACTTCCTACACTTTAGAAGCACTTCAAATGCACTTCCTGTACTTTAATAGCACTTCAAATGCACTTCCTGTACTTTAATAGCACTTCAAATGCACTTCACGTTTTGTAATAATAACCCGCCTACTGTTCGAGAAGCCACTGAACAGAAACTTATTGGAGTGGCCTTATCTTTAACCACCATAGGCTATTTACTGGAAGTCTTTCTTTGGCTATGGATACCTTCTTTGGTCCGTATTTCCACTTCTGCTTGGAGCTAGCAGCCAAAGCTTTATTGATACAATCTCTGTGGGTTCATGACCTTAGCCACACCCACTCATTAGCGAGCAATGGTCAGAGCTCTTCGACCAGCGAACGCTCCGCCTGATTGAAAACTGCCTACAGATACAGAAATGGTGCCCCTACAAGGAGAGAGAAGTTTCTGTGCCCATTTGTGCTAAAAGGGTTGAGAAACGGTCCAGCCAGTGCAATCCAGCCAAGGCGGCTGCCATGTGACTATGCCCGCCAACCTATCCCACTTTTTTTGCTAGCACAAAACCTATCTTCAACAGATTGTGCCAACTGATAACATGTGGCCAAGTCAAAAAGCATCATCGGTGGTTAAACAGAATACTTAGCGTTTGTATGTAGTTTAATATTCTTTTCATTTCAAGAAATAGTGACTGCTTAGTATATGTCTGAAGTCTCTTTCAACTACACTTCGATATAAATGTTCACTGTCAGTGTGACATAGCTAGCTAATATACTAGTGAGATGATTCATCATCATGGGGCGAGCTTGAGCACGCAGCAAACTGCTGATTTACTACTTTGTCATAGCACACAGCAGGAGTTGTCACTGTAAGCCAAACTTAATAACGCATATATATAAGCAGCTAAGTCCTCACCAGAGATAAATATAAGTATCACATATGCCTGCCATTTCTCCAGCCAGGGCCGCTAACGTGGCTACACCGAAATCATGAGTTAAATATCTGCCGTTTATGCATGGCCCGGTACCTGAACCGACCCAGTCAACCACCGTCCATACTAAATTTGAACCGCCTGTGAGCGGCCTGCCGTCGTCGGTAGAAGCACCAACCAGTGCCACGCGTGCTTCAACTTCAGTCGTCTTCGCTCCGGGTCCCCGACGCTGCACTCTGACAGTAGCCCTCCACTGGCCTTTCACGTGCTTCACGATATCGCGATATCGATATTCGTGAAATATTTCAATGCGCTCATTTAAAATTTACGGTAAGTGGTCGGTCCAGATCCAAGCAAGCAAGCAAGCATAGATACACACACGCGTGAGCAATGCAGTCACGCTAGTGTGGGGCTCGCTCAGGCTCGCCCCAATTATCTAGCACTCACTATCCCCTATGTGGCACCAGTGCAGTCTCAAATCACATTTCATCCTCCAGCTCGATCTGTGATGCCTGTCTGGCTCCTGACAATGATGGAACTGGTTGTGATAACATGACCTGCATGATAGTTCTCCTTTCACATGCCAGCTCCTAGAAATCTGTATAAACTCACTAGCATTATCATTCTGTAAGTTAGTTGTTATCACTGCACTATACTTCAATTCTTGCACATCTCTAGTCACAAGCCTGCCTCAAACTCCCCGTACATGCACAAGTATGTAGACCTTATCAGTTAAGGTGGCGGTGGAAGTCTCTCGGCGGAGGTTAACGAAAACATAAACCTGGGTTACAGTCAGGACCAGGGTTACTCCTAGTTTCAGGGTTAGGGTTTGCTTTAGGGCAATCTTGCTTTGCCTAATTTTAAAAAGGGTTTTAGTAGCTCATTAATATATTCATGAACCCAAAATTGCCACTCGATGGACGCATCTACACGCTCACTGTAGGTAGCGTCCCAACCACCAATGTATCTCAAATCAATCTATGCCAGCTTTTGTTCAAAGCTACTCTCAAAGTCAGGCTAGACTCATGTTTGTCACTACTCTTGGAATGGACAACTTTGACTGCACCAAAATGAATGCACATTTTAAAAAATCCACAGCTTGTCTACGGGAGGGGCTCATTCACGAGTGGAAGCAAGCATTACTAGCCCCACCTCTCCCCCTTATGTCGCTAAACAACTCACGGCTCTGTTCCACACACAGCCGCCGTTCAGCTCCCTTGGGTACCAGAGCGTAGCACCAACGATAAATTGCGTATTCTAGTTAAAGCCCAGCCCAGCACTCGAAGCACCTGGCCACGGTCACCAACTAGGCTAGGCATACGGCCGCGAGACCTGGGCCTACTCAACAAATACAGTCTTGGCCACTGTGGCCGCTTCTAGACACAAGCTTGCTTTCACAAGCAGGCATCACGCACTACTCACAGCTACTGACACTACAGCACTCTACTAAACTCCTTCTGTTTTTTTTTTTGTTTTTTTTTTTATTTATGTCGATCTAAGCTTATCTTCAAAGTTCCGACCACCACATGAAGGGTACCGCCAGGCCACATCTTAACTAACTTAATTATAAACTGATTATTGGATGCCAATGCCGACAGGAAATGGGGAAAATCCCCAATTTTACGGACAGTCAACGGTTTAAGACTCCTAAAACGGACTGTGCGCTAAAATTTTACCAAGACAAAGAGTTCTATGGGCTTGCATGGATTCCAGGTTTGTCGACCTTGAAAATGCAGGGTTACCTGCCACCTTAATATGCAGTTTGTATCTTTGTTATATTATAATCATGGTATACTTAACTGCATTAACTGTGATGTCTGAATTTAGTAAAACAGACCTCAAAAGTACGAAAAAACATTTGTGATGGCTCCTGACAAAAAAAAACAAAAAAAACAAAAAAAAACACAACAACAACAACACCACCAAAAAAATTACTATAGGTTTTTAATATTATGCAGCTTGACTACAAAATGAACACGACCAGTTTTGGACAGTAAAAATTAATGCCACATTTGTAGCAAAACTACCTTACAGTTATCAATCATAGTCGTGTGGATTCCTTAGATTCCTCTTCCGTGTCACTGATGAGCTCAGTTTGGGTCAGCTTGGTCAGCTCCACGCTAAGGTCTGGGAAGCTGTCTTCTCTTTCCATTGAAGGATGGTAGGGGCCCTGCATCCTTACAAGAATGTGTGGTGGCACTTGCAGGTCTGGGAGGGGCTTGGGTTCTGCCTCTGGTTGAAAGTCGAGGTACTCGAGGTACTCTCTGTTCAATTTTGAGCCTGTTTCATCAGTTTCTACCAATCCATTTGCTATGTCTGCCTCTTCTGCTATACTAGTGAGAACCTTGTCAGCAGAAACTTCCATGGCATTACCGTTGGCAAAGCTGGTACTACCTAACTCTGCCTGTACTTGCCTTCGTAGAGTGTCTGATTTTCGGCTTGTAATGTAGGTATTGGCTGTTGATTTTTCCTGGCCAGTTTTACTTCTCATATTTCCCCTTAATCTCCTCTTCTTCTTGGATCTGCCACATGTAAATACTGATTTCCATTCTTCCCTTGCATCCTTTCCAATCACGCAGAAGAACAGGAAAAGGACAAATCCTTGCAATGAGTTAAAGATGACAAAGAGCCAACTGAACACTCTGGAAGCACCACTGATCGTGAAAGCACCAAACAGCCAAGACAGACCAAACATCGCCATGATGCTAACAATACTGATAAGAGTCTTAAAAGTACTCTTGTATTTCTTGGCATTTTTAGACTCCACTATCTTCCTTCTGCTATGCTTGATGAGCACACGCAGCACTAGTAAAAACAGGACAATGTTGAACAGAAGAACAGCAAACATGGGACCAAGGAAAACTCCAAACAACATGCCAGTGTGGTCAATAAAGCAGCTAAAATGGGAGAACATAGTGTTCAATAAAGTTAATTCTGCCTCAAAAAATTAGCATACTTAAACATGTGCCTCTAACATATGTGTACTTACTATCCAGTTCGATCTGCAGCTTCAGCCTCTTCGCCCCAATTGATAAGGTAGTTGTTGCCAGTAGCCAGGGTGGTTACACCAATCACAAGCAGTGGTATAGGGAGACCTGGATATGAATAGTGCACAGCATAACATTGTAAACTTTCAAGATGAATTTCAATTGAATGTTTGCATGCAGGCAGGTATGTACTTCCCTGTAGGCAGCAGGCCATGTATACTGCATGAGGTTTGTGCCGGTAGTGTAATGAACTATAGGATCTACCCTTATTTATTTTGTGCCTCAGGGTTTTTTCCTTTCTATTTTGTTTGTTTGTTTTTATGTAAAGACGTTCAAAATATATGTTTCACTACTGCAAAGAAACACCAAAGACTCCCCAAGTGCTAGGGTGCAGCTCTTTATTAATGAGAAGTTGTGCCACTATTTTCACTTGGTACTGCGTCATATTTTTTAGCTTGAGTAATCTGTGAAACACAAAAGTGGGTATAGTGTAAGGTCTGCTAACCGTGCAGCTGACTCTTGGGTTTTGATCAGATTGCTGCTTTTATTACTTTGTACATTAGTTGGTCAAACCCTAAAAGTATAGAACTATGAGATAAATATAACGTACTCACTTCACTTAGATACCTCACTTAAGATAAACTTAAACGAATCAAACATGTCAATAACTTACACCAACAGATGATTGAAACGGTGATAATGTACTTCACAGTGATATTTCCAAACACTATGATAAGCTTCTGAAACATCAGCACAGCTTCCGCTCCCATCCAGAACACAGCAGCAAGAGTAAAGTACTGGATAAACAGCGACATAATGGTACAGGCAATTTCATTCTCCGTTCGATCTAGCCCCACCAGGACAAAGAGTAGCATGAAGAACATGGCAATACTTAGCTGAACATGGAACTTGCTGGCATCACGCTGACGGATTTTCCTGAATAAACCAGTATGTACATGCCAATGGGTCAAAGTTTCTGTACTGTGCTCACGGTTATGATCTCCCTCACCTGAACGCAACCATTGTGACGATGGTGAGTACCAGTCCTACCATTGAGATAATGGAACCTGCAATAGTAAATGCTTCCTGGGGCAAGTTGCGTCGACGTCCATCAGTTCGAGCATTGATATCCTACAGAACAGAATTTGGTTTTGTAACTTAGGCCTTTCAAACTTGTGTGTTAGTTTCTGGTCATCCACCCACATCAAAACTGAAACAGCATGTCAACTCACCACAAGAATGGCAAAGTTTGTGAGGTGGTTACAGGCACATGTGATTAGACCAGTTATGTTATCGACATTTTTTGGTGTACAACCCTCAGCACTCCAGTTTCCTCTGCCGGCTATAAGGGCAACATGACACAAGTTAATAGATTTATCTTGTCTTTACATAGCTCACACAATCTTACCATCAAGGCACAGTTGCTAGGTAGCCTAGAACTAAATTCAAACATTTAGGACCTACTTCCTAGGCAATTTTAAGCCTTATGACCTATATAGAACTTGCGGTAACCACAGTACTACATTACTTACAAATACCAAGCCAGTAGGACTTACACAGGGCAGTGAAGTTCCAAGCCACACATCTGACATTTGAAAAGTTCTGTAATGATCAAGAAAAGTGGTAGCTTCTTCTTATTTACATGCCACACTCGTAATAATCAAAAGGCAAAAGAGAGTTTTTTGCCAACGTTGTTCACAAACAGTCTTCATCTTACCAATCCTTCCTGTATCCTCATACTTTGCAGTACAATTGTGACATTATTGGTAAGGTTGCGTAGTTTTTCCTCTACAACTGATGCACCAATGACGGCCGAGTCCACCACATCGGATGAATTCGTATCATTCCCAACTGCCAGTGGAAAGAGAATGGGTGTGGTATAGTAGGAGAAGAAGATTCCAACCTCTCCCCCTGATTGCCCTGAGATGTTCAGGGCTGGTCCAGGTATGGTTATTGTGTTGTTGGTAATCCTGGTTTCAGCTTCCATATTCATTGGCACCATCATGTCTCCAGAACCAGAGGGTCCTAAAGAGATAATTGCATTTCATATAATTTCATTACATTAGAATAATATGATGCTAGAAACTTACTTGGTGGTGGTGGAGTAAATTCACGTCCACTCTGGACTAGATTATCTCTTTCAGTCTGCACAGATCAAGAGTGCAAGGTTGCATGAACGTATAGTAGTACACATGATGTTATATGAGCAGCTGGTGAATATACATAATGTGGACAGAGCAAATCCATGTACGTACTCTTTCTCCCACAAGTGTGACATCATCTCCAACCACCTCAATAGTTGTAAAGTTCTCTTGATTAACCAGATTCTGAGCAATTGCCTCAAATGACTCCACAATGCTGCACAAAACGATGGACAACACTGCAATTAACCATACCCTTCCAACTAATGGTGAAATGTCATGTACTATAGGGCTATGTATGCAGTATCCACATCCATGCATTGTCCAATAATACCAACTAACTACCCACTCAAGTAGAAATCATGTATGCACTTTGCGTCTCTCAAACCTATATTCCCAATGCAAATCTCTTTCTACTAGTTCCACTATGTGCCTAAACACTTTTGAGTAACTGTCCAACCAAACTCTGAGCCTTATCTTCGTCTTAGTTGGGTTTATGGCTGTTCTAGTGTATGTTCGTGCTCTGAAACTCTTCTTCAGTCCCATTCTGCCAATGTACGTATGGATGTTGCTATTTTATTGCCTAAGCAAAGTGATGTCACTGTACTAACCTAGAAAACTCATGCATTTGTAAATCCTTTTCACAGCTACAATGTTTCCGTTTACTTAATCTATACACAGAAATGCAGATTTTCAGTAGAGTCCCTATACTGCTAGCAATGAAAACTAGGGATGATTGTTATATACATACGCTGAAGACTGCTCCTGGACAACCTCTTCTGGCCAGTCAGAAATGCCATCAAGAATGTTCACAACACTCATAGTAAACTGCAGGTACATAAAATAGATATTCAAATTTTGTACATGTATGTGACTAATAGTTACCCTAAGTTATGAGTGGTGAAAGTTATGCAACAACAGAGGGGTAGGAGAAGGGGGGGCAGGGGGGGCAGTTGCCCCCCCACTTTTGAAAGCATGCCCCCAGACCCCCCTAAGAAGGGGGCGTGCTACGCACGCCCCCTTCTTAACTCGCCCCCCCTCTTCTCAACTTGCTCCTACCCCTCTGAACAAGATCAAGAAACAGATAGACTGGTGCATGTGGTCCTAGAAGTCAATATCTGCCGCACATGTAAAATTTGTAGATGATGCTATTGACAATACTACTGTTACCATGAAATACACGGACGCATAAACAAATCACAATGTCATGATGATGCAACATTTGTACAACTGGATGTTGGTTCATTACACAGTGGACCCCAAAGAACCACAAAATGGTCAAACTTAGGGACTAGACACACACAAAGTTGGTACAAAATGATACACAATTTAAAATGTGTAGTATCGTTACCTCTGCACTGACGGAAATGTTCTCTAGCAGGTTTATTGTGTTTGAAAGGACATCTGTGACAACCTGAAGATTTTCAGGTGACTGGTCTTCAGTGCTGTTGGTCTGAACAATCATGCTAATTGTATCTGCCACTTCTTGTATGTTGTCAGCTGTAATCTGGATCTGTTGGAAGACAAAATTACATGTGAACAATACTACTACTCAGGTGCACTGAGGCATGGAACATGTAGTTTTTGCACTAGATACATAAGTACACATATGTATGATGTACTACCTACACCAAGCAGCCAACTGTCAACCAACTGGAGCTCTGCATGATGCTATCACAATGTAGCTGAGAAGACTTAAGGGAGCAATTGATAAGGCCTACATTTCATATGCACAAACTAACCTCATACCCATCATGCTTTTCTTTGCAGATTGCAAATGAAATGCTGGTATGAGATCTAATATACAAAGTTATGTATATGCAAACTTCCTTAAATGGTGTTTCAGTGTCACAACTAGGTCTATGTGCAGGCATTGTCATTAAATTTGTAAAAACCTGGTAAGTGTGTGTGTGTGTGTGGGGGGGGGGTGGCGGCGGCAAAGCAATAAGCTAATCAGAGATCTTCAGCATTCTTCTACACCATTGTGTATTTACTTGTTCACTAAATCCTTACATTACGAAGGTCCTGAAGCCTGAAAGTATTTTCAGAGGTACAGTCCTCAGTATTGATTGTCTGCCAATCTCGGTGTCTTGTGCAACGTCTTGTAGCATTACTTCCCTGTGGTCCAAACTTGCAACGCACTGAATCAACACTGCCTACTTCAGTTTCATTGGATCGGTATTTACCATGAGTGATAGAGTCAACATCCTCAGAGTCACAAAATCCAGATGCTGTATATTAGAGAACACCAGTCTTGCATCATTCACTAGTGCAATAGTGTGCACCATATCATCCAAATGGAAAATCAATGTTTTTCAAAGTTTGTGAGTCACCAAACAGCAAATCAACTCTCCTACTGTTCCCTAATTTTTTGCTACTATATTTCTACAACCATCTCTATCTCTAACAGCATGTGTTGTATGTAAATCTTAAACCAATTCTTGTAATCTGAGTGTTCTGAAAGACTAAAGTACATTCTGAAAGCATCTAAGTCTTAGAGCTAACTGAAATAAATAAATGTGCTCTGTGCTCAGAGTTGATTATCTCCTAGATTGATAACTGTACAATTTCTAAATCAACATGAAACTTACACGACACTTTATATTCACTCCCAAGTACAACTCCAGGCAGCAGTCCGGAAAGAGATGGTGCTACTTCCTCAATACGGGATCGGAGTGTCAGACTATTGATCTGTGGAGCAACTCTAATGGTGCACTCATATCTTGTCTGGTTGTTCTCCTCGTCTATCACCCGTCTACAAAACAAACAGTGGATAGTGTATAATCATACATTAGATAACACTGTCCAATGCATTCTAAAATTATAACAAGTTAAGCAGTTCCTGTTATTACTTTTCTAGTGGGAACTTGAGATGGTGAAACTAACCAATGCAGTAAGGTCCGGAACTGCTCTGGGTAAGCGTCACTTTCACGAAGGGGAGCACTGTATTTGACGCTTTATAGCACTGTCACACAACTCAAACGTAGGCAAAGACGGTTCCATCCCTCACTGAAATACCTTCCATCTCAAGTACCAACTAATGATTAACACACTGGACGATCGATACTTTTGATGGCAGAAACTGGCACTGAAGTTAGCTACCTCATATTGCTACGTAGGTTCCATGGATCAATACTACACCTCAGAAATCTTCTCCATGGTATGTAAAATCATTACGTCATGCCTTAATGCTCCTGAGCCATACATAGGTGATGATTATTTTGATGTATTCCTAGCAAATTCACATTGTTAAGTTTTCACCAATACAGCCGTCCAGATCATGCATGTGCATACAGTGCACAAATGTTACACTAACTTGTCCTCAAATAGGGAGCTTACAAGCTTTAAAAGTGCACAATTTATTCAGAAAATGAACAGGATATCTTATTACAGCAAATCATTTTCCATTTCATTACTATGATTTTGTTTTTCATGCAATAAATACTTAGAGACATTTCGGTTGTTCTGCTGTGTGATGCTTCACAAAAAAGTTTTACATCTTTGGTGGTTGATGCGGAAGGTCAGATGGCTAGATTTGTGGCTAAAACTTTGAGGGTGTGTAGAGGACTTCTTGTACTAATATACTGTACCCGGGGATAGAGGCTGTTGTTGCTGTCACTGGAGAGGTGAGCTTTGATATTGAAATAAATGCTGATTTGAGGCATAAAAACATCTACATTTGATTCCTTGTAGTTTCAGGTTGTATCTGGTACAGTGTCCCTACCCAGATTTAGATAGCTAAAGTAAATAGTTCACTCAATATCCATTGCATCGAGGTTGAAGGGCATTTGACATTCGGCATATAGCAAAACAAAATGAAGGGAAATGAACTTTGACCCCCAGATTTTGGGATTGTTAGCATGTTGCCATAGAAATGATAAACAATGGTTAATGAGTTAGCGCACATACTTTGTCTCAATACTTACTCAAAGTAGGATGAGCTAAAATTAAAATTGGGATATGCCCCAACCACTCTGAGTGGAAAAGCTAGCTGTAACCATTTACAAAAGGCAATAATTACATTGATGATGCACACAATTTTTGCATGCTGATATCATCAGATATTACTTCACTTGGTGTTTATTAAATAGTATACTCCAAAGCCCTTGATTCACATTTCTTTAATCACATATGGATTTTCCAAATTATAATATGGCATCCACTGTACAGACATGCAGCATACCTTGGTACTTGGTAACAGTTGGCTGCTTGTTGGGTGCCTAAGTTAGTACCTAGCTCATTCAGAATGGTTGTGGCAAACACTGATGTCATAAAGTCCTCTGACTGTAGCTGTAGAAACTGTAGTGCCTGACCAACAGTTGTTGTGGAGAACCGAAGATAAGCAGTGGTTTCTGGTGGGTTAGTGGCTGAAATAAAGAAGTTATGACTGAGTTTCCATACTCCCATCTATATTTTTGGGCTGTTTATTTTAGCTCCTACAAACACAGCACACTGAATGTCTGCACCTTCTACTATGATGGTCACAGTTTGTATAGACCTCTCATTTGCATTTGCAGCTAGACACATGTACGTCCCATTCCCTGTTTGCTGAACTCCGATAGCTACCTCCTGTCCTCCAAATGGTTGCCACCTCCTGGTTCTAAGCACAGCAGCACTACTGTTTAGTCTGTAAGAGTACAGTTGGCCAAGATCCTCAGTCAGTGCGAATTCAAACGGTAACATCATTTGCTCAATGGCCTCAAATCCTGACCCAGATCCTCCCTCAATGGGAGCTTGGACATCAACCACAGAAACATTTGTTTGAACTATTGGACAAGATGAGAGTAATTATACATGAAAAGAGGTGCAATCATGTGTACACACAGTACGTTGTGTCTGTATCTTGAGACCCACACAACACAGACTCTCACACTATCAGTGAGAGTCTGGCTTCGTGAAACTGTGTTACATCAATTTGACAATGGCTTGTAGATTTCAAAGATATCACTATCATGGGCCTAACATGTAGCTGGGGATGTCTGCAGCAAGAAGGCAGGAAGCTGTGCTTTAAGATGAGCACGTGCCCTAACTTTCACTCAAAAAGTGATTGAGACAAGGCCTGATCTATAGTGCACTTTTGGTTACATCACACTGCGCACTGCACAGAAAAGATAGTCTCCATGCGCTTGTGTGCGGGTTCTGCGTCAGCAGAAAAGGTGGGACAGGGGGTGGTGGGTGGGGTCACCCGCAGGGTGACATGTACATGGTGGCTGCTAGGCTTGTCTGTGAAAGAGTCATGGTTGGGACTGGGTGGGCCACCCCTCGCCCTGAGTGCATGGACAGGCTTACAAAACACTAGTCTCACCTTGTAGGGGGTTGATTTCTGGCAAGGAAGGCTGTTTGGGCTCTGAGCAGGTGTATGACAACCGAAAGTACTGACTATTGCATGCTCGTTAATGAGTGGGCATGGTTAAGGTCACAACTTTGCTTATTAATGCTGGAAGTGGACCTGGGTTTACTTTTGGAGTCAGAGCTTGGACAGAAATGGAGATATGGTGCGTTAAATGCATGTATAGGCTAAAACTAGTCTCAAATGAAAATAATTTAAAGTGTTAATGAAACACGAAAATGGTGTTTCCAAGGAATGAAATTAGTTTTATGAGTTTGACTATGTATATAATCATGAAGGGTTTCAGGGCATGCTTATACAACTACAAACTAACCTCCATTGTTGTCAATTCTCATCCACGTCACAGTACCGCTGTGTTCACCTGAAGAAGTACAGAGTACCTGGAACTCTCGACCAACCTCAACAGTGTACTGAAAATCAGAGACTGTGAACCAAGAGCGATCCACTTCAGGAGGAACAACAGTTGAAATTGGAGGTGGAATGGCTGCGTAGTGAGAAATTCCACCATACATCAATCACAACCAGGCAGATGCTCTGCATTATGCTACTAACTTACGATCACATCGTGTTATGTCTGCATTTGCTCTAAACCCACTTTCACATTCCACTGGTTCTGTGTTCTGTTGAATGGTCATAAAGTACAATTGCACTCCTACTTCAGTTGTGCAGATCACACACACATACTTACCACAAGCACTCCAAACACACTGAGATTGTTGCATTCACAGACAATGGTGTCTAGGTTTCTACTCTTGTTGATGCATCCATCGCTGACCCAGTCTCCCTTCCCATCTGGAAAGATCAAGAGGAGGTAGCTAACATGCATCACTGCTCTAACATACATTAAAAAAGCAAGAGTCTTTCCTGCCAGTGTGTTATCTTGTGTTTGAATGTGCATTGTCTTTGCTGACACTTTCATTGATTTCAGGAGCGCTATGTGATTCTCATTTTATTCAGATAGTGGGGCATGCTACCCTAGATAATTGCCATCACCAAAATTGCTACACACACAGCACACACCTGCTTCCTCTGGGTCCCAGTAAACACAGGTTGGCACTTGGTACAGCTGTAGAATAAGATATTATACAGTACTACTTACGTATATCTTGCTTACAAATTATAAGTGAAGCAGAGTGTACTGTGGCTGCACTATTATACAATGTAACTTACACTTTCCATCAGTTTTAGGACAATGGTCACGTTTGTACTTAGACCATGCACAATGTGCCCGGCTACTGTAGCTCCAACAACACTGGATGCAACTGCAAATGTTTCTCTGGTCTCATTGGCTTGTGGATATAGTACAGAGGTGTTGAACATAGTGAATACAAGGCCAAATGTGTCATTTGATAGTGGTCCAAAGAGCTCTGGGGGCAGCATAATGGAGCCAGTAGTGTTGGTGGATACATTTGTTGCATTGACAGGCCTTCTTTCGCTTGTTCCAGTTGTTACTTGTAGTGAATCTGTTTGAGTATGGATGTAAAGATGGCAATTTATTTCATTCAAGTTGTAGAAATATACACATATGTAGATTACTACAAGATGCCGACTGCATAGGTTGAAGTAACAGTTTCCTACAACACAAACATGTAACTGATGTCACAAGAACACCGTAGTTTTGCAAAA